>OZ020509.1:7383943-9783943 GCA_963971375.1 Platycheirus rosarum | reverse complement strand
TGTTATATAATATACAAATTTTTAAGCAGTTGTCTCCATGAAAAAGTGTATATATATAAAATGATTCCGATTGGATACGACAAAATGATAGGGCCAAGAAAAAATCGTAGGGCCGTATTTTTCTTTTTCTGTTTAGGTGGGAGGGGTAATTTTCTTATAAAGGGTTTTTCAACACGGACGCTACAAAAGTAGAGCGACAGGGACAGCAAACGACGCCATATTTCTTGCCGTTCTTTTGACATTTCTCTTCAGTAAGGTTTGTTATTTCAGGATGAAAAGATATACGAGCCAACAACGAGTCAAAATTATTAAAATTTACTACCGAAATTTGGAGTCAGTGGCCTCAACGTTAAGAGCGCTACGTCCAATTTATGGTCGTCATAATCGTCCTAGCAGATCAACAATTGAGCGTATAGTGGACAAATTTTAATCCACAGGCACAGTACAAAATGTTCCCGTGCCAGTGAGACAAAGAAGTGCCCGTGTCGAAAATATTGCTGCCGCTGAGGCTTCAGTTGCAGAAAGCCCAAATGTGTCTCTCATACGTCGTTCTCAAGCGTTGACGTCTCTGTGACGTCGTTGTGGCGAATTTTGCGAAAAGATCTTAACCTACATCCTAACAAGATTAAATTGACGCAATAACTGAAGCCGCTTGACCACCAGAAGCGTCGTATGTTCGTGAATTGGGCTGAGCAACAATTTGAAAATGATTCGGATTTTCATCGAAAAATCATCTTCAGCGATGAGGCTCATTTCTGACTGACTGAATAGCTTCGTCAATAAACAAAATATGCGGTATTGGTCAGGCAGCAATCCACACGTACTCCATAAGTCATCATTGCATCCCGAAAAAATTACGGTTTGGTGTGGTTTATTGGCCGGCGGCGTCATTGGGCCGTACTTCTTAGGTGATGATCAAGACCGGCACGTTACTGTGAATGGGGATTGTTACCGTTCAATGATTACCGAATATTTTTGGCCCCAGTTCTTAGAAATAGGCACAATTTAAAACTGCAATAAATGAAGATTTTCCGTTTTCTGACTTTTGTCACAATTCGTTCAGTAATTTCAGAAACCGCACGTTTCCGCATCTAATTATTATAAATTATTTTAAATAAACACCTAGGCTACAAATTGATATAAAATTTAAAACGTGGGAAGCGTGGGTAACTGCCGAAAGTCTCTCTGAACTTAAAGAATATTTGTTATTTCTTTTTTTTTAGTTTGTCAATCAATAACTCCTGAACTTATAGTTTAGTTCAATTGAAAACGTAAATTTGTTCTAAAATCTCTAAAAAAAATTCAATTTCAGAAATATATAATAATTTATAACAGTACATAAGAAAAATGTTGTTGATTATGTTCGATTTAAAAATCCACAAAAATAATAATAAATAAACAGTAGGGCTTCTAAAACAATCTTTTACTTAAAATTTACACGACAGATTGACTATTAAAGTATTAAATGAAATTGAAATATAATGTCAGTTGCAACTTAAGTATAAAACATTTATGATATGCTGTTGTTCTACCATATTCCACTTGCGTTAGTCTCAAAAATTATTTCAGTTTTATTGGCGGTAAGTGTTTCAAAAAATATCCTCATTATATGACACTCCAATTAAGAAATGTTGTTAGTTGTTACCTAACAACCAACCATTTAAAATAAATTCAAGAAACATAAATCCATGTATTTATTCTTAACATCTTCTCTTTAATTGTAAATTTCTACTGGAAAATCTCTTGGCAGAAACCCTTTTTTGAAGTCCAAATCAAAATTTAAATGTCATTTAGTTTTATATAAGCGACTTCACAAACGGTATAGGTTTTAAAACAACACTTAACATCACAATAAAGACCCTCCTTTAGAATCGCCCTATAAAATAACCACCTAATGAACTACACCTTGAACTGACCAAATTCGCAGCAATAAAATGAAATGAGTCTTTGTAATTGTCACACTAAAGCCCCAAGAATACCTTTACTTGTTTCATTCTATTTCCATGCTCAGTTCAATTATCCCTAAAGCCTTAACCTCAATTTACAAAAGTGGTACACTAAAACTCTTCATTGTACGGTTTGATTTCTATTTAAAAACCACTTTTGCTTCTGTCTATCTTATCCTACATTTGGAACTAACGATTATTGCTACCATTTGTACCTTCAATTGGCCAACTATCCGGAAAATTGCCAAAAGTCTTTAAAACTTTGTCCCCAAAAAGAAGCCATTCTTGTAATACATCCTTACCCATCATTAGTCTGATCTGAGAGGAGAGAGTAATATTCTGATTAATTGTTAGTAATTTACTATATCATTAAGCTTTGTGTCAGGAGGGACAGATGTGAGACCTTGATGCATTTAAAATGGGACGACAACGAAGGGCGGAGGTGCACAGTTGCACTATCGGGCATTTTGATTAGTCTTGAATCGTGTCGTAATTAACATTCGCATCGTTGGTTCCCTAAATCCTATACCAAAAGCTAGATCTTTCGATGAAAAATGATGACTTGGAGGCATCTTATCTGTGTATGGTCTCACTTTTAATATTTTCTAAGAGCCAGCCGATTTGGTCTACAATCAAATTAATGACCTTCACTTATCATGGAGTATATTTTATATGCTGGGCATCGCCTTGGCGCTTTGAGTTTACAGATATGGGGATTCAGTGTGCTTCTCACACGCGTTCGGCAATTAGTGTAATTAAGTCATCATTTCCATCATTTTTCTTTCCAACTTCTCGGTTCGAGATGAAACGTGCGTGATACTCCATTGCTGTAGCTGTAGCCGACTGAAGAACCATTTATCCACTTTTAGTTCGGTTAGAGTAATTAATTGACGAAGGAGCTCATCTTCGACAGTGGAAGCAAAATGAAAAAAATATATGTACATTCATATGTTAAGTGTAGGAAATAGGGCGCAGGTACTTGCTCAGAGAATTTGTCATTCATATCGTTCACTTACAGCCATATTATTCATATAGAAATGAAACAAAATTTATTAAACTTTTTTATTTAATTTTATTTATTTCTTCATATTCCTATACAAATTTGTACCTTCATGTTGTATTATTGTTTTTATGAATTCATTTTGGTGGGTAGGTACAATATATGTATTACATAAATAAAGTGGGAGGGAGCAATTCAACTATTCCCTAAAGTTTTTAACAATTTTTAATGAGAAAATACTAATTTTTAAAATTATATACAAATTCCAAAAAAATATATGTACAAATTAAAAAAAAAAAACATGTTATGCATCACATGTTTCTCTAGATTAAGGAGTCAGTGGATTCATCTCGTTCATGGAGGTTCCTCCCCAACAAGTTATCCCATACTGAAGTGTGGAGTGAACAATACCGTAGTAAGCCATAATTAATATTTTTTCTGGGCAAAATAAACTAAGATTATAAAACTGCCTAGAACAGCACAACAACCAACAAGTACTTTTTTCAGAGCGCAAGTATGATCGGCGATGTTCAAGGGTTAGATATGTGTGTGGGTACAAGCACTCAAAAATCACCCCTGTCCATCAACTCCTACTTTCACCTCCACGTGGTGAACACCGGGTGCCTAGAAGAGATTGGGTTCCTACCTCTTTGGAAGGTCGTAGGTGGCAGAAAACGAGAGAAAGAGGGGGGGAGGAGTGTTAGCACTGAGGCACTACACCTTGCATCCAGGCGGCAGCGGAAGAATTCTCTAGATGGAATCAACGGTGGCGTCTACAGTTCCAGTCAGTCTTAACTACTTAGTGAATACCTTATATGGGCTACTACGACGTTTTCGGAGCTCAGGCCTATAAGCAGCGGTTTATTCGGCTCTTCGTCCTTGGAGTCACAATAAGGATCTGGTCCTCCAGGTTTGGGGGTTGTGCCGCCGGGGTAACTTCCCGGCCATGTTAAAAACAGCTAGTTGCGAGGAATGATGACGCACCCTACTAAACGAAATAAGGACAACGAATTTCGGGTATGTATGTAGAATGTTAGGTCCATTCCCAGAGGCCCTTGACTGCTGTAAGGCGGACATAACCGCCATCTAAAAAATATGATGAGACTGGCCGGGCAAAAGAAAAATGAAAAACTGCGATATTTACTATGGCAACTTCTATACACAACAAAAGCAGCGTTTATTTGGATGTGGATTCGTCGTTGGAGGCAGGCTCCGGCAAGAGGTTTTGCGCTACAAATGTGTCAACGAGCGCCTCATGACAATCCGCATCAAGGCTAACTTTGCCAATGTAAGCCTAATATGCGCGCAGGACACCAAAGAAATGTTTATGAGCTCCTGCACAAAACATATGAGCAGTGCTCTAGCTATGACATTAAAATTGTCCTAGTCGACTTCAACGTTAAGCTAGGGAGAGAAGATGTCTTTAGTGATACAATTGGAAAACACAGCTTGCACGACAACACCTCCGATAACGGATTCAGGCTAATTGACTTTGCTGCCGACCGAAATATTGTAATAGCTAGTACCAAGTTCCTACACCTGAACATTCAGAAATAGACTTGGAGATCCCCTGATTAATCCACTGTCAACCAGATTGACCACATTGCGATCGATGCAGGGCGCTACTCCAGTGTGATGGATGTCCGAACTTTCCGAGGGGCAAACATTGATTCGGACCACTCGTTGTAGCCAAGGTACGACTGAGGATATCCCGACCAACGCCAAGAAGAGGTAATACTGTAAGGAAGTATTACGTCGGAAGGCTTCCATCGCCAGAAGTCCCCATGTCCTTTTCCGATCGAGTCTCATCAGGGAATCGGCCGCTGAAGTGCTGGGTTTTACACGGCCACCACAACGAAACCCCTCGTTTGATGATGAGTGTCGGCAAGCACACGCAGCTAAACAAGAAGCATATTAGGCGGCTCTGCAGAGAAGGACCAAGACTGCCAGTAAGCTCTATGAGAAGAAGAAAGGAACACCGGCTTCTCAGAAAGAAAAAAATGGGCACGACGATGTTGCACGTACTCTTATGTGATTAATCATATTGGAAGGCAAGATCTTTGATCGAAACAAGTAACATTTCGGTACAGAAATAACACGTTCTGAACTTCTAAATAGTGTCAAAACCACAACCCTTAACGGTTTTTAGTAAAAATGGAGTATGTCATCACACGACTTTATGAAAAAAGTATTTCAAAAATTGTAGGACGGATTTTGATAAAATCCTGTCTTTTATTTTTAGCTTTTTGAATAATTTTTTTTCATAGTTTTTTTGAATTTGTCAATATACATGTGATTATAAAATTTTAAATATTTTTTTTGATTAGTTTTAAAAATATTGACCTTTGAAAAAAAAATTCAAAAATTATTTTAATTAGAAAAAAAAAGTTATTGAACATTTTTATATGCAGAATAAATTAAAAAAAACCGTTATATGAAAAGTAACGTTAATAGACTTTTACCGTAAATTTTGTTCTGATCAAATGATAGCCAATACTAACAAAAAAAAATCAAAATTTTTTTTTATTAAAATCGTTGTAGACGACTTCGAGAAAAATAAGCTTTTCTTAAACGGTCATATGGCAGGTACCGTTATTTTTAGGCCTTAAAATAAAATTTCAATTTCCCTTCTGGGGAATGCTAAAAAAATCACACACACCAAGCTTAAGCCCTTTAGGCTGCAGCTCGTTCAGCTCGTTATACTTACTGTGACAGACCGACAGACATATTTTTGCTTTTTTTAGAATTCTCTATGGTCGTAATGTCATGTTTGATTGTTATATCATTTTTTTTATATCCACTAATCCTAAAAATGCCTTATAGTCATTATAATCACAAGGAAAAAAGGGATCATGAGAAGCGTGCGATCGAGGAAATGGAGAGCTGTTATTGCAGGAATAAAGTTCGAAAGTTTTACCAAAAGCTAAAAAGAAACTGTCAAAGCTACAGAGCTCGAACTGAAGCTTGCAAAGACGATCAAGGAAACATTGTAGTGGAATCGCAGTCGATGCTGAGAAACGAATTCCTCTGTCAGGCAGAATGGTCCATCTTATCTGGGCGAAGTAGACCAACAATTCAACCCACCACATCTGGATGAAGTAAATCTAGCTTTATATAAGCTTAAGAGCAACAAAGCCGCCGGAGCCGATGGCCTAGCTTCCGAGCTCTTCAAAACTGCAGGCGATGACTTCGCTATAAGTATGCATCAACTCATAAGCACGATATGGTTAGAAGAAAGCATGTCCGATCCTTGAAAACGAGCCCTCTGAACTGCACCAACTACAGGGGTACCAGTCTCCTCAACATCGCCTACAAGATATTTTCTGCTGTATTGTGTGAACGCTTAAAGCCATTCGTCAACAACCTGATAGGTCCATATCAGTGTGGTTTTAGGCTGGAAAAGTCCACTCTCTATCAAATATTCACAATACGGCAGATCTTTGAAAAAAACCAAGAAACTTTAAATCAATACCCACCACCTTTTCATCGATTTCAAGGCTGCGTACGACAGCATTTATAGAGACGAGTTGTATTGAGCAATGTGCAGTTTTGACATCCCTGCCAAACTCGTCCGCCTGTGTAAAGTGACGATGGAAAACGCTGTTCTATCAATGACGGTAAAGACCTCACCGACACCGTTGAAATCAAAAAAGGATTTAGACAAGGCGATGCGCTGTCGGGCGACTTTTTCAACATCATAATTGAGAGAATAGGGCCAACACCAGAGGCATGATCTTTCAAAAGTCCGTCCAATTACTCGCATACGCCGACGATATTGACGTAATTGGACGATCACAGCGTGATGTCAGTATCGCTTTTGTGAGTATTGAGATGGAAGCGGCGAACATGGGCTAAGAAGTCAATGAGGGCAAGACCAAGTAATACTGTCATCAAGAAGAGACACCCAACATCTACGTCTTGGATTAAACATCACCATAGACAGCTATAACTTTGAGATACTTAAAGACTTTGTCCACCATGGCTCCGCTATTAACTCAGACAACAACACCAGCGCTGAAATCAAAAGAAGAATAACTATTACCAATCGCTGCTTCTTCGGGCTTAGAAGCCCCTTCTCTGGTAACTTAATTGTCCCTTTATAATGCCCTCATCATCCAGATATCCGAGATTTTGAGCAGAGATGTGCAACCACAGGAAAAGACCATATCATCTGCAGAAGCAGTTATTGATCCTTTAAAATTCTGCTTAAACATAGAGTTTATAAATATCAAGAAAAGCAATGGGCCCAGTACTAAACCTTATGGAACACCAACAACTATCTTGCATAACCCACTTAATCTGCTATTTCTTTTAACTATTTGTTTTCTATCAGTTGAGTATGAAGCTAACCAGTTATAAATTAAACCACGCAATCCTGCATTATACAACTTTCCTATGAGGATACTATGGTCAACTAAATCGAAAGTCTTGGTTAAGTCAATGAAAATCCCAGCGGAAAACAGATTTTGTTTTAAATTTTCATAAATTTCTCTGCAAAATTTTATCAAAGCGTCTTCGGTAGATCTGTGAGCATGAAACCCATATTGAGGCTCGCTAAAAAGAACCCCGAAATTCTACTTTTCATCGGCTTTTCAAATATTTTGGAGCAAACTGATAATGGTAATAGCGATATCGGTCTGTAATTATTCATATCACAAGGGTTCGACTTTTTTTAGAAGTGAAATGACTTCAGCAATTTTTAAAGCGCAAGGAAAAATTCACTGTTAACACTTTTATTGAAAATATGTGTAAGTATATCGACGATATTGTTATTGGTTGTATTGGCGAAAGATGACAAAATCTTCAAAGACACCATAGGCCCGTACCCGTGGTATGAAATTCTTACTCACTAAAAAAACACCTTCAGAACAAATGATCTAAGTTGCCTTATAAAGTAGTTTAATCTTCATTTTTATTAATCACGTTTGGTAGGGAGCTCTCCACCGAGGGGACCTGCAATACCGCATAATCACACGGTTATCGTTATGTCTTGCTACACTAGGTCGAACGGTCTCGTTCTCCGAAGTCGGCGCACAAGATTGTATGTACCAAGGAGCACCAATAATTGCTCTGAGGACTTTGTTTTAAAATGTTTGCAGTGTTTGTATATGGCTTAATTTGGCATAACCCCAAAGTTGTATTCCGTAAGTCCACACAGGTTTTAGCACTTGCTTGTAGATAAGCAGTTTGTTATAAGTACTTAGATTGGAATATTTTCCAATTAGACAGTTTAGTTCTCGTAACTTAATATCGAGTTCTTCTCTTTTCTTTTTAACGTGCGTCTTCCATTTAAGCTTAGCATCAAGAGTCATGCCTAGATACTTTGCTTCGTTATCATATGGTATTTGAACCGAGTTAATAAAGATGGGTAGATTGTTAACATTCTTGTAAGTAAAGTTAACATGTGTTGATTTGGACTCGTTTAGAACAATGCGCCATTTCTTCGTCCAGTTTGTTATTTTGTCAAGAGTTTTCTGTAGCTTTTCGGTTGATCCTTCGATTGAGCTGGATGATGCAAGTATGGCCGTATCATCAGCAAATGTTGCTATAGTGACGTCTTCTTCTTGAGGTATATCTCGAATATAAAGAACGAATAACACCGGGCCAAGAACGCTTCCTTGTGGTACACCAGCATTTATTTCCTTCAATCCTGAATATTCAGTGCCTTGTTTCACTCGGAAAAGTCTATTTTCCAGATAGGATTCCTAGAATATAATATATTTGTTTCGGAAAAACCTGTCTTAATTTAAATCTTAAGCCGTCGTGCCAGACCTTATGGAAAGCCTGGGAAACATCAAGAAAGGCGCTTATATACATATCTTTTTCCTCCCTAGGGATTTTTCAATTTCATTTGTTATTCTGTATACTTGATCAATTGTTGAGTGGTTATTTCTAAAACCGAATTGGTGTTCAGGAATAAGCCGTTTCACTTCTACAATTGGAAGCAGGCGCTTAAGTAATTATTTCTCGAATAACTTAGAAATTATTGGTTATAACGATTTTGGTCTGTAAGACTTCTTTTCATTAAGAGTTTTACCTGGTTTTGGGAACATAATGACTTCGGCCACTTTCCATTGCCGTGGAACGTATGCAAGCCTATACGTGGCATTAATCAGATGTTGGATTTTAGTGATCGCTTTTCTCGGTAACTTTTTAAGAATGGGTGCATTTATCAAGTCATATCCGGGATCTTTTTGTTTTTTTTGCTTTCTTATAGCGTCTAAAAGTTCTGAAAATATTACAATTCGAATTCGGAAGTTTTTAGAGGTCCAATGAGTATCACCGGGTTCATTCAACAACTCCTCACCGTCAAAGGGCTTGAAAGTTTCCTCGAGGTCATGGGCAAACAGATCTGCCTTTTATTTGTCTGTTTTAGCCCAATCTCCATTGTTTTGTCGAATTGGTGCTGATTGTAACTTGGGTTTTTTAACACCTTTAATAGCCTTCCACTGAAAGTAATACGTACTTTTTTCTGCGGAAAGACCTTCGAGATAAGTAGAAATCTCACGGTTTCTTGAATCTCGAATTGCATTTTTCAGTTTACTGGAGAGGTGATTCAAAATAGTTTTGTGTTGAGGAGCGCGGGATTGCTGCCATTTCTTACGTGCTTTTCTTTTTTCGAGTATAAATTCTTTTATTTCAATTGAAACATTTTGCTCATTAGGAATTGAATTTCTGCTATTTTGCGGAGTGTTTTTACAGGCAGTATCTTGGACGGTTTTAATAAATCTCTCAACTTCATCTTCTAATTCAAACGGAGTTTGCAATGATACTTCAAGTGTAATAGCCTCTTCGCAATCTGCACGAAACCCTTCCCAATTCGTTCTGTTGTTTGTCAAAAATGACGTAATAAAAATGTGACAAACAATCCTCTCCAGAAAGAAGAATTTTTAGAGTAAAACTCTTTTAGGTAATGTTAACTAACTAACTATTATTTAAATATCTAAGGCACCAGTTGTAATAATCTTTGAAACTGACTATTAAATGATTCAATTTTTAGTTTGAAGGTGTTGAAGAAATAAAACCAGTGTATTTTGATGGCACAATAAACCTGATGTTTTGAATTAATTTATTAGCAGAAGTTTACTTGATCATAATACACATAAAAGGGTTTTAAATAAATTTGTGTTATTTATTTCTGCATAAAAAAAATCAATGATTTAGAAGTCCTTTAAAAGCTTTAATGAACGCCACAACTGGATCGTCGGATATGGATATTTATTTAGCTATAATAACGAAGGTCCATTAATTGTATTTATTTTACCTTAATTTGTACAAACTAACAAGCTAACTAACACACCTGGCGTTGCTGTGGCATACCATACATTTTCTTGATACCCGAAAACAGCGTCACAAATCGGTTCCAACAGTAACTAAACACTATCAACATAATCGTGTCAGTACACAAACAAAATGTAATATTGTTGATATAAAAATATGTACATTAAATAGCTTTAGTTACTCATTACAACATCAGCTATATGTCTGCGAAAGTCCTGTCAAAATTGGTCCATGAATAAAAATATATGGCACCACCTACTTAGTTATTAAAAAAAATAGCCTAAACTATTTCTTACAATATTAGCTATCTGCTTGTGAAAGTCCCGTCAAAATCGGTCCATAAATAAGAATTTTCGAAAAAAGGACCCCATCTTGACCCATAAGTTACTTCCTAGAACATCAGCTATCTGTCAGTGAAAGTCTCGTCAAAATCGGTACAGCCGTTCCCGAAAGTAGCCCGAACAAACAGACAGACAAAAAAATTAAAAATTGTGTTTTTGTTTTAACTATACTTTCATATGCCTCTTTGTATAAAAGCTGTTATTTTGATTTAAAACATAATCAATTTTTTTTATGTTGATAAATTAATTGTTTTTTTTTGTTGTTGTTCTTGTTCATAAAAAATGTTATTTTTGAATTTGTGTTTGCTTACATATCAATTTAAAAGAGCCCAGTACAATTTGGTAATTTTCAGTACTATTTTATGTCATCGTTCAGTACAATCGAAAATAGTCGATTTCCATCACTGGTGTCATAATTGCTCCAAGTTCCTCAGTAGAAACATTGTTGGCTATTGAAATAAAAAAAAATAATTGAAACGATTAGCCATTTCACTATTGTCAGTAGTTTTTATATTATTAACTTCTATAGCCAAAGGTTTCTCAGTTTTATTAACTACGTTCCATTAGCCTTTAACATTACCATTATTTTTTTCTAGCTCGGCTAAATAGTAACTTTCCTGAAACACTTTAATTTCTTTTAATACATAGGTTTTTTCAAACTTTTTTGTATTCTACTTTAAGTTGATTGTTAATAGGTTATCGAAAGTGAGGTTTCATATTTTCTTTGAAAATTCTGATACTTTGTCATACCTACGAAGCCCATATCTAGTTGCGTTGTTTTGTTACATGAAACATTTATTTTTTTAGGGATAAAAATACACTTAGATTTGCTTGTATTAATTAAAAAAGAGATTTTTCTTTGACTAGTTTGCGATATTTTCTAGATCGACATTAATTCGGCTTACAAAATCTTCAATCAGTCCGAGAGGGCAACTTTTATGGAGTTCAGCATCATTAGCATAAAGTTAAATAGCAACAACAGATGGTAGTTCGTTGATATACAAAGAAAATAGCAAAAGCTCCAAAATAGAACCTTGCGGTACTCCCGAAGGTACTGGTAAAAAGTTAGAAAACATATTGTTAGCATAGACCGCTTGTAACTGAGCGTTAAAATAGGAAAACAGCAGTTTAGTTGCGGAGGATTAAAAATCAAAGTTTTAGGTAAAACTAGTTTTGTTAGTTCTAACAAATCTGATCAAAACTAGTTTAAACAAAAAATATGTATTATTCATTTCTGAAGATAAAACTAGGTTTTCAAACAAGTTTCTCGCTTTGAAAATAAGACTAGTTTTATCGAATTAGCTGTTTCTTTTTTAATTTGACAGCTAAAATAAAAAAGAAGATTAAAAATATGCGGTAGAGAAAAGCAAGTTCTTGCTGTATGTTTATTTATTTACATATGTAGCAAAAAAAAATTTTTGTTTATGCTTAAATTTTTATAAAAATCGCTTTTCTTACCAAAAAGAAGCTTTACTGCGCAATCTCTATACATAAAAATAAGTTTCAATTTTGTGTGTGACCTCTACGGTCCGGTTGGGTGGATTTCTATATTTTTATTTGCGATTTATAGGGACTATAAGGCAAGTTATGCATTCGTAAAAAAAATAAAACAAATTCTAACAATCAAACATGACATTACGATGATAGAGAAGTCAAAAAAGTGGGTCCGGAAATTCCGTCCGTCTGTCTGTCTGTCTGTCTGTCTGTCTGTCCGTATCGATATCTAAAGCCTAAACGGTTGGGCCGATTTGATTCAAATTTGGTATATAGTATTTTTAGAGTGCTCTACCCGACAGTTTTTCGAAGTGGTATTCTAGCTCCAAAACTAACGGTACCTGCCATATAACTTTTAATGAAAAACCTATTTTTCTCGAAAACGACTCCTACGATTTTGATAAAACTTTCAGAATGATGTTTTCTATGCAAAATCTATCTTTAAGTTTTAATGGATTTTTCAGAAAAAGTTTTATAACGGTACCTCCCATATGACCGGTTTTTTAAAATCAGACTTTCTCGTTAACTAATTGACGGATTTTGATGAAATTTTCAAGATATGTAGTGTTTTATAATTTAAATAATATTGCTTATTAAAATTTTCAAAAACATTTTTTTTTTAATTTTTAATAATTTTTTTAAAAAAATATTTTGTTTTTTTAATATTTTGAAAACTGATCTGTAGATTTTTTTTTAATTTTTTTTCCTACTATAAACTGTAGATTTCTTTAAAATGACATACTGGACAAAAATTTAAAATATGTTTTCGAAAAGTTTTTCAAAAAAAACATTTTTTTGAAAAAACTGGTCGAACGATTTTGAAATGAAATTTTTTTAAAATAGAAAACCTCAAAAGAAATAAAATGGCTTACAACATTTTTTCCAAAAAAAACGTTATGAATAGTGTTTTTTTTGATTTCATAAAAAATTTTTATTTCATATTGCTCGGCTAAGCCCTAGCCATTAGTCAAATAAAAGAAGGTGACAACCTACATACATACCTACGTATTTTAAAGCATTTCATCATCATAAAAGCACACAGAATAAATAAGGAGCCTATGATAAACACACAAAAACAACTAACAAATAAAAAAAATTATTCGATTACTACTGAATGCAAAAATTTCAATCGAGAAAACAAAAGCTTACACCTTTCTATAAATAAACAAAACCACTGTGTTAACTTTTAATATTGTCTCTATACCCACTCGGTTAACAGTAGTTAGAATGTGTATCTTAATTTTAGTACCCACCTTCCTTCCAACCTTATTATAGGTACCTAATATCCTCAATAAATTCCATTAATACCTACCCACACCATACGCTTATCGATCTATAAAACATAATTAAGCTATTTCAATTAATTTGATTTGAAAAAGTAAATTATTGTTATTGGGACCTATAAGGGTCCCTATACCTAGCATTATTGTCCTACTGCTGATTCCCACGAATCTTTATGCCAGTTGTTCAAATTTTTCCATACCAAATTGAAAATTAAACTGAAAGAAGTCCTTTATATCTTTCTATTAGCAAATTATATTATAAACACTAAACAACAAGTGGAAAGATGATACACTAAAAAACTGCAAAAGCTCACAATCCTACATATTTATGTGTTAATCCCTTTGTCGTGACGCAAGTTCTTTCGAGCTTCAAACCACAACGGTTCTAAAGAAAATGCAACTAAAAAAAAAAAAAAAACATTAAAATAAAATCTTTGTCAAAAAGACGCCTGCACTTAAAAAGGATTAGCACATAGGAGCAAGTACGTGCGACCCAGTCGTGCCTTTTATTTTAAAATGAAAGAGCACCATTTGTAAATGGCTTAGAAACTTCCGTTCTTCGGAAGTCGAAGGTTTTTTCAGCCAATGATGATTTTTTTAAGGTTTTCGTTCCCATTGAAATGTACTTCAAAGATTTATTTATTTCATTAGAAATTTTCAAAAAAACAAAAATTGTTTATCCATGTTCTCGAGAACGTCTGATCCAATTTTGACGGGACTCTCACGGTTTGGCCAATCGTCTTCAAATTTGGAACATAAGGTTATTTTGATATTCTACAGAGGAATTTAAAACAAATTTTAGCCCAAATATTAACGGTACCTGTCATATAACCGTTAAGTAAAAGCTTATTTGTATCTTTAATAATACATTTTTTTTCAAAATTAAATATGGATTTTTTTTTTAATTTGTTTTTATATTATATAGATTATTTTTTCGCTAATGTTTGCATTCGTAGATTATTTTTTTTTAATTTCCCTTAATATTAATCAAATTTTGTTCGATACCGCACATAAGAGCAAGTACGTGCGACCAAGTCGTGCAATTTATTTTTTTGTATGATGAAAAAATTCTTTAATTTTTGGTTTTATCGCATTTTTATTTGCGTTTCAGATGCAGCAAAAAACCAGAGAAGACATTTTGTGTGGATTCATTGCGGTCAAAACAAATTGCATAACTGGAATTCGAATTGAAGGTAAATTTGATTATATTTTTGAAAAACATTAATTAAAATCAATTAAGACAAATTCCACCCCAGAATATTTCAATCGTCTTAACAAGGAATGCTCATCAGTTCAACCTTGAGCCCAATTTAGGACGTACCGTGAAATATAGAGATTCTCTTTTTTAGACGAACAACACGAATTTGGAATAGTTTACTCGGCGAGATTGTCCCTTGCCATTTTGATCTGCAAGCATTCAAAACCAATGTTAATCGATACCTCCTATCTTCCCCCCACCCCCCTATTTTCTTAATGCCAGCGCAGTGTGCTCTACATTAAAAGGGAAACAAGGTTAGTCCCTTGTGCGCGTGTCAATTATAAAAAAAAAACAAGCATTAAAAATAAAAAAAAAACATCTTTTCACAATTCAAAAATTAGCAACTGTACCAACTCCAATACGTTACCTTTAAAAGGACGAACAAAATATTAACAGAAAACCGAGAAGAAGAAAAAAGAGGGCGCGCGCTTGAAGCAATTAAAAAGTTTCAAGATGATATGATATCACAGAGCTGTGCGGCGGGCGAAACAAGAGTCCAAACAGTGTTTGAACTAAAATTTAAGTTTCTGTGGTGCTACGGCTTCATGCTACACACTTGTCGCAATCCCCGCTGACGCAACGCGGCGTTTTCTATGCTGCCAATGCTTATGTTTTCACAAGTTTGTCGGTTTAACTGTTATCTGAAGCGGGGCAAAAGGAGAAATAATAGAACTATGTGGGGGTTAGGCTAAGGTACGTAGTTCTATCAGCCATTATACAAGAACAAGTCTGTGAGTCTATGCTAGGGTGTTCTCATTGAGTTTGTTACGAGAGTGCAGGCAAAATGGCAACCGACATGGATGACGACCAACCCGAACCCAATGACTCCACTGGGTAAATGTGAGGTTTCACATACTATTGCGAGGACGAACCACTTTTAAGTGGTAAGCCAACCCATTGTGATTATCGTTTGAAGTTAATAACTAAAGGGGTGTCAGCCCTGTCAAATGTGACATTTTCCCCAAAGTGCTAGCACGAATTGCTACTACACAGAATAGAAGAGGATGGGAAGAACGCACTAGTTTTGTACTAATTTTGCACAAGACATGCGGTTCGGGTTAATTAGATTAACCTACACAGGGTGTTTGGTGCCCTTTGGATATATATAATATATATATATAAAATGTTGGAGTAAGATGAAATCTCTGATTCTGCTATCTATATCTATATACAAGGAGGGATATTTATAACGTAAATGTTACAGTACCCTGCCACCTAACACATTTTCAGACGTCACGTTTGCTCGTGGATGTTGTCACCTGACCATTTAGTAGACTTATTAAGTTCTGATAAAAAATACAAGCATCTTACTGTTCTTACATAGATACTTGACTCTTATAGATGATTTTATTCAAAAGTTCAATATTACCGCCACGAAAATCCAATAACAGGCCACTTTAATTTGAAATAATTAGAATTCGTTTATTGATACTCATATAAACCAAGGAAAGGAATAATGCGGAAACCAAAGTTTGGACAAAGTGGACAGTTCATAAACATTTCAATGAAAATTCTAACTTTCTACCAAATCACTTTATACTTGCGATTTATAGGGACTATAAGGCAAGTTATGCATTCGTAAAAAAAAAATCTAACAATTAAACATGACATTACGATGATAGAGATGTCAAAAAAAAGTGGGTCCGAAAATTCCGTTGCACGTCAAAAAAAAAACATTAAAATTAAATCTTTGTCAAAAAGAGGCCAGCACTTAAAAAGAATAAGAACATAGGAGCAAGTACGGGCGACCCAGTCGTGCCTTTTATTTCTTCTTCAAGAGGTATCAGTCACTCGTCCGGGTGCAGACGTTGTGTTTCACACCGACAATTGTGGTGGTCAGCAGAAGAATAGGTGAAACAATTACTTAAACTTGGTAAGAAGAGTAAATATTTTAACGAGACTTTTATTTCAGATTTATAATTGGAATGTATTTAAAAAATACAAATAAACTCCATAACACATAAATTCCTCATTCGCGGTCAGTGTTATTGAGAAGTCACTTAAGAAAGCAAAAGATCGGGACCAATATAGGTGCCTGACAAAAAATATGTTTCTCTCATAAGAACCGTAAAAAAGAAAGGAAATGCTTTTATTGTAAAATATTTTTTTCCATTTAAAATTGCTTTATGAGGAAATCTGTTTAAATAACTCAAAAAACATAAACGGAGGTCAGGTTAAAACGCCAGAAATGAAACTCTTACGTCTTGAAAAAGGCAGTAATGTGTACTTTTACAAAACAAGTTATAAAGACATAAATTGGGACCAAGTCCAATTCAAAACGGGAAACTGGCGTTCTTCTGCGACCAAGGAACTATAAAGTATAGATTTAAAGCCCGCATAATCATCTAAAATACCATTGGCATTAAGAAAATAAATTGCACGACTGGATCGTACATACTTGCTCATATGTGCGGTCACATCGTAGGCTAGGTATAGGTATACCTAGATATAAGCTATAAGGTACATTTAACGATAATTTACTTTTTCAAATAAAATTGATTAAAATAGGTAGCTTGGTTATGTTTCATGGATCCATAAACTCATGTTGGGGGTATTCATGGAAATTATTTAGGATATTATGTACCTACCTATAATAAGGTCGGAAGGAAGGTAGATACTAAAATTAAGATACCTATTCTAACCACTGTGAAGCGAGTGGGTATAGACTATTAGGACTTAACACAGTGGTTGTTTGTAGGCAGGTGTACAATTTTAATTTCTTGATTGAAATTTTTGCATTCAGTAGGTAATCGAGTATTTTTTTTATTTGTTAGTTGCTTTTGCGTGTTTATGTGTTTATCATAGGCGTCCTTATTATATTCTGTATGCTGTATGCTGTTATGATCATGAAATGCTTTAAAATAAATAACGATAAATAAATAATAATAATAAATTGCACGACTGGATCGCACGTACTTGCTCTTATGTGCTGTCACAGCTTGGAATAAAATTTGAAAAATATTAAGGGAACTTCAAAGATTATATTTGATTTTTCTGACTTCTAATTGTTTGAAAGAAGTACGTAAAATAGTTTTCGGCGGAAAAATTTAAACGCCATTTTATTTCTTTAAGAAATGTGAAAAAGTATGAATTTTGTTTTCAAAATCGTTGGAGCCGTTTTTAAATAAAACGGTTTTTTCTTAACAACTTTTTTTAAAAAATTGATAAAAATAATTCAAGAATACAAACTTAAGCACAACAATAACGTAAATTTAAAAACAAAATTTAAAAACACTTACCCGTTTTCAAAATATTGATTTTTCAAAAAAAAATTTTTTTTAATTTTTTAGAAATACAAAAAAAAAAGTTTTCGAAAAAAATTTTATGCAAAATTACTCAAGCTGCTTACATCTTCTTGAATATCAATTTTGATTGTAATCGGATCAACAGTTTTCGAAAAAGTCGAAGAAAAAAAAACCGGTCCTATGAGAGGTACCGTTTTTAGCCCACCATATTAATTTTTTTTGTTCACCAAAATATAATGCATACCTACAGTAGTGCACTGATTTTTTTTTTTAAGAAAATTCTTGCAGCCGTTTTCGAGAAAAATAAGCTTTTACATAACGGTTATATGACAGGTACCGTTAATTTTTGAGCTTAAAAAAAATTGAAAAAAATCCTCTGTAGAATGTCAAAAGAACCTTAAGTTCAAAATTTGAAGACGATTGGCCCAACCGTTTAGGGTGCAGTCCAAAATGCATCCGTACAGACAGACAGACAGACAGACAGAATTTTTCCAGTAACCCAAATATGTTTCTCTATCATCTTAATGTCATGTTTGATTGATCTCAAAATTTTTAATCTGCACGAATGCATAACTTGTATTATAGTAGTCCCTATAAATCGCAAGTAAAATCATATATATTGAGCCTGCTTAAAAATAATTTTATTCCAAGCTAATGAACCTTTTTTACTTGCGATTATAGGGACTATAAGGCAAGTTTTGGATTCGTGAATATTAAAAAAAATTGAGATAACAATCAAACATGACATTATGATCATAGAGAAGTCTAAAAAAGTGATCGAGAAAAAATGTCTGTCTGTCTGTCTGACTGTATGTTTCAGTTTCAGTGATTCTTTTGGTATTAAATTGAAACTTTATTTTTAGCCCTAAAAATAACGGTACCTGCCATATGACCGTTTAGGAAAATCTTAATTTTCTCGAAAACGGCTCCAACGATTTTGATGAAAATGTTTGTCATTTTTTTGTTAGTATTGGTTATCATTTGATTAGAACCACATATACGGGAAACTTCTATTAACGGGACCTTTTATATAACGGTTTTTTGTAATTTTTGGCTTTCTCGGTTACGGTTCGTTGGATGTCTGTCAAATTTTATATTTAAGAAGATCTATATAAGCGAATTAATTCTGCATATCAAAATTTTGAATAACTTTTTTTGTAATTAAAACTAAATTTTTTTTTTTTTGAAAAATCAATATTTTGAAAACTAAAATTTATTTAAATATATATTAATAAATTCTAAAAAAATGCATACCAAAATTAAAAAAAAATATTTTTTTTTTCAAAAAACTAAAAATGAAAAACAGGATTTTATCAAAACCGGCCCTACAAATTTCGAAATGCATTTTTCATAAATTCCTTGTTTTTAAGACGTGTGATGGCATACTTCATTTTTACTAAAAACCGTTAAGTATTGTGGTTTTTAAAACTTTTTATAAATTCAAACTGTGTTATTTTCAACGCAAATATTACTTGTTTCTGCCAAAGATCTTGCTCTCCAATGTAATTAGGCACATAAGAGCAAGTACATGCGACCCAGTCGTGTCCATTTTTTACTAACACTTTTTAAGTTTCTTTAATTTTAAATTACTTACCCTTACCTATAATAACATTATTATTACTAATGCTTGCAGCACAAAAAACTAACTGGACTGCCAAAAACAATTTAATTCCCTTTTCAAAAATAGTTTGTTCCATTAAAACAGAAATAAATGTTTATGTTTTTTTTTAATAAAAAAGATTTTCAAAATGTTAAATCGTGTTTTCTGAAGAAGAATCGCCATTGTTACACTTACGTCGTTATACCACCGGAGGTGCGGTGTAGAGTTAGAAGCTTGGCTTCACATGAGATCTGCTAACTTTTTTACAGTGCGAGTCATAGGTCTCGTCTTGGCAACATTTAACATGAAAATGTTTTTGGTGGGATGTAGTTTTCAAGAATTGCTCTCCGGAGATACATGACATTGTAAAGGGTTCCTTTTTAAGCGCTATTTGTATCTATTTGATATTAATATGATAGTCAGTGCGGGGTTTTCTGTTATGTTTTCCCTTGGGATTTGTCGTTTTTATTGTGTTCACCCGCCAAAGTACTTTTTTGTTTCATATTTTCACTCTGAGGTATGAATTTCTTGAAATCTTCCTCTGGAATTTTCGTATTTTAAAATCCTTCCATGAGTACATAGTAACCATGTAAAACCGCGCACCGCTTATTCAATTTGTTAAACATGTTCACTCAGCTTTCGAGGGAAACGGAAGTTAGTAATGTTTGCTTAAGTGCTTTACTGTGTGGGCAGGCAACCGTTTTAATGAATTAGATGCCAGGAAGGAAAACTCATACTTTTACAGATACATGATTATGGGAGGTTTCAAGTTTCAAAACAATTAAAATATCTTGTTACATAAAAATGTACCAATAAAAAAAAAATACAATTTACATACATGAAAACTTTCTATCGAAACTCTGCTTAAAATCAATATCGTGGTGAAATGGAAACGAGTAATGTAAGCCAACATTACAGAAGTCTTAACAATTTTATACTGAAAAGGCTTTTTTTTTTACAAAATATTACATATTTGGAAACCTTGCACGAACAAAACAAAACACTTCCAAAATTCATATATGAAATGCATTAAATAAAATATTGAAAAAGTTTTTTCTGAAAGATCATTATTTTAATAACAAATATTTTATTGTGCACCATAATGTCAGGAGCTTAAGATATAATTTTAATGAATTTTCAGTATTTTTGTTGGATCCCAGATGTGGTTTTCTTTTCCAAAATTTGGGTTTATCGCTTTGAAAAAGATGACTATAACTTGCCTATTTTTATTTTAATGCTAAAACTAATGATAACTATGCATCTGGTGGAGTAGGGTGTTTTGTTAATGATGAATTTAAAATTGTAGATTTTACTAGCGTTTCCATCGAAATTCATCATGATGTTTATGTCATATTTTGTTTATATAGACTCCACTCTTTTAATGTACGTGTTTTTATATATGTATATACTATTAGAAAAGGAACATTCAAAAACCTAATTGTTTTAGGTGTCTTTTTGTTTTCATTATTAATTTATTAACTAATTTGTTTCTTAAACCATATATTTATATATTCGTCTACTTATCTATTTAAATGTTTATTTAATTATGTATTTATTTATTTATTTATTGATTTAATTATATGTTTATTTATTTATTAATTTACTTTATTATTTATTAAGTTATTTATTTATTTAATTATTTATTTATTCATTTATTTATTTGTTTATTTAAATATTTATTTAATTATTTATCTTTGTTATAGATCTAATGAAAAAAATTATTTAAATTTAATAGTTTCATAGTTTTAAGTTTTATCTGTGATATTATTATAAATTCAATTTGAATGAAGGTTTTTAAGCTTTATTTTCCTTTAAATTATCTTTCTTTTCAGTTAAGCTAGCTCATTAAAAATAATAAAACATTATTTTCAGTAGTAAGATACAAATTATTATCATATCTCTGTGCTGTGCAATGATTTCAAGAATTATTGTTAATCTCTTTACATATTTCATTGAAACAATAAAATATCTATCTATCTATTCATCTATCTATCTTTAGGTGTCTTCAATATTGATATCCTTGAAACTAATGAGTTAACCTCGAATTATTTATCAATTTTAGCTTACACAGCCTTTTTACTTGCGATTTATAGGGACTATAAGGCAAGTTATGCATTCGTAAAACAAAAAAAATTCTAAGAATCAAACGTGACATTACGATAAAAGGGAAGTCGAAAAAAGTATGTCAGAAAGTTCTGTCCGTCTGTCTGTCTGTCCGTATCGATTCCTACAGCCTAAACTGCCATATACCTTTTAATGAAAAACTTATTTTTCTCGAAAACGCCTCCTTCGATTTTGATAAAACTCTGAATGGTGTTTTCTATGCAGAATCTATATTTAAGTTTTAATGGATTTTTCAGAAAAAAGTTTTATAACAGTACCTCCCATGTGACCGGTTTTTTAACATCAGACTTTCTCGTTAGCTAACTGACGGATTTTGATGAAATTTTCAAAATACTGCAGTGTTTTATGATTTAAATAATATTTTATTTTCAAAAACTTTTTTTTAAATTTTCAATAATTTTTTTTAAAAAACCTATCTATAGAAGCTACAGATTTTGTTATAATGTTTCTCCTAGTATAAACTATAGATTTCTTTAAATTGACATACTCAAAAAAATTTTACTATATGTTTTCGAAAAGTTTAAAAAAAAAAACATTTTTTTGAAAAACTGGTCGAACGATTTTGAAATGAAAAATTCATAAAATAGAAAACAGCAAAAGAAATAACATGGCTTACAACATTTTTTCCAAAAAACGTTATGAATAGTGTTTTTTTGAATTCATACAAATTTTATTTGTTTAATATTTTTCCCCAAATGTTGTTTTATATTGCGTCTAATGAAAGCAAACTTCGTTATTTTTTTAAATAAAGTTGTTAAAAAACCATTTTATTTAAAAACAGTTCCTACGGTTTTGAAAAAAAATTACAATTTTTAACATTTCTTAAAGAAATAAAATGGCGTTTAAATTAAATTAAATTCGTATAGAAAATGTATTAATTTTCTTAATCATTATATTTAAAACTCTTCTAATTTGGTTCAACCTAAAAAATATCTTAACAAATAGAAGCCTTGGATAAGTAGACACTTAATCAATAAGGTTAAAAGCAAAAATACATTCAGATATAAATGTTATCGAAATCCAAGTAATTCAATGCTAAAACGTTAATAGAAAAATGTATGTGCAATGTGAATTGAAAAGAGAAATACCGATTTGCCGTAATACGTTTTATCGAAATCAGTTATTTTCTGCTAGAGGTGATTTGAAAAAAAGAATGAAAATTGTTACTAACATTGCTAATGCTTTTATTGAATATTTTATTTGCACTGCTAGTGAATTACAACCTTATCCATGTGAACAGTTTTTTTTTAATCTGAAGAAATAATTCAAAACAACAGCTTTGTTTTTGAATCCATTTCATCGCTTGATATTATATAGTCTATTAGCAGTCTAAATAACTCTCATTAGTCTGGAGCTGACAATATATGTATCTAATTTGATTGTCAAGAACATTAAATATTTAATTGCTGATGTTTTACCTTTCATATTTAACCGTTTTATTTTGGCAGGTGTGTTTCCTGAACCTTTAAAATGTGCTGATATTGTATCACTACAAAAAAAGGTTCTCCTCTTGATACATATGTGTAACTTAAGACCAATTTCCTTTTTTCCAGTTTTCAGAAAAATTTTTGAAACAGTTGTCAAAACTATAGTGATTAGTTTTTAACAAGAACTAAATTTATTAACCCTGTTCAATTCGGATTTCTAAGTGGAAAATCCACAGAAGATGTTACAGTTCTTTGATCAAATTTTATTCAATTTGGATAAGCGAAAAGTCACTGCAGGTTTGTTAGTCGATATAACAAAGGCATTTGATATGATAAACCGCAAAATTGGAAAAAGCTGGATTTCGTGGCTTCATGCTAAATTGGTTCAGGTCATACCTTTAGAACAGAAGTCAGACAGTGAAATTATATGTGATAGGAAGTGATAATGGATACTTTAATAAAGATGTTCCCCAAAGATCAGTGTTGGGACTAATTCTGTTCCTGGTCTATATTAATTCGCTCTTTGCACTTAATTTTAGAGGTAAATCATCTGCATTTGCTGATGATATTGCTTTATCTTATGGTTTTAACAGTCGTTTGGATTTAGTATTCGAAATTAATTGGGATCTCAATCTTGTGCGGGTTTGATTTACTGAACATAAGCTAGTTATAAGCTCCAAAACAAGTTAATGCATTTTAGCTTATTTTCATTAGATAACTTTAACGTTGATTTCTATTTCCATGCTCTCGAATGTCAAAAATACAAACTACCGTTGCGCAATTTTGCACCTGAGGATGACATACGCGTAACCTTTAGATGTCATCTAAATTTGAAAAAATATTTGCATTCTACTACGAGATATTTTAATCACCTTCGAAACATAATTTCAGCCAAATTTTTGAGAACCATATGGAATTATTATTCTAAATTGCAATATGGAATTGTTTACTGGGGCGGTACACATTGAACAAAATAAGTTAAATCTGCGAAAACAGACCATAAAAATAATCTGTCATAAATCTAGAATACATCCAAGTTATTTACTATTTCATTTACTTCCTGTGCGACAATTGTTTTGTTTTAAAGTACTTAAGTCGTTTTTTATGAAATCGGGAAATCTTAACTTCAGACTAATATCAAGATATAATGTACGTGGAAACTCTTCCAATATTTTAACTATACCTTTATTTCGCACGATGTCGTTTCGCAATTTTTATTCCATCTCTTCCCTTGGTTTTTTTAATAACCTTCCCCTTTTATTGAGAACAATTATTACATCTGGTTGTTTCATTAAAAGATTAAAAATCTGGCTCTTGGATTGCAAATATTTCGATATAGAATAAAGAATATGTTTCTGATACTCTGGTTTAAATATTTTTGAAATAAGTTTAAAATTTAAATTTAAATTTAAATATCTCCAAGGCATTTGATAGAGTTTGGCATGAAGCTCTCTCATCGAAAATGCGTGCTTTTGGGATCGATAATACTCTTGTTCGTTGGATTAGATAGATAGATAGATTAGATAGAATTGGACCTTTCAATACAAGTTGTATTGGACGGTATCAAGTCTGATTTCCACAAAATAAATGCTGGTGTGCCCCAGGGCTCTGATCTGTCTCCGACTCTTTTCCTCATTTTTATAAATGATCTTCTGTCTGTTACTTCTAATCCACTTAACTGTTTTGCTGACGACTCTACCCTCAGCTTTTCATATTCGTTCGATAATTCACGTCCTTCGCCTTCGGACGTACAATTGCAACGGTGCCGTATGTCAAGCTCATTAAACTCCGATGTATACAGCATTGTCAAATGGGGTCTGTGTGGAATTTAATGCTTCGAAAACTCAATGTTGTCTTCTGTCGTTAAAGCTAAACATACCCTCAATGCCATTGTCCATGAATGGCACTTATATCGAAGAAACCGAAAAGCTCTCAGTACTCGGTAGGTCTGTTAATGACGACCTCCGTTGGAACGATCATATATTTGAGATCGCTAAGAATGCTGCTAAGTGCTTAGGTTTTCTGTATCGGTGTAAGAAGTATTTTTCCCCATCTGATCTGACTACAATTTATAAAGCGTTTATACGCCCTAAACTCGAGTATAACTCCCACTTCTGTGCAGGTGCTTCACAAACATACTTCACCTGCTTGATAGAATACAAAATAGAGCGTTAAGATTGATAGGAATTTTGGCATTAAGTGAAACTCAGGTTGGAGCAAATACTGATTTATCAGAATTTGCTCTACATGGGTATAGCTTGGTGCCATTACTCTTTTCTCATCATGGTCTCGTGGTCTATGTTAGGAATGATATTGCTTGCCAGAGCCTTCCCCAATATGGGCAATGTTCCAACACGGACTTTAACTTCTTATGGCTCAAATTCACTGTCCGCAAGCATGTCATTCATTATTGTTTTATTTACAGGAGTCCAAATCTTGACAGTAATTCGACTTGTAACGAGTTTGATGCACTGTCTGATTCCATCTCGAAAATTGTTTCCCTGTGTCCTCGCACTGAAATCGTTATTGCGGGCGATTTCAATGTACACAATTCCAACTGGCTCCGCTATTCTGGTCAGACAACACCCGAAGGAAGGTATGTCGAGCTCTTTGCCGGGTTACATCACCTTACCCAACTGATCGATGTGCCAACGCGTATACCGGATGTTGCTGGGCAAGCAGCCCATACTCTTGACTTGTTTCTTACTTCTCACCCTGATAAATATACCATTAGTGTAACTTCTCCATTTGGCACTTCAGACCATTGTATCATTTCAGCTAATTTCCCATCCCCCACCCATCCAGTTAAAGAAAAACTTCCCACCAGGACCGTTTGGCAATACGAGAAAGCCAACTGGGACGGCCTGAATTTCTTTTTCCGAAACTTTAACTGGTCACTATGCTTCCTCGATAGTGACATTGATGCCAGTGCTCAAATGATCACAAATGTGATTCTTCTAGGGATGCGTGCTTTTATTCCTAATAGAGTAAAAAGCATCAAACCTAAAGAAAAGTCTTGGTTTAATTCTGAGTGTAAAGAAGCTATCAGGCTCAAAGAAGTAAGTTTCCGATCTTAAAAAGCCAACCCTACAGAGGAAAATCGGAAAAAGCACAAACAAGCAAGGAACTCATGCAACTCCGTTATAGAAAGAACCAAATTTTTGCATGACCAAAAATTACGGCAAAAAATTCTGCAGTGTCCCAAAGGCAGTAAAAATTTTTGGTCATTTGTAAAAAATATAAAAAACTCCTCGACATCTTCGGTTCCAACGCTCATCGACAATAACAAACCAATTGTTTACTCTTCAGAGAAGGCAAACTTGCTCGCCGCCCATTTCGCTGCCAGCTCCACGCTGCCTCAAAGCAACGTTGCCCCTCCTGTACTTGAGAATGTAAATTTTTCCATGGGACACATTTTTTTCCGCACTCGTACAGTAGCAAGAGTTCTCAAAGATCTCGATATACACAAATCCGCTGGCCTGGATGGTATACCCCCGTTTCTTCTGAAGAGGTGTTCTTCCACACGGGCAAAGCCACTGCGTAAGCTTCTGGAATCTTTCCTAGAAGATGGAAAACAGCATTTGTCCAGCGTGTCCCTAAGAAAGGTGACCCATCCTCCCCCTCCTCCTACCGACCCATAGCACTGACATCCCTTCTTTCTAAGGTCATGGAAACACTGATTAACCGTCAGCTTAAGGAATATCTCGAAGATCGTAAGCTTCTCCATGACCGTCAGTATGGCTTCCGCAGCAACCGTTCCACTGGTGATCTGATGGCATATCTCACCGAACAGTGGAACAAATCTTTACATCGCTTTGGTGAAAGTAAGATTATTGCTCTTGATATCTCCAAGGCATTTGATAGAGTTTGGCATGAAGCTCTCTTATCGAAAATGCGTGCTTTTGGGATCGATAATACTCTTGTTCGTTGGATTAGAAGCTATCTTCTGGACCGTTCAATACAAGTTGTATTGGACGGATTCAAGTCTGATTCCCATAAAATAAATGCTGGTGTGCCCCAGGGCTCTGTTCTGTCTCCGACTCTTTTCCTCATTTTTATAAATGATCTTCTGTCTGTTACTTCTAATCCACTTAACTGTTTTGCTGACGACTCTACCCTCAGCTTTTCATATTCGTTCGATAATTCACGTCCTTCGCCTTCGGACGTACAATTGCAACGGTGCCGTATGTCAAGCTCATTAAACTCCGATTTATACAGCATTGTCAAATGGGGTAATAGAAATCGTGTGGAGTTTAATGCTTCGAAAACTCAATGCTGTCTTCTGTCGTTAAAGCTAAACATTCCCCCAATGCCATTGTCCATGAATGGCACTTACATCGAAGAAACCGAAAAGCTCTCAGTACTCGGTATGTGTGTCAACGACGACCTCCGGTGGAACGACCATATATTTGAGATCGCTAAGAATGCTGCAAAGTGCTTAGGTTTTCTGTATCGGTGTAAGAAGTACTTTTCCCCATCTGATCTGGCTATAATTTATAAAGCGTTTATACGCCCTAAACTCGAGTATAACTCCCACCTCTGGGCAGGTGCTTCGCAAACATCGCTTCACCTGCTTGATAAAATACAAAATCGAGCGTTAAGATTGATAGGTAATAGAACTGCCGCTGAAAAAATTGCCCCACTCGAACACCGACGCAATGTTTCAAGTCTTTCCTTATTTTATCGTTTCTTTTACAAAAAATGTTCACTCGAAGTAGCCAGTTGCATTCCTCCCCTTAAAAGTTTCTCCCGTAATACTCGTCTCGCAAGGAATGCTCATCAGTTCACCCTTGAGCCTAATTTCGGACGTACCGTGAAATATAGGGATTCTTTTTTTAGCCGAACGACACGAATCTGGAATAGTTTACCCGGCGAGATTTTCCCTTGCCATTTTGATCTGCCAACATTCAAAACCAATGTTAATCGGCACCTCCTATCTCTCCCCTCCCTATCTTCGTAATGCCCGCGCAGTGTGTTCTACATTAAAAGGGAAACACATAATCCCTTGTGCGCGCGTTAATTATAAAAAAAAAAAAAAAAAACTGCCGCTGAATGTTTCATGTCTTTCCTTATTTTATCGTTTCTTTTACAAAAAATGTTCACTCGAAGTAGCCAGTTGTATTCCTCCCCTTAAAAGTTTCTCCCGTAATACGTTTCACGCAAGGAATGCTGATCAGTTCACCCTTGAGCCCAATTTCGGACGTACCGTGAAATATAGGGATTCTTTTTTTAGTCGAACAACACGAATTTGGAATAGTTTACCCGGCGAGATTTTCCCTTGCCATTTTGATCTGCAAACATTCAAAACCAATGTTAATCGACATCTCCTATCTCTCCCCTCCCTATCTTCCTAATGCCCGCGCAGTGTGTTACATTAAAAGGGAAACAAAAAGTCCCTTGTGCGCGAACTTCTGCCTGTTGTTTTTTTTTGCTTTTTATATTCAATTTAAAACATTTTTTTTTATTGTATTTTTTTATTGTTATTAATTCATATCAAAATTTGTATCCTTTTAACTTAATGTATATATATTAAGGGTCACCCCACCCATACGTGCTTTTATTGGTGTTTTTAATATATTTGAAGTAGCATTTCACACTAATTCGTATTACATTGTAATTGAATACAGAATGTCCCTTCCTTTTCTTATATATTCACTACGTTATTTATGTTATTATTATTAATTATGTATCGAAAATTGTTATGAATTTATATATATCGAACATTGTTATCTATACACATAAGCAAAAATGAAGTGTTTTTAAAATCAAAATAACAGTTTTTTTCTTGATGTATACGAAAGGATATACAGTACTTATAACAAAAACACCATTTAAAATTTGTTTGTCTGTCTGTCTGTCTGTTTGTTCCGGGTAATCTCGGGAACGGCTGCACCGATTATGACGGGACTTTCACTGGCAGGTAGCTGACATCCTAAGGAGTAACTTAGGTTATACTAATTACTCACTAGCGCCACCTAGTGTGCTGTCGTTTTTTTTTCGAAAATTATTTTATTTATTTTATGGACCGATTTTGACGGGACTTTCACATGCAGGGAGCTCATTTTGAAAGGAATAACAAAAGCTATTTGAATTACCCGTAGGTGGCACTTTTGATAAATTTCAGGCGGACGAAGTCGCGGGTAATATATAGTGAATTTATAAGAAAATAAAACTGTCATTTAAAATCTAAATCTAAGCTCTTCTAGGGAATTTCATATTTCAATCTAATCAAATCAAAAGTTTAGGTCCAAAAGTATTTAAGTACAGATATCCAATCCAGAAATACAGAATTTTGTAACAAACTTTATTAAATTTCTCTATCATTGGTCGATTAAAACATTGTATTATAAAATACGCATTATCTTCATTCTTAAAATAAGTCGAAAATGATTAAGCAAAAAACTATTTAACATAATTACCTCCTTACTACCTAATTACACAAACTAAAGTGGAAAAACTTTATCCAACTTAAATCTGTCAAAAAGAGTTATTCATAGTCGAATAACTTAGGTGAATTGAATACAAAGTAATTTTGCAGAAAGAAGTTATTGGCATTTTCTCTCAGCAATTTCTTGTTTTGACTAAATCTATTTAATTTAGCTTCTCGTAATCCTTAAGGGATTATCAGTCGAGCGAACAAGGAAGCGTTAAGTGAAACTTTTGTCAATGCTTACCACAAATACACACACAAAAACAAAGTTGTATTAACAGAGAAGACTTCGCACCTCATGCTCCCTTTCCGGTGTCGCTAGGTTTGGGAGGACAAATTAAAATGTCAATTCAATCTACGTATTTTTATATTGAAGAAGAATAAACTTTTTCCACAGTTTTGGTTCGGGAAAAACTTTGAATCTAATTAATAATGTTTTCTTATTTTCTTTTGTTTTGATATTATTTTCTTCTTTTGATATATATGTACATATGTATATATATATGTATATGTACATTCATACATAAGTAAGTACATATACATACATACATATATTTTGTCTTGAAATATTTCTTTTCAACAGATGCCAAAATAAAATTTATCATTGAATTTAGAAAGACGACTATAAGAAAATGGAAGTTTTTGTCCCTTTTGACAGAAACAAATAATGAAATGACAATTCGGAATGTGACAACATGAAAGCAATGAATCGGGATCGATTTCCATCAAAGATGGAAAGTTTTTGGGAGGAAAACTTTATTAATTACAACACGATGTCTTAATCAATGTTGATTTGATTGTTCTTATTTTATTTTTTCGAAAGTGTCTGTGTATTTTTTTAATAATTTCTTTATATGTATGCAATACAATTGCCATTTTATGTTTGAGAGCGATTTGCAAAAAGATTTTTTTGACAAAATTGATTATTATTCTTATACATATATAGCGTGATTCGCATTAGGTGTGATCAGAGCGTGATGTAGTATGAATAGAGACAATACAAAAATATGTGTAAGTGTAGTTATGTTATGCTTATCGACAAGTAAGTACTTAAATCCGTTGCGACATAGGATAAACAACCTTGGATTTGTAATTAGTTTGTTTAATAAATACTTATAATTTAACTTGTTGGTGAATAGTGATGTTGGCTTGGACTATTTTGAACTCATATGATTAAGATGAATTTTGAGAAGCTAATCTAAATGAGTTCGGATAATCTAAAATTTGTATTTTAAGTTATTATTTTGTTTTGCTTTATGTTATAATGTATGAACGGTAAAAAATACAAGTAGACATAGCTTCGATACGGATTTATACTTAAATACTCAAAATGTTTTTTTTGTCAAGTTTATTTGAACATACCTACGTACGTACCTACAAATATTAAAATACTCTAACACTTGAATTAAAACAAACTCAATTGGGACTGTTAGGTGTTCGTAAAAATACGAGGTGCGTTTATGTGTATGTCCGGATTTTATATCTGCAAGGTGTTAAGCTAGTATTAGACGGTCCTTGTAATTGGTCACTGCAGTGACATTCTGACGTCACTATGAAGTAGTGACTAAGAGTGTCACGTCGTGTAATAGTCATTGTTTTGCATGTCCTTGAAGTGACCAAAACAGTGACAGGCACAGTGACACGTCACTTTTATGTATGACAAATTACAAGGACCGTGTAATAGCCCTGTCACTGTTGGTGGGACACAGTGACACGTAGCCTGTCCCTGAAGGGACTGTGTCCCAACAGTGACCTGGCAGGAATTTCTGCCAGGTCACTGTTGGCACTGTTGGTCTTGGTTGGGCGTTCGGAGTTGAACACACTTTTAAAAGCTTTGATGGTGCTATCAAATTTGCAATTTCGTATATCCAAAATACGAGTTGACGGCGAGATGATGAAAAAAACTTTATTTCAAAGAAATTTGCAAAATTTAAACAAAATCAAGAAAAAAACATGTTTTTAAATTGTTTTCAATTTTAAAAAATATTTCCAGCTCGTTCCTAGAATTTTTATTCTCAAACGACGACAAACGTGTTCCGTCAAGGTTTAAACAGAGCGCGTTCTTTCGCCGCGTTTCAACGCCACGTTGTAGTATACAGCAAAACATATCCTATATCATAAGCAGCGCGTTTTCAACGCCGCGTCGAGTTCAATTCGGCGGCAATAAGCATCGTCTAAGCGCAGCTTTGAAATAAATTACAAATTATTATTTTGACGCCGCGTTAGAACAGATTATTTGTTTCATTGTTTTGTCAAACAGAGCGTGTTTCTTACGCATCGTTTTAATATACAGTAATACATATTCCATGTCACATAGATCGCGTTTTCAACCCCGCGTCCAGTTCCACACCGCTTCAAAACGTGGCGTTAAAACGCTGCGTTGTGTTTGATTAAAAAATATTTTTTTTTTGACGCCGCGTTAGAAAGATTTTTTAAAAATTGGTTTGTGCTTGGTGAATTAAGTTATTCTGAATATGTTGTAGACATTTTTTGACTTAATTTTGTTCTAAATGGAAAAATATAACCTGATTGGCATTTGGTGGAAAAATGAAAATCAAGATTCAAATATGAAACGCGCTGCCGATAGCTCTCTGTTTGACGTTCTCTAACACCGCATTTAGAACGCCGCGTAAAATAATCTCAACGCCTCGTAAAATAATGTCAACCGTAAAATAATCTCAACACAGCGTTAAAAACGCGTTCTGTTTGACAAAGCCTTTAATTGAGGGTTATTAATATATTTATTGAAAATATCTCAATTTGTGCACATAGATAATCTATATACATATATATAGATAATATATATATATAAGCTCAACAAAATAATCTTCTCTAACTTGGCGTCAAAAAAAATTATTTGTTATTTATTTCAACGCCGCGTCTTGACCCAGCGTATTGACACCGCGTTGAACTCGACGCGGCGTTGAAAACGCGCTCTTTGTTACATGGGATATGTATTGCGGTATATTACAACGCGGCGTCAAAAAGCGGCTGTTTGACGATACGATAGAGCTCTGGCTCCTCAGCTCATAATTCTCGCATTAATTTTGCGCAGAAACCTTCATTCTCACACACTTTGACGTTCATTGTATTTTGGGACAACAAGGACAGACATGGGTCATTCGTTTGATAGTCACTGTAGCTAGCTGTGACACGATGACCTTTGTCGCGGCAGTGACGGTGGTAGGACCTTTTTACTTGTGACGTCACAGTGTCCCTGCAGTGACCAAGAACCGTCTAATACTAGCTTTAGCCAGGTATCTGGTAGCTTATTAGTGAAAAGAAAAAGGGTATAACTATCCGAACTTTTAATGAGTTAAATGACTTTTAAATATTCCAAAACCAACATCATTATTAACCAAGCAGTAATGTTTCTGAAATGTTTTTTTTTTCTTTCAGAAACATTTCTGAAATGTTTATTTGTTTCCCATTTTATGTAACCAGTTTTGTACTTCAAGAAGAATTGTAAAAAAAAGTAGCAATTATAGCGTCACGTTTTGTCATCATGAACAAAATATAAACAAATAAAAATAAAAAACCTGTCAAATACATAATTATGTAGATTAAAATGTTTGAAAAGTAAAGAAAGTTTTCTGTTCTGAAGGGGAAACAAAGAAACATTTCAGAAATATTTCCAAAGTGTTCAGTCCAGACCTAACTAATCATTTCAGAAACATTTAAAAAACATTTCACAAACACAGAAATATTTCTGAAATGTTTTTTTAAATGTTTCTAAAATGTTTAAAAAAATATTTCTTTGGTGTGAACACACCTTTAAACAAACTACAACTGTAAAAATATTATAAATATTTAATTATGCAGCAAATGGAATATTTGTATACAACGTTAACAAATGTTATGTCAACGCAACTCATGTCATAGCTCAAAATGCAGTTGAGCTACCACCAGCTCAGCTCAGCTCAAACAATAGCTCAGCTCAACCAGCAGCTCAGCTCAATTTTAAGAGCTGAGTTGCTAGGCTCAAAATTGAGCTAGCTCACATAAAATATAAGCTTGGTCGAAAAAACAGCTAGCTCAAAAATGAGCTGAGCTGTGAGCTGAGTTGAAATGTGAGCTTCTTGCATCCCTTTATATTTGATGAAAATATGATAAAACATTAATCGTAGTTTTAAAGAACGTTATTAAATGGATGTGAAGAAAATGTTTTTATTTGTTTATAGAAACTGTTTTCTTTTTTGCTTGCGATTTATAAGGCAAGTTATGCATATGCATTCGTAAAAAAAAATTAAAAAATTCTAACAATCAAACATGACATTACGATGATAGAGAAGTCAAAAAAAGTGGATCCGGAAATTCCGTCCGTCTGTATCGATATCTACAGCCTAAACGGTTAGGCCGATTTGATTTAAACTTGGTATATAGTATTTTTAGAGTACTCTACCCGACTGTTTTTGGAATTGGCATTCTAGCTCCAAAACTAACGGTACCTGCCATATAACTTTTGATGAAAAACTTATTTTTCTCGGAAACGGCTCCTACGATTTTGATATAACTTTCAGAATGATGTTTTCTATGCAAAATCTATCTTAAAGTTTTAATGGATTTTTCAGAAAAAGTTTTATAACGGTACCTCCCATATGACAGGTTTTTTAAAATCAGACACTCTCGTTAACTAATTGACGGATTTTGATGAAATTTTCAAAATATGTAGTGCTTTATGATTTAAATAATATTGTTTATTTAAATTTTCAAAAACATTTTTTTTTTTTTTTTAATAATTTTTTAAAAAATATATATTGTTTTTTGAATATTTTGAAAACGGATCTATAGATTTTTTTTAAATGTTTCTCCTTGTATAAACTATAGATTTCTTAAAATTGACATACTCAAAAAAAATTTAAAATATGTTTTCGAAAAGTTTTTCAAAACAACATTTTTTTGAAAAAACTGGTCGAACGATTTTGAAATGAAAAATTCATAAAATAGAAAACAGCAAAATAAATAAGATGGCTTAAAACATTTTTTCCAAAAAACGTTCTGAATAGTGTTTTTTTGATTTCATAAAAATTTGTCCCCAAAATTTTATTTCATATTCCTCGGATAAGCCCTAGCCATTAGCCAAATAAAAGAAGGTGACAACCTACGTATGTACATACTTACGTATTTTAAAGCATTTCATCATCATAAAAACACCCAGAATAAATAAGCACACAAAAACAACTAACAAATAAAAAAAACTATTCGATTACTACTGAATGCAAAAATTTCAATCGAGAAAACAAAAGTTTACACCTACCTATAAATAAACAAAACCACTGTGTTAACTTTTAATATTGTCTCTATACCTACTCGCTTAACAGTAGTTGGAACGTGTATCTTATATTTAGTACCTACCTTCCTTCCAACCTTATTATAGATAAATAATATCCTTAATAAATTCCATTAATACCTACCCACATCATACGTTTATCGATCCATTAAATATAATTAAGCTATTTTAATTAATTTGATTTCAAAAAGTAAATTATTGTTATTGGGACCTATATAGGTATATATAGGTAGAAAAAGACTCTATATATGTACATAATATGTATAGCATACTTAGTTAACAAAACTTTTTATCTGTTGGTAGTATTTATTTACCCAAAGAATCACTTGTTGAAAGGAAATATGAAAATAGACTAGTCAATTAATTTCTTCATGAATATTCCATCAATGCGTTAAATAATGTCTTAATTTATTATTTTATTATTTGTTTACTACCCTTATTGGCATTTTTAGTAATTGCCTCAATCCCAAGTCAAAGTCCCTTGATATCAGATATAGCGTGTAGGGATTGCTTGAGGAAATTTAAATTTCATCTATAAAATTCATTATTTCTGGTATGGGAAAATTTCCATATACTTTTCTTTTGAAACATAGAAATTAAAATTAATTCATCTTCAAACATTTCCTACACAGAACAATGTCTTTGGAAGAAACCGCAAATTAAAAATTTAGTTGCAAACGGTGCCGACTATTGGTCTACCGTTCGTCCATTTTCGTCTATGCGCTTTTCCGCAAAAGAAAAGCGCATAGACGAAAAACAAATTTGAAAAATCTAATTAAATTAAACATTGCGAACATCTGAATGCGGTCATTGAAAAGGACAAAGATCTCTTGCACTATTCGTTCGTGTGAATCATTTGAATTGGTTGGGTGAAATTATTTGGTTTATAAATGTTTAATTTTCTGGGTGTCAAATGATGAACAAAAAGGCATTTAATTCTGAAGTGGCGATCAGACTATGGTTATCAGAATTTGTATCAGAAAATACAAAATTCCACACAAAAATCCTGATTTCGTTATGGGCAAATACTAAGGTCTTGCTTCAAAGCTTTAAGCCATATATTTCAGACATATTTAAAATGCCACTACAGATGCCTTTTTCGGGTAAAAAGGCTATTCAAACAATATAGCAGATAGCGGCTAATCTGAGTTCAATACTTTGAATTGGATATTTTCTTCTTATTCATAATTTCAGGAAATGGGTTTTAAGCCTTTTTTGTAAAGTTTTGTCACTTACCTTCAATTTAAGGTATTGGGTTAAAAATGCCGTAATTTGGATTATAAAACAATCATCTTTTAAGTAACCTTTTTTTCAGATGAAATAGCGTTCTTTGAACATTAATGATAAAAGCCAAATGTTAAGGTTTACATTAACAATTTTAGCAGACATTTAACTCTAAACATTTCGGCAGTATGTACTTGCAAATACAAGAGGTGGAAGAGAGTGCAGTACCACTGTTATGATACTGATCCTGGACGGATCAGCTGAGAGATATAAGCGAAGTCTGTTCAAAATTGGACAGACAGGATGGCGTTTTTAAGGCGCAGTCGGGAAGGCCATATGACAGAAATTATATTATAATTATATAATTTTTAAACATTTAATGCCATCAAATGTATTTTGTTTTATTTTTAAAAATGTTCTATACCCCTAAAAAACCCGCCTTACAAGGCAAACATGAAACGGATATCATCCTTGGCGAGCAATTGTCTTTCCTTATTTTATCGTTTCTTTTATAAAAAAATGTTCACTCGAAGTAGCCAGCTGCATTCCTCCCCGTAAAAGTTTCACCCGTAATACGAGTCCCGCAAGGAATGCTCATCAGTTCACCCTTGAGCCCAATCTCGGACGTACCGTAAAATATAGGGATTCTTTTTTAGTCGAACAACACGAATTTGGAATAGTTTACCCGGCGAGATTTTCCCTTGCCATTTTTATCTGCAAACATTCAAAACCAATGTTAATGGACACCTCCTATCTCTCCCCTCCCTATCTTCCTAATGCCCACGCAGTGAGTTCTATATTAAAAGGGAAACAAACAGTCGCTTGTGCGCGCGTTAATTATAAAAAAAATATAAACTTCGTAATGTCTTGGCTATTTCGATAGCTCGGAACAAGCTTAGACTAGATTTTCACAGCCATGTTAAGAACAAAATTAAAAAAAAGAAAAAAGGTGTGAGAAAGCAAGTTGTATTACTAAAGGCTCCTGAAAAAGTATTAAATTTTGTGGTTTTTAAACGAAATATAAGCTCAAAAGCTCTTTTAATAACCGCTGTTAACACTTGTGGGTGAGTCTTTTAAAAATCTGATCCTTAGAAAAGGAAGTTTAAGCTGAAAAGAAGATTTAAAATATTTGCATAATTCTCACTGTCGGCTATCAGACACATAAATTATATGCAAAAAATGCCTCTTAATCGTACACCACCAAAGGTTACCGAACAGGACAACAACACAGCACAGCCTTGCTCTAGTAATAGATGCCTAGATAAAACCTCACCGGAGTATTTCCCCCCGCAGAAAATAACCACTGACAGGGATAAAACTAATATGTCCGTTGGCAATATGCAAATCCCGGATCTTTTAAACCTGGTGAAAGACACGATGGCTTCGCTTCTCGATGAGAAATTGAAAGATCTACCCACCAAATTTGATATGGACATGCTTGGAACAGAAATAAAATCTCTGAAACAATATAATCTTTTGCTTCAAGCTCAGCTTGACAAAATGGAGACCTCTCTCTCTCTTGAGCGACAAGTTGAGTCTCTTTCAAAGAGGGTAAATGAAAAAAATATAATTTTACATATTCCGGCTCAAATGGGTGTTCTGTTCAGCCGGTGGAAAAAGCGAAAGCACTGTGTATGGATTTGCTCGAAACACAAAACCAAGGAGTAATTTCAGATACACGTCTTATTCGCTCAAGAAATGCAAAAATTGAAAACGTAATTGTGGGACGTATTCTAAGATCAGCAAAAAAACTGAGAGGTACCGGTGTTTCCCTCCATAAACATTATCACGCTGCGGCAAGAGAAAGAAGACGAAAACTATTCGAAATTAAAACAAAAATAACATCTAAAAATAGAAATATAAAAACTTTCATTCGAGGAGAAACACTACAAATTGAGGGTAAAATATTTTATTATAACCAAAACAATGTTTTGACATGACGGAGGAATGACGTTTCTGGAGCAGCTGTTAGATGAGATGTCAATAAACGAAAATCATACAAGAACTTCTCAAAGAGCCAGAAGTGCTGCCAAATCGTTTTTAACATAAATGCCGTCAGCCACGTTCACAATAATAGTCTTTTAAATGAAATAAAAAATAATAGTATTCCTTGTAAGATTATTTCATATAATATATCAGGTTTAGGTAGTAAACTAGTTTTTAAGAATTTTTTCGATAAAATAAGAGAAAGCGACATTTTTTCTACTATTTGAAACTTTCATCTATGGTGACACAACACAATATGAAAACTATTTCCCAGAATTTATATTGAAATGGACTCCAGCCACGAGAACTCATGTATACCGAAGAGTAAGTGAAAGATGTCTTTTTGGAATCAAAAAATCATTTAAGGAATGTACTAGATGCCGATTTGTCACGGAGATGAACAGGATTTTCATTGAAATGACCATTACACATGAGCAATTTTACATCGTTCCGGTTTATATTAAATGTAATAAATGGATGGATGACTTAGCTGGATTGTACGACTTCCTAATGGAACTAGGCAAAGAAAATATGCTGATCGGAGACTGCAACGCTAGGGTAGGAAGTTCTCCGATGTTACAGATGGAACCAGACTTTACACCAGCGTCAATTAGTATAATTAGATCTGCTCTGGACGAGAAAATAGATGGAAATGCGAGAAGTATATTTATAGAAATGTGTGAATCGGTTGGTCTGACCATGTTGAACGGGAGAACTGAAAATGATCGAGAAGGTCATTTTACATTTATAAGAGGAACATCTTGTTCCACAAAAGATTATTGTCTCATACGTGGAAAATGGTTCGAGTATGTTTACCACTGAATGTTAAATGTCGATTTGATGAAGAACCGGTTTACACCAACGAAAACATGAAGCTGTTACCAAAACTTCAATGGAAGAATTCTTTTTTGGAACTCTATCAAACAAATCTTAACCAATTTCTTGATTCTGTAAGTAATGAGCAAATTAAATCGGTCCATGGTGTTGAGACATAAGTTACATGCGTATCTCAGGCCTCACAATCATTTCAAACAGTCCGTTTGCAGAGCTGTAAAGATCTATGGTTCGATGCAGATTTTGAGAGAGCAAGAAAAAAGTCGTTTTGTTTTTTGAGACTTCTCAGGGCAACAAAATCGAATTTCGCAAAAAATATGTATCAAGAGGCGAAAGAAAAACAAAAGCAATACTCCCGATACATCATGCAAAGATTGTCGGAAGTAAGAGACAGTCGATCCTTTTGGAAGCTGGCACGTACACTCAACGGTATACCTTTTGCAAGGAAAACAGGAAAACAATAATAAGTACGAGTATACTGTCTTACCATTTCGAACAGCTTCTAGGTGCACCACCAAGACCAAGTCAAATATTATGTGCTAGTCCTGTAGTAGAAAATGTAGATCTCGACCGTGCATTCTCAGTTCAAGAAGTAATGAGAGTCTTACACAGATGCAATCTTAACAAAGCTCCAGGAGATGACCGTGTTCCGTACGAATTTTACAAATACGCTACAGAAACTTTTTTAATTAAGCTTACTGAAAGTTATAATTATATTTTCAATTCTGGTGAAATTCCAGAAAGCTTTAGGAGGAATATTATCGTCCCACTGTTTAAAAAAGGCGATGTAAACGACCCTAACAATTATAGAGCCATATCCTTTATGAACTCTGTTACGAAAATTTGTACTGGTGTCATTCAAGACAGACTGTTTAACAACAAAATAATCTTCTAAGCGAGTTTCAAGCCGGCTTCAGGAAAGAATATTCAACAGTCGATAACATATTTTCACTAACTTGCATTGCTAGATCATACCTAGACAAGGGGAAAAAGTTATATGCTTTCTTCGTTGACTTCAAGGCTGCCTTCGACTCAATCGACAGAATTGCCCTTTTCTACAAACTTTGTTGTCTAGGCTTATCGTCGAAAATACTTAAAACATTACGAGGGCTATATGAGCAAAACCTCACAGAAGTATGGGTTGGAAATGAAGGATCTTCCTGGTTTCATACTTCCTCCGGGGTCAAACAGGGATGTCTTTTGAGTCCACTTCTGTTTTCGCTTTTCTTGGATGACCTTACATCGTTTTTGCCTGGAGGTATTAGTTTTGCTGCTACAGTAATAAAAACTTCGATGTATGCAGACGACATTGTCATTTTTGCGGAGACTCCAAATATGTTGCAAATAATGATTAATAAATTGCTTTTGTAATGCCGTAACTGGGGTCTTACAGTTAACACTAACAAATCCAAAGTAATCATATTTCGAAATGGCATAGGGCGATATGCAAGGGAAAGCTTATAGAAGCAAAAAAAGCCATCAACTGCAACTGGAGGGGGGTCCTTGGGAAAAAACAGATAACCCCGAGTGCTAAATATAAACTTTTCGAACCAGGTATGAGGTCAGTGATGAACTATGCTGGTCAAGTATGGGGGTCACACTTCAATATGAGGAAGTAGAAAAATTACTGAGGTATTTTTTGAAAAAGATCTTTTGGCTCCCCGAAAAAACACCTACATATATGCTACATTTGGAGACCGGGGTGTCTCCGCTCTACGTCTTTTCGCTCAAGTTGCATTTCTTCTACATTGTAAAGGTTATGGCTCTTCCAAATCACCGTCTGCCAAATATTATCGCAAAATATCTGCTATCACTATCGTTCTCAATATGTTAAGTTCAAGTCTCATTTATCCAACGCTATAGATGTCAAGTCTGGCGTGCCTCAAGGAAGCCACCTGGGACCACTGTTATTCGTAATTTTTATAAATGATTTCATATTCATATAAAAATAATGCTGATTACCTTCAACTTCAATCTGATATTGATCATTTGCAGGAATGGTGTAATAAGAATGATCTCACACTGAACTCTAAGAAATGCAAAGTAATGACCTTCGCTAGAGTTAAAAATGTTTTCTTTAATGAATACTCTATAAATAATTCAAAACTTGAAAGAGGTAATTATTTTATAGACTTGGGAGTAATATTTGATTCAAAATTAGACTTCAGAATGCACATCGATTCTATAACTGCAAAAGCTTCTGTTCGTCTAGGAATGATTAAACGATGGTCAAAAGAATTCAACAACCCTTATGTGACAAAGAGCCTGGACTGGTTCGTTCGATCTTGGAATATGGTTGCCAAGTTTGGTGCCCATATTACTCCTGTCACATTGCCCGCATTGAATCCATTCAAAACCGTTTCTATTATTTGCTCTCCGTCATCTTAACTGGGATAATCATCACCATCTTCCACCATATCGTTCGCGACTTTTACTGATTGGTCTTAATACGCTCGAGGATAGGAGGTCATCACTCAATGCTGCATTCATATTTAAACTTTTAAACCGGTGATATAAGTTCTCCTTATTTGCTTTCCTTAATAAAATTAAAATGCCATTCCGTCCAAGTCGAAATTATGAAATTTTGCAAACACATGAAACTACTTTAAACTACTTAAATAATGAACCGTTCTCTCTCTTATGTAAACAGTTCAATAATTATAATTCCTTCGTAGATTTTAATCTTACTTCATTGAAATCTAAACAAATTATACTTTTATTCAATTTAAATCGTCACTAATTATGTAAATGTAATATTATTTGTATAATGCAAATAACTGTGATCAATTATGTATCTGTAGTTATAGTCAAATAAATAAATAAATCACGAAAATCACAGTTCTTCGAAGAATGGTCACGACTTGGAGTTCAGCACGACATCCAGTTGGTAGAAAGAAATACTGGTGATTGGAAAGACATCTTTCCAGAATTGTTGGGAAGGATTGAAGATTCTTTCTTTGTTAAATTAAAGGAGTCAGCTCAACGGAGTTGTACCCGATACATGTATAAGCTCCTGAGATACGACCTTGGACCTAACAATTACTTCAACGACCGATATGCAGTAGAAACAATCTCTTTAATTTTCAAAACCAGAGGAGAGTTACTACGACTGAACTACATACCATACGGACCTGATGGAAGTTCGGAATGCAGTTTATGCAATCTTCGTGTGAAAGAAAATGTTCTCCATTTTATAGGAACATGTCCGATCCTGCAGGCAATACGGAGACAGCACTTGGGGAAAAACTATTTAACTGTTGTTGAAGCTGCAAATGTCTTGAATGGTCAAGATTGGATAATGTTATCAAGCTACGTTAAAACAGCCCTTAACTACAGAAATCAAATTTTAAATGAAGTTTTTTAATAAGAAAAACAAAATATGTATGTATTTTTATTTTTTGTTGTGATCATATTAAGGAAGTCTAATGTTTTCAATTTTAATTTTACTTTAATCTATATTATACATAATGTTTGAATAATACTCTTTTTTTCTGGCTGACGGCAAAAGCCAATGCTATACTTGTGAATTTATTTGTAAATATATGTAAACTTTTGTAAATTATCAAATTAAATCACATCACATTCTACTTAAGAACAAAATAAGAGGCACGAACTGCCCACATCAGGAAGCGAAATTTCTGATAGAACTGGCAAAAGAACCAATACGGCGAAGAAACATAGAAGTGGAATGGTGAAGCCAAGGCAATGATTTTTTTTTTATAATTAACGCGCGCACAAGGGATTATGTGTTTCCCTTTTAATGTAGAACACACTGCGCGGGCATTACGAAGATAGGGAGGGGAGAGATAGGAGGTGCCGATTAACATTGGTTTTGAACGTTTGCAGATCAAAATGGCAAGGGAAAATCCCGCCGGGTAAACTATTCCAGATTCGTGTCGTTCGGCTAAAAAAAGAATCCCTATATTTCACGGTACGTCCGAAATTAGGCTCAAGGGTGAACTGATGAGCATTCCTTGCGAGACGAGTATTACGGGAGAAACTTTTAAGGGGAGGAATGCAACTGGCTACTTCGAGTGAACATTTTTTGTAAAAGAAACGATAAAATAAGGAAAGACATGAAACATTGCGTCGGTGTTCGAGTGGGGCAATTGTTTCAGCGGCAGTTCTATTACCTATCAATCTTAACGCTCGATTTTGTATTCTATCAAGCAGGTGAAGCGATGTTTGCGAAGCACCTGCCCAGAGGTGGGAGTTATACTCGAGTTTAGGGCGTATAAACGCTTTATAAATTGTAGCCAGATCATATGGGGAAAAGTACTTCTTACACCGATACAGAAAACCTAAGCACTTTGCAGCATTCTTAGCGATCTCAAATATATGGTCGTTCCAACGGAGGTCGTCGTTGACACACATACCGAGTACTGAGAGCTTTTCGGTTTCTTCGATGTAAGTGCCATTCATGGACAATGGCATTGGGGGAATGTTTAGCTTTAACGACAGAAGACAGCATTGAGTTTTCGAAGCATTAAACTCCACACGATTTCTATTACCCCATTTGACAATGCTGTATAAATCGGAGTTTAATGAGCTTGACATACGGCACCGTTGCAATTGTACGTCCGAAGGCGAAGGACGTGAATTATCGAACGAATATGAAAAGCTGAGGGTAGAGTCGTCAGCAAAACAGTTAAGTGGATTAGAAGTAACAGACAGAAGATCATTTATAAAAATGAGGAAAAGAGTCGGAGACAGAACAGAGCCCTGGGGCACACCAGCATTTATTTTATGGGAATCAGACTTGAATCCGTCCAATACAACTTGTATTGAACGGTCCAGAAGATAGCTTCTAATCCAACGAACAAGAGTATTATCGATCCCAAAAGCACGCATTTTCGATAAGAGAGCTTCATGCCAAACTCTATCAAATGCCTTGGAGATATCAAGAGCAATAATCTTACTTTCACCAAAGCGATGTAAAGATTTGTTCCACTGTTCGGTGAGATATGCCATCAGATCACCAGTGGAACGGTTGCTGCGGAAGCCATACTGACGGTCATGGAGGAGCTTACGATCTTCGAGATATTCCTTAAGCTGACGGTTAATCAGTGTTTCCATGACCTTAGAAAGAAGGGATGTCAGTGCTATGGGTCGGTAGGAGGAGGGGGAGGATGGGTCACCTTTCTTAGGGACAGGCTGGACAAATGCTGTTTTCCATCTTCTAGGAAAGATTCCAGAAGAGTAGGAGCGATGGAAAAGCTTACGCAGTGGCTTTGCCAGTGTGGAAGAACACCTCTTCAGAAGAATCGGGGGTATACCATCCGGGCCAGCGGATTTGTGTATATCGAGATCTTTGAGAACTCTTGCTACTGTACGAGTGCGGAAAAAAATGTGTCCCATGGAAAAATTTACATTCTCAAGTACAGGAGGGGCAACGTTGCTTTGAGGCAGCGTGGAGCTGGCAGCGAAATGGGCGGCGAGCAAGTTTGCCTTCTCTGAAGAGTAAACAATTGGTTTGTTATTGTCGATGAGCGTTGGAACCGAAGATGTCGAGGAGTTTTTTATATTTTTTACAAATGACCAAAAATTTTTACTGCCTTTGGGACTCTGCAGAATTTTTTGCCGTAATTTTTGGTCATGCAAAAATTTGGTTCTTTCTATAACGGAGTTGCATGAGTTCCTTGCTTGTTTGTGCTTTTTCCGATTTTCCTCTGTATTTTTTTTTTACAGCACACGCGAGGGGTTTTTTTCTAATTTCTCAACGAGCGTGTATTATTTTTTTTTTCCTTAAAGCACTCGCGATAACAACGCGCAACAATTATTTGTTTGGACTTCGTTTAACTAATTATGCGCGCACCTCGACATCCGTCTTCAACGAGCTTAGGATCGACACTCAAACTAAACTTTTGTAAATTATCAAATTAAATCACATCACATTCTACTTAAGAACAAAATAAGAGGCACGAACTGCCCACATCAGGAAGCGAAATTTCTGATAGAACTGGCAAAAGAACCAATACGGCGAAGAAACATAGAAGTGGAATGGTGAAGCCAAGGCAATGATAACTGTTTATATAAAAGAAACGGCTCTCAAAGATTGTTCAACATGTCCATCTCATATAATAGATGCAAAAGCACGCCTCGGAGTAGCTTACAACAGACGTTGTAAGAAAAAGCAAAGTACAGAGAGTATGAATTCGGAGAACATGTATCGGAATCTAGAAGAAACATCTGCACAGACTGCTGATGCAAACCAAAAACAAAATCTTAATTTTTTCACAAGAAGGCCCAAACAAAGGGCATTTACTCTCGCTGCCTAACGTTTGTAGGTGCAGCTAATCCAGCCCTGGTCGAACTTAGTTTACGATTGATGGCATTTAAAAAGAAATGTGTTTCATCGCACACAAATATCGATTATTTAATAATCTAATTCCTTCTCGGGGTCCAAGAAAAATGTTTAAATGGACCTCTGTTAATTCAAGAGCTTAAAACTCATTTTTTCTCTAAACGCTTTGCCCCATTTCATTCTTTTCCTAGTTAACCTCTGCCCATTTCAAGACAAATGAATGCAAAATAAATCATTAAAAAACATTCTTCACTTGCACCTGTTTCTTTCTAATGCCCTAGCTGAACAACCACAGTGCTTATCTTTGCTTGTACACAAGTTTGTAGGCACTTCTAATGAAATGGAGTTGTTGGTAGAACAAGGGGAAGAGTAAAGGGAGGAATTAATTAAAATCCTCAAAGCTCCATAAGCAGAGTCTCCTCGGTGTAACCTTATTTCACCATCATGGGGCTTTCCTCCTTAAGCCAACCCTCGTTTTTAACGAGAAATCCTACTTATTGCCACTCATTGGAGCTGGACGTCTTTTCCAGCACATCATTTCGGACTTCCCTTCTGTGTGTGTTTTCTCGTGCTACTTTGTTTTTTTTATTAATTTATTTTTTATTTTTTCTAATTTACAACCATTTCCCTCTCCTTCCGTTTATCCATCCATTCGGTCGGACGACGCACCCCTTGAGGGTTTCATTATTCAGGAAAAGTTCTTCAGACCTTGTTAGTGGCGGTGCGGCCGATGGCGAGCAAGCACCCTTTTGTGTTGTTGCCGCCGTTGTTTGACAAAAGTGAAACAAAAAACAACTGAAACAAACTTAAAAACAATACAAAAAAAAAAAAAACGAAGTTCTGAAACTCAGTCATTGCAATCAGCCGACGAGAGACCGACCTTCTTATGGCCATCAGCACCAACCCTCCAACCATTTGCTGTAAAATTAATCATTTCGCTAATGACTTACCCAACTGACACTAAAGGTTTGGGCCAGCGAACAGTGTTTGAAAACATGGTTTGCTTCTTGTTTTGGGAACGGATGTTGGGGTAAATTGGTATAAAAATGTCCTTGGGGCTACTTTAGAATGAGAATGGGGTTAAGTTACGGAAATCCCCGAAAATATACGAAAGAAAATAAAGTACCTAGCTCGGTTTTTTTTTTCTATATTGTCAGGACTTCAGGGAAGAGGGGTCGAACTGTTAAACCACAATGTAAACAACAATTTAAGAAAAATGGAGTAGGTTAAGCTGACCTCATTAATAATCCGACTATGAATAAATAGCCCAAAAAGGAAATCTAGGGACATTTACGTATGAAATGAACAAAACTGGTTTAAGGGTTTGTTTTACTTTTTAGGGAATGGCATGTGGCAACTGAAATGAATATGAAATCCTAAAGTTTTTTTTTTAAACCGAGAAACATGAATGCAATTTATTACTGTAAGTTTGTGAGGTGCAAGTAACAGCCAGAATTTAGCATGAGTATTTAACAATAAGAGGAAAACAGATGTACTTGTTATATGTGGTGGGAAAACATGTTTTAGGAAAATGTTGAATCAACATTATGTAACCATTTAATTTTTTAAAGACTTAACACCCCCATTTTCATCTAAGATTAACACAAAAGCTTAATCAAGCGAGAAAAGGAATTGTAGAAGATTCATGACTTAAGGAGGTATACATAACGTATCCTCTTCTTTAAATCGAGGATTGTTATAATCTGCACCAGGACTACAACTCCGACTTCACTGCTTCGTCGTAAGGCCCATTTCACGCATTATAACCAGTAACCGTTTTCATACAATTTTTACACAAGTGAGTATCGGTAGACATGTGTGAAAGGTTCCTTTAAACCATAAGCCGGTAGGCGGTCGACGTGTATGTTAAAATTACCCTGCACTTTATGGTTTTTTTTTATATCTTTCGATCTAATTTAAAGACAACGTTGATTTGTATGCAGACTTGTAGGAAAGTTTTTTAATTATTAAGGTTTCGCCAGGCTCATTGTCTATACGCTGTAGGTACGGTGACCATCCGTTCATTTTTTAATGAACTGTTCATTATTTGGAGTAGATGTTCGTTATGAATTATTTTGTATTCAAAAACATAAAAATGTTCATTATTTCAAAAGCTGTTCAAAGCTGACAAATAATCCAGTATTTTGTTTAATTTTGTTGAAACAAAAACGAAAAACGAAAAACTTACCAAACCGAAATTCTTTCAACAAAATGATAACGCTAACGTGCTCTAATTTACTGAATAGGCAAAATGGTTCTTGTAGTGCAAATCTTTTATTTCAAAATATTTTCTATATTTTAGTTCCATGCAGATAATAATCAATTCAAAACCTTTTCAAAATTTTATGGACAGATTGAAATATTTAATCAATTTATAAAAAAAGACATATTTACATTAAAAAAAAAAACATTTTAAGAATTGTAAAATTTGCCTTGCGTGGCAAGGAATGTTGGAGCTTTGTCAGAAATATAAAAAAAATCAATTTTAATTACTAAATTTAAGTATAAAACGGTTTCGGGCTCAGAAAATATTAAAAAAAAAAAAAAAACATTTTAACTAACTAAAATTATTATTATTATTATTATTATTATGATTATTATTAAACCAAAGACTGAATGCTTGCGTTATATTTTTTCTTTGATTTATTTTTTTTTAAATAAAAATGTTCATTATTTGAAATTTCAAAATATGGTCACCGTAGCTATAGGTATTCTGTCACACTAAAATTATCAGTATAGTATTATCAGGAAAGAACGTTTGCATCTTAGTTTGCTTAGTGTTTTGCAAAAGTCTCTCTCACAGAAAATAGTATGCATTATAAATAGTTTCACATACGCAACTGACACTTGGATGCTTACCAACCGCGTGCGAGGAAAGTCTTACGAAGAATTGTTGGTCCCTTGTATGCGGAAGGGCGATCATGAATTGTATGAAATCAATCCGGCTAATCTCAGGAACGGCTGCACCGATTTTGACGGGACTATTTTATTTTAATCACACTTTGGTGCCACTGGGGTCGTTTCACAATTCTATAATGCAAGTTATGCATTCGCGCAGTTTAAAAATTACGAGATAACAATCAAACACGACATTTCGATGATAGAGAAACATATTTAAGTTACTGGAAAAATTCTATCTTCCTGTCTGTTCGTATGTATTTTGGACTGCAGCCTAAACGGTTTGGCTAATCGTCCTCAAATTTAGTACACAGGGTTATTTTGACATTCTACAGATGACTTTTTTTTAAATTTTTCTTAGCTCTAATATTAACGGTACCTGCCATATAACCGTTTAGTAAAAGCTTATTTTTCTTGAAAACGGCTCCAAGAATTTTTATGAACACAATTCTGTACACGTTTGTAGGTTTGGTTTTGGACTTTCTCGAGAACTGCTTAACCGATTACTATACAGTTTGATACTCAGGAAGATGTAGTTATCTTATTTAATTTTAAATAAAAATGTTTAAAAAAACGTTTTTTGTATTACATATTTTAAATATTAATATCAATTCAATATTTCAAGAACGGGTAAGTGGATTTTTTTGAATTTTTTATTTTAAATGAACATTATTTTTATGCTTACATTGGCATTCCTGATTTTTTTGATTTTTTAAAAAAAGATGTTAAATAAAACTTTGAAAAAGAAATCTTACTTTTCCCATTTTTAACCAAATACAATGGCGTTTAAATTTGTCTCCTGAAAACTATTTTACTTACGTTTTTGGAACAAGCAAAGTTATTAAAATCGACTAAAAACTTTGAAGATCCTTTAATATTTTTCAAATATTATTTCACGCTGTGACCGCACATAAGAGCAAGACGTGCGATCCCGTTATGTTAGCTTTTCCAAGTCTTAAGTTTCAAAAATGTGTGTCCAAATTTCTATCTCTTCATTTTGAAAATGCAATTATACTTTATAGTTACATACTTGATACTTCTCATTCTTATTTTAATTAAAAGTCTCCCTTTTATTCATGGACACAGCCCTAATATCACTTTTCATTGTTTATTAATAAAAAACAAGGCAAGCAAAAATCCAATCTCTTAGATAAATGACCTCATAAAAAACATCCACCCATGGTGCCAAAGGGAAAGGAAAACCAACCCCCAGGTGAAACATTTTCACACTTTATACAACGCATAAAATAGGACATAGCCAAAGAAAATACGGACAAAATGTAATTTCGTTAGCCTGCTCTCTGTATCGGAGGAATCAAATTACACCAAAAAGCCAAAGACCCTTCTTGCTTATTTTTTGGTCCACACATTACAATGACTCCTGACAGTATTATTCGTCGTCCTTAAATGAATTTTAACTCCCGAGGTGCTAATTTTGTTCGAAAAATAACGCAATTTATATGCACCCCTTCAAGAGTCAGTAAGTCAGTTATCCACTTAGACGATTTACCACCTTGCTTTTGCAAGAGCCAAAAATGTCGGCTCAAAGATTAAATAGTTTTACCCCTCTTTCAGCTCATTACACTTTTATGCACACGATTTTGCCTTAAATTGCATAAGATTCCTTCGCGTCCCAAAAAGGCAAATTAAACTTTTCGGTCATATATAATGGCTCAGTTTTTTTTTGTTCAGAAAAAGTTCATTAACAAAGATTATCTTCGAGGACCTTTTATTTAAATTCACAATGACGGCTTTTCCTTGTTTGTTAGTTTAGTATTAAGAAAAAGGGGTTCTAAGATAGAGTTTTTGTTTCAAGGCTCGGATTACAGCATTAACGCCAGTAACATAGTTTGATTAATGACAAAAAAAGCAGAAAAGAATCTTTTTTTTTTCAAACTTCCAATATTTAGATAAAGGGAACATTAATTGACAATTAAAATGAAAGAATATTTTGAACAATAAATTATTAAATGTTAAATTGATTTTAAGGACATATAAGTGCAAAATAGTTGTCCGATTAATTTTAATGTTTATATTTGACACTTTTCCTTCGTCAGCACATTTAATTCGACAACAGCTTTAGGCATGTTTAAGTGAAGATAAGGTCATTATAGCATTTTGTACATCCTAAACCAACAAGAGGGAAGCCATGATTCCAATACAGCATCTCGAAAAGTATTTCCTCGGTTATCAACAAAAAAATTAACATTAATTGAGCTCCGCCTAATCGACTGGATGACAAGAATATAAATCCCGACATACATATCGGTTTTAACCTGACCTTAATATCATTCATGCTCGTCTCTAATACCAGATCCAGGTGGAACAACGCAAAGCCTCACGGATTTAGTAGAAAGTCTTTATCTGACGCTTAATATATTTTTCAGAGAAGTAAGCAACTGGTTTGATGTGTCCTAAATAATATAAATATACAAATTTTATAAAAGATGGACGAGGCTTAAGCTGTGATAAAAATGCTGATCCGGATGAAATTCCTCCAATTATTTTAAAACATGTGCGTCTGCTTTCTCGAGCCTTTAGCTTAACATTAATTTTCAATTCTTCTCTCTAAAAGAGAATTTCCGTCAGAGTGGAAAAGCCCATTTATTACACCAACTCACAAATTAGCTGCAAAACAGGAAATTACTAACTATCGTCCGATCTGCAAATTCTCAGCGATTCCGAAATTTTTTGAAAAAATCGTTTGTGAAAAGTTGAATTTTCTGTTCGCCGTACCAACATGGTTTCGTTGCTGGTAGATCCACATCTACTAACCTTGCTTTATTTTTCTAACTTTGTTCTCAATAAGATTGAAGAAGGATATCAAATAGATGCAATTTATACGGATTTTGCCAAAGCATTTGATATAGTAAATCATTCATTATTATTATGTAAGTTAACAAGTGTATGGCTTTCATTCTAGATTGCTGTTGTAGCTTTCTTCCTGCTTGACGAAACGCATAATGACTATAAACAATATTCATTCTTCTCCTTTTTCAGTTACCTCTGGCGTTCCATAAGGTGGACCGTTCTTATTTTTTAATTTTCATTAATAATACGCCTAGCGTTTTCAAAAACTCATATCCCTTTTTTTGCTGACAATCTAAAGTTTTGTAATTCTATCAAATCTTCACTAATCTATTTTGATTTCAAAATAGGCGTTAATATTTTAGAAAGAGTTTTTGAAAAAAAAAGACTTACGCCCGATTGCTTCACATGAGTATTAAGCCAGCGTAGTACTGGTCTAGCTAGACCAGGTCCTAGCTCTAGTACCAAGTCCTAAAGAAAAGATAGAACGTGAGAATTTTTTTACTTCGTTGGTGCCGGTCCTAAATTTACAGAGCGGTCCTACGAACCAATATGTCTAAATCTGGTCTAATTTAAATGTTTGCTCTGATTTGACATTTCAAATAAATGTAGTTTATATTTATTGAATAAATGTAGGGAACTTTCTTTATTGTGGTGATTTTTCGATGAAAAGGACATTGGTTACGAGGAACAATAATTTGCGAATTCTATATAAAACGGTTTTTTTTTTTTTTTTGGAAATGAATGAAAGTGCAAGGAAAAAAATCCCGCACAGAAGCCTGTAGAGATTGGAATGAAAACCTCGTAGTAGAGTCACAGTCGGTGCTGAGTACATCGAAGGACCATTTCTGCAGACTGTTAAACGGCGATGAAGGCCAAAATCCCGCTGTCAGGCAGAATGAACCATTCAACATGGATGATGACAGACAAAACTTCCGTCCACCTGACCAAAATGAAGTAAGGATAGCAATATCTAAACTCAAAAACAACAAAGCTGCTGGACCCGACGGACTACCCGCCGAACTTTTTAAAGCGGCCGGAGATGACCTGGTGGAGTGCATACACCAACTCATCTCTAAAGGTTTGTCAGAAGAAAGTATGCCTGATGAATGGAACCTCAGCATCGTTTGCCCGATCCACAAGAAAGGAGACCCTCTAAACTGCGCCAACTATAGAGGAATAAGTCTCCTGAATATCGCCTACAAGATCCTCTCTGCCGTACTATGTGAACGCCTGAAACCTTTCGTCAGCAACCTGATTGGCCCCTATCAGTGTGGTTTCAGACCAGGAAAGTCCACAATCGATCAAATGTTCACTCTACGGCAGATCCTGGAAACCACCCAAGAATTCCAAATCGATACCCACCACCTCTTTATCGATTTTAAGGCCGCGTACGATAGCATTTATAGAGACGAGCTATACAGAGCCATGTCAGGTTTTGGCATTCCCACAAAACTCGTCCGACTGTGCAGGATGACGATGGAGAACTCTCGCTGCTCCGTCAAGGTTGGTTCTGACCTCACAGAAGCTTTTGACGTCAAAAAAGGATTCCGACAAGGTGATGCGCTGTCGTGCGATTTCTTCAACTTAATACTTGAAAAAATTATAAGAAACTCGCAAGTCAATTGTAGTGGGACAATTTTTTTCAAGTCTGTGCAATTGCTAGCATACGCTGACGACATAGACATCATTGGCAGAACTCGGCAAGCTGTCACTGGAACGTTTGCTAGCATAGAAGCTGAAGCGGCTAAGATGGGACTAGCAGTCAATGAGGCCAAAACGAAGTACCTGCTGTCCACAAAAAGGGACGCACAACACCGGTGGATTGGACAAAACATCACAATAGACAGGTATAACTTTGAGGTAGTTAGGGACTTTGTGTACCTCGGATCCGCTATAACATCTGACAACAACATCTCGTCAGAAATAAAGCGAAGAATTACTCTTGCCAATCGCTGTTTCTATGGGCTAGGAAGGTAATTGAGTAGCAAAGCCCTCTCTCGAAAGACAAAGGAGACTCTGTATCAGACCCTAATCATCCCAGTCCTGCTCTATGGCTCCGAGGCATGGACTCTACCTTAAGCGGATGAAGATATCCTTAGTCGTTTCGAGCGTAAGATTCTTCGGAAGATTTTTGGCCCTATCTGCGTTAACGGGCTTTGGAGGAGAAGGTTCAACCAAGAACTATACGAGCTGTACAGCGACATTGACCTGGTCAAAAAAATACGCATATCACGTTTAAGATGGCTAGGTCATGTAGAGCGAATGGACAACAATGCTCCGGCTCGCAGGATCTTCGATTCCATCCCAGAGGGTAGACGCAGTCAAGGAAGACCTCGCCTTAGGTGGCGCGCTCAAGTGGAGGACGACCTGAACCAACTTGGAGTGCAAAACTGGAGCCAGCTAGCCAAAGATCGAGTTGGCTGGAGAGGCATGTTGGTTGAGGCCCAGGTTCGTCCCGAACTGTAGCGCCACCTAAGTAAGTAAGTAGAATAAAAGTGCAAATAAATAAAGTTTGTTTTTTTAAGGCCATAGCCAAAAAGTGTTTTTTAGTGATTGTAGATTTTTATAATCGCTTCCAAAATGGTGCTTCTCTTGCAAGCAATCCACATTTTGAGGTCTATACCTTTGTACCTGCTTCCAATGAAATATTTGTCGATCCTGATTGTGCGTCAACTTACTCTTGGCTTAGTAGCTTCCCTTCACCAGATCCTTAGTATTATTGTGAGTGTATTTTTGGAATCGGCGCGGGTGGGTGGATTTTGGCGGTCAAGTTTGGTGACACCTATCAAATCTGTTGTTTATTATTCGTTTACTGATTAGAAATTACCATGGCAAGTAACGCTATTGAACAGCACGTCCAAATTATATGACTATCATCAACAAAAGCGTTCCTTATTATAAACGATGGGGGTTTCACCCTTCTTACTCTTGACTTTGTGGCCCTTCATAGTCGTTTCATTCACGTTCGGTAACCAAATTTACAATCAATCAACCAACATGCTGCATATAAAAACTACATAATATCTATGAAAGCCAACCTATTACGGAATCCTTCATCTTTTTGGAAATTTGTTAAAAATAAGAGAAAAATAGCTGAATTCCCGTCCTATATGAATTTGGATCAAATTTCTTCAAATGATGGGGTAATGATCTGTGATATGTTTGCAGAAATGTTTAAAGGCATCTACAAATGTAATAATGGGTTGGCTGGGCTGCATCAAATTACCTCTAACATGAGCATTACAAATGACTTGCCATTTATTCAAGAAAACGATGTGACAAGTGCAATAAAGAAGCTAACATATTCATTTTCTACTGGACCTGATAATGTTCCTTCCTGTGTTTTAATAAACTGCTGTCATTCCTTGGCTAGTGTTTTATGTTATTTGCTTAACCTATCTTTGTCGTCTTCCGTTTTCCCGCATGCTTGGAAGTCTTCATTTATAATTCCACTTTTTTAAATCAGGAAGCCGATGCAACATGCGTGACTACCGAGGTATAGCAAAACTCAGCGTTATTCCCAAGATGATGGATTCTATAATAGTCCATGAGTTGATACATGGTGTAAAATCGCATCTATCGGACAGACAGCATGGATTCGTCAAGGGCAAATCTACCATTACAAATCTGTTGGAAATTACATCATGCATAACAAAAGGATTCATGAATGGTCATGAAACAGATGTTATATACCCTGACTTCTCCAAAGCCTTCGATCAACTTAATCATCAGATGCTTGTTAGAAAACTTTCACTTTTCGGCTGGTCCCCAAAACTTGTGCAATGGATTGCAAGTTATTTATCATCTCGTACTCAATATGTTAAGTTCAAGTCTCATTTATCCAACGCAATAGATGTCAAGTCTGGCGTGCCTCAAGGAAGCCACCTGGGACCACTGTTATTCGTAATTTGTATAAATGATTTACTCTCTGTGATAAAATACTGTGATATACATCTCTATGCTGACGATGCGAAAATTTCATATTCATATAAAAATAATGCTGATTACCTTCAACTGCAATCTGACATTGATCATTTGCAGGAATGGTGTAATAAGAATGATCTCAACTGAACTCTAAGACATGCAAAGTAATGACCTTCGCTAGAGTTAAAAATGTTTTCTTTAATGAATACTCTATAAATAATTCAAAACTTGAAAGAGTTAATTATTTTATAGACTTGGGAGTAATATTTGATTCAAAATTAGACTTCAGAATGCACATCGACTCTATAACTGCAAAAGCTTCTGTTTGTCTAGGAATGATTAAACGATGGTCAAAAGTATTCAACGACCCTTATGTGACAAAGAGCCTGTTTGTTGGACTGGTTCGTTCGAGCTTGGAATATGGTTGCCAAGTTTGGTGCCCATATTACTCCTGTCACATTGCCCGCATTGAATCCATTCAAAAACAGTTTCTATTATTTGCTCTCCGTCATCTTAACTGGGATAATCATCACCATCTTCCACCATATCGTTCGCGACTTTTACTGATTGGTCTTAATACGCTCGAGGATAGGAGGTCATCACTCAATGCTGCATTCATATTTAAACTTTTAAACCGGTGATATAAGTTCTCCTTATTTGCTTTCCTTAATAAAATTAAAATGCCATTCCGTCCAAGTCGAAATTATGAAATTTTGCAAACACATGAAACTACTTTAAACTACTTAAATAATGAACCGTTCTCTCTCTTATGTAAACAGTTCAATAATTATAATTCCTTCGTAGATTTTAATCTTACTTCATTGAAATTTGAACAAATTATACTTTTATTCAATTTAAATCGTCACTAATTATGTATATATAATATTATTTGTATAATCCAAATAACTGTGATCAATTATGTATCTGTAGTTATAGTCAAATAAATAAAATAAAACATATGTACGTCAAAGGAAGATCTGCCAAGAACATCACCTACACCCGGTCAAAATCCAACTGACTCAGAAGCTCAAAGTTCATGACCATACCACTTTTTGAAAATCGCTTTAGTGGTACGTTCACCGTCAATGGCGAGCGCTACAGAACGACCTATAAGACATGTGGTCCCTCCATGATGGTGCTTAGTGCCACACACCGGACGCCACGAGTGACATTCGTAACTTCTTCCTCCCTTCCTAATTAAAAAACCCTATATAACTATCAATACCGCATGTGAATTATCCGTGCTTGCAAACAAATAACCAGCTTTCAGAGTATTCCCAGGAAAATTATTTTGTCTTATTGCAGCTATATTCAACATCCTTAACCCATAAGATTGCTCAGGTGTTCCGATAAAATCTTACCTTTTGAATTGTATTGGTTTTGTTGGATTAATTAGTCCAAGTCCTTTAATTATATAATTAGCATAAAAAACCTTCTAGAAAAAATATAAAGGTAATTAGCTATAGGAACTTCGGTCTACCGAATTTTAGGTCCTAGTTAATTCCGAGTCCTTACTAATACTCGGTACCAAATTGACAGGAATATGGCTTAGTACGAGTATGAAGAAAAGAGTTAATACCGATTTGAGTACTAACTGTAGCGCCCCCTGAGTAAGTAAGTGAGTACTAACTTTAGGACTAGGACTGGTTCTAGCGTTAGAACTCTGTGCAGAAATCGGGCAAGTTAAATTTCACTAAACATTCCCTAAGAATACATCGTCGCAAAATCCAACTCTATGTTTGGCGCTATAAAACGTTATTCTTCCGACTTTACTGATCCCTATACTCTAAGATCTCTGTATAATGCTTATGTCGGATCTATTTTGGCTGTGTTATATAGAATAAATCTCACAACATCTATTCTCTTAGAATTGAAAATGTTCAGAAGAAGTTCACTAGGTTTGTTATATGGAATCTTGGTTGGAACGTTGATATGCCCTCCTACTCCTATTCAACTAGATGTCAACTTATTAATATTCAGTCACTACAAAACCGTAGAAAAATATATGTATTCTGTCATGTTTATAAAAATGATATTTTGTCTTACCGTATTAATTGTTTTTCTCTTCTGCCTTTAATAAATTTGTTTGCTCCAAGTCGTTATCTATGAAATAGATGTTTATTTTTTCAAAACGGTCATAGAACTAACTATGCATTAAATCAGCTATTAACTCGGTGTGTCCGGGAAATTAGTATTATATTTTGTATGTTATTGATTTCAATTTTCTTTTCATATCAGTCGTTCTGTTCGTAAATCTACTTTACAGCTTTATGTGATGATAAGAGGTTAAAAAACAGATATTTGGATCGCTTAACCACCTAAAATGTTCGTGTTCTTTGGTATCTGGCAGATCAGATTCTTTATTTAAACGGACATATATGAAGATGCTGCTTCGGTTAGGACTATTTCAGCAATTGTGTGTTTGGGTGTTTGGGAAGCAGTGTCATCGAACCCTCCTTGGACTTAACAGTTCACAGACCACCACTCGATCCTATAAAACTGGGCTAAAATAAACAAGTTTTTTTTGAGCGGTTTAATCCCGCCCGAGGCAGGACAGATTTGCGATTCCGTTAATCATTGATCATTTCCGCCAGAAAATTGTGTCAGGGAAGGTTGGCTTCCTTAAAATTGAGACATCATCGCACAAAGCGGGGAAGACCTTCTATAGTTTAGAAGGTATTGTGCGATTGGGACGCCAGCTAATGCTGTTTACAAATTATCGCCTCTGGACGGCTAAGGGCCGTTTTGTTCTGTCAAAGTTGAACATAACTTGAGGATTTTTATTTCCAACTTGTGAATTTGCTTTTTTCACTCGAAGTTGACAGTTTCAGCTTTCGGTTTTTAACTTGAGAGTTAATAAACTTCTGGATTTATAAATTTCCCGAATAGTTGAGAAAGGAAACTTTGGGATTTGTTTAATTTTTCTTAGACCTTGACTACATTATTCCTTTTTAAATTGTTTTTTTAATTCTTCTTTTAACATATGGTAAAAGGTGTAGAAAAGTTAGAGGAACGAAAAATTTAAGATTTTTATTATATCACTTTTACCTTAAAATTTAAGAACTTATAAATGTAAACTTTGTAGCAGAAGTTTTGACCATTCCCAAGTAATCTTAAACTAAAAATAATAATTGTGTATAGCATATTCTTTCTCAAACGAGAAACGTCAAAGCTCAAACCTAAGAAAATGTTGAATTTTTCAGGTGCTTCGCAAACATCGCTTCACCTGCTTGATAGAATACAAAATCGAGCGTTAAGATTGATAGGTAATAGAACTGCCGCTGAAACAATTGTCCCTCTCAAACACCGTCGCAATTTTCCTCATGTTATCGTTTCTTTTATAAAAAAAGTGCACTCGAAATAGCCAGCTGCATTCATCCACTAAAAAGTTTCTCCCGTAATACTCGTCTTGCAAGCAATGCTCATCAGTTCACCCTTGAGTCCAATTTCGGACGTACCATTAAATATAGGGTTTCTTTTTTTGGCCGAACAACACGAATTTGGAATAGTTTACCCAGCGAGATTTTCACTTGGTCTGCTAGCATTCAAAACCAATGTTAATCGACACCTCATATCCTTACCTTAATTCAAAATTCTGGTTAAACAAAATTTTGTGTTTCAAAACCCTGTATTGGCAAAATTCTGTTATCAAATTACGGTATTTCAAAATCCTGTATTTAAAAAAAAATATATATAAAAACGATTTTTGTTTAAATACACAACTTTGAAAACATAACATCAAAATGAACGACATCAACAACAAAACAACAGCAATGTTCACACAATTTTTCTACAACACTAAACCTCAATATATAAAATATTTGATGCAGAAATAAGTAACACAAATTTATTTAAAACCGATTCATGTGCAAGTAAACAAGCTAATAAATAAATTCAAACTATCAGGTTTATTGCGCCATCAAAATAATCACTAGTTTAACTTTTACATCTCCAAATTAAATATTGAAATTTTTAATAGTCATTACATTACATTACATTTTAATCTACTCCGTAGATAAATCTACGAAGTAGACACATTTACGAGCACTGGCTACTGAGGCCATCGGCTCAGACAATTACAAAGACGACATTGATACAGGACAGAAGAGAAGACAGAAGGAGAACGGAAAACAGAAAACACATAACACATGTCAACAGCACGCAGTTGGTTTTCAGACGGTCCTCCATCTTTCCACTAACCACGCGCAACGATGCTTAATTTCGCTGATCTCACGGGAAGCGATGCTTTATCGGAGCCAAGGCCGTTGACTTTTTAATAGTCAGTTTCAATGAATATAACTAAATAATAGTTTGTTAGTTAATATTAAATGAGTTTTACTCTAAAAGTTCTTCTTTTTGGAGAGGATTGTTTGTCACATTTTTATTCACAAGAGTTTTATTATTTATAGAACTGTGACAACATAATAATCGATATCTTAATTTAGTTTTTATTATATTTTGATATGAAATATTTTTTCAGTGTTTGCTGAAGAATGAGGAATACATAAAGAACCCTGAATAATTCGATGAATATTTTGAAACATAAACTCATTAAATTCATCGTTCTAAAACCCCTATTTTTGCCCAAAATGTCGATACAGATACATTTCTCAGTTTCTTAATATGTTCGTAGTAAGCTAGAACTCTAAATTCTTTGTTTATAGCTTCAAAGTTTTTAAGTTCGTTAGAAAAAACTGTCAAACAAATTGAACGATAAAGTAAACTTGACCATCCAATACTTCTCCTAATGTCTTGCAGAAACGTTATATAAAGTTCTATATATTTTTCAGCTTTTTCGGCAGATTTTTTTTAGTAAAGATCAAAAAAAATTTTCTTTTGTAAAAAACAAATTTACTAAAGAAAAAATCAATTTTGTTCAAACAATTCAAAATTGTATTGAAAATGGCAAAGATGTATTACGTACATGAGAAAATCAAATCAGTACAATAGTAGGCTTTTTTCCAACTGTGGCTGGAATACTTCAAAAATTTGATTACTTTACAAGTCCAAAATATAGAACAAATTTCCTGGGGCCCGAGTGGAGAAGTTTTAATGCGAGATCGAAAAATTGGTATTCTCGAACACGGCTCACTAATTGTCGGTATTCCCCAACTCGAACGTAAAATGACACTCGAATGAAACATACCAATTCCTGCACTCGAAAGGACGATTTTTCTGTGATAAATATTCATGTTTAAAAAGTGTTTGAGAGCAGCAATGAGATGGATGCAAAAATGCAGGTAAAAATAAATTAAATTGCCCGACTGGATCACACGTACTTGCTCTTATGTGGAGTCACAGCTTCGAATAAAATTTGTAAAAATATTAAGGGAACTTTAAAGTTCTTATTCGATTTTTCTGACTTTTGATTGTTCGAAAAAAACTACGTAAAATAGTTTTCACCGGAAAAAATTAAACGCCATTTTACTTCCTAAGATAATGTGAAAATTTTTGATTTTTTTTTTAAATCGTAGGAACGGTTTTTAAATAAAACGGTTTTAATTTGACAACAAATTTAAAAAAAATATTCAAGAATTCAAACTTAAACACAAAAATTACTTAAAAACAAAATTAAAACAAAATCCATCCAATTGAAAACGGGTGTCAAAATATGTATTGATTTAAAAAAAAAAAAATTAAGAAAATTATTAAAAATACAAGAAAAAAAGCTTTCAAAAATATTTTAGAACAAAATTAATTAAGCTACACACATCTTCTTGAATATCAATTTTGATTGAAATCGGATGACCAGTTTTCGAGAAAGTCGAAGAAAAAAAAACGACTGACTGAGACTGACGCCTGAACAAAGCTTCCAAATTGTTCAAATTTATTTTGAAAATCATGGTTGTGTTCGAAATACGTATCGCGCACTACGTCCATTTTACGGTTAACATAATCGTTCATCAGAGCAATTAATTTTATTAACTATGGAACGTTTTCGCACCACTTTCTAAATGATAATACACATCCACAGAGACGTCGAATAGTCCATACAGAGAAGTCATTGCTGCTGTAGAGCGTAGTGTGGGGAAAGACCGGAATCAGTCTATACGCCATCGTGCACATGAAATAGATACGTGTCCACTTAATGGAAGATTGTGCGGAAAGATCTTGGTTTGCGTGCTTACAAAATCCAACTCTTGCAAGAATTGAAGCCACATGATCGCCTAGCAAGGCGTAGATTCGGTGAATAAACCCAAAAACTAGATTGCCATTGATCCCAATTTTCATAAGCGAATTTTGTTTAGCCATGAAGCTCACTTTTGGTTGAATGGATACGTCAATAAATATAAATGCAGTATTTGGAAACGAGTGATCACTTGGAGGACAACATTCTCCGCGTTATTGCCGATATACAGCCACAAATGTTGAAAAAGTCATCCAATTTTCGATGATCTCCAAATTAGACTACGTCCGAGCCAGCCGTGGCGGTCGTATGCCAGAAATCTTATTTAAATTATAATGCCAGAAGATTATTTTGCGAATAAAGTAAACAAATCATTTTGTTTTATTTCAATTCAAGGTTCTGTACCTCTAAAAAAAAACACCCTTTACAATTCCATATGTACAGATCATAAAGTTACAAAAAATTGTATTTCGACATGGAAGACTTAGGATTAGTTTCAGGCAAAAGAAATAAGAAAAAAATGAGCCAATGCTGAAAGCCTCAACTTTCTATCCAACTTCCATAAACGCTTGATGTGTGTTAGTTCATGACAATGGTATTAAAAACCATAACCATCGCAAATGTTTTGAATTGATTATATCATCCAATCATCAAAGATAATCTCTAAATTAAAAAATTAAAAGCTATTATTATGTATTAACAGCATCCTATAAAAAATTGGAACATTTAATTTGAATTAGTACTTATATAACGGGTGATTTTTTAAGAGCTTGAGAACTTTTTTTTTTTAAAAACGCATAAAATTTGCAAAATCTCATCGGTTCTTTATTTGAAACGTTAGACTGGTCCATGACATTTAGTTTTTAAAGATAATTTCATTTAAATGTTGACCGCGGCTGCGTCTTAAGTGGTCCATTCGGAAAGTCCAATTTTGGGCAACTTTTTCGAGCATTTCGGCCGAAATAGCCCGAATTTCTTCGGAAATGTTGTCTTCCAAAGCTGGAATAGTTGCTGGCTTATTTCTGTAGACTTAAGACTTGACGTAGCCCCACAAACAATAATCTAAAGGCGTCAAATCGCATGATCTTGGTGGCCAACTTACCGGTCCATTTCTTGAGATGAATTGTTCTCCGAAGTTTTCCCTCAAAATGGCCATAGAATCGCGAGCTGTGTGGCATGTAGCGCCATCTTGTTGAAACCACATATCAACCAAGTTCAGTTCTTCCATTTTTGGCAACAAAAAGTTTGTTAGCATCGAACGATAGCGATCGCCATTCACCGTAACGTTGCGTCCAACAGCATCTTTGAAAAAATACGGTCCAATGATTCCACCAGCGTACAAACCACACCAAACAGTGCAATTTTCGGGATGCATGGGCAGTTCTTGAACGGCTTCTGGTTGCTCTTCACTCCAAATGCGGCAATTTTGCTTATTTACGTAGCCATTCAACCAGAAATGAGCCTCATCGCTGAACAAAATTTGTCGATAAAAAAGCGGATTTTCTGCCAACTTTTCTAGGGCACTGATTTTGGTAATAAAATTCAATGATTTGCAAGCGTTGCTCGTTAGTAAGTCTATTCATGATGAAATGTCAAAGCATACTGAGCATCTTTCTCTTTGACACCATGTCTGAAATCCCGCGTGATCTGTGAAATACTAATGCATGAAAATCCTAACCTCAAAAAAATCATTCGTTATATACAGCCCCACTTTCTCATTACCATTATTCATTTTAAGCAGTAACATCAGTGTAGCTGCTCGTAAATCGTTCCTACATCTTTATGTTAATTAAAAATAAATAAATAAATTTATTGGCGTGACAGCTCCTTAAGGAGCCAAGGCCTAGTGACTTATACTCTCAACCATTCCTGTGTGTGTGTTGTTACTCTGCAAGAATGGAAGGGACCTACAGTTTACCGCCGAGTCCGAACGGCTACATGAGATGCACTTTTTCGAGACAAATTTTACTCTTGGAGGTTTTGTCAGTTCCTCGCAAGAGGCAGTACCCCAGAAAAAAAGGTGGCTTTGAGCTGGATTTGAACCCAGGTTCTTTCGCTTAGCAGTCCGACACACTAACCACTAAGCCACGGGGCACTACTACACTACTACTTTATGTTAATTAAACTTTTTAATCCTTTACGTATGCTCTAGTACTAGAATACCCAACCCTATCGCTTATCTCAATATCCAGCTCCTGCGTCCTGCCTCGATTTTAATCGCAACTTTTCCCAAAAAAGTTATCAACACAAGAGCCAGGGGTGAATGTCAAACACATTCTCGACCGCCGTTGAGCATATATAAGGCAATTAAACTAATATTCTAAGAATTAAAGTATTAAAGACCCCAGATATACACATGTACTTGTTTGAATCAACCACCAAAAAACTTCCCCATCCACATCTTGGAAAGAAAAAAGGACTCTTCGCTATACCACCCCCTATATAGACACTTGACAGCTTAGAGTGGCATTTAAGTAATCCTTGAAATAAAACCGGGAAATATGCACAAAAGGGCGATGATGATGCTTTTGTCATGTTATCTGCCATTTAAGAGGCAATGTGTGTTTCTGTCTCCAAGGATACAACGTATGATGATGAGATGAGTCAATAAGTTTTCTCGTCGCCGAGAGATATGACAGCAACATGTGTGTAATACAAACGTCGGAAGGACTTTCTCTTTTCCAATCCCCAGCATGGGTTTCATCTTGGGGCACAAACCAACTTTAAATATTTTTGTTTGTCTAATTTTATTTTGAATGTACATAAATACACAAAATGCATGGTTTGAGGAAAACCTTGGGGTGCGGATTTTATTTATACATACATACGTTGTTTTCCGGGGCGATGTAATGGTGAATTGTTTTGATTTGACTAATATTGCTGTTTATGGCATTTACCACGTACCGTACATCCATATGTATGTATATATGTACATAATGCCATTCTCTGTAGAATGTAAGTTCACATGTTTATTGTTATTGATGGACAGGTTTTTGATTACAAGGACGTTTGTGATATAATACCAATAAGTAGTGGAAATGTCATTTGAGATATTATGTTTAGGTGTCTATCTCTATATAAAAACAAAATAATATAAATTAATTGTTTCTAAAATTTGCTGAGATCGTTTCTCAAGCTCTCTATTTGCCATGTTTTCCCCGTTCTCATTTGTGAAAGTAGTATTTTTTTTCGAGGTACATATGTCATTAAGCTTTGTTTTATTTGCATCATTGCGAAGTCGTGGTGGCAAAAAGGCGTATTGTTGTAGATAAGTGTGCAACATTGTGCGTTGAAAAAGTCAAAGCCAAGATATATTCAACCCAGTATCCTTACCTTACCTGTGGTTGCACTACAGTGCGGGTGGACCTGGGCCTCAACCAACAAGTTTCTCCAGCCAGCTACGTCACTAGCTAGCTGCCTTCAGTTTGGTGGTTTTTGTTTCGCTGCATGTGCTTGCCGACACTCCTCATCAAACTAGAGGTGGCCGTGTAAAACTCAGCACTACAGAGCCATTTTGGCCAGGTTGCCACTGGTTCTCAATACTTAATGCTGGCGGTATTGAATTCCTGGCGATTTCTGCGATTGCAGCCGTCCGAAGTTAAAGTACCTCATAGTATTGCCACATATTTGCGTTGGGCGGGATATCCTCAGTCGTACTTTGGCTACAACGAGGTAGTGGTCCCAATCAATGAAAGTTCGGACATCCAAAACACTGGAGCATTGCCTTGCATCGATTACAATGTGGTCAATCTGGTTGACAGTTGATTGATGAGGGGATCTCCATGGCCTAGCTATTACAATATTTCACCCGCAGAAAATTCAAAAAGCCTGAATCCGTTATCGGAGGTGGTGTCGTGCAGGCTGTGTTTTCCGATTGTGCCACTAAGCCCTTCTTATCTCCTAGCTTGGTGTTAAATTCACCTAAGACAATTTTAATGTTATAGCTAGGGCACTGCTCATATGTTTTGTTCAGAAGCATATGCGCATATGAGGCTTATATTGGCGAATTTAGCCTTGATGCGGATTATCAAAAAGCGCAGGGATTTACCACGATGTCTAGAAAGCAATAATCCAGAAAGCAAAGATTTCTTGGATTCGGAGCAGGTGCTAAGTAGGGTATATGCAAACATAAGTTTAAACTCTTTAAAACACATTTGTAGCTCAAAACCTCTTGCTGAAGTGAGTTGTCCTCCAACGACGAATCCGCATCCAAATAAGCCCCGTTTTTACTTGCGATTATAGGTACTATAATGCAAGTAAGGCATTCGTGAAAAAAAATGTTGAGATAACAATCAAACATGACATTACGATGACAGAGAAACATATTTGAGTTACCAGCAAAATTCTGTCCGTCTGTCTGTCTGTATGTATGTGTGTCTGTAAGGATGTATTTAGGACTGCAGCCTAAACGGTAACGCCAATGGTGTTCAAATTTTTAACTTAAGGTTATTTTGAAATTCTACAGAGGAGTTTTTCAATTTTGTTTTAGCTCAAAAATTAAGTGTACCTGTCGTATAACTATTAAAAGCTTATTTTTCTCAAAAACGGCTCCAAGAATATTTATAAAAAAAATCAGTGTACTACTGTACGTATGCATTATATTATGGTGAAAACAAATATTTAATATGGTGGGCTAAAAACGGTACCTCCCATAGGACCAGTTTTTTTTCTTCGATTTTCTCGAAAACTGGTAATCCGATTACAATCAAAATTGATATTCAAGACGATGTAGGTAGCCTAAGTAAATTTGCATTAATTTTTTTTCGAAAACTTTTTTTTGTATTTTTAATACTTTTTTTATTTTTTTTTTTTTTTTTTTTGAAAAATCAATATTTTAAAAAACAGGTAAGTGATTTTTTTTTTAATTTTTGTTTTTAAATGTGCGTTATTTTTGTGCTTAAGTTTGTATTCTTGAATTATTTTTTTTACTTTTTTAAAAAAAGTTGTTAAAAAAAAACATTTTATTTAAAAACGGCTCCTACAATTTTGAAAAAAAAATCTCATTTTTTACATTTCCTAAAGAAATAAAATGGCGTTTAAATTATTTCACCCAATACAATTTAACATACTTTATTTGAACAATCAAAAGTCACAAAAATCGAATGAATGTTCACCTTAATTTTATTACATTTTTTTTTCTACAATGTGACCTCACATATGAGCAAGTACGTGCGATCCAGTCGTTCAATTTATTTTCACTAAAAGTAAGGTATTTTTTACCTGCGATTATAGGTACTATAATGCAAGTTATGCATTCGTGCAGATTAAAAAAATTGAGATAACAATCAAACATGACATTACGATGATAGAGAAACATATTGAGTAACTGACAAAATTCTGTCTGTCTGTACGGATGTATTTTGGACTATAGCCTAAGTGGTTGGGCCAATCGTCTTCAAATTTAGAACTTAAGATTATTTTGACATTCTACAGAGGAAATTTTTTAATTTTTTAATTTTCTATGCATGCAGCGCTGTCTGCAAATGAAATGGGAATACTTTTTGGGCACTTAAGTATTACTGTATTCATGGTCGTAATATATATGGACTGCTAGTTGCCTACCTCAAGTTGGTTCCATTTTAGTTTCAGTTATTTTGGGCGACACTAGCCCTCCTGAGCACACTAGCGGGAAAAAATTAAACCTCAATTTTGACATTTCATCCAGTAATCCCAGACTTTAGCAGCAGGTTTTCCCACGTTGGCATTATAAAATTTCTTCTTTTCTCCCCATGTTTTTTAGAATATCCCACAAATAATTAATAAAAAATCCCTTTTTTCCTTCTAGTGCCTTTAGCTTGTCTTAGGCACAAACCAATAAAAAAGGAAGTTGTCCACGATCTAAACAAGCAAGAGGCAAAATACCAAAGATGTCGCACACTTCTATGGATGGAATTCAAAAGTGTCAGTTATATTTTACCGGTAAATGCGACTTTTTGAATTTTTAAAAACAGATGTCATGAGCTCCTATGTCAACATTTTAAGTAGTTATTTTTATTTCCTGAAGTGGGTTCAGGAGAGCTAGCATCGCATTCTCAACTTTGGCGACATTTTTTTGACAATTAATGTATGAAGCTGACATTAGACTAGCAGTCCATTATAATACGTCCATGACTGTATTAATGTTAAAATGCAGAGTAACCACTGGACATTTTTTGAAAAGTTGCAAAAAAAAGTGGAAAAAAGAAAAAAAATGTTCCTTAAAAATAATGTAAGTAAAATCAAATTTTATAAATGAATATTAAATTTGGAGAATGAAAATTCCAACGAATCCCACAGAAATTATTTTAATTGAAGACTTAACTCTTAGAAGTTAACATTTTTTAATATTTTAAACAATGATTTCAGTTGACAATTATTTAACTGTGTATTACTTTATTTTTACTAAGCTCATGTTTAGGGTTGTTAATATTATCCGACTTGTGTACGACAAAAACTTTCAACAAATTGTTTTTTTAGTATCATATTCATGTAAGTGAACGAAAAACATAACATAACCATAAAACTATGATGAATTATTTTCTTTCAGAGAATTAAAAAAAAATAGCACAGTGAGAAAATTGGTAGCAAAAGTGTCACAGCGGTAACGCTGATGTGTGATATATAGCAGTAATGCCAGATATATTTTATTTATTTTTTTTCGTTTGTTGTTGTGGCTGCATTGCAACTAGGCATCTATTTTAGGAATAGAGACATCATGCAGAGCCGACTGCATGCAGACCTTGGAATGTGAGTTCACTCATAAGAACTTGTGTAATTAAAAGGCTGCACATCTGTTTTGACCATAAATAAGCCAAATAAGTGACTTTAACCAACCAGTCATAACTCTTTAATTTGTTTGTAATCGCGGATTTTCTTTCTTTTCTTCTTTCAGTTCAAAGAAACGATTAATATTTCCTCTTGATAACTACCGCACATTTGAATATTGAAATAACAGAGTTTGATAAACGGCATCCGTGTCTGCACAGAGTTCTTTAAACAAACGTCCGTTAAGAGCACTCGATTTAATGTAATTAATAACATGTACAATGTCATTAAGGACTTTCTTCAGAAGAACCGACCGAGTCTTTGTTACAAGCGCATACCTGTTAATCATACAATAGGCTCCAAATACTTGAGCAGCAACTTCTTTTATTTTTGTTTGGAATCATAATTTTGAGCCCAAGCAAAGCAGGAGCACCATCAGTGCAAGCATCATAAAGCTTGAGCCACTCTTATCCTTCTCGCTGAGAAAATCCTAGGATCATATCAAAAATATGTGGGTTGTAGTTTCCAATGGTTCACAAAACGGAAACTCATATTGCGTAAGCTAGCAGCTGAGCACAAGGGCTCAAGTTCGTTGATTCGTCAACTTGTGTTGCAAAATATGGTGATGCCTTTATTTCTGCAATTACTTTGGTCTTAACGTCCAATGACATATCCTCAATGTGTTTGGATACTTTGTTGTTTGATAACCATATTTGCTTCATACTATTTTTAGACGGTTCCCCTAAAACTAATATAACCGATTTCAAAATGCAGGGCTTGATTAAAATTGAACCGCTGATGTGCGGTGACTTGTTTTAGGCTATTTCCAATGAAATTTCAAATGATGATTGAACTACAGCAGAATTTTTGTTGCTGAAAACTTCGTCCGCTGTCCAAACTTTGTTTTCGAACAGAAGCTTGATGACGTTGGAAGAAGACTAAGTCCGTATCAAATATGTTCTGGATACATAGTGGCGCTTTAGCATTTTGTTACGCATCGGTGTACGAATCGATGTTGCGAGTGTGGCGGAATGCGATTTTATGATTCTGCCTCGGCTCGGTGTTGCAGAAAATTGTATGGTAATTCAAAAGAAAATTTCAATAACAACTCATAGGAAAGTCAGAAGTGTTCTTTCTTTTTCAGTGTTCGTGAATAATAATAAATACGATCTCACTTGGTACATACTTGTCGGTGACGTTAGGAATGTAATAAAATAATAACAGGTTTCCTACACCATCAACTCAAAATGTTAATTTGAGCTCGCGACACATTAAAAATGGCCTAGCGACACAATTTTGGGTCGCGACCCATGGGTTGGAAACCATTGGCTTAGCCTATAATCCAAAATAGATATGAACAGAAACACAGACAAAATTTTGCTACTGACTCAAATATGTTTCTCTAGCATCGTAATGTCCTGATTGTTATCTTATTAATTTGCACGAATGCATAATTCGCATGAAAATACCTAATCGCAAGTAAAGAGAAGCGATATGCTTAAATTTTCCATATTTTATAACAATTTATTGTTAAGGTTTTATTAACTTAACAAACATCTATTTACATACAACGACAATATGATTCCAACACTCATTCCTGAACATAACCCTGACTTTTTCTCTGTTTTTAGCGACGGAAGAGAAACATTGTTTGAGAATTGAGATGATCTTGCCACAGAAATTTCATGTTTCCAACAAGAGGTTTGCTTAGTTGCTATCAATCATAATAATTTATTAAATACATTCAATACATCTGCAAGGCTAAGTGCTTCCTCACTTTGTTCGAACCAATATTTGCAACAATATTGCATTAAACAATCAAAACTCCGAATTCACTGTCAATATAGGGAGTGACTGATACTTAAAACAAAATATTGAAGTTCAGCTCTCCTCTTCCCTTACCAATCTTACTAAAGTGCTTTTTGAATTTTATAACCAACCGTTGTTCATACACCCACCTACCCTTCAACTACAGCTTCTCCATGGTGCATATTTTAGCATGACTTTGCTTATTTCTAAACAAACAGAAGACGACGGAAAACCACTATGCATGGAACCTGTAGAAAAGTAAACCTACCGCACTCATATAGCCTCTGGAGATTCCAAACAATGACCAAACCATCTGAATCCAAACAGACACACTAGACACAGACGCAGCTGGAGCCAAGACAGAGGCAGGGTGCTGGACATATTTGCCACTGTTAATTACACAGCATATGCAAAGTGCATCGAACTAAGCAATTAAGTGACTTTGAAACGGCCTGGCGACTATTGCAAATATAGCAGCAAGGTACTCTTCACTCAGCTCTTATAGTAGCTGTGGCACACAACAAGTTGTGTCCAGAAATCTCCTTCTCCCCACAATAACTCTGAAGTAACAACAAAAACAATAAATTGATGAAGACTGAAGTCTCTATGATGCTGTTTCATAAAACAAAAAAGAAAACTTTTCAATCCATCTCTCCACTTGGAGAATGATGATGTTTGAGATTGGGATGGTCCTCATCGTCTGTTGTCGTCGTCAATGCCCTAGCCACCACCACGCTGTCATTCTGCAAGTGGCCAAGTCATCGATGTTTTCTGAAAATTCCATCGAGACAAACAAATATTCCAGTCGTGTACAGAAACATACATACCCCAGGCTCTGGTCTCTGGTGACCATGATGCTTCCTTTGGCCATGCATATATGCTTTCAATTCTATTAAGACGTCGAGGTTTGGGGATAAAGGGTGACAATGATGATGATGCACACTCATTTGCTGAGACGGCAGCATTGGCAACAACAGGAAAATGCATTCAGCACTCATGTTTTATGGATTATTGGCTTCTGGACCAGCATATGGAAAACCCCTTCCGCCATTCATTCACTGCACACTCCATCAAACACGACTCTATATCTATATATAAATCGTAGGAGCGGTTTCGTGATTAGAAGCGTATAATAGGGATAGGAAAAGTGCGTCTTGTAATGGTTTGATTCAAAGGTGAGGATGTGAGGATTTGATTTGTAAGATTTGTAAATTTGTAAGAAAATAGTTTCCAGAGAGAATTATAATCGTACCCAATTTTTAATTTTTTATTGTCATTAAATGTGTTTTTTTTTGTGGTGGGCCCGTTTCTTAACAACTTCTTTTAAACATTTAATAAAAAACAACAAGGATGCGAATTTAGACCATTTTCGCCATTTGATTAATGTATTCAATTGACAAATTGTATAATAACTTTTTCCCCGCTTTTGGCACCAGCTTCCGCTCATCACAAAGGAAAAAGTAGAGTTAATAAAAGCGTCAAATGAAATTTGATAAATATTTATAAATTTTCAAAAATTTTATTCGATTTTTGTGGTTTTTGATTGTTTGAAAAAAGTACTTAAAATAGTTTTCAACGGAATCATTTAAACGCAATTTTATTTCTTTTAAAAATGTAAAAATATAGAAAACACAGTAACAATAATATTAATATAGAAAACACAGTAACAATAATATTAAGAACAATATATTTATGTTATTTAAAGACTTAATTAAAGTAAAGTTATGAGTCGTAGAAACTCCAGTGCACATGGAAGCTGTTCTCTGAATGCTTAGGAGCTCAGCGTTCTACGGCACATACACCGGCATTCCCCTCATTGGAATGGGAACATTCTGCCTGGGTTGTTATAGACTCGGCCATCCTGTTATTTTCGTCGTCCTCGTCGAAATCTTGATTCCAACTTTCTTGAGGTTCCTGAACAACTTGGAGCATCGTTCAAAGACATCACCAGATCTCCTACTTTGTACTGCTTCGCTTTTGGATATTTGGAGTCGTGACGTTGTTTTTGTTTCAACTGTGTTTTAATGATAGTGTTGGCGCTTTGCTCTCGCATTTCTTGTATGTCTTGAATGTTCTGATTTAGATTTAAATTTTGAGCGAGAACATCTTTCACCGGATCTCTAGGGATATATCCCATAAGTAATTGATGGGCTGTTTTTCCTGTTGCTGTGTTATAAGTATTATTAATTCCCCATTGCACCATCTTGACTTTCTGATCCCATCTTTCTTCATCTTCGACGGTGGCTAAAAGAGCATTAAGTATGGTTCTGTTATATCGCTCAACTTGGCCATTTGCTCTTGGAGTCTTCGTTGCATTTAGTACATGTGTTATTGCATAGCTCATGACAAAGTTAGTGAAAGATTTCGATGTGAACGAAGCTCCTCTGTCAGAAACAAGTCGACGAGGAGTACCAAATAAATAAAATACATCGGAGAGGAAATTTAACGCTGGCTTTGTTTGGGTACTGGGAAGGGCCTTCATAACGACATATTTGGTGAAAGCGTCAACTAACACAATTATGTATGTATTGCCTTTAGTAGATTTAACGAAAGGTCCTAAATGGTCTATGTGTACGGTGTCGAAGGGAACTGCAACTTTGTCGATCATATGAAGCTCTCCTCGTGGCTGCACTTCTTTTTTGTTGTAAGCGCACTCAACACAAGCTTTTATGTACTTTTTTACAAACTGAGTTATTCGCGGAAACCAGTATCTTGCTCTTATGTGTTCCGTGGTTTTCTTTTCAGAGAAGTGACCAATTAAATCATGACTATTCCTTAAAACTCGGTTTCTTACCCCTTTAGGAACAAAAAGTCTTAACTCACCGTTGACTTTACGGTAAAGACGTCCATCTTGAAGTTTGTAGTCGGTATGCAGTTGCTTTTCAGATTCACTACCAGGGCTTCTATTGAGGACTAAAATAATATCAGAAATTTCTTTGTCTTGTAGCTGCAAAGAATAAAGCCAATCAGTTTCATCGATTGTGACCTTGAGCACGTCCATGTCAGCTACTTCAACCTGCTTTGACACTTCACATGGATTTCTAGAGAGGGAATCCACGTGAGCCATTTGATTTCCTGGCCGATGACGAATATCAAAGTTATATTCTTGCATATGCAACCACCAACGCGCAATACGAGGAATTATTTCTTTTTTTTTCATTATTGTTTTGAGAGCCTGACAGTCCGTTACAATAACAAAATGCTTGCCTAATAAATATTGCCGAAATCTGTATGTTGCTTCCACGATAGCCAAGGCTTCCAATTCAAAGCTATGATACTTTGATTCGTCTTCAGTTGTTTTCCTACTGTAGTAAGCGACGGGATGTAAATTTTGGTCTTGTTTTTGTAAAATCACGCCGGCAACTCCTCGACTACTGGCATCGGTATGCAACTCATGATCTGCTGATGGGTCATACAACGCTAGCACAGGTTTGTTAGTAAGAGACCGCTTCAACTCATCAAAAGCAGTTTGTTCTTGCTCGCCCCAATGAAACTTCGAGTTTTTTTTTGTCAAATTTGTTAAAGGTAATGCAATCAAAGAATAATTTTTGATAAATTTACGGAAATAGCTGGTTAAGCCTATAAATTGTCGTACTGTGTGTTCGTTATTTGGCGTTTCAAATTTCTCTACTGCGAGGGTTTTAGCTGTTCCTGGTTGAACGGTTCCATTTTTCACGATGTGACCCAAAAATTCAATATCGGACTTGAAGAATTCACACTTTTTTAGATTGAGTGTTAGATTAGCATCTTTTAAAATGGTGAGAAATTTTTCCAATTTCTGCATCCCGTCCGCGAATGAGTTTACAAGTAAGACATAGTCATCCATATAGCTCACAACCGCCTCGTCTTTCATCATATTCTTGACTTTAACCATTAGTTTTTGAAAGTATGCAGGAGCATTAGCCAGTCCGAATGGCATAACTTTAAATTCGTACAGTCCATCTGGTGTTATGAATGCAGTAAAGTGAGTTTGTGCTTCTTTGATTGGAATTTGGTAGTATCCAGATGCGAGATCCAAAAGTATAAAGTATTTGTAGCCTGCAAGGTTGTTTATCTGTTCGTCAACAAGTGGAAACGGACAATTGACCTTTTTAGTAACTGAATTTAGCTTTCTGTAGTCTACACACATTCTTTCTTCCCCGTTTTTCTTTTTTACTAAAATAACGGGTGAAGCAAAGTCCGACTGCGATTCTTTTATCATTCCATTTTCTAACAGCTCAACAACCATAGATGAAAGAAGATCCCTTTTGGCGTAGGGAATTTTGTATGGGTGGTGAACTATGGGATGTTGTGATGTCAATTCTATTTCCATCTCGATGAGTGTTGTTCGTCCGAGTTCTTGTTGGTTTAATGCAATGCATTCTCGGAAATTATTAAGAAGAGTCGTCAAGGGTTTCACGTCGAATTCGGGATTGATGTTAATGTCAGACATATTTATGGGAATTCGTGATTTAGCTTGTTTAATTTGTTGAACGTCGTACGCATGATTTTCTTTACGGTTTATAGTGAGAGTATCGCCTTGTTTTCTTATTTCGCAAGCAGGACTGTTAAGAACATCTTTGCCAATTAAAATGTATTCGGTGAGTATTCCATCTGCGACAACAACAGCACAAATTGGAAAATGCGCATCGTCAATTTGAACCGAACACGATACGCAACCTAGTGCTTTATATTTACCACCAGCAAATCCTTGTAAAACCGCATCACAATTTTCTATTGGGGAATTTATTTTAGAGGCTGCCGTTTTTGTGACAATGTATCGCTCACTTCCTGAATCCAGTAATGCCATGTAAAGCTCTCCGTTTAGTTTCACTGGCTTATAGTAACAATCGCAACTAAGACTTGAAATGACGTTTACTCTTAATTTCTTGTCTTCCACGTTTCGGTCCGGTGTTTTTGTGTCGGTGTTTGTTTTCCATTGCCTTTTTCTACTTTCTGAGCATTGCCTTGCATAATGTCCGACTTGGTTGCAGTTATAACAACACACTTCAGTTCTGTTGTTTTGAGGTATGTTGATAGTGTTGTAGCTTCTACTTGTTGAAGGCTTCATGTTCCATGGAGCTGTTGCCTGACTAGATGTTGGTTTGGATACTGAGGAGAACGTATTGCGACGTGTACTCTTGCGAATGTTGTCATACAGTTTAATTTTTTCTATAAGTTCTGGAATGTCGTGAAAATTATTTGCCGCTAAACTTGAACTCATTTCTCGATCATTGAGACCTGAGAGAATGTACTGTACTATCAATTTATCTGTCAGATGAATTTTTTTGCCAAGCATGTTGATTTCGTAGCAGTAACTTTCGACGCTCTCATCCGACCGGCGAACTCTTTTTACCAGTTCTTGATGAATTTCTATTTCGTTGACACAATTCGGGAAGCTTTGTTTCAATCCAGTTGCTAGTTGCTCCCAGGACGATGTTGTCTCTTGTAATGTGTCCCACCAGAAACGGGCTGGACCGACGAGTTTCGATGCTGCAGCCATTAAAAGAGCCTTTTCTTCCCAGTGGTAAACTTTCCTCAGATTTTCGACTCGAGTAATCCATCCTTCTGCTGACATCGAAGAAACCTCGCCTGGTGAAAATGTAGGGAGAGTATCTGCAATCTCTCTTATGCTGCACTGGAATTTGGATGCGCGTGACTCGGCTTCAGATTTTTTTTCAAGGAGTTTCAATTTTTCTTGTAGCACCCTTTCTTGCCTTAAGAAGTTTCGTTCTTTTTCGATCAAGTCTTTTTCTCTGCGGATCATATCCCATTCTCTTTCTCGAAGCGCTTCATCGTTTAGAGAAGAGGAACTAACTGATACGTTGTGAACTGATTCTTCCAAAAAAGGAATCGGTTGAGGTTGGCCGTTGTTGTTACTTGTGTCGATTATTCGATGTTGCTGTGAAGAAACTTTATGGTCATATTCGTGGATTCTTCGAATAAGTTGCCGTTTTGTTCCCTTGATATTTAATTTTCTCTTACTCAGCTCATATTGAAGTTCTTTGACGTTTTTCGTTTCCATTTTTGGGCCTATAATTATAATCGTTAAGACATTTCAATTATTTGTTGTTTAGCCAGTTCACGCCTCCAGAGACCTCAGAGTGCTTAAGAAATACCCTCAGTCCCTTTTAATCGAGTTGAAACATTTATGTGAGCACAAAAATTGTGTTCACGGTTCTGAAAAAACCATTGTATATACCAAGTAAAAAAACGTGGAATTCGGAGACCCAGACACGTAAACCGGCTAATAAAGTTTTCTACTTTATAAGACAATGGACTTGAAATGTTCATGAAATGATTTTTCCGAAGCAGAATCCGAAAATTTATATTTATACAAGAGTTCTAATAAAGGAACAGTGTAAGCCTTCCTCCTTTCGTCGCATGTGCCTATTTCTCTTACTTTGCTTGCATAGTTACACACAGCAAATTCCATTACATTCCATTATATTTTCATTTATCTATCTCGCTCTACTCAACAACCATCGCGACACTCGATACTTTTCGTAAACCGAAAACTTTTTTTTTTGTAGAGCCTGCTAATGTTACGACTCCATTTTTTTTCCTACATAACAGGCATTGCGTTAGACAGCGCATGCGAATTTAGCTTTTATCTTTTTTTTTTTTTTTTTTTTCTAACAACACACGTTAAGCACAGCTTAACAACATACTGCAATAAATAGTTTTTCGTGTACCGAAAACTAATTTCAGTATGGCCTGATGTTGCTTAAGCCAATTTTCTCTATCCAGTGGACCAGACGGTCCTGTTCACCCCTTTTTGGCGGCAACGCAAGAATGTTTTGTGAACCAAAATATTTTTGCTTTTGACCCCATTTTGTTGTTTTTTTTTCTCGAGATAAAATATTTTATGGACTAAAACATTTTATCTCCGATTAAAATACAGCACAAATGGTACGTTAATTAATTACAGAAATAAGCACACCGCAAAGAAAAGACAATAACACAGCACTGCACAATACAAACCAAAACTCGATCCAACAATTTTTTACGCCAGGCCAAAGAACATATAATGGTTAATCCCACTTCTGACTCTATAGAAAACACAGTAACAATAATATTAATATAGAAAACACAGTAACAATAATATTAAGAACAATATATTTATGTTATTTAAAGACTTAATTAAAGTAAAGTTATGAGTCGTAGAAACTCCAGTGCATATGGAAGCTGTTCTCTGAATGCTTAGGAGCTCAGCGTTCTACGGCACATACACCGGCATTCCCCTCATTGGAATGGGAACATTCTGCCTGGGTTGTTATAGAACATTCTGCCTGGGTTGTTATAAAAAATTGTTTTTTTTTAATAACTTTTTCAAAAATTCAAAAAAAAAATTATAAAAAATAATTCAAAAATCAAACTTAAGGACAAAAATAGTCTACATTTAAAAACAAAATAAAAAAATCCATCCACCGGTTATAAAAAATATAGATTTTTGAAAACAAAAAATATAAATATATTAAAAATAGAAAAAAGGAAGTTTTCTAAAATATTTTAAAATAAGACTTCTTGGGCTACCTGCATCTTTCAAAATATTAATTTTGATCGTAATCGGATAACCAGTTTTCGAGAAAGTCGAAGAAAAGAAATCCGGTCTTATGGTATGTACCGTTTTTACCCCACAAATTTGAAAAATATTAAGTGAACTTCAAAGTTCTTATTCGATTTTTCTGACCATTAATTATTTGAAAAAAGTACGTAAAATAGTTTTCAACGGAAACATTTAAACGCCATTTTATTTCTTTAAAAAATGTAAAAAAAGTGTGATTTTTTTTTCAAAATCGTAAGAACAGTTTTAAAATAAAATGATTTTATGACAGACAGACAGACAGAATTTTGCCAGTAACTTAAATATGTTTCCCTATCATCGCAATGTCATGTCTGATAGTTAGAATTTTTTTTACTTGCGGTTATAGTTATTTAAATGCAAGTTATGGATTCGTGCCAAAAAAAAATTCTAACAATCAAACATGACATTACGATGATAGGGAAGTCGAAAAAAGTGGGTCCGGAAATTCTGTCCGTCTGTCTGTCTGTTCGCACAGCCTAAACGGGATGGGCCGTTTCAAACTTGGAATTTAGTATTTAATTGGTAGTATCTCGAGGGTGTTTTTCATGTTTGCTCTAGGTCGAAAAATAATGGTACTTGTTTTTTTTTTACAATAATATATCTTCTTTCAGTTAGAATGAATTTTTCGAAATTTGTTCTACAACGGTACCTCTTATAAAACCGTTTTTTTCAAATGCAGTCTTATCGCAAATCAATAAAATTTTGCACACGAAGTCATTTACATATAATTCAATAAATATTGCATTTCAAAATTTTCAAATATTTTTCGATTTTTTTAAATCTTCTAAAAAAATGGTTTTCGAAATATTTTGAAAACGGGTTGATTGAATATTTTTCAAATAATTTTCTTAGATGAAAACTACAGATTTTCTTATATGACATACTAAAAAAAAATAGAAAATTTTAATGAATTGAAAAAAAAGTATTTGAACATTTTGAATTGCAATATTAATTGAATTATAAATGACTTCCTGTTTACAAATTTTTATTGAAATCGGAATAATGGTTTACGATAAAACCGAATTTGAAAAAATCGGGTCAGTACCTTATAGACAAATTTCGAAAAACAAATATTCTAACTGACAGATGTATTGTTGTAAAAAAATAGCACCCTCGCAAAGTTTCATCAAAATCGTTAGAGCCGTTTTCGAGAAAATTAAACTTTTTGTTAAAGATTGTATGGCAGGTAACGTTATTTTTTGGCCTAGAACAAAAATGAAAAACACCCCCCGAGATACTACCTAATAAATACTAAATACTGAGTTTGAAGCAAATCGGCCCATCCGTTTAGGCTATAGAGGTGCGAACACACAGACAGACAGAAAGACAGACAGACAGACGGACGGAATTTCCGGACCCACTTTTTTCAACTTCTCTATTATTGTAATGTCATGTTTGGTTGTCAGATTTTTTTGCAAGAATCCATAACTTGCATTATAGTAGGTACCTATAATCGCAAGTAAAAATTCAACAAAGTCCTCTGTAAATATCAAAATAACCTTATGTTCCAAATTTGAAGACAGACAGACGGACAGACAGACAGACAGACAGGCAAACAAAATGTTGCTAGTAACTCTAATATTTAATGTCATAGTAATGTCATGTTTGATTGTTATCTAATTTTTTTTAATCTGCACATGCATAACTTGAATTAGAATACCTTTAACCGCAAGTAAAAGTTTAAAAACGATTGATTTTGGCTTTATTGGCATAATTTGAATAATAAACTCTGAGCCACTAACGACTTGTGGCTGTTAAGAAAAGTGCATGAAGAAAGAATTAGAGGAAAGTGGATTTTTATATAGATCCGTGGAATGTAACTTTGTTGGCAGTTGCGCTACAAATACTACACTAATACTACATCAATGTATAGTTGAAAATTACGGTAAACAGAATGTTCTTCCATAGTATGTCCAATATACCAAATTGGTATTCACTACATTACAATATAGTAAACTTTTGTGAAGCAGATATGAAGTTACACTGCCACTTTTACAAATCACTTGATGTAGTATATGAGAAACAGACCGTTACTAGTCTAACTATTTTGAAAATATGTTTAAGCCGGATTTGCAATATTGACTTGGCATTAAGATCACAAACCACATTCCTAATTCATACAATATTTGTTCCTAATATCTCACCTACCATATCTTGTTTGCCATCTTGCAAAAGTGACAAAAAGTGCTTAGAGTCTATAAAATTGTGGTCAACAGCCCACCGAGACGAACTTTCGATTTCACAGAGAGATTCGCTTACATATTGAGATTTAGATGTCATGGTGATGGTTTCGTTTGTATTTGGCAAATTGGCTTTTAAGTTCTCCACGACCCACCCGAGCAACGTCCGTCGTCTATAATGGCATCCCTATTATTTCAAAGCCAACATATAGCTGTTCTTCGAGTCGTTTACTTTATGTAGCACTCAGAGAATTCCCCTGTCCTTTGATTCCATCTGGTGTTTCAAATATGTAGATAAGGCTGTACATGCAAAGTATTAAGTAGTGTAGGTATAAGTTGTAAGATTCACTGGAAAAAAAGGTTCTTTTATGGAATATCTACATCCTTTACCTTACCATAGATGGCGCTATGGTCTTGCTGAATTTGGGGTCCAACCAACAAGCTTCTCCAGGTAACTCGGTCCCTAGATAGCTGCCTCCAGTTTTGCACGTGAAGTCGGTAGAAGTCCTCTTCGATTTGCGTGGGCCACCTTAATCTCGGTCTTTCTCTACTGCGCCGTTCCTCCGGGTTACCGGGATGAAATAGAGAATTTTCTATCTTTATATGGGTCCAATGCTTTTCAAAAGTTAAATAACCACTGAGAATTATTCACACTTCAACTTGACGTAATGTCGAAATGGGAAGACATACTGACTTGTTAGTCATAATCATCGAATTCCAAGCTGTACAGAAGACATCACACCAGAGGAAAATGTGGTTGAAATTTGTTAAAAAAAATGTAAACTAACTTCCCAAATGTGGACTAAAATTCCACATAATTTTAAGGGCAAGTGACAACCCAGAGGCCCGTTGACTGACTCAAAGTTGACCCAAAAAAAAAAAAACAAGTAGGCGTAAAAGCAAGCAAACTTGAGGCACGCAATGCAATCTCAAGACCAAACTGAACCCGTTTTCCTACTCTGTCGAAAACTAGGAAAGGCAGAAAAATTCCCATACAGACCTATGTTGAACAATTTCCTTTTTAAATGCTCAATTTTTTAAAACGTTGTTGGATACCTACCCCATGATTAAACTCGGTATCATCCAAGTGGCAAGTAGTTAAGGTCAAAATCAGTTGAAAAAATTTCCCGTTAAGTTTTGTTCAGTGTAGACACATATGCATCCAAATATTGTTCGCCTTTGAGAAATTTGAATAATATTTTGTTTGTCTGTCGTTTGGGGCGGGGTTTGCGGATAAGATTTGTTCTAGACTAACCGACTGGGAGGATTGGTTTGGCCTGCCATAGATGGAATGGGATAAAATGATGTCCAGCAAATACAGGGCCAGAATCAAGAAGACATGGTTGGAACAGCAGTCAACAATCAGAAATCAGCTTGTCTTCTTCAGCATAGAAGTGGACATGCTACGTTGTAAGCTAAAGTGCCGAACTTGTAAACAAATAACATTAGTTTTGTTTACTGAATGCCTAATTGAAGGGTGACTTCGATTGATTTATCAGCTTTGAGGAATGCAGACTGTAGATCAAGATAGAAAATGGTATGGAAGCATTGAAGATTTTTGAATTTCTAAAGTGAGTAAACAAAATGTAAAAGGTGTGCAAGGGCAGATCCAAGGATATAGATGTAATCGTGGAACATACAATGAAAATGCAATACACGAAGGCTAGCCTAGTTTATTGTGCAAATGAGTCTTTGGTCTTTTGGGGTTTTTCATACGGTTGGAAACTCTATGAATAATATTCGAACATCAGTTGTCCTTTTCCTATCGATGTCTATTGAAGTGATTTAATTGCAAACTAAGACTTGCCATTGGAGTGTTTTATAGATTTAGAATCAGTAGTAAATATTGATATCCTTCCTAATTGAGAGGGCGTCCCTCGTAGTCGTTTTCTTTAAGTACACAATGTTCTCCTTTGGATGGTAAAGAATTTCTATAAATTGCATAGAGTGACATCATGATTGCAAATAGGATGGATTTTCTTTTCTTCTTTGTTCATTCATGTACTTAGTTAAGTGCCATCAAATTTAATTACTTTGAACTAAGAAGAGGAAGCTAATGAAGTAAGAATCAAAGTGGGATAGGTATGATTAAAAAAATGTTTGCGCGCAACCAGGTAAAATGGAAAATTGAAGCTCAAAGTGAGGATCTAATTTAATTAATTACATTTTAGGTAAGGAGCGTAGTGATGCAGCTAGACAGAATTCTGGAGCAAATTGTTATAAGAGTAACGCAAGTGTAAAAAAATAAAAAAAAAAGAATATGGGTAAACAAGTAAAAAAGTCTTTGTTAAAGAATACATGTACGCTTTTAGTTTAATTAAATATTTTCAAAATTGAAACCTAACACTGTTTTTTGTACACAGAAAGCTTCATGCAAGAAAAATGCAAAGGAAAACATTTTTAAATGTCAAATGCAACGTCAATAATTTGCCAAAAGCTATTTTGCAAGAACAACTTAAAGATTAAAGTAAATATGTATAATGGACTCTCTTTAAGTAGAACTCTTAGAGTGGAATTTCTCTTTAACTCGAAATTTTTCGCCATATTTTAGCATTCCCCTCAGTTTTCCATACAAAAACCATCAGTGTGGCCAATTTAGCATTTTTTCTGCTAAATTTAGGAATATTTTACTTTTAGCAGTTTTTTTTTTCAAATCATGCGCGGATTTTTTTTATTATGATATCATTGGCTAAGCAGGAAAAATTAGCAGGGTTTTGGTTTCAACATATTATAGACCAAACCTGTTTTATTTAATCAAAAGAAAAATATAAGTGTGTTAAAAGTAAATAAATTAGCTATTGAATAACTAGCTAATTTATTTACTTTTAATCTACCAACATAAATAATGACCAAACATAATATGATAATCTTTGTCTTCATATAATACGTTACTTTTATGAAATAAATATCCTACTTATATTATAAATTTGAATGTTTGTATGTTTGGATGTTTGTTCCGCAATCACGCTTCAAAGGCATAATGGATTAGGATGAAATTTGGTAGGTAGATGTATGAGCTGCTGGATTGAAAAATTGGCTATTTCTCATCCTGGAAAATGCACGGTTTCTGTAGGAGAGGCTTTACTGTGAAATGATGTATTGCTGGAAGTTTGTTTGTAATGTTTTCATGTCTCAACGACTGAAAGAGTTTGTTAAGTGTTGTATCACAGCTCTTTTTATTCCAAAAAAAAGAAAAAAGAACTCTTTCTTTTACGACTTTTGATTCAAATAATATTCTTTTTTGCTATTTTGGGATTTTAAACAGGTTTATATTTAAAAAAAAATTGCATGATTTTTAGCACATTTTAATATAAAAAAATCATGCTAAATTGCCAGTTTTACCATTTTTTCAAAATTGAATTGGTCACACTGAAAACCATTCTTTAAGTCGAACTCCCTCTAACTTTTTTTTTCATTCCATAAGCCGAATTTAAACGGAATCGTTTGTTTTTGGAGGAAATAATGAATGCTCATAATAAAGCAAACGAATGTGAAGATGAAGAAGAACCCACGATGATTAACTGAAATTGAGAACACGATTGGAATCCGGCAATCTACAATGGAATTGATTGATCTACTGTAGTATCGGGTGAAGTTCAAAACTGTCTTCTTAATCTAGAGAAATTTTGTACAAGAAAAACTCCACCTGTGGTGACCCAATCAAAAATTTGATTTTTTTAAAATAACGTTATGTTAATAATATAAATAAATTATGTGGCGTGACAGCTCCTAAGGAGCCAAGGCCAAGTGACTTATACTCTCAATCATTTCTGTGTGTGTGTTGTGAATCTGCAAGAATGGAAGGGACATACAATTTACCAAGCCCAAACGGCTAGATGCGATGCACATTTTCGAGAAAATTTTGCTCTTAGAAGTTTTGTCAGTTCCTCGCAAGAGGCGGTACAGTGGATAAAAAGGTGGCTCCGACGGGGAGTCGAACCCCGACATACTAACCACTAAGCCACGGGGTATTATATTGTGTTAATAAGAAGGTGTTTTTATTTTGATGAATGTGCCTTAATTATAATAAATATAATAAAGCAAGAAGCAATTTTTTTATACTGCTAACCGTTTTCCAATAAATAAACGCTTTAAATAAAATATGTTTCTCTCTTTAACTCGAATTTTTCCAAAATTCCCCCTAACTCGAACAATTTTTTTCCCGAGAAAATTCGATTAAGGGAGAGTCCACTGTAGTTATCTCAAGTGTCACTTTTTCATCTTGTATGAACAAATAGAGTCATTTTCTAAATGATAACGAGATCCACTTATGTTTTTTAGGCTTTCTCGGCTGAAATTCTTGCGGTAAATCCAAGCAAATTGATTAAGTTGTAAGTATTGGTAATAGTATTGGACCTCATGGGCCCTGTGCAAAAATGTGAGGGGTGAGGGGAAACGTAAATTGTTCGACCTTATTAATAACTTTGCTTGCTTCTTTTTGTTTTGTTAATAACATTAATATTTCCCTTAAAACCACCTGCGATAACTATGTAGTGGTGGAGGGGAAAATCGATCGGAAAAGTAACTAAAATCAATACCAACATAACTTGAATATGAATGGCTTTCATAAGAGAAGAAATATGGCTTTTGTTAATTTTGGTTTATTGGCGAGGGGTTGCGGGGTAGGTTTAAAAGATGTTAAAAGTTTGTGAATTTATTTAAGAATCATAATTACAATAAAAAATGATCATAATTAACAGAAGAAATGTAAGATAAATCTGCAGTTTTTAACATTTTTTAGGGAAATTTGAAAAATTATATTTTTTGTATATTTTGTCGGTCTGTCAGTTTGTTAGTCTATCAGTCTGTCTGCCTGTCGGTCTATCTGTCTGTCTGTCTGTCTGTCCGTCTGGGTGTATATCGAGCTACAGCCTAAACGCGATTGCCTTCAAATTCGGTATGTGTGATTTTTTGTCATTCCTCAGAGGAGAAATTGAAATTTTATTTTTAGGCCTAAAAATAACGGTACCTTCTATACAACCGTTAATGAAAAACTTATTTATCTCGAATTTGATGAAAATGTTTGAGATTTTTTTTGGTTGGTACTAGCTATCATTTATAATCTGTTAAATTTATATTTTCAGTACAGGCCTTATGGAAGAGTGCTTTCAAATACACTGGTACCTGCAAGTGTTTGCATGGCACTCAACTTAAGAAATTGCCACTTAAATATAAAAGAGAACCCTGAAATACATTGAAATTGTTGTTGTAATAATTCATTTAACTAACGTACATTCCACAAAGACCTGTCTACTCCCCGGCTGCGAGGAGACTGATTATCAATTTGCCTCTCGCTTATTCTGTTTATTTAAAAAAAAAACACTAATGCAGAGTTACCGTTAGCCATTAATGGAAATAATAATACCTTTTTCTTTGGTTTTTGTTATGAAAGTATCAGAATTGCAGCAAATTTAAAGAAGAAGGTGTTGCCGCTATGTTTTTTTTTTGCTTACATCTTTTCGTTTTTATTTTTCTTAAAAAACGGTTAAAATATAAATACATAATGTAATATTTGTTGAGAATTTTTTTTTTTACTTGCGATTATAGGTACTTTAATGCAAGTTATGCATTCGTACTCAAAAATAAATTGAGATAATAATCAAATATGACATTAAGATTGAGAAACGTATTTGAGTTACTGGAAAATTATGTTTGCCTGTCGGTACGGATGTATTTTGGACTGCAGCGTGAACGGCTTGGTCGATCGTCTTTAAATTTATACCATAAGATTATTTTGACATTCTACATTCTAATTTTTTTAGTTCAAATATTAACGTTACCTGTCATATAACCGTTAAGTTAAAGCTTATTTTTCTAGAAAACGGCTCCGAGGATCTGTATAGAAAAAATCGGTTTACTTTTGGAGGTGTTGTTTATATTTTGGTAAAAAAAAATACAAGTTGGTGGTTATAATCAAAATTGTTATTCAGGAAGATGTAGGTAGCCTAAGTATTTTTACTTCAAAATATTTTCGAATATTGTTGTTAAAAACCGTTATATTTAAAAACCGTTCGATTTTGGAAAAAAGTCCTGCTCCTTGAATTTTGTTAAGGAAATAAAATGTCGTTCAAATTATTTCGCTAAAAACTATTTTACGTACTTTTTTCGACCAATCAGAAGTCAAAATAAAAACTTTGAAATTCTTTTAATATTTTTTCAAATTTTGTTTGAGCTGTGCACCGTCGTGTAATTTGTTTATGGAAGAATTTCTATTTGAGCAAGTTTTTGTTTGAATACATAAACAGTTGGTAACGATATCTACATTTGTGTGAGAATTATACCAATTTATAATGCCCAGTATGGCAACCATTTAAGAGCTTTAAAATGAAGATTGCTTATTGAAATCCATAACATTAGTGAAAGGCAAATATCCTAGCTTTCCCGTACTGAAAATATAAATTGAACAGAGTATAATCAAAACCAAATTTACGGGAAAAGTCTAATAACGGTACCTACCTTTCATATACCGTTTTCTTGATTTTTGGCTATCTCAGTAACGGCTCTTTGGATTTCTGTAAACAAATTATATTTGAGTAGATATTTTGCACATAAAAGTTTTAAATAACTTTATTTTCTAATTAAAATTAATTTAATTTTTTTTTGTGAAAAGTCAATTCAAAAAAAATAATTTAAATTTTATAATCACATGAATATTAATAAACTCTGCAAAGCTGCCTAACAAAATAAAAACTAAAAATAAAAAAAACAAGATTTTATCAAAATCCGCCCTACAATTTTTGAAATACTTTTTTTTTCATAAATTCATTATTATACAAGACGTGATATGGGGTACTCCAAAAACCGTTAAGTGTTTTGGTTTTGACTCTTCTTATAAGTTCATATAGTGTCATTTTTCTACATTAATATTACTTATATCTTTCAAGGTTTAGCCTTTCAATGTGATTAGTTTGCCTTGCACATAAAAGCAAGTAACTGCGACCCAGTCGTGGCTATTTTTTAACGTCTTTGATTTTTATTTTTTTAACGTATTTGTGTATATAACATTTTCCTAATTATAAAAATATTGTATCTCTAGTGGTGGTGAGAGTGTCTAATGTTATCTACCAGTTCTCGCAAAACCTCATAATATAATACAGAGGACCTTTAAATGTAGAATAACTATTCCAAACTGTTTGACTATAAACGATGCACTAAACAAGCTCAGTCCATCCTCTCACACTGAACAAGTGCCGTGCCCTTGCAACTGCTTTACAAATCCTGGGTACCACACTTCGCGCTTCCTATCTTTTAGTAAATCCTGGAGAAGATACCTAGAGACGGGACAAACAGCAAAATAGATATAAAGCACAACATCAAATGAAATTGTCCATTTAGCCCATTAGTATCCATTTAGACGAGTTCCAGACTAGGTTCCTTTTTATTTCCATTTTTGTTGTCCTCATTTTTCCATTCCAAATGGTGAACAGCTGTTGAAGTGTAAGGGTCGAATGAAATCGAATTAAAAATAATAAACGCAGCAGCAGCAGTAGCATCATCAGCAGATCCCGAATCCAGTTATATATGTACAATTGAAGCATGCTTCCAGCCTCGAAACCCAGGACATAAGCGTAGAATGGGGCCAGCTTTTTGGTCTGACTCTGGATGAGTGAACAAACTAAGGGTGAGGTGTTGTGGATTGGAGCTGAAACGCAGGACATAATTGTTTAAACTAATGACAATATTTACTTTTAACACTGGCTTTTCAATTACGATCTTGAATGGAAGAAGAACATCAGTAGCTATAATCCTGACTATATAGGAGATGGATAAAATTATCAGCTTAGTTTGTACTAGTTCGTCGAGGGACAGAAAGCTACCGACAACTACGATGACGACGACAGACGGGACCAACAAATTAATGACATTTACTTAACCAGGACGAAAAGCTGTGAAAACTGGGTTCTGCTTTTGTTGTTGTACCAGGACGAGAGACCTAAGTGTTGTTTTGTTTATTTCTCGTAGAAATGGGGTTAGACGTTGGATACAATTTTCCCTTCAAACTTGAAGAGTGCAAGAGTAGAAGTGGGAGTGTATTTTGTGTTTTTGGAAGATATCCTATTTGGCAACGTTATTACACAATACTGCAACCAATTTGTTTGTGATGAGTTTAAATTAACGCAATTAATGTTGCGTTTGTGTGAGCTGTGGTATAGTGCATCTGCTTGGTTTTTTGGTCATTTAGTTAGTTCTGTCAAGTAAGTCGCTTTTGAGATCGCAGGGTCTTGTTGTTTCAATAAAGCTTTTGTAGGTAGTGCTTCCAAGCCAGCCAACAAGTGTGGCAGTCGATAAAAAATTGAGCCATTTCCAGTTGTACATTTTTCCTTGAACCATTTCTTAGTAACAATAAAAATGCTCAAACTGCAGGGGACAAGTGAAGGAAAAGTGGAAGGTAGGCTGTTGATGTTACCCCACGTCTAATGATATTTAAATTTTGGTAACGCTAGAGAAGCTCTGATATGAAAGTTATAGTAAAGCAGTGTCCGATCAGTTATGCTTAGGCATAACCATATCAATTTGAAAACATTCGTACGCTTGATGCCAATTTCTAAGGACTACCTCACAAAATACAAGAATTGAATTGAATTAAAGTCTATAGACGTAACATTAATATTAAAAAGTTGGTTCATATGGTCAAGAGCTTCATAATTGCCACAGTTTGTTCTATGTATGTAAGTCAACGTGCAGACTAATACAACAATATGCACCTAATACAGGCTAATAAATAAGGAGCATCAATTTCGCCGCCCTTAATAATTTGTTGAAGGAATATCAAATCATTATTAACACCCTTAGGTAAATGGTTTGCATCTGGAGAAGTTGTATTCGCTGTTCAAAAGGTCGCAGATTGAATGGATCATTCCAAAATAGACCTTTAAGGGCAAAATGAATGAAATTGTGTTGGATTGCTTCAATTCAGTTTTAATGAATTACATAATAACGAGTCCAAGCCTATGAAGCATACTCAAGGTGGATGCGTAAGTAGCAATTGTACAAGAAAAGACTCATATGGATCAGTAAATTCCTTTGCCCAGCGTTTTATGAATCCAAGCATAGAACTAGCTTTATTCACAATTCAAATTCAAAGTTGGAGGTAAAATGGACACCTAAATCCCTAAAACAACTGAAGACGCGACAGAGTTTGTGCTGCGAAATATGATAATCGAATGTAGTTACGATACATTTTCTAAAAAAATAAGGGACTTTTTCTGCAGCTATAACTAAAACTATCAATATCTGCCTGCAGATAATTAATTGCAGTTAAGAAATAAGGAGGAAAACCAAAAGGTTTTAACTACAAAATTAATTAGTGACTTAGTTGGTGAAAAGCTTTCGAGAATTCAATGTAAATACAGTCAACTTCATAGCTTTTTTCTAGTACATATGAGCATTTGTAAGAGAATGTAAGTTTTGGTGTTGGATGAATTTGTGCCTGCACGCTCTTAGAATTTTAGTAAGGGACGCTGGCAACGTTTCTCCAACACCCTGACAATAGAACTCCTTTCTAACAACATTTCGCCTCCACACTATGGGAATCTTTCGAACGTAGAGATCGTTGAGACCTGCTTCAGATGGATGGTGTCATAAAACAAACTATGGAGAGAACAATCCCACGATACAAAGAACATAATGCAACTGAAATTTACAAGAACGCGACAATTGAAGCAATGCATAGACAAAAAAATGGCCTTCTGACAAGATTAAAACTCTTGTACAGGCCGTTTACTGACAGAAACGATCTGGAGATTAGAACGCTGAAGTCGTTCATAAAAAACGTCTACTCGCTCGTCAAACAAAACTTTCGATTGTCTAATTACAGTACTCTAGCGACCCGAGTATGTTTCCCGAGATTAATAAAATCTTTAGAAAGAACACTCAAAACAATCTTCCGTGTCTTAAGGGTCAGGGAACGAAAAAAAACGAAAACATACTCCTGACTGCAGGAGTAGATCTGGCAAACGCCGTCGACGACGATATCTTTATGATCGAACATCCATTGGAGAAGATTGAGACAGTGGGTTCTGCTTTTCATCAAGTGTATAAGGTGAATGAGTTCATTCACCCAAATCACGACCTGGAGAACAGAGCTCTGCTGAATCACTTTTACCTTTGAAATAGCAACACGCAATGGCGATCTGAGAATCTTGGGTTTACCGGGTTCAATGAAGGCAATCTGGTAAACGCCACCATCGCCGAGCAAAATGGGCCAAGTTCCCTGCTCATCTCGAAGGTCGAACTCCAAATGATCTTCGGATCATTAAAGAAAAAGAAGTCAGCAGGAGTCGATGGTAAACCCAATATTGTACTACGACGTCTCCCTAAGGATGCAATAGACATATACACAACACTGATCAACAATGTGCTGAATAATGCATATTATCCAGTGAGTTGTACCTCCTCTCCCAAAATAGGGAAAGGACAATTCCAATCCGGCAAATCTCAGGTCGATCAGTCTTTTTCCGAGTATCAGCAAGGTATTCGAAAAGTTCTCAATAGAGCTCTGTAGAAGTGGGTCGAGGACTAAAATTTAATTCCAGACACCCAGTTCGGCTTTAAGGTGGGACATGATACAATTCATTACGCTAAGCAAGTATCTGCTGTCCAATTGAACAATGTTAAGAATTAATGCACGGCTGCCTGTCTGGTTGATTTGGAGAAGGTGAACTCGCCGATTCTCTTTAGTATTTACACCACCGATCTCATTGGGAGTCTACATTCATATACCTACCTTGATAGTCAGGATAGATGGGAGATTCCGTTGATTTAAAACGTCGGCTGCAGAACAGTCAATAGGCGGCTCCTTTACGACCGAGATGTATTCGCTGGGAGCAAGCAGAGCGCAAGCAGAGCGCCCGACCGGAGCAGAAGGAAGCCATGGATCAGGTCCACCAATGCTAGTGGCTCAGTTGGAACATAAAAATTTCAGTCGGCGACTCCAAAAAAAATAAATTGCACGACTGGATCGCACGTACTTGCTCATATGTGCGGTCACATTGTAGAATAAAATTAAAAAAAAATTAAAGTGAACATCAAATCATTTATTGGATTTTTGTGACTTTTGATTGTTCGAATAAAATACCTTAAAATGTATTGGGTGAAATAATTTAAAAGCCATTTTATTTCCTTAGGATGTGTTAAAAATGTGAATTTTTTTTTTTCAAAATTGTAGGAGCCGTTTTTGAAAAAAACGGACTTTTTTTAACAATTTTTTTTAAAAAATTAAAAAAAAAATAATTCAAGAATACAAACTTAAGCACAAAAATAACGTACATTTAAAAACAAAATTTAATAAAAAATTCACGTACCCGTTTTCAAAATATTGATTTTTCAAAAAAAAAAAATTAAAAAAAAATTACTAAAAATACAAAAAAAAGTTTTAGAAAAATAAAATTAATGCAAAATTACACAGGCTACCTACGTCTTCTTGAATATGATTTTGATTGTAGTCGGATCTCCAGTTTTCGAGGAATTCGAAGAAAAAAAACCGGCCCTATGGGAGGTACCGCTTTTAGCCCACCATATTAATTTTTTTTCACCAAAATATAATGCATACCTACGGTAGTACACTGATTTTTTTTTATAAAAAATTTTAGAGCCGTTTTCGAGAAAAATAAGCTTTTACATAATGGTTATATGACAGGTACCGTTAATTTTTGAGCTAAAAAAAATTTAAGAAACTACTCTGTAGAATGTCAAAATAACCTTAAGCTGAAGTCCAATATACATCCGTAGAGACAGACAGACAGCCAGACAGACGGACAGAATTTTTCCAGTAACTCAAATATGTTTCTCTATCATCGTAATGTCATGTTTGATTGTTATCTCAAAATTTTTAATCTGCACGAATGCATAACTTGTATTATATTACCTAAAATCGCAAGTTTAAATTATAAAAACACAAAAATACAAAAAAAAAATAAAAACAAAAAATACAAAAAATTATAAAATTAAAAAAAAGCTTGCTGGCTGTTCTAGATTTAAGTATTTTAGGTTTATTTTAAATTAGTTTTAAGTAGTATAGGTAATATAACATAGGTTAAGTAAAAACCGATAGTTTACCCAGTTTTTTTTTTTAAATTTTATGGGTGAAAGAAAACCCGTAAGAAATAAGATACATTCAAGTAATTTATATATTAATTTAGAGCGCCCGCATAGAGCCATTGGGAGGATGCCATCGGGGCCAGCTGAACAATTATCGTTTAACGAAGAAAGAAGATCAAGGACTGTACTTTGCAGTACAGGGATATGATAACAGCTAGTTTGTGAAAAGGTAGTTATGTAGATTATGAAATACAACCAACAACCATTGGTTCCTTAATAAAAAATTTGCTGCAAAGGCGTTCGAAAATATCGACATTTTTTGAACTGAAGTTATTATACGCGAAGATAGCCGGAAAGCCGTACTTTTTAAAGTATATATTTGAGAGAGTTTTAAGGTAAACCTTTTTCTGCTTTGTTTCATGTTTCCATCAATATTCATGCTTCGTCAATATTTGAAGAATCTAATACATTATTTATTCCAGTATTATTTAAATCTTCAGACAATTGGAAATTTGCTTTTCTAAAGTTAAAACTATAAGGAGTTACTGTTTTCAGAAATTTGATCCTCAAATCAAGGAAAATATCCAGTCATAGATGGTAGTTATCTATATTAGTGATATCAGATGTAGAATCTAGAACGAGTGTACTACGAGTAATAGCTTCAGAGGAAAATATTAAATCGAGAGTTTTTAAGTTTTTAATTCAGCTCTAACTGACTTACAGCAATCAGTGGAAATTATTTTATCAAGAAAATAAAGTTCCATTTGTGACGAAGATAATTAAGGTTGTTAGGATTCATCTTCAGAAGGAATCCAATAAATGTTAGATAAATTAAAATCACCTAAAATTAAAATATTGCTATCCGACAAGATAAACCAATATCAAAATCAATTTCCATGGAAAGTTCCCCATAAACGGAAGATAAACATTTTTTTTACGTTTTGGTAGAAGAGGGAGTCCTTTTGAGTTTTTTTCAATTGGAAGTTTAAATGGGCCGCGATGTATTTTAATTGAAATTAATTCTTTTAACAGGGTTTCTGGGGGCCAAAGATCAGTATTGCAAGTGGAGTCAAAATAAGTTGAATTCGTTATAAGTTTAAATGCAGAGACGAAGCTTTAGGCCTTCTGATTTTGGTATACTTAACAGAAGTGTTACCAGGATAATATCATGAGAAGTTGGGTCGGGGACCAAACAAGAAATTAAAATTGATTTAGGCTTTGAATTAGCTTTGTTATGAAGAGAATCTATAGTAGTTTCTGTAACCTTAAGGGAGTTTTTTTTATTATTTCCCAATGTTAACGCTTGGTTTGAGATTTGGACGGGGTTTTGTGTTTCAAGAGAGTAAAGGGTTGAAGCGGTCTACTTCTGAGTTAGCTTAAAAAGGGGACTAGTGTCTTTAAGAAGTGATGATTTTTCTCGACCTCTTTTATATTTATTTTATTCGGATATAATTACCTTCAAACTGACTTAAATTTACAGTCGATTATAACATTATATGCTTGTTGTCACTAAAGATTTAAAGTATGTTTGAGTATTGCGAAACTACATTACATTACATTACATTTTAATCTACTGTGTAGATAAATCTACGAAGCAGACACACACACGAGCACTGGCTACTGAGGCCATCGGCTCAAACAATTACAAGACAACACACAAGACGACATTGACACAGGACAGAAGAGAAGACAGAAGGAAAACGGAAAACAGAAAACACATAACACATGTCAACAGCACGCTGCTGCTTTTCGGACGGTCCTCCATCTTTCTACTAACCACGCGCAACGATGCTTGATTTCGCTGATCTTACAGGAAGCGATGCTTTATCAGAGCCAAGGCCGTTGACATTGCGAAACTAATCTAGCCTTGGTATACTAGAATGAATGCCTAGGCAATACTAGTTCAACCGAACGCCCATATGCTAAACTTAAAAGAATTTTTCGAAGAAAATTTACTATTGGTTTCAATATATGTGTTAAAAGGTTAAATTCATTTGCGTTTAGGGTGAATATATTTGTTTTTCGATTAAACTTATTTGCGAAAAGGTTAAAATAATTTGCGTTTATTTTAAATTAATTTGCTTTCCGGTTAAACTTATTTGTTATTTTGTTAATTAAATATGCGAATACTATATAAACCTGAAGATGTAGCTAAACGGTTTTGTAATCGGCCGTGTGAAAAATGTTTCATGCGCGCTTAGCCTAAAGTCAACACAATGTTATTTTTGACAATTGGTTGCCTGATTTACTGGATATATGCTACAAATATTAAAAATTCTGTGTTATTATTAAATTAGCAAATTAGGATAATGAAAATAACGGGTCCGCCAAATAACTTTTTTTTTGAAAATGCTCTCCATTGACTGTAACGGCCACTCCTTGCTCATTTTCGAAAAATGACCCAATTAAGCCTCTGGACCAAAATCCGCACCAAACAGTAACTCATTTTGGGTGTATCGGCTTTTCAATGTATGCGTGCGGGTTTTCTGTGCCCCAAATGCGACAATTTTGCTTGTTTACATACCCGCCAAAATCAAAATGAGCTTCATCTGAAAGGATGATTTTTTTTTGACAAAATCGGCATCGATCGCAGGCAGTAATGTCTTTCCCAGCGTTGTTCAAGCGTATACACAACTATATTCGTTCAGCGGAAGGATAAAACTAATTATCTGTCAAATCAGACATGAGCTAAGTGTCACAATTCACGAAATAAGCAGTTGAAAAAAAACGTTAGATGGCGGCCTTTATTATTTACAAGAAGCATACAGTGTAATATAAATTCAATATTGATAATGAAAATATCCATTCAAACGTACATATCTTTGATTGGTATCAATTTGAAAAGGCTTAATGCCAATCGAAACTTTTAAATTTTTGAAAAAAAAAAATGGTCTTGAAACAGTGTTTCCAAATATTAGCATTGTATAAAGAAAGTTTCTTTGCATGGCTGTTACGAATTTTAGTTGTTAGAGTCCGTTTTCTTGTTTGGAGTGGATCAAAAATTATTTGAGGTCAACCATTTGTCAATTTCGCTTAAATTCCTTGGCATTATTATCTATAGAAGCGGATTCAATAAATTGCGATCTGATTATTCATATCTTTGCTTAGATTTGGCCTCCGCTCCTACACCTTATGGACGCCATCCTGTCGCTCCAATTTCGCATCACCATTTTCGAGCACACATGGTCTTATTTCGTCAATACTGCGTCGACTGTTGGCTTCGAAATTATAACTCGTTGCTGGTTTATCAGCATAGACTAGAGATTTAACGTTCCCGTACAAAAATTAGTCCAAAGGTGTCAAATTATACGAACGAGGTGGCCAATGCATAGGTCCATTCCTTGAGAGGATTATTTCACCAAACGTTTGACTCAACAAAGTGATGGTTGCACGCGCTGTATGGCATGTTGCGCCGTCTCGTTGAAACCATTTCTTCTCTAAGTGATTTTCGATGACATGAGGAATAAAAAAATCACGAATCATTTACCAGTAGCGTTCGCCATTCAAATCACGATTATGTTGACACCGATTTAAAGACATCTGGGCCGATGACGCCTTCGGCATGTAAAACCATCAAACAGTGATTTTTTCGGGATTAAATGGGGTCTCATGAGGATTGTGCTCACTCCAAAAATGACAATCTGTTTGTTAACATACCCGTTAAGTCAGAAATGAGATTTACCGCAGAAGATGATTTGACGGTGAAAATCTGGTTCAACTTCCAGTTAATTATCAGCCCATTCACCGAAAACACGACGACGACGCTGGCCTTAATTCTTGCACCAGTTGTTTTATATATGAACGTATAGGCCAGGCCAGAGCCCGAGTTGCTGACAATTACCCAGAAGAGTAAATGTGACCATGAATCGATCCATAGTATTGCGTATTAGCTGCTAATATGGGCGATTATACGCCCGAAGTGCTCTATCAGTTTTGGAAACAGAGCGCAAATTTTGGAAATAAGATCCCCCAATTTACTAACGTTGTTCTGGTGTTAGTCTTTTCATGTTGGTTTGCAAAAGTATACTAATAAAAAAAGTCAAACAGACTTCATTAGTATGACAGCTGGTTTGGCAGTTAAGCCTTACCGGAAATGCTATACCTCTAAAAAAAAACACCCTTTGTTATAATCGGGTCAATAAGTATGTTTATTGATAGTATTGTAAAAATGATATTTTTAATAAATTTATTAATCAAAACATTCCTTGAATCCTATATCCTCTTATATACATATTACCTGTACGTAAACAAAACTAGGTGAGTAAAATAGGTAGGGGAAGAGCGGCCTGTGGCGGCAAAATGTTCTAATCTGCCCCTGACCATAGAATAGAGAATACTCTTATCGTAAAAAGGGCTGTGGTGTAGTACGTATATGTATAATGTTTTTTGCTTGCTTTCCTATACAAAAAGTTAAAAAATTAAATTTAATATAATCCAATTGTATTTTCATATATTGGGACAATCCAAATGGATTGAAAGTAGGATCATTGGAAATGTGCCGAAGTAAAACTGTATACCTATCAAGGATACATCAACATACATCAACATAACAATTCGGTAAATAAATCTATAAGCCAAAACGCAAAACTTATTCAAGTTAACACCAAACCAATTTGTATACATATAGGTATATTAAATGACACGAGATACACAAATATGGATCCATTGCATTCATTGTATACTATCTATACGTATGTATGTAGGTACTTAGATACCTCTCAAGATAGCCTGCGAAATGGACTTTTAGTAATTAAAATTTCATAATTTGTATCAGAAACCAACCGCCGCCGCCGTTTTGATGGCTTCCGTAATAGCACAAATCTCATTTCAACTCTGTAACGCGCTTAGGCAAAAAAGTCCGCCTCAATGCACTAAGCTCCATTGAAGGCAAAAGGCCTAACTTCCTTCTCTATACATATATAGGGAAAGATATGTATAATACGTTTCCTTCGAAAGATATTACGGTACCGGATAAAATAATTTATGCAACCATAAAGAAGCCCTCTGTGGTGTGCAGTATAGAAACCCACCTACTCCCAATTTTCCTATTTCTGCTCATGATAGTCATCCACTCAACTAATCAGAACTCAGAAGGATTGAATATACCACAAGCTTGCCGTATTTCGCTTATGATAGTAGTACCGTCTCATAGGGATATCATAATTTCCATCTACATTGCGTATACCACGCCGCCACTTTAATCTATCCTCCTGAATCCTGAAGACACGAAATGTTCAATCAGTTTCATTTCCTTGAAATCATATTGCGTATTTACGAAACTCAATAACTGTGGGTGGGGAATGGTGAATCCTTGCAGATACTCACTTTCTTTTATGAGAATGTTATAAACAAGTCGTTTTATAAATTTCTCCTAAAGGGGATCTTCCTTAAGTTAATTCGAAGTTAAAAAAAAACATGCACACGTATTTCCGTTCGTTGTTATGGGAGAAGCATTCGGGAACGAAAAGACAAATTAGCCGCAAGGATGCACTCAAAACTATATATTTCGAGTTGATAAAATAAACACAACTGACATATTATCCTGATTTCATTCTGTTTTTTACACAAAAGGACTTCTTTTTTAAGTCCAAATCGATTGCTTTATTGAAAAATTGGAAATTTGTCATCCTCTCTCCAGTCCATTTAAGTTGCTCTTCAGACAAATTTGCAAAATCTCACCGGTCGGGCCCGGATAGTGTGTGTGGGCTATTGCTATCACTCTGATCCTTAAGGATCGAATTCATTGTCATCGAATTACACCAGAATTATTCATGCTCAAAAAAATGACACTGGGGACGTTGTCTTTTGTTGAAGAAGTAGTCCTGTATTCATATCCTGTTGTCCCTGCGGCCATGTTATTGTTGTCATTTGCTGATGACAATATTGATGAGATGTTAAGGTACCTTCGGTGCTACTGCTGTTGCAGTTTGAATTCTTGATCCCATGTCCTTATGCAGGCTGTGTATGTTATGTCTTTCCTGCTTTTATTTATTTGTTGTCTACCGGTAATTCCCAGCCTGAAGTTTTTTTTTTAATTAATTCCTATTTGTGTACCTGGCCTTAGACATTTTGTGGATTATCCTTGTGACAGGATATCTGATGTTTTCTTAATTCCATGTTTACATGTGTATAACCTACCATATGCGCAAAATTAAATGGAAAATAATTTTGTTAATGCTAGAGATGAGTGTGGTTTTTGTTTGGTGACAAAACGTCCAGAATGAGGTTTTGTCCTGGTTTTAAACTCAATCGTGCAAATAATTTAAAATCCTTATTAAGAGTTGAATTTATGTTATTTGTGTGGGCTGTGAATAGTCGAGTGGACAGATGTTTAAAGGCGGTCATCTGGCACCATGTTGGAATTTAAAATGAGTAAAACTCGTCGGAATTATAAAAATATGTAGCCTCACTAACTTTGTTTTGGATGAAAAAAAGATGGTTTTATTATTTATTGCGATGCATTTTATATGGTTGAATACAAAAGCCTAATTTGCGGCATTTCGATGATTAGTTATAAGTTGGGTCGCGTCTTACTTTAATTAAAATATGCAGCTCCTATTGTTTGCAAAAGAACACTAATGACAATGCCCTAAGAATCATACATAAGACAGCATCCACCAAATTATTCTTTGCGAATAATATATGCAATCGCGTAAAGACATCTTCGAAGCTATCGGGTATCATCTTATGGAGTTACTCGTAACTAAACCAGCCTAGGGTTGACAGATCGTCACCGCTTTTCGAGCCTGATGACGATACCAACGTATCGAGGAGTTGACATTGACTCGGATCACTATCTTATTGGTATGATGGATTTCTTTTTTTTTATAATTAACGCTCGCAAAAGGGACTATTTGTTTCCCTTTTAATGTATGTAAGTAAATTGCGCGAGCATTAGGATAATAGGGAGGCGAAGGACAGAAGGTGTCTGTTAACATTGGTTTTGAATGTTTGCAAATCAAAATGGCAAGGGAAAATATCACTGGACAAACTATTCCAAATTCGTGTTGTTCGACTAAAAAAAGAATCCCTATATTTCATGGTACGTCCGAAATTAGGCTCCAGGGTGAACTAATATGTATTTCTTGCGAGACGAGTATTACGGGAGGGTATTACTTTCAAGGGTGTTCGGTGCGATATGCCATCAGATCACCAGTGGAACGGTTTCTACGGAAGCCATACTGACAGTCATGGAGAATCTTTCGATCTTCGAGATATTCCTTAAGCTGACGGTTGATCAGCGTTTCCTTGATCTTGCTAAGAAGACTAGCATCCGCCGCTCAGGTTGCAATCAGCAATTTTTTTCTACGCGATGGAAACAAAAACAACATTTAAAGTCGGGTGCTAGGACTCGCCCACGAAAAGATCGATGAGGAACGAATGAGCCCCATACGAAAAAACCACAATCAGAAACTATCAATATGGTTTCATGTCAGGCAAATCAACAATTGATCAGATCTTTACCTTTACGCAGGTGATGGAAAAAGTCTGGAATTTAACATTTCAACAAACCATGATTTTACGATAGCATAGCCAAATAAATTGATAAGACTGTAAGCTGACCACGACTACCATTACAAGTTAAGTAAAAGTAGTTGGTTTCTGGTTCAGATTCAGAGAGGGGTATGGTAAGGCTTGCATCCTATTAAACCTAGTGTTGGAAATCCGCATATTATAAGAGAGAAAATCAAGTACATAGTGACATTCGCAGTAGTGGATCACAAATTTAAATATAATACCTTAACTTTTTCGGGTCAAAAGTAGCAGCAGATAACATTATGGTGGAAGAAATACGGCTGGCTGCTAAAATCAAACGAAACTTACTACATTCAGTTGAGGGTCTTCAAATCCACAAATCTTACCATAAAACTTAAGCTAATTTACAACAGTATGGTGTCACCACGGATCCGAGACTTGAGTGCTTCCTAAAGGGCACTCCGATCTCCCATTTAAAAATCTGATGCTAAAATTTATGAATTGTATGAAATTTATTTCGATGCCATGTAGGTGGAAAAAATCAGTTTGGAAAGTCTTTTGCTATTCTTTTAATGGTAGAAGATGGACGTTGCTGACCTTCCTTACGTTAAAAGGATTCCGTAGACCAGGGAGTCCGAAACCATATACAAGGTGGGCAAAAAGAAATCACCCTATTGGAAGATGCTCTCATTTTTGCAAATGGCCGCAAATGCCAAATCTGTTTTGACATTTGTGGACTAGACAGAATACAAGTGAACAAGCCATGCAGCGATACATGAACCGATATTCTGAAGGCGGCGTTCCCGCGTCGCCTCATCTCTCGTTTTGGCGACTTGCACTGGCCCGCAAGATCGTACGATTTAATCGTTTCAGACTTTTTTTGTGGGGTTTTTTTAAGTCCCGTGTTTACGTGAACAAGCCCTGAAGGACAACATTCGACACGAGTGCGAGAATCTGTCGCCCGAAGTTCTCGCTGAAGTGATGAAAAATGCCATAAAACGAGCCCGTATGGCAATCAATTGTGACGGCGCCCACTTGGCCGATATCATCTTCTCAACTTGACCAATACAATTCTTAAAGTTCACATAAGTCGAAGTTTTTTCATTTAGAATAAATTGCACGACTATATCGCACGTACTTGCTCATTTGTGCGGTCACATCGTCGAATAAAATTTAAATAAAATGCACGACTGGGTCGCATGAACTTGTTCTTATGCTAGATAATTGCATAGTGGCTGCATATGTATGTATATAAAGGGCGTTTTTTTAAGCGTGTGGTTTTTAGGAAGAAATAAAACGCATATATGTAGTTTAATGTTATGGCCTAGAATCTAGCTTTATTATAATGATTTCGGGGAAGTGGCCGCCGTGGCTGGTTCGAATAAATTCCAGCGGAGGCCCAATTTTTAAAATAAAAAAATTTTTTTTTTAGAAAATTCTTTTTTTTTTAATTAGTTTCAGATTTTTCTTGGAAAAACTAAGTATGCAATAATATTTGAAAACTAAATGTCTATCGAAGAAAATAAATTTTGAAAATCGTTCGACCAGTTTTTTTAAAAAGTGGTTTTTTTGAAAAACTTTTAGAAAAAATATTTTAAATTTTTTTCTAGTGTGTCATTATAAGGCACTCTGTAGTTTGCATCTGGGAAAATTATTTAAAAAAATTCAATCAACCCATTTTCAAAATATTTCGAAAACCAATTTTTTTTTTATTTAAAAAAATCGAAAAAAAGTTTTTGAAAATTTTGAAATGCAATGTAAATTGAATTATAAATGACTTCCTGTGTGCGAAATTTTATTGAAATCGAAATAATGGTTTACGACAAAACCGCATTTGAAAAAACCAGTTATATGAGAGGTACCGTTATAGAACAAATTCCGAAAAAAAATATACTAACTGGAAGATGTATTATTGTAAAAAATTAGCACCTTGAAAGTTTTATCAAAATCGTTAGAGCCGTTTTCGAGAAAATCTTACCTGGCGTCGGCCAGGAAGTCGGATGCATGGAAAGGCTTGATAGATGAGGTCGGACGGGATCCTAGTTGTTGCGCCGTTGATGATAGAATATGATTACAAATTGAGGATTTTTATTTTGTACTCATTTTTATAAATTTTTTATTTTGTAATTATTAACTTTAAGTTGGATCGTTTGCGAGAAAAGTAAGATTTTTTTTTATATTAGATTATTTTTATTACATCATTAAAATGTATGTACAATTGGCCTTAAACTAACTTATAACTAAAATAAATCATGTGGGCTCAACAACAGGGGCCCGACGTACTTCAGCTGGCTCTATACAATGCTATATTTTTACTTATATCATATTTTTGTTTGCATAATCTTTTAATTGAAATTCTTACTTATAATAACTGTCTATGGTTTTAAAAAAAATTGGGGTTAGGATGCGGTGTTGTTTATCCTCTGTTATGTCCGTTGCTGGTTCTCTCGTAGAACGGGGCTCCGTCGTTGTTCATAATACCCTCGAATCGGTCGTCTGCAATGGCTCGAATGTTGAGGTAGCGATGACTGGGCTCAAGTTGTTGCTGGAGTAGTTGCTGGATTTCCAAGTTGGGGTGGTCCTCCAAGTTCCTCAAAATATTTTTGAAGAGCTGTGTCATGAACTGATTTATTGGGATCAGTTTGGTGTCTTCATATAGCTTCTTGTTTGGGAGAGAAAAGTAAGATATTACCATGCTCTGTACATTAAAGATTGTCAGTTCAGGGAAGATAGGGCCAAAGATCTTGTAATAAGTTACTTTGATATAAGATCTTTGATAGGACATTTGCATCTCAGTTTGTCTGTAATACCTTGTATAAGTATATCGCATACAAAAGCTCTTGCAGCGATGCCGTTGCTGAATAAATTGTTTCAACTTGAGTGAAAAAGTACTAGCGTTGCCACCTTGTAGATTAAATCCGACAATACCAATTTAAAGAAACATTTAAATTTGCTTTATCTTTTTCCAAACCACCATCAGATAAGATAAAAGGTGCGTTTTTTAAGGGTATCCCCAGAATGCCTGAACCAATTTTAATAGGTACCTACATTTTTTTCAGAACAAAAAAGAAATATCAATTTTTTCAGATTTTTCAGATATTTTTATCCTAGCCTACCTTTACTTTAATGGAATTTGACATTTTTTTGAGTTTATATTCGGGTAGTAAAAATAGTGTATGTACACTTACTTAATGAAGAAAATATTTATTTTAAAATAATTTCGAAAAAAATCGGTTAAATGTTCATTTGAAACACGACAAATTAATCGTTCAATTTCCTCAATTTTCTCATCTTAAAAGTAGTTAGATATTCCTAATTGTAACAACAAAAAATTACTAATATAAAAGTTTTTGGCAATACCTAATTTGATTGCCTTTATGCACCACATTAAAAGTGTTTTTAGGGTTTTTCTTTTTAGCAATTATTAGGCAAATATTTTTAATTTATTTGGATTTGATTTTTCCTTACACTCGCGTTTAAAAACTTGATTTTACAATCAATACATTTTGATAAAACAAATTAGAAAACGCATTTTATAAAAATCCAACTTATTTAGTGGCTAACAGTTTAAACTTTTCATTTTATCTAAGTACACTTACTTTTACGTTTACTTTTCCTATTTCAATAGAAAAACTATCTTAAATCCTTGTCCTATCCTATGTTTTTATCTCTTAGACATAGTTTAATCAAAAATATGAACACCAAAGTTAATGAAGGTTTAACAATTAATTAACCAAAACATATCTACTCAAAAGCTTCTTCCATACCTTGTCCACCATAAGCCAAATAACGTTAGTAATGGTTTCACTAAGCTTTCGTACTAAAAGGCAAATGAAATATCTTATAGTAGCACCACCAGCTCTATAACGAACAAAGATTAGAACAAACTAAGGTTAAGTGTGTAACCATGTTCCATAAATGACTGGACACTTATTTAAGTTTTCATACTCCTGACCTAATTCCCCATTCCACTTTGCATACAAAAATTAATATTTGTGACTGTGCACTAAGGCTCTGTTTTCATCCAGAGAGCGATAGAAGGCAAAAGGATACCTTAAACAGTTTTACCTATGCCACAGTATACTGATGACAATTTAATTACCAAAAAGGATTTGCCAAAGGATAAAAGTCAGTGGTACAAGTTGAGTATTTGGGCGTAAAGAGGAAGCAGACAAGGGTAGTATTTCCAGGATGTCTTCAAATCATTGCATTGAATGAGATTGAATGTTTTAATTAAATCATGTTTTACTTTGGGACTGGAAGGACTTGACATGAGCCATGAGAATAATAGAAAACCATCGTTCATATCTGAGCACTTAGTTATGCGGAAGAATTCTTTGCTGTCGAGCAAGTCGAGTTAGAACACAATTTATATGTCAAAGAAATATGCAGATAAAACGATAATGCAGAATCGGAAATCTGTTCAAGTGCCAGAAATAATTGATTTTTCAGTAACAGCTTAATGAATTTCAAAGAAATTTTATATTGAAAGAGACTTGAGTAATTCAATACGAAATTTAATTATTTTATTAATTAAATTAAAATTAAATATAAAATCAAGAACACTGTTAATATTTGTAAATTTATATGTAATTAATTTAAGAAAAATGATTATAAGAATTGCTAATTCACGACTGGATCATATGTATGTGCTGTCCCATTGTAGAATGAAATTTAAGAAAATCTATATTTATATAAAAAAATTAAAAATACTCCCCTGTAAAATGTGAAAATAACTAAGTTCTAAATTTTAAGACGATTTTCCAAACAGTTTGGGCTACAGTCCAAAATACATTCGTACAGACAGACAGACGGACAGAATTTTCCCAGTTACTCAAATATGTTTCTCTATCATCGTAATGTCATGTTTGCTTGTTATCTCAAAATTTTCAATCTGCACGAATGCATAACTTGCATTATAGTACCTATAATCGCAAGTAAAAAGAAGGTGATATAGAGGTACAGCAAGAACCCTAGCCTATCAGAAATGCTGGCGATCCCAAATTAAATCTCTGATGCTGGAGAGAAAGGTTTTGCTACATTGTATGGAGGGACCATCGAAATTGACGATCTTAAAGACCTGAGATACCGTATTTTTTCCAAAGCCGTTGCAAGGGCAAAGTGCTAAATTGCCAGACTACCACCAACCATATAGATGCCGCAAGTACCACTTATTCAGGGCTTACTTACAATTGTCGAGTCAAAATAGACATTTGACTTAGCTAAAATTCTCATAGAGCTAAAAATTGGCTGAGACGTTAAATACATCATTATAAATGAAATGTCAAAAATTCCTTTCGATCCTACATCTGCAAAAAAATGTATTTAAGGTCAAACATACGAAATTAAGGTTTTTTCCATTTTTCATTTCATTGTTTCATTGTGTAAGTAACACAAACCAATAGTTTTAATAATTATTTAAGGATTACTAAATCTCCCTAACATCTTCAATGTTATACTCTAATTTATACGCTATTTAAATATAAAAAAAATTAAAAATATTATTAAAATAATAATTCTTAAAATTTTTAAGTTTTAATTTTTAAATTATTATTTTGTTTAAAATAATTGTATTGAGAATAAATAACTAATTGTTTATATAAATTTTGCCTTCCTATAAATTCAGATCATCCTTGATAAATTTTTTTTATTGAATTTATACCAATCTTAAAACAATAATAAATAATACCATATGTTGAAATATAAGGTATAAATCATATTAATCCAACAAATATTTTTTAGATAATAATTATTTAAAGATTTATTTATTACAAATAAACTAATATTTGAAATAATATATCCTATTAATCCTCCAATAATACATACAAAAAAAATTATATATTTTATATAATAAGGTAAACACGTCCGATGACGTGTACAGGCTGCATTTGAGTGCATATTATCTAAAATATGATTTTTTTAATGATTAAAACCGCGATATCTCACGAATGGTAAGTCGTAAGAGAAAAAGTGACTGAGCTATTTTTGTAAAGAATTGTATGATCTACAACTTTTGCGAAGCCTATTTTCACGATAAAACTTACCGTTTTTGAGAAAAATGGAAAAACCCTTAATTTCGTATGTTTGACCTTGAATAAAAAATTGTTCGCAGATGTAGGATCGAAGGGGATTTTTGACATTTCATTTATAATGATGTATTTAACGTGGCAGCCAATTTTCAGATCTATGCGAATTTTGGCTAAGTTATGACCTATTTTTGTCTATTTTGACTGGACTAAAAGTACAGGTGTGGATGGGTAGCTTAAGGAATCATCAGACTTTGCCTTCTTCATGGGGATGGAAGCTTACCAAATAAATTGCACGACTGGATCGCATGTGCGGAGTGTTACCGCAGGTTCAATTTTTTATGATTAGAGGGCAAAAAAATGAGTCATTTTAAAAATAAATGAGTCCTTTTAAAAATTTTGTTTAGATTTATGATAAATTTTTTTCATTTTTCAATAACAAAAATAAATACTTTAAAAACATAAAAAAAATCATTCAATTCATAAATAGTAAACCAACTAATTGTAGGTATATAAATCACATAAGTATTCGGTATATCACAAAAAACAAGTATTTTCAAAAAAAAAATAAAAGAATAGGTATGATGAAATAAAAGCCTTAAAACTACTTTGTAAGAAAAGAAAATCAAAATGGAACAATTCAAAAGGTGATAAAATAAAACAAATTTAAGTAAATAATACAATGTCAAATCTCAAACGTATCAATCGAATTTCTCTTATGCACAAACAGCGCCTCTATATATGAATCAAGGAAATATTTGTTTGTGTTTGAACGTTCCAATTTTTCAAATGAAAGCGTCCAAGAAAGTTAATAGAAGCGTAGTTAACACTATCCAATCTTTTGCAAATTATTTTTCAACCAAAAAATTGATATAAAAGTATTTGAACTTGCAAATTGATTCTACCATATTATGTTAAGTTTTTTTTTTACTCTTAAAAAAATGAGCCAAATCTTAAAGAGATGAGTCCTTGAGCCAAGCTAAAAAAATGAGTCCCTTTTGACTCAAATGTGTCCCGCGGTAAATATAATAACAGGCAAGAACTGGTCCTTATGCTAGATAATTGCATAGTGGCTGCATATGCATATATGTAGATATAACGGGTGGCACACGAATCGTGCTACAAAAATAAAACGTAATAACTTTTTTTCTGTGTGAGTAATCGGCTTATTTTTTTTTATTTTGTAGGTTACTATTTAGATTTATAAAAATGGATGCTTGGGATACGGAAAAAAGAATTTGGATAGTGCAACGGTACCATGCTTTGCAGTCCGTCATTTCCGTCCAAAGGGAATTTAGGAGTTTGGCGGTAATCCCCCGAGTAGATGGACCATTATGAGGTTTGTAAACATGTTTGCCGAATCTGGAAGCATCGCACGAAGGCCGTACCATCGAGATGCCAATGTTCGGGTTCAGGATACAATCGCAGCAGTAGCATCTGCAATACAGGCCAATCCGAGCGTTTCGACCCGAAACTTATCGGGGAAAATTGGAATTAGTAGACGGTCATTACAACGGATACTTCATGACGATTTAAACTTGTTTCCGTACAAAGTCCAAATTACTAGCAAGTTAAACCCTCAGGATTTGCCTGTTCGCCTGGAATTTTGCCAAAAAATTATATCAATGGCCGAAGAAGACAACACATTGATCAATTGTTTGTTCATGTCTGATGAGGCCCATTTTGATCTTAACGGCAATGTAAACAAGCAAAATTGCAGTATATGGAATGAGTCTAATTCAGAAATGCTCCATGAGACGGAACTGCACCCAGAACGAGTCACTGTGTGGTGCGCAGTTTCATCAAGGTGTATTCTCGGGCCGTACTTCTTTGAAGAAAACGGTGTAACCGTTACTGTCAATGGGGACCGTTATTTAAAGATGTTGAAGGAGTTTTTTTACCCAGAACTGCGCCGAAGACGTATTCAACAGCGTTTGGTTTCAGCAAGATGGAGCAACTGCACATATAGCCAGACCAGTTATGGCGGAGCTAAACAAAAAATTCGCAAACAAATTAATTTCTAGGAACTCCACTCTACGCTGGCCCCCAAGGTCACCTGACCTGACTGCACCAGACTTCTTTTTATGGGGTTATGTCAAGCAAGAGGTGTATAAAACGAAGCCCAGGAATTTAACTGAATTAAAGCAGTCCATAACGACAATAATTGAGGCGATCCCAACTTCAACTCTTCAGGCCGCAATGAATAATTTTTTGACCAGGTGCCGCATATGCGTGGGAGAGCGTGGAGGTTATTTGCGGTCTATAATCTTTAAAAACAACTAACTATTTAAAATAAAATTTAATTTTCTAACCAATAAAAAAAAATTAAATACATCGATTAAAAAAAAAGTTATTTGAATTTCTTATTGTAGCACAATTGGTGCGCCACCCACCCCACTCAGGTATACCACACATTTTCGAAAAAAACGACCCCTGTGGGCCACCACCTATTAATCAAAACAAGCCTTAGTTACTTTTTTGTATACTAAAATAAAAAAAAAAAATTCGAAAATTCGTAAATTTTTTTTAATTTCTTTAAGAGTTTTCTCGGAAAAAGTAAGTAGGTATGTAATAAAATTTTAAAACTAAATGTCTATCGAGGAAAAAAATATTGAAAATCGTTCGACCAGTTTTTATTAAATTCTTTTTTTTTTGAAAAACTTTTTAGAAAAATTATTTTATTTTTTTTCTTAGTGTGTCATTATAAGAAAATCTGTAGTTTTCATCTGGAAAACTTATTAAAAAAATTCAATCAACCCGTTTTCAAAATATTTCGAAAACCAATTTTTGTTTAAAAAATTAAAAAAATCAAAAAAAAAAGTTTTAAAAATTTTGAAATGCAATATTAATTGAAATTGACTTCCTGTATGCAAAATTTTATTGAAATCGGCATAATGGCTTACGATAAAACAGCATTTGAAAAAAACCGGTTCTATGAGAGGTACCGTTATAAAACAAACTTCGAAAAATTCATTCTAACTTAAAGATGTATTGTTGTAAAAAATTAGCACCCTGAATGTTTTATAAAAATCGTTAGAGCCGTTTTCGAGAAAATCAAACATTTTGTTAATTGTATAGCAGGTACCGTTATTTTTCTACCTAGACCAAAAATGAAATACACCCCATGAGATACTTCCAAATAAATGCTAAATACAAAGTTTGAAGCAAATCGGCCTATCCGTTTAGGCTGTAGAGGTGCGAACAGACAGACAGACAGACAGACGGACGGAATTTCCGGACCCACTTTTTTCAACTTCTCTATCATCGTTATGCCATGTTTGATTGTTAGATTTTTTTTGCACGAATTTATAGTACCTATATTTGCAAAGTAAAATGTTGGTACATACTTTAATATTATATTCTCATTCTGAAACCCAACCATATGATAGTTTATTGCTATTAACAATATAGAATGCAAGTGTATTAATTAATTAATTTGTTTACAGGTGTAATTCCGATCGCCACAAAAAAGTCGCTGCCCCAGAGCATGTTGCAACATGCAAGCACTGCATGGGAACAGCATGAGAAAACTACCCTCAACCTGATACCAAGGAATTTGACACTGACGACGAGAGTTAGAGGTGCATGGCGACATGCCCGACTATGATGACGACGTAGAAGAGGAAAGTCCGGCAGCCCTCAAGTGCTACAAGATTTTCGCAGTCTTGTACAATCTGCCTGTAATCAATTACAGATAATTAAAGAATTTTCTGATTAACTTACTTCAAGTGTAGGTATTTATGAAATATTATGCTCTCCAACTTTGGCATGCAATGGTGTTCCTCGAAATGTCTTTAGTTTAAGAGATATAATCACAAAACTGAAAACAAGTCCAAAATTTGGGGGTTTTTGACTCCCCCGCAATTTAAGATAGAACAGGGTCTTCGAGGTTGATAAATTAGGAACCCATTAAAGTTCCAATAACTTCGGAATGCTTTCCAGCAAAAAGTACATAACTGCTATTTGTCACATTTTAAGAAATGTTGTCCAACTTTAATCAAATCTGAAGTATTTAAGCATTTCTTAAACAATCAATAAGTTTTTGTTGTTTTATTTATTTTTAACAGGAAAATAGGAAAGGAATAAAAAAAATAAAAAAAAAAACATTTTAATATAGGTTAAGTTAACTATTTTCCATTTTTATTTGTATAGACTTTAATTTTAATATACTTCCAAGTGTAAACCATTTTATAAAATACTAAAAAAGACACATTGTCTTACTGTATTGTTGCCAATAAAGAATTGAATTGAAATTGAATTGAATTGAAGAGATTTAATCGATAAAAACTAAAAAGGGGAAATTTGCTGAACTATATGTTGTATAAACAATTTGTTGTAACATGATAAATATGTATAATAAAGATTTCTTGACGTGAAACTTAGAAAGCCCTTTTTATTTTAAGATGAATAGCTAATTGTCTTAAAATGCTTATTAGGTTTATTTGCAGATGTTTTTTCTAAGAAAACTATGCTACAATTTTGTAAAATGTATTTAGTAATTCGCACTTTTATAGAAACAGATTGAAATATTTTTTACTCTGTAGACTAATTTATTGGTTTAGAGAAATGAAATCGAAATTTAACAAATTGAGTAAGAAATTTAATTCTACAGCCTGATAACTTTCAGATAAATCATTCCAGGGTCAAACAAATTCAAAGATAAAAGAGATCTGCTCTAACATGGAATAATCCAAAAGGAGGCCTACCGATGAGACATGGATCATTAAGTTGAAAAATAGGCAAAATTGGAAAGGTGATATTAGTTTTATTAAAAAAAAAGAAGAAAAATAGATATAAATTAATTTCCGTACAATTCCAAAGTTCCGTATATTATACTCACTGCACCATACCTAACATTAAACCAACTCCCAACGACCAATGCGCAGATTCCCTATACCACTTATCAATAAAAACAACATAAACTTGCAATTTTCAGCACATCGGATTAGGGTTAATGGATGTCCATTATTGCTTGGATATGCGTGTGTTTATGTTTGTGTCATCTGTCGTTTGTCGCATCAAATGCAAATGACAATGCATAGAAGCAGCATAGCATCGCAACACCCATTTGCGTTTATACATCAAACCACAAAATGTCACTCGCAGCCATTCAGGCAGCACATGTCCTCGACACACAGACAGACAATCCGCTTGGTCTCCATATAATACCAAACGACGTCCAAATTGCGGGACAAATTTACTGACCATTTGCCAAAATGACCAAAAGCCAAACTCCAATGCTGCATCTGAACGAGGAGGCGAGGACGACAATCGGTCGTTAGAACTCATCAATAGGAGTATTTTCAAATCGAATCGAATCGAATAGAATCCGAACAACCAAGGAAATTTCTTATCGCGGACCGACCCGGTTTCCCGTCGAAAGCATCCAATTGAGCCATTTGAATTTGAATTTGTGTTTTCCGTTGTAGTGGGAGGAGGCGCAGCACCTACCCTGAAAGCATTTTCAAATGATTTGCATATTGGTTTTGTACAGATATACCCAAATAAGTTAATGAGAGGTTCAAGGGTTAGCGTTAACTTTGGTGAATAAACAGTTCGTTTTGAAAGTGAAAAAGAAAAAAAAATACATGACTGGATCGCACTTACTTGTTCCTGTGGCCACATAACTAATAATCTTGGAATTTAAGATCCTTGAAGTCAAGTAATACGGGCGAAAAAGAATGTAACGATTTGAACAGTTAAAAGGTGTCAAAATCACAACAATACTTAATAGTTTCTTGTAAAAATGAATCCCACCAAACATTTTCATGCAAAATGTTGCCAAGACGAGACCATATGACCTGCACTGGTAAAATACCAGATTTCGTGTAGAGCCAAGCTTTTCGATAAAATCTTCTTTTTATCCGTGATTATACTTACTTACTTACTTAGGTGGCGCTACAGTTCGGGACGAACCTGGGCCTCAACCAACATGCCTCTCCACCCAACTCGGTCTTTGGCTAGCTGCCTCCAGTTTTGCACTCCAAGTTGGTTCAGGTCGTCCTCCACTTGAGCGCGCCACCTAAGGCGAGGTCTTCCTTGACTGCGTCTACCCTCTGGGATGGAATCGAAGATCCTGCGAGCCGGAGCATTGTTGTCCATTCGCTCTACATGACCTTGAACCTTCTCCTCCAAAGCCCGTTAACGCAGATAGGGCCAAAAATCTTCCGAAGAATCTTACGCTCGAAACGACTAAGGGTATCTTCATCCGCTTTAGATAGAGTCCATGCCTCGGCGCCATAGAGCAGGACTGGGATGATTAGGGTCTTATACAGAGTCTCCTTTGCCTTTCGAGAGAGGGCTTTGCTACTCAATTGCCTTCCTAGCCCATAGAAACAGCGATTGGCAAGAGTAATTCTTCGCTTTATTTCTGACGAGATGTTGTTGTCAGATGTTATAGCGGATCCGAGGTACACAAAGTCCCTAACTACCTCAAAGTTGTACCTGTCTATTGTGATGTTTTGTCCAATCCGCCGGTGTTGTGTGTCCCTTTTTGTGGACAGCAGGTACTTCGTTTTGGCCTCATTGACTGCTAGTCCCATCTTAGCCGCTTCAGCTTCAATGCTAGCAAACGTTCCAGTGACAGCTCGCCGAGTTCTGCCAATGATGTCTATGTCGTCAGCGTATGCTAGCAATTGCACAGACTTGAAAAAAATTGTCCCACTACAATTGACTTGCGAGTTTCTTATAATTTTTTCAAGTATTAAGTTGAAGAAATCGCACGATAGCGCATCACCTTGTCGGAATCCTTTTTTGACGTCAAAAGCTTCTGTGAGGTCGGAACTAACCTTGACGGAGCAGCGAGAGTTCTCCATCGTCATCCTGCACAGTCGGACGAGTTTTGTGGGAATGCCAAAACCTGACATGGCTCTGTATAGCTCGTCTCTATAAATGCTATCGTACGCGGCCTTAAAATCGATAAAGAGGTGGTGGGTATCGATTTGGAATTCTTGGGTGGTTTCCAGGATCTGCCGTAGCGTGAACATTTGATCGATTGTGGACTTTCCTGGTCTGAAACCACACTGATAGGGGCCAATCAGGTTGCTGACGAAAGGTTTCAGGCGTTCACATAGTACGGCAGAGGGGATCTTGTAGGCGATATTCAGGAGACTTATTCCTCTATAGTTGGCGCAGTTTAGAGGGTCTCCTTTCTTGTGGATCTGGCAAACGATGCTGAGGTTCCATTCATCAGGCATACTTTCTTCTGACCAAACTTTAGAGATGAGTTGGTGTATGCACTCCACCAGGTCATCTCCGGCCGCTTTAAACAGTTCGGCGGGTAGTCCGTCGGGTCCAGCAGCTTTGTTGTTTTTGAGTTTAGATATTGCTATCCTTACTTCATTTTGGTCAGGTGGACGGAAGTTTTGTCTGTCATCATCCATGTTGAATGGTTCATTCTGCCTGACAGCGGGATTTTGGCCTTCATCGCCGTTTAACAGTCTGCAGAAATGGTCCTTCCATGTACTCAGCACCGACTGTGACTCTACTACGAAGTTTCCATTCCTATCTCTACAGGCTTCTGTGCGAGATTTTTTTCTTTGGCATGTTCTTTTTACCTGTTGGTAAAACTTCCGCACGTTGTTCCTGGAGTAGCATCTCTCAATATCTTCGATCGCGCGCTTCTCATGCTCTCTTTTTTTCTTTTGGAGAAGCCGGTGTTCTTCCCGTCTTTTCTGCTCGTAAAGCTCGCGAGCAGCTCTCGTCTTTCTTTGCAGCGTCGCTTTATATGCCTCTTGTTTGTCTGCATGGGCCTGCATTCGTCATCAAACCAGAGGTTTCGTGGTGGTGGTCTGGTGAAAACTAGCACATCAGTTGCGGCATCTCTGATGGCTTGTTGGCTGTGTTGCCACTGATCTTCGGCACTTGATGCTGGCGGTACTGGATTTCTTGAGAGGTTACGGGATATTCGATCGGCATAGGGTTTCTTGCGATTGCAGCTTTCCGACGTCATACTTCCTCACAGTATTACTCCGTTGTTGTGGAGTTCGGGTTATTCGCATTCTTACCTTTGCTGCAACAAGGTAGTGATCCGAGTCGATGTTAGCTGCTCGGAAGGTGCGAACATCCAAGATACTGGAGGCGTGTCTTGCATCGATCGCAACGTGATCAATCTGATTGACGGTTCTTTGATCTGGGTGTCGCCAAGTCCCTTTGTGTATATCGAGATGAGGAAACCGTGTGCTTGCAATGGTGACGTTATGTGCCGCTGCGAAGTCAATTAGCCTAAGTCCGTTTTCAGACGTTGTGTCGTGTAGGCTATGTTTTCCGACAGTCCTACCAAAGATTTCCTCTTTACCTATTTTGGCATTAAAATCGCCTAGTACGATCTTAACGTCGTATTTAGGGCATTGCTCATAGGTTTTGTCGAGGAGCTCATAGAAGTCATCCTTGGTGGCGTCTTCTTTGTCCTCTGTGGGGGCATGAGCGCATATTAGGCTAATGTTGGCGAATTTAGCCTTGATACGGATTGTCACAAGTCGCTCACTTACGTGTCGAAAGCCCAAGACTTCTTGCCTAAGTCTACCGCTTATGACGAATCCGCACCCAAATAAACGCTGTGGTCTTCTTGCGCAATCACCGTAGTACACGTCACAGTTTTTCATCCTCCTTTTGCCCGGCCCATTCCATCGCACTTCCTGGATGGCAGTAATTCCTGCTCTGTAGCAGTCTAGGGCCTCCGCTAGTTGTTTGGATGCACGTGGTCTGTTAAGAGTTCTAACATTCCACGTGCAGATCCTAAGGTCGTTGTCCTTGATTCGTTTTTCCGGGTCGTCAACAGTAAATCCGTCCTTTTCCGAGGCTATTGGTCGCTTCGTAACTTTTTCTTTTTTCCGTGGCAGGGTTGTTAACCCCACGCACAACCCCCAACCTGGAGGGCCAGGTCCTTTGTTGGATTCCTTGGACAAAAGGAACCGGAGAATCCGGAGTCAGTAACCCACTTCGGGGATGTGAGCGCTGCCGTTGGCCCATTAAGGGTTCATCCGCCACCATCTCTATTTCAATGCCCTGACTTGCATTGAATTCGTGATTATAGAGTCTAAAAAAGTGATCGACAAAAAATGTCTGTCTGACTCTTTGTCTGTCTGCCTGCTGGAATGAACAACGAGCTGCAGCCTAAATGGCTTAAGCGATTATCTTCAAAGTTGGTGTGTATGATACTTTTCATTCGCCAGAGGGGTAATTAAAATTTTATTTTTAGGCCTAAAAATAACGGTATCTGCCATATGACCGTTAAAGAAAAGCTTATTTTTCTCGAAACGGCTCCAACGATTTTGACAAAAATTCTTGAGAAATTTTTTTGGCTGTCATTTGATTAGAACAAAATTTACGGGAAAAGTCTACTAACGGTACATTTAATATAAGGGTTTTTTGAATTTTGTACTTTCTCGGTAATGGCTCTTTGGATTTCTGTCAAGTTTTATATTTGAAAAGATCTATGTAGCCAAATTAATTTTGCATATCAAAATTCTGAATAACTTTTTTTTCTAATAAAAATAAGTTTTTGATTTTTTTTTTGAAAAATCAATATTTTTAAAACTAATCAAAAAAATGTTTTAAATTTTATAATCTCATGTATATTAATAAACACTGAAAAACTGCATACCAAAATTTACAAAAAAATTTTTTTTTCAAAAAACTAAAAATAAAAAAACAGGATTTTATCAAAACTGGTCGATAAAAAAACACGTAAGAAACGGCAGCAATCCCGCACTCCTCAACACTAAACTATTTTGAACCACCTCTCCAGTAAACTGAAAAACGCAATTAGAGATTCAATAAACCGTGAGATTTCTACTTATCTCGAATCTTCATTCACAGGAAAACGTACGTATTACTCTCTGTGGAAGGCTATTAAAGGTTACAATCAGGATATTGATTGCCAGAGCCTTCCCCAATATGGGCAATGTTCCAACACGGACTTTAACTTCTTATGGCTCAAATTCACTGTCCGCAAGCATGTCATTCATTATTGTTTTATTTACAGGAGTCCAAATCTTGACAGTAATTCGACTTGTAACGAGTTTGATGCACTGTCTGATTCCATCTCGAAAATTGTTTACCTTTGTCTTCGCACTGAAATCGTTATTGCGGGCGATTTCAATGTACACAATTCCAATTGGCTCCACTATTCTGGTCAGACAACACCCGAAGGAAGGTATGTCGAGCTCTTTGCCTGGTTACATCACCTTACCCAACTGATCGATGTGCCAACGCGTATACCGGATGTTGCTGGGCAAGCCGCCCATACTCTTGACTTGTTTCTTACTTCTTACCCCCTGATAAATATACCATTAATGTAACTTCTCCATTTGGCACTTCAGACCATTGTATCATTTCAGCTAATTTTTCATCCTCCACCCATCCAGTTAAAGAAAAACTTCCCACCAGGACCGTTTGGCAATACAAGAAAGCCAACTGGGACCGCCTGAATATTTTTTTCCGAAACTTTATCTGGTCACTATGCTTCCTCAATAGTGACATTGATGCCAGTGCTGAAATGATCACAAATGTGATTCTTCTAGGGGTGCGTGCTTTTATTCCTAACAGAGTAAAAAGCATCAAGCCTAAAGAAAAGTCCTGGTTTAATTCTGAGTGTAAAGAAGCTATCAGGCTCAAAGAAGTAAGTTTCCAGAGAAAAATCGGAAAAAGCACAAGCAAGCAAGGAACTCATGCAACTCCGTTATTGAAAGAACCAAATTTTTACATGACCAAAAATTACGGCAAAAAATTCTGCAGTGTTACAAAAGCAGTAACAATTTTCGGTCATTTGTAAAAAAATATAAAAAACTCCTCGACATCTTCGGTTCCAATGCTTATCGACAATAACAAACCAATTGTTTACTCTTCAGAGAAGGCAAACTTGCTCGCCGCCCATTTCGCTGCCAGATCAACGCTGCCGCATAGCAACGTTCCCCCTCCTGTACTTGAGAATGTAAATTTTTCCATGGGACAGATTTTTTCCGCACTCGTACAGTAGCAAGAGTTCTCAAAGATCTCGATATACACAAATCCGCTGGCCTGGATGGTATACCCCCGTTTCTTCTGAAGAGGTGTTCTTTCACACGGGCAAAGCCACTGCGTAAGCTTTTCCATCGCTCCTACTCTTCTGGAATCTTTCCTAGAAGATGAAAAGCAGCATTTGTCCAGCCTGTCCCTAAGAAAGGTAACCCATCCTCCCCCTCCTCCTACCGACCCATAGCACTGACATCCCTTCTTTCTAAGGTCATGGAAACACTGATTAATCGTCAGCAACAACCGTTCCACTGGTGATCTGATGGCATATCTCACCGAACAGTGGAACAAATCTTTGCATCGCTTTGGTGAAAGTAAGATTATTGCTCTTGATATCTCCAAGGCATTTGATAGAGTTTGGCATGAAGCTCTCTTATCGAAAATGCGTGCTTTTGGGATCGATAATACTCTTGTTCGTTGGATTAGAAGCTATCTCCTGGACCGTTCAATACAAGTTGTATTGGACGGATTCAAGTCTGATTCCCATAAAATAAATGCTGGTGTGCCCCAGGGCTCTGTTCTGTCTCCGACTCTTTTCCTCATTTTTATAAATGATCTTCTGTCTGTTACTTCTAATCCACTTAACTGTTTTGCTGACGACTCTACCCTCAGCTTTTCATATTCGTTCGATAATTCACGTCCTTCGCCTTTGGACGCACAATTGCAACGGTGCCGTATGTCAAGCTCATTAAACTCCGATTTATACAGCATTGTCAAATGGGGCAATAGGAATCGTGTGGAGTTTAATGCTTCGAAAACTCAATGCTGTCTTCTGTCGTTAAAGCTAAACATACCCTCAATGCCATTGTCCATGAATGGCACTTATATCGAAGAAACCGAAAAGCTCTCAGTACTCATTATGTGTGTTAATGACGACCTCCGTTGGAACGATCATATATTTGAGATCGCTAAGAATGCTGCTAAGTGCTTAGGTGTTCTGTATCGGTGTAAGAAGTATTTTTCCCCATCTGATCTGGCTATAATTTATAAAGCGTTTATACGCCCTAAACTCGAGTATAACTCCCACCTCTGGGCAGGTGCTTCGCAAACATAGCTACACCTGCTTGATAAAATACAAAATCGAGCGTTAAGATTGATAGGAAATAGAACTGCCGCTGAAACAATTGCCCCTCGAACACCGACGCAATGTTTCATGTCTTTCCTTATTTTATCGTTTCTTTTACAAAAAATGTTCACTCGAAGTAGCCAGTTGCATTCCTCCCCTTAAAAGTTTCTCCCGTAATACTCGTCTCACAAGGAATGCTCATCAGTTCACCCTTGAGCCCAATTTCGGACGTACCTGAAATATAGGGATTCTTTTTTTAGCCGAACGACACGAATTTGGAATAGTTTACCCGGCGGGATTTTCCCTTGCCATTTTGATCTGCAAACATTCAAAACCAATGTTAATCGACACCTCCTATATCTCCCCTCCCTATCTTCCGAATTCCCGCGCAGTGTGTTACATTAAAAGGGAAACAAGTAGTCCCTTGTGCGCGCGTTAATTATAAAAAAAAAAAAAAATGGAGGTTGGGCTAAACACAGGAAAGGGAAATCTGTTTGCCGATCACTTCGAGGAAACAAACAAAGCCTTTAAAATAAGTGAAACAAGGTACTGAATATTCAGGATTTAAAGAAATAAATGCTGGTGTTCGAGTCCAAATCAACACAAATTAACTTTATTTACAAGAATATTAACAATCTACTCATCTTTATTAACTCGGTTCAAATACCGTATGCTAACGAAGCAAAGAATGACTCTGATGCTAAGCTTTAATGGAAGACGTTAAAAAGAAATGAGACGAAGTCAATATAAGTTACGAGAACTAAACTGGCTTATTGGAAAATATTCCAATCTGTGTAGAGTCCTATGTATAAAAACTGTCACCGACGATTTATTTTTATTGCAGTTCGATATTTCTTACATTTATGTACATAGTTTATTTAAGAGATATAGAAAATTAAATCCTTTAAAACTTGAATATTAATAATGCTAAAATCAATTTAATTTAAAATATTTTAACAAAGTTTCAAGGGAAAAGCTACAAGAAAAAAACCCATATATAATACTTAAAAACTAATATTGCACATAAACCCAAAAAAGATATAAAAATATATGTATATCTAATTTAAGAGATTAAGAATTTGCTCATTATCAGAGTAGGAACATCTTCTAAAAAAGTTGTCTCTTACTTTATATATTACAAGCTTAATTTACTTAACATTAGCTTTATCATGACGCCTTACTGTTGAAAAATGCCATGGCAAATTTAGCATTAATTTTAATATTTAGTTTTGTACTCTTTGCAACTTTCTTAAATGGGTCTCAGCGCAGTCAAACCGCACCATAAGTGAGTATAGGCTGAAAAATTGATTTGAATATCAGAATTTTATTATTCGTGCTAAGACCTGATTTGCGGTTATAAAAGGGTATAAAATTCTTATTAAAAAATTTGTTTTGTTTATGGTATAAGCAATATGTTTGTCAAAAGTCAGTTTCTTATCAAGTGTTATATCTAGATATTTGCAACTTTCGGACCAAGCGATGTCAGTTAAGTTTATTTGTAACAATGTTTGTGGCAGAAAATCTGTTTTTCTACGTCTAGAAAACCAGATTGCCTGTGATTTTTGAGCATTAACCTTTATTTTCCAGATATGAACAAAAGTTTGTAAGGTATTTAATGAATATTGCAAACTTTCAAGAGCATTTTGAGGCAATAAGCCAGACGCATAAAGGGCCGTGTCGTCGGCAAACATAGCTAATTTAGAGTTTAAGCCCAAAGATGGTAAGTCAGACATCTTATACACATTGAAAAGTATCGGTCCCAACACAGAACCCTGCAGAACACCACTTACTATATCATACAGTAAAGACTTTACAGAGCCTGTATACACATCAAACTTGTGGCAAAATTAAACAAAATAAGTTTGTAAAGCAGCCCCTGGTCCCATACAGTGTCGAAAGCCTTTTCAATGTCTAAAAGTACTAAGCCAGTCGACAACTTAGATTTTAGGTTAATATTCACATGATTTTTAATTCTTTAAATTTTATGGCTTGTGGAATGACCAGATCGGAAACCAAACTGCTCATTAAGGTATATGTACGCGTCCTCTATATGGTTTAAAAGTCGTTGTTTTATAAGTTTTTCAAGCAATTTGCTTACAGCACTTAACAAGCTTATAGGCCTGTAACTATTAGGATTATTCTTAGCTTTACCAGGTTTGCAGATAGCTACAACTTTTGCTATTTTCCAATCTTTAGGGAAATACGAAAGGATCAAACAATAATTGAAGATTATTGTAAGAAACTTTGTGGCCATTGAAGGTAAAGCTTTAAGTAACCTGTTGCTCATACCATCAAGCCCAGATGATTTTTTGGATTTTAAGTCTTTAATTAACTCTTTCACCGAACTCTTCTTAAAAAAGTTGCTTCTATTTACGTTGCTAGGTAGAGAATTAAGATCAATAAGCTTATCATTTACAATATTTTCAGTGTCAACATCACTGAGATGAGATGAGATTGTATGATTTTTGGAAAAAGAGTCAACCAGTGCCTCGACTTTTTCCAACTGAGTAATTAAAACTTTGTCGTTAACTCGAAGAAGCGGAATGATTGAGTTTTTTTTCCTGATTATTTTCGTAACCTTCCAAAAAGGTTTTAATCCCTTATCTAAACTAGTTAAGAGGTTATTCCAGTTTTTATTTTTTAAAATCTCTATTTCTTATTTTATTTTTTTGTTCAAAATCTTAACATTATTCTTAAAAAAATCAAGTCTAAATCGAATCCATTTCCTTCTTTCTGAGTTTCGCAAACGAATCAATCTTTAAATAGATTCAGGCAAAATGAGTTGATTTGAATAATAAGATTGGGTCTTAGGAATTGATAACTCAGCCGCTCTGCTTGTAACTTCCATGAATGAATCTATGAGGCCATCAATCTGATCAGACGAAGTAATGTAGTCGACCGATAATCTAATTCGGTTTAAATTTTCAGAAACATATGAGCTGTAACGATTCTAATTTGCAGCGGAATAATTTTAACTGACAAGTGTCATATTAGTTTGGCTTACAGAAATCTGAAGGGAAGTGCAGACAGGCAAATGATTAGAACTTAAAGCATTAATTGCGACTGGTTGCGAAAAACGATAAGCGTTGATGGATTTTGGCATTTGGGTTCAAGACTGTAGAGCAATGTAAAAGATCTGTTAAAAGCAAAAATATCATGAAAAATATTACCCCAACAGTTTGCTTTCAGACATCCCCACGATTGGTGTCTACAGTTTAAATCACTTCCGATCAAAAAATTATCATTTCTTCTAAACAGTTATAAAATATCTCTTTTAAATTTAGTTTTCTTCTCATTGCTACCATTTCCCCCTGGGAAATATACAGAAAAGATACTAAATCTAGTTGAGTCCTGTAAAACTATGTCAATACCTATAGCTTCTATTATTTTAAATTTAACTGCGGGAAAGGCAAAATGTTTAATAGATTTATTTATCAAAATAGCAACCCCACCCCCACTGCCTATCAAGTCTATAGCAGGCATAATTATTATGATTTGTAAAGTATTTTTCATTTTTAAGCCAGGTTTCAGTTAATAAAGCTGTGTCAATTTTGTAACGTTTCAAAAAATCAAATAATTCGTGTTTCTTATTTTGAATGCTAATAGCATTCCAAGTGATAATTTTTGGATTTATGTCCATCATATTGAATATAGATACTTCACTGCAAGAGTGGTAATTACATTAAATTGTTCAGATTTAGAACGAGGAAATTTCATCAAAAGAAATAAAAGGCACTACTGGGTCGCACGTACTTGCTCCCGTGTGCTAATCCTTTTTAGGTACAGGCGTCTTTTTGACAAAGATTTAATTTTAATGTTTTTTTGACGTGCAACTTCTTTAGAATCGTTGTGGTTTGAAGCTCGAACGAACATGCGTCACGATAGAGGGATAAACACATAAATATATAGGATTGTTAGCTTTTGCAGTTTTTTAGTGTATCATCTTTCCACTTGTTGTTTACTGTTTATAATATAATTTGCTAATAGAAAGATACAAAGGACTTTTTTCAGTTAAATTTTCATTTTGGTATGGAAAAATTTGAACAACTGGCATAAATAATCGTGGGAATCATCAGTAGGGCAATAATGCTAGGTAAAGGGACCTATATAGGTCCCAATAACAATAATTTACTTTTTGAAATCAAATTAATTAAAATAGCTGAATTATGTTTGATGGATCGATAAACGTATGATGTGGGTAGGTATTAATGGAATTTATTAAGGATATTAGGTACCTCTATAATAAGGTTGGAAGGAAGGTAGGTACTAAATATAAGATACACGTTCCAACTACTGCTAAGCGAGTAGGTATAGGTATAGAGACAATAAAAGTTAACACAGTGGTTTTGTTTATTTATAGGTAGGTGTAAGCTTTTGTTTTCTCGATTGAAATTTTTGCATTCAGTAGTAATCGAATAATTTTTTATATTTTTTTAGTTGTTTTTGTGTGTTTATCATAGGCTCCTTATTTATTCTGTGTGCTTTTATGATGATGAAATGCTTTAAAATACGTACTTAGGTATGTATGTATTGAGGTTGTCACCTTCTTTTATTTGACTAATGGCTAGGGCTTAGCCGAGCAATATGAAAAAAAATTTGGGGGAAAAATTTTTATGAAATCAAAAAAACACTATTCATAACGTTTTTTGGAAAAATGTTGTAAGCCATCTTATGTCTTGCTGTTTTCTATTTTATGAATTTTTCATTTCTAAATCGTTCGACCAGTTTTTTCAACAAAATTTTTTTTTTGAAAAACTTTTCGAAAATATATTTTAAATTTTTTTAAGTAAGTCAATTCAAAGAAATCTATAGCTTATACAAGGAGAAAAAATTAAAAAAAAATCTATAAAACCGTTTTCAAAATATTCAAAAAACAAAATATTTTTTTTAAAAAAATTATTAAAACTTTAAAAAAAATGTTTTTGAAAATTTTAATAAGCAATATTATTTAAATCATAAAGCACTACATATTTTGATTATAATAAATTTCGTCAAAATCTGTCAATTAATTAACGAGAAAGTCTGATTTTAAAAAACCGGTCATATGGGAGGTACCGTTATAAAACTTTTTCTGAAAAATCCATTAAAACTAAAAGATCAAAAAACTGTCGGGTAGAGCACTCTAAAAATACTATATACCAAGTTTGAATCAAATCGGCCGAACCGTTTAGGCTGTAGATATCGATACGGACAGACAGACAGACGGGCGGAATTTCCGGACCGAGTTTTTTTGACTTCTCTATCATCGTAATGTCATGTTTGATTATTAGAATTTTTTTTTTTACGAATGCATAACTTACCTTATAGTCCCTATAAATCGCAAGTAAAAAAGTAAGTTACAGAGCCATGAGCATTCGCACTAGTCGCACTAGTAGATTGTGTTGCTATTGGTAGGTCATCTGAGCGAGCTTTGTCATTGACATGGTTTTGATTTAATGCAAATTGTTGGGAGTAACTGTGAGGAGCAACATTGCCTCTTTTATGTTGCAGTGGTGGAAAATCTTCCATGGTGAATTTGACATGGTTGGTTCTCGGCCGATTCATCAAGACCGGTTAAGCAAAGGAATTATGATTGCGATGACGTGACGAAATTTTTTGCCTTATCTCAATATATTGTTTACGGCTTACGCATGATGGATCTGTAGACTTGTGTGCTCCGTTGCAGCTCAAAGCAGTTGGTGGTGCTGTGCATTCAGTTGTTTTGTGGTTCCCAGAGCAAGATGAACAAAAAGCTTTTACTTGGCAGTGCATGGCTCCATGACCATACATCTGACAATTATGACATTGTGTGATTTTGTTAGGTTGCTGTCTCTTAAAATCCCACCTAACGATTGTTTTGAGCATATTTTTGTAGTTAGTGCGCAACTCGTTCATTTTAATTGAACCACGTTCAATATTTACAAGATAGATATAATGAATATAATTAGAGTTCGTATTTACAGCATAATTAGTTAATTTTTTAATGTGTCGGAATTGTGAAGATCTAGGCCGGATAAAACTACTTTAAATGGTCTATTACCTTCTTTTCGTGGGTATAAAATTCACAGGATTGCGTTTTTAGTTCATTTACAATCAAGTTGTACGAATCAAAACTTGAGCACAAGATTTTCTGGCCCAACGAAATATTTTTTAAGGAGATAGTCTTCAATTTTGAGATTATTAATCATAGATCTAAGCACATCACTATTTTGTTTTAAGAACAATAATAGGAGGAACAAATTCCTTTAGTTTTACAGGCACACTATCATCAATGTCTGCACTATCCATGCTATCTTCGCATGTAGATTGTAATGGCAAATAATAGTTGTCGTCTTTCACAATTTTAGACATATTAGTAATATTATTAATACTTTTAAATCGACTAAAATCTTTTTTAGGTCTTTTGGAGGATGAATTCATCATCCTCCATTTCACTTCTATTTCTCTTAGAAATAGTTTTAGCTAATCACTAGAAAGCGCGTGCTACACAGTTGACAAACGTCAAATGATATTAAAAAATCTGCCATCAAGTTTAGAACACGTTTACAAGGCCATTGTAATAGAAGCATATAGCGGGCCTTTGAAGAGACAAATCTTGTACGCCGACTTCGGAGAACGATACCGTTCGACCTGGCGTTATAATGCGGTATTGCTGGTCCCCTCGATTAAGAGCTTCTGCCAAACGTGATTAATAATAAATTACACCACCGGATCGCACGTACTTGCTCATAATGGGATGTCACATCGTCGAATAAAATTTAAAAAAAGTAACATTAACGTAGACAAGTAACACTATCTGAATTTAAAAAAATTGTCAAAACTACAACACTTAACGGTTTTTAGTTAAAATGAAGTACGCCATCAGAGGTCCTGTATTTATAAAAAAAAGTATTTCCAATATTGTAGGACGGATTTTAATAAAATTCTGTTTTTTTTTTATTATTAGTTTTATGAAAAAAAAATTTTTTTGGAAATTTTGGTTTGCATTTCTTAGAGTTTGTTAACATACATGTGATTGTTAAATTTAAAATAATTTGTTTTTGATTAGTTTTATAAAATATTGATTTTTCAAAAAAAAAATAAAAATAAAAAAATAAAAAAATTTTTTTTTAAATTATTGGAAAAAAAAGTTATTCAAAATATTTTTTATAAAGAATTAATTTTGATACCTAGATCTTCTCAAATATAAAATTAGACAGAAATCCAAAGAGCCTTTACCGAGAAAGCCACATTTAAAAAAAAAAAAACGTTATACGAAAGGTACCGTTAATAAACTTTTCCCGTAAATTTGGTTCTTATCAAATGATAGGCAATACCAACAAAAAAAGAAACAAAAGATTTTGAGAGGACAGTTTAATGGAGAAAATGCCTAATTCAACGAATTCGATTGACTTCAAACGATTTGCCGTTTCCGTTCAAACATATTCAGTTCCCAGAGAAGGACCGTAGCTTGGAAGCGTCCGGCTTAGATATGGAAATTTCATGCTATTCATATACCCAGCTAGAGGTATGTGGCGTGTTTCCGAAAGCCATTCTCAATCTTCATTTTCATTTCGGAGCAGCATTTCACCCAGCTTTAAAATTAATCAAATCATAGTTAGTCATTTTTATCAGATTTCAACAAAAAAAAATAGAATTCAGTGAAGTTAATACATAATTGATTCTATTCTATTTTCGCTAAATATAGGACGGAGCGGAGTAACTACCTTAAGTCAGCTAATAGATTTAAATTATTTAAGTGCAACAAAAAAGTAGTACAAAAATTATTTCGTGGTTAATATGAGGGTTATAGACATAGTGCAATAAACGTAGGGCAGTATGTCCTACCAACAAATGTGTTGGAAAGACCAGCTTGCTCGTAAGTAAAAAAAGATAAGTTTTAAAAATATTTTAAATAAAAAAAAAAAAATAAAAAAAAATTATTTTAAAAGAAAAAAATAAAATGTCGTCTATGTCCGCCTGCCTAAATGGCTGAACTGATAACATTAAAATTTTGACTTTGAGGTTCATTTGGCACTCCTCAGAGGGGAATAAGAACATTATTTCTAAAACAAACAAAAATCTATCCAAAACTGAGAGATGGTGTTCGAAGTACTTGTTTCATTTGTAAAAGCACCTTGCGAGTACCTTGACACGATGTCCATGTTTTTAATTTTTTGTTAGCTCTATTTACAACACAAATTCTACCACAACATCACACCTTACGTGCTAGAGTCATAAATTTGTTCATTAGAAAACTCACGTCCTGCCAGATATCCTTGACGCAAACAGACAGAAACATATATAATTCCTGTGAAGGCGGGTCAGTTGGTTCGGCGATTCAAAGAGGCTTCGAAGAATAAAATTCGATTGGTGTTTGGGAAATTTGATGTTTTCTAAGATAATAAGTTTGAATTGCGGCCACTTGCCTTATATCAAACTGACATTTTTATACAAAACCTCACACATAACCAAGAAAAACATAAAAAGTCTTCGCATTACAGAATTTGAAGATCAGACAAGCCGAAAACTTTACAGGATATTTCGTTTGCTCTACTTGTTATGGTATGTTTTTGATAAGTCCTCCAGAATTCAAGCAAATAATGATAGTTTGATTATCAGATATCTGAATGCGCTACGTGAATTATTTCTTTCAGTTGTACTATGTATACCCAGCTTAATTAAAACTCATAAAAGGTATAAAATGTTAACTATTAAGCAATGAAATAATTTTTGAATTTACTTTTTCAATCTCATCATCCCATTCTTTTAAATTTAGATCTTTTGGTTTTCTGAAGGTGTATTCACATCAAAGAAACATTGCTTGAAGCTATTGACCATGACCATACCTATATGCAAAAAACATATTATATACAATTCTCAATACATTAATTACTCGCATCAACATCAACATTTGCGACATAGAGCAGCCCAAGTTAACTCGTTCGTATTTCATCATTATTAAACCTTCATTTGTGATAACGTGTAAGGTAAGAGATTTGTGATCCAAATTAAAGAACAATATTCCAAAATTACTTATATTTTCTCTTAGGAATTGAAGCAAATTTTTAGAAGCAGTTACTATCACGCAAAAACAATGTTTCTAAAAAAGTGGTTAGACAATTTGCCAGATTTCGAGAAAATTTAAGTGAATATGACCTTGAAGCAAAGATGGTGATTTCGGTTACTTCCTTATTACTTTACTACGTAGTTCGTATGGAGATCCATAATTTTACGAGCGAGTAAGCATACGCATACAATCAAGGTATTTCGGTTAGGATGTTAAAGTCCATCGAGGCTGCGCGTAGAATATCGCTCATCACAAACAAAAATAGTATTGGTGACAATAGGTAGCCCTGTCTGACTCCACTTTGGACTCCACTTTGGACTTCAAATAAAAGAGAGCATGTTCCAGAAGATAATGATAGCAATAACACAAAGGAATTTAATGATATTATTCTATTTCTGATACGGTTAAACCTGAACCGCATTACGAGCTAGAGCAATTGTATGTCAAAACAATTAATGACGAAAATTCAATATGTGACAAAAATGAAATTGAAAGGTTTAACTAGGCTCCGTCCATAATAGACTCTTGCCTTACTTGAATATACTTGAATATACTTAGATATACGTAGGCTTGCCAAGTTTCATTAATAGCAGGGGCAGAATACCCCCGTAGAAACTTCTCTTGCTAGGGTAAACTAGAATCTGTTTGTTTCCTATGAAATAGGAATATATTTTCTAACAACAACTAGCGCGGTAAGCAACCAATAGATGGCCCTATGTTTTTATTTCCCGACGCTACAATCTATTTCACATCACATGTGTTTTAAACATAAACGTGCTTTTTTCATTTGTTCATTTTATTATAATTGTACTGTGTATCGTTGGTGTAATTTTTATCGGCTCCATAAAATAACCCCCGAAATGGAAAATGAAAAAACAATCCAAAATTATGATTTTTAAAAACAAGTAAAATAATAAGAGATTTTTTAATTAACTTTATTATTTTTTTATTTTAAAATTTTATAGATATTTTATTATTACCTTGTGTAAGGGGGCATGCTGGCCCTGCAAGCCCCCTGCCAAAGTTCGCTTTCATTTTGCTTTATTCATTAGAAAACTGTAAAATCGCTGATGACTTTCAAAACAAGCCACATTTTGCGTGGCTATTGTGGTTTTGTACAGAATAGTTGATAAACCCCAAACTTAGGGACTTCTTTCATACTTGAATTTGAGACCTGTTTTATGATGAAAAATACCCCAATTTTTAGTAGATGTGAAATAAGTCCCCAAAAAAACCAATCTGGGGGTGTATTTTATATGAAACAAATCCCCACCTCCATACAAATTTCACTTCACTTTCATTTTAAGGGTTATTTCATTGGGGCGTTATTTCCTGGAGCCGTTTTTAACGACAAATTGCTAATAGTATACAAAAGTTTTTATATAATTTAGCTTTTGTCTTTGATTTTTTTTTGTTAATTTTTTTTTTTTATAATTAACCCACGCGCAAGGGACTATTTGTTTTCCTTTTAATGTATGTAAGTAGGTACACTGCGCGAGCATTGGGATAATAGGGAGGGAAAGGAGAGAATGTGTCGATTAACATTGGCAGATAAAAATGGCAAGGGAAAATAACGCCGGGTAAACTTTTCCAAATTCGTGTTGTTCGGCTAAAAAAAGAATCCCTATATTTCAGTTACGTCCAAAATTGGGCTCAGGGGTTTACTGATGAGCATTCCTTGCGAGACGAGTATTGCGGGAGAAACTTTTCAGGGGAGGAATGCAGCTGGCTACTTCGAGTAAGAACTTTTTATAAAAGAACCGATAAAATAAGGAAAGACATGAAAAATAAAAGGCACGACTGGGTCGCACGTACTTGCTCTTATGTGCTAATCCTTTTTAAGTGCAGGCGTCTTTTTGACAAAGATTTTATTTTAATATTTTTTGTATGACGTGCAACTTCCTTAGAATCGTTTTGGGGTGAAGCTCGAACGAACATGCGTCACGACAAAGGGATAAACACATAAATATATAGGATTGTTAGCTTTTGCAGTTTTTTAGTGTAGTATTATCTTTCCACTTGCTGCTTACTGTTTATAATATAATTTGCTAATAGAAAGATACAAAGGACTTTTTTCAGTTAAATTTTCATTTTGGTATGGAAAAATTTGAACAACTGGCATAAAGATTCGTCGGAATCAGCAGTATGGCAATAATGCTAGGTAAAGGGACCTTTATACGTCCCAATATGGGACCAATGGAATTTATAAAGGATTTAGGTACCTATAATAAGGTTGGAAGGAAGGTAGGTACTAAAATTAAGATACGTGTTCCAACTACTGTTAAGCGAGTAGGTATAGAGACAATAAACCCTAGAAAGATAATCTACGTCTGTAGAAATGTCTAGTAAATGGTTAAGCTTTAATACGCTTATAAAGTGTCATACGTCTCCGAGACGTATGATTATCTTTTCAGTCCCAAAAAATATGATTATCTTTCTAGGATTAAAAGTTAACACGGTGGTTTTGTTTATTTATAGGAAGGTGTAAACTTTTGTTTTCTCGATTGAAATTTTTGCATTCAGTAGTAATCGAATAGTTTTTTTTATTTATTAGTTGTTTTGGTGTGTTTATCAAAGGCTTCCTTATTTATTCTGTGCTTTTATGATGATGAAAAATACTTTAAAATACGTAAGTATGTATGTAATGTAGGTTGTCACTTTCTTTTATTTGACTAATGGCTAGGGCTTAGCCGAGCAATATGAAATAAAATGTTGGGGAAAAAAATTTATGAAATCAAAAAAACACTATTCATAACGTTTTTTGGAAAAAATGTTGTAAGCCATCTTATTTCTTTTGCTGTTTTCTATTTTACGAATTTTTCATTTCAAAATCGTTCGACCAGTTTTTTCAAAAAAATGTTTTTTTTGAAAAACTTTTCGAAAACATATTTTAAAATTTTTTTTAGTATGTCAATTTTAAGAAATCTATAGTTTATACTAGGAGAAAAAATTTAAAAAAAATCTATAGATCCGTTTTCAAAATATTCAAAAAACTAAATATTTTTTTAAAAAAATTATTAAAATTAAAAAAAAAATGTTTTTGAAAATTTTGATTAGCAATATTATTTGAATCATAAAACACTACATATTTTGAAAATTTCATCAAAATCCGTCAATTAGTTAACGAGAAAGTCTGATTTTAAAAAACCGGTCATATGGGAGGTACCGTTATAAAACTTTTTCTGAAAAATCCATTAAAATTAAAAGATAGATTTTGCACAGAAAACATCATTCTGAAAGTTTAATCAAAATCGTAGGAGCCGTTTTCGAGAAAAATAAGTTTTTTAATAAAAGTTGTATGGCAGGTACCGTTAGTTTTTGAGCTAGAATGCCAATTCCAAAAACTGTCGGGTAGAGCACTCTAAAAATACTATATACCAAGTTTGAATCAAATCGGCCGAACCGTTTAGGCTGTAGATATCGATACGGACAGACAGACAGACAGACAGACAGACAGACAGACGGACGGAATTTCCGGACCCACTTTTTTTGACTTCTCTATCATCGTAATATCATGTTTGATTGTTAGAATTTTTTTTTTTTTTTACGAATGCATAACTTGCCTTATAGTCCCTATAATCGCAAGTAAAAAACTGAGGGTAGAGTCGTCAGCCTAACAGTGAATTAGAAGTAACAGACAGAAGATCATTTATAAAAATGAGGAAAAGAGTCGGAGGCAGAACAGAGCCCTGTAACATACCAGCATTAATTTTGTTGAAATCAGACTTGAATCTATCTGACGGTTAATCAGCGTTTCCATGACCTTAGAAAGAAGGAATGTTAGTGCTATGGGTCGGTAGGAGGAGGAGGAGGATGAGTCATCTTTCTTAAGGACAGGCTGGACAAATGCTGTTTTCCTCTTCAGAAGAATCGGGGTTATACCATCCGGGCCAGCGGATTTGTGTATATCAAAATCTTTGAGAACTCTTGAAACTGTACGAGTGCGGAAAAAATCTGTCCCATGGAAAAATTTACATTCTCAAGTACAGGAGGGGCAACGTTGCTGTGAGGAAACGTGTTGCTGGCAGCGAAATCGACGGCGAGCAAGTTTGCTTTCTCTGAGTAAACAATTGGTTTGTTGTTGTCGATGAGCGTTGGAACCGAAAAGATGTTGAGGCGTTTCTAATAGTTTTTACGAATGACCAAAAATGTTTACTGCCTTTAAGACATTTTAAGATTTGTTGGTAATTTTTGATCATGCAAAAATTTGGTTCTTTCAATAAAGGAGTTGCATGAGCTCCTTGCTTGTTTGTGCTTTTTCCGATTTTTCTCTGTAGGGTTGGCTTTGTAAGATCGGAAACTTACTTCTTTGAGCCTGATAGCTTCTTTACATTCACGAGTTAAACCAGGGCTTTTCTTTAGGCTTATTCTTTTTACTTACTTACTTACTTACTTAGGTGGCGCTACAGTTCGGGACGAACCTGGGCCTCAACCAACATGCCTCTCCAGCCAACTCGGTCTTTGGCTAGCTGCCTCCAGTTTTGCACTCCAAGTTGGTTCAGGTCGTCCTCCACTTGTGCGCGCCACCTAAGGCGAGGTCTTCCTTGACTGCGTCTACCCTCTGGGATGGAATCGAAGATCCTGCGAGCCGGAGCATTGTTGTCCATTCGCTCTACATGACCTAGCCATCTTAAACGTAATATGCGTATTTTTTTGACCAGGTCAATGTCGCTGTACAGCTCGTATAGTTCTTGGTTGAACCTTCTCCTCCAAAGCCCGTTAACGCAGATAGGGCCAAAAATCTTCCGAAGAATCTTACGCTCGAAACGACTAAGGATATCTTCATCCGCTTTAGATAGAGTCCATGCCTCGGCGCCATAGAGCAGGACTGGGATGATTAGGGTCTTATAAAGAGTCTCCTTTGTCTTTCGAGAGAGGGCTTTGCTACTCAATTGCCTTGCTAGCCCATAGAAACAGCGATTGGCAAGAGTAATTCTTCGCTTTATTTCTGACGAGATGTTGTTGTCAGATGTTATAGCGGATCCGAGGTACACAAAGTCCCTAACTACCTCAAAGTTGTACCTGTCTTTTGTGATGTTTTGTCCAATCCGCCGGTGTTGTGTGTCCCTTTTTGTGGACAGCAGGTACTTCGTTTTGGCCTCATTGACTGCTAGTTCCATCTTAGCCGCTTCAGCTTCAATGCTAGCAAACGTTCCAGTGACAGCTCGCCGAGTTCTGCCAATGATGTCTATGTCGTCAGCGTATGCTAGCACAGACTTGAAAAAAATTGTCCCACTACAATTGACTTTCGAGTTTCTTATAATTTTTTCAAGTATTAAGTTGAAGAAATCGCACGATAGCGCATCACCTTGTCGGAATCCTTTTTTGACGTCAAAAGCTTCTGTGAGGTCGGAACCAACCTTGACGGAGCAGCGAGAGTTCTCCATCGTCATCCTGCACAGTCGGACGAGTTTTGTGGGAATGCCAAAACCTGACATGGCTCTGTATAGCTCGTCTCTATAAATGCTATCGTACGCGGCCTTAAAATCTATAAAGAGGTGGTGGGTATCGATTTGGAATTCTTGGGTGGTTTCCAGGATATGCCGTAGCGTGAACATTTGATCGATTGTGGACTTTCCTGGTCTGAAACCACACTGATAGGGGCCAATCAGGTTGCTGACGAAAGGTTTCAGGCGTTCACATAGTACGGCAGAGAGGATCTTGTAGGCGATATTCAGGAGACTTATTCCTCTATAGTTGGCGCAGTTTAGAGGGTCTCCTTTCTTGTGAATCGGGCAAACGATGCTGAGGTTCTATTCATCAGGCATACTTTCTTCTGACCAAACTTTAGAGATGAGTTGGTGTATGCACTCCACCAGGTCATCTCCGGCCGCTTTAAAAAGTTCGGCGGGTAATCCGTCGGGTCCAGCAGCTTTGTTGTTTTTGAGTTTAGATATTGCTATCCTTACTTCATTTTGGTCAGGTGGACGGAAGTTTTGTCTGTCATCATCCATGTTGAATGGTTCATTCTGCCTGACAGCGGGATTTTGGCCTTCATCGCCGTTTAACAGTCTGCAGAAATGGTCCTTCCATGTACTCAGCACCGACTGTGACTCTACTACGAGGTTTCCATTCCTATCTCTACAGGCTTCTGTGCGGGATTTTTTTCCTTGGCATGTTCTTTTTACCTGTTGGTAAAACTTCCGCACGTTGTTCCTGGAGTAGCATCTCTCAATATCTTCGATCGCGCGCTTCTCATGCTCTCTTTTTTTCTTTTGGAGAAGCCGGTGTTCTTCCCGTCTTTTCTGCTCGTAAAGCTCGCGAGCAGCTCTCGTCTTTCTTTGCAGCGTCGCTTTATATGCCTCTTGTTTGGCTGCATGGGCATGCCTGCATTCGTCATCAAACCAGAGGTTTCGTGGTGGTGGTCTGGTGAAACCTAGCACATCAGTTGCGGCATCTCTGATGGCTTGTTGGCAGTGTTGCCACTGATCTTCGGCACTTGATGCTGGCGGTACTGGATTTCTTGAGAGGTTACGGGATATTCGATCGGCATAGGTTCTGGCGGTTTCTTGCGATTGCAGCTTTCCGACGTCATACTTCCTCACAGTATTACTCCGTTGTTGTGGAGTTCGGGTTATTCGCATTCTTACCTTTGCTGCAACAAGGTAGTGATCCGAGTCGATGTTAGCTGCTCGGAAGGTGCGAACATCCAAGATACTGGAGGCGTGTCTTGCATCGATCGCAACGTGATCAATCTGATTGACGGTTCTTTGATCTGGGTGTCGCCAAGTCCCTTTGTGTATATCGAGATGAGGAAACCGTGTGCTTGCAATGGTGACGTTATGTGCCGCTGCGAAGTCAATTAGCCTAAGTCCGTTTTCAGACGTTGTGTCGTGTAGGCTATGTTTTCCGACAGTCCTACCAAAGATTTCCTCTTTACCTATTTTGGCATTAAAATCGCCTAGTACGATCTTAACGTCGTATTTAGGGCATTGCTCATAGGTTTTGTCGAGGAGCTCATAGAAGTCATCCTTGGTGGCGTCTTCTTTGTCCTCTGTGGGGGCATGAGCGCATATTAGGCTAATGTTGGCGAATTTAGCCTTGATACGGATTGTCACAAGTCGCTCACTTACGTGTCGAAAGCCCAAGACTTCTTGCCTAAGTCTACCGCTTATGACGAATCCGCACCCAAATAAACGCTGTGGTCTTCTTGCGCAATCACCGTAGTACACGTCACAGTTTTTCATCCTCCTTTTGCCCGGCCCATTCCATCGCACTTCCTGGATGGCAGTAATTCCTGCTCTGTAGCAGTCTAGGGCCTCCGCTAGTTGTTTGGATGCACGTGGTCTGTTAAGAGTTCTAACATTCCACGTGCAGATCCTAAGGTCGTTGTCCTTGATTCGTTTTTCCGGGTCGTCAACAGTAAATCCGTCCTTTTCCGAGGCTATTGGTCGCTTCGTAACTTTTTCTTTTTTCCGTGGCAGGGTTGTTAACCCCACGCACAACCCCCAACCTGGAGGGCCAGGTCCTTTGTTGGATTCCTTGGACAAAAGGAACCGGAGAATCCGGAGTCAGTAACCCACTTCGGGGATGTGAGCGCTGCCGTTGGCCCATTAAGGGTTCATCCGCCACCATCTCTATTTCAATGCCCTGACTTGCATTGAATTCGTGATTATAGAGTCTAAAAAAGTGATCGACAAAAAATGTCTGTCTGACTCTTTGTCTGTCTGCCTGCTGGAATGAACAACGAGCTGCAGCCTAAATGGCTTAAGCGATTATCTTCAAAGTTGGTGTGTATGATACTTTTCATTCGCCAGAGGGGTAATTAAAATTTTATTTTTAGGCCTAAAAATAACGGTATCTGCCATATGACCGTTAAAGAAAAGCTTATTTTTCTCGAAACGGCTCCAACGATTTTGACAAAAATTCTTGAGAAATTTTTTTGGCTGTCATTTGATTAGAACAAAATTTACGGGAAAAGTCTACTAACGGTACATTTAATATAAGGGTTTTTTGAATTTTGTACTTTCTCGGTAATGGCTCTTTGGATTTCTGTCAAGTTTTATATTTGAAAAGATCTATGTAGCCAAATTAATTTTGCATATCAAAATTCTGAATAACTTTTTTTTCTAATAAAAATAAGTTTTTGATTTTTTTTTTGAAAAATCAATATTTTTAAAACTAATCAAAAAAATGTTTTAAATTTTATAATCTCATGTATATTAATAAACACTGAAAAACTGCATACCAAAATTTACAAAAAAATTTTTTTTTCAAAAAACTAAAAATAAAAAAACAGGATTTTATCAAAACTGGTCGATAAAAAAACACGTAAGAAACGGCAGCAATCCCGCACTCCTCAACACTAAACTATTTTGAACCACCTCTCCAGTAAACTGAAAAACGCAATTAGAGATTCAATAAACCGTGAGATTTCTACTTATCTCGAATCTTCATTCACAGGAAAACGTACGTATTACTCTCTGTGGAAGGCTATTAAAGGTTACAATCAGGATATTGATTGCCAGAGCCTTCCCCAATATGGGCAATGTTCCAACACGGACTTTAACTTCTTATGGCTCAAATTCACTGTCCGCAAGCATGTCATTCATTATTGTTTTATTTACAGGAGTCCAAATCTTGACAGTAATTCGACTTGTAACGAGTTTGATGCACTGTCTGATTCCATCTCGAAAATTGTTTACCTTTGTCTTCGCACTGAAATCGTTATTGCGGGCGATTTCAATGTACACAATTCCAATTGGCTCCACTATTCTGGTCAGACAACACCCGAAGGAAGGTATGTCGAGCTCTTTGCCTGGTTACATCACCTTACCCAACTGATCGATGTGCCAACGCGTATACCGGATGTTGCTGGGCAAGCCGCCCATACTCTTGACTTGTTTCTTACTTCTTACCCCCTGATAAATATACCATTAATGTAACTTCTCCATTTGGCACTTCAGACCATTGTATCATTTCAGCTAATTTTTCATCCTCCACCCATCCAGTTAAAGAAAAACTTCCCACCAGGACCGTTTGGCAATACAAGAAAGCCAACTGGGACCGCCTGAATATTTTTTTCCGAAACTTTATCTGGTCACTATGCTTCCTCAATAGTGACATTGATGCCAGTGCTGAAATGATCACAAATGTGATTCTTCTAGGGGTGCGTGCTTTTATTCCTAACAGAGTAAAAAGCATCAAGCCTAAAGAAAAGTCCTGGTTTAATTCTGAGTGTAAAGAAGCTATCAGGCTCAAAGAAGTAAGTTTCCAGAGAAAAATCGGAAAAAGCACAAGCAAGCAAGGAACTCATGCAACTCCGTTATTGAAAGAACCAAATTTTTACATGACCAAAAATTACGGCAAAAAATTCTGCAGTGTTACAAAAGCAGTAACAATTTTCGGTCATTTGTAAAAAAATATAAAAAACTCCTCGACATCTTCGGTTCCAATGCTTATCGACAATAACAAACCAATTGTTTACTCTTCAGAGAAGGCAAACTTGCTCGCCGCCCATTTCGCTGCCAGATCAACGCTGCCGCATAGCAACGTTCCCCCTCCTGTACTTGAGAATGTAAATTTTTCCATGGGACAGATTTTTTCCGCACTCGTACAGTAGCAAGAGTTCTCAAAGATCTCGATATACACAAATCCGCTGGCCTGGATGGTATACCCCCGTTTCTTCTGAAGAGGTGTTCTTTCACACGGGCAAAGCCACTGCGTAAGCTTTTCCATCGCTCCTACTCTTCTGGAATCTTTCCTAGAAGATGAAAAGCAGCATTTGTCCAGCCTGTCCCTAAGAAAGGTAACCCATCCTCCCCCTCCTCCTACCGACCCATAGCACTGACATCCCTTCTTTCTAAGGTCATGGAAACACTGATTAATCGTCAGCAACAACCGTTCCACTGGTGATCTGATGGCATATCTCACCGAACAGTGGAACAAATCTTTGCATCGCTTTGGTGAAAGTAAGATTATTGCTCTTGATATCTCCAAGGCATTTGATAGAGTTTGGCATGAAGCTCTCTTATCGAAAATGCGTGCTTTTGGGATCGATAATACTCTTGTTCGTTGGATTAGAAGCTATCTCCTGGACCGTTCAATACAAGTTGTATTGGACGGATTCAAGTCTGATTCCCATAAAATAAATGCTGGTGTGCCCCAGGGCTCTGTTCTGTCTCCGACTCTTTTCCTCATTTTTATAAATGATCTTCTGTCTGTTACTTCTAATCCACTTAACTGTTTTGCTGACGACTCTACCCTCAGCTTTTCATATTCGTTCGATAATTCACGTCCTTCGCCTTTGGACGCACAATTGCAACGGTGCCGTATGTCAAGCTCATTAAACTCCGATTTATACAGCATTGTCAAATGGGGCAATAGGAATCGTGTGGAGTTTAATGCTTCGAAAACTCAATGCTGTCTTCTGTCGTTAAAGCTAAACATACCCTCAATGCCATTGTCCATGAATGGCACTTATATCGAAGAAACCGAAAAGCTCTCAGTACTCATTATGTGTGTTAATGACGACCTCCGTTGGAACGATCATATATTTGAGATCGCTAAGAATGCTGCTAAGTGCTTAGGTGTTCTGTATCGGTGTAAGAAGTATTTTTCCCCATCTGATCTGGCTATAATTTATAAAGCGTTTATACGCCCTAAACTCGAGTATAACTCCCACCTCTGGGCAGGTGCTTCGCAAACATAGCTACACCTGCTTGATAAAATACAAAATCGAGCGTTAAGATTGATAGGAAATAGAACTGCCGCTGAAACAATTGCCCCTCGAACACCGACGCAATGTTTCATGTCTTTCCTTATTTTATCGTTTCTTTTACAAAAAATGTTCACTCGAAGTAGCCAGTTGCATTCCTCCCCTTAAAAGTTTCTCCCGTAATACTCGTCTCACAAGGAATGCTCATCAGTTCACCCTTGAGCCCAATTTCGGACGTACCTGAAATATAGGGATTCTTTTTTTAGCCGAACGACACGAATTTGGAATAGTTTACCCGGCGGGATTTTCCCTTGCCATTTTGATCTGCAAACATTCAAAACCAATGTTAATCGACACCTCCTATATCTCCCCTCCCTATCTTCCGAATTCCCGCGCAGTGTGTTACATTAAAAGGGAAACAAGTAGTCCCTTGTGCGCGCGTTAATTATAAAAAAAAAAAAAAATGGAGGTTGGGCTAAACACAGGAAAGGGAAATCTGTTTGCCGATCACTTCGAGGAAACAAACAAAGCCTTTAAAATAAGTGAAACAAGGTACTGAATATTCAGGATTTAAAGAAATAAATGCTGGTGTTCGAGTCCAAATCAACACAAATTAACTTTATTTACAAGAATATTAACAATCTACTCATCTTTATTAACTCGGTTCAAATACCGTATGCTAACGAAGCAAAGAATGACTCTGATGCTAAGCTTTAATGGAAGACGTTAAAAAGAAATGAGACGAAGTCAATATAAGTTACGAGAACTAAACTGGCTTATTGGAAAATATTCCAATCTGTGTAGAGTCCTATGTATAAAAACTGTCACCGACGATTTATTTTTATTGCAGTTCGATATTTCTTACATTTATGTACATAGTTTATTTAAGAGATATAGAAAATTAAATCCTTTAAAACTTGAATATTAATAATGCTAAAATCAATTTAATTTAAAATATTTTAACAAAGTTTCAAGGGAAAAGCTACAAGAAAAAAACCCATATATAATACTTAAAAACTAATATTGCACATAAACCCAAAAAAGATATAAAAATATATGTATATCTAATTTAAGAGATTAAGAATTTGCTCATTATCAGAGTAGGAACATCTTCTAAAAAAGTTGTCTCTTACTTTATATATTACAAGCTTAATTTACTTAACATTAGCTTTATCATGACGCCTTACTGTTGAAAAATGCCATGGCAAATTTAGCATTAATTTTAATATTTAGTTTTGTACTCTTTGCAACTTTCTTAAATGGGTCTCAGCGCAGTCAAACCGCACCATAAGTGAGTATAGGCTGAAAAATTGATTTGAATATCAGAATTTTATTATTCGTGCTAAGACCTGATTTGCGGTTATAAAAGGGTATAAAATTCTTATTAAAAAATTTGTTTTGTTTATGGTATAAGCAATATGTTTGTCAAAAGTCAGTTTCTTATCAAGTGTTATATCTAGATATTTGCAACTTTCGGACCAAGCGATGTCAGTTAAGTTTATTTGTAACAATGTTTGTGGCAGAAAATCTGTTTTTCTACGTCTAGAAAACCAGATTGCCTGTGATTTTTGAGCATTAACCTTTATTTTCCAGATATGAACAAAAGTTTGTAAGGTATTTAATGAATATTGCAAACTTTCAAGAGCATTTTGAGGCAATAAGCCAGACGCATAAAGGGCCGTGTCGTCGGCAAACATAGCTAATTTAGAGTTTAAGCCCAAAGATGGTAAGTCAGACATCTTATACACATTGAAAAGTATCGGTCCCAACACAGAACCCTGCAGAACACCACTTACTATATCATACAGTAAAGACTTTACAGAGCCTGTATACACATCAAACTTGTGGCAAAATTAAACAAAATAAGTTTGTAAAGCAGCCCCTGGTCCCATACAGTGTCGAAAGCCTTTTCAATGTCTAAAAGTACTAAGCCAGTCGACAACTTAGATTTTAGGTTAATATTCACATGATTTTTAATTCTTTAAATTTTATGGCTTGTGGAATGACCAGATCGGAAACCAAACTGCTCATTAAGGTATATGTACGCGTCCTCTATATGGTTTAAAAGTCGTTGTTTTATAAGTTTTTCAAGCAATTTGCTTACAGCACTTAACAAGCTTATAGGCCTGTAACTATTAGGATTATTCTTAGCTTTACCAGGTTTGCAGATAGCTACAACTTTTGCTATTTTCCAATCTTTAGGGAAATACGAAAGGATCAAACAATAATTGAAGATTATTGTAAGAAACTTTGTGGCCATTGAAGGTAAAGCTTTAAGTAACCTGTTGCTCATACCATCAAGCCCAGATGATTTTTTGGATTTTAAGTCTTTAATTAACTCTTTCACCGAACTCTTCTTAAAAAAGTTGCTTCTATTTACGTTGCTAGGTAGAGAATTAAGATCAATAAGCTTATCATTTACAATATTTTCAGTGTCAACATCACTGAGATGAGATGAGATTGTATGATTTTTGGAAAAAGAGTCAACCAGTGCCTCGACTTTTTCCAACTGAGTAATTAAAACTTTGTCGTTAACTCGAAGAAGCGGAATGATTGAGTTTTTTTTCCTGATTATTTTCGTAACCTTCCAAAAAGGTTTTAATCCCTTATCTAAACTAGTTAAGAGGTTATTCCAGTTTTTATTTTTTAAAATCTCTATTTCTTATTTTATTTTTTTGTTCAAAATCTTAACATTATTCTTAAAAAAATCAAGTCTAAATCGAATCCATTTCCTTCTTTCTGAGTTTCGCAAACGAATCAATCTTTAAATAGATTCAGGCAAAATGAGTTGATTTGAATAATAAGATTGGGTCTTAGGAATTGATAACTCAGCCGCTCTGCTTGTAACTTCCATGAATGAATCTATGAGGCCATCAATCTGATCAGACGAAGTAATGTAGTCGACCGATAATCTAATTCGGTTTAAATTTTCAGAAACATATGAGCTGTAACGATTCTAATTTGCAGCGGAATAATTTTAACTGACAAGTGTCATATTAGTTTGGCTTACAGAAATCTGAAGGGAAGTGCAGACAGGCAAATGATTAGAACTTAAAGCATTAATTGCGACTGGTTGCGAAAAACGATAAGCGTTGATGGATTTTGGCATTTGGGTTCAAGACTGTAGAGCAATGTAAAAGATCTGTTAAAAGCAAAAATATCATGAAAAATATTACCCCAACAGTTTGCTTTCAGACATCCCCACGATTGGTGTCTACAGTTTAAATCACTTCCGATCAAAAAATTATCATTTCTTCTAAACAGTTATAAAATATCTCTTTTAAATTTAGTTTTCTTCTCATTGCTACCATTTCCCCCTGGGAAATATACAGAAAAGATACTAAATCTAGTTGAGTCCTGTAAAACTATGTCAATACCTATAGCTTCTATTATTTTAAATTTAACTGCGGGAAAGGCAAAATGTTTAATAGATTTATTTATCAAAATAGCAACCCCACCCCCACTGCCTATCAAGTCTATAGCAGGCATAATTATTATGATTTGTAAAGTATTTTTCATTTTTAAGCCAGGTTTCAGTTAATAAAGCTGTGTCAATTTTGTAACGTTTCAAAAAATCAAATAATTCGTGTTTCTTATTTTGAATGCTAATAGCATTCCAAGTGATAATTTTTGGATTTATGTCCATCATATTGAATATAGATACTTCACTGCAAGAGTGGTAATTACATTAAATTGTTCAGATTTAGAACGAGGAAATTTCATCAAAAGAAATAAAAGGCACTACTGGGTCGCACGTACTTGCTCCCGTGTGCTAATCCTTTTTAGGTACAGGCGTCTTTTTGACAAAGATTTAATTTTAATGTTTTTTTGACGTGCAACTTCTTTAGAATCGTTGTGGTTTGAAGCTCGAACGAACATGCGTCACGATAGAGGGATAAACACATAAATATATAGGATTGTTAGCTTTTGCAGTTTTTTAGTGTATCATCTTTCCACTTGTTGTTTACTGTTTATAATATAATTTGCTAATAGAAAGATACAAAGGACTTTTTTCAGTTAAATTTTCATTTTGGTATGGAAAAATTTGAACAACTGGCATAAATAATCGTGGGAATCATCAGTAGGGCAATAATGCTAGGTAAAGGGACCTATATAGGTCCCAATAACAATAATTTACTTTTTGAAATCAAATTAATTAAAATAGCTGAATTATGTTTGATGGATCGATAAACGTATGATGTGGGTAGGTATTAATGGAATTTATTAAGGATATTAGGTACCTCTATAATAAGGTTGGAAGGAAGGTAGGTACTAAATATAAGATACACGTTCCAACTACTGCTAAGCGAGTAGGTATAGGTATAGAGACAATAAAAGTTAACACAGTGGTTTTGTTTATTTATAGGTAGGTGTAAGCTTTTGTTTTCTCGATTGAAATTTTTGCATTCAGTAGTAATCGAATAATTTTTTATATTTTTTTAGTTGTTTTTGTGTGTTTATCATAGGCTCCTTATTTATTCTGTGTGCTTTTATGATGATGAAATGCTTTAAAATACGTACTTAGGTATGTATGTATTGAGGTTGTCACCTTCTTTTATTTGACTAATGGCTAGGGCTTAGCCGAGCAATATGAAAAAAAATTTGGGGGAAAAATTTTTATGAAATCAAAAAAACACTATTCATAACGTTTTTTGGAAAAATGTTGTAAGCCATCTTATGTCTTGCTGTTTTCTATTTTATGAATTTTTCATTTCTAAATCGTTCGACCAGTTTTTTCAACAAAATTTTTTTTTTGAAAAACTTTTCGAAAATATATTTTAAATTTTTTTAAGTAAGTCAATTCAAAGAAATCTATAGCTTATACAAGGAGAAAAAATTAAAAAAAAATCTATAAAACCGTTTTCAAAATATTCAAAAAACAAAATATTTTTTTTAAAAAAATTATTAAAACTTTAAAAAAAATGTTTTTGAAAATTTTAATAAGCAATATTATTTAAATCATAAAGCACTACATATTTTGATTATAATAAATTTCGTCAAAATCTGTCAATTAATTAACGAGAAAGTCTGATTTTAAAAAACCGGTCATATGGGAGGTACCGTTATAAAACTTTTTCTGAAAAATCCATTAAAACTAAAAGATCAAAAAACTGTCGGGTAGAGCACTCTAAAAATACTATATACCAAGTTTGAATCAAATCGGCCGAACCGTTTAGGCTGTAGATATCGATACGGACAGACAGACAGACGGGCGGAATTTCCGGACCGAGTTTTTTTGACTTCTCTATCATCGTAATGTCATGTTTGATTATTAGAATTTTTTTTTTTACGAATGCATAACTTACCTTATAGTCCCTATAAATCGCAAGTAAAAAAGTAAGTTACAGAGCCATGAGCATTCGCACTAGTCGCACTAGTAGATTGTGTTGCTATTGGTAGGTCATCTGAGCGAGCTTTGTCATTGACATGGTTTTGATTTAATGCAAATTGTTGGGAGTAACTGTGAGGAGCAACATTGCCTCTTTTATGTTGCAGTGGTGGAAAATCTTCCATGGTGAATTTGACATGGTTGGTTCTCGGCCGATTCATCAAGACCGGTTAAGCAAAGGAATTATGATTGCGATGACGTGACGAAATTTTTTGCCTTATCTCAATATATTGTTTACGGCTTACGCATGATGGATCTGTAGACTTGTGTGCTCCGTTGCAGCTCAAAGCAGTTGGTGGTGCTGTGCATTCAGTTGTTTTGTGGTTCCCAGAGCAAGATGAACAAAAAGCTTTTACTTGGCAGTGCATGGCTCCATGACCATACATCTGACAATTATGACATTGTGTGATTTTGTTAGGTTGCTGTCTCTTAAAATCCCACCTAACGATTGTTTTGAGCATATTTTTGTAGTTAGTGCGCAACTCGTTCATTTTAATTGAACCACGTTCAATATTTACAAGATAGATATAATGAATATAATTAGAGTTCGTATTTACAGCATAATTAGTTAATTTTTTAATGTGTCGGAATTGTGAAGATCTAGGCCGGATAAAACTACTTTAAATGGTCTATTACCTTCTTTTCGTGGGTATAAAATTCACAGGATTGCGTTTTTAGTTCATTTACAATCAAGTTGTACGAATCAAAACTTGAGCACAAGATTTTCTGGCCCAACGAAATATTTTTTAAGGAGATAGTCTTCAATTTTGAGATTATTAATCATAGATCTAAGCACATCACTATTTTGTTTTAAGAACAATAATAGGAGGAACAAATTCCTTTAGTTTTACAGGCACACTATCATCAATGTCTGCACTATCCATGCTATCTTCGCATGTAGATTGTAATGGCAAATAATAGTTGTCGTCTTTCACAATTTTAGACATATTAGTAATATTATTAATACTTTTAAATCGACTAAAATCTTTTTTAGGTCTTTTGGAGGATGAATTCATCATCCTCCATTTCACTTCTATTTCTCTTAGAAATAGTTTTAGCTAATCACTAGAAAGCGCGTGCTACACAGTTGACAAACGTCAAATGATATTAAAAAATCTGCCATCAAGTTTAGAACACGTTTACAAGGCCATTGTAATAGAAGCATATAGCGGGCCTTTGAAGAGACAAATCTTGTACGCCGACTTCGGAGAACGATACCGTTCGACCTGGCGTTATAATGCGGTATTGCTGGTCCCCTCGATTAAGAGCTTCTGCCAAACGTGATTAATAATAAATTACACCACCGGATCGCACGTACTTGCTCATAATGGGATGTCACATCGTCGAATAAAATTTAAAAAAAGTAACATTAACGTAGACAAGTAACACTATCTGAATTTAAAAAAATTGTCAAAACTACAACACTTAACGGTTTTTAGTTAAAATGAAGTACGCCATCAGAGGTCCTGTATTTATAAAAAAAAGTATTTCCAATATTGTAGGACGGATTTTAATAAAATTCTGTTTTTTTTTTATTATTAGTTTTATGAAAAAAAAATTTTTTTGGAAATTTTGGTTTGCATTTCTTAGAGTTTGTTAACATACATGTGATTGTTAAATTTAAAATAATTTGTTTTTGATTAGTTTTATAAAATATTGATTTTTCAAAAAAAAAATAAAAATAAAAAAATAAAAAAATTTTTTTTTAAATTATTGGAAAAAAAAGTTATTCAAAATATTTTTTATAAAGAATTAATTTTGATACCTAGATCTTCTCAAATATAAAATTAGACAGAAATCCAAAGAGCCTTTACCGAGAAAGCCACATTTAAAAAAAAAAAAACGTTATACGAAAGGTACCGTTAATAAACTTTTCCCGTAAATTTGGTTCTTATCAAATGATAGGCAATACCAACAAAAAAAGAAACAAAAGATTTTGAGAGGACAGTTTAATGGAGAAAATGCCTAATTCAACGAATTCGATTGACTTCAAACGATTTGCCGTTTCCGTTCAAACATATTCAGTTCCCAGAGAAGGACCGTAGCTTGGAAGCGTCCGGCTTAGATATGGAAATTTCATGCTATTCATATACCCAGCTAGAGGTATGTGGCGTGTTTCCGAAAGCCATTCTCAATCTTCATTTTCATTTCGGAGCAGCATTTCACCCAGCTTTAAAATTAATCAAATCATAGTTAGTCATTTTTATCAGATTTCAACAAAAAAAAATAGAATTCAGTGAAGTTAATACATAATTGATTCTATTCTATTTTCGCTAAATATAGGACGGAGCGGAGTAACTACCTTAAGTCAGCTAATAGATTTAAATTATTTAAGTGCAACAAAAAAGTAGTACAAAAATTATTTCGTGGTTAATATGAGGGTTATAGACATAGTGCAATAAACGTAGGGCAGTATGTCCTACCAACAAATGTGTTGGAAAGACCAGCTTGCTCGTAAGTAAAAAAAGATAAGTTTTAAAAATATTTTAAATAAAAAAAAAAAAATAAAAAAAAATTATTTTAAAAGAAAAAAATAAAATGTCGTCTATGTCCGCCTGCCTAAATGGCTGAACTGATAACATTAAAATTTTGACTTTGAGGTTCATTTGGCACTCCTCAGAGGGGAATAAGAACATTATTTCTAAAACAAACAAAAATCTATCCAAAACTGAGAGATGGTGTTCGAAGTACTTGTTTCATTTGTAAAAGCACCTTGCGAGTACCTTGACACGATGTCCATGTTTTTAATTTTTTGTTAGCTCTATTTACAACACAAATTCTACCACAACATCACACCTTACGTGCTAGAGTCATAAATTTGTTCATTAGAAAACTCACGTCCTGCCAGATATCCTTGACGCAAACAGACAGAAACATATATAATTCCTGTGAAGGCGGGTCAGTTGGTTCGGCGATTCAAAGAGGCTTCGAAGAATAAAATTCGATTGGTGTTTGGGAAATTTGATGTTTTCTAAGATAATAAGTTTGAATTGCGGCCACTTGCCTTATATCAAACTGACATTTTTATACAAAACCTCACACATAACCAAGAAAAACATAAAAAGTCTTCGCATTACAGAATTTGAAGATCAGACAAGCCGAAAACTTTACAGGATATTTCGTTTGCTCTACTTGTTATGGTATGTTTTTGATAAGTCCTCCAGAATTCAAGCAAATAATGATAGTTTGATTATCAGATATCTGAATGCGCTACGTGAATTATTTCTTTCAGTTGTACTATGTATACCCAGCTTAATTAAAACTCATAAAAGGTATAAAATGTTAACTATTAAGCAATGAAATAATTTTTGAATTTACTTTTTCAATCTCATCATCCCATTCTTTTAAATTTAGATCTTTTGGTTTTCTGAAGGTGTATTCACATCAAAGAAACATTGCTTGAAGCTATTGACCATGACCATACCTATATGCAAAAAACATATTATATACAATTCTCAATACATTAATTACTCGCATCAACATCAACATTTGCGACATAGAGCAGCCCAAGTTAACTCGTTCGTATTTCATCATTATTAAACCTTCATTTGTGATAACGTGTAAGGTAAGAGATTTGTGATCCAAATTAAAGAACAATATTCCAAAATTACTTATATTTTCTCTTAGGAATTGAAGCAAATTTTTAGAAGCAGTTACTATCACGCAAAAACAATGTTTCTAAAAAAGTGGTTAGACAATTTGCCAGATTTCGAGAAAATTTAAGTGAATATGACCTTGAAGCAAAGATGGTGATTTCGGTTACTTCCTTATTACTTTACTACGTAGTTCGTATGGAGATCCATAATTTTACGAGCGAGTAAGCATACGCATACAATCAAGGTATTTCGGTTAGGATGTTAAAGTCCATCGAGGCTGCGCGTAGAATATCGCTCATCACAAACAAAAATAGTATTGGTGACAATAGGTAGCCCTGTCTGACTCCACTTTGGACTCCACTTTGGACTTCAAATAAAAGAGAGCATGTTCCAGAAGATAATGATAGCAATAACACAAAGGAATTTAATGATATTATTCTATTTCTGATACGGTTAAACCTGAACCGCATTACGAGCTAGAGCAATTGTATGTCAAAACAATTAATGACGAAAATTCAATATGTGACAAAAATGAAATTGAAAGGTTTAACTAGGCTCCGTCCATAATAGACTCTTGCCTTACTTGAATATACTTGAATATACTTAGATATACGTAGGCTTGCCAAGTTTCATTAATAGCAGGGGCAGAATACCCCCGTAGAAACTTCTCTTGCTAGGGTAAACTAGAATCTGTTTGTTTCCTATGAAATAGGAATATATTTTCTAACAACAACTAGCGCGGTAAGCAACCAATAGATGGCCCTATGTTTTTATTTCCCGACGCTACAATCTATTTCACATCACATGTGTTTTAAACATAAACGTGCTTTTTTCATTTGTTCATTTTATTATAATTGTACTGTGTATCGTTGGTGTAATTTTTATCGGCTCCATAAAATAACCCCCGAAATGGAAAATGAAAAAACAATCCAAAATTATGATTTTTAAAAACAAGTAAAATAATAAGAGATTTTTTAATTAACTTTATTATTTTTTTATTTTAAAATTTTATAGATATTTTATTATTACCTTGTGTAAGGGGGCATGCTGGCCCTGCAAGCCCCCTGCCAAAGTTCGCTTTCATTTTGCTTTATTCATTAGAAAACTGTAAAATCGCTGATGACTTTCAAAACAAGCCACATTTTGCGTGGCTATTGTGGTTTTGTACAGAATAGTTGATAAACCCCAAACTTAGGGACTTCTTTCATACTTGAATTTGAGACCTGTTTTATGATGAAAAATACCCCAATTTTTAGTAGATGTGAAATAAGTCCCCAAAAAAACCAATCTGGGGGTGTATTTTATATGAAACAAATCCCCACCTCCATACAAATTTCACTTCACTTTCATTTTAAGGGTTATTTCATTGGGGCGTTATTTCCTGGAGCCGTTTTTAACGACAAATTGCTAATAGTATACAAAAGTTTTTATATAATTTAGCTTTTGTCTTTGATTTTTTTTTGTTAATTTTTTTTTTTTATAATTAACCCACGCGCAAGGGACTATTTGTTTTCCTTTTAATGTATGTAAGTAGGTACACTGCGCGAGCATTGGGATAATAGGGAGGGAAAGGAGAGAATGTGTCGATTAACATTGGCAGATAAAAATGGCAAGGGAAAATAACGCCGGGTAAACTTTTCCAAATTCGTGTTGTTCGGCTAAAAAAAGAATCCCTATATTTCAGTTACGTCCAAAATTGGGCTCAGGGGTTTACTGATGAGCATTCCTTGCGAGACGAGTATTGCGGGAGAAACTTTTCAGGGGAGGAATGCAGCTGGCTACTTCGAGTAAGAACTTTTTATAAAAGAACCGATAAAATAAGGAAAGACATGAAAAATAAAAGGCACGACTGGGTCGCACGTACTTGCTCTTATGTGCTAATCCTTTTTAAGTGCAGGCGTCTTTTTGACAAAGATTTTATTTTAATATTTTTTGTATGACGTGCAACTTCCTTAGAATCGTTTTGGGGTGAAGCTCGAACGAACATGCGTCACGACAAAGGGATAAACACATAAATATATAGGATTGTTAGCTTTTGCAGTTTTTTAGTGTAGTATTATCTTTCCACTTGCTGCTTACTGTTTATAATATAATTTGCTAATAGAAAGATACAAAGGACTTTTTTCAGTTAAATTTTCATTTTGGTATGGAAAAATTTGAACAACTGGCATAAAGATTCGTCGGAATCAGCAGTATGGCAATAATGCTAGGTAAAGGGACCTTTATACGTCCCAATATGGGACCAATGGAATTTATAAAGGATTTAGGTACCTATAATAAGGTTGGAAGGAAGGTAGGTACTAAAATTAAGATACGTGTTCCAACTACTGTTAAGCGAGTAGGTATAGAGACAATAAACCCTAGAAAGATAATCTACGTCTGTAGAAATGTCTAGTAAATGGTTAAGCTTTAATACGCTTATAAAGTGTCATACGTCTCCGAGACGTATGATTATCTTTTCAGTCCCAAAAAATATGATTATCTTTCTAGGATTAAAAGTTAACACGGTGGTTTTGTTTATTTATAGGAAGGTGTAAACTTTTGTTTTCTCGATTGAAATTTTTGCATTCAGTAGTAATCGAATAGTTTTTTTTATTTATTAGTTGTTTTGGTGTGTTTATCAAAGGCTTCCTTATTTATTCTGTGCTTTTATGATGATGAAAAATACTTTAAAATACGTAAGTATGTATGTAATGTAGGTTGTCACTTTCTTTTATTTGACTAATGGCTAGGGCTTAGCCGAGCAATATGAAATAAAATGTTGGGGAAAAAAATTTATGAAATCAAAAAAACACTATTCATAACGTTTTTTGGAAAAAATGTTGTAAGCCATCTTATTTCTTTTGCTGTTTTCTATTTTACGAATTTTTCATTTCAAAATCGTTCGACCAGTTTTTTCAAAAAAATGTTTTTTTTGAAAAACTTTTCGAAAACATATTTTAAAATTTTTTTTAGTATGTCAATTTTAAGAAATCTATAGTTTATACTAGGAGAAAAAATTTAAAAAAAATCTATAGATCCGTTTTCAAAATATTCAAAAAACTAAATATTTTTTTAAAAAAATTATTAAAATTAAAAAAAAAATGTTTTTGAAAATTTTGATTAGCAATATTATTTGAATCATAAAACACTACATATTTTGAAAATTTCATCAAAATCCGTCAATTAGTTAACGAGAAAGTCTGATTTTAAAAAACCGGTCATATGGGAGGTACCGTTATAAAACTTTTTCTGAAAAATCCATTAAAATTAAAAGATAGATTTTGCACAGAAAACATCATTCTGAAAGTTTAATCAAAATCGTAGGAGCCGTTTTCGAGAAAAATAAGTTTTTTAATAAAAGTTGTATGGCAGGTACCGTTAGTTTTTGAGCTAGAATGCCAATTCCAAAAACTGTCGGGTAGAGCACTCTAAAAATACTATATACCAAGTTTGAATCAAATCGGCCGAACCGTTTAGGCTGTAGATATCGATACGGACAGACAGACAGACAGACAGACAGACAGACAGACGGACGGAATTTCCGGACCCACTTTTTTTGACTTCTCTATCATCGTAATATCATGTTTGATTGTTAGAATTTTTTTTTTTTTTTACGAATGCATAACTTGCCTTATAGTCCCTATAATCGCAAGTAAAAAACTGAGGGTAGAGTCGTCAGCCTAACAGTGAATTAGAAGTAACAGACAGAAGATCATTTATAAAAATGAGGAAAAGAGTCGGAGGCAGAACAGAGCCCTGTAACATACCAGCATTAATTTTGTTGAAATCAGACTTGAATCTATCTGACGGTTAATCAGCGTTTCCATGACCTTAGAAAGAAGGAATGTTAGTGCTATGGGTCGGTAGGAGGAGGAGGAGGATGAGTCATCTTTCTTAAGGACAGGCTGGACAAATGCTGTTTTCCTCTTCAGAAGAATCGGGGTTATACCATCCGGGCCAGCGGATTTGTGTATATCAAAATCTTTGAGAACTCTTGAAACTGTACGAGTGCGGAAAAAATCTGTCCCATGGAAAAATTTACATTCTCAAGTACAGGAGGGGCAACGTTGCTGTGAGGAAACGTGTTGCTGGCAGCGAAATCGACGGCGAGCAAGTTTGCTTTCTCTGAGTAAACAATTGGTTTGTTGTTGTCGATGAGCGTTGGAACCGAAAAGATGTTGAGGCGTTTCTAATAGTTTTTACGAATGACCAAAAATGTTTACTGCCTTTAAGACATTTTAAGATTTGTTGGTAATTTTTGATCATGCAAAAATTTGGTTCTTTCAATAAAGGAGTTGCATGAGCTCCTTGCTTGTTTGTGCTTTTTCCGATTTTTCTCTGTAGGGTTGGCTTTGTAAGATCGGAAACTTACTTCTTTGAGCCTGATAGCTTCTTTACATTCACGAGTTAAACCAGGGCTTTTCTTTAGGCTTATTCTTTTTACTTACTTACTTACTTACTTAGGTGGCGCTACAGTTCGGGACGAACCTGGGCCTCAACCAACATGCCTCTCCAGCCAACTCGGTCTTTGGCTAGCTGCCTCCAGTTTTGCACTCCAAGTTGGTTCAGGTCGTCCTCCACTTGTGCGCGCCACCTAAGGCGAGGTCTTCCTTGACTGCGTCTACCCTCTGGGATGGAATCGAAGATCCTGCGAGCCGGAGCATTGTTGTCCATTCGCTCTACATGACCTAGCCATCTTAAACGTAATATGCGTATTTTTTTGACCAGGTCAATGTCGCTGTACAGCTCGTATAGTTCTTGGTTGAACCTTCTCCTCCAAAGCCCGTTAACGCAGATAGGGCCAAAAATCTTCCGAAGAATCTTACGCTCGAAACGACTAAGGATATCTTCATCCGCTTTAGATAGAGTCCATGCCTCGGCGCCATAGAGCAGGACTGGGATGATTAGGGTCTTATAAAGAGTCTCCTTTGTCTTTCGAGAGAGGGCTTTGCTACTCAATTGCCTTGCTAGCCCATAGAAACAGCGATTGGCAAGAGTAATTCTTCGCTTTATTTCTGACGAGATGTTGTTGTCAGATGTTATAGCGGATCCGAGGTACACAAAGTCCCTAACTACCTCAAAGTTGTACCTGTCTTTTGTGATGTTTTGTCCAATCCGCCGGTGTTGTGTGTCCCTTTTTGTGGACAGCAGGTACTTCGTTTTGGCCTCATTGACTGCTAGTTCCATCTTAGCCGCTTCAGCTTCAATGCTAGCAAACGTTCCAGTGACAGCTCGCCGAGTTCTGCCAATGATGTCTATGTCGTCAGCGTATGCTAGCACAGACTTGAAAAAAATTGTCCCACTACAATTGACTTTCGAGTTTCTTATAATTTTTTCAAGTATTAAGTTGAAGAAATCGCACGATAGCGCATCACCTTGTCGGAATCCTTTTTTGACGTCAAAAGCTTCTGTGAGGTCGGAACCAACCTTGACGGAGCAGCGAGAGTTCTCCATCGTCATCCTGCACAGTCGGACGAGTTTTGTGGGAATGCCAAAACCTGACATGGCTCTGTATAGCTCGTCTCTATAAATGCTATCGTACGCGGCCTTAAAATCTATAAAGAGGTGGTGGGTATCGATTTGGAATTCTTGGGTGGTTTCCAGGATATGCCGTAGCGTGAACATTTGATCGATTGTGGACTTTCCTGGTCTGAAACCACACTGATAGGGGCCAATCAGGTTGCTGACGAAAGGTTTCAGGCGTTCACATAGTACGGCAGAGAGGATCTTGTAGGCGATATTCAGGAGACTTATTCCTCTATAGTTGGCGCAGTTTAGAGGGTCTCCTTTCTTGTGAATCGGGCAAACGATGCTGAGGTTCTATTCATCAGGCATACTTTCTTCTGACCAAACTTTAGAGATGAGTTGGTGTATGCACTCCACCAGGTCATCTCCGGCCGCTTTAAAAAGTTCGGCGGGTAATCCGTCGGGTCCAGCAGCTTTGTTGTTTTTGAGTTTAGATATTGCTATCCTTACTTCATTTTGGTCAGGTGGACGGAAGTTTTGTCTGTCATCATCCATGTTGAATGGTTCATTCTGCCTGACAGCGGGATTTTGGCCTTCATCGCCGTTTAACAGTCTGCAGAAATGGTCCTTCCATGTACTCAGCACCGACTGTGACTCTACTACGAGGTTTCCATTCCTATCTCTACAGGCTTCTGTGCGGGATTTTTTTCCTTGGCATGTTCTTTTTACCTGTTGGTAAAACTTCCGCACGTTGTTCCTGGAGTAGCATCTCTCAATATCTTCGATCGCGCGCTTCTCATGCTCTCTTTTTTTCTTTTGGAGAAGCCGGTGTTCTTCCCGTCTTTTCTGCTCGTAAAGCTCGCGAGCAGCTCTCGTCTTTCTTTGCAGCGTCGCTTTATATGCCTCTTGTTTGGCTGCATGGGCATGCCTGCATTCGTCATCAAACCAGAGGTTTCGTGGTGGTGGTCTGGTGAAACCTAGCACATCAGTTGCGGCATCTCTGATGGCTTGTTGGCAGTGTTGCCACTGATCTTCGGCACTTGATGCTGGCGGTACTGGATTTCTTGAGAGGTTACGGGATATTCGATCGGCATAGGTTCTGGCGGTTTCTTGCGATTGCAGCTTTCCGACGTCATACTTCCTCACAGTATTACTCCGTTGTTGTGGAGTTCGGGTTATTCGCATTCTTACCTTTGCTGCAACAAGGTAGTGATCCGAGTCGATGTTAGCTGCTCGGAAGGTGCGAACATCCAAGATACTGGAGGCGTGTCTTGCATCGATCGCAACGTGATCAATCTGATTGACGGTTCTTTGATCTGGGTGTCGCCAAGTCCCTTTGTGTATATCGAGATGAGGAAACCGTGTGCTTGCAATGGTGACGTTATGTTCCGCTGCGAAGTCAATTAGCCTAAGTCCGTTTTCAGACGTTGTGTCGTGTAGGCTATGTTTTCCGACAGTCCTACCAAAGATTTCCTCTTTACCTATTTTGGCATTAAAATCGCCTAGTACGATCTTAACGTCGTATTTAGGGCATTGCTCATAGGTTTTTTCGAGGAGCTCATAGAAGTCATCCTTGGTGGCGTCATCTTTGTCCTCTGTGGGGGCATGAGCGCATATTAGGCTAATGTTGGCGAATTTAGCCTTGATACGGATTGTCACAAGACGCTCACTTACGTGTCGAAAGCCCAAGACTTCTTGCCTAAGTCTACCGCTTATGACGAATCCGCACCCAAATAAACGCTATGGTCTTCTTGCACAATCACCGTAGTACACGTCACAGTTTTTCATCCTCCTTTTGCCCGGCCCATTCCATCGCACTTCCTGGATGGCAGTAATTCCTGCTCTGTAGCAGTCTAGGGCCTCCGCTAGTTGCTTGGATGTACGTGATCTGTTAAGAGTTCTAACATTCCACGTGCTGATCCTAAGGTCGTTGTCCTTGATTCGTTTTTCCGGGTCGTCAACAGTAAATCTGTCCTTTTCCGAGGCTATTGGTCGATTCGCAACTTTTTCTTTTTTCCGTGGCAGGGTTGTTAACTCCACGCACAACCCCCAACCTGGAGGGCCAGGTCCTTTGTTGGATTCCTTGGACAAAAGGAACCGGAGAATCCGGAGTCAGTAACCCACTTCGGGGATATGAGCGCTGCCGTTGGCCCATTAAGGGTTCATCCACCACCATCTCTATTTCAATGCCCTGACTTGCATTGAATTGTCCCAATGACCTTATCTCCAAATACGTCGAAGTAGCTCATTAGGGCGTCTGCTTCGTTGACTGTTGACGCCACCGTTGGTCCAATTGGTTGGGCTCATCCGCCGTACGTCCTCTTTCTGAGGGGCTCGTGCAAGACTTCTGCGAATCGATCAGAACAGTCATTAAAGCAGAGCATTATAGTGTTGCTATTTTTTCTGTGTTCAACACTCGCGCTTATAGGTTTAGCAGGAATGTGTCCGGGTGGACAGACCAGTACCCGGTGGTTACCGCGGGGAGGTAAAATAAGCACAATTGATGTGTACGATATAGTTGCAGCGACTGTGCATCACCAGTTTGATGCCTTTCAGTGCCTACCCTATTCATAAAGCACCCAACCACCAGGCTTATTCTTTTTACTCTGTTATAAATAAAAGCAAGCATTCCTTGAAGAATCACATTTGTGATCATTTCAGCAGAAGTGACACAATGGTCCGAAGTGGCAAATGGAGAAGTTACACTAATGGTATATAGAGTATAGGCGGCTTCAGACAGCGCATCAAACTCGTTACAAGACGAATAACTGTCGAGACTTGGACTCCTGTAAATAAAACAATAATGAAGGACACGCTTGCGGACAGTAAATTTGAGCCACATAAGAAGTTAAAGTCCGTGTTGGAACATTGCCCGTATTGGGAAAGGCTCTAGCAAGCAATATCATTCCTAACATGGACCACAAGACCATGATGGGAAAAAAGCAAATTTTTATAAATCAGTATTTACTCCAACTTAAGTTTCACTAAATGCCAAAACAGCTGGCCTGTATTGAACAGTGTAGACGTACACGTGAAAGAAATTCTTCCTTAAACCGCGAATATTAGAATTAAATTACATGTCTTCAATTAATAAAAAAATAACATTACTTGTTTTTTTTATGATGTTGGTTCGTTGTTATTTTTAACACTTTACCCATCAGGTTTTGAGATCAGGGATCCCCACTTCTCATTTACTATACATTCTGTCAAAGTGAAAGTAATTTTTGATTTTCTTTTAAACAACATAGAAATCGTTTCTTTGTGTTAAATATCATTTCAATAATTAAAACTTAATACAAAAATAAATTTTGTTTTGAATATTTGAGATTTGTTAAGGATTTAATGTGATTTGATTATATGTATTTATTAGTGAATATTATAATATAAATTATAATATAATTAGAAACACAATTTTAAATATAAATTCAACGAAATATATGTAACTTAGACACAGCAACGCGTAGCCGGGTCTGCTAGTTATTTAAAATGTTTCAGTAGATGTTTTCCAGATTACTAAGTAAATTAGCCAGTTCGAGTACCATATCTAGCTGTCGTTCCATTTGGGAGCAGGTGCTCTCCACCTCTGCGTGGTGCTCCTGGAAACAAGGATCTGAAAGTGTGACTGTTAATTCAGTTACTATAAGTAAGTCCTTGGCGAAGTGAGAGCGAAGAAGGGTAGAGAAAGGATTTTTAATGAGATATAGAGAATCCCCAGCGAAAATTGATGATACTTGCCTGAATTGAGGTTAAAGTCTGAAAAGTAAAGGTGCCAACACACCTCTAACTTAGTAAGCTTTAACCAGGGAAAATGGAACTCACTATAATACCTTTAGGGTATTAGAGATGAGTTCAGTAACAAGTTGAACAAAAAGGAAATGACGGAAAAGTTGTTGAGGGCGACATGCCCGCTATGAGTTGGGTTTATAAACTCATGGTTTGGTTTGCCTAACATTCAGGTGCAGCTTAGCTGGGCGGGGTGATGGTGAAGATTCAGTGACATTTCTCAACACTGTTTTCGAATCCATCACTCTAAACTCGGGTTGGAGGTTCCCGGATGACGCTTGTGGTAAGTCAGACCTCAAGTTTCCTTTGAAGCTAGGCCATACCCATGGCTGAATATATGTTGGGTACCACGGGTTATCAGGAGAGCCCAGTTGATTACGTGAGCAATGCTCGGTAGCAACTGCCTGATTCGTGGGGCTGTGGTTGTACCCAAAGCGGAAGCGTATGGTTTGTCACAAGTTGACAAGGTGCATGATAGGCCTCGCTCCTAAGCAAGGGGAATGACCATGACTACAACATGATTATTAAATTGCTACTAGAGTGGTTTGGGGAGCCACTCTAGTGAAATAACATCATATTTATATGATGATACGTAATTAGAGTGGACTGAAGGCACCACTCTAAGAGTGACTGGGAACCACTCTAGGGATCTGGTCAATGCTGATTTTGAACCCAGATGGCTAGGCCCATCGCCAGATTAAGCCTTAATAGGCAGGTGCTAGCGTAAAGCTTATCTCGATCTGTCGTTCCATTTGTTTGATCCAAGTTCTTGCACCTGCCTTTTTATTGAAATCGGTTGGGCGGTGCATGGAATCCATTCAAGGGGAATCTGCTCCACATGCTCCACTAAGACTAGTGCCAAAGCCTTTGAAAATGCTAAAAAGTGAAAAAAATATTATAGTTGAAAGAAACTCAATCGAAAAGGATGATGTTACAACAAACATGAAAGGAAAAACAAATTACGGGCGATCTTAGGTCGGGAAGTGGGGGTGGGGGTTTAAGTGTAAAATACGGTTTATCTTATTTTCCGGCAAAACTACAAGTCCTATGAAAACAAAGTCATATGGCAAAGTGATAGGTAATAACAATATCTACAACTCTTGCGCATACTTTTTTTACATAACCTCAAAATTTATGTAAACAATTCATAAAAAACACATTTTGAATAAATCTATTGCTAAGACATTCTTATACACAAAACTTTTAGAATATGTACAATTTGTTTAAGCATCAGTAACTTATTGGTTTCTCCAGTTGTTTTTTCTTTAGCAAATGTTTTGCAAAGCCTCTTAAGAATGAAATCCATTTCCGTTTTATTAAGATACGTTTCAGCAAGGAAACCAGCGAGACTGTCGGTTTTCTTATACACTTTGTATTGAGTTCCTCGTTTTCCGACATAGGGTTTCATCAGAATTGTATCCCTGCTTAAAGTAAATTTAAAAAAAAAAGAAGAAATCAAAATCCTCGCACTCACAATGTGTCCATCAAAAACTACTTCTCCTGTATCTGACACTTTCCAGTCGAGTGGTTGCATTGCCATTAAATCCTCTTTTTGACAGGCTACCGCCATCACCACCGTGCGTCGTCGTCCTCGTCTGTCCATACGTTGTCGCTCTGTAAACTTCTCTATGGGAACCAACACCAGGAATCAAAAAATCCGCATTTATCCTGGCACGTCAATTGCATTTCGCTTTTTTCGATTTATTTCCTTTTCGAAAAAAAGTATATATGTACATGTACTAGTCTAGGGTTCCATCCAAACCAAACCCAATGGACCCACAGACAGGCGATATTTGTCAACCCCTAGAGAGATATTGTTTCGATTTTTATTTTTCAGAAATTTTTTGTTGGAAAGAAAAGGAGTCGTTTCCTGCCACCGCATCCTCCCCCAATGTCACATTCTTATCGCTTAGAGAGCAGAGCAGTGACAAACGTTTTAAATTGTACAAATTCAATTTTTATTTACTCTGGCGCGATGTTGGATGTTATTTTGTTGTATTCCTGTGATTTCCTTGAGTGCACTTTAAGTTGTATTCATTGTTAAGTCGACTTGCGGCTGTATTCGGATTGATCGGCGACGATGATGCTGATGGAAGAGGGTTTAGTGCGCTGTTTATGTGTGCACACGCTTCAACGAAACTCTGGTAAAAATGAATAAAAGTGTATTCTTTGTTACCGGCGTGGTGTTCGGAGTATCTAGTGAGTGCACACAAAATTTAGTCCCCTTATGGTCTTGAATAGAGTCAGCGGATAAAAAAAAAAACAAAGATACAACATATCCACCGGACACAAATTGCACGTTCAACTGAATCAGAGAAGTCTTGAAGTTGGCTGATAACGAAAAAGATCGAAGATAGTAGACGTAAATTTTATTGAAGGTTGAACTTTATGGTCCTATGATCTTAGATCAGAAGAACAAATGCAGCAACCACTTTTACATGACTTTTATGATGACTTTCTTCTTACATATTGGAATATGCTTCAATTTGGCTCATATGTACATACACAGAGTTACAAAAAAAGTGGCGCAATCATAGTTTTTGATGTGTTGGTATCATTTTGATAATATGCCGCTATGTTTATGAAAAGCTTTATTTTTTCAGTTTAACGGAATATTTGTGTGCTCTTTTGCATGATCTCTTTTTATTTTCCTTGTGGTAAATGCACATGTTAATCGTTTTTCATACTTGACGCGGGTTTTACTGATTCTGGCTTTTCCGTGATCCCGTAAATATTTTAATCAGTTTATTGTTATGAGTTTAGTTTAGTTTGTTTTTTTATTAGTTTTTTAGTAATTTTTGTGAAAAAAATATGCATATAAAAGCAGAAGAAGTCGCCAGAGCACTGGCTTTGGTTAAGGATGGACGAAGTATACGGTATGCCGCTATTATGATTAGAAAACCGGAGGCAAAGCTAAGAAGAGCTATTAAAAGGTACAGGGACACCAATTCTTACACCCGACGTCAAGGCTCAGGTCGACCGAGATCAACATCTGCAAGGGATGACCGATTTTTGGTGCTTCAAAGCCATCGGGATCGTCACCAAACCGCGGTTGAGCTGTCTCATAGACATCGATCAGTGAGGGGGACAGCTGTAAGTGCACAAACGGTGAGGCGGCGATTAGTAGAGAGTGGCATGAGAGCAAGAAGGCCCGCTCGCGTGCCGAGACTCACGGTGCAGCACAAGCAACGTCGGATGGAATTTGCTCGCCTTCACCAAAATTGGACCGAGGTCGACTGGAGTAGAGTTCTTTTCACTGATGAGTCAAGGTTTTGTCTGCGCTCATCAGATGGACGTAGCAGAGTGTGGAGATGAACAGGTGAAAGATTCTCTTCGGCAACACTTGCTCAGCGGGAAAATTTCTGGGGAGATTCAGTCATGGTGTGGGCAGGTAAACCGAGCTATGCATCGTGGAAAGATCCATCAACTCAAGTTATTACCTGAACAGCATTCTGAAGAAATGCGTGGTTCCATTTGCACCATTAATTGGCAATAACTGTTTGCTGATGCATGACAATGCTAGTTGCTAGGTGCGTTAGCGACTACGTGCAAGAAGCGAAAATCGTGGTGATGGCTTGGCCAGCGATGAGCCCGGACATGGATCCCATCGAACACGTCTGGGACACGCTGGGAAAAATGATAAGGTGGCGACCTGCCCTCCCAGAGACACTCAGTGGGCTGAGATCTGCTCTGATCGAGGAATGGCACAATTTGGACGACACCATCGTAGCAAACCTTATCCAATGTATTCCCAGGCGAATTAAAGCTTTGCTAGATGTTCGGGGAGGTAATACTCAATATTAAAAGAACGAGAACTCGTTGAAAAAATAAAATTAAAATAAGAGTGTTTAATTTAATTTATGAAGTTTTATACATTTTCTTTAATTTGTTTTATTTCTGAATTCTTGCAAATTTTTTTTAGATGACTTTTATTGTTATTAATAAACATAACTGTGTTAAAAAAACGTTTTTTCTTAATCACTTCAAAATATTACAACATCTTAAGGTGCGCCACTTTTTTTTGTAACTCAGTGTATAAGTAAGTATGTAAGTATAAGACTTTAAATTATTTCAACTGATCTAAACGGATGAAAGTGATAAAAGCCATAGTTTTGTGGGTATCATGTATTTAGTTTGATGAGACGATACGAGTTGAGTATTGTGTTGATATTGTTGATACAAATTGACCGTCCTTTTCTATATCTACTATTAGAAGTTTAAATATTGATAGCATCTGAAACTGCTTGCATTTGCTGGAGTATGATACGTTGGAAAGAAACTATATTTCGACTCCAAATTACATAATCTATCGCAAGAAGACATCGATGGATGCTTCCCTTAAGTAGATGATATCCTAAAACAAGCACCCGAAGTACGTCGTGCAGAACAGAGGTCTGCAAACTTTAAAATAGCATCACACAATGGTGATAAAACAACACGCCAAACAGGCCAAGTTCCCTGCATATTCGAAGGTGGAAATCCAAAATATTTTACATTCACTAATGAAAAAGTAGTTAGCTGGAGTCGATATACCCAATATTTAGAAGGGTCATATAGTAGTTTGAAGTCGAAAAGTCTAATATATTTTTTTTAGTGACTATGTTGTCTTTTTTTTGTTTTTCCTTGAAAAGCAATAATAATATTTGTTTTTTGCCAAAGACGCTTTTGCCGCAATAAAGACAATAGTAGTTCAAGCCATTTTTTTGTACGAATTAAAGTTTGCGTAAGAATGGGTGTTGAAAAATTACCTGAAATAAGCCATTTTTGTAAAGTGAGCAAAAAAATTGATTTTTTTTTTACATTATTTTACTGTGAAAAATAACTGCGTCGTCAGGTGTGGATTGAAGGAACGCAAATCCAAAAATATGTTTTTTCACTCAAGTGTTTTCAATTGTTAGATAGGTATTGCTTCTAGCTAGTAGACCTATGTACCTTAAATTTCTTAAAAAAATAACTGCGCCTCCAGGAGCGGATTGAAAGATCGCCTGTCAGAAAATACATATGTATTTTCACGCATGTGGAAAATCTAGCTGAGTATATTTTAAACTATCAGATAGGTATAGAGTTCACCTGCCCGATTGATATACCACAAATCTCCCAAACAAATAAATACGTCTCCAGGAGCGAATTGAAAAGGTCACATGACAATTTTTTTTTCACTCAAGCTTATAACGGGTGATTTTTTTGAGGTTAGAACTTTTTTTTTTTAAAAAAACGCATAAAATTTGCAAAATCTCATCGGTTCTTTATTTGAAACGTTAGATTTGTCCATGACATTTACTTTTTGAAGATAATTTCATTTAAATGTTGACCGCGGCTGTGTCTTAGGTGGTCCATTCGGAAAGTCCAATTTTGGGCAACTTTTTCGAGCATTTCGGCCGGAATAGCCCGAATTTCTTCGGAAATGTTGTCTTCCAAAGCTGGAATAGTTGCTGGCTTATTTCTGTAGACTTTAGACTTGACGTAGTCCCACAAAAAATAGTCTAAAGGCGTCAAATCGCATGATCTTGGTGGCCAACTTACCGGTCCATTTCTTGAGATGAATTGTTCTCCGAAGTTTTCCCTCAAAATGGCCATAGAATCGCGAGCTCTGTGGCATGTAGCGCCATCTTGTTGAAACCACATGTCAACCAAGTTCAGTTCTTCCATTTTTGGCAACAAAAAGTTTGTTAGCATCGAACGATAGCGATCGCCATTCACCGTAACGTTGCGCCCAACAGCATCTTTGAAAAAATACGGTCCAATGATTCCACCAGCGTACAAACCACACCAAACAGTGCATTTTTCGGGATGCATGGGCAGTTCTTGAACGGCTTCTGGTTGCTCTTCACTCCAAATGCGGCAATTTTGCTTATTTACGTAGCCATTCAACCAGAAATGAGCCTCATCGCTGAACAAAATTTGTCGATAAAAAAGCGGATTTTCTGCCAACTTTTCTAGGGCCCATTCACTGAAAATTCGACGTTGTAAGTCTATTTATGATGAAATGTCAAAGCATACTGAGCATCTTTCTCTTTGACACCATGTCTGAAATCCCGCGTGATCTGTCAAATACTAATGCATGAAAATCCTAACCTCAAAAAAATCACCCGTTACATGCCTATATCCCGATATGTCTGATAGGTTGAGTCCAGCTAACTAAACAATATACTCAAAATCTCCCAAAATAATAACTGCGTCTCCAGGAGCGGATTGAAGGGTCAGATTTTTTTTCACTCAAGCCTTCACATGCCTATATCTTGTTATGTAGAAGTTTTAGCTCAGTATTTTTTAACTGTCAGATAGGTATTTAGTCCAGATACATAATCTATATATACCATAAATCCCCGAAAAAAAATGCGCCTCGAGGATCGGATATAAGGTTCACGGTCGGAAAATATATTTTTCACTGGCGTTATTTGTTCCTTTTCCATAATTTTGTATTGTTTATTACATTAATATTCCCCCCAGAACCGCTTTGATGATTATGAAGTGGTGGAGGGGAAAATCGATCCGAAAAGTAACTAAAACAATGCCAACATGATGTGAATATGGTTGGCTTTTATCAGAGAAGAAAATTAGTTTTGTTAATTTTGATTTGTCTGGGAGGGGTTGCGGGGTAGATTTAGGCCCTCAAAAGGTTGAAATTTTTTCCAGAAATCATAATTACGACAAAAATTGATCATAACTCGAGTTTAACAGAAGAAATGATGGAAAATCTGAAGTTTTTGTCATTTTTTTTAGAGAAATTTGAAAAATTACCTTTTTTCGAAGCGTCATATATTGGTAACAAATTGACAGACAATCTTACATATAAACACAAACGTTTTTTAACGTAGAACGTAAGCGATAAAATTAGGTGGAATTTCGAATCTTCCTTCGGCTTTTTTTGGTCACATTAAATTTAGCAAAGAAACAAAAACAGTAACTTTGGCATGTCCCGACGTTTCGGCAAGGGTTGTGGCCTTCTTCAGGGGAACTTTATTACACATCAAAATACAAGATATAGTTATATGCACAATAAATAACAATAGTAAGAAACTTACATTTCAAAACAAAATTTAATTTTTTTTTTTTTTTTTTTTTAAATAACATTAATGTAATTTAAAGTTTTTGTATTAAAAAAAAAATGAAAAAAAAACACTTCTACTTAAGAAGTTTAGTCTTCGATTGAAGGCAAAAGAGAAAAAGAGATATTTTGTTTTTATGTAAAAACAAGAGAACAAAGTACTTAGTCGACAAACTAAGATAAACCAAACTTAATTTATGGAGATTGTTGATTTTTGTCTTAGAGACAACAACTATCTACAATTCAAAACGGATATCTACAAACAAGTTTTCGGAATGCCAATGGGTAATCCTCTTTCAGCCACTATTGCCGATATTTTCATGGACCATTTATTGGACGAATGTTTGAATTCCTGTAAAAATAAACCGAATTTCATAGCGAAGTACGTCGATGACATATTTGCTGTGATAGATGGACGAAAAGTTGATGATATCTTACTGGTGCTTAACAAATTTCATCCAAAAATATCGTTCACGGTCGAAAAAGAACACAACTGTACAATAGCGTTCTTGGATGTCAAAATTCTACGAGAAAACAATCATCTCTCATTTGATTGGTTTCAAAAAGAAACATCTTCAGGAAGACTCATTAACTTCCGTTCAAACCATGCCATGCATATTATAATGAATACGGCCTCTAACCTTGTGAACAAAGTTTTCACGTTGAGTGATGAAAAGTTTCACTGTGCGAATGAGAAAAGAATCACAAGAATATTGAGTGACTGGCTACCCTACTGCGGTCATTCGCAGTTTGATTTTAAAACACAAATACAAAACACCGACACAGGGGAATGTCTTAAACACAAATGGGTTTTTTAACAGCGTCATTTATGTTCCAAGTCTCATTCCATTGAAAGTGGCCATCTTCCCGATTTTGAAGGAGTCCAAGTTCTCCAAACAGAAAAACATACTTCCAAGAGATACACCCTCGAGACTCTTCATATATTAAAAAAACAAAAAAACAACATGAACCGAAAGCAAGATACACAGAGTATATCATCAGTATACTGTTCTCTTGTTTCTACATAAAAACAAAATATCTCTTTTTCTCTTTCGCCTTCAATCGAAGACTAAACTTCTTAAGTAGAAGTGTTTTTTTTTTATTTTTTTTTTTTATTCAAAAACTTTAAATTATATTAATGTTATTTAAAAAAAATTAAATTTTGTTTTGAAATGTAAGTTTCTTACTATTGTTATTTATTGTGTATATAACTATATCTTGTATTTTTATGTGTAATAAAGTTCCCCTGAAGAAGGCAACAACCCTTGCCGAAACGTCGGGACATGCCAAAGTTACTGTTTTTGTTTCTTTGCTAAATTTAATGTGATCAAAAAAAGCCGAAGGAAGATTCGAAATTCCACCTAATCATATCTAAAAAATTGGTCAACACATACATTTTAATTGTAAGCGATAAAAGTTATTAATGGAAAACCAAATAAATTGCACGACTGGATCGCACGTACTTGCTCATATGTGCGGTCACATCGTCGAATTAAATTTTTTTTAAATGTACGACCGGGTCGCACGAACTTATTCTTATGCTAGATAATTGCTTAGTGTCTGCATATGTTTGTATATTATAATATAAACATTTTTTTTTTCGAAAATTCTTTCATTTTTTTAATTAGTTTAAGAGTTTTCTCGAGAAACTAAGTATGCAATAAAATTTGAAAACTAAATGTCTATCGAGGAAAAAAAATATTGAAAATCATTTTTTTAAAAGTCGTTTTTTGAAAAACTTGTCGAAGAAATATTTAAATTTTTTTATCTAGTACGTTATTATAAGAAAATCTGTAGCTTTCGTCTGGGAAAATTATTTAACAAAAATTCCATCAACTCGTTTTCAAAATATTTCGAAAACCAATATTTTTTAGAAAATTTAAAAAATCGAAAAAAAAATATTTAAATCCAATATTAATTGAATTATAAATAATTTTCTGCATGCAAAATTTTATTGTAATCGGGATAATCGTTTACAATAAAACCATATTTAAAAAAAAACAGAACAAATTTCGAAAAATTCATTCTAACTGAAAGATGTGTGTTGTAGAAAATAGCACCATGAAAGTTTTATCCAAAGCGTTAGAGCCGCTTTCGAGAAAATCAAACTTTTTGTTAAAGATTGTATTGCAGGTACCGTTATTTTTCGGCCTAGAGCAAAAATGTAAAGTACCCATCGAGATACTACCAAACAAATACTAAATACTAAGTTTGAAGCAAATCGGCCCATCCGTTTAGGCTGTAGAGGTGCGAACAGACAGACGGAATTTCCGGACCCACTTTTTTCGACTTCTCTATCATCGTAATGTTATGTTTGATTGTTAGATATTTTTTTTTGCACGAATCCATAACTTGCCTTATAGTACCTATAAACGGTAGTAAAAATGTCGAAAAGGTTGCAGTTTTTTCTCCCCCACATTTTTTGTACACGGTCCAAGAGGTCCAACACTTGAGAAAATTTTAATTTACCATCCCTTAGCATTATCCCATAATTAATTAAATTCCGACCTATCTCGACCTAAAACTACCTGCCGAATGGACTACTTGAAATAATAGTGCATCACTGTCACCCCAACACCTAAGGTTAGACGGAGACCTAGAAAACAAAGAAGAAACCATCTTTACAAGTTCAATTGTTCTTATTCTTTATTTTATTTATGTCATATAATATTAGCATTGATATAAAGCATTTGCATACTTAATTTAAACAAAACCAAATTCAATTCAAAGTTAAATCAAATCAGTGAAGCTTTAGAAAATATAATTTCTTTAATCATTTGGACCGATTTGGATCTCTAAGATGTTGAAATATTAATAACATGCACTTGCAAACTATTGTCGCATTAATCACTTCCAAAATTCTAAGAAGTGTTTTAAGTTGTTGAACTTATTAAAGAATTGTTATCACCTGAATTTTATTTTTGTTTTTGTCCAAGAACATGAGCTCTACAATTTATATATGTGAATTATATGGTCATTTTTTTTAGATCCAATTAAACGCATAATTTATAGCCTAGGCTTAAAAGCCCATACGATATGTCACCGAATTTTCCATGTTTTTGAAGTTAATGTCTTAAAATTAAACAGTTCAAGGTGTCCGAAATGAGATTCCTATTCTTATAATGGCATCCTGATGACTTTAACACAACCTGAAGTCATTCCAAATTAACATTTAACAACAAATTCTTTTCACATTCAAACACTTAAAGCCCGCTCTTTCAAAAGATCGCTTTGTTCCACCTGTTTTCTTTCAACATATCTGAGGCCATGGAAACCCTGATCTTGGAAAGAACACATTCTTAAGTGTTATACATGTATTCCTTAACAAACGAGTTCACAGAATAGGTACCCTCATAGACTCCTTCTGTCTTCTTTTATTCAACATTGAAAGTGTTAATTGTCAAACAAATTTACGACTCTCGAATTGCCTTAAGATACGCGCTCTTATAAAATAAAAAAAATCTCATGTTCGCCTTTTAGAAACAGAGATAAATGCCCCATCATTAAGCCTTTGATTTGGGCAATGATTTTATTTCTTTCGAGATAGATTTTTATGATAGTTGCGGGTCCACTTCACGGAACATATTACAGGCGCAATGGGTTGAGGACTTACCTCCTGCAGATTTGCTATGGATCAACCTGTTTAATTTCACAGGCAATTAAAAACGGTAGTAAATGAAAATTGAGATATACTAGAAGGGATAATGTGGAACTTATGGTTAACCCAAAAGGTGAAACCGGCATGTTTCATGGTCAAGGAATTTCAGTTGCGAGAAAGCAATCGTTATCATGGGTGGGTGATTGGTAATGAAAGGTTTTATATGCGAGGTATAATCGTGTTTCATTTATTTATTTATTTACAAGCTTACTTAAATCTTAATATACATATATATAGAATGAGAACTTAAAAATAACTAAACTTAAAATTATATTTATAAATGTTTGGGATTAAAAAAAAATTCGAATTCAATTCCTTAGAATTTTATTGTAACAATAATATTAAAGAATTGAATTCTCTTAACATAAAATATATTATGTATATTAATATATACATACATACATATAAAATTAATTTTCAAAATTAATAGAAATGGGAGAGCTTTTAATTAATGTAAGTGGGAGACAAGATTTTTACGAAGGATTGATTTAGAGGTTTGAAATCGAACAGATTTGAGGAGTTGTTAACATGGCTTATAGCATACGCGACAAAGGGTTATTAAAGCTGTAGTTCGTACTGGGAAAAGGAATGCGGAATAAGGAGACAGACCGTAGATTACGAGGATTAGTCTTGATGGAGATCAAACTCATAAGAGAGGGACAAACAATGTTTCCACTTAGAAGGTCGTGGACGAATATTATATCTGCGATCTCTCACCTTTTTTGAAGGAACTGGAGGTCAATTGGTTGCAGACGTTGAGCATACGATGGCAAGCGATACCTCCCAAGGAAGGTTGCGCAGAGCAAAACGAAGAACTCTGCGTTGCACAGCTTCGAAACGTTTAGCCTGTGTAATCTGTTATGGTGACCAATTTTGGGAAGCATATTCAAGGATTGGCCTCACAAAAGTTACATAGAGAGCCTTTAAAATGTATGGGTCGGAGAATTCTATAAATCCGAGCATACTGTTTGCTCTTTTTATTAAAGAGCCAATATCGAAGTGAAAATTAAGTTCCTTATCCCAAATGACACCTAAACGTTTGCGGGAAAACTTTAAGGAGTGGCAATTCCCCACATTTAGCTCCAGATTTTGTTTTCCGCACCAAATAGAGAACATATGAAGATTTTTTTGTAAGATATGAACATCATCAGGACACAGAATGCGTTTAAATATTTCCATATCATCTGCCTATATTAGAAGATTGCAGTTAAGAATTTTGACAACATCATTTATTGCTAAGATGAAAATTAATGGACCAGGATGGCTACCTTGCGGGACACCAGAAGTTGCACTGAACGGTTCGGTATGAGATGACCTAAAACAAATTATATTTTCTTTTGGGTCAAATAAGAGTTTATCCAAGAAATTGAAGAGTGGGGGAAAACCTAGGATATTGAGTTTAAAAAGGATGATGTTATGTAACATTCTGTCAAATGCTTTACTAAAGTCGGTAGCAATAACATCAACTCCATTTCCGTTATCTAAAGTGCATAAGGCATAAGAAACAGATTGGTGGTAGTTGACCTTCTAGCTGGAAATCAGTGTTGAAGAGGAGGCAAAATTGATTTACAGTGAAAGGACAGTATTTCGTAGATGATGATTTCAAATAACTTCGGTTTACATGATAGCTATGGGACGATAGTTGGACACATTGTTTGTTATCCTTTTTTGTGGATAGGGACAATGTATGATGTTTTTCAACATATTGAAAAAACTCTGCATAATTAATAGTTTGAAAAGGGAAGTAAGCGTTTGAATTAAGATGCTCGAACATTTTTCCGGTCCAGAAGAGTAATCGTCCTCGAGCTTATCTATTTTATTTTTAATCGGGAATGAGATTATGTTAAGCGAAGAAAACGAAGTATGTTGAGAGTTTTTCAAATATTGAAAATATTGTATATCCGGTTCAACGTCACACGCGTAAACGATAGTTAAAAATGTTCAGCAAAGAAATTTGCAACTGATTTTGGGTCAGATGAAGAGTTGCCGTGGAAGGAGAGGGAAGAAGGATAGCCATCAGATTTTCTTTTTTTATATATAAATTCATAAAACTTTTAGGGTTCGACTTAATTGAAGATTGCATTTGAAGAATAAGAGTTCCGAAAACTGGGATAAAGCTAATAAGAAAGCTTGGTAGTCGCTTTTTTTCTTGGATCGAAGATACTTTTTCCACAAATTATTTCTGAAATTTCGAAGCGACCGAAGGTCTTTATTGTATACCAAGGTGGAGAAGAAGTGTAGTTTTTTTACGAGGCACGAAAGGCACGGATTGGGCAAAGCATTTAAAAACTTCGGAATAGAATAATGTCAAAGCTTGATTAATTGAATTTGTAGAAATTAATATCGGCAAGAAGTGAATTTAGTTTAGGGAAATCTGCTTTTCTAAAGGACAAGTGTGTGCTATTGAGTAATTTTTTAAACTAAATACATCTAATATGGTTGTGATTGTTTTGATTTTTTTTTCTTATTATGACACTTTACTTTAAATAGATAATTTGATAAGATGTTAAATGTTTTATTAATTTTTAAAATTTTATAAGTTGTCACTTTTACTTACGATTATAGGGACTATAAGGCAAGTTTAGGATTCGTAAATATTAAAAAAAATTATCATAGAGAAGTCTAAAAAAGTGATCGAGAAAAAATGTCTGTCTGTCCGTCTGTCTGTCTGTCTGTCAGTATGTTTAACGAGCTGCATCCTAAACGGCTAAACCGATTATCTTCAAATTTGTTGTGTATGATTATTTTGACATTTCCCAGAGGGGAAATTGAAATTTTATTTTTAGGCCTAAAAATAACGGTACCTGTCATATGACCGTTTAGGAAAAGCTTATTTTTCTCGAAAACGGCTCCAACGATTTTGATAAAATTTTTTGAGAATTTTTTTGTTTGTATTGGCTATCATTTGATTAGAACCAAATTTCCGGGAAAAGACTATTAACGGTTCCTTTCATATAACGGTTTTTTTTAATTTTGGGCTTTTTCGGTAACGGCTCTTTGGATGTTTGTCAAATTTTATATTTGACAAGATCTAGGTAGCCAAAATTAATTTTTCATATCAACATTTTTGATAACTTTTTTCTAATTAAAATTAATTTTAGATTTTTTTTTTTTTTTTTGAAAAATCAACATTTCTAAAACTAATCAAAAAAAATATTTCAAATTTTATATTCACATGTATATTAATAAACTCTAGAAAACTGCATACATTAATTTAAAAAAAAATTCAAAAAAAAATAAAAATAAAAACAGGATTTTATCAAAACCGTTACTACAGTTTTCGAAATACTTTTTTCATAAATTCTTTGTTATTTGAGACGTGTGATGGCGTACTTCATTTTTACTAAAAACCGTTAAGTATTGTGGTTTTAATATTTTTATAAGTACAAACTGTGTTGTTTTCAACGTAAATGTTATTTGTTTCTGTTACAGATCCTGCTTTTCAATGTAATAAGGCACCTAAGAGCAAGTACGTGCGACCCAGTCGTGCCCATTTTTTACATATTTACTTGTTTCTGTCAAAAACCTTGACCTACAATATTGTGGTGTCTATCACACATAATGTCTATCATACATAAGATCAAGTACGTGTTGAGCCATTAACTTTTTACAGAAACCTCCAGCAACTTAATAAGACCTTAATTTGCATACATTAATATTTCTTATTACGTAGGAGATACAGGTTATTTGCTAATCGAATTAAGGGAAAACTCAAGTTCTTCTTTTCCGCAGAACAAAATAGAATTTGATGAATACACATACAAGAAAGACTTCCTCATTAAACAATAATTACGGATATAAGCCCACCAACAGCTGCTTATCCTATCTTATTCGAAAATTCTAAAAATACAATTATTTTTGGCTTATCAACATTCAACCTTCACACGCCTGTTAGCTAAATAGGACGCCATTTAGTGTCTGTAAGTAATTGAAATCCTTTCGCGGTATTTTTGCGGATAACACCAAAAGCCTTGAATCGCTTATTTCGTTGAGTGGAAATTAATTTCCATAATTAATGAAATTATTCCGATTTACACTCACAGTAGGAGGCCCTTCCTTGTTGAAAAAAATGGCTTACGTCAAAATTAAAAGAAAATAAATTGCCATCGCACAAGCTGTTAGCAAAATGTTTTGGCAAGAAATCCCATCGCTTTTAAGAATATCCTTTGATCTATTTCACTCCTTAGACTTCAAACCTTTAGAGCTATTTTTCGTATGAATTTCTCTTTCTCACCTCTTGATAAAAACAAATCTGGCTAATTTAATTTTGCCACCCAAATGTTCACCACCTAAAGTATCCTCTTAAGGATATCCTCTGAATTCTAATAACATCCTTAATCCATGACGTTGTGTAACTCTTTTTCATCAGCCGACACCGCATGCCGTGCGGTTATTGCCACATCAAAAGGCGTCAGTTATTATCCTGCTTCCTTTCAAATTGAAGAGCGTGCGAGTTGCACAAGGTGTAAGATGAATCTTACTGATACATACAAAAAGGGTGTCAGAGTAAAGCTTCCCAAATGCGGCAGTAAAAATTATAATTTTAAATTAACATTTTATTTTAAGAAGTCAAAAAAGATAACATCATGCTTCTGGATGAAAAGGAAATGTTACCAGGAAAAAAAACAACAAGAATGAAAAGTGAAATCACTCAACACAAAAATTCATTACGTATTTTTTTCGACGTCCTTTTTATCCCTTAAACGATAAAAAATCTTGATAGGAATCTGAGTGGAGGAAGTAAGGTGTTTAATTGTGTTAATTAAGTCTAATCCCTTTATCCGTGTGAAAGATATTCAACGATGGCTATGGCAATTTTAATGAAAAAGAAACGAATCCTTTGAAAAATACTTTAAGCTGCAAACGTTTGCAATTTTTTTTCCTTGACCTTCTTTGGCATTGAATTGATGTCTGGTATCGAAAGATCCTTAAACATGCAAAACAGACACTGCACAGACGGTGAACACAGACACAAAAGCTTTGCTTCTCGGTAGTCATAGTGAATGGCCAAAAGGACAAAAAACCTTCCACAGATTTTTTGATGATTTTTCTCAGTTTATTTTTTTTACTATTATCGTCGTCAGAGTCATTGGCATAAAATCTTTTCCAGGCATAGACATGATATGACCAATACAAAAACGACTTCCCGGTTCCTTTGAAATTGATTCAACACTGCACCGTAACGTTGATTAAGATGACATCGGAGGACTTAAGAAAAATAAAAAAAAAATCTTACTCAAGAAAAGAAAATTTGAAAGAAGGAAAAAAAATCCAGAAAATGTGTGCTATAGGAGCAGGACAATGTTTCCCATTGTCCCTTTGGTTTTCTTATGTGGGCTCTCTAAATTAGGAAACCAACCGTCGATTTATACCTTCTTATTTCTAAAGTTCTTTTATTTTGGCAATGATGTATGGATAAATGTTGAATCGGGGTCAACTATATCAATGGAATATTGAACGGTATTCATCTGCTGCACCTCAAGTCACGGATAAATTTTCGTCTTCACTAAAAGGATTCAAAGACTGAGCGAGAGGAATCAGAGAATCAGAATTATTTACGCTTAGTGTGTAATGTAACACACCTGGGTTAGATAGGAGAATCTTGTTGGCTTGAATGATAACAAATTTGATACGGAAAGGTGTCCAACGGTTTTTTTTTCTAACTTCAGGCAATAACGGAAGTTTTTGAAAATTGACAAAACTGAAAGGAACAGTATCCATTTTAGAAGGACAATGTAAATCAACTAAAGCGTGTTGTTTTAACTGCATGAAAGGTTTCGATATTGTTGTTGTCTATGGTTCGCCAGTTGAGATCGTCAAACTGTGCTGACGTTCCGTTTAGTAAGGTTTGGCAATTCATAATGAATAGTTTAAAGCCAGAACAACGCTTCCAATTGTGGAAATTTACTTTGAAGAAGTAAATCTGTTCGCGAAGTTCATAGATTATTTTTACCGAAGAATTGTGTTGAATGATGAAGCTCATTTCTAGTTAAATGAATTCGTCAATAAGTAAAATTTCCGTATATGAAGCGAAGACAAGCTCAAGCCATTAACGAATCAAACGAAACGAATTAACGAATTACATCCATTCAAATTGACTGTTTGGTGCGGTTTACACTGCCGTTACGGTGAATGGCGAGCGCTTTGAAGCCATGCTGACTGATTTTTTGTTTCCAAAAATTTATCAAAATTTCGATAACATTTGGTTCCAACAAGACGGCGGTGCAACTTGCCATACAGCTCGCTTAACCATTTATTGTAAAATCAATTTGGTGACAAATTTATTTCCAGAAGTGGTACTGTTAACTGGCCCCTCGTTCGTGCAACTTAAATCTTCTTGATTACTTTTGATAGGGCTATGTTTAGTCATTGATTTATGCTGAAGCATTGTTATCCAATATTCAAGCCACCATTGACGCCGTACAGAGAGATTTATTGAAAAAAGTAGTGAAAAATTGAATCGAATCGAATTGACTATGTAACTTGTAGACGCGAATGACATGTGCAGAAATCGTACCTCAAAAATAAATGTCATAAAACTATGTACCCGATTATGATAAAAAAATCATTCCAATAATATTTCTGTCTTGTATTACTATTTAAAGTTTTCAAGTTCTTAAAAAATTACCTACCATAAATTTGTATCCATTGATTGTCCCAATCCTTTAGCCAACGTTGTTGCCAGTTTTTGTACATCCTAACAAACATGCTTGATTGATAAATACAAGAAACTATTAGGCTTAAAATGAATTCAAAAGACAACCGCAGAGGTCTGATACAAGAACCTCCAAAACACTACAGGGTACAGAAAAATCCTAAGTGACGATGATCATGGTCTTGTTGAAATGTTTATGTAAGCCAGAGGATAGAAAGATGATTTACAACTTACTTATACTGAACTGAAACCATAGAAAGCAAATATCCATTCATTTCTTGAGGTCAATGGGCCAAACTCCACACCTGAGTTATTGTTAATATAAAACAAAAAAGTGGTAAGACGTGATCAATTGGTACTGATCATGTGTCGTAAGGGTAAGAGTACGACACTTTTGGCCCCGCAAAATATTAACGGATTCTAATAGAAGGAATAAATATAAGTATTTTGTGAGTGCCCCTCCCCCATTTAGGCGGGACGGGCCTTTTTTCTAAAAAAGCACTTGCATTGGAAAATATATATACTTACAAACAACGGCAACACTTAAAATAATGTGCTTTAGCTTATTTTTAAGACAAAAATCTGCTCAACCATACAGTTTTTTAAATAATTAAATATCTATGATAACTTTTGAAAAAACTTACTTCAAACTCAAAATTTCAGAAAAAAATTGTTTATATTAAATTGAGATAAAAAGTCCTAAATTTGCTTTTAATATTTTTGTTACTCCTATCATTTCTTAATCGAGTACTGAAAACAATATGATATTATGTATTCTAGTTTACGAGAAACTTGATATTTACCAAACCCACGTTTTTTTATAATTTGTTTGGTATTTACTTGGTCTTTTTCTCTACACATTTCGGGTAGATTTCGATAACTTTGGCGCTGTAAAATAATAACGGATTCTTAAAGAGAGACTTAAAGAGTATTTGTTTAATATGTGAGGGGGTCTATAACTCCTCTTTCAGTCGGGAGGTACAATTTTCTTAAAAAATTACTTAAACTGAAAAAAAAACAATTATTTAATAACGACTCGACGCTAACACTTATAATTAAAAGTTATACTTTTTTTTTAAGATAGAAATCCGCATTTAATTTAAGTTTTTAAATCAGGTTAATTTGGTTACTAGATTTTGAAAAATCAAAAATATTTTCTGCTAAGTAGTTATATATGCAAAGTTTTTTTTTTAATTCAAAGAATCTTTACAAAACCTAACTTCGCACCTACCTCAAATCTTATAGTTATGCCAAGAAGAGGGGTTGCTGGGGACGGCATACCCCCCCCCTTACCAGCCGCACATTTTGTAAACCGTTAACTTAGTATTCCTAACCTACCCAGATAGAACAAGAAAGTCTAATATACATAATAATATATGTATATGTTTATATATAGTTATACAGATGATAAACCTGAATTAGACAGATACATACTGAATGGATATTGTAGATCTATTTAATTAATAATAGTGAAAGGATTTAATGTTTGTATAATTTAAGTACATTATACAGTAAACATTTGACATCGAATTATATACATTTAATATACGTATACGAAACATGTACAAAACGACAAATATGAATACAATTGCGTTGCTGTCAACATGACGTATCTATATACGTTTATTTTACGTGTTTTTTCTACATATCTCGGTGGAATATTGTACATCTCATATGCATATAATATTTGTTAATTATTTTACGACTTCGATTCTTAGATCTGAAGGTATTCAATGGACGTATAATATAGGTGTATTAAACATCAAAGACTTCATGTCTTATATGAAAGTGATAACAATTTATTGCTAAGAATTCCTCAACGAGATTGGCCGAGCGGTTAGCGATCCACACTACTGGTGCCAACGGACCCGGGTTCGATTTTAACGTGAGGTAAGCACTTTTGTTTAAAATAACTATTTAAAATAAAATAATTATTTAATACACTACTTTGGTTAGAAGAAAACAAACATTTAGTTTTGTGAAAATTTAATTAAAATAAGACGTTCGACAAGACATTTCAGCCTTTTAATATGAAATTTGTGATAATTCATATCAACTTCCACTTCAGTGTGAGTCCTATCAAATATGACCGTTCGTTCCGCTGGCGCTCTGATCCCCTTCCTATGATGGCGTCACGATCATAAAGCCTTTGAAATGAGCAGGAATCGACATTTCGACAGTTATCTCTGAGTATAATATAATACTATATATTTTGTCTAAGCCTTGTCTGACTATTTTGTATTGCGTTGATGGCCTAAAGAAGATATTCGTCTTTTTTGTATGTTGTTTTAATTGTTCTGAAAATATTGTAATATTTAATAATAATAATACAAGAATTTTAACAGTATTAAAAACAAATATAGCCTTATGCGCATTTTCCCACACTATATTAAATAAAGATGTATTTTCAATTTTATATTGTTTTGCTTAAAATAAGAACATATGTTTTTTTTTATTAAATATTAAAACAAAAATAATAACAATAGAATTATAGTAGCAAAATCTTTACATGTATAATAGGTTAAGTTGACTTTTTGAAGTGAAATTTCTTTATGCGCATGAGGGTTAATTTCTTACGGATGACACGGAAATGTGCAACATTTTTGTCTAAGAATAGGTAGAGAGCGATTGAGACCGATTGAGGGAGAGTTAGAAAGGGATCAAGCGAGTGAGTAAACGCAGATCTGTTTTATTTATTTGCACTATCATTAGTATATATACAGTGTGTAGAGTGACTTAAATTTATAAATAAATAATTTGTAATTAATTTGTAAATCGTCCTATACTAAGCAGTTATTTAGAGTAAGTAATATAACTGTTATCTTTTTGTTCATATACAATTTTTTATGTTAATTCGTTTTAAAGTTAGGAAATTTCAAAATTTACAAAAACCACGTGGCATTTTTATTTATAATTCGTCATTTGAGATTTCAATAAATTATTTTTTATAAAATATTAAATATTAATGTTTCATAAATTCTCTTTACGAAATTTTATTTTCAAAAATAGAATTTCTATACCTAAAAATAATTAATTCAGAACGAGATTTAAAAATTAGATTGCCAAAGAAGTTTCACTTCTGACATGTGTACTTTGTACACTCGCGCTTTTTTACAAACTTAGATAAACTTACAATTGTAAACCATTTTTTTAAAAAATACTAAGAAATACTTTATCTTATTGCATAGTTCCCAATATAAAAAAAATATGTTTATATTATTGTCCAACAATTAAATATTCTACACACTTATCATTAAATTTATCAAAATGCAATTACCCATTATCGAGTTAACACAAAATTAACAGTTGCTTTTTTCACTTCATATTTTCACATAAACCAATACGTCACATTAATCAATTGAACATTGATTGTAAGTTAATCTTTCGACCAAGGATTTAATTCTTTTAATTTAAATAAAATTTACCGGAATGTAAAAGAAAAATATCAATACATCCAAACACTAAATCACCATCACAGCTCGTTACGAAATTTCAAAATCCATATCAAACTGTACGATCTCCAGCGTAACACCTCATCTGCTCGTACAGTCCGGGTCCGTTGCTTTTAATCCCGTGTATTTAAATTTAAGACAAAACTTTCATCATAGATAACCTGCATACTTAGATCGATCTTCAGAACTTCGCCTGTAAAAATCAAACATTTTAATTTGATTCAAAGGCATAAGCATTCAAAAGAGAAACACCAACGGTCATAAAACAGTCACCGTAAACGTTGTCGTAAATTGTAAATTTTTGGGTTGCCCCGACTGAGAACAACAAAACGATCAGATCCAATCGCCCCCACTCTAATTGAGTCGTTTTATTTCTTCAAGGGTGTTTAATTTTTTCAGCTTTGTTGGGAACAAAACTTTTTTTAACCGAATCGAATAAAAATATTAAATTTGATATCTTAATATCTCTAGGAGCGATCTTCCGCTGCGCTATGGGCCGGGAGACTGGTTATTAGAGTAGGGTGCTGCTCATCGACCCACTGACAACCATTCATATGCAAATTGATACCAACGTATTTAAAGGTAGAGCCGGTAGAATCGCACCTGTTACCAGCTCAGCTTGGGTTCATTGGTGTGCATTCCATTAATGGCATACATATCATAGGCCAAGTGCGGCAGCGATACTTATCTAAATCCGAAAGACAAAACGTTGTTCTAATTTTGTTTTCCTGGGAGCTAGCTCTTCCTCAGGAGAACCACATGTAACTTTTATTCAATCGCGTAAAAATGATCATAAAAGTGAGATTTATAACTCAAGTCGGCAGCATATATCTTGATGGTACATTTTTATTGTTTTAGTCAGTAGTTTATTCAAAAAGGAGTTAAAAATTAATAGCTTATACTTTTGTTATTTTTATTTTGATTTTCTGCACCCTGCTTCGCTTCGAATCTGTTAAAGTGTGACTTAAAAGTGTGGTTTTATAGGAGAATGGATTATTTCAGTTATAGGAAATTTCCATATTAAAGAACATGTAATAGGTAATCACGGAACTCTAATGTTATTTATGTTATTTATTTATTTATTGTCGATCTGTTTACATTAATATTATATAAGATATTAACAATATAGAGATGAGAATAATATTGATTCTTATCAACTATAGCTGTTTAATAAAAGGGAGAGATAATTTTTAGTTTAAATGTATTTGTTTTGAGAAAATTTAACAAAAACTCATAGGCAATTTTACTTAAACTTAATTACACTAAAACTACTTAAAACTTTAAGCAGTTTCCTTTTATTGTAGGAATATTAGAAATCTCATGCAAACCGACGTTGAAAAATGCCAAGGAGAATTTTTTTTAATATCTTATTTTTTTTTTTTTTTATAATTAACGCGCGCACAAGGGACTATTTGTTTCCCTTTTAATGCGTGGGCATTAGGAAGAAAGGGAGGGGAGAGATAGGAGGTGTCGATAAACATTGGTTTTGAATGTTTGCATATTGAAATGGCAAGAGAAAATCTCGCCGGGTAAACCATTCCAAAGTCGTGTTGTACGGCTAAAAAAAGAATCTCTATATTTCACGGTACGTCCGAAATTGGACTCAAGGGTGAACTCATGAGCATTCCTAGCAAGACAAGTATTACGGGCGAAATTTTTAAGAGGAGGAATGCAGCTGGCTACCTCGAGTGAACATTTTTTATAAAAGAAATGACGAATTTGATTTTTTTTTCGTAATGACACTCGGCACAATGATAACAACATGGTGATGCATATAACATAGCAGGTAGGAAGACAACTTTATACAACTTTAACTAATTTTCAATGCTAAGATGCTAAGTTTCTGTTTAAAAGTGGAAATAAGATTTTCATAAGGAATTTTCCTTTTTTAACGCTTTCGGAAATTTGTGTATATGAACTGCAATGTATATACAATGTAGAGTATGTTAAGCTTTTGTCTAAGGAAACGCCCAGATAATTGATATTATGCTCCCATTGGATTGGGACATTGCACAATTGAAGATTTATTTGGGGCAAGTTTGTTCGTTAACGTTTCTTTGTAAGGAAACAAGCTTGTGACTTTGAAGGATTTATTTTTATTTTCCACGAATATAAATAGGTTTGAATTGAAGTAAGAGCGTTTTGAAGATTAAAAATAATTTGTTGGCAGCTATTGGAGACACTGTAAATGCATGTGTCATCAGCAAAGAAAGATCTCTTGCAGTGACTTAGGACAGGGAAATCAGAAAAATAAATATTGTAGAGAAGGGGGGAGAGGGTTGATCCTTGTGGGACACCCACTTTAATTGAGTGCAACGAAGACTTTTCTTGAGCGATCTGTATAAAAAACTTTCTTTCATTTAAAAAACTTTTAATAATTCTTATAATATACTCTGGGAAATCTTTAACTAAAAGCTTATGGACGAGACCATTATGCCAGTTTCCAATAGATTTTTTGTGTGTTAGTGCTTTTTTTAAATCTTTGGTAAGCCTGATTACATGATGAGTTGAAGAATTTTCTTTCCTAAAACCAAATTGTTCTGGTGGAAGAATGTCTTTAGTTTCCACGATTTCTGTCAATTTAAGACAGATTATTTTTACAAACAGCTTGCCTAAACAGCTAAGTAAGCTTATGGGACGGTATTAAGTTAACTCCGTCAGTGGTTTGTTAGGTTTTGGGATTGGAACAGTTTTTGCAATTTTCCATCTTTTAGGAAAATAGCCTAGCAAGAGACAGTTAGAGAAAAAGAATACTGAGAAAAATAAGACATTGTTTTGGAAGATTTTTAATCATTTTGTTACTGATCTTATCATAACCTGGAGCTTTTTTTTGGTTTAAGATCTTTTTTAATAATATTTTTAATGAATTTCGCTGAGATTTTTGGGACATTTTGGGAATCAACAGAAAACTGTTCAATTTTAATTAAACTGTTTTGGACTTTTTCATTGGTGATTCTGTCATTAAAGCTCTAAGTAATGGAGTGGCCATTTTCAAAAAATTGTGCCAGTTCAGTGGCCTTTTCCAGACCAGTGATTAATTTGATGCCGTTTTTATTTATATGTGGAATTTTCGAATTTTTTCTTTTAAGGATTTTTGAGAGTTTCCAAGTAAGTTAATCATGTTTCTTTATCTGGGATAAAGTTTTGTCCCAATGTTTGTTTCTGATAACTTGAAGTTTTTTGAGAACTATTTCATTTAGAAGTTTCAGTTGAACTCTAATAAATGTTATTATTTACTCACTATGATTCTGTCAGCAATTGTCTTTATACTTTTCGTCTGGCTTAGTCAAACTAACGCTAGGTCTAGATTTTTCGCAGACTTATCAACACCGCCTTTCCCAGTTTCCAGAATCTATCGGACTTTTGGTCTTTGGTGAGTTTGGCTTCTAGGCTGTGGTTGTGACAGCTGTAAAGCTGGTTGCATTGTTTACAAAACCATAAACTGCGATATGAACCCCAAGTGGCAATAAAAGCGCTCGATGCGCTTGATTTGAAATCAAAGCTTTTCACATGTTTGTCTAGAAAAACTAAGGTTTCTTGTCGTTTAGCACAAAATTATACAACAAGAAAATGGGTAAAACTATTAAGACAATTATGGAAACGACTGGGTCGTACGCACTGGCTCCTTTTTGCCTAATAACATTTACGTAGAAAAATTATACGGTCTGATCTTTTAAAAACACTGAACGACTTCTAGTAAAAACAAAGTGGGCCTTAGATAATAATGAATTTGTGAAAAAGTATTTCGAAAATTGTAATTAGGACCGATTTTGATAAAATCCTGCTTTTTGTTTTTAGCTTTTTGTATAATTTTAAGAGATTTATAAATTCAGTATTTTAGAGTTTTTTAATAAACAGCTGATTATAAAATTAGAAGAAAATATTGATTAGTTTCAAAAGTATACAAAATTAACTATAAAAAGAAAAAAAATAATTCAAAATATTGATACGCAGAATTAGTTTGGCTACCTATGCAGGTAGAACTCTTCCTAAAAAAAAATTTAATTTTTTTTTCTCTATCATCGTAATGTCATTTTTGAAATTTTTCTTGATTTTTTACAAGGTGGGCAAAAAGAAATCACCCTATTGCAGAAATGCTCTCATTTTTGCAAATGGCCGCCAATGTCAAATCTGTTTTGACATTTGTGGACTAGACAGATGCAGAATACAAGTGAACAAGCCATGGAGCGATACATGAACCGACATGAACCGATATTCTGAAATCGGCGTTCCCGGGTCGCCTCATCTCTCATCTTGGCGATTTGCTCTGGCCCGCAAGATCGCCCGATTTAACCGTTCCAGATTTTTTTTTGTGGGGTTTTTTGAAATCCCATGTTTACGTGAACAAGCCCTAGACCTAGAAGCCCTCAAGGATAACATTCGACATGAGTGCGAGAATCTGTCGCCCGAAGTTCTCGCTGCCATAAAACGAGCCCGTATGGCAATCAGTTGTGACGGCGCGGTCGGAAAAGCGGAAAAGCGTGCGTTTTCCATCGTCATTTAACACAGGCGGACGACTGCACATTGCTCCATACTCGTCTCTATAAATGCTGTCGTACGCGACTTTGAAATTAATGAAAATGTGGTGGGAATTGATTTGAAGATCTGCCGTAATGTAAATATTTGGTCGATAGTGGACTTTCCTGGCCTAAAACCGCACTGATATGAACCTATCAGGTTGTTGACGAATGGCTTTAGGCGTTCACAAAATACAGCAGAAAAGATTTTAAGCGATGTTAAGAAGAATGATACTCCTGTAGTTGGTGCAGTTCAGAGGGTCTCGGTTTTACTTGTGATTATAGGGACAATAAGGCAAGTTATTCGTAAAAAAACTCTAACAATCAAACATTACATTACGATCATAGAGAAGCCTAAAAAGTGATCTACAAATCTGTCAGTCTGTCAGTCTGTCAGTCTGTCAGTCTGTCAGTCTGTCAGTCTGTCAGTCTGTCAGTCTGTCAGTCTGTCAGTCTGTCAGTCTGTCAGTCTGTCAGTCTGTCAGGCTGTCAGTCTGTCAGTCTGTCAGTCTGTCATTCTGTCAGTCTGTCAATCTGTCAGTCTGTCAGTCATAAAACTAAAAATAAAAAAACAGGATTTTATCAAAATCCGTCTTACAATTTTCGAAATCCTTAGTCTTTTAATAAATTCTTTACTATATAAGACGTGTGATGGCTTACTCCATTTTTACTAAAAACCGTCAAGTGTTGTGGTTTTGACACTTTTTAAAAGTTCAGATAGTGTTATTTTTCTACGTTAATTTTACTTATTTCTCTCAATACATATATTTTGTTTGGGAATTCCATAACCAAAACAGATTTTCATGCTTCGTATTTGGTTTTGTATCTTATTTGTCCATTTGGTTAACCAACTGTTGTCGCGGCATCGTCATCTTATTAGTTTCGATTTACCGCCCTCCATTTCTGTTTACTTGTTAAATTCAATCCATCAGAGATTGCACACTACACACAGGGGCTATGGAACAGGTAACCAAGTTGATTCACCTGCTCCTATAGAATACCTGGGTATACCTAATTACCGCAGGAACGGGGTGTTTTCTTTTTCATTTTCCTCATCAAAGGGCCGTGATTACTTTGTGTGAAGTTCAGCGGTGTTGTTGAGGTCAGTCGAGGTGTTATAAAAATGTCCATCTTATGTTTATTTAGTTTATATTAGTCCTTTTTCTCGCAAGTTATTTATTCTTTGAAGTAGAGTTTACATGCTGTCGGATATGACATACCGACAAAACTCTATTGTTTGCTGCATTAATTTTAGTTGATTTGTGGCACTGCAGAAGGTATAATTTGCTGTTCTTCCAATCCTCTTAGAAAGAGATCGAAGTCTTAGAAATGCTTATAAATAAGGATCAGAAATATTTAGGGCGTAATCTCCCTAAGAAAGATAACGAGCAGGATTAAGGATGAGAGTGGTATAATTATAAAAAGATTTTAGTATAATTACCTTGACTTGAATTAAGATTTTTCGTTTTCAGTGCGGTCCTTAAATTCCTAAAAGGAAAAAGATAATAATATAGAAATCAAACGTTTTTTTATAGAGGACATTAGGAATATATAGGATAAACACAAAACCAAAACGAAAGGAACAAGTAGGTATGTAGGTTCAATCCAACGACTAACTCTGTTGATCAGTTGTCTCAGTAAGTTTTCACTCATAAGCTTGCTCTTCAATAATTCGGAATTTTAACTTATTTGAACGCATTAATTTCTAAACATTTGACCATAAAACTAAAAATTAACGAGTTGTTAGAAGGGAGATGTTTTCTGTAGCTTTATGCAGACAAAAAAAACATTATTTTAACAGCTTTCTTGAGTTTTTTGTAGTAACCTAAATTTAAAGTAAACCACTTGTCTTTTTTGTGAATGATCGTTCTAAAATCTCAGAAAAGTATTAGAATAAATAAATTATAAGATTTAATTTTTGTGAAAAAAAAATTAAAATTTAAATATTTGATACCTAATTTCTACTTTCTTTAGCCAAATTAATCAATATAACCATAAGTTATATGTATTATGAAAAGTGCATCAAAAATTAATATTCCGTAAGTACCATCCTCGAATTTCTTCTATAGGGAATAACGAAAAACCCTTAAGTCAAAAGTTTGATGTAAATTTCCTCATCAGCTTAAGCTCTAGTTCGAAGTACATGACACTGAAGAGATACAGAATTGCAGGTCCAACTTTGGTCGTATTCACTATACCATCGTAAGATCATGTAGGATTGCTATATTAAATTCCACTGTTATTCATACAAAAATAGAAACCCCTACTGTTAAAAAAAGATAAAAACCTAAAAACATACGCTTATGTAATTCCTAGTCTATATAACTAGCAAAAATGTTCTTTCATCGCACACTAATATTTACCACGCCAAAACCATTCTATTCACTCAGCTTAGCCAGATTAAAAAAAAACACTATAATCTAAATATTTCAAATTGCGAGTACCGCGATCAAAAACGCCAGGATTAAAGCTATGCCAATACGGCGTATAGTGGATCTCCAAACGTCACCTAAATAACTCTTTTGTGGGCCTTGAATTATATTTCAAACGCGCGTTCCAGCCAACTACAGTTTTTTTACTCTACCAAATTTTTTTTTGCAACCCATATCCGGTTTGGAATATTGATAGGATTTTTATGAACTTGTAGTGCGCTACGTCCACCACCCAAAACGCAAATAACTCATCCACCAGCCAACGAATATGTTAGTGCACTTACATACACGGCCAAACTCTGAGAATGCAGTTGTCCAGTGCAGAGATTAATTAAAAAAATACGAGGACAACAAAAAACATAGAATAACGGAGGACACACTGCACTCCGGAAACAGAACTAGGAATACAAAAAAAAAACACATTCAGGAACAGAATGAATTTTTCTCCCACGGATGAAGCCACAGAGAAACAGTGAATGAGCTACAAAAGCTGGACAATTAAATTTATGGACACAAGCTCCGAAAAGTGGGTGGCAGGTGCTGTGTCCTGAATATGGACATCAGGTCCGGCAAACAAAATGAACATTTGAATGCACTTTTCCACCAGAAATTGAGTTTGGTTTGTGGATATGTTGGCCGTGACAGGCAACGAGGATCTTGGTGCGGCAGGGAAAATAATAAAAAAAGGGGGAATCTGTCCCTGCGCTCCCTAAATTGAAAAAATGGCTGCATCAATGACATATCCGCCCGAAGGATGCAACTGGAAATATAAAAATGAAGCGTATTCCACTGGAGGCGCACAAGGGTTTGCTGGTTTGTTGCATGTTGTGAGACTTTACATATTATTTCATTGGAATTTGTTACGCTATTATATCGTGTCGTCCTTGCCGCATAACATACAAAGCTTTGTCTGAAGGTTATTTAATATTTGTCTGCATTCTATGATTCTATCCTTTTCCTCTCTCGTGAGGGAAAAGAAACTAAAAATACTACAACTTTTCATGAATACTTGAATTGAATTTTTTGGTGTGTTTTTAGATTTTTCCAAAGCTGTATACAATTTAAGGGATGCGCATAAATAAATGTTATGTTTTTCGTGTTTTTTTTTTTTTTTTTTTTGTTAGTTGAAAATCCGCTTCGCCTGGGTTTCCGGTTTATCTTGCTCCTGGTGGTGAAAATAAGAATCAGGAAATGCACTTGCAATTTAAAAAAAGAAAGGAAATGGCGTTTTGCAATAAATTGCAATCTCAACGGTAATGTTGCTTTAGGAAATTGTTTGTATTCAAAGGCAAAGTGTTGTTGGACAGACATGGATACAACGTATTTTGACTTTGTTCAGATTTCATAACGTTTTTAAGTCTTCCGATTATTGTATTCTTTTGAGAGTATTCATTAAATATGTAAATAAGAGCTTAGATGAGAACTCTCTATTTTATAATTGATTATTTTTGACATTAAAGCTTGATTAGTTCTGTCCACATCTCGCTTTGTCAGACTTTATTGATACTGCAGTCATGCTAAGCACTAGGCTCCTTAATTTCGACTCTCTTATGTGATTGAAATTTGTGGGGCTTGCGAAAGTTATAGACACGGAATTTTTTCGATATAAATTTACCCAGGTTGGTCACACTGTCGTGGAAGTAGTTGGTTCAATTTTATATCGCTCCTGAAGTTTTTTCAAATTACAAATAGTTTAATTCACTAAAATTAATAATAAATAAAAAAATATCAAGTCTTTGAATAATATTGCGATAAAGTGCAAATATAACAGGTAAACTTAGTTATATATAAAATAATAAATTTTCAAGCAACTACGATATCACATGAGCGAGAAAAAAAGAAAAATAAACCTAACCTCACCAGAAGAAAACCCTTAAGCTGCGCGTACAGTAGTGCGAAAAAACGATGCCATGCGAGAAGCGATTCGAAATGCGATATTTAGATGCGACAAAGTGCGCACAATAAAAGCGATTTTATGCTGTTATGTTGCTCGATTTGTTTGTGTCAAAACAGTATCAATTCGTCATCTGAAGATGAATTCTTAAATGAAAATTTATATTTAATAATAAAACGTTTGATTATATTTGGAAAAAAATTGAACCTCTAATTACTGGGAATTGTAGTAATTATTTGAAAATTCCTATAGCAGCGTGTGAGAAGCTTGTAGTTACACTAAGGTAAGTTAAAGAACTGTTTTTCATAACAATTTTATTTAAACGTTAAGAGAAATACATATGTAAGTTATTAAAAAATAAAAAGTTGTTGTCAATAACAAAAGTTGCTGGTGATCTCGAGCACGAAGATGTGTTGAATGTGCATTCGGAATAATTAACTCAAAGTGGTGTATCTTATCATGGAAACCAATTGAAACCTCACCAATGTTCGCAGAAACAATTTTGAAAGCCATATGTATTCTTCACAATATATTAATCGACATTGAAGGTGTGCAAAACTATACACAAGAAGCAGCTGTATCCTTTTCGGGATCAGAAAAAAACAACTTTAATTGGAAATCAGTCATCCCGAAAACGAGGTCGATTTGTCAGAGATAATTTTCGAAATTTCTTTAATTCTAATCCTATATAAATTGGAATGTATTTACGTTACAAATATGATATATATATATATATATGTATTTATATATTTGTTTGGTTATTAAAAAAATTGCACCACACAACAGAAGCACTGAAATTATTTGGTTTGATTCTTTTTTTCCTTAAACGTCAAAACAAACTTCTCGCACAAAATCGCTTGAAAAAGTGGCCAGAAGAGTTTGTGAGCGAGATGCTTACGATAGGTTTGCGAGACACTAGCAACACTCGCATGAAATATTGCTTCACTGTGCGCACTTATATAAGAATAAATGTAAATATTTTTCTCCCACGCAAACGCTTCTCGCATCGCATCGCTTTCTCGCACTACTGTACGCGCAGCCTTATCCGAAAACAACAAATCTGAGAGGATCACCAATTGCCTGTAATATCGCAACAAGTATGTCAATCACAAATGCCGATCTTAAAAAGATAAAGTCGATCGTAGATGAATCTCTAACAACTGAACTTACAAAAGCAACTGCAAAACTCGCTTCAAAAGAAGATTTCCGTAAGCTGAATGCTGAGATAAACATCCTGCAAAAACAAAATGAAGACTTATCTTTCAAAGTTCAACAGTTCGAGACTAGATGTTATGCTCTTGAGGAAGAATTGGAGGCTCAATGTAGAGAAATCAAAGGAAAAAACATCATTCTCACGATGCCACATGAAAAAGTTGATCCTAAAATTAAGATAAGATCAATCGCGAAACTCCTGCTCGGTGAACCACATCAGATGACAGAAACATCTACATAAGCTGTTTGAAAACGAAAACACCATCAAATTTAAGATAAATGTTGGCTCCAACGAGAAAGCAAACAAAATGGTGCAAAATTCGAACAAGCTTAAAGGTTCAGGTGTATTCATACAACGTGACCTAACAAAACATGCACAACTCAAACCCCGAATCCTGCTCAGTTACAGAAAAATTATCAGAACAAAACATTCAAAAGAACAAGTACTCATTAAAAACAACTCTTTATTAATTTCTGATAAAACATTTTATTTAAACGAAAACAATACACTTAAATATAAAAATGATGATGGAGAACAACACCTGTTAAATATGTTTGGACAACTTAATTTCCAAGCTGTCAAAACCAAAACTTTGTCAAATAGACGTCATCATGAATGGTCTAATCCAGCTGATGCTGCTACACCAGTGATACCACTTCATCAAAATTCGCCAAGCGGCAGTATTTTTGTACAAAATTGAAATTGTGATGCTGTCAGCTCAATATCAAATAACTATTTTAAAATTTTGTCATATAATGTTTCAGGGCTTAGTAATAAACTTTTATTTGTAATTTTTTTTAACTATATTAATAATTTTGATATATTCTTTCTATATGAAACACATGTTATATCGGAAAATCTTAGTAAATTTACAAAGTATTTCAAAGGTTATAAATTATCATTTAAAACAGCAGTCAAAACATTCACTAAAGGACGTGCAAGTGGTGGAATCTTGTTTGGGATAAAAACATCTCTACTGAAGGCTTTTAATTATGAAAAAATTATTGTAAAAGTTGTTCAAAAAAATGATATGTTCATTGTACCGTCTTATATAAACTACAACAAATGGACTGAAGACTTAAAAAAACTTCAATAGAATTATGCTGGGTTTAGTAAACAAAAGCGTCCTTTCAATAGGTGATCTTAATGCAAGAATTAGTAACTTACAAGTAACTACACTTCACAGAACGATAAATACTTCGATTAACCTGAATGTCCAAAATTCGACTATTTGCAATCAAAACAGTAGGAATCTCCTCGATATGTTACAGATGTATGACTGTACAGTTCTCAATGGTTGTACTAGTAGAGATACAGAAGGTCATTATACTTTCGTAGGAGGTCAAGGCAAATCAGTCATCGACTACTGTGCAATAAATAATGACTGGCACAAACTCATAGGAAATTTCGAAGTTCAAGCTAAAAACTACTCAGACCACATGCCTACTGTCGTGGAATGGTCTGATAATACAATCCCAACCGAAAGGAATCTTCAACTCATCCCAAGGCTAAAATGGAAACAACATGAACTTAACGTGTATCAAAGCAAAGTAGATAACAACCTCTCCCTACTAAATGATACTTTTGTTTCAACTGAATTATTTTCAAACCAACTTATTGCATGCATCCGAAATTCAACAATCAACCCTATCTCGAGTGGACAAAAGAAGTATAAAAATGAATGGTTTGACAACGAATGCATCAAAGCACGAATGCAGTCCGAAATTCCAAATGCCAAAATTTCAAAAAATGGTAGGTACATTGAAGAAAATTCGCGATATAAGAACCTATGTCTGCATAAGAAAACAGAATATGAAAACCAACAAGCCCAATCACTTGGTCAAACGAAGGACGCAAAAGAATTTTGGAAAATGACGAAAAAGATAAACGGTACAAAATTTGCAATAGGTCTAGGAGTAACGGCTGAGGACCTATCAGTGCACTTCCAAAATGTATTATGTGCTGGAACAGATGTTAAGTTTTCGTATGCTGAACCTCTGCTATCTAACGACTCGATTCCGAAATCACATTACATTACATTACATTTTAATCTACTCCGTAGATAAATCTAAGAAGTAGACACACTTACGAGCACTGGCTATTGAGGCACAAGCCAGAAACAAGAAGACATATACATTCTTTGTGGACTTTAAATCTGCTTTCGATCCTGTCAACCAAAATGCTCTTTTTTACAAACTTTCCTTTTTAGGTATGTCAACGAAGTTCATTCATGTGATAAAAGAAAAGGCAACTGTGTGGGACCGGTCAGCACTCTCGAATTGATTTGAAACGGACACCGGAGTTAAACAAGGGTGCCTTCTGAGTGCTCTTCTTTTCGCACTTTTTATCAATCAATGATGTCTGCCTGGAGGTGTTAGAATCGCTGATCTGACCATCAATGTTCTTTTATATGCCGATGATTTGGTTATTCTCTCTGAATCCCCCGAGAATTTAAAACTGATGATAAATCGACTATATGTCTACTGCGTTAAATGGTGACTTACAATTAATACTAACAAGTCCAAAATAATGATGTTCTCTAGATCTGCCCGAAATCATGGTGCTTATGCTTGAACTTTCAATGGAAATGTTTTGGAGATAGTAAGCAAGTATAATTACCTAGGAGTGAATATCAACAAAACCATGGACTATAATGAACATGTCACAATGAAATCTACTTCATCGCAAAGCCTACTTAACATGTCATGGAAAAATATCTTTTCGAACCAACGTATTGTACTGTCAGCAAAATTTAAGATATTTAATGCTGTTGTTAAGTCTTCTCTATGTTATGCTGCCCAAATATGGGGAATGATGATTGAATTCGAAGCAATAGAAAAATTTCAAAGGTGTTCTCCAAAGAAACTGTTTAATCTTCCGATAAAAACTCCAACCTATGCTCTGCATCTCGAAACGGGTCTAGCTAAAATCTACACATACACTCTCAAGTTGCATGCAGACTACATCTTAAGGGTCTTGGCTCATCAAGACAATCGACCAACCAAACAAATGGCATTGTACGAACTGAGAAACGCGGACTGGTGGGTGGCGAAGTGGAAAGACTAAGGAGATTCTTGTGGCGAAACATTTGAACTGGATTATAGTAACTTGTTGCACTTAAAAGAGCGACTCAACAAAATAATCCAATCTCACGAAGATGTTGTAAGGATTGAATTCATTAAAGAAGCTCAAAAGTCACAAAGCAGAATCCTTTATTCTCAAGTTATTTTAATGATGCGCACACTTATAAGGAAATATCTCTGATTTCCAAGACAAGATGTAAAGTTCTTGAACTTAATGGAACTCCATATAACAAAAGCTTCCATCAGTTTTGTTCATTGTGTAATTTGAAAGCTAAAGAAGACTGCTTCCATCTCATATGTGTATGTCCCATATTTGCACAACACCGAAATTTATACTTTGGAAAAAAGAAACAATAACATTATTAAACTTTTGTGCTTGGACAAAACTCTATCTATTTTTAAAAGCCATATTAAAATACAGAACTAGTATAAACATTTATTCTTTTTTAAATCTACCAACCGAGCTGACGGCAAATCCACGGCTTTAAATTTATTTAAAATATTTCAAAATTATGTATTAAGATTCTAATAAAATGAACTTTGCTTACTTACTTACTTACTTACTAAATGGACCCATTTTTGAGCTCACTTTGTATGTTTTTTTCTCCCATTACAAGGAAATATGTCCCAAACAAGAAGCTATATGAAGACACCAAACTGATCTCAATAAATCAGTTCATGGCCAAATATATTTTTAGGAACTTGGAGGACCACCCCACCTTGGAAATCCAGCTACTACTCCAGCAACAACTAGAGCCCAACCATCGCTACCTCAACATTCGAGCCATCACACACGACCAAGTCGAGGACATAATGAACAAAGAAGACAGGATCTATAAATAAGAATTTCAGTCAAAAGATTATGTAAACAAAAATATGTGATATAAGTAAAAATAGCATTGTATAGAGTCATCTGACGTGCGTCGAGCCCCCGTTGTTGAGCCGACATGATTTATTTTAGTTATAAATTAGTTTTAGGTCAATTGTATATAAATTTTAGCGATGTAATAAAAATAATCTAATTTAAAAAAAAAATAATCCCACTTTTAATGAGTTTTTATAGCAAAAAAAGGAGCAAAATTTGAAAGATTTTGTCCTAAACAAATAGTTGTAATGGCTGGACTTAAACTAGTTGTATGTTGCATCATTAAACAGGAAGCGCAAGTGCTCAGTAATTTCTATACTGACGTGCTACTCATTACGTTCCAAAAAATTTAAATAAATAAATTTATTGTCACGACAGCTTTTTAAGGAGGCAAGTCCTAGTGACTTATACTCTCAACCATTCCTGTGGTGTGTTTTGAATCTGCAAGAATGGAAGGGACATACAATTATCCACAAACGGCTACGTGAGTGCACTTTTTTGAGACAAATTTTACTCTTGGAGGTTTTGTCAGTTCGTCGAGAGAGGCAATAGGCCGGAAAAATAGGTGGCTCAGACGGAGATTTAAGCCCCGACCCTTCGCTTGACAGTTCGAAACACTAACCACTAACTAAGCCACAAAAGATTTGCGTTATGATATTTTCGTTGCAAGTATCCGTGACGTTATTTTTATTATTTTCATAGAGAATTCTTATTGATTATATGAACAAATTTTTATTGAAGTTTGAAATGTTTTTACTACTCTTCCTCGGAAAATCAATCAATATAATTATATAAATAATGTGAAAATCTTATTACTTATTGGTTTGAATAAGAAAATCTTATTATTTATTTATTTATAAAGGCTAATAAGGAAATCTTCTTTAATCAAAAAGTTTGTTCTTATATATACATATATAGGCAATAAATTCCGTTGTTTTTACCATACCGTTTCTGAGAGTTTGATGAACAAAAGAAAACCTTATCACTTGTGACGGTTAAATAGATAAACTTATAAAAAACGTTTGTCTATTGACGATAATATGGAAATCATGGTCAATCAAAAAGAATTCCTTTTTATAAGTATAAGTAGTTCTGTCACAAATTTTAACATTGTGTTTGTGTATGTCTGCAAATTAATTGTGCAAGAAATTACGACGTGGTGCTCCGCTCCGGAAAAGAATTAATGTATAAGTTTAAGATTTTGTAAAAGTTAATTAAGAAGAGGAAAACAATAATTCGTAATAAGTTTTCAGCAACTCCGACAGTTCCGGCTACTTTGGTAACCGAATATGGGGCACAAAAATAAGTTTTTCCTTTTTTTTGTTATGAAACTTTTTGTTTATATCTAACATATGTATCTTGTTATATTCCTTTACTTTATAAACAAAAATACAATAAATAGTTTAAAAAATATATGTATATATGTATTTCGTCTTTTCTTTAAATTACATGCATCTTAGACTTCATCTGCATCGACATCTGCAAAAAAGAGGATACACAATACATAAATCATACTTGTGCGATAGAGAGTGGAGACCAAAATGCAGATCATCTTCATGTATGAGGATTATAGGAAGTATGAATCTGAAGATTGCAGATTACAGTGAAAATGAACATATTCATCTTTATTATAGCATTTCATCTGCAACATTGTTTTATTTGTTCGGGTGACTTTGTTTGTTAGTCTTTTCCAATCAATTTTTACCATCGTATTTAAAAAAAAATACTTACAAGAAACAAATTATCATTTTTTTTTGTTAAGTTTTTATTATCATCCGTGCATTCTACTTATATATTTATTTTAAATTTAATTCGAAATATAGCTATGCATTTCTTATTTTTCCATGTGCGCTAAAAATTCGTCAGAATCGTATAGCGTGCCTTGAAAATGGCACAATATAAACTAATTGTCGTTTGCGGCCATCACATGTATTTTTTGAGTATAGATTAATTACTTACTTAGGTGGCGCTACAGTTCGGGACGAACCTGGGCCTCAACCAACATGCCTCTCCACCCAACTCGGTCTTTGGCTAGCTGCCTCCAGTTTTGAGGTCGTCCTCCTCTTGAGCGCGCCACCTAAGGCGAGGTCTTCCTTGACTGCGTCTACCCTCTGGGATGGAATCGAAGATCCTGAGAGCATTGTTGTCCATTCGCTCTACATGACCTAGCCATCTTAAACGTGATATGCGTATTTTTTTGACCAGGTCAATGTCGCTGTACAGCTCGTATAGTTCTTGGTTGAACCTTCTCCTCCAAAGCCCGTTAACGCAGATAGGGCCAAAAATCTTCCGAAGAATCTTACGCTCGAAACGACTAAGGATATCTTCATCCGCTTTAGATAGAGTCCATGCCTCGGCACCATAGAGCAGGACTGGGATGATTAGGGTCTGATACAGAGTCTCCTTTGTCTTTCGAGAGAGGGCTTTGCTACTCAATTGCTTTCTTAGCCCATAGAAACAGCGATTGGCAAGAGTAATTCTTCGCCTTATTTCTGACGAGATATTGTTGTCAGATGTTATAGCGGATCCGAGGTACATAAAGTCCCTAACTACCTCAAAGTTGTACCTGTCTATTGTGATGTTTTGTCCAATCCGCCGGTGTTGTGTGTCCCTTTTTGTGGACAGCAGGTACTTCGTTTTGGCCTCATTGACTGCTAGTCCCATCTTAGCCGCTTCAGCTTCAATGCTAGCAAACGTTCCAGTGACCGCTCGCCGAGTTCTGCCAATGATGTCTATGTCGTCAGCGTATTCTAGCAATTGCACAGACTTGAAAAAAATTGTCCCACTACAATTGACTTGCGAGTTTCTTATAATTTTTTCAAGTATTAAGTTGAAGAAATCGCACGATACCGCATCACCTTGTCGGAATCCTTTTTTGACGTCAAAAGCTTCTGTGAGGTCAGAACCAACCTTGACGGAGCAGCGAGAGTTCTCCATCGTCATCCTGCACAGTCGGACGAGTTTTGTGGGAATGCCAAAACCTGACATGGCTCTGTATAGCTCGTCTCTATAAATGCTATCATACGCGGCCTTAAAATCGATAAAGAGGTGGTGGGTATCGATTTGGAATTCTTGGGTGGTTTCCAGGATCTGCCGTAGAGTGGACATTTGATCGATTGTGGACTTTCCTGGTCTGAAACCACACTGATAGGGGCCAATCAGGTTGCTGACGAAAGGTTTCAGGCGTTCACATAGTACGGCAGAGGGGATCTTGTAGGCGATATTCAGGAGACTTATTCCTCTATAGTTGGCGCAGTTTAGAGGGTCTCCTTTCTTGTGGATCGGGCAAACGATGCTGAGGTTCCATTCATCAGGCATACTTTCTTCTGACCAAACTTTAGAGATGAGTTGGTGTATGCACTCCACCAGGTCATCTCCGGCCGCTTTAAAAAGTTCGGCGGGTAGTCCGTCGGGTCCAGCAGCTTTTACATTAATTATTTGGGCGAAAAATAAACATATTACAAATTTATTGCATCAGAACGTGGATTTACATATGTATATCTCTGTTTCCTAGTAAATGGCACAGAATATTTGTTTTCCTTATTTTATTTATTTTATATACTAATAGTAATTGATAGTTATCTTTTGGTTTTGGTCTATGTTAAATGTATCTCGGGTAGGTATTGATTTGGAGCACTTTAAAAAAGAAATTATTTACTCCAAAGCAACTATGACCACAACATATTGTGTCAATAAGGACTTGACAACTTTTTTTTTTTAAATAAAACGCAAACCATTTGGGATATTTCAAAAACTTTATTTTCGGCTTTAAGAACAATCAAAACATTTATGAATGCCACTCGACTTTGTTTATATGGCCACCGCGGGCACGTTTGACGCGGTCGATTCGGGACCCAATTTTCGATGACTCGGGCACACATTTCGGCCGAATAACACCGGCATTCAAACCGCACCAAACAGTTATTTTTTTGAGAATGAAGTGGGGATTCATGAAGCATGACGAATCCATTGAGCCAAAAATGAGCTTCGTCACTGAAGATGATTTTGCCATGAAATTCATCATCTTGGCGCATCTTCCTCAAAGCCAAATCGGAGACCTTCAAATGGTCCATTGGCTTCAATTTTTGTGACAGCTTGATCTTGTATGGATGTAAACCAAGATCCTGAGCGATGACCAATTCTTGAGAACGCCTTGCAATTGATTGATTTGGACCGTTTGCTACGAACGCCTGAACGGCAGCGATATTTTCGACACTTCGACCAACTCGTTGTCTCACTGACACGGCAAGATTACACAACGAGTATGTAGACTCAAATTTGTTCACTAAATTTGTTATTGCCTATCTACTAGGCCGAGAATAACGACCGAAAATTGGAGTTAACGCTTTTAAAGTTGCGGCCACCGACTCCGAATTTCGGTAGAAATTTTTTTATAATTTGCAGACGTTGCTTGCTCGTCTACTTAGCATGATGAAAATGTTGAGTTTACTGAACAAATTGGTAATGACAGTTTGATGATTAGAGAAAGGGTGCGTTCACAAATTAAATTCAAAGTTGTCAAGTCACTATTGGAAAATCCGATATTTTGCTGGTAAAAAATAAAAAGTGGTATCTGGCACTCGCGTTTCCGAGTTCCTTTCGTTATTGCATATCGTTCCTCTAGGATTAATTCTAAGACTACTTTTGTTCTCAGCAATTGTGCAAATTATATTTCTAGTCTCATACAACTCCAAGGAAACATGCAAACGTGTTCGTTTATCATGTCCCAGCATTTTAAGTGTTCTGCGCTGGGTCTTATTGCTTATAATATAATGTAAATGAAGATTTTAATACGCGCGATTTAGATATGTTCTTACCCTTAAGATCCTGTTATAGGCCCTCCTAGAAAGAAAAGCATTGTCATCTCAATAAAGTTTCTTAGCTAAACGTATCCCCGACAGAATTCATACGTCAAATAAACGATGTAATAGAAAAGCTATTTGATGCCTTAAGAGAGCGTTGTCAATTTCAAGGCAGTTTACCCCCATTGACAAATAAAAAATGCTTGCCAAAACAGTTGTAGTTCCAATTCGAATTCTTAGGTTTGGAAATTATTGCAATTGCATTCACATTGACCTTGTTGTTTAATATTATTATTTCGGTTTTAGTCGTCTTATAGAACCAACAATGTTAATCAACTCTTCGCGTGTTTACATGTATACCATCTCAACACATTTCCAGAATAATTCAGCTGGCATCAGGAAAATTATTATCATTTCCTTTTTATGTAGCCCATGACGGCAATGACATCTTATTTTTCGGTCTTTGATGTATGAGACAGTTTCATCCAACCTTATGTTCTCCAATATCCTTTAAAGAAAGCCAAACTGTGTCTGTTAACACCTATCTTTTGTTATTCTAAGTCTTACTATCATCTGCTGCTTTAATTTAACCACAACCAATGACTCCCTGCTGTAGGTGGACATTAAAACCAAAAAAAAGAGAATGATTGACGAGCTCATATAAAAAGTCAGTTTACCAAATGCGGTCATTTGTACCTACAATAGTATCCATAATAGCACAGTTGTTAAGGACAATACTTCGAACAAAAGAAAACACACTGCATTCCTGTTTTCTTTGAATTTTAGTCCTTTCTCTGGCGGCGCGCTTCTTGCTCAAAGAATAGACATTTTTAGCTTCTTACAACTCAATTGAGTTGCAACCCTCCTCTTTTCCTGTCGATTATGTTTTTTGGTGAAAAGGTAAAAAGAACTGTTGAAGGATACAATATGTATGTCTTTCAATGGTTTACTGACATTATTGATGCATACCGTTGTGATAAACAAAATAAATTGCACGACTGGATCGCACGTACTTGCTCATATATGCGGTCACATTGTAGAATAAAATTAAAAAAATTAAAGTGAACATCAAAGCATTTATTCTATTTTTGTGACATTTGATTGTTTGAATAAAGTACGTTAAAATGTATTGGGTGAAATAATTTAAACGCCATTTTATTTCTTTAGGGAATGTAAAAATTGTGAATTTTTTTTCAAAATTGTAAGAGCCGTTTTTAAATAAAACGGATTTTTTTAAAAACTTTTTTTAAAAAATTAAAAAAAAATAATTCAAGAATACAAACTTAAGCACAAAAATAACGTACATTTAAAAACAAAATTAAAAAAAATTCATGTACCCGTTTTCAAAATATTGAAAAAAATTTTTATTTATTTATTTATTAATTTATTTATTTATTCAAGCTACCTACAACTTTTTGAATATCAATTTGGATTGTAATCGGATCTCCAGTTTTCGAGAAAGTGGAAGAAAAAATAACGTCCTATGAGAGGTATGTACCGTTTTTAGCCCACCATAATAATTTTTTTTTTTTTCAATAAAATATAATGCATACCTACAGTAGTACACTAATTCTTGGAGCGGTTTTCAAGAAAAACCTTTTACATAACAGTTATACGACAGGTACCGTTAATTTTTGAGCTAAAAAAATGTCATGTTTGATTGTTATCTCAAAATTTTTAATCTGCACGAATGCATAACTTGTATTATAGTACCTATAATCGCAAGTAAAAAATTGATTTTGTTACAGTCAATTTTCAATCAAATTATGTGTTCATCATAATTTTATGCGTAACACAGGAATATCGCAATATGCTGATATTTCCGCCTGGGCATGACTGGGTCGCACGTACTTGCTCTTATGTACTTGGCAAACTAATCACATTGGAAGACTAGTTATTTGAAAGAAATAAGTAACATTAACGTTGAAAAATAACACGGTCTGAACTTATAAAAAGTGTCAAAACCCTTAACACTTAAAGGTTTTTAGTAAAAATGAAGTACGCCTCCACACGTGTTATATAGCAATGAATTTATGAAAAAATAAAAGGCACGACTGGGTAGCACGTACTTGCTCCTATGTGCCAATCCTTTTTAAGTGCAAGCGTCTTTTTGACAAAGATTTTATTTTAATGTTTTTTTTTTGAGTTGCATTTTCGAACGAACATGCGTCACGACAAAGGGATAAACACATAAATATGTAGGATTGTTAGCTTTTGCAGTTTTTTAGTGTATCATCTTTCCACTTGTTATTTAGTGCTTATAATATAATTTGCTAATAGAAAGATATAAAGGACTTTTTTCAGTTTAATTTTCATTTTGGTATGGAACAATTTGAACAACTGGCATAAAGATTCATGGGAATCAGCAGTAGGTATAGATTACCTATATAGGTCCCAATAAGAATAATTTACTTTTTGAAATCAAATTAATTAAAACAGCTTAATTATGTTTGATGAATCGATAAACGTATGGTGTGGGTAGGTATTAATGGAATTTACTAAGGATATTAGTTACCTCTACATATAATAAGGTTGGAAGGAAGGTGGGTACTAAAATTAAGATACACATTCCAACTACAGTTAACCGAGTGGGTATAGAGAAAATATTAAAAGTTAACACAGTGGTTTTGTTTATTTATAGGTAGAAGTAAACTTTTGTTTTCTCGATTGAAATTTTTGCATTCAGTAGTAATCGAATAGTTTTTTTATTTGTTAGTTGTTTTTGTGTGTTAAAAATAGGCTTCCTAATTTATTCTGTGTGCTTTAATGATGATAAAATGCTTTCAAATACGTAGGTATGTATGTAGGTTGTCATCTTCTTTTATTTGACTAAAAGGGCTTAGCCGAGCAATATGAAACAAAATGTTGGGGAAAAATTTTTATGAAATCAAAAAAACACTTTGCGTTACGTTTTTTGGAAAAAGTGTTGTAAACCATCTTATTTCTTTTGCTGTTTTCTATTTTATGAATTTTTCATTTCAAAATCGTTCGACCAGTTTTTTCAAAAAAATGTTTTTTTTGAAAAACTTTTCGAAAACATATTTTAATTTTTTTTCGAGTATGTAAATTTAAATAAATCTATAATTTATAGTAGGAGAAAAATTTAAAAAAAAAATCTACAGATCCGTTTTCAAAATGTTCAAAAAAACAAAATAATTTTTTAAAAATATTATTAAAAATTAAAAAAAATTTTTTTGAAGATTTTAATAAGCAATATTATTTTAATCATAAAACACTACATATCTTGAAAATTTCATCAAAATCCGTCAATTAGTTAACGAGAAAGTCTGATTTTAAAAAACCGGTCATATGGGAGGTACCGTTATAAAACTTTTTCTGAAAAATACATTAAAATTTAAAGACAGATTTTGCACAGAAAACATCATTCTGAAAGTTTTATCAAAATCGTAGGAGCCGTTTTCGAGAAAAATAAGTTTTTCATTAAAAGTTATATGGCAGGTACCGTTAGTTTTGGAGCTAGAATGCCAATTCCAAAAACTGTCGGGTAGAGCACTCTAAAAATACTATATACCAACTTTGAATCAAATCGGCCCAACCGTTTAGGCTGTAGATATCGACAGACAGACGGACGGAATTTCCGGACCCACTTTTTTTGACTTCTCTATCATCGTAATGTCAAATTTGCAAATTGGCGAAAGAAAAAAATTTACCACATCACGCGTTAACATCAGGTCTCCAAGAGCAGTATTTTATGGAAATACAGAATACAGACATACCAGGTCTGCTGGTATGATGCATACACAAATTTCCTGACGTCACTATCATCTTTTTCTTCAATTTTCCAATAAGAGAAAGAGAAAAACAATTGCACTGAACCCTGGAGCATCTTAATTAAACTCAAGACATGTGAAAAAATGTTATTTACCTAACACAAACTAAGATATTAAAAATAAAAGACCATTTAGAATTCTTATTAGGGAGAACGAATTGTTATTATCCGATTCTCTTACAAAACATCTTTAACGAAAGCCCTCGCCCGCAAAACAATTTTTTTTTATAAGCTGTTTGGAAGAAATTCGTAGGTTTAATTTGTTTTATAGGATTTAAAAATAAAAGAAGCATTTGTTTTGCATTAAAAATTTAAATTAATTATTAACAAAATGACATATTTGGAAGAAGAGGGTATACATAACAAATTTGTCATGCTGAGAACAAAAATAAAAAATCGCAAAAAATAGGCCTAAGGTTCTTCACAAAAAAAAGATTACTTTGTCAAATGTTTGTTCTTTGCTTACACCTATCAATTTAATGCTCCGATTGTTACTATATGTATGTTAGAAAAAAAACATTTGGCAGCGTCCTGTGTAATTCTGATTGACATTCCTCTGAAACATTTTTATTCCATTCTGTAAACTACAACCTTACCTCTCCGCAGACACGCCTATCCATTCCCATCATGCCACAGCAACGCATTACAACATTTATGTCCAATCCCTTAGAGCAATGCCAAATCCAAATGTAAGTACAGAGTTCAGACCCAACTTAACCATCAGTCAGAGTCTCGTTCGAAACAGTATTTTTCATCCATGTCCGTGTCCATCCCCCAGAGAAATATCATCTTTGTGTTTCTCTTAATATTAACAGCCCACCCTTTGCGAAATGTCAAAGTCGATGTTTTAACGGTCCATCGGACATACTTGACACTTTGATGCACACACCAAATACCTTCTATAGTTGCGGTACGCAAAATATATAGCAACAAGGGTACACTTCTAATGTGATAGGTTAGAAATGCCACATTTCCCAATACACATACTAACCCTTCTCAAAAATTTGGAAATATCGTTAGTTTCTTGGGTTCCGTTTTTGCCAAGCAAAATTTCTTTTGTTCTTGGGAGAGTGATAGTTGTGTTTGGCTAGAATACCTTTAACCTACACTACACACTTCTGGTTGGCCATACTTTTGAAACTTTCGATTTTGTGCTCCGCTGGGTGAGTAATGAAGTTTGAAAAGGAAGTCTCATAAGTGGGTCTTTCATATATGCTTACATCTATAATAAGATTTAACAACTTCCTTCCTGGTTTTTTTTTTCTTTGTTTATCTTATAGAAAAGCCCTACAGGGATAGGATTCGATATGAATTTTGATTAGAGATTAAAATATTTTCCTTCTCAACGGAGATGTATAAGTTTCCAGGCGAAATTATGTCATCGTGTGCAAAAATTATAATCCCTGATCATTATAAGGGGTTATTACCCTTTAGTGTGGCGCGGAGATAATATTTTTTGACACGTATTGATGACGGTGTGATTAACAGGGATAAGTGCTAGCGTCTTTTTATTTAATTTTTATTGGGGTGGCTTAACAAGCATATAGCTTAAGGATACATTTTTATGAGCTTTTGATGAGACACTGCCAGATAAATTAGCATTATTGATTTAGGTAGGTGGGAACTAGCCCAAGGAAGAAAGGAATTTGTTAAAATAGAAACAAATAATAGTGCCAGTTGTTACTTTAAGTAGATATTATTGAATCAAGGAGTGCATTAAGTTGCCGCTAAAAAAAAAGTGTACCTGTGTTACAAAGTGCCTTTATTACGCTTAATCTTACACTAAATTTGAGTTAAGTTTCTAATTACAACAATTACTGCAATGAAATCCACTTAATCTGAACTCTTCGATGAAGAATACATACTATGGAAACCAAGAAAGCGTCGACATCAAGAAAACATTTCAGAAAAATATGTTAAGCAATGTCTGTGAAATGTTTCTTTGGTGTGGAAATGCCCTTAAAGCTTTTAATTCTGCCTTCTCAATTGACATGTTTCTTCGAGAATTGTACAAAATTGGATCATGACGTTATCTCGAATGACAAAAATCTATAATGACAAAAAATCTAGAAAACAAAACAAAAAAAATTTCGAAAACAAAAATTTCGAATGTACAAAATCTAGAAAAGTCAAAACAAAATCTAGAAAAAAATTATAAAAAATCTGAAAATAATTACTTTTTATATTTGCTCTTTTTATAAAAAGGGGAATCTTTTTAAAATAGCGTTAGTTTTGTACAAGTTTAAAATACAAGTCTTTTTTCCATTTTGTTTGTATATTTTGTATATTTATTCGCGTAAATCTAATTAAAAAATTATATTTCATCAAAAAAGGAAAGTTAGAAATAAATTCTTAGATTTTACGAATCTGAATTATAGGCTAAACGCTTAAACCTTTAAAAAGTCAATATAACTTAATTTTTCCTTTTGTTCTATTATTTTAAATTTGGTTGACCCATTTGAATTTCTTCTTAAACACAAGAATTTTGAACAGATTCGTTGGACAATATTTCAAATAATTTATAGAGACCTGTTTGTGGCCTACCCACCAAAACTTTGGGATGCATGTGACAAGATTCAACCTTATTTTGGGTTCTGGGCAAATTTTCTTTAATTTGGTCAGCGCAGGCCAATAAGAAGGCGATTTTCTGGAGCCAATATAATTTTTTTAAAAACCATTTCCCGATCTCAGAACCGCTTTCGCAGAATTGTTCTATCAATGCGTGGAAGTAGTCCACAGATAAAAGAAACAAGAAAGACAACTGAGAGGATAGTTCTCTCTTCGCCTACAAACTGAAAAATGCCCCGTCGCTGATTAACCGTCAGCTTAAGGAATATCTCGAAGATCGAAAGCTTCTCCATGACCATCAGTATGGCATTCACAGATATCGTTTCACTGGCGATCTGATGGCATATCTCCCCGAACAGTGGAACAAATCCTTATATCGTTTTTGTAAAAATAAGATTATTGCGTTTGATATTTCCAATGCATTTGATTGTTTGTGTCTTGAAAATCTTTGACTTAGTAAAAGGAAATAAGAACACAATTTTTAGCTCATACAAAATATACTTTTAATAATATTTTAATTAAATTTATTCGGATTTAATCGTAATTATTCGGCTTAAATTTTAATTTTTATCTTCCTTCTCTACCCTCGTGGACCGCTTAAGTCAAAGAAAACGCCATTTTCCCTCTTTCTGGGAAAAACTTGGAAGCTTGCCGAAATAAAAATGGTTTTAACGATACTTCCGCTAAAATGCAGAAAATGGCTTCGTTAACTTAGAGTGCAGCCAGACAAATATTTAAGTGGTAGTGTTCAATGCACCGAGAAGTGAATGTGTTTAATGTATTTATTTATTTCTTGACATTTCTCCCCCTCGGTATATTTGCTTAGACTACGTCCAAATGTACCCCCTTATCAATAACATCAAGCTTAGCCAACTTTACAGCAGGTCTCTCGTAGAATCCGGTATCGGTTTGTACTGTCGCGCTCCGAACTTGCCCGTCCTTGGCCTTGTTAACTTTAACAATCCTCCCTTTCTGCCATTGGTTCCGACGATTCCTTTCGTCAATTACCAGAACGATGTCTCCAACTGTCAGAGGTTCTGCTGGGTTGTTCCACTTTTCTCGCCTAGCAAGTGTTGGCAGGTACTCGGCCACCCATCGTTTCCAAAAATGTTTTGCATAAAGTTGAGACATCAGTGCGTTAGTTTTTAATATTTTGGCGTGATCGCTAAACTCGCCAAGTGGTGTGACTCCGCCTGGTGACTGACGAAGGAAGTGGTTTGGTGTCAACGCTTCAGACTGCTCGCTATCCAAGGGCAAATACGTTAATGGTCGGGAGTTGATCATATCCTCAACTTCCATCAAGTAACTTCGAAGAAGCTCGTCATTGGGTCTGTAGGTTATTACGTTACTCACTGCGTATAAAGCTATTTTGACGGATTTGATGAGCCTTTCCACACATCCATTCATGTGAGGTGATCCGGGGGGATTGAAGTGCCATTCCAGTTCTGAACTAATAAACTGACTTGCGATGATTTGGTGGTCGACTGTCTTCAAGTTTGCTTTAAGAAGTTTTTCAGCTCCAATAAAATTTGTACCTCGATCACTATATATTTTCTTCACTGTACCCCTTCGACATACAAAATTTCTGTAGCATAGTATAAAGGAGTCGGTACTGCAGCTGTAGGCAATCTCTATATGTATGGCTCTAGTGATGAGACACGTAAAGAGACATATCCACCTTTTTTCTACTTTACGACCATTAACCACTTCGAAAGGTCCACCGTAGTCAACAGCAGTATAAGTGAAAGGCGATGTAAAGGCTGTGACTCTGGCTTCTGGTAATACTGCCATTTCAGGGGGTGTCGCCTTTGCCGTCAGAATTTTACACATGTTGCAGTTACTTCTCACTCGCTTCAAAAGCTGACGTAGTCTGGGAATGTGGTACTTTTTCCTTATCTCGTTAACTACTGTTTCATGGTTGATATGCCGGAACCTTTCATGATATTGTCGTACAAGTAGCGCCGTTCCATGATGTGTGTGTGGAAGAATTATTGGACGCCTCGTCTCGATGCTTAAAAAGTCTGCGTTGTCCACTCGGCTAAGAGATCTCATAATGCCATTTTCATCCAGATATGGCTTTAAAGAGAGAATACTGCTGGAAAAGTTAGGAGGTTTCTTCTTTGAGATGAAGAAGTTTTCCCGTTGTGTTAGGTACTGAATTTCAGACGAAAGTCCTTCAGCCTGAATTAGTCTGTATACCAGGCGTTCTGCTCGTTGAAGCTCTTGTGATGATAAAAAACGATGTGCTTTCCTTTTGCCGAGTAGAGAATCCATATATCTAAACACGTATCCTGTGACCCTTATCAGTCTGTCCCACTTCTCGAACTTTTCCAGCGGAATCACTGTAACATCTTTATCTCGTTGATGTACTGTTTCAAAGGCAACTTGAGAACTCTTTCTTAGCAGAGATATGTCTTCCGGCCAATCTTCTTCCGAAGAGGAAAGAAACTGCGGTGCTTGTATCCAACGATCTTCCATGTTCAATGACGGTCCTCGTTTCCACTTTGTTGCGTCATCAGCTGGATTTAGTGTTGACGGCACGTATCTCCAATCAAAGATGTCTGTTATTTCCTGAATTTCTGCTATTCTGAACGCGATGAACTGTCCTTTAATTGTTTTTGCATCTGATCTCAGCCAGCTCAGAACTGTAATGGAGTCTGACCAGAGAACTGTGCGATGAATGCGAACTGACAAAGATTGACGTATACTACTGGCAAATCTTGCTCCAATTAACGCTGCAACTAGTTCCAACCGTGGAATCGATAGAAGTTTGATGGGAGCCACCTTAGTTTTAGATCCCAGTAATGAGCACCTTATATTGCCGTTAACATATACTCGCAGGTATGCAGTCGCAGCGCTACAATCTTTACTAGCATCAACGAAGATGTGGAGCTGTATCTTGGCTAAATCCCAAGATGATTCGGTTATATAACACCTTGGGATAAAAACACTTTCTACCTTTGACAGCTCTTGCAACCACCTGAGCCATTTTTGGTGATGATCATCAGTAACCTCGTCGTCCCAGTTCACCCTAGATCGCCATACCTCTTGCATAAGTACTTTCAAATAGCTGGTGAAGTGACCTATTAGACCTAGTGGATCGAAGATTGACATCAGCACTTTGAGTATTTCACGTTTCGTTGGTCTTCGTTGGCCGTTAAGGACTTCTTGGTTGCCTTTGTTAAACTTCAGAGAGTATGTGAATGAATCAGACTTTGTATCCCACCACATTCCCAGCACTTTCTCTGTGGTGTGTACGGCTTCCTTATCGAGTTGAACACTGTCGTTGACATACGGTTGTTGTTCTTCTAGAGCGGCCATCACTTCCAAAGAATTAGATTTCCATTGCCTTATATGAAATCCTCCTGCTGCATGAATCATTTTAACTTCTTTAGCCAAGTTGATCGCTTCTCTTGCTGTGCTGACGCTGTCGAGCAGATCATCGACGTAGTGGTTTTTAACTATTGCTTCCACTACTCTAGGAAAGTCCTCTTCGAATCTTTGCGCATTTTTATTTTTGATGAATTGAGCAATACTCGGTGAACAGGTTGCTCCGAATGTCATCACTTGTGTGACGTATACTGCTTCACCGCTTCCGTCATCCCATAGGAACCTGCATGCGTGTTGATCTTCACGTCGAAGTTTGATCTGATGGAACATTTCAGAAATATCACCACTAATAGCAATTGCGTTTTCCCTGAATCTCAAAAGAAGACCTAGGAGCAATGGAAGCTGGTCAGGACCTTTGAGCAAGAATGAATTGAGTGATAGTCCATTGACCTTGGCCGCAGCGTCCCAAACAACTCTTATTTTATCAGGCTTATTTGGATTTACCACGGGAAACAGCGGAAGATACCAAATGCGTTCGTGATTTTCTTTTAATTCGGCCGACGACAGCTTGCGAACATACCCTTTCTTAATATAATTTTCGATTTGGCTATGCATGTCATTCTTCAGCTGAGGATTCTTCTGTAGCCTTCGGTTCAACGTGGCGAGTCTATTTTTAGCCATGAATAGACTGTCTGGCAGCGTCAGATTATCATATCGCCAAAGCAACCCCGTTTCGAAACGATATCCGTCGAATTCAGAAGTCTTCTCCATGATGTATCTTGCACGGCGTTCTTCCTTTGAAGCAATGTCATAAGTTGGTATTTTGACCCCCAAACTGTCAACCGCATAGTAGTATTTCATCAAATCATTAAGATTTTCATCATCTGGCTCCGAAGACTCTTGGATGTGGTAGTTTATGCTTTGAAGTTTAGGTGAGCTACCGGAACCAAACCCTGACCACCCAAGCTTGCATTTTGTTGCTACCGGATCCTCTCTACCAGCCAATCGAGTCTTGCTCGGAACAGCAACATGCCAATCACTAAGTCCGATCATTATTTTGGGTTGCTCGTCGTAATATGACGCAACTGGAAGCCCTCGTAGATGAGAATATTCCTTACTGAGTTCCTTATAGTTTAATGTTTGCTTTGGCAGGTTGAGCTCTTTGATTGTATGGGCAACTGGAATTTCATATTCTTTTGCACCTTTGTATGCTCCAGATATAATCATCGTGACCTTTGTTGACTCTTCTTGACGACGAATGTTCGCTGTCCATTTTAGATGTAGGATCACTTTTGGTCCAGTTAATCCTAGCTGCTCTGCAACTTCTTCTTCAATTCTCGTTCCACTTGAGCCCCCGTCCAGAAATGCCAGCACATCGATCTTCTTATTACCATGGTGAAGTGTCACTGGTATGTACTGGAATTGAAATTGATCACCTATACCCGTATGGCTGTTTTGGGATGTGAAAACTATTTGTTGTTCGTCCTTCTCCTCTTGATGCATTAGTGGATGATGCTTTTTTGTGCAACCAACGAAGTTACATTTGACTGCCTTCTTACACACAAATGGATACTTCATTGTGTGGGAAGTCAAACATTGACGGCAAAGCTTCAACTCCTTCATCTTTTCCCATTTTGCTGAAGAAGTCATTTGATTGAAGACTTCGCAAACCTCAAGGCTCTTACACAGCTTACCACAGACTACACATGCCGGAAAACTTTTACCTTGGAGGTGGACGTTAACTCTACTCTTATTTAATTTTTCATTACGAACGACTTCCCTATTGCAGCCACCCAATTCTGAACTTGAAAGCACCTCATACACCTTTCTTGATTCTACTTGAAGCCAGGAACCAAAAGCTAAAACCCCTTTAACACCTTTATCAAACGAATAAGTAGCCCATTTCATTTTCATTTCATTTGTGAGCTTCTTTAACAATTCCTTGAGAAGTAGCGGATTGTCATATTGGCTCTCAAGTCCCGAAGCTTTCATGACCGCATTTAGATTTGTTACCGCAGTTGAGAACTCTAAAATGGAATCTAATTTTTCTGCTTTTACTATGGGAAGTTTATTTATTTTTTCTAATTGACAATCTAAAATAATAATCGGCTGTCCAAAAGCAGTACCTAAACATTCTAATATGTGGGGTACACATGAAGGTTCAACTAGTTGACTGCCAACCAAGTTCCGAGCCCTCCCTCTAAGTGCCTGTTGCAAACGCATTAAGTTTTCATCAAGGGTGTATCCACATGCTTTAGTAGACTGATCGAACATTCGTTTGAAAAGAGGCCATTCTTCAGCGTTGCCTGTGAAAACTGGTAGATCCCTATATATTTTCCTAGCAGATAGTTCTCTTTGGGTGAGTGGCGACGGAACTTCGAAATCCATTTGTGGCGTTGGTACAGCTGGTGTGAATTCAGGAGCTAAAGGGTTCATTGTTTGTTTTTTCCTACGATTGGATTCCAATTCCACGACAGATTTCTCAAAATCTTCATCGCTTTCTGATGACATCTCGTTCACGATCTCTTCTTGCTGACGAAGAAGTTCTTGCTCCTTTTGTAAGTTGTCTCGCTCTTGTTTGAGGAGATCCCTCTGCTGTTGAATGAGACGTAAACGCATATTTTTCTGTGTGGACGAGCTACTTTTTGAAAGAATGGAACACCTATCACCCTCAAACTCTGTTCCTCGCATATTGTCTAAGCTTAACCGAGGCTCAGGAAGCTGATTGCCCTCAATGTCGGTAAATGAACCTTTTAATTTGACGTATTCGTTTTTTAACTTTTGCCACTTTTTGTATGACGCGTCCAAAACTGTCTGGCGTTTGTGTTCTAGAACATTCTGTTCTACCATTTTCATTTGGGCAATCAGCTTTCTGTGCAATGAATCAACTTTTCTTAGATTAGCTACTGTACACTCCTCGCAAAACCACTTTTCTAATCTACCTGCCTGACTACCACTCAAGTTAACACAAATTAAATGAAACCATTTTCTACATACCCCTTCGCAGTACACCATTTCTTGATTGTAGTCTTCTCCACATGCTCGGCATTTTCCTTGATGTCGTCTTGGCTTGGTGGATTTTTCAACTTGGTGTTGCTGTTGCTGATGATGCGGTTGCTGCTGCTGTTGGGATTGCAATTTCCGCTGGTGTTGCGATTGCTGCTGCTGTTGTTGGGATTGCAACTTCTGCTGCTGTTGCGATTGTGATTGCTGCTCATCTTCAAGCACATCAATTGCAAACAAACTTGGGTCCTCCATGATTTCAATCTGCTGAGCACCTTTGCTTGTTTGTGCATCTGGAGCTGCAGGTGGCGGCGTGCGGTCCACGGGCATTTTTAAGTTAACGCGAGCAAATAAAATTTAAGAATTGTCTTGAAAATCTTTGACTTAGTAAAAGGAAATAAGAACACAATTTTTAGATCATACAAAATATAATTTTAATAATATTTTAATTAAATTTATTCGGATTTAATCGTAATTATTCGGCTTAAATTTTAATTTTTATCTTCCTTCTCTACCCTCGTGGACCGCTTAAGTCAAAGAAAACGCCATTTTCCCTCTTTCTGGGAAAAACTTGGAAGCTTGCCGAAATAAAAATGGTTTTAACGATACTTCCGCTAAAATGCAGAAAATGGCTTCGTTAACTTAGAGTGCAGCCAGACAAATATTTAAGTGGTAGTGTTCAATGCACCGAGAAGTGAATGTGTTTAATGTATTTATTTATTTCTTGACAGTTTGGCATGAAGCTCTCTTATTGAAAATGCGTGCTTTCGGGATCGATGATACATTTGTTCGTTGGATTAGAAGCTATCTTCTGGACAGGTGCTTCGCAAACATCGCTTCACCTGATTGATAGAATACAAAATTGAGCGTTAAGATTGATAGGAAATAGAACTGCAGCCGAAACAATTGCCCCTCTCGAACACCGACGCAATGTTTCATGTTTTTCCTTATTTTATCGTTTCTTTTACAAAAAATGTTCACTCGAAGTAGCCAGTAGCATTCCTCCCCTTAAAAGTTTCTCCTGCAATACGTGTCACGCAAGGAAGGCTCATCAGTTCACCCTTGTCTCCAATCTCTGACGTATCGTGAAATATAGGGGTTCTTTTTTTTAGCCGAACAATACGAATTTGGAAGTTTTCCCGGCGAGATTTTCCCTTGCCATTTTGATCTGCAAGCATTCAAAACCAATGTTAATCGACACATCCTGTCCTTCCGCTTCTTATCTTAATTACTATTTCTTTTTCTCTTCTTGTTTTTTTTTTTTTAATTTTAGTGGAATTATTTTGGGAATTTGCGCCTGTTCTTTTTTATGTTCGCTTGGTGCTCAGAATACGTTTGCAATCGATACACCAACAAATAAAAACAAAAAACGTGTCAACTAGATTAAAATGCTTAAAAAGTAAAGAATGTTTTCCGTTCGGAAGGGGGCACGGAGAAACATTTCAGAAATGTTTCGCGAGGCATCCAGACATAAATAAACATTTCAGAAACATTTACATTTTAGGAAAAAAGAAACATTTCTGAAATGATTTTAAATGTTTTTGAAATTTTTAAATAAAATGTTTCTTTGGTGTGGTGATGTTACAGTGCTAGGATCATCGAATGTTTGGTTGATGGATGGCACATTTGAAGTTAAATAAATAAATTTACTGGCGCAATAGTTCTTTAAGGAACCAAGGCCTAGTGACTTATACTCTCGACTATGTGTGTGTTGTTCATCTGCAAGAATGTAAGGGACCTACAGTTTACCGCCGAATCCGAACGGCTGAAATTAGATGCACTTTTTTGATACAAATTTAACTCTTGGAAGTTTTGTCAGTTCCTCGCAAGAGGAAATACCCCGGAAAAAAGGTGGCTATGAACGGGAATCGAACCAACCTCATTCGCTTAGTCCGACACACTAATCACTAAGCCACGGGGCACTACGGCACATTTGACGTTGTCCCCATTATAATGGTCAGCTGATATCTTTACATTGTTAGGTCGGTGATGAGATCGTTCCTGTAATATATTGTCTAATGAGCTCAAAATGCAGAGCATCATCGACATATTGCGGGGCTTCTAGATTATTTGTTCCCAAAACGGAATTGATATTGATCCATCGATAATAATATCTGATTTTGAGAAGACAAGCTCAAGTTCGGCTCAATCATTTTTTCCCCAGAGCTCAATGCAAAGGATGTTTTTTGACGTGATAGCGTCTTATAAATCGATGACAGGCTACACGTACGAAATAACATGACTCATGCTGATAAGGCTCATCACTCATGCTAACAGCGATACTGTTGTTCTTTTAACCAAAATCGATCGCAAGCACCAGGCGAACATGAAAAAGAACAGGCGCAAATACCCAAAATAATTCCACTCAAATTCAAAAAGTAGAAGAAGAGAAAAAGAAATACAAAATAAGCGGAGTTTTGGTAAAGTAGAAAGTAGATGTACATATTGGGGTGTATGTGTGTGGATATAACGAGAGGGTTTGTGGGTGTGAGTTAACGGACTGTATGTCGGTGTTGCTGTTTTCTTAGGACGTCATCACGTAGTACAGACAATAAACTCTTTTTTTCAGATATCCAATGAAATTTGTCTTTTTGTGATATACAAAACCATTTATTTCTATTTTTATATTACCTTTCGGTGCAGGGACATAACGCCCAGGGTCATAACGCCCAACTTTTTTTTTTGGCATTATGACCCACTCAAGTGGGCCATAAGACCCAAATTAATTTTGGGCGTTATGACCCAGCCAAATGGGTGATAAGACCCAAATATTTTTTGTTTAAATGGGACATAAGACCCAAATTTGTAAATGTGAGCTCTGTGAAGTAAGGTTCCAAACAAATTGTCTGAATTGTTTTTTTTTTTTCATTTTCAGTATGAGGTAGGTAGGAAACCCCCTTGCTTGGGCTCACTTTAGGATTTGGAGTAGGTGCGAGATTGGGTTTATGCAAAGGTTCCTTAAATCAAAAAGAAACGTTGCACATACCCAACATTGCACCTTCTCCAAATCCTATAGTGAGCCTAAGCAGGGGGATTGCAGGGAGGCAGCATGCCCCCCATACCTACCACATACTGAAAATGAAAAAAAAAAATCAATTTAGACATTAGGTCCATGTCCGTGAACGTTATATAATCCCGGGGTGACTGTTTGTATCTTTAATACTTTTGTAGGGCGCATTATACTTTCAAAAATGTTTAGTGAGACATAAGTCCCACACATTTTTCGGTGGGTCTTATGTCCCATTTGGGTGGGTCATAACGCCCAAAATTAATTTGGGTCTTATGGCCCACTTGAGTGGGTCATAATGCCCAAAAAAAAAAAGTTAGGCGTTATGACCCTGGGCGTTATGTCCCTGCACCTACCTTTCTTGGTGGTAATTAATTTTCATTTTGATTCTTTAATAATTTTGTTTGTAAATAAAACAGGATTTTTTTATATTTTTTTTAAACAAAACTCGCGTTGAAACTCACTTATAAAGATGTTTACTCAATTGATTATCAAAATGGACTATTTAAAAAAAGTAAGTTTGTCTGTTTAGAGTAGTTATATAACTGTACAAAATAATAGAATCAGCTAAGGCGCTGGCGTCTGGCGATGCAATATACATGTACATAGCTTTAATCGTAACAAGGGGTTCTATTTTTATTTCATTTTAATTTAAAAATTTTGTTGTTATAGATCTTGTTTTTAGATTTTTGTATTCTAGATTTTTGCCTTCTAGATTTTGTCTTTAGAGATTTTCGTTTTCGAGATTTTGTCGTAGACCCGTACAAAAGAAACAAGGCAACTGGTGCCTTAAAAAATAGTAAGCAAGAGTACGATAACTTTGGCACGACATAATAATGACGGGTTATATTAGATAGAGGGACTAAGTAAAAACATTTTTTATTTTTACTATGGGAACGGAGGTCTATTAGTCCCAAATTTTATAACAGATGCAATTTAATAAGTAAATAAATTGAATTGAGGAGTCTGAAGAAGACGAAAAAGATTCCTACTGCGAACTTGTAGAGAGAACCCCCAAGGTATGCGTTAAAATCATCCTTGGCGATTTCAACACCAAATTAGTTAAGGAGCCGGTATTGAGGCTCCTATAGTTGGCAAATTTTGTTGGTTCGATGAAGTTTAACAAAATATATCTATTTTTTGCACGGATTTGAAAACCTTGCTCTACTTAACCTCGCATTTACCCCAAATCCAATAGTTGGGCCAAGCAGGGGGTAACATTTAATTCTGATTTCACAAAAGGCAATACAAAATTAAATTCCAGAGGAAATAGTGTCTAATTGGCTGTATGAAGCTTTACCAGAGCGACATTATGCCAAATGTTAAAATGGGCATGACTGTGTAACACGTATTTGGTCGTATGCACTCAATCGCATTGGAAGACAATTTTTTTGTCAGAATTAGTAATATTTACGTAGAAAAATAGCACAGTCTAAACTTATAAAAAGTATCAAAACATTAAGTACATTTTATTTATAAATTGTACTGAAACCGGTACAAATGAAGTACACCATACCAATCACACGTCTTAAATAATAATGAATTTCTGAAAAAATTGTATGCAAGTCCCCGTTTTGATAAAATCCTTCTTTTTATTTCATGTTTCTTGAAAACAATTTTCTTTTAAATTGTTGTAAGCATTTTTTTTTTAAATTTAGTAATATACAAGTTAAAGAATTAAATTGCAAAATGATAAAATTGCAAGTGCCGTGGAAATGCCGCATATTTTTCCCACAAATAATTTATTTGTTGACGACGCGTCTGGAGTCAAAAAATACCTGCACAAAACCAACATTTTATCACGTAGCAGGAGCAAGACGATACCGCCGCATCTGTGGGAACATCCGCTACGCAAACTGGGGCATAGGCTAGTTTATTTTAAGAAATTTATTTTGTAGTCAGTCGTAATTCATATTCAAATAAATGAGGTTCAACTTCAACGAATCTTTTTTAAAAAGAATAAAAAATCATAAAAAAATTAATTGGCGCCCGGGAATAACAGTTTAATTGATTAAATAACCTATGGCCGTTTTAACAAACCAGTATACGCGGACTGATAACGAAGAAATTTTGTTGTTTTAATAAAATCCCGTAAGTGGCTGACGGCGTGGAAAATTAAAATATCGTTAAAAAAAGCTATAATTCCTGTGGTCAAGAAGCCCCAAAAGAAGCCTACTCACCACCAACAAACAGCGATGGATCGAGTTTACCAGTTATTATTCCTTGCTACGTCTACGCTATGTGACGTAAAGATGCTAGACTACTCGAATGCCAAGCTAGTAGCAATCGATTCTGGATCAGCCAAGTTACAAATAGGAACGTTTAAACTGGTGCACATCATTGATATTGAAGATTACCAACAGGCGCTCAACGAATTGAGTCGCATGATGTCAAGCATTAAGCCCCAACCTGATTCCATTCTACCCATCCTATCAACTGAAATTCAACATATCCAATCCCATTTAAATAGACCTATTCCAAAAACCAGAGGAAAGAGAACCCTAGATTTTCTGGGCTCTGCCTGGAAATGGATTGCTTGGACTCCGGACAAACATGATTTTTAAATAATGAGAGACTAAGTAAATAAAGCCTTGGTAAATAATAATTAATAACAATATTGTTCAGGCATTGAAGTCTAATGAAAATTTAAAATTAGAATTTATGTTGGAACTTAAATTTAAGTTAGAAGCACTTAGAGACGAAGTAAAAATTATCGAATACTCTATGCAATGAGCAAGAGCAGGAATTATAAATGCTTATATATATTGTCTAACCTAGAAATAAGTATAATAAAAGATATTTTAAAGAAAGAAAACATGCCATACAATAGTATAATTGAAGCTATAGAGTTTTCAGAAGTGAAAATTGCATCTAATAATAAATCTATTTTACATATTATAAGTTTTATAATGTCAGAAAAAAAACATGTACAAAAATTCTTTTGAAACCGATTAAAAAAGAAAAAACTATTGTCAAACAAATTTTACCGAAATTTTAAAATGTAGCATTAACTCGTATGGAATAAGTACAAAATGTAAAACATTCAATTCGCTAGCAATATGAAAGCATAGCGATGTAGTAGATATAAGTAATGATAATTGTATCAATAGTTTATTGAGTAGTAAGCCTCATTCGTGTACCGAAATCAACAACCAGCATATTCCAGCTGTAGAAGAGATCGCACCCGGAATGTTGTTGTTAAACCAATTCGACAACAAAATTTACACCGACGACAGTGAAATCCTCCTTAACGGGACATATGTCATTCAGTTCCACAACGCTACCGTTAGAGTCCAACAGTACACCTTCCAAGAATCAGAAATAACAGAGCATAATTCACTTCCTGCCATGCTACAACCACCAGCTATAAAGCCTAAAATAGAAGAGTTACTTTCCCAGGAAATGCTTAAAGAACTTGAGACAAAAAACATCAAATACATTGAAGAACTGAAGGAAGCCAATGAAAAGAAGTCCACCGCAGTGTTTTCATTATCAATATTAATGTTAGTGGTAATCATAATCACCCTTTGGAAAAAAGGAGTTAATCCATGCATCACCTGAAAAAAATAAAATTAACATCGAGAATGCAATATCCGAAGAAGAAAGTGATGATCCAGTAACGACAAACAGAAATAACATAGAACCCGCACCAACACCTAGGACGCTGGGGATAAACGACCTTCCCGAACATTCGATTTAAGAAGACGGAGGAGTTAAGGAATTAAATTGCAAAATGATAAAATTGCAAGTGCCGTGAAAATGCCGCATATTTTTCCCACAAATAATTTATTTGCTGACGACACGTCTAGGGTAAAAAGATACCTGCATAAAATCAACATTTTGTCACGTAGCAGGAGCAAGAAGACACCGCCGCATCTGTGGGAACATCCGCTACGAGAACTGGCGCATAGGCTAGTTTATTTTAAGAAATTTATTTTGTAGTCAGTCGTAACTCATATTCAAATAAATGAGGCTCAACCTCAACGAATCTTTTTTAAAAAAGAATAAAAAACAATAAAAAAAATTAATTTACATCATCATTATCATCGGCTTAACAACCGGATCCGGCCCGGGTCTCGTTCAACAAGTATAGTTGAACATAAAAAAAATTATTTATTAGTTTTAAAATAATTTATATTTTTTTCATTTATAATTATATTTTTTAATTTTTTTTTTAGCTTTTTTATTTATTTGTTTTAGAAATATTCAAAAATCAAAAATTAATTATGAATAAAAAAGTTATAATTATAAATTTGTTTGATAAAATAATGCGAAAATACTCTTGAAACATTTTATCAAAATCATTGTAGCCCTTTTCAAGAAAAATAAGCTTATAAGTATTTAAGCCCTAAAAATAACATTTAATAAAATTGTTCTGCGAAACGCAAAGAAAAATCACATGTTTCAAATTTGAAGGTAATCATATCAGTTTTCAGACGTTTAGATGGTTGAGAGCCCAGAGAGAAACATTAGAGCAAGTACGTGAGACCGAGTCGTTCCCGTTTTTTGTATATGCATGAATCCTAAACTTGCCCATGCCATGTAGTACTAACTTATGTATATCGCAAGTAAAAATATTATCAAAACAATAAAAAAAAACATTTTTTTGAATTGCACTTATTGCGAGTTGACAGCATAAAAAAGGTAATAAACTAACCCCTTGGAGGGATGAGTATAAATTTATCACAAGATGATGAGACTCGGATTGATAGATATTTTACGCTTTCTGTGAGCTCCTTACGTGGAAAATCTGATAGTGAAAAAAACAGTAGGTAACATTCATGTCTTAAATCAGGAAATTTCTAAAATAATTGCAGTAAGAAATATACGCATACTTATGTATGTACATAACTGGTGATATCATCCCATCAAAATTCAAATCAAAATTATTGTCATATGGTTAACAATGAAAAACATCTTCCGTCACATAAATATTGATCCAAACTGCGCCTACGCAGATTTTATCGTTTCATAGATACATTTCGAAAATTGTATCCACAATCAAAAAGATTAGCACACACACGAGAGCTATCAGATTCTTACATTTTCCCTCTATATCGAATATTTATGACATTTCCGCTGAGAGGCAATTACTATGCTATTTTCATCGAATTGAATTGCCTTCTAACTTCCAGCCATTCATGACGAAGAATAACTTATCATACCGACGATCAAATTACATTTTCATGTTCGGAATTCCATCGATAAGATTTCCCACATAAACACAATCCACTTTCAAAGATCTTTCGCACTTTACCACTGAGAAGAACGCAGAAACAATTTTGGTTTGGTTTGGTCTGGGGGCATCCTCGCCCTGCTTCACTTCGTCGCCCAATTCTACTAATCAACTAATAAATTCATATTCCACTTCATATAAGTTAAAAAGGTTTAAGTGTGCTGCAGTTTCAACCAGCAATAAGCCTTTATCTATTGTCTCCTTCCTTTGGTGATGTGACAAACAAGATGCGGAATAAGATAACAACACCGATGAGGACGATTAACTTGATGATGTAGCTGGAGACGGCTTTTTATAACCCAGCAATCTCATTTAATTGGCGGTTCCGCTTTTGTTGAGCCACTCCAATCCATGCCACTTTTATTCTTCCATCAACAGATTTACACTTATCCTTTGGATTCATCGATAGGGAAAACCCAACTAAGTAAGGTTTCAATGCCGGCCCACGCAAATCAATAATTCAAATTTTATCGAATCAATGAAGGTCTTCTCCCTACGCGACCGCCTCCAATGTCACCTGCTATTAATTTTGCGAGAGAGGGTAAAGTCTTTCAGGTTAGGAATAATAATTCCTTTAAAATTCACTTCGAGGGGTGAAAGATGTTGTTGATATTAATGCTACGATACAAACTCCGATACTGTAATTAGGCGTTTTGCTTGTGGGCTTTGTCAAATTAATTCAGTATCGATATTATTTTTTATTTTATTAATAAGTCGATATTTTGGTTTTGCGTGGTTTAGTGGTGAAATGGTTCTTAGGTTGACGTTTTCAATTACAAATTTGCTCTTGGATATACAGAAATGTTTTTTTAGTATGTCATTAATAAAATCTTTAGTTTTAGTGAATGAAAAACACCCCGAGATACTACCAAATATATACTAAATACCAAGTTTAAAGCAAATCAGCCCATCCGTTTAGGCTGTAGAGGTTCGACACACAGACAGAGAGACAGGCGGACGGAATTTCTGGACCCACTTTTTTCGCCTTCTCTATCATCGTAATGTCATATTTGATTCTTAGAAACTATAACTTGCCTTATTGTACCTATAAACGCAAGTAAAAATAAGTAACATTTACGTAGAAAAATAACGCAATCTGAAATTAAAAAAAAGTGTCAAAACCACAACACTTAAGGGTTTTTAGTAAAAATGGAGAACGCCATCACACGTCTTTTATAATAACAAATTTATGAAAAAAGTATTTCGAAAATTGTAGAGCGGATTTTGATAAAATGCTGTTTTTTATTTTGCGGATTTTTAGAGTTTATTAATATACATGTGATTATAAAATTTAAAATAATTTTTTTGATTAGTTTTAAGAACATTGATTTTTCAAAAAAAAAATTAATTTTAATTAGAAAAAAAGTTATTCAAAATGTTGATATGCAGCATTAATTTGGCTATCTAGATTATTTCAAAAATAAAATTTGACAGAAATTCATTGAGCCGTTACCGAGAAAGCCAAAAATTAAAAAATCCGTTATATGAAAGGTCCCGTTAGTAGACTTTTCCCGTATATCTGGTTCTGATCAAATATCAACAATTTTGTTTCAATTAGATAGAATAGGGCAGTTGTGGCGGCACAAAAAAAAAAAAAAAAAAAAAAAAAAAAAAAAAAGCCTGTTGTGGCTCTTCTAGATTTCAGTATTTAAATTTAAGGTTTATTTTAAGTTATTTTAAGTTATTCTAAGTTAATTTTAAGTACTTTAAGATAGGTTAAGAAAAAAAACCGATACTTACCCAGTTTTTTAATTTTTCTGGGTGAAAAATAAAACCCGCTAGTTATAATTTATATATAAGTTAGTTTAAAGCCGAAAGGCAATTAAAATTAAGATATTGATTAATTTAGAGCGCCCGCATTGGGCCAGTAAGTTAATTAAGTTTATAGTGTTAACTAGTTTTTAAGATTTTTGTCTAGACTTAATTAATTATAAGATTTAATGCAATAAAAAATCATTGAAAAAAAACCAACAAATTTGTTTTTTTTTTTTAATTTTCATCAAAATCGTTGGAGCCGTTTTCGAGAAAAATAATCTATTCCTAAACGGTCATATGGCAGGTATCGTTATTTTTAGGACTAAAAATAAAATTTCAATTTCCCCAAAAGAATCACACACACCAAATTTTAAGAAAATCGCTTAAGCCGTATAGGCTGCAGCTCGTACTTGATGCGGATAAAATTTGAAATATATTAAGGGAACTTCAAAGTTTTTTTTTTCGATTTTCTGACATTTGTTTGTTTGAAAAAAGTAAGTAAAATAGTTTTCAGCGGAAAAATTTAAACGGATTTTGTGGCCTTAAAATATGTGAAATATGTTGATTTTTTTCCAAAATCGTACGAGCGGTTTTTAAATAAAACGATTTTATTTTAATAACTTTTTTTCAAAAATTAAAAAAAAATAATTTAAGAATGCAAACTTAAGCAAAAACAATTATCTACATTTAAAAACAAAATTGCTTAAATCAGTAGAGATAATATCAACTTCCTTTCAATTCTAGTTAGGTTAGGTTAGTGGTAGTAAACCTGCATTTAAAAAAACCATGTTGTTCAGGTTAGTGGAGCATGAATTTGAAGTAGTGCAGTCCTTAAACTACCTTGGGTGAAAAGTAGCAGCCGATAATAATATGGAGAAATAAATATGCGGGCAGCTGCTAAAATTGCAACAAAACCTACTATAGTCTGTCTAGGGCGCTACGAAATACGGCCCAGACAAAACAGCCCCAAAACAAATATTTTTTTTTTATTTTATTTAAAAAAAAAAATAAAAAAAATAAAAAAAATAAAAACCCTAACACACTTAGGCTAAACTAGGCATTTCTTGAGATTTTATCCCAATGAGCTCAGCAGGGGGTTGCGGGGGGGGGGGGCAGCATGCCCCATACCTTATTAATACTAACATTTATCAAAGTGGGACATATCTTTAAATTTGTTGTTTGGGCTTATACTGGCCTAAGTGACTTTTATTGCCAATTTTTGTATTCCACATAATATTTGTGGGGTCTTCATTCTTTGATATTAGGGGCTTTTTTCATAATGAAATATAACCCCTAAAAATGAAATTAGGCCCCAAAAAGTAAATTTTGTTGTTGCTGTTGTATTCTTAGTATACTTTTGGGGCCTTATTTAACTTTGGTTTTTGGGGCAGTTTTGTTTGGCGCCTTATTTCGCACCTGTCTAGGCTCTTTAATTCCAGAAACCTTGCCAGAAAAACCAACTGCTGCTGTACAAGACTATGGTCTTACCAGTACTCACATACGGAACCGAGACTTGGGTGCTTGCACAAAGGCACTTTGATCTCTTAACCGCTTTCGAGAGGAAAGTCTTATGGAGAATTGTTGGCCCCGTGGGTGAGGGATGACGATTCCGGAGAAGATACAATTATGAATTGTATGAAATCTACCTCGAAGCAGATGTTGTGGAAAAAATAAAACTCGCTAGACTCTGGTGGGCCAGGCACCTAGTTCACAAGAGCGAAGAGGAACCAGCTCTTTTGCAGTCCTCTTTATGTTAAAAGACAACGTAGCAGACCTTGCTTGCGTTGGAAGGATGGTGTAGACCAGGAAGCCCGAAGCCTTGTGGAGCGCAAGTGGATGGCGTCGGCCAGCAATCGGGATATACATATGTAAGAACTTGAAAGAGGCCCGGACGGGTCCCGTTGTTGCGCCGATGATGATGATTATGATGTTGGTTACGAGAAATGAGAGATTTACAACGCGGAAACTTAAAATTTCGTACAGAATGCTTTCGAATATTTTAAGGATGTGGGAAAGTTTGACAATGATAGTTTTTACATTGCTCTTGGGCTCCTTTTTATGCATTGTAAATGTTTGTTTTTTTTATTTATTTTATTTTCATGGTAAGTTTTCATTTACTCACCGTTCTGGGCCAGTCAAAATAATAGTAGTGTTAGCAAAAAACCCGTGAAGAGCAAAATTTTAGTATTATATTCATTATATACGCTAGAAGCAATGTAAATGTACCGCTCAAAAGTGGTAGCTGATATCAGAAGGTAAGACCTGCGCAAAAGAGCAGAATTTGAATGGTTACTCTTGTCCAACGGCCACCAAACTCGGCTTTCGAACCACAATAACAACAACAACAACTGCGTATTATGATCTGGGCTTGTTGTTTGGTTTTTTGAGTAGGGCCGATTTATCGCAAAGAAACAATCATGGACAAAACACTTGTTCGTGAAATATATGATAGAAGTCTTAATTCCAAGCGAAAATGAAAAAACGTCATTTAATTCGGTCGATTGCGAAAGAAATTTTTGAGAACAACAGTGTCAATGTGTTAGAACGGCCTCTGCAGTTAACCGATCTCCATTATATTGAGAATTTGGCGTGCGATGTAAAAAATTCGGTAGACCGACCCAAGCAATAGTTAGCAATAGTTTAGGATGCTTAGGAATCAATATCCGTAGAAAGATACCTAAAACTCCTTGATTCTATGCAACGCAGCTGCTCCGGCGCCGCGCAGGTTACCGCTGTTAAAAAAATATGTCAAATTCTTTCATAATTTCTCAATCCACTACTTCTATTTTGACCGCAGCTGTACATAGTATCTAATCGCAAGAGAGAACTTTTTCTTAAATCATCTCCGTAACAGACGAGTTTCTATAATGATTTATAAGATCCACTTCGTGTATAAGACATAAATCTGCTACGAGGATTCAATTTAGTTACTGGTTCAAGAATATTTTTTCCTTTAACTTAAATCAAGAGAAGACAGTTTCCAAGGAAACATATCTCACTTGCCGACCCTTCAACATGTCGATTAACAACTTCCTCAGTTCTGGCGAATAGCAAGTCCCGCCTGTTTTCAACAGGATGAAATCTGATCCAGTATTTATGTTCCTAATGTTCCCAAAAGAAAAAAAAATCCAAACATAGGTATACCCACCATTTCATCCCGAGACACGAGGAGAAAATATGTTTCTTCATTTAATCTTATCCTTAAAAAGCAAATAATGTTCTAATGTTTTTCCGCACTGATGTCCTAGTAACCTTACACACTTCGTTCATCTCAAATAACCATCAAAACGGATACACATTAGCTGTATAATTTTACTGTTTGCTCCTATAGAATAATTGATGGTCGTCCTTGTGAGCGCATCGAAAAACGAAATCCAAAACAAGGATCAAATATCGACTTTCAGGTTTCAGTCCATGCGCTAAGAGAGATGAGATGAGTATTTGTGTGCTAAGAAAATACCACACAGTACACCACCCAAGGATAATAGTGCAACAGATGCCCAAATACATGAAAGTCGAGATAAATGTCTCAATCTTCCATTCAAGGAAAATTATACTCCTTCACGTTTGAGTGAACTTTTATATTCCTATTATTATTCCATTATCTTTGCTGCATGCATATCACTTCTAGGCTGGCAGCTCATTGTGTGTTTAGTAATTTTATTTCAAAACCATATAATTTAAAGGATAATAGAGGATCATATTCACCACAAAAGATTTTCGGGATATTTCTAACACACCAAAAAAACACATTGTATTTTTTTTCTTAAGGATAATACTATCTAATACAACATCTAGCTGGCAATAATGCTTTTCCTTGGTTGCACAATAAATTTTGGTATCCGTCTGAGACAGGAGTACACAACACAGCACCAGTTCAGCAGTCAACTTTCCAACTCCAACTCTAGTTGGGAGCCAGCAACAAGAAATCATCCCATTGTGGGCTAATTTTTAATTCAGAGCACATGATGTGAAACTAAAAGGATATTCGGCACTCTCTGCCGCCTGAATTGATTTATAAGGATACAATCAGGAGCTGCGGTTTGTGTTTCACTCTATTGTGGGTGTTTTTCTCTACATAGGCAGAGATCTTGAAAGGAATGAAGAAATAGCATAGTTTTTTCTGTGGCTTTTCCCAAACAGGAAAATATATTATTTCTTGCAGTTGACTTGTTTGCAAGGACATATAGCACGAAGCATTTCTAGGGATGTATCTGGTTCTGTGGTGTTTTTTTTTTTTTTGATAACTTTGCACACTCAATAAATGTTGAAGGCTCTATATTGTTGGCTGGACGATGTAATTAAATTGATTTAAGGAAGTGGAGAGATAATTAATTTTGCCATTTGAGGTCAGGAACGGAAGGAATCCATGCGGAATGTTCGATTTTGGACAAAGTCGTACTGAAGTTATGCGAATTTTTACGGCTTTTTTGTATTCAAGGCTGTGTCATAAGCCGAATATTTAAGTCTCTATCTAATATTGGATGGATATGAGCGTAAGTCAAATATCAAAGACTAAGATCTGAGAATTCTTCCATAAATTAAAAGCTTCTGATATTATGTCCCTTCTTACTATCTCGTACGAACTGTCAACTTCGTAAAACTTATTAATTTGATGTTATGTATTAGGATGGGTCACTCTTATAGAGAACTTTTTACTTGCGATTATAGGGACTATAAGGCAAGTTAAGGATTCGTGAATATAAAAAAAATTGAGATAACAATGAAACATGACATTACGATCATAGAGAAGTCTAAAAAAGTGATCGAGAAAAAATGTGTGTCTGTCTGTCTGTTAGTATATAAAACGAGCTGCAGCCTAAACGGCGTAAGCGATTATTTTCAAACTTGGTGTGTGTGATTCTTTTGGCATTCCCCAGAGGAGAAATTGAAATTTTATTTGTAGCCCTAAAAATAACGGTACCTGCCATATGACCGTTTAGAAAAATCTTATTAATCAAAACTTTTGAGAATTTTTTTTTTGGTATTGGCTATCATTTGATTAGTACCACATATACGGGAAAAATCTTTTAACGGGACCTTTCATTTAACGGTTTTTTTAATTTTTGTCTTTCTCGGTTACGGCTCTTTGGATTTCTGTCAAATTTTATATTTAAGAACATCTAGGTAGCCGAATAAATTCTGCATATCAGAATTTTTAATAACTTTTTTTTTAATTAAAATTAATTTTTGAATTTTTTTTTTTCATAAATCAATATTTTGAAAACTTATCAAAAAAAATATTTTAAATTTTATAACATGTATACCAAAATTTAAAAAATATTTTTTTTAAAACTAAAAATAAAAAATATTAAAACTTAGAAATGATGAATGGAATAAAAAACTTAGTGTGCTTGATAAAAATGGGAAACCTTTTTGGAATATAGTTAAGCTAGTCAAAAGTAAAAATAGAAAAATTCCATTTTTAAAGGACTCTTCGTCAATTTATTTCACTGACACTGAAAAAGCTGAAGAGCTTGCCAGAAAATTTTCAATTAATCATTTAGTTTCTCATGGTTTAGGTGAGAGGGAAACCAATAATCTTGTTGAGGAAACGATTCAAAATATTAACGCATTCGCTGAAATTACACCATTGAATGCATTTGTTGACGAAGAAAACATTAAATGTATTGTCGATAGCCTCCTTAAACGAAAAGTAGGGGGATTAGATCAAATTAAAAATATGTATTTGAAAAAATTACCCCGAAATGGAATAAGATTTTTAACAATAATAATAAACGCATGCATTAAGTTCCAGTATTTCCCTGATGTTTGGAAAAAAGCAAAAGTTGTGCCTATATTGAAAGCTGGTAAGGCCCCGGAAGTATCTTCTAGCTACAGACCCATAAGCTTGCTTAGTAGCATAAGTAAGATTTATGAAAAGGTAATTAAATTAAAATTACTAAAGGTTGTTTCAAACGAAAAAATTCTTCCTGATGAGCAATTTGGGTTCAGAAGTTTACACAGCACTTCACATCAAATTAAAAGAATTTGTAATTGTGTGAAAAATAAAAGGCACGACTGGGTCGCACGTACTTGCTCTTATGTGCTAATCCTTTTTAAGTGCAGGCGTCTTTTTGTCAAAGATTTTATTTTAATATTTTTTGTATGACGTGCAACTTCCTTAGAATCGTTTTGGGGTGAAGCTCGAACGAACATGCGTCACGACAAAGGGATAAACACACAAATATATAGGATTGTTAGCTTTTGCAGTTTTTTAGTGTAGTATTATCTTTCCACTTGCTGCTTACTGTTTATAATATAATTTGCTAATAGAAAGATACAAAGGACTTTTTTCAGTTAAATTTTCATTTTGGTATGGAAAAATTTGAACACCTGGCATAAAGATTCGTCGGAATCAGCAGTATGACAATAATGCTAGGTAAAGGGACCTTTATACGTCCCAATATGGGACCAATGGAATTTATAAAGGATATAGGTACCTATAATAAGGTTGGAAGGAAGGTAGGTACTAAAATTAAGATACGTGTTCCAACTACTGTTAAGCCAGTAGGTATAGAGACAATATTAAAAGTTAACACAGTGGTTTTGTTTATTTATAGGAAGGTGTAAACTTTTGTTTTCTCGATTGAAATTTTTGCATTCAGTAGTAATCGAATAGTTTTTTTTATTTGTTAGTTGTTTTTGTGTGTTTATCAAAGGCTTCCTTATTTATTCTGCGCTTTTATGATGATGAAAAATACTTTAAAATACGTAAGTATGTATGTAATGTAGGTTGTCACTTTCTTTTATTTGACTAATGGCTTGGCTAGGGCTTAGCCGAGCAATATGAAATAAAATGTTGGGGAAAAAAATTTATGAATTCAAAAAAACACTACTCATAACGTTTTTTGGAAAAAATGTTGTAAGCCATCTTATTTCTTTTGCTGTTTTCTATTTTATGAATTTTTCATTTCAAAATCGTTCGACCAGTTTTTTCAAAAAAATGTTTTTTTTGAAAAACTTTTCGAAAACATATTTTAAAATTTTTTTTAGTATGTCAATTTTAAGAAATCTATAGTTTATACTAGGAGAAAAATTTAAAAAAAAATCTATAGATCCGTTTTCAAAATATTCAAAAAACAAAATATTTTTTTAAAAAAATTATTAAAATTTAAAAAAAAATGTTTTTGAAAATTTTGATAAGCAATATTATTTAAATCATAAAACACTACATATTTTGAAAATTTCATAAAAATCCGTCAATTAGTTAACGAGAAAGTCTGATTTTAAAAAACCGGTCATATGGGAGGTACCGTTATAAAACTTTTTCTGAAAAATCCATTAAAATTAAAAGATAGATTTTGCACAGAAAACATCATTCTGAAAGTTTAATCAAAATCGTAGGAGCCGTTTTCCAGAAAAATAAGTTTTTTAATAAAAGTTATATGGCAGGTACCGTTAGTTTTGGAGCTAGAATGCCAATTCCAAAAACCGTCGGGTAGAGCACTCTAAAAATACTATATACCAAGTTTGAATCAAATCGGCCCAACCGTTTAGGCTGTAGATATCGATACGGACAGACAGACAGACAGACAGACAGACAGACAGACAGACAGACAGACAGACGGACGGAATTTCCAGACCCACTTTTTTTGACTTCTCTATCATCGTAATATCATGTTTGATTGTTAGAATTTTTTTTTTTTTTTTACGAATGCATAACTTGCCTTATAGTCCCTATAATCGCAAGTAAAAATCGTGTGCAAGGACTTTCTACAGGAATGTTATTGTTAGATATAGAAAAGGCCTTCGATTCCGTTTGGCACGAAGGACTTATATACAAAATTATAAAATTCAAATTCCCTGTTTACTTGTGTAAGATAGTGCAAAGTTTCTTGTCTGATAGATGTTTTCAGGTACATGTTGACTGTGGTGTTTCTCGTCTATATTTTTTCTGTTATGGAGTTCCACAAGGTTCTGTCCTTGGACCTACCTTATACAATATCTATACATCTGATTTTCCGGTGCTTCCATCTTGTGAATCTGCCATTTTTGCTGACGACACAGCTATTTTTTCATCGCATGAGTTTGCTCTCAATATTGAGACCAACTTGAAACATGCAATTGAAATTTTAGAAAAATACTATAACAAGTGGAAAATTAAACTTAATGCTGATAAAGTACAAGCCATGAAGAAAAGCTTGCTACCTTCCCAGCAATCAACTCCAAGTCAATGGAAGCAGTGTAGAATGGAACCAAAGTGTAAAATATTTAGGAGTTCATCTCGATACCAAACTGACTTTTAGGGAGCATATAAATAACACATTAAAAAAAATGAGTGTTGCGATTAAAATGATGTATCCGTTTATCAACCGAAAATCACCGCTCACTAACGGAAACAAAATTTTAATACATAAATTGATCTTTCAATCAATATTACTGTATGGATGTGCAGCTTGGGGGGAAGTTATCACACAGTAATTGTGTGGGAAAACAAAATGTAAGCAAAATCAGCACAAGCGATATTGTTACAATATTTTAGCGCGTGTGCTGATTCTGCATATTATAATGCAATATCATATTATTCTTGTGAACTGAAATTTGTAAAGGTTCACATCAAATTTGTTATAAATATTAGTCAGTAAGCAAAATGTATTTAGTATTAAGCTGACTTTCAATCAATAAAGAATTAAAAATTATTTTTTTAAATAAACAAAGTAAACATTAAATAACTGGGACGTTGCAAAATGTATTTGTATTTGTTTATTTAGTTATTTTTTAATATTTATTTATTATTTTTTATTTATTTTGTTAATTTATTTATTTATTAATTATGTATTTATTTATTTATTAATTAATTTATTTATTTATCAATTTTATTATTTACTTATATAATTATTTTTTTGTTTGTTTGTTTATACTCAACTGTTTCTTTATTTAATCATAAATGTGTGTTTTTTTCTGAATTCCTAAATTTTTGTTTGATTTGTTTATATACATTTTTCATTTTTGCGTTTTTAAACTTAGGTTGTATGTAAAATATTTAATACATTTGTAAATACGCATTCCTTGTCACCTTAAGTTTATTCATTTTCTAATGTACCCCTTATATTAAAGTATATAATGCATGTTTACACATATGTAGGTCCTTTATTTATTTATTTATTTTTTATCAATTTTATTTTTTTTGCATGAAGGTTTTTACTTTCGTTGTTTTCCTTTAATTAAATGTTTTTTTTCCCAATTTTTTATTTATATTATATTCCATTAAATAATGTTTCAGTAGTAAGAAATTATATTTCAAATCTCTGAATGTAAAACGTGCGGTTGTGGAGCTTGTTAAAAAATTTAAACGAAATAAATACAATACAATACAAAAAAAAAAATAAAAAATAGGATTTTATCAAAACCGGTCCTACAATTTTCGAAATACATTTTTCATAAATTCCTTGTTATTTAAGACGTGTGATGGCGTACTTCATTTTTACTAAAAACCGTTAAGTTACTTCTTTCTGTCAAAGATCTTGCTTTCCAATATAATTGGGCACATAAGAGCAAGTACATGCGACCCAGTCGTGCACATTTTTTACTCCGTTTTGAAATCCTAAACTTTGCTAAATGGATAGTCATTTACGGTTAGGGAACAAAAAATTGATTTCTTACCATATTCAGCATGCGCATTGAGTTTGGACATTAAACAATTTAAAAAAAATCAACAATTTTAAATCTTTTTAAAATATATATTTTAAAACAAATTTTATGAAAAATACTTAGAACAGAAAGAAATAGTTATTTAAATGTATATTAAAAACGATTAATTTACTTTAGGCGATGTTTAAAGGGTAGATATGTGTGTGGGTACAAGCAATCACAAATCACACCTGCCTATCAACTCCTACTCTCACCTCCACGTGGTGAACATCGGGTGCCTAGTACCACAACTGGAGATTGGGTTCCAAACCCTTTGGACGGTTGTTGGTGGCAGCAAACGAGAGAGGAGGGGGAGGAGTGTTACCACTAAGGCACTACTCCTCTTCATCCCGGCAGCGGGAGAATTCTCTAGATTGAAGCAACGGTGGCGTCTACAGTTCGAGTCAGGTTGAACTACTTAGTGAACACCTTATATGGGCTACTACTACTTTTTCGGAGCTCAGGCATATAACAAGTGGTTTATCCGCCTATTCGTCCTTTTAGTCACAATAAGGACCTGGTCCTCCAGGTTGGGGGTTGTGCCGTCGGGGTAACTTCCTCGCCAAATCTCTGTTTAGTTTGTTATTTTTAATTAAAAGTTTTATGTAGCTTTATGGTTGCTCTTTTGATTGAGCCGAATGATGCAAACATTTTTGAACATTTCTCCTTGGCACGAAGGATTGATTGTTTGTTATTCTGAATAGGTCCTGGTTTTTTTGTTGGGTGGTTGTTTTAAAGACCAAATTGGTCAAGAGCAGGCTGTTTTTCTTTTACAATTTGCAGTAGGCGCTTAAGTAAAGGGTGTTTTTTTTAGAGGTATAGCACTTCCGTTTAGGATAACTGTCAAACTAGCTGTTGTACTAATGAAGTGTGTTTGGCTTTTTCAGTGTACTTTAGCAAATCACCATGTAAAGACTTAAACCAGAACAACGTTTTTAAATCGTGGAAATTTATTTTGAAAAAGCACACTCTGTTCTCCAAATTTATAGAGTTTACGGTGCTCATTATCGTAAATCTAATCAGCTAATACGCAATACTTTGAATATTGGCTTACATCCATATAGGATTCAACTGGTTCAATAGTTAAGGCCAGCAGAACATCAATTGTTTCGTGTGTTCGGTGAATGGGCTGTGATTGAACTGGAACTTGAACCAGATTTGTATAGTTAAGTCATCTTCTGGGATGAGGTTCATTTCTGGCTTAACAGGTATTAAAACAAGTTTTGTGACTGAATTATCTTGATCCTTTGGAAGCAAAAATTCGACTTACTATTAACGAAATTAGACCGGGTTTGCTCGTAAAAGTGGTGTAAATTGGACCGATAGGATGGCGTTCATAACGCGCAGTCGCGGAAGCTATCTGCCAGAAATTATTTTTCAACATTATATGCCATAAAATGTTGAGCTAATAAGGCCAAAACTTTGAATTTATTGTGTTTTATTCATCTTGAAAATACCCCTTATTAGTTATAGTTAATTTTTCCGATGATGTTGATCGGTGGTAAAAGACGTGCTTGCGGGTGCTTAGTTTCTTTTATAGGCCGAATAATCTCAGACTTGTGCCTTCTTATTCGTATTATATTCACAAACCTTTGGAAGGTGAACTGGGCTGACGTTGAGCTTGCATAACCTTGTTTTCTTCGCAAAGAAGACCAACTTTTTCTCCGTCGCGTCGGTCGTCTTGATACCTAGGTATAGTTGTGCCACTTCATCAAACCATTCGCGGATTTCTTGATTTCCATCCTTAAGGCTTTTTGTCCATCTTAACACTTCCTGGTGGCACCGGAAGGCCTTTTTTCTGGAAATATACGATCTACATAGATGATGATGATCGTAATACCGTATTCGATTCGTATTTTATTCTTTTCCCTAAGAGTAGATTTTAATATTATTAACTTAACTCAGCTAAAGAAAAAAACTCAAACTCCTTTCTTTGCATATGTAAACTTATAAGTCCAAAGATGTGGCCATTCCTTAAAAAGTATTGGTAGCTTCGTTAATAGGCGCTAAGGAATCAAGAAGTACTTGCATATTTGAAGAAATCTGTGTATATAGGTAGACTTCTATTAAACTTGTATATAAGTCCAGTAAATATTATGCCCTAATATTCTCTGTACGTATAAGAAGCTAATTTTATAGAATTTTAAATCCTGGAACATTGTTTGTTATCAACCCCGAGCAATAGAAAAAATGAACACTCTCGGAAATAATCAAATCTTCGAAACGTGCACTGCCGCAGCAGCAATCAACTTTTCTTTGATTAACAAAACCATCGCCGTGCCTGTACCCGTACAATAGCGGCTTTCATCCGCACCATTATTCATTTCCTTATACCAATACAAACACAACGACCCCAATGAACCTGTTCAGAATGATAATGAAAGTAGGCTGCAATTGTTGTTTAAATTATTGTATTTCCATCCTAAAGGTTCAGATACTTACCCTTGCAAAAGTGCGATATTTATGCGTGTTCTGTTTATGCTGCAAGGTGGTTGCCAGTCAAAAGGCAAAATCAGGGGACACAGCACCCCCTTTACCTCAGTCACATTTCATTTTCTGCAGCACGCACATATTGCGAATTTGGCAAACAATCTGGGTTATTTCCCGCATCGTCATAGCGCGGCCTTCGGCGTCATCGTCACCGTAGTAATGCCACGCGTCGTATTCAGCTATTATGCCACAGAAAACAGACGACGACGTGGGATCGTCGGATTGTTCCTTCTGCCACTCATTTCCTCGGTCTGCGTTGCATCATTTTACTTAAAGGGGATAAGGTAAAAAAATTGTATAGTGCTGTCGTACTTGGCTTCATTCGCGAGGGCTTTCCCCTTCACTCCTTAAGTCTGAATTTCAAATTAAAATTTAAGACAAAACTATTTTTCCACGGCTATGGCAAGGTTGAGGTTGAGAGAATACTATGTATAAAAAAGGACATCTACACATTAATCAATTGTTGCTCCTTGAAAGCTTGAATCTATGTTATGTGATTCCGGTTCGGTATGTATATTTCCAGTGAGAACAGAAGGAAATAGATAGTTACTTATTGCATATGTACATTGTACATACGCTCAGAATTAAATAATAATTTATTGCAAAAGCGTGCCACCTGTATTGAAAATATTATCCCAAGGGCGTCAATCAAAGGACACCGGCCCGGAGAGCATATTGAAAAAGTTATTAAGGCTACGATATAATAAAACGTATGGGTGAATGCAGCTTAAGTGCGTGTCCATGCATTAAAAAGATTTATAATCCAGATGATTCAGAAAAAAATTGCCACTTACTAGCTTCTCGGCAAAAAGTTTAATCCTTTTTTACTCTGTCCTGTTTGCAATATAAAAGTACTCTAGAACAGCCTTAAATGTTGGCCATAGCAACCTCTACAAAATGAGAGGGACAACGTTAACAATGAGGTCACTTCAACTTCAATAGTGATTTAAGGATATTAATAAAATCTGATTGTTCTCCATGAGGACATTTTCCTGCTGATTATTGCATATTAATGCAAAAGTAGAAAATATATTTAAGTCATAACGGAACATATATTGGACTCAGCCAAAGTAGTAATGACCAGAAAAGAAAAAACCCATCACAGAACATGCGACACAATACCAACAAGACTACAGCAGCAGGATGCATTTAATTAACTTTTGTAATAAATAAACGAAGTAAAATGTTGCTGTTTATTTTACCCTTGAGATTATGCGTGAGGTAATTGGAAATCATTTCGATGTTGGGAGTTGCACACTTACACATCTACTTGTGCCCAGTAAAAGCATTTTTGCTCTTAAGTGAGGGAACATTAATTTAACGACGAGGAGTAATTTGATTGGCTAAAGAGGCAAGGTTCCGAGGTCTGGTAAGTTGGATATGAAGGATCCATTCAGGTCATTGTTTGTTAATGAGTTTTCGATGCTCACGATCGAACGAAATTTATTATTTTTAACAAGTTCGTGCTTTTATTAATAACAAAAAAAAAAGTTTTTTTTTATTATTAATACCTAAACGCTTAAACCTTTCAATACATTTTATGTTCATGAGGAGAAGAAAAGCAGTTTTATGTATGTGTCTTGTTAAACTACAAAGAACAAAAGGTAACAGAGACTAACTCTTGTCAGCACAAATAGATCCAGAGGAAGCCGTCTTGGATGATGAATTCTTCATAATCGAATATCGGCTGGAGAAAGTGAATGCTAGCATTTGCCACAACTACGACCTGAAGAACAGTGTCTTACTTCATCACTTCCACCTTCGGAATGACATTGTACAATGGCGATCCAAGAACTGTGGTTTCACCCGACATAATCGCCCACAAAATAGGGCCAAGTTCTTTGTTAATTACGAGGATGGATCTCCAGCTCATCTTTGATTCATTAAAGAATAAAAAGTCTGCAAGTACCGATGGTATTTCTAGCGTTGCACAGAGACATTTACCGAAAGGAGCCATTGACACTTATGCCAAACTGTTCAACAATGCACTGAATAATACATATTATCCTGAGCGTGGGAAAACAACTGTGGCGTACATCCTCTCCCTAAAAAGGGAAAGGACAACTCCAACCCATCGAATCTTCGGTCGATAAATCTTTTTTCAAGCATTAGCAAGATGTTCGAACAAATAATCAATAGAGCTCTGGCTAAGTGAGCTACGGATAACAAAATCATTCCGGATAATCAGTTTGGGTTTAAGACGGGATATGAGACATGACACAATTCATGCCGCGTCTAAACTCGTTTCTGATATTTAATGTTGTCAAAAGTGGCAATGTAATATCTACCAAAACGTTTGAAATAGTGAATGGTCTGCAACAGGGAGCGGTGAATTCACCGATTATTTTCAGTATTTACACCAGCGATCTGATAGGTATTCTTACTCAGGCCATTGCGTATGCCGACGATCTTATTGTGAACTGAACGGCCCAAAAGGTTGAAATCATAACAACTGTTTTGCAGTGTGACTTCAACTAGATTCATCGCAGTGATGACTGGAAGTTGAAAGTCAACTTCCTGAAATCGGAGACAATTCTGTTTTGGACCCCGTTGGCTGGAGCCTCAAGGCACACGCACAAGAATTGGCACAAGTTGTTCACCGTTGGGTCAGGTGGATAGCAACTAACGAGCAAGACTGTAGTGAAGTACCTCGGCATCTGCTTAGACCAGTATTTGTATTTCGACAGACATGTTGGTGCTGCGCTGACCAGAGCCAGAGGAGCCTTCGCTCTGACAAAACGACTGTTTTTTAGTAGTCGTCTTGACAATAGAATAAGGGTAATTTAATACATGGCCCTCACGCGACCGATGATCGTTTATGGTTGTCCTGTTTGGCCCATCTCAGATGGAAAAGATTCGGGTGTTCGAGAGACAGTGTCATTATTATTCCAAAGAGATCCTGTAAAACGGGACCCGGATCAACAGAATAGATAACTTCGTGAAAAAGTTTGTTCGTGGTCACATTGCAAGAGCGATGACTTCAACCAATAGTTTAATTTTCGGGTTGTTTTACCCGAATGCTGAATATTTTGAAAGTGTGCGCTTTAATGGCTACATTCCACCGGAGGCATACCTGCATTTCGATATATGGGGGCTTGTTCGGGATAGATTGTCGATTCCGCTTATCTACCACGTCAGGTGAAGAACCATTCATCAACGGCTCCTTTATGATCATGACAACCTCGCACTGGACGGAGCAGAGCGCCTTTGGTTCAGAAGGGCTGTGTCCAAATGGGACCGAAAAGAACGGGTGAAACAGTAAAGAAAATGTTGGTGGCTTTCATATGTACTAAGTGGTTAGTCTGTTTGGGCTTTGGGCAAAGCCTTAGGCGTCCCACATACCTTCTCGGTAATACTAGTTTTAAGTAAAATAGATGCCAAAAAAAATTAATATACAGATGTCATATATATAAATGTCTATACAAAAACACCTTTATATATTTTCATAAAAAAACTGTATATACATATATTATGTATAATATGTATACACAATATACATATATAAATAAATATAAATATGGGAATTCTAAGAAATGAATACGATAAGGTTATGATTGCTGTTGTGACTGTTCTAGTTTTTAGTTAGGTAGTTTTTAGGTAGCGTAAGTATATTTAACTTTAACTTTAAGACTTTAGTTTTAAGTAGCGTTTAAGAAAAAATATTTAAAAAAAAATTGTTGTACTTGGAAAACAAAAGGCATGAGTTTTAAGAAATTGAACAAAGAAAGTTAAGAGCCATTTTCTTCACCGCAAGTTGAACTCAGGATTTTTATTCTAAGCTTGTGATTTTGTTTTTCTTTACTAAAAGTTGACAATTTCAACTTTCGATTTTCAACTCTCGAGTTAATCAACCGATTTTCTCAACTTCCGAGAAAGTAGAAGTTGAAAGAACAAACTTGAGAGTTTTCTGTCAAATTTAAATTTGTGTTACAATTTGTTGCTTCTACTGTCAAAATTTTTTCCCGGTTTCCCGAGGAATATCTGAAGAAATGGAACCGCATAACTTTAAATAAAACCGACGTAAAAACAAACTCTTTAAAATTTTATTTAGTACTTTTAAAGCAACTGCTTCTTAGATTCGATCTCACTAATAATGATTTGAGAAACTTATCAATAATAACTCCAAAAAGTGATTTGTCGGATTCCAAAATTTCAATATCATCTTTAATTGATAGTTTTCCTAATTTGGTTCAGGGTAATCCGGAAGATGTGGTAACGGAGTGAAAAATGCTCAAATTTTCAAAAAATCACAACCTAATTGAAAAAATGGATATATGTAATTTTTGGGAAACAATTAGTTTTCTTAAGAACGGTTTGAACGAGTACTATTTTGAGAATTTAAGTTCTTTTATTTTTAATTTGATGTCTCTTCCACACAGCTGCTGCTGAGCGCAAATTTTACGAACTAACTTTAATAAAAACTTAATTAAGAAATTGACTCAATGCGGCGGCATTGGTGCAGTAGATAAAATGTTTGCTTCTTACCCGGAGTTCGTCAGTTTGATACTCAGGTTGAGAAGAAATTTTTCTAACTCCTAGTGCAAGTTAGAGCCGCCCTTGAGTTTTAAGTAAGAAGTAGTCACCTAATTCCTGATCTACTGCGCCGAAAAAAAAATTCTTTGCTATATTTCTAATTCTTCTACCTAGTGTTGCACGACACGTCATGTTGCATTCTAAAATACAATGTGCCTTACAGACACTTAGTTAAAAATATTATTATTATTATTTTGAAACCATTAATAATATGATGCTGGCCAAAAAGCTTCAAGATCAAAAAATTAGTAATGGAGTTTGGTCTGCAAAAAATTGTTTTAAAATAGCGTTTGTAAAAACATAATTATTATAGCTGCTATTTATAGTTAGTGATAATAATTGATCTTCATACATACTGATCTTATTTAAAAATCCTATTAGAAGTTAATATTTATGTTTTCTTAGTTTAATTTATGTACATATATGTGTAAGGTACTTTGTGAATTGTTTTGTTCCTGTTTTTTATGATTTTACTTGCGATTATAGGGACTATAAGGCAAGTTTAGGATTGGTGAATATTTAAAAAACTAAGATAACAATCAAACAACGGCTCCAACGATTTTAATGAAAATTTTTGAGAATTTTTTTGTTGGTATTGGCTGTCATCTGATAATAATATATAACGTTTTTCTTTTAATTTTTGAAATACATTTTTCATAAATTCCTTGTTATTTAAGACTTGTGATGGCATACTTAATTTTTACTAAAAACCGTTTAGTATTGTGGTTTCAATACTTTTTATAAGTTCAAACTGTCTTATTTTAAACGCAAATGTTACTTATTTCTGTCAAAGATCTTGCTTTCCAATGTAATTATGCCCGTAAGAGCAAGTACGTGCGACCCAGTCGTGCCCATTTTTTTAATAATTATTTCAAAATAACTTGTGATCTGTATAATATACCTATAGAATATACATATGTTTAAATAAATGTGATGAATTCATTGTTCCTTGTTTTGTTTGTTTGTGTTTTTTGTGACATAAATTATTTTGGTTAACAACTTTGTAAAACATCTTTTTTGAAGTGGCAACCGTGGTTATATCTCCTCTTCGGCAAATTTAGAAATCTTTTTGGTCGGTCCCATGTCACTCTTCTCCGGTTGGCCAACAAAGGGTTCGGTGGCTTCCGCAAACTAGTTGGTCTTCCATTACCGTCGTCGTTTCAGTTTTTTTCAATTTTCAAAAAAAAAACAACGTTGCTTACATCATTCTCTTCGTTTTCAAAAACAAAAATTTCTTCGCTTTTAGAAATTTCATTCCCCAATTCGTTTACATTATTAATTGATATTGTGATTTATTTCTTTTTAATTTTTTGAGTACAGACCAACAAACGGAACTTTAATTTTTAATCAATCGCGCAAAATAAATTGAAACACAAAGTTGAAACTTATTTATCTTTCAAAAATATCTCAGGGAAATTTCAAAAAACCCAAGTTGGCGAACTTTTATTGAAACAAATATCAACTTGTCACTCAACTCTCAAGTTGGTGTCAACTCTAGAGTTATACAACTTGAGAGTTTCCGTTTATTTATTTCTTCTTGAAAACCACACGTCTAAAAAAATCATCCTATATACACACACCTACTTAAATATACTTGACATGTGTTATGTGTTTTCTGTTTTCCGTTCTCCTTCTATCTTCTCTTCTGTCCTGTATCAATGTCGTCTTGTGTGTTGTCTTTGTAATTGTCTGAGCCGATGGCCTCAGCAGCCAGTGCTCATAAGTGTCTCTGCTTCGTAGATTTATCTACGTAGCAGATCAATATGTAATGTAATGTAATTTGAAACATTATGTCGAGACTTTGAAGAAATAAATTAAATTTTAGCAAATTGTTATCAAACCAAAGACAAAAACCTTTAATATGTGCATCAGACAATCCTTCGGCGACAAGAAATGGCTGCACTTTCAACCTAGCTTAATAATACTTATTAAAAATTATATCATTTTACAATTTGTCGTTTATAATCGTTTATAGTCATTAATTGAACCACCAAGCTCTTCTGAGCGTCCACTATCGTGGTCTTTTTGTTCCATTTCCCCAAATCTCCCTTAAACGTGGTCTTCAGAATAACATAATAATGTTTCTTTGGTATAGTTATTTTTTTCAAAAAACCGTTTTGATTAAACCCTTAATCGGAGTAAAATGTATTTCTGACGTTCTTCTTTACCAAAATACAATATTGTGTTAATTATTAAACAAAAAAAAATATTTCTCTAAGTTTTTGGTATGCTGTAATTTTGATATTATGTATATCAATATTTGGCTGATCAGAAAACAAAATAAATTGCACGACTGGATCGCACGTACTTGCTCTTATGTGCGGTCACAGCTTGGAATAAAATTTGAAAAATATTAAGTGAACTTCAAGGATTATATTCGATTTTTCTGACTTCTGATTGTTTGAAAAAAGTACGTCAAATAGTTTTCAGCGGAAAAATTTAAACTCCATTTTATTTCTTTAAAAAATGTAAGAAAGTGAGAATTTTTTTTCAAAATTTTAAATAAAACGGTTTTTTTAACAACTTTAAAAAAAAAATTAAAGAATACAAACTTTAGCACAAAAATAACGTACATCTAAAAACAAAATTTAAAAAAAAACTCACTTACCCGTTTTCAAAATATTGATTTTTCAAAAAAAAAAAATGAAAAAAAAAATATTAAAAATACAAAAAAAAAAGTTTTTGAAAAAAATTAATGCAAAATTACTCAGACTACCTATCTTCTTGAATATCAATTTTGATTGTAATCGGATCACCAGTTTTCGAAAAATTCTTGGAGCCGTTTTTGAGCAAAATAAGCTTTTACATAACGGTTACATGACAGGTACCGTTAATTTTTGAGCTAAGAAAAATTGCAAAAAAAAATCCAAAATAACCTTAAGTTCAAAATTTGAAAACGATTGGCGAAACCGCTTAGGCTGCAGTCCAAAATACATCCGAACAGACAGACACAGAGACAGACAGTACATAGTTTAAAGGAAATCGTTTAAGCCATTAAGGTCACAGATCCAAATACAAAAACATCTTTTGTCTCTAGCTTACTTAGATTTTTCTATAAGTATAGAAAGGCCATAAACGCCATATGCTTGATTGTTATCTCGTTTTTTTATAATAATTAAAATGCTAATTCCGAAACAGTTTATAATAACTATACTAATAATTTTTAACTATGTGTCTGTGAGGTAATTTCTTTTTTAGAATGCAACTGAATGCTGCACGACACTATTTAGGAAGATTAGAAAGATAGGAACATTTTTTTTCCTAGCTTGCACTAGGAGGTCGAAAAAACTGAGATTCGAACTCACAATCTCTGGGTTCACAAGCAAACATCTTACCTACTGCTACTACTATTTAATATAATGATTTATATTCTTTAATATTATGGTTTTTTTTAAAAAAAGGCGAGAAAAAAAATACATTGCTGACTCACGGTATAGTCACCTAACTTTGTTTTATGTGTTCAAATCTCGTGGTCGAATGGCTATCACTAACAACCTTCTTTAGCCAGGTCTGTCTCTAGCTACCTAGTCTCCAGTTTTGTTCGTTAAGTTGATAGAAGATCCTCTTACAATCGGGTGCGTCACTTAAGTATCGGTCTTCCGTTTACGATGTGTAATCGAAGATTTTCCGGCCCACAGCATTGTAATCTTTCCGCTTTTTATGACAGAACTATCTATAAAACGTTGGACTTTTACTCTCTTGGCTAGGTTTTGTCGCTGTATCTTCTTCTTTACTAGCCGTTACATAGGACCAAAAATAACTCTTTGAATTTTCTACTCGGAACATCCACTTTTGGTAGTCAAAGTCACTAACTACGTCAAAGCTTTAGCTGTCTATCGTGATGTTTTGTCCAAGACGTCGATGTTGGGTGTCTCTTCTTGATGACAGCATATAATATACAACTTGAGGATTAGCGCTCATTGACTGTTAAACTCATCTTCGCTGCTTACGTCTCAATACTGAGAAAACACTACTGATATTAGTTAGCTATAGAAATTTCATTAATGTTCCAAAAATATGTAGTAATTTCTTGATGGACCCATACAATTTGGAGAACAGTTCGGCAACCAAGGAATTCGTAAGGCAAGCTTTTCTACAACATAGACCTGCCAAGACTGTCTGACTGTTAATGATTCCAAATATGAAAGGAGCGTTGTAAGCGAAATAATGCTGAATTTCGAACTCCACCGCATCGAAGAAATCAAAACAAAAATGACTTACATATACAATTACATAAATAAAAAGCAAAAATGTAAATGGTTAGACAAATGTTCAAAAATCTCTCAAGTTTAAAAGGAGAAACAATTCCACAAAATATTAGAAGCAGTAAGTTCGCTGAACCACTCAACACACTATGACATATGACATCACACTGTGTTCTTCTGATAATGTTAATATTGTCGGTCGTATTTTGGAGCAACTAGACCGATCGAGCCTCTGGTGTTGGCGTGAGAGTTCTGTACTATTCTTTCAGGTATCACGTACATATGAATGATGTCGAAGATGTCGCATGCCAAGGCATCGCACTCTTGATTACTTGTTTTATAAATTATAAAAAAGTCTTACCAACCTTTGCATTACTTATTTGTACCCTTTCAATTCCACCCTTAACGCGTTAGATTTGTATCTTTATCTGCTGCTCCAAATTAAAAAGAAAAAAAAAAAATAAATAAAAAGAAATCCGGCAGCAAAACTATTTTCGTAGACACTCAATTGGTTGAAGCCTCATACCAACTCCTCCCTTTTGCACACAACGGACCCTAGCTCTTTAAAAAAAACCATTCGGTCTAAATGCTTCACAAAATATGTGTGAACATTTCCACTTTCTACATCTGATTGTGCTCCACATGTTTACGCTGCCATCAATTGGGTCTTTTTCGAATTAAAAAACCATAATTTACAGATAAATAAACAAAATTTTAAAGAAATATATCGAAAAATGGGCGGTTTTAATGAAGGATCTGCCAGATGTCGTCACACGCCAACAGCTCCACATTCTTGGGTATTTTGGTGTTCACAATTCACCATGACGTCAATTGTGGAAGGCGGCCTGACAGCAAACATCACCAAGTCATTCCTTTCCTACCGCCAGGCAGCCGTTTTGCGCGTTGATTGGACTAAGTTTGAGAAATTAAATGCAATAAATTAGTCTGACGGGGCGTGGTAGTCGCCAACAATTTTTTTTTTGTATTCTATTTTATCCAAATCCTTGGGAATCGGTTAAGCCCTTTTTCTACGAAAGAAATCTAAAGTGATTGCTCCCCAAGGAGGGACCAATGTTGGGTCACCTGGTGTCAACACGTCCGTCCGTTGTCAGAATGTTTCCTTTTTAATTTAAGTTGATTTATGTGTTTTTTTACTGAAAATAGTCAGTAAAGAACATTTTTTTTTTGCACGGAAAAGATGAATTACTTTATTACACAGAACATTGCTGGACAACAATTTCAATTTTTCAAAGTTCATGAAGTTCGCTATATTTTAGTGGATTTAATTGAGTTAGATATAGCTACAACCTTCAATTTTTACGGAAAGGTCCGGACGTTGAATGCATTAAAGAAATTACAAGTAAATAAAAGTGCTCCTCTCAGATATTTTGAGTTAGCTTAACACATTGAATTTGATTTAAATTTAGATAAAAGTTGGTAATAATTTGCCAGCAATCGATCAACGCAAATTATAAGGAATGTTCATTGTGCTAAACAATGGATAAATTTGTATTAATTATATCAAAACTAAAAACTACTTAGTTCATCTAAATCGACCTAAAAAGAAACTACTCGAAATTACTTCTTCAACTATAACAAATATAACTAAAGAAAAAACACTAAACTAGAAAAACCTTAATAATTTTAATTCACTTTATAAAGGGTGTTTTTTATTTGCGATTATAGGTACTATAATGCAAGTTATGCATTCGTCCAAAAAAAAAATTGAGATATCAATCAAACATGACATTAAGATGATAGAGAAACGCATTTGAGTGACTGGCAAAATTCTGTCCGTCTGTCTGTCTGTCTGTACGGATGTATTTTGGACTATAGCCTAAACGGTTTTGACATTCTACAGAGGAGTTTTTTCAAGCTCCAAGAATTTTTATGAACAAAGAAATCAGTGTACTACTGTAGGTAAGCATTACATTTCAAATCAAATGGCCTTTAATTTATTTTACTCAATACAATTCCACGTACTTTATTCGAACAATCAAAAGTCACAAGAGTCGAATAAATGATTTGGTGTTCACTTTAATTTTCTTAAATTTTATTCTACAATTTGACCGCACATATGAGCAAGTACGTGCTATCCAGTCGTGCAATTAAGTTTGATTCTAACTCAAAACTATCAGTTTCTTGCAAATAACAAATAGCGTTGATGAAAAATAAAATAAAATATGATTTGCACAAATTTGAATGCTATGCTGACTTTTTTTCCCCTAGACGAACCCCTTTGGGCTCAAAGCCGGTTGAAATATGACGTTCATATTTTCCTAGTACCACAGATTAACAACATATTTTCGTTAATATTACCTACGGTACGAAATTCTGTTCAGTGAAGTTGTGTTTTTCCGGTATGGTGATTTTCTATGATTGACCCCTGCAAATGTTTTCAAAGTTCTGCACTTCGGCCTGTAATTTTTTTTCCGACAAACAACACCTCGATACGCTTATTAACGCTTCATTGTTATTGTAGAAGTGGGCTTTCTTTAATGTCATCTTACACAGATGGACGATGATGGACAGGACAAAGTTTAGGATACAGTTCAAGTACAATTTTACATTTCACGCTCATAACAGTTTATATTATTACAATTTTAGCTACCTACTTAAATCCCTATATAAAACTATAACAACAAGCAAGCAAAAGCACCACTTTTGAAAGAACCAAATTTTTGCATTACTAGAAATTACGGCAAAAAACCCTGCAATGTCCCAAAGGCAGAACAAATTTTTGGGTAAAAATATTAAAAACTCCTTAATATATTCGGTTCCAACGCTTATCGACAATAACAAAACAATTGTGTACTCTTCAGAGAAGGCAAACTTGCTCGACGCCCATTTCGCTGCCAGCTCCACGCTGCTTTACAGCTTCCTTACAGTTGCCCTTCCTGTACTTGAGAATGTAATTTTTTCCGTGGGACAGATTTTTTCCTTACAGTAGCAGGAGTTCTCATAGATCTCGATATTCACAAATCCGCTGGCCTAGATGGTATACCCCCCATTCTTTTGAAGATATGAAGTTCTTTCACACTGGCAAAGCCACTGCGTAAGCTTTTCCATCGCTTCTACTCATTTCAAATCTTTCCTAGAAGATGGAAAACAGCATTTGTCCAGCCTGTCCCTAAGAAAAAAAAAAATCTTTACATCGCTTTGGTGAAAGTAAGATTATTGCTCTTGATATCTCCAAGGCATTGGATAGAGTTTGGCATGAAGCTCTCTTATCCAAACTGCGTGCTTTTAAGATCGAAGATACTCTTGTTCGTTGGATTAGAAGCTATCTTCTTGACCATTCAATACAAGTCGTATTGGGTGGATTCAAGTCTGATGCCCACAAAATAAATGTTGGTGTGCCCCAGGTCTCCGTTTTGTCCCCGACTCTTTTTTTCTCATTTTTATAAATGATCTTCTGTCTGTTACTTCTAATCCACTTAATTGTTTTGCTGACGACTCTACCCTTCGCTTTTCATATTCGTTCGACGAAGCACACTATGATGCAAGAAGTTTTTTTCCCCATCTGATCTAGCTACAATTTATTAAGCATTTATAGGGCCAAAACTCGAGTATAACTCTCAAACATCTCTAGACCTGCTGGAAAGAATACAAAAGAGCTAAGATTAATACGAAATGGAACTGTCTCAGAAACAAGTGCTCCTCTCGAGCACCGACGCAATGTTTCATGTATTTTCTTATTTTATCGGTTGTTTAAAAAAAAATGTTCACTCGAAGTAGCCAGCTGCATTCCTCCTATTAATAGTTTCTCCCGTAATACTCGACTCGCAAGGAATGCTCATCAGTCCACCCTTTAGCCCAAATTCGGACGTACCGTGAAATATAGGGATTCTTTTATTAGCCGTACAACACGAATTTGGAATAGTTAACCAGGCGAGGTTTTTTCTGTCCCGCCTTCCCTAACCTTCATATGCTCGTGCAGTGTGTTCAACATTAAAAGGGGAACATAATCCCTTGTGCGCGTGCACCGTATAAAAAAACGTACCAATAAACCACCGGACACTATAAAAGAAAGACGTAATTTTCTTCTTCAAATCTCAACCAAAACAGAAAACTGTCGTCATGAGCACCTAGGCGTATGCATTTAGATACATCACGTTGAAGAACGTCAGACGGAGAGAGAATCATTTCTCACAAAAATTCAATTTGTTTTTTTTTTTCATTTCTTTAAAACCATCAAAAGGAAAATGACACAAAATAAGTCAAAAACGTAATTTGTAAATTTCTACCATAAATTCAAAACGACTTATGTACATATAATTCGCCAAACTCAAAATAATTAAAAAAAAATCTTTTCTAACGCGGCGTCAAAAATGCGGCATTAAAAGTTACATATGTGTTGTTTTAAACACAATCCCTGATCAAATTGCTAAAAAAAACAACATGTCTTGGCCTTTTTTCTTTTCGTCGTATTTAAGAGTGATTTTTTTAAGGCAGTAAAATTATACGAAAATTGATCCCCCCCCCCTGATCGAAATCCTGGATCCGCGCCTGACAGGACACTAAATCTAGGCATGCTGTCATAAGTCTACATAAATCTGTGGATTTAGAAACGTTGATTCTTGAATGCTCTGGCCTTAGAATGTAGATTTGATTTGGTTCGATAAAATTTGAAAGTTCTCCAAAATCGGGCTGAAAGTCAAATGGTTAGTGTGAGGTCTTGAGAATTTTAATGTCATAAAATTGGTGTGAGGGATTTATTTATTCCCACTCAGTAATCCAAAGTTTTTAACCAATCGAGAAGAAAAACTCAATAAACATTTACTTATGCATTATGTATTTCAAATATGAAAAAAGAAAATAAATATTTACTTTTATTGAATATTGCAATTGTTAAAGTTCCATCGTTTGTGAGTTCGTTCATCGTTATTTATTTTAACTCTTTATTGTTCGATTTAAAAAAGTGAAGAAACCGTTTGTTTGATTATCTGTCGTTTTTTTTAGACACCAATACAAAAGCAACAAATACCCCTTAATTCTTTGCAAAAATAGTAAATCATGAATGTGAAAACTATTCCTTCAATCTTAACGAAGTATTAAGGAACCCTGGCATAGAATATTGGCCACAACCGATTTCCTATTCGACGACGGCGACGTTAATACCTATCACATGTGCGCGTGGTTTTGTATTCAACGGATGGGCCTGCTTAAGTACTTAATCCTATTCCGCGGTGAAATGCATGACTAACAGTGAAAGGTTTTTCGAAAAGGGGCGAAGTCCTTAATTTTCAACGCATATGTTGCAACTTCATCGAAAGGAATTAAATTAATTCCAAATTCCAAATGTTGCACTGATGGTGATCTGAGTGTAAGTGTTTAAAAACGCTTAATTGTGTATATCCTTACAGATCAGCAGAGGAAAATGCATTTTCCATGTCAATGAGTTTTAGTTTCAGTGTGTGTATTTATTGAATATGACATTGTATGAGAATAACACCATTGTATTGCATATTTAAGGACTATTTGACATTTGTTAGTTTATTGAGCGGAAGTGATGCGTGAGTATGGTTTTTTTTTATACTCGCGGTTTTCTGTATTATTTTATTTATGCAAACCGGATAATGCCATTAGGAGGTCCAAAGCATTAGAATTAAACCTAGCCGTTTTTAGTAAGGTTGGGAAGAAAAGGTATGGGTTTAAAAACTATTCACACTAACAATCTAACCACTTATATATGGTGGCGACATCAATGCAGATAACTATAAGAATATGTTATATCAAATGTTTCCATACGGAACGGTTACCCGAAGTGATTTCTTTTTGTTCAAATATCTCAGCTATAAAGGAATTAAATTATCGAAATGATTTTCCATTAGTTCCAATATTCTCGATTGCCATGGTGATGATGTCAGCTTCGAGCAGGCGGTGGCCACCATCATCGCGTAGGAAAGGACATTTCTTTCCAATTTTGCTTTAATATCCTTCTTCGCCTTTATCATCCGCTTAACGGTCAGTGTAATTGTAATTAATTTTTGTGTACATTTCCTGCTCCTGATATGATTTTTCCATTTAATGCGATTAGAAGGACAGTAATGGAAAAGAGCGTTAGATACGTTTGCAAGGACATCTTCAAATGCCATCTCTAAGTCATATTGTATACATATCAGGGGAAGGGAGCAGAATTCTATAAAATAAGTTATTTTACTGCATTTCGCTAATGGAACAACATTAAATCGCTTCTATGGATTTTGTTTTTTTTAGAATTGTCCACAGCGAGTGGGATAGCACTTAAGCATCGAGATGGTTAGTTGGGCGAGAGGAAATTAATTTTCCGCAGAGTGTGGATTATTAACCGATAAACAGGGCAATGTTGGGGCAGAATAAAGGCATTCCTTATTTTGTTGAATGTTAAGAGGGGATATTAAATTAGTTCGATCAAATGGAGTTTCCGAGTAGAATATTACCTCATGGGTGGTGAAACATTTAGAGGAAAAATATATATTTGTCCTTTTGGTTGAGAAAGGCCGAGGTGTGCTATATGTGGGTATTTCACTTAAATAAACTAGACAAGGTTGAGAAGAGTCATTGAAAGCTACAGTAAAACAAACTTGTATTTTAAAACAAAATTGAATAAGTATTGGAAAATGTAATTTATCTTAGGAGATTTATTCAAGATCAAACAATCTATTGTCAAGAAAGCATTCAAGAATGCAATACATTTGTTTGTAAGCCATTGTCACAGAAAGCTTGTCAAGAAAACTCTCGAATACATCCCCCCAGGGATTACTTAATTTCGTTTGATATTCTTAATATCTGATTGATTGTTAAGTGGTAATTTCTAAAACCAAATTTATATTCATTCATTTTTCATTTGGAAAGTAGGGAGTTGGTGCTTAAGCTATAATTTCTCGAACACCTTGGAAATTATTGGTAATAACGAAAATGCAAGACCGTTTTCATTTTGAGTTTTAGTCAGTTTTGGAATTAGTATTACTTCAGGTACTTTTCCTACAAGCCTTATACAGAATTAATCAGATATTAAATTTTAATTACTTTTCTCTCGATAACTATCAATCAAGACCTTGAACGGATCTCCAAATGGGCAGCTAATAACGGTTTGTCACTTAATCCATCCAAATGAAAATGCTTGGTTATCTCTAAGAAAGTGCTTGATGTATCACATTTCCCAGTTATTTTTCTTAATGGGACAGCACTTGAACTTGACAATACCGTAAAATATCTAAGTGTCATCTTCAAAGGGACCCTAACATGGAAAAAACATATAAATTCAATAATAGGAACAACGTTTGGTACATTGAGGACACTGTGACGCCTTTTAAAACAAGGATGGTACTAGCAAAAACTCTGGTTATACCAACACATAAACCTACGGAAGAGAAATCTATTATAATTGTGACTCTGTCAGCAAAAATAAATTAAAAGTGGCCTTCAATAGCACCACAAGATACATCCATGGGTTAAGAAGATATGACCGTATTTCTCATTTTAGTAATAGTTTACTAAAAATGTCCTTTGAAAATTTCATCAAATTCCGTACACTTCTGCTGCTTTTCAAAAATTTAATTACACATCAACCAACATATCTATTTGAAAAAAATCGATTTCCATTATCAAACAGACCTAAAGACATAATTCTGCCTCGTTTTAGGTGTCTTACTTCAGAAAGACAATTTTTTTATAGCTGCCTGCGTCCTCTGGAATTCGCTTTCAAATTACCTGCGAGAAATCAACAGCATGAATATAATTTCAACAAAGTTTACATGACTTCCTTTCCAACCAAAACAACTAACTTCCTCGTAACAAACACTTCTTTCCTTTTTTTTCTATTATTTATTACTTATTTTTTACTATTTATTTCAATTTTTCTATTTCTTGTTTTATTATTATTTTTTTGTCTATTAAAATCTGAATTTCAATGAATGAATTTTATATCTTTTTTTCTTTTACTTCGACTAGAATTTAAAATTTTATTTTGTGTTTATAAACACTCACTACATTTTTAAGATTTATCTTAAAGTGTTTGTACTATAAGAATTACAATAAACTTAAACTTAAAACTTAAACTTTTGTAATGTCATGTTTGATTGTTATCTCAATTTTTGTATATGCACAAATCCCAAACTTGGCTTGTCCCTATACTTACTTACTTAGGTGGCGCTACAGTTCGGGACGAACCTGGGCCTCAACCAACATGCCTCTCCAGCCAACTCGGTCTTTGGCTAGCTGCCTCCAGTTTTGCACTCCAAGTTGGTTCAGGTCGTCCTCCACTTGAGCGCGCCACCTAAGGCGAGGTCTTCCTTGACTGCGTCTACCCTCTGGGATGGAATCGAAGATCCTGCGAGCCGGAGCATTGTTGTCCATTCGCTCTACATGACCTTGAACCTTCTCCTCCAAAGCCCGTTAACGCAGATAGGGCCAAAAATCTTGCGAAGAATCTTACGCTCGAAACGACTAAGGATATCTTCATCCGCTTTAGATAGAGTCCATGCCTCGGCGCCATAGAGCAGGACTGGGATGATTAGGGTCTTATACAGAGTCTCCTTTGTCTTTCGAGAGAGGGCTTTGCTACTCAATTGCCTTCCTAGCCCATAGAAACAGCGATTGGCAAGAGTAATTCTTCGCTTTATTTCTGACGAGATGTTGTTGTCAGATGTTATAGCGGATCCGAGGTACACAAAGTCCCTAACTACCTCAAAGTTGTACCTGTCTATTGTGATGTTTTGTCCAATCCGCCGGTGTTGTGTGTCCCTTTTTGTGGACAGCAGGTACTTCGTTTTGGCCTCATTGACTGCTAGTCCCATCTTAGCCGCTTCAGCTTCTATGCTAGCAAACGTTCCAGTGACAGCTCGCCGAGTTCTGCCAATGATGTCTATGTCGTCAGCGTATGCTAGCAATTGCACAGACTTGAAAAAAATTGTCCCACTACAATTGACTTGCGAGTTTCTTATAATTTTTTCAAGTATTAAGTTGAAGAAATCTCACGATAGCGCATCACCTTTTCGGAATCCTTTTTTGACGTCAAAAGCTTCTGTGAGGTCAGAACCAACCTTGACGGAGCAGCGAGAGTTCTCCATCGTCATCCTGCACAGTCGGACGAGTTTTGTGGGAATGCCAAAACCTGACATGGCTCTGTATAGCTCGTCTCTATAAATGCTATCGTACGCGGCCTTAAAATCGATAAAGAGGTGGTGGGTATCGATTTGGAATTCTTGGGTGGTTTCCAGGATCTGCCGTAGAGTGAACATTTGATCGACTGTGGACTTTCCTGGTCTGAGACCACACTGATAGGGGCCAATCAGGTTGCTGACGAAAGGTTTCAGGCGTTCACATAGTACGGCAGAGATGTTCTTGTAGGCGATATTCAGGAGACTTATTCCTCTATAGTTGGCGCAGTTTAGAGGGTCTCCTTTCTTGTGGATCGGGCAAACGGTGCTGAGGTTCCATTCATCAGGCATACTATCTTCTGACCAAACTTTAGAGATGTTTTGGTGTATGCACTCCACCAGGTCATCTCCGGCCGCTTTAAAAAGTTCGGCGGGTAGTCCGTCGGGTCCAGCAGCTTTGTTGTTTTTGAGTTTAGATATTGCTATCCATACTTCATTTTGGTCAGGTGGACGGAAGTTTTGTCTGTCATCATCCATGTTGAATGGTTCATTCTGCCTGACAGCGGGATTTTGGCCTTCATCGCCGTTTAACAGTCTGCAGAAATGGTCCTTCCATGTACTCAGCACCGACTGTGACGCTACTACGAGGTTTCCATTCCTATCTCTACAGGCTTCTGTGCGGGATTTTTTTCCTTGGCATGTTCTTTTTACCTGTTGGTAAAACTTCCGCACGTTGTTCCTGGAGTAGCATCTCTCAATATCTTCCTTGCCCCTATAATCGCAAGTGAAAAACTCAAATTTGAGGCAATAGAAAAATCATTATGGAAAGGTACAGACAGTGATTAATAAATGTGATATCTTGTAATAGATATTATGCGATTCTCCTGCCACCAGATATCATCATCCATCAGTCATCATACACTGATGCCTTTTCTGTCAAGAAACATTCTTCAGTAAAAGGGCTGTCAAAAATAACTCATATCCAAAATACGATGCCATCTAAAATAACTACAACATGCTATTTTAATTAACAATTTCACAAGGCATATAATACCTACTCAATCACTACTACCCACACGTTGGTTTTCACTTCAGAAAAAAACCTGCTCCAAAAACTCAATTACTCATGTCCTCTTCAATTTACCCTGCGCTAATTTTGGGCTTGAGCAGGGATGACACTAATAACCCTTGTCACGACAAAAGCTTCTTATAGAATTGCCTGCAGCTATACGCGAACTGCAAGCCTAAAATCAAATCGATCAATTCGCGAATAATACGTACTTTGTGTGCCACGTGTCAGAAAAAGGCGAAACCAATTGCCGGGATCTTCCCTAAATTTTCGAGACATGTATAGCAACACAGATTTCATATTGTAGTAATTCGCTAAAATTATTATCATGTTCCTGACATCCCTTGTTCAACTCAAAGAACTCTTTTAAAAGCGAAAGAAAAAAAAACATAACAAGGATCGAATACAAAATCAGTGTCATGGCGTTTTCAGAAGCGGATGTTTTAATATTCATCTATTATGCGCAGGATGTGTAAGTACATGAATTGATTGTATATAGAATTTAAAGTGGGAATAGTCCTCTTACTTCAAATATCAAAATCTTATGGTTAACTGAATTATAATTAGTCCTGGCACAGTCATACTAGTTCACCGAACATTGATCGCAAATGACGGATGATAGCATAAAAGCGACAATTAATAATCCTTGGAAAAGACTGAAGAGACCTACAATTAGTCCTTGGTCGGTTTTGGCCAGGCAATTGGAATATGTCAAGAATCTTACATAAATGCTATCTTCCTCCCGTCGAGCAAAAGAAGCGACTTAAGGACTTTAAATTTGAGGAATGAAAATTCCGGAAAATGTCCTCTCTTAACATCCTATGTTGCTGTCTGTCTTGTGAGAAAAAGGGAAGGCGTGCACAGAACCAGATTTCTTAGGGGAGATAATTAATCCTTGGTGCAAAAGTTTTCCCTTCCTCAGTAAGTTGTTGTTGCTGAGTTTCCTTGCGTGTTTTTTTTTTTTGTTGTTGTTGCTTTGTTAGCTTTTGTTGAAAATAATTGAAAAGTATTTTACGCTCGAGGAAGTTTGGTCCTGGCAGCAGACTAATTAAATAAACAGAATAAGGAATATCGGAATGGGCTCTTTTCATTGATTTCAAACGAAGGTGGAAAGTTTAAGCTGTTTGCTGATTAGGCAAATCGGTGGATGGAGTTTTATAATTTTGAATTGGTTTCTTTATTTGAGAAATTTTTCTTTTGGTTCACAGTACACATTAAGAGACTTTAATTCCTTGCTTGGAAAAATCATTTAAATATTAATTGCCAAGTTTTTACTATTGACGTCATTAGTTGAACATAATTTGTATTGGAAGACCCAGTTGTTGATTGTGTGCATAGAAGATTAGAGGGATTCCTGGCGGATGCGAACTTTGTTTGGGCTTTTATTGAAATATTGTCAATCAGAATTCATTAGATACAAATAGAGTATTTTACGTTTGGTTTGTATTAGTTAACGGACTTTACTTAGCAAGGGGAAGATTTCTTTTGACGATTAGAGATAATATTTTATTTCATCAAACAGAGTTTAACAATCTAGATTACGACTTATATAATAAATATAACAATACAATAAATAATAATAATAGTAGTTAAAAAATATACAAAATCAGTGTTAAATAAAGAAAATACATTTAATAAAGATAATTATGTTCATGTTAATCAGACAATAACACAAATATGACATCTTGTTTCATTCTATTTCTTGAACCGAGCTTAAAAATATCAGTAGAATGTAAAACAATATAAGCTTATTTGGTGCAACGTGATATTGGTTCATTTCTTCGGTAGTTGCTTCTAGAAAATTCATCACGTAGATAGAAACCAATACGGAGACTTCTGGAGGGGAAATACAAATTAATTCGCTCGAGAAGGTAAGAACAATATATTTGATTACTTTAAATATCTTTCACCATCATTATTGAAAAATATCTCCTTCTTAACTCAAGCTTTTGCATACCAAAGAACTGGCACCTAACGGTATATGGATTTCATTCGATACTCCAGTTGAGCTTATTAAAAGTGTATCTCGTAACCCATTTTTGAACTTTCTCTATCCTTAAGGTTACACTATAATACTCGAGATTAGATCCGACAAAATTTGAATTCTTTTGTATTTCTTCTAACAAATCCAAATCTTATGAGCTATATTTACTATAAAATCAATACGATAATTAAAATAAACCTTATGATCAATAATAATTGTTAACTCTTTTTTTGAGTTACTTTTTCTAAGACAGTAATTGAGTAATCAAACAAAACATTTTAAATATTGGGAATGAAATCCAACATTAACAATTTTTGAACAGGAACGTCATGATTTAACCTATCAAAGGCCTTGGCGAAATCTTCGAGTACTATGTCCGTCTGAAGAGCCTTTTCAAATCCTTTAACTACGGAGTTACACAAAATAGTAAGATTTCAAGCTGTTGATCTGCCGGAAGCAAACCCATGTTAGGTTTCAGGAATTATATGTTTTTTTTTTTAATTAAGATTATCAGAAATAATTTTTTCAAACAATTATGAAAATGCAAATCGGTCTGTAGTTGCATACTTTTTTTGTCTCGATCTGCATTTAAAAATTGGAGACATGAAAGATGTTTTCCATTCATCTAAGAACTGACCAGTTTGTAGAGATGAATTAAAAATTAAGCAAAGGGGTAGTGCGAGGGATGTCGCACATTTTTTCATAACTTTAAGAGATATTCCATTCGGTCCAGAACTTTTATTTTATTTTATTTATTATTTATTTAATATATTTATTTATATTTTATTTTTGATGCTTCGTATATGTTTGGGCCTCAAACCCAGGCAATTTATTCTAAACTTTTTTTATTTTTTACTTGCGATTATAGGTACTATCTACAAAGCAAGTTATGGATTCGTAAAAAAATTCTGACAATCAAACATGACATTACCATGATGGAGAAGTCGAAGTGCGTCCGAAACACTTTCCGTCTGTCTGTCTGTCTGTTCGTACCTCTACAGCACGGATGAGGCGATTTGCTTCAAATTTGGTATTTAGTATTTATTAAGTAGTATCTCGGCGGCTGTTTTTCATTTTTGCTTTAGGTTCAGAAAACTTTCAGGGTGCTTTCAGTTAGAATGAATTATTTGACATTTATTTTCCCCAAGGACCTTTTTTTTCTTTGACTTTATCGAAAACTGCCTGTCAACGGCCTTGGCTCCGATAAAGCATCGCTTCCCGTACCCGATAATTTTCAGTCGGCAAAGACGAAATATCGCCTATGGCTGACTACATATATCTATTGTAGCTTTAAGTTAGGTAGGGCAGTTGCGGCGGCACCAAAAAAAAAAAAAAAAAAATTTCCAAAAATACAAAAAAAAAAATATAAAAACACGAAAATAAAAAAAAAGCTTGCTGTGGCTGTTCTAATTTTAAGTAATTTTAAGTATTTTAGATTTATTTTAAGTAATTTTAAGTTTATTTTTAGTTTATTTTAAGTTCGTTTTTTAAGTAGTTAAGATAGATTAAGTAAAATAGATAAAAATAATCCAGTTTTTTTAACTTTCTGGGAAAAAAATAAAACCCGATATAGATAAAATAAATTTAAGTTATTTTTAGGCCGAAAGGCAATTAAAATTAAGTTAGAGATTAATTTAGAGCGCCCGCATAGGGCCAGTAAGTTACTTAAGATGATATTTTTAGCTAGTTTTAAGATTTTTGTCTAGCATTTAAGTAGATATAAGAAAAAGTTAAAATAAAAATCCCTTAAAAGTAAAAAAAAAAAGCATCGCTTCCCGTGAGATCAGCGAAATTAAGAATCGTTGCGCGTGGTTAGTGGAAAGATGGAGGACCGTCTGAAAACCAACTGCGTGCTGTTGACATGTGTTATGTGTTTTCTGTTTTCCGTTCTCCTTCTGTCTTCTCTTCTGTCCTGTATCAATGTCGTCTTGTGTGTTGTCTTTGTAATTGTCTGAGCCGATGGCCTCAGTAGCCAGTGCTCGTAAATGTGTCTACTTCGTAGATTTATCTACGGAGTAGATTAAAATGTAATGTAATGTAATGCCTTACCGATTACAATCAAATTTTAAATTCCGGAGGATGTGGACAGCCAAACCAATTCGGCATACAACTACATATATTCTAATAACTTTTTTTTTGTATTTTTAATATTTTTTTTAAATATTTTTTTGAAAAATCGATTTTTGAAAACGGGTATTTGAATTTTTTTCTTTGTTTTGTTTTTAAATGTAAATAATTTTTGTGTTAAAGTTTGCGTTCTTGAATTTTTTTTAATTTAAAAAAAAAGTTGTTAAATAAAAACCGTTTTATTTAAAAACCGTTCCTACGATTAAAAAAGAAAAAAATTTCCGCTGAAAACTATTTTATGTACTTTGTTCATACAATCAAAAGAAAAATAGGATAAAAACTTTGAAATTCCTATAAGATTTTTAAAATTTTATTCAAAGATGTGACCGCACATAAGAAGTACGTGCGATCCAGTCGTGTAATATATTTTTCTATGTATAATTGGAGTAACAAGAAGCGAATAATTCCCTTAAGAAGCAGAAGCTTCCTAATTCTAGGATATTTTCTTTCTGTTCCTTGAATTCAAAAAAAAAAAAAAAAAAAAAAAAACGAGAATGCACAACATTCCTCCAAATGATGGGAAAAATGTTTTGATCCAAAATTGTCGTCACTTATTCCTGATGTGTTTCCTAATTCCGAATAACCATATTCCCATATCACACATATGTCATTTGTGGTAGCTGTGTGAAATAAAAAGGGACAATCAATTCAGAATATTTTTCTCTAAAACGCTGATTGAAATGAGAGACTTATTAAAAATCGCTTCAATTTCCTTGCGTTATATGGTTCATTTTTTTAGAGCAAGATACATTATACGCTTAAATACCTTAACCAATATTTTCATCTAAACCATGAAGAGTTGGAGTTGGAGGAATTTTTGTCGCTGCGTTGACGCCCCTTAATGCAGTAGTAAGGCAATCTTTCACCAGAAAAACGCCTCTTTGTTGTACCGTATTAATTTTTTTTCAACAAGTGGGATCTTTATTTTATCTCATAAATTACATGATTTGAACACTCGTCTTGGACCCTATCTCCTTCTCCTTATAGAGTCAAGAACAAGATACCTTTTTAAACGAGTGAGTCAAATATTGGAATTTTTTTACAAGGAGTATATAAAATTCTAGCTGATCCTCCCGGCGTTGCTCGGGTACACTATCAATTTTCGATTTTTACCATGTGGGTGACATTTTATTCTTATATGCACTCTCCAAACAATTAAGCCGATTAAGATGCTCTCATTTTCGCAAATGGCCGCCAATATCAAATCTGTTTTGACATCTGTGGACTAGACAGATGCAGAATACAAATGAACAAGCCATGGAGCGAAACATGAACCTACCTGAACCGATATTCTGAAGGTGGCGTTCCCGGGTCGCCTCATCTCTCGGTTTGGCGATTTGCACTGCCCCGCAAGATCGCCCGATTTAACCGTTTTCGAAGGCCACAACAACGAAACCATTGGTTTTGATGATGACTGTCATAGCAAGCACAAGCAGCTAAGCAAGAAGCATACAAAGCGGCGCTGCAAAGAAGGATCAGAACTGCCTGTGAACTCTACGAGTAGAAGTGCAAAGAGGAACACCGGCTACTTTGAAAGAACGTACTTGCTCTTATTTGCTTAATTACATTGGAAAGCAAGATCTTTGACAAAAACAAGTAACATTTACATTGAAAATAACACAGTTTGAACTTATAAAAATGATTAAAACCACTACCCTTAACAGTTTTTCGTAAAAATTTAGTACGCCATCACACGCCTTGTATAATAACGAATTTATGAAAATAGTTTTTCGAAAATTGTAGGGCGGATTTTGATAAAATCCTATTTTTTAATTTTTAGTTTTTAGATTTTTTTTTTAAATTTTGGTATGCAGTTTTTTAGAGTTTATTAATATACATGTGATTATAAAATTTAAAATATTTTTTTAAATTAATTGTAATCAGAAAAAAAGTTATTTAAAATTTTAGTTTGCAGAATTAATTACGCTGTCGATATTAGAATAATGGGAAGAACACAGCGCGATGTCAGTATCGCTTTTGTGAGTATTTAGACGGAAGCGGCGAAGATGGGTTTAGTAGTCAATGAAGGCAAATCCATGTTGTCATGAAGAAGAGACACTCAACATCGACGTCTTGAACAAAAGATCGCGATATGCAGCTACAGCTTTGAGGTAGTTAGGGGGGACTTTGTCTACCTGGGCTTCCTTTTAACTCAGACAACAACACCAGCGCTGAAATCAAACGAAGAATAACTCTTGCTAATCACTGCTTCTTCGGGCTTAGAAGGCAATTTAGTAGCAAAGCCCTTTGTCGGGCAACTAAATTGTCCCTTTATAAGACCCTCGGCATCCCAGTCCTGCTGTTGCTTTAGGAGGACGCTTTAGGATGCTTCGAGAGAAAGATTCTCCCGGTGATTTTTGGTCCCGTATGGATTACCGGTTAGTGGAGAAGAAAATACAATGAAGAACTGTACCGGCTAAAAATTTAACGTCTCAGACGGCTGGTCATATAGAGCGGATGCGCATCAATGCTCCTGCATTCTATTCCACACCAGAGGGACGGCGCAGTAGAAGAAAACCGAGTCTCAGGTGAAGTGGAAGAGGATCTCGACCGACTTCATGTGCAAAATTGCAGGCAGCTACCTAGAGACCGAGCTGGTTGGGAAGTTTGTTTGTTGAGGTCCAGGTCCATCTCGGACTGTTGCGCCACCTAAGGTAAGGTAAAGTAATGTATTGAAGAGCATGAGTTCATAACGTTATGCACTCTTTATAAATACACAGAATTTCTTACAACAGTACTTCAGGCATCAGTATGATGTTTAATAGATATCTGAAAACTTACAACTCCGAAAGAAACCAGCAAATCTTTTTCGAGTAAGCAAAGGAACGGAATATTCAGAATACTTTACGATAACAAGGAAAAATATCTGGGCACGACACTTGATGCTAAGCTCAAATGGAAGGCGCATGTTAAAAAGGAACGAGAAGAATTCGATTTTAAATTACGAGAATTTAACTGGCTTATTGGAAAATACAAAAATCTAAGTACTGCCTCAGGGCAATCGTTAATGCTCCGTCAAAGAAGAAGTAAGCAATCATGAAACAAAAATGTGTATCCTGCTGTTATAAATTAAACTTTACTTATGCTTATATTGTTCTTAAATCATAATGTTGGAACTTTGATTAATGCTAACCAATTTCTCTGCATTCAAGGGTTACTAGATTTGGACCGATTGAATTATATAAAAAATATTTTATATCGAACATTTTTTTATAATTAACGGATTAAGGCTTACTACTACAGCGTAAAATTGGGTTGTTTTCACGATGTATCATACCAAAAGCCTTGTTTTAGTGTAATACAATACAACGTGCATATGTAACTTCTTTTAATGTAACTATTATAAGGTTTTGCGTACCTAGCTAGAAATAATGTTTTACAAAGTAAACCTATACCTGTAACAAAAAATAATTTTACTTTCTTCAAAATCACGAACGGTATTGTTATAAACTTGGTGGAAAATCATTATAAAATCATAACACCTTTGTTATTGAATATTCAACTATTTCCGCTATAATCTAGCAGAAGATACACCAAAACTGCATCCTTTATCACGGATGAAGTCACTACTCCCACAAAAAATCCGACTTAAAATTACATCCTTTACATGCAACCGGAGAGTTCATGAAACGAAAATATATATTTTATTGAAACAAAAACATACAACTACGAAAAAACTCATACTCGTAACACCTATATCCTGTGGCTGTAATCTAACTGAACCCCTAAGCCTTTGATCTATGAATACTTCAAAAACTGAAAATAAAAATGAGAATTCAAATCATTTTTCATACTCAACCTATGACTATGGCCATCATATAGCTGAGCCAAACTAACTAACTATAGCTACCCCCTCATACTCATGGCTCGTCAGCAAGCTCAGTGGGCCCGTTTCATACATACATATATATATGCAAAACTATTTCAAAAACTATGAAAAAATTCCTTTTTAGGGCTCTTCCTTGTTGGGTATATATTGTATGCCAATCCTGCCAAAGTTGGTACATACCCTCCAAATACTCGTCCTTGGAGTATTTCTCGCAATTTTGTTATTTAAAAAAGGCCCATGTTGAGAGCCGAATTTCACTAGGCGTATAGTTGGCTTTATCTTAACTTATCTTTCTACGTTAATGTGACTTGTTTCTTTCAAAGGTGTAGGTTGTAAGTAGTAAGTAGGTTGTAAGTTGGCAACTAGTTTGCTTTGAATCATGACCTGTGTAATCAAATGTGATGACGCACACGACGCTACTGGTTGAAAACTCGTTGGCGACTCACAAAAAATGTCTGTGACCAGTCGTCTGTTGATTTTCATGTCGAGTTGCTTAGTGATTTCAGTTTCTAGTTTGTCGAAAATCAGCGAACAACAAAACAACCTGTTGCTGGTGCGGGAGGTGGAAAAACATCTATTCTATTCTATCCACGACGAAATGACGACACTAAACGAACTAGAAATTTCGATTGGTGATGAGTTTTCTCGTGTGTGGAGTCAAGTCACTGGTGCGTCCGTAACTGGTCTGTAGCCCGAGTTGACAACCAGTTTAGTTTTTATCCAGTTGCTCCGTGTGCATTGGGCCGTAGACTTCCAATGTGTCTTTTAAGTTGCTAATGAGCCTAAGAATCAAACTCACGATTTCTAGGTTAACAACCAAACTCCTTATCTACCGCACCACTACCGCCTATAAATCCTTGATATCGCCATCAAGCCGATCTAGATCATAAAATGGGCTATATTCAACACCAACCTACACGTTAAGTTCTCCTTGCAAGGATATATGATTTTCACTTATGTATAATGATTCATTCATGTCAAAGAATAATTATTAATGCACTTTCGGATCCGTCAACATAAACCCCAGTAGATAGTCAAGACCCAAGGCGCTTTTCAACTTGCATTGAGTTAATTCCACTCAACTTGGGCATTTTCCATAGAAAATGCCACACGGTAACTTAAGAAAGAGAAAGTGCACAATAACATCTGGAAACGATTAAAACCTAAAGATAGCCATAGCAGATAGGATTCAACCAACAGACGAAGCCGCTTAACCAAAAAGGCATACGTGACTTCTCCAACGTACAACGCAGTATCCGAGGGTCAACCTAGGATTCTTGAAGGCGATTTTATCAACGAGCATGCAGAACAGAACGACTTGTGCCCCGATCAGGTTCGACCAACCTACGTATGCCCCTCCGACTCCTTTAGATTGACTTAGAATAAGTGTCTAATGTAATAACTTTTGTGAAATTAAAAAATATATATATTTTTTTTAAATAAATTGTGACACAATTTTTAATTCATTGCGAACTCTTTGGCGACTTCTGTGGGCATCTTAGCTTATGGTTTTGTCTTATTCTATACATAGATTTTAGGAACTCCGCGTTACATTAGGGTACAAATAATATGTCTATCTCATATTTTTTTTTCTTCCATGTTCTGCGTAAAATGCTCTTGAATTTGGTAAAACGTTTTCTTTTCTTCTTTCTAACTAAGCCTGTAAAGTGTAAGGCACTCCTGGCCTAGGCCATAGAGTAACTATACTAATAATAATAATAATAATAATATATTTACTCTATGGTTTAGGCATGCTTGTTCATCTAAAGGGTGTTTTTTTTTAGAGGTATAAAACTTTAATTTGGCACCACTATTTTAACTAGAAGCCATTTTGTCAGCTGTCAAGTGATTAATTTTTAGTTTGGTTTGGCATTTCAGCACAAATAGACTGACGCTTGAACAACGCTTCCTATTGTGCAAATTTATTTTGAAAATCATGGTTCTGTTCGAAATACGTATCGCGCCCTACGTCCATTTTACGGCCAACACAATCGTCCATCAGAGCAATTAATTCGAATAACTATGGAACGTTTTCGCAACACGTTTACTATAAATAATAATACGCATCCACAGAGACGTCGCGTCGTTCAGTGCGTACAGAATAAGTCATTGCTGCTGTAGAGCGTAGCGTAGAGGAAGACCCGAATCAGTCTATACGCCATCGTGCATAGGAATTGGATATATAGGGTTTTCCAATAAGAGGTGTTATTTTGATATTCAAAGAAAAATGGCATTTTTTGAGATAAATGATCGGATGTTTATTTCATTATAAAGAGGAAGGTATGCCGTTAATAATGGAACACAACATCAGCCAAATGGCCGCCACGACCACGCCTACAGGACCATATCCTTTTCATGAAATTTTCCATAACCAAATCGCAAAGTGGCCACCCTATGTCCTCGATAGCCTCGATGGCCGCCACGACCACGCCTACAGGACCATATCCTTTTCATGAAATTTTCCATAAACAAATCGCAAAGTGGCTGCCCTATGTCCTCGATAGCCTCACGAATTCCATATTTGAGGTCTTGAATCGACGCTGGGCTGTTGGCGTAGACCTTATCTTTCACGTGGCCCCAAAGAAAGAAGTCGCAAGGTGTTAAATCACAAGATCTCGGTGGCCAATTGTGATCACCTCTTCGAGAGATAACACGGCCCGGAAACTTTTCCCGTAAAAGATCGATGGTTTCATTGCTTTTGTGGCACGTAGCGCCGTCTTGTTGAAAGTAAACGTTGTCCAGATCAATACCATCCAATTCCGGCCATAAAAAATCATTAATCATCTCTCGATAGCGCAATCCATTGACCGTAACTGTTGCTCCAGCCTCATTTTCGAAAAAGTAAGGTCCAATGACCCCGCCGGACCATAAACCGCACCAAACAGTCACGCGTTGAGGATGGAGAGGATTTTCAACAATAACTCTTGGGTTTCCCGAGCCCCAGATGCGACAGTTTTGCTTGTTGACGTAGCCTCCGAGGTGGAAATGGGCCTCATCAGTCAAGATGATTTTTCGATGAAATTCTGGATCATTTTCTTGCATTTGAAGGACCCAATCAGCAAAAACACGACGTTGTTGATGATCAGCCGGCTTGAGTTCTTGTGTTAACTGAACTTTATAAGCCTTAAGACCCAAGTCTTTATGCAAAATACTGTGTAATGACGTTTGTGGAATGCCTAATTCCAAAGAACGACGAGGAATGGACAAACCTGGGTTTTCTTCAACACTTTGGGCTACAACAGCAATATTCTCAGTTCTTCTTGAGCGACGTGCACGGGTTTTATTCTTCACATCACAAACTTGTCCCAACAGCTCGAATTTGTCCACCAATTTCTGTATTGCGGTCCGACAAGGTGCTTCACGACGACCAAAAAATGTTTTAGTTTTACGAACCGTCTCTGCCAAATTTTCACCATTTTTATAGTGAATTTTAATAATTTCAATGCGTTGCTGAAGCGTGTATCATTCCATTTTTATTAATGGCGTAGTTTCTACTTGTCAAATGTCAAAAAATGACAGCTTCAAAAGTGACAGCTACCGATATAGCGGGCTATTCAAAATAACACCTCTTATTGGAAAACCCGTTATGTTGATTTATTGAAGGAAATGTTTGGCAACCGCATAGTTTCACGTTACGGACCCGTGAATTGGCCTCCTAGATCGTGCGATTAAACGCCGCTTGACCATTTTCTGTGGGGTTATTTGTGAAGTCGCTAGTGTACACCGATAAGCCCAAAACGATTGACCACTTGGAGGACAACATTCGCTGCTTTATTGCCGTCCAGGGTGTTGATTCATCCATGTGTCGCATTTAATCGAATACTTAGTCTTAAGAGGTCCAAAGAAGCTTCTGTCCAATGGCTTTATTTCGTGACTTCTATGATGAGCGAACGTTAGAATGTTAATATGGTGTTGTCTGCTAAAGAGATAAACCTCTAGACTAATGTGTCAAGAATGGTTATCTTTCTTTCTCTGGGCGAAGGTGGTTTATAAAGTGTTACAGCCAACTTAAGAAGATATCGGAGCTTATATATCCTGAATCACATGCAAAACCCTTGCATCCGTTAGGGCCTCCGTCCAAGAACTCTTGCTTCATTTTTTTTCTTGGGAAAATTAAAACTGGTGACACAAAATATCCGGTAGCGCTCATACAACAAACTGCAGTGACTGTCACACCCCTATCAGCCGAAACGATCTTGCCGACAACTTTTTTTTTCACGGACTGATATAACCTTAGGAGTTTTATTTGGAACGGTACTCTTGCCAGTTTCGTCCATATTGAAAACTCGACTTGGTTCAAACTTTTTTTTTATCGTACAGCAATTTTAAATATGAAAAAAAAAACGTTCTATCTGGGTTTTATTAAATCCTATCCTCCTGACGAGGTTTGTTGGTTGAGACTGGCGAAGGCCCAATTCAGGGTAGCGGCTAAGGAACCCTGCTACCCAATCACGGCCATTTTAAAAGATCGGTCAAATCTGCGTTCTATTTGGTTGGCTTCTGCGTATGAGTAGAATAGATAGTGCTTAGCAATTTCACGTTCTTGGTCTTCAGTAAAAGTTACTTTAAGCCGACCAAGATTACAGCATGCTACTCCCATCTGGAAAGGCACTGATTTTCTTATTTTTCGTTTCTGATTTTTTTACTCAGCCAAGGAAATTTGCAGTACGCGCTCTTAGCCACTGCACGCTTTTACATCAACTGACGGGTAGTCAGAACCCCGACCCTTAGCTTAGTCCGACACACTAACTACTAAGCTACGGGGCGCTACAATGATTGGGGAAACAATGCTGAAATTAAGTTAATCGGGCATGGCTTTCTTCTCACCATATCTTGGTTGTTAGTTGGTTGTCATACTTCTAAACAAGCCGTTTTGAAGAATTCGGCAGCTAAATGGGCCATAGCTCCGGTGGCTTTATTTGTTTAGCTAAGGTATAGCATTAACATAGCTTTGCATTGCCCAGATCCAGTGAATTCAGCCAGACAGCTGAATTTGGTTCGTCATCGCGGTATATATTAATGTTCATTATAGTTAGAGTTAGAGATGCCTTTTCGCAGCGTTTCCTTTTTCTTTTTAACTACTAAATAAAAGTTGGTGAAATTCTTACCCTCGATGGTACCACCCACCAGAAATACTGTCCACATGGCATGGGGCTGCCGAGGCAGAAGTCAGGAGATCAAATAATCTCTTCCATACGTGTTCCTACATTTATGCAAATTTTATTCCTCTAGTTGTCTTAGTGGTGAGTTCCGCATTAAAAAATGGCAGCACTTTTCCCTTTTTTGTTGGATGGCTGTTCTTGGTCCTGCCATGCATGGATAAGATAGGGTGGAAGTGGAATGTAGGTCTCTGTTCGATTGCCCGAGAGAGGTGCTACAGCTGAGTTTGATGTTGTTTTTTGTCCTGAACCGATGAACTCAGTTTTTTAAGGGACACTTTATGTTTGGGGCTTATGCCATACAGTTTCGGTTTCGGGTGGAAAAACGTTCGGAGAAGTCGAAGAATGGTAAAACACTGGGAAAACTTTAATGTTACTTGCGACTTGGTTTTATGATTGTTGCGTTGATGTGACATCAATGGTGATGTAGTGTGGTTAAGTGATTTCCATCCAACCGGCTAAAGGAGCGACAAGAGCGCCTTGAATTACAAAAATGTTGTTTTCCTTGTATATCCTTGGGATAGAGTTGAGTAGTTTATGTTGTCATGTTTCGTTTTCTATGAGTGTTATTGTTTTGGGGGTTGAGGGGGCGGGGCTTAAGTGGACAGGTTATGTTAATGTTCAAAGAATGGGTCATTTGGATTTTATGTCAGTTTCATAAGAATGCTTTTAGAAGAGAACCGACTTGACTGGCGGAGTAAATTTCAATTTAATGCCTAAAGACGGAGAGTATTTAGTGATCCTTTTTTCTTGTGTTTGGGGTTAGTTTTATCGAGAGTTTGCCTTGGAGGTTGGGTACGCCTGTTTAATAAGTTTTCGTTTTATTTTGTTACATTCAGAATAACACCTGTATTCAAGGAATACTTTTCATTTTTACGAGGAAATCGAAAGTAAAATGAGGAATAAAACCAACGACTGCTTAACGAAATTGCATGCTTGATTTAAGACTTTGGGAATTGCGTTAGCTGTAAATCCAACTTGGAAGGTGGAATAAATTTCAATGTGAAATAACTTAAGTTTATATGATTTTTTGCATTACATGTATTTAGCACTTCCTATGCTGTTTTTATTATTTTCTTAGGCTAATATTATGTTACAAATCTCCCCAGAGCGTTAATAGAAAACAACCTTTTAACTTACAGTTATTTTAGTTTTATAATTTTATCAATCACCTTTAAGATTTTTTTTTTTAGACTGGGCGTGCATTAGGAAATTAGTGAGATTGGGACAAAAGGTGTCGACTAACATTGGTTTTGAATGCTTTCAAAATGAAATGACAGAGAAAAATCTCGCCTGGTTATTCTAAATTCGTGTTGTTGGGCTAAGAAAGAATTTCTAAATTTCACGCTACGTCCGAATTTCGTCTCAGGAATGAAGTAATAAGCATTCCAAGGGGAAGAGCATTACGGGTGAATTTTAAGGAAAGACATGAAACATTGCGTCGGTGTTCTATCCCCTATCAAATTTAACGCTACGTTTTGTATTCAATTGAGCAGGTGTGCCCAGCTCAGAAGTGGAAAAAAAATTTTGTAACGATGCAAAAAACCCAAGTACATATCAGCATTTTTGGCGATGTTAAAAAAATGGTCGTTCCAACGGAGATCACATACCGAGTTTTTCGGTTTCTTCGATGCAAGTGCATGGACAATGGCATGGGCGGGTTATGTTTAGCCATACCAACAGAAAACAGCATTGACGCATTAATCTCCACATGATTCCTATAACCCCATTCGACAATGCTGTGCGAATTGGAGTTCAATAGGCTTGGCATACCATTGTGATTGCACGTCCGAAGGCGAAGGACGTGAAGAACCAACGTAATATGAGAGCTGAAGTTAAGGATACCAGCACAATAATTTAGTGGATTAGAAGTAACAGACAGAAGATCATTTATAAAAAAAATGAGGAAGAGAATCGGAGACAAAACGGATCTCTGGGGCACTGCAAGAATCTTATTTGAAACGACCCATCTAAACTTGGTTTGAACGGTGAAGAAGATAGCTTCTAATCTATCGAACAATAATACCATCGAAGCACGCATATTCAATAAAAGAGCTTGATGCTAAACTCTATCAAATGCCAAAAAAATGTCAAGCGCAATAATTTTGTATAGATTTGTTCCACTGTTTGGTGAGATATACTATCAAATCACCAGTACCATTTGCCGTTGGCGATGAGCGTGTGGAACCGTATTGTGTAACAATAGGAGTTTTGTACGGACGTGCGCTTTGGGTGTCCGTTCTGTTGAAATATTAGTTCCTCCTCAGGATAGGGGTTCCTATCTACAAAATCGGGAAGATTAGTCTATAGAATGTGTAAATAATCTTCTTTCCTCATAATTCCATCTATTTTTTGTAGTGATCCAATTTGGCACCATGTGAAGTAACCCCATACCATGACGCTTCCCCCACCGTGCTTCACTGTTTCTGTGACATGGTGTCTTTGGATGCTCTCCTCAGGAATAATGTTTCCCGTCGGACTGAAATCGATTAAATTTTGATTCGTCTGACCAAACCACACGTTTCCAGTCATCTGTAGTCCAATTTCTATATTCTCTGGCAAATTTTAACCGTGCCTTAACATTTTTTACCCACAATGCAGATTTTTTTTTCACCGCTGATATGTAGCCAATGTCATGGAGGACTCTTCTTGCAGTCCATCGGCTAACGGACTTATTTATTGCTATAGAAGCATCCTTTGGTGTTAAAAAATTGTCTCTTTTCGTCTGTGTTATCATGAGACGTGCGTCCGCTTCCGTTAATATTTTTTACGGCCTCTGACTTGTGCTTTGGAAACAATAGCTCGCCTTTTCTGGACTCTAATGACCACTGAATGACTTATATTAAGGTGCTTAGCTATCATTCGCGTTGAAGAGCCACTGTCCGTCATGACTATAATACTGTCCTTAATCTGTCGTGATAGTTTTCTCATTATTTTAAATAGCTTTGAAATTATTACATCCTTTTTTTTTATTAAAATATTCTGAAGAGAGTGCTTACCTCACGCAATTAAACACATCTTAAACTTAAAGTCACAAACAAACCAAATATAACTGTAAATTTTGATAATTTTTGCTGAAAAATATCGAACAACGGACAGGTGCAAAATTGAGTACATTGGAGTTGTTTTGCTGTTATTTGTTTTTTGCTTATAATTAATTTGTTTTCCGTTTTGAATTATAAAACGGTTTATTTAGTATTGAACATGAAATAAAGGATAACAAAATTTTTTCGGTTTGCTTTCTTATTTCTATTCTTATGCAGTACCAACTACAAAAAGCACAAACATGTACTCATTCTTGCTATATTACAAGCAGTTAGTCCTTTCCATGGATGGAAAATAAAAAAATGTTTGAAAAGCGTTTACGTGTAACTTTTAATTTTTTCATTAAATGAACAATTTAAATGTATTTATAGTCGATTCTTTCTAGGCAATAATAATTGTCGCTCAAAATTTGTAATGTTGTCAATTGCTTAAGAAAATGAAATTTAGTGAAATTCCAAAAGCAGCACCATATACCTGTCTTTTGTCTTTTAAAACCATCCAGAAACCCATTTTTATAGAGTAGTATATAAAGAATTACGTGACTATTTTATCACATAAAACCAACGGACAGAGTCTAGTCTAGCTTGTACTAGGAGTTTGAAATATTGCAACCCAACTGATTGGAATTAAAACTCAAAATTTCATCCAAATCGGTCTAGACGTTTAGGAGTTAGTCGACAAACACAACTATAGAAGAATTACATATATTAAAAGAAAATATAGGAATTAGGAATAATATATTACCGGAAGTTGCTACTACCGAACTGCGTTGAAGAACTGCCACTTCGGTTGGTTTAATGCTCCACTTTTATTCTAAGCTTTCTTATCTCTTTAGTTTTGCAAATAAATATGCGTAAATAACTAAGTTTTTCTTTTGGGTTCGCCCTTCTACTTTTAACTTCTGCGGGCAGATAACCCATTTAGGGTGAAAAACATACATAGAAAGCAAAAACCTTTCACAAACGTTTTCTGAAAGCGAAAGTATTTTTTGTGAAGGCGTTTTTCGAAAATCAAATTGCTTTCAGAAACTGTTTTCAGGAAAAAACTTTTTGCTTTCTGAAAGTACTTTCCTTTTATAGTGTGATTAAGGAACGAACGTCTAATTAGCACTGTTGGTTAAGTTCGTAGTTCTTAGCTACATTTGGATCGAATATGTGGCGTGTTTTTCGGGATATGGAAAATGTATGGTACACCCGATCAACGATGGGTGTGTCAGCTAGTTATTTATATATAAGAAGTTTGGCATCTTCAGGACCGCAACTATTTTTTTTTTTTTTTTTTTTATAATTAACGCGCGCACAAGTGACTATTTGTTTCCCTTTTAATGTAAGACACTGCGCGGGCATTAGGAAGATAGGGAGGGGAGAGATAGGAGGTGTCGATTAACATTGGTTTTGAATGTTTGCAAATTGAAATGGCAAGGGAAAATCTCGCCGGGTAAACCATTCCAAAGTCGTGTTGTACGGCTAAAAAAAGAATCCCTATATTTCACGGTACGTCCGAAATTGGGCTCAAGGGTGAACTGATGGGCATTCCTAGCAAGACGAGTATTACGGGCGAAAGGGGAGGAATGCAGCTGGCTACCTCGAGTGAACATTTCTTATAAAAGAAACGATAAAATAAGGAAAGACATGAAACATTCTAACAGAAGAAACAGTGCGTAGGTTTCGTAACTAAGTGAATACATTTCGATCGCTTTTGCTTTTCTAAGTAAAAGCAATTTGCTATAGAAAATCCAAAATTTTGAATAAAAACTAACTAATAAGTTATATGAAAATAATCATTATAACTAATTAATGAATACCCCGAAGTATTTTACTTATTCATGGTAACGTTTGACTGAAACAAAATTGAAAAAAAACTATTTAAGGATCTCAGACTTCAACCAACAAATATACTGCGTATAGACCTTGGCTATAACCCAAAAAACACTAATTTGCATTCGAATTCTGTATGTCACCTAATAAATTATACATCTGCTGTCCCATGTTTTACCGACAAACAAATCGGAATCATTATATCATCAATTCTAACCATTACCGGCACAAATGTAAACCTATGAACCTTTCTAAAACAACAGAAGAGGATCGATCAAAAGCCCTAAATTAAATGCTCCACACCTGCCCTCATTTCTCAGACATCAAGCAAACGCTACAAGGATAACGCCTCTGCAAATTAGGAGTTTGCTTGATGTCTCAATTTAGACGCACAAAAGCAGCTTACCCAACAGCGAGAAGAGAATATTTTTGAACCGCCTCTGTAAGCCGCGCGGAAGCAATCCAAATAAGAGCCACCAATTTTTCCATTTCACATTGTTGTTCCCAAAACCCTATAATTATGTGAGGTCCAAAGAGAATATGGACTGAATTCGTGTTCCTGTTTTTTTAAAGCAATTTAATTTTTTTTTCGGAATGAAAATTGTTCTCAATCCAATTTGCTACAGTTGAACGAATTCAAAATGAAGACATCATGCTCTTTGATTACTTTTTGGCAGGCAAGAGGGAGCCTATAGTCGTCAAAGTGGTGCTACCCCCATACACCCAGATGCACATTCACTGGATGGCTGAGACCCGTAATTGCGGTTTATGATGAATTCATTAAACCAAATACAGAAAATTATTATTTTCAAAGGGAATAACAAGACGAATGCCAGACCCGAGAGGGACAGAGGTGCAGGCTTTTGCCTTTTTTGGGCAAATTATGGGCGTGATTGAACCATTTTTCAAAAAAAAAAAATAATGACAACGTCTTTGTTTTGGAGAGATAACCCCACTGGGGACGTGTTGAGGCGGATTCGTGCAAATCAATTACGCGGGTTATTTTATAAAAATTGTTTGTTTGGACTTGGGGGGAATTCTTGATCCGAAATGTCAGTAGTGCAGTAAATTTCTCGTTAGTATAGCTACATGTGGCTTAGCAGCAGACTTTTGTAAGATATATATTAGGTTTAGTAAGTATCAGCTGCCCTGTTAACTTCAAAAATCAAAGGAAGTTACAGAACTTTTTACTTGCCATATGGGTACTATATGAACAAATTTTAATTGTAGGGCTTAAAATTATTTATTAGTTTTGAGTTTTACTTATTTATTTATTCATTATTCTTTTTATTATAAATTAGCTGCATAAAATTTAATATATTATTTTAAAAATGACCTTATTGCCCTTTAACGAAACGCCTATGTATGTTGAAAAACCAATCTTACGATTTTAATTAAATTTCTCGTGGGTATAATTTATTATTTTATGAAATAACATACTGTGAGTTGTAACAAACACAAGCATAAACTGAGTGCAGAAGACTAGAACTCCCTGACTAGCAACTGAAATGCTAATGGAGGTAAATGGTTACTGTAAAATAGTTTTGGTTAATTTCTTGTCAATAATACTTACCTGTTACAAAAAATCTGAAAAATACAAGAAAGTAAAACAATTAATTTTTTTTTTATACGAAACAGAAAAAGCCATAGTTGCTGTATGGGCGATGCAGCTACCGGCAGAGCAGAGGACTTAACAATTGGCAGTGCCTGGGGTACAAAACAATAGATTACGATGATAGAGAAGCCGAAAAATTGAGTCGGACAATTTTGTTTGTGCTTCTGTCCGTATCGGCACCTAGAGGTGCCAAAGGTTCGGGCATGCCACGGCGAAATGCGGAATGCAGTACTACAGTGTAGGTGAGTGCAAGCTCGTCAAAAAAAAAAGATCGAGGATAAATCTTAACTTAAATGTTAACTTTACGGGGGCGAGGGGCACCCTGCTAGCTATCGAGGCTGTCCTAAGTTCCAGCAGCTAAAGCAAACAAAAGCTCCGAAGATGGTGGAGAGGCAACCTATTTTTGCTCCGCACCGACAGTCGTTGTGTCCCATCATATTTTTTTTTTTTTTTTTATAATTTACACGCGCGAAAGGGGTTTGTGTGTACCCTTAAAATGTTTAAATATCGCACGAGCGTTAGGGAAATGAGGAGGGATAAAAGAGGAGATACCGATGCACATTAGTTTTAAAGTTCTGCATATCAAAATGGGAGGGAAAAGCAGAGCCTGGCAAAGCATTCCACATTCGTGTGGTACGACTAAGGAAAGAATCTCTATACTTAACAGTACGTCCGAAGTTAGGCTCAAGGGTTAACTGATGGGCATTCCTAGCAGTTCGAGTATTACGGTTGAATCGTTTCAGGGGAGGAATGCAGCTGGCTATTTCGCTATAATAAAATAACGATAAAATAATGAAAGGCACGAAACATTTCGGCGGTGCTCAAGAGATGTAAACGTTGCTGTTATTGTTCGGTCGCCTATCATTTTCAAAGCTCTTTTTTGAATTCTTTCTAGAAAACTCAAGTGGGTTATAGGAGCACCTGCCCAAATATGGGTATTATACTCGAGTTTCGGTCGAATATATGCTTTATATACAGTAGCCAGATCAGACGGGGTGAAGAACTTCTTGCATCTTCGAAGGAAACCTAAACACCTCGCAGCATTCTTTGCGATGTCAAATATGTGGTCATTCTACAGAAGATGGTCCGTAACGCACATACCGAGAACTGAGAGGTGTTCTGTTTCTTCAATGCAAGTGCCGCTCATGGATAGTGGCATTGGAGGTATGTTTTGCTTTAACGACAAAAAAGACAACATTTAGTTTTAGAAGCATTAAATTCTACGCGATTTCTTATTCCCCATTGTACAATGCTGTCAAGATCAGAATTTAATGAACTTATCATACGCTGCCGTTGCAGTTGAACATCCGAAGAACATGGATGTGAATCTGTAAACGAATATGAAATGCTGAGAGTATTGTCGTCCGCAAAACAATTGATTGGATTAGTTGTTTCAGATAATAAGTCAATGATAAATATAAGGAAAAGAGTCGGAGACAAAACAGAGCCCTGGGGCACACCAGCATTTATTTTGTGAATATCAGATTTGAAACCGTCCAATACAACTTGAATTCAGCGGTTCTAAAGGAAGTTACTAATCCAACGAAGAAGAGATTCATCGAGTCCAAATGCACGCATTTTCGATAAAAGGGCTTGATGCCAAACTCTATCAAATGCCTTAGAAATATCAAGTGCAATAATTTTGCTTTCCCCAAAACGATGGAGAGATTGGTTCCACTTTTCGGTGAGATATACCATCAAATTACCAATGGACCTGTTGCTACGAAAGCCGTACTGCCGCTCATTAAGAAGCTTTCGTTCTTCGAGATATTTCTTAAGCTGAAAATTAATCAGCGTTTCCATGACCTTAGAAAGAAGGGACGTTAGTGCAATTGGTCGGTAATTTGAGGGTGCAGAAGATTCGCCATTTTTGGGGATAGGCTGAACAAATGCTGTTTTCCATGCACTCGGAAAGAGTCCGGAGGAATAGGACCGATGGAAAAGCTTACGCAAAGGTTTTGCCAGCGTTGAATAACACTTCTTCAGAACAATAGCGGGGATACAATCCAGGCCAGCGGATTTATTTATGTTGAGATCTTTCAATACTCTTGCGACTGAACGAGTGCGAAAGAAGATTGGTCCCATAAAATCATTTACGCTCTCGAGTACAGGAGGAGTTCTGACATGCATTCTGATATGCATTCCTCTCCAACATAGGAAGCCTTAACGGCATTGTGCCTCCAAACGACAGGAATCTATCGAACGTAGAGATCGATGGATACTTGCAGATCCATCACAGATGGATGGTGTCATAAAACAAACGATGGGCAGAACAATCCCACGATACAAAGAACATAACGCAACTGAAAGTTACAAGAACGCAACAATAGATGCACTATACAGACAAAAAAGTGACCTTTTGACAAGATTTAAACTCTTGTACAGGCGGTTTACAGACAGAAACGATCTGGATGTCAATTCGCTCATTAAACAAAACTATCGATTGTCAATTAACTCGTCCTGGGATAACAGAATTCGAGCCGTTAACTCTAGCGATCCGAGTATGTTTCCCGAGATTAATAAAATCTTCAGAAAAAAAACAATCAAAACGATCTTCCGTGTATTAAGCTTCCGAGAACAACAGAGAATGAAAACATACTGACCGAAGGAATAGATTTGGGGGACGCCGTCTTGGACGACGATTTCTTTGTGGTCGAAGAACCATTAGAGAAGGTTGAGACAGTGAGTTCTGCTTTTTTCACGACCTGGAGAATAGAGCTCTGCTGAATTAACTTTGCCTTCGAAATAGCATCACTAAATGGCGATCTGAGAATCTTTGTTCAATGAAGACAATCTGGGAAACGCCACCATCGCCGAGTAAAATGGGCCAAGTTCCCATAAAAAATATTTTTTAAATTTTGGTATGCAGTTTTTTAGAATTTATTAAAATACATGTGATTCTATAATTAAAAAAAAAAAGTTTTTGAAAGTTTTCAAAATATTGATTTTTGAAAAAAAAATTTCAAAAATTAATTTTAATTAGAAAAAAAAAGTTATTCAAAATGTTGATATGCAGAATTAATTCGGCTACCTAGATCTTCTTAAATACAAAATTTGACAGAAATCCAAAGAGCCGTAACCGAGAAAGCCAAATAATAAAAAAAACCGTTATATGCAAGGTCCCGTTAATAGACTTTTCCCGTATATGTGGTACTAATCAAATGATAGCCAATACCAACAAAAAAAAATAAAAAATTTTGATTAAAATCGTTGGAGCCGTTTTCGAGAAAAATAAGATTTTCCTAAACGGTCATATGGCAGGTACCAAAAGAAACACACACACAAAGTTTAAAGATAATCGTTATACATACTGACAGACAGACAGACAGACTGACATTTTTTCTCGATCACTTTTGTATACTTCTCTATGGTCGTAATGTCATGTTTGATTGTTATCTCAATTTGTTTAATATTCACGAATCCTAAACTTGCCTTATAGTCCCTATAGTCGCAAGTAAAAAGGAGGCAGCAGGTGTCGATGGTATACGCAATGTTGTACTACGACATCTCCCTGGAGAAAAGCAAAAGACATATACACAACACTGTTCAACAACGCGCTGAATAATGCATATTATCCAGTGAGTTGGAAGACAGCTGTTGTACATCCTTTCCCGAAAAAGGGAAAAGACAATTCCAATCCGGCAAATCTCCGGTCGATAAGTCTTCTTCCGAGTATCAGCAAGGTATTCGAAAAAGCTATCAATAGAGCTCTGTCCAACTGGGCCGAGGACAAAAATATAATTCCAGACACCCAGTTCGGCTTTAAGGCAGGACATGACACAATTCATGCCCCGTCTAAGCTAGTATCTGTTGTCCAATGGAACAATGCTAGGAATCAATGCACGGGTGCCTGTCTGCTTGATCTGGAGAAGGCTTTCGACACCGTATGGTTAGAAGGTCTTTTTCTGAAGCTAACCAGATGGGGCATAAGTAAACCACTGCTATATATGCTTTACGACATGCTTAATCGTAGAAAGTTTGTTGTTAAGACTTAAGAGTGGCAATGTAACATCTACCGCAGAACAGTCGATAGGCGGTTCCTCTCCGACCGAGACATAGTCGCTGCAGAGCGCCTCCGTTTCAGTAGGGCCGTGCCCGACCGGGATCGGAAGGAATCCCTTGCTCAGGTTAACCGTGGGAGCATGTGCTCTCCACCTCCGCGTGGTGCTCCTGGAAACAAGGTTCTGAAAGTGTGACTGTTAATTCAGTTACTATAAGTAAGGCCTTGGCGAAGTGAGAGCGTAGAAGGGATGATTGGAGTGGTGATGAAGTTTTTAATGGTCTGGGGATTCGAGATTGAGAAAGTGGGATATCGCTTTTGATATTGAGAATCCCCAGAGAAAATTGATGAAACTTGAGGTTAATGCTGAAAAGAAGAGGTGCTAACACACCTCTATCGAAGTAAGTTAACCAGAAAAAGATTGAGCCGTTGTTGAGAGGTTAAAGTGGAAAAGTGGAGGTGCAAACACACCTTTAACTTAGTACGCTTTAACCAGGAAACAGATGGAAGCGAGTGAAGTGATGAAGTGAGGTTGAAGTTGAAAAGTGAAGGTGCCAACACACCTTTACTTAGTAAGCTTCAACCAGGGAAATGGAACTCACTATGATACCCCTTGGGTATTGTAGATGAGTTCAGTAACAAGATGAAACGAATGGAACAAAAGGAATTATTGACGGAAAAGTTGCCGAGGGCGACATGCCCCCTATGAGTTGGGTTTATAAACTCATGGTTTGGTTTGCCTAACAAACAAGTGCAGCTTAGCTGGGCGGGGTGATGGTGAAGATTCAGTGACTTTTCTCAACACTGTTTTCGAATCCATCACTCTGAACACGGGGTGGCGGATCCCGAATGACGATTGTGGCAAGTCAGACCGCAAGATTCCTTTGAAACTAGGCCATACCCATGGCTAAATAAATGTTGGGTACCGCGGGTTATCAGGAGAGCCCAGTTGATTACGTGAGCAATGCTCGGTAGCAACTGCCTGATAAATGGGAAAGGATTCGCGGGGGCTGTGGTTATACCCAAAGCGGGAGCATATGGTTTGTCACAAGATGACTTACTAGAGGTGCATCATAGGCCTCGCTCCTAAGCAAGGGGAATAACCATGACCACAAAATGATTATTAAATTGCTACTAGAGTGGTCAGGGGAGCCACTCTAGTGAAATAACATTATATTTAATATGATGATACGTAATTAGAGTGGAATGAAGGCACCACTCAATGAGTGACTGTTAACCACTCTAGGGATCTGGTCAATGCTGATTTTGACTCCAGATGGGTAGACCCATCGTCAGATTAAGCCTTAATAGGCAGGTGCTGACGTAAAGCTTATCTCGATCTGCTCAGGTTAACCAATACTGGTGGCTCAGGTAAAACCCGGATATATTCAGTCGACATAGACGAAATATTGCCTCTGACCGACCTACATTTATCTTAAATATCTTTAAGTTTGGTGGGGCAGTTGCGGTGGCATAAAAAAAATACAAACAAAATAGAAAAATAAAAACATACAACAAAAATATAAAATTCAAAAAAAGCTTGCTGTGGTTGTTCTAGATGTAAGTATTTAAGATTTATATTGAGTAATCTTAAGTTTCTTTTAAGTTAGTTTTAAGTAGTCTAAGATATGTTAAGAAAAAGCTCAGATACTCAGTTTAATTTTGTCTGGGTGAAAAATAAACCCCTCATAGATAAGATAAATTTAAATTATTTTTAGGCCGAAAGGCAATAAAATTAAGTTAGATATTTTACTCTGTTGAATTTATATTTTCAGTACAGGGAAGATAGGATATTTGCCTTTCACTCTTACTGTTATAGATTTCAATAAGCTATCTCAATTTTGAAGCTCTCAAATGGTTGCCATACTGGGCATTATAAATTTAGGAATGGTTACCAACTGTCTATGCAAACTTGCTCAAATATAAATTCTTGCTTAAATAAATTGCACGGCGGTCACAGCTCGAATAAAATTTGAAAAATATTAAGGGAATTTCAAAGCTTTTATTTTGACTTTTAATTGGTCGAAAAAAATACGTAAGATAGTTTTTAGCGGAATAATTTGATCGCCATTTTAGTTCCTTAAAAAATTGAAGGAACAAGATTTTTGTTTCAAAGTCGTAGGAAAGGTTTTTAAATATAACGGCTTTTTAACAACAATATTCGAAAATATTTTGAAGTAAAATTAGGCTACCTACATTTTCCTGAATAACAATTTTGATTGTAATCGGATAGCCAGTTTCCGAGGTACCGTTTTTAGCCCACTAACTTTTATTTCACTAAAATATAAGCCACACTTTCAAAAGTACACAGATTTTTTTTCATGCAAATCCTTGAAGCCGTTTTCGAGAAAAATTAGTTTTAACTTAATGGTTATATAACTGTTATTAACGGTTTTTTGAGCTAAAAAAAATTAAAATAAGGCCTTTGTAGAATTTCAAAATAATTGTATGTTATAATTTTGAAGACGGTCGACCAAGCCTTTCCGGCTGTAGTCCAAAATACATCCGTGTTCTCGTAATGTCATGTTTAATTATTATCTCAATTTATTTTTTTTACGAATGCATAACTTGCATAAAAGCATTTTATTTCAACAAATATTGCATTACGTATCTTCATTTTAACCGATTGTTTTAAGAAAAATAAAAACGAACTTAAAATATGCTCTCATTCGCTCTAAATAAAGCTTCAATTCTGGAACTTTCATAACAAAAACCAAAGAAGAAGGTACTATAATTTTCATTAATGGCGAATGGTTACTCTGCAGTAGTGTTTTTTTTTTAAATAAACACAATAAGCAAGAGGCAAATTGATAATCAGTCTCCTGTCCTTGCAGCCGGGGAGCAGACAGGTCTTGGTGAAATGTACGTGGGTTAAATGAAATACTACAACAACAATTTTAATGTATTTCAGGGTTCTCTTTTATATTTAAGTGGCAATTTCTTAAGTTGAGTGCGATGCAAACACTTGCAGGTACCAGTGTGTTTGAAAGCTCTCTTCCATAAGGTCTGTACTGAAAATATAAATTGAACAGAGTATAATTTAGAGCCCCCGCATAGGGCCAGTAAGTTAATTAAGTTGATAGTTTTAGCTAGCTTTAAGATTTTTGTCTAGCATTTAAGTAGTTATAAGTAAAATCACATTTAAAAAAAAAATAAAAAAAATCTGCTGTTTGTAGATTGGTCTAGAGTTCCTCTTTTTCATGGAATGATCTTAAATCTCAAAATGAGCTTTCATCGAAGTTTATTAGCAGCAAGTAGTTGAACTCTTCCTGGAAATCGTGCCGAATTGACTAGTGGATTACGGATCTGTTATAACTTCCTAAGGCTTAAATCAAAATTACAAATAGACGTAGGTATGTACGTGCACATTACCAATTTATTTATGTTTTTTACTTGCGATTTATAAGGACTATAAGGCAAGTTATGCATTCGTAAAAAAAATTCTGAGAATCAAACATGACATTACGATAATAGGGAAGTCGAAAAAAGTGGGTCAGAAAATTCTGTCTGTCTGTCTGTCTGTCCATATCGATACCTAAAGCTTAAACGGTTGGGCTGATTTGATTCAAACTTGGTATATAGTATTTTTGGAGTACTCTACAGAATTGGCATTCTAGCTCCAAAACTAACGGTACCTGCCATATAACTTTTAATAAAAAAAATATTTTTCTCGAAAACAGCTCCTACAATTTTGATAAAACTTTCTGAATGGAGTTTTCTATGCAAAATCTATCTTTAAGTTTTAGCGGATTTTTCTGCAAAAGTTTTATAACGGTACCTCCCATAAAAAAATCAGACTTTCTCGTTAACTAATTGACGGATTTTGATGAATTTTTTAAAATATGTAGTGTTTCATGATTTAAATAATATTGCTCATTAAAATTTTCAAAAACATTATTTTTTAGTTTTTAATATTTTTTTAAAAAACTTTTTAATTTTTTTTTTATTTTGAAAACGAATCTATTGATTTTTTTTTTAATTTTTCTCCTAGTATAAACTATAGATTTCTTTAAATTGACACTCAAATAAATTTTAAAATATGTTTTGGAAAAGTTTGAAAATTCATAAAATAGAAAACAGCAAAAGAAATAAGATGGTTTGCAACATATTTTCCAAAAAAACGTTATGAATACATTTTTTGATTTCGTAACAATTTTAATTGTTTAATATTTTCCCCCAAATATTGTTTTATTTTGCTCGATTGAACCCTAGCCACAAGTCTAATGAAAGCAAACTTCGTTATTTTTTAAATAAAGTTGTTAAAAAGAACCGTTTTATTTAAAAAACCGTTCCGATGATTTTGAAAAAATATTACACTTCTTAACATTTTTTAAAGAAATAAAATGGCGATTAAATTATTTCACTTCGATACAATCTAACGTACTTTGTTCGAACAATCAAAAGTCACAAAAATGCTTTGATGTTAACTTTAATTGACTTAAATTAAATTAATAAATGTGACATATGAGCAACTACGTGCGGTCCAGTCGTGCAATTTATTTTTATTTAATTTGCAAATAGTGTTCAAGTTACGAATATATTTTTTTATATTTCGTCTCTGTACTCTTCGCTAAAAAATAAATTCAAATGAAAAACAAAGATGAAACAAAATTAAACGCATGAGCAATCTTTTGGAAGGAGGGCAATACAATTTATTTAAGCAAACAATGGGGAATTTGTAAAGGCCGATAGGACGACAAACTTATGTATATCGGTCTTCTGTGTATCGAAACATTGCAAAATTTCAAAAAACAACCTTTTCTACAAATGAATGTTGTGGCTATCTATCAAGAGTCTTGAACGCACGTTTCATTAAAGGTTGCGTAACGTTCTTTGTTTGCGTTTTCTTCATTTTCATTGAAATATTTTCTTGCAATTTGACTGAAAATCATTATGAATACATGTCTAGGCTAAGAAATATATAAATGCAGCACACGACCTCAATATAAAAGGGTCAACATAAAACATTATACAATTGACTTTAAGGAACTTCAGTACATTTTTCGAAAAAGGCATTCAGCAAATATTTTTTGGGATAATTTTTAATATTCCTAGATAAATATTGATCAATGGACACGTCTTCTGTTCTGATAAATTAAAGCAGTTTCAACATTGGACATCAAATAACAAAATTTTACTAAACGGTGTGACTTTTGCCTTTTTTCCATATTAGAAAAGCCTTTGTTCTCTATCGTCTTTTCATTCATTATGATGTAAAACAAAGGTTTTTTTTAGCAAAGCCAAATTCCTTTTAAAATGCTGCTTTAAATTAAAAATCCCCATTGCAGACCAAACTAAAATTTTGTCCACTTTTTGTGGAGTACGTGATGCTCGGCCAGGGCATGAATAAAAGTTTTCTCACAGCCATCTGTTGCCTGGACGCCTCTCTGTATCTCTTCAGTAGTTGAACTCACAAAAAATTGTTTTTAATTTCATTACCGACATCACAGTTTACATACAAAATGAAAATACCAAACCAACTCGCTGAACTCACTCTCTCTTTAGTGTGCTTTTTCGCTGTTAAGTCATTAGGGAAGGAATGGCGCCCGGCAAAGGATATGTGCCTCGTTGCGATTTTTTCCTACCAAATCTCAGCAGGTTTTTTGTGGTTTAGCAATTTGAAATACAAAATTAATTTAACAACGTACGTCTGCTGAATTGTAAGTTAGTTTGGAAAATTTATAGAGAAATAGGCTTTCGACGAAAATTAAACTTAAGCATAAGGACATGGCTCACGTAGGCACTAATGATTGTGACGGAAGTCATTAGACGTAATCGGCTTCTATTTTATTTTGATCTCACAAGGGGTTATGAATACATTTAACTTGAGTGTTGGTGTGAAGGCATTTCGACAGTGAGAACTTGGCTTTTATTCGCCATAAATTTTTCGCAACTTATAATGCCAACAATTAACAAATTTAATAAACAGAAAAAAAAGCCCAAAGTCCACAACGTTCTTGGCTTTTTGTATGCCTACTATATGCATATTAAAAAAGTTTTCTGTCGTTTAACCCATTTATTCCCTGGTGCTGTCGATAATAAATTTTAAAATGTCAAATCAATTTTTTGTAAACGAGAATTTTAAATCATTAACTGTTAACATAAGCCCATACTATTTTTACTTGCGTTTTAAAAAAATTGAACAATCAAACATGACATTACGATGATAAAGAAGTCGAAAAAAGTGGGTCCGGAAAAAACTTTTTTTTTTAATTTTTAAAACTTTCTAAAAAAAATTGGTTTTCGAAATATTTTGAAAACGGGTTGAATGAATTTTTTTTGAAATAATTTTCCCAGATGAAAACTATAGATTTCCATAATTAAAATGGCATACTAACAAAATGTTTTAAATATTTTTTCAAAGAGTTTTTCAAAAAAAAGATCTTAAAAAAAAACTGGTCGACCGATTTTCAATATTTTTAATTTAAATTTTAAATGCAATTATCTAGCATAAGAACAAGTTCCTGTGATTCAGTCGTGCACTTTATTTAAATTTTATTCGCCGATGTGACCGCACATTTAAGCAAATACGATCAAGTCGTGCAATTTATGAGTGGTGAAAAACAACATGCCTTAATGAGTGTTTGGTTTTGAAAATCAGAAAACAATCCTTATATTTCAGTTTTTGATTGAGCTTAGCATGGTGCTCCTGGGCCTGCCTTAATCTGCCCCTTTAGCCGGCTCGATCTCGAGCAAGCCATTTCCAATTCCTCCTTCTACCTAGTCGCTCCAACAAGGTAGCTGGCAGGGGGAGGTTAACGTGTGGGCCCGAAGCCCTTCGAAAGGACACGAAAATTACTATAAATACTTATATTTTTCTTAATAAAGGAGGCCCGTACATGGTTTCCAACGGGCTCGAAAATTCCCTCGGCAGCCCTGCTCTCCAACGAAGATGAGGTCTACTTTGGCTTCTTTCCCTCATTGAAGACGTGGAAGACTTTGCACGCTGGAGCGTCGATGTTCATCTGCCTTATATAGCCATCTTAGCCCAATCTTATATCGCTGTAGGTACGGCACGTATAACTCGTTGTTGTATGTTTTTCTAAATTCCTGGCCTTGCTCCCTGCATCAAATAGCAGAACCGGGAAAATAAGTGTTTTATATATAGCGTTTATTTATTTGTTCTTCTAGATAGGGCTTTATTCCTCGATTGGGTTGGGTTACTTAGCCCAAAGAAAGAGCGATTAGGAAAAGAGTTTTCTTAAGTGTCGTTTCTGCGGTTAGGTTTTTCTGGTGATCAGACTATCAGTATCAATATGCCTAGTTCTGTTTTTCGGTTTCTTAGGGCTGTTAAATGTCATAATTTTTCAACTTTATCCATCTCAGATGAAATTACTTCAATTTGAATTCATTTTTTATGAACTATAATCAGCATCGCACCCAACCTGAAAATACTCTGAATTTTGCACCAGACTTCAAAACCCGAACTTTAAACACTATACATGAAAAAAATGCACTATTTTTCAAAACCTAGAACCCACCGCATGCTGAAATGTAGCACTCATTATCAAGTCTACAAGTCTTGTATGTTGTAGAGAGATGGCTGTCTGTTTGCTTGCATAATATTGGTCAGTTCAGTTGCGTTTATTTGGTTCAATGAACACTTCGAGAGTCCTACCAACGCGTTCCCATCCTCGGAGATGATGGCCACGCACGTTCTTATATCTTTGTAGAGGCCCAAGCAACAAACCCCTGGGAATGGTAAATAATTGGAGCAAACTATGGACGATGAGAAAGGAGATTCCCTTAGAGGTCGGAAGATACAGATGCCGTTTCAGTAGCGGTGTTGGAAATGATGGTAGTGGTGGCTAGAACCAGTGAAGCAGATTACTTTGCTTCAGAAATGGGTGCGTTAATTGCCGAAAGTTTTGCAATCTATGCGTTGTTTTGGACAAGAGTGGGAGAAGACTTATAGCAACCCGCTTGTTTCGGATTCGGACTAGTCGCCACTGAGCGTGCCCTTTTGCAGCATATCTCTTTCGTGAAATTAAAAACCCAAAATGGGATTCGTTGTGGTACAAGGAGTCTTAGTGTGGCATGCTTGGGGTTGGGTAGGACAGTTCCGTGGTTGATTCGATGTATAGCAGTAATGTTGCACGTGTTGCCTTTGGAAGATTCGTTCCGGCTTTAACGTTCCGGAAAAGGGTGCTACGTTCACCGCCGTCGTCGGTCGTGGTGCTGCAGTACACTCATCAATCCAGACTGTTGGTCCTAATGCGTTTCCAGAGGTTTGTTTGCGTGGTCGTTTTACAAATATGCGAACATCTATTGATCCGACAGGAGAAGAGGTGGGCAGGTTGTAAGGGTTGTTGAGTGGATAGATGTGGCATGATATGGATAAGGTTCGTGCAGATGTGGGGTTGAAAAACGCAATTAAATGCCGCAGGACTATGGTGTAGAATACACGCCATCAAAATCCACCAAGAGTTGCGAATGAGAGACAACAGCATTTCGCTATACAAGGTCTTTATGGACGAAATGAATTGAATTTAAGGAATTTTTAAGGACAGGGATCTGACATTACACATAAACCCTGAGCGTGAGCAGGTAAGGGATAGCGTGAAAGGTTTTAAAATGTGCAACCAGTTAGGAAAGCTTTTCACAAACACAGTTTTTGCTGTACCATCAGAAGGGCAAATGAAATGACATGACATGACAAAACAACCCCCAGCATATGTTCAGCAATTAGATTTAAATGATTTTTCAAATGTCGACTGGGAATTTAAGTGCACACCACACAGTGTTTTGCTAAGGGTAGACCTGCGTTTATAGGCTTTTTGTTTGCAATTACAAACGCAATTATCCTTGCTGTCAGTAGCAGACATAAATTAAAAACAAAACTTAATTAAAATAGAATCGCATTAAGTTAGAAAGCATGACATTTTACATTCCTTACATCATGCAAAATTAGGAACGACAGATTGTTAACATCGCTTTAACTGGGGAGTAAAAGCAACCATTGAAATTGCCTCATTGGAGAGATTTTAAAAATTCGTATTCTAGAGAACCATTAAATAATACTGAACCGTTTTCAATATCTTTGGATGATCTTCGTAAGACTTGTACGATTTCTTAATCGTTGTCAGATTTTTAGCCAAATTGAGTTAAATCAAGCTATAATCTTCGATCTGATTTTCATATTTTACTGGATCAGTTAAATAAAGCACACTTACTCGTGCAATAAAATAACACCAACATAAATATATCTAAACAAAATCGAAAATAAGTCAGAAAAATATTAAAAACTGATGCAGGGATAGTATAAGAATCTGTATGAGAATTCCTTCTATTATTAAAAAATTGAAAATACAATTTAAATTATTCATAGTTTTTAATTCTCTGGCAACGACCATGTCATCAAATTCGATAGGCTTTTTCAGATTTTAAAGATTCATTACCGCCTATCCATACAACAAAAGTGAAGCTTACCACGTTTTAAGAATACCCTTAAATGTTTTTCAATGAAATTATAAAATGTCATAATTAAAAAGATTGTAGACAGCACGAGTGGCGGAAATTCCTCGTTTTAGAGGAAATTGTTTGGTATATATTTTTCGCTGGATATTGTTGTGTTTGCATTTCCAAAGCACTCAGGAAGCTGCAAGATTTCATCTACTGCCTGAATTTTTAACAAGCTCATATCGAAAATCTGATAATCGTTTAAGCATATAGTTTGAGCTAGTCCTACAGGTTTCCATCTCTTCAATAAGCTCAATTTCGAAATGTGAAAGTATGTAAGTTTGAATTATTTAAACTATCGATAGTCGTTCGATTGTTTTTTAAACTATCGATGTACTCGATATTTGTTTACTATCTATGCTATTGTTAAACTGGTGGATGTTCAAGCATCATTACTTAAACGGCAAAATATTGGTGGAAACTAAGAATTATTGCGAAACGATTTTTATATTTTCTTTTTATAAACTTTTAAAAATAACTGCAATCTTTACGTGTCGTAAATTTGATTTATTTATTGTATTTTTTCAATTGTCAAACTGACGCTTGGCTGCTACTTTTTTTCTGACATCAAAAAATTCTTGAGCATAAAATCGCTCTCTCTTCTGCCAATTTATATACGAATTTTTGGTGTACTGGGACAGGAATAAGCAGAAATTGGTGAAAATTCGTACGAATTCGCAGATTGGCAACACAACTCATACTTGAAAGAATAGTGCAGAACTCTCACACCAATACCAGAGGCATGATCTTTCAAAAATCCATCCGATTGCTCGCATACGGCGGCGATAAAGGCATTATTTCGAAGAGCACAGTTCTGGTTTCAGACAAAAGCACAGTTGTACTACGGCGCTCTTTGGCTTGGTAGATGATATTCCACTTGTGTTGCTTGATTTCACAAAAGCCTTTGAACAGAACCTCGCGAAATTCTCATTCTTAAGCTGAAAAATTACTTGGCATATAACTCGACAGTATTAAAACTAATGAAAAGTTTGTTGGTAGGTGGCTCACATAGTGTTTATCGCAACCAACAAATGTCTAATTTTCTTGAAACTAAAGCTGGTGTCCCACAAGGATCAATTTTAGGCCCGCTATTATTTTTTACTCAATAATGACGTTCCCTCAGTCTTTAAATGCTGTAAAGTCAAAATGTATGTTGATTATGGGCTTATGCACTTTAGCTATCCGATAGGCCTATTCGAAGATGCCACGGAGCGAATTAATTAAATTCCAAAAAAAGTCATGCCATTTTAATTGGTCGCTCGAACATTGATACTTAATAAAGTACCTGAATACCTTTTTTCAAAGAATTCAATTCTTCTTCCAGTAGAGGTAGAAGTTTTGTTCCACTGACTTCGAACTACACTGTTACTCAAAAACATTTCTTTGCATACGCCATAAGACTTTGGAATTCTCTTCCGGTCTATATCAGAACAGAAGGTCTTCGAGCATTACAGATATTGCACATAAGGCATGTTAAGCACTACTGAATTATACTGAATTATTGAATTATAAAATTAATAAAATAGTACTTCAAATTATAAATATTGTGATGTGGCAACAAAATGATTAGATATTTGGAGGATACATTTTGTTTGTAAATTAACGGCATCTGTGGGATTCATTGTGTACAACAACCAACATTTACTGTGTACAACAACCATGCTCCTACATATTTGCAATACGTTTTGACTGAGTACTAATTCGAACTCGAAGTACTAATTCGAACTCGAATTAGTACAAACAACCGAAAGCTTAGATTGTGCCAGAACCAGACCGAAGCTTCCAGAAGTCTGTAAATTTTTACAAATACAAGAGTAGATGGCATTGAGATTGAGAGTATAGTTTATTTTCAAAAGTGGAATTGTTAACAACTGGAAGCGTTGGTATAGTGATTGAATTGAGATTAAATAAAAAGTATTAGATAAAGTTTTTTATTTTCGGAACTTACCGCGTTATAAGAAATATTTTCTTATTTATTTCTACCCGACGTTTCGAAGAAGTTTCATACTTCGTGGTCACGGGATGAGACCACGAAGTATGAAACTTCTTCGAAACGTCGGGTAGAAATAAATAAGAAAATATTTCTTATAACGCGGTAAGTTCCGAAAATAAAAAACTTTATCTAATATGAATATCATCCGCGAAAATAAAAACCTAAAATCTCATAAATAAAAAGTGTTGAATTATAAAAACGTATTTGAATTGTGAATAAGTGGAGTTGCCGCCGAAGCTTACATTAACATGCTATTATAATAAAAAGAATCATAACTAGTTTTAGTCTTGCAAGTTGTCAAAGGGTTTCGTATCACGAGCGACAATTACGATGAAGTTTGGAAATTATTAAAAAAGCGCTACGACTCTACACGCATCATCGTCGATTCGCATTTTAAAGCTCTTTTTTCTTTAAAAAAAATAATATCGAGGCTTCTGCAGCTATCAGATCTCTAGTCGATGAAATATAAGAGCAATTTCGATCGCTTAAGGCAGTAAGAAGACCTGTTGCTAACTGGGATGATTGGTTAGTTCATTTAGCTATAAGCAAGCTTGAAATCAAAACGCACAGGCAGTGGGAATTGGCTCAGAAAGATAACGAAGTTGCTGATAAACGTCATTATCGACGGCAACGAAACCAAGTATGCCCATATTGCTCAGGTAAGTATTTTATTTTTACTTGCCATAAGTTCCGTGCCCCAGAAGTTGCAAAGCGTATTTTATTTGTTCGTGATAACAACTTATGTTCAAATTGCTTGGCGTCTGGTCACAACCAAACAAATTGTCCAAGCCCATGTACTTGTCGAGTATGCAGAATCCGCCAACCCGACTACCAATTTTGAAAGTAAAACAATTTGGGAACTCATCAAACAGTACTCATCAATCAGAAAGCTCTAACGTATCACTGGTTACGTTATCATTATTACGTCATGCTGTTAAAATTCGCAAGGGTGAAACTTCGATTCCTCCAAAAATAAGTCTGCAACTCCATCTCTGCGAGCTAAACGATGCTCTAAGCTTTTGGATAAAATCGACCCAGGAGGGTTTCTTCTCAGACGAAATTCGTCGAATTCAATCCAGTCAGCCTATTGGCAGGTGTAGCAAGCTGTTAAGGTTGCATCCATTTCTCGATCGAAATGGCCTCAAAGAGTTGGTGGAAGGTTGTGCAACTCGTCTTTTCATACCGACAAAAAGCATCCATTTGTTATTCCGAGAAGTTCAAAACTTGCATTGCTTTTTTGCGACGACATCCATCGTTTTATGCTTCACGCAGGACCAAAAATCATGCTTGCGACAAGTTTGTCGACCGTTTCTACGTAGTGGCGTTGATTTTGCCGGACCATTGCAACTTCGCTTTTTAAAGGACGTGGTGCCAAAGCAGTGAAAGGATACATTTCCATCTTTGTGTGTATGTCTACAGGTGCCATGCATCTGGAATTAGCAAGTGACCTCTCATCTACCACCTTCATCGCTGTCTTCAAATGCTTTGTGTCACGTCGCGTCGGGGTCACTGCATGGAGCTGTTTAGCGATAACGGCACAAATATTGTAGGAGCTGAAAAGGAGCTTGTCAAGTATCTTGCTGATGATGGAACTGTCTGGCACTTTAATCATCCCGCTTCCCCTCAAATGGGAGGCTATTGGGAAACTGCTGTTAAGAGAGTCAAGTTCCACCTGCGTCGGACCTTGGGATAAACTTTGCTTACGTACGAAGAATTCTCAACGCTGCTTATAGAAATAGAAGCCTGTGTCAATGCAAGGCCATCAATGATGCATCTCCGATTTCGTATTAATTTTTGAATTTTGATCGATTTATTTTTCTTTATTCTCTCAAGGCGGGCATAGTGTTGCCGCCAAAGGCCATCAATGATGCATGTTGCCGCCAAAGCTTACATTTACATGCTATTATAATAAATAGAATGATAACTAGTTTTAGTCTTCAATTAACCTTCAACCGCGACGGTCGTGTTATCAAAGCTTCTTATAGTAAATAAAGCTCTTTACACACAAGTTAATTTTCTTCTTTATTTCATACAGTTACAGTCCACTCTGCAACGAACAAGTGGAATACTTTAAATTTGTTGTTATTTAAACTGAAAGACGTTGGTTGTGTTTCATAGAATAAAGAGATTTGTTGTATTATTTTGGAATTTTTGTTGAGTTTTATTTGTCGGTCGAACCCCAGGTCAAAACTTCACAATATGTTTCAAGTATATAATAAGTAAATAAATAGTATTAATAAATAATAAGCACATTAGTAAAAAACTACTTCTAAATTAAATTAAACTAAATTGTTTCACAATTAAAAAATAATATTTTATCTACGTGTAAGCAAGATTCATATGACATAAATACAATGCTGTCTTCTGTCGTTAAAGCTAAGCATAACCCCAATGCCATTGTCAGTTAATGGCGCATCGAAGAAACCGAAAAGCTTTCAGTACTCGGTATGTGTGTCAACGACGACCTCCGTTGAAACGACCATATATTAGAGACCGCCAAAAATACTGCTAAGTGCTTAGGTTTTCTGTATCGATGCCAGAAGTTTTTTTTCTCCTTCTGATCTGGCTACAATTTATAAAGCATTCATATGCCCAAAACTAGAGTATAACTCTCACCTCTGGGCAGGTGCTTCACAAACATCGCTACACCTGCTCGATAGAATACAAAAAGGAGCGTTAAGACTAATAGAAAATAGAAATGTCTCTGAAACAATTGCCCCTCTAAAACACCGACGCAATGTTTCATTTCTTTCCTTATTTAATCGTTTCTTTTATAAAAAATGTTCACTCGAAGTAGCCAGTTGCAATCTTCCCCTTAAAAGTTTCTCCCGTAATATTTGTCTCGCAAGGAATGCTCATCAGTTCATCCTTGAGCCCAATTTCGGACGTATCGTGAAATATACGGATTCTTTTTTTAGCCGAACAACACGAATTTTGAATAGTTTACCCGACGTTATTTTCCGTTGCCATTTTGATCCGCAAGCATTCAAAGCCAATGTTAATCGACACCCTTCCCGTCCCTATATTGCTAATGCCCTAACAGTGTGCTCTACATAAAAACGGAAATAAATAAATCTCTTGTGGGCGCGCTAATTATAAAAAAAAAACAATACGTCCTGTCTACGTACTCAATTTTTGTGATTCATAACTTATTTTCTGCCTGCAAATGACTTATCGTTCTTCTTCATTTCAGTGTGAGTTTTTTGGACTTATACAATAAGCTCCTTTCATGAACTTGTCTTTGACCTCAAAATATTAAATATCAAATAAAGTTATTTGAATACGTTATGTTACGTAACGTTACGTTACGAATAGGTTACGTTACCTTAAAAAGCCTGCATCTAAGGATACAGCATGTTAATATTCTTCTTTTAATAAAAAAAAATTCCTTTTAAACATTTCCTACAAGCTATAGTTGTAACAGCATAAATATATACGCACCATAATCTAATTAATTGAATGCCATAACCCAAATAACAGGAACCATTTAGTTGCATCTTAGATGTTGCTCCTTTGATGATTGTTATTTATTGCACTCAAACTGTTCTGTATCTGCCCTGAAGATGTATCTAAAGACTCTTTCACCATTCAGCTCGTTTGTGCGCGGTACGCTGTGCAAAATTTCAAAGGAATGTAGACGGAACCCGAAGAATTATGAACACCTAAATTTCTAGATTGTAAGAAACAATCTCCCCGCGAATCCTTAAATAACCCATAATTAGCCTGAGCTAAAGTAGACCAAAAAGGTGCAATAAATTCATTAACCCAGCTTCTTTTTTCTCTAGTCTCCGAATCGTTCGTATAACAAGGATAAAGGCACCGTTCCGTACCGGATCCACATCGGGATCCAATTACCTCGGTGAGATTCATGAACACGCAGACCGAAAATTCCTTCTCATAATGCACGTTACGCGTCGTCGTCGGTTTCATAATTATGATGTCACGAGAGTCGTAAATAGCTCCCTGGTCCGTCGAGGTTGGTGGTGGTGGTGGGTTTAAGTTAAATAGGGAGCCATTAAGGTTGTCACAATACCGAAAATTCCCGTCACCGTTTTGTTCCTTTGATCGTTTGTTTGCTTGATGGAGAATAGAGATCCGATTTCTTTTTTGAATTACAATATTGGGGTTTATTTTTTAAAGTTCTCCCCGTCCTCGGGAGAGTAAATCACGTCTGTCAATGTCAAATTTGATTTGGCGACAATTTAGTAAAATTTATTTGCCATAGCTGCATCATCAAAGCAGAAAGTGATGCGGAGAAGAGGATAAATACGAGATGGCGTAGTAACTTCAAAGGGCCATCATTTATTACAATGATAATAAGTCGCATAATTCAATTGGCCTGGATACGGAAAGTTTGCAAGAGCCAGAGATTCCAGAAGTGGTTTCAATGCCGGTAGAACTTAAGTCAAGTCAATTTAATTGTGACAACATAATTAAACAGTGATGATGGATGCTTAAATTTGCGCTGGACGCAGGATTTAGACGCCCCCGGCCAAGATCATATAAAAATATGACTTGCCCTCCACTGCACCCCTTTGACAATATCGAGGAGTTCTTCTGAACGGTTCGGCGCTGTTGTTCGCAACTTCTTCGATCAAATGTGGCGTAAAAAAGTTTGCATGAGTTGGAACATACGAAGCGCATCTGTGAAATGCAAATTGTGAGCTGCCAGCACAAAAATGTATCTTAATGAGTGCACTCAGTATCTTTAGCTGCCTGAGGTTTGCTTGAGGGCGGGAAAAGTGTCATCTCGTGACTGGTGCTTACATGAGAAAACAATTCGAAACGTTTAACTTGATTTATGGATACCACAATTAATTCAACTATCTTCAAGAGTAGTATTCTGTAATTAATGAATACAGACAGGACTAAGGATGAGAAGAGGTAACAACTCAACACATTGCATTAGTACACTTCTTTCTATGAAGTTCTAATGGAAGGCAATAAAGAACGTTGAGCGTAGGCTGGGGATATTTGTATTTCTTCTATCCCAAAGCGAAAATTGCCAAAGAAGCCATTAGGGGCTATGATGATAACCCTTTGAGGTAATTAATTCTTTGTAAGCAGACGGAAGAAGAAGTGCATAACGTAAACAATTTATCTGTCCAAAAATAACATAAGATATCCAAAGAAAACGCTCCAAGTGTTTATACCAGGAGGTGAGCGATTTTCTTAGAAAATTCTTGGTTGGGATTAATTTGATTTCTAAAATTAATTTAATTAGGTACCAAAGTGTGAACTTTACAGATTTCGAAAAAAATCTATTGACGTGTCCATTATTTAAAAAAATCAATATGCAGAAAAGTCATCTAAATATTTTGACACTTAATTCGGGGTAAATAATTTGTCTTCATTTGGAAAAGAACGCGGTTAATTTGTGATGAACGTATCAGTAGTTATTCAAAGAGGAGCGTATGTCGGCAATAGAAAACGGAAAATATAATAAAAGGAAAAAAGGTTTGAAATGAAAGGGGGAAAGATATGCTTTTGCGGTTTCTTGATATTTTCAAAACTTTCGGCTTAAGATTTAAGTTAAGACAGGTTTTTCCGAAACAAATATATTATTCTAGAATCCTACTTGGTACATAGACTAAATAAATAAATAAATTTATTGGCGGGACAGCTCCTTAAGGAGCCAAGGTCTAGTGACTTATACTTTTAAACATTTCTGTGTGTGTGCTGTTAATTTGTAAGAATGGAAGGGACCTTCAGTTTACCGCCGAGTCCAAACGGCTACATGAGACGCACTTATTCGAGACAACTTTTACTCTTGGAGGTTTTATCAGTTTCTCGCAAGATCGTGAAAAGGCTTATCGTGAGCACCTGCCTATTAAGGCTTAATCTCACGGTGGGCCTACCCACTTAGGGGTCCCTGGATTGTGCAATCATGCCCTTACTCTTGTGTAATTATTTTTACCACAAGTTACTCTGTATTTTATTTACAATCTTGGGCATTTCCGCACTCATGTTCCATTATCTTCACTCAACTGTACCCACACATTGTATGGAATAATGGCGTTATCCCTTTTACTCAAATATTTGCTACATTATATATTACACATTTAAACAAACATGTACCAATAGACAATAGATTGGTACATGTTTATTTATTTATATCATACATTAACATACACTCATATGTGGGTAAAATCAAGTACACCCAACTTCATTTATGCATTATACTATTGAGTGTTAGCATGTTAATGACCGACCGCCCGTGCACCATCTTGTAATATATATATATTTAAGTAATTTTTGATATTGTAATCACATAAAAGAAGAGCCAATTTCACATTCCAGTTGGAATTTGTACTTCCCTTATGGAGAAGTAAAGCCTTGCTTTGCCGCGAAGCCTAGCTACTTCTTGATATATTGAAAACCTTCAGCACTGTCCGGTACTTTTACAAGTTCCGTCCAGTCCAGGTCAGTACCCAATATACCCATTATTTGCTACTATATTAAATAGATAAACCACAACCCCCGCGAGCTCCCACAAGGGGGCCATCCGAAACTGACAGGCATCTAACTCACAGAACTCATGGAGGAGTTCAGATCATCAGAGTTAGATGGGGATACTGGCAACCTGCGGTGCCTGATTCTTGCGTCAGGTGTGGCGCCTTCGCACGATTGCAACCTACAATCGTGCTTATAACCAAGGCCATAAGCAATGGTTAATTATAGACATCGGTTTCGAATTGATTAACATAGGAATAGGCTGTTTTCTACAATTCTAGCCGATTTCTCGAAGCTAGCAAAAGACCCGAAGGTCTCGCACCGTCCCCGAAGGGTCTGCATGCGGCGATTGGTTATATCTGCTAAAACTTCAATTTGCAGGTAAAAACACTTCACATACGGATCTACATGATGTTTCCGCCATACAACCTGAAAGTAGTATTTTGGAATTCCAACATTAATCTATCATGCTTAGAACATCCGAAGATGATCTTCTTTTTGCAACATATTCATGCTTAATGCATCGGAAGATGCTATCATTTTACCTCGGAACATCCGAAGATGAACCTACTTTTTTCACTCTTGTTCATACCTAAGAACATCCGAAGATGAACTTTCTCTTAAATCTCTCTTGTTACTTCGTTTTTTACCTGGTTAAAGTTCTACTATGGTAAAGGTGCTGAGGACACCTCTTCTATTTCAAACTCCAACCAGGTAACTGCTTTTTCTCCTTTATCCGACATACTAGTGTGTGGTGCCAACACACTTTCAATCGTTTCTGCAGGACACCACGCGGAGGTAGAGGAACTTTCAGTAGGTCCTGCTGTTTCTCGCAAGAGGCAGTACCCCGGAAAAGAAGCTGGCTATAAACGGGATTCGAGCAAAGGCTCATTCGCTTAGCAGTCCGACACACTAACTGCTTAGCCACGGGTTTAGTTTATTACGAGTAAAAAAGGCAAAATGAATGCTGGTTTCTCATAAGGAAGTGTTCTTGGCCCAGTGTTATTCGTACTTTCTATTCGAGATATAACTCACGAATCAAGATAAACCCGTCATGATATCCACATTTAGTGATAATACTAATACTGCCATAATTGCATAATTCGGCTCCATAGAAAGAGTACAGAGCACCCGAAAAGTTACAAAAAACGCTTAATAAAATAAACAACTGGGCAAATAATTTTCGCAATTTTCTAAACGAGTACAAATAATCACATGATAACTTCATTTACTGTAATGTTAACAATTTGCCCCTTATTAACGTATATGCTAGCGAAGAAAATTATTTAGGCATAACTCTTAATTCTAAGCTAAAATGAAAGAGACATACTAAAAATAAACGAGAACAACTGTATGGAAAAAACTTCATTTTAGGTAGTATATTTATATCAAAATGTTGTTCGTTGTACCAAACGAAGGCAAAGACTACAATTATATCAAGTCAAAGTCCTAAGAGCAATCGTAAGCCGCCATTGCCGCAAAGATACACTCTGCCTGCAGTGTAATTGGAATCTCACTCTCACTAAACTGTGAGAGAGCTAAAATATAACATGGTTTTCGTAGTTCACATTATAGATCATTGGTCTTGAAAAGCTTTAAAAAAGCACGCATTGTGAAAGCTCTTTAGCAAAATCCAAAGAAAAATCCACCATGATTTGCACTAGCATACAAGTGGTAGCTCTAAGATCATGGGCTTGTTTTCAATACACACGAAGGTGGTTGGTAGAGTTTCTTCAATAAAAATTATCAGTACAGGGCTTATGGGTGAGCTTTTTTCAAAGCAGTGGCGCCTGTGTATGTTATTGTTATAACTACACTGAATTAAGAAAACTTCTACTGAAAGTATATCCTTAAACAAACAAAAACTCGTACATTCCACCATGACCGATCTCCATCAACATTGATGGAACAATGCATAATAATCGTTTGCTCACTTTTGTTCTCCTTCGCTGTGCGAATTGAAAATAAATTGCACGACTGGATCATACGTTCTTGTTCTTATGTGCGGTATTAGAAGAACTTCAAAGTTTTTATTCGATTTTTGTGACTTTTTTGATTGTTCGGCAAAAGTACGTAAAATAAAAATTTTAACGGCATCTTATTTATGTAAAAATGTGAAAAAAGTGGGAATTATTTACGGGTATAGAACTTTGAAATGGAATAAAACAAAGATGATTTTTTTTTAAATTGTCATGGGGACGTAGTCTAATCTGGAGGTTCAATTTTCAATGACTTTTTCCAACATTTGTGGCCGTATATCGACAATAACGCGGCGAATGTTGTCCTCCAAGTGGTCAATCGTTTCGGGCTTATCGGCGTAGACTAGAGACTTCACATATCCCCACAGAAAATAGTCAGGCGATGTTAAATTGCACTATCTTGGAGGACAACTCACGTGTCCGTAACGTGAAACTATGCGGTTACCAAACGTTTCCTTCAATAAATCAATTATGGCACGAGCTGTGTGACATGTTGCGCCGTCTTGTTGTAACCACAGTTTCTGCACATCATGGTTTTTCAATTGATGAACGAAAAAGTCAATAATGATGGCTCTATAGCGGTCACCATTGACTATAATGTTCTGGCCAGCATCGTTTTTAAAGAAGTACGGACCAATTATTCCACCAACCCATAAAGCACACCCAACAGTCAGTTTTTGTGAATGTTTTAGTGTCTCAACATACATACACTTGAGGATTATCATCACTCCAAATTCGGCAGTTTTGTTTATTGACGTATCCATTCAACCAAAGGTGAGAACGATTATGTTGACGGTAAAATAAAGTTAGTGCCCGATACGTAAGTATTTCGAACCGAACAATGATTTTCAAAATAAATTTGCACAATTTGGAAGCGTTGTTCACACGTCAGTCCTCCAAAAAAACACCCTTTATTTAACGGTTATATGGCAGGTATAGTTAATATATTTGAGCTAAAAAAAAATTGAAGACGGTTGGCCCAACCGTTTAGGATGTAATCCAAAGTACAACCGTACAGACAGACTGACAGACTGAAACGTGGGCGACAATGGTGCAGCAGATAAGATGTTTGCTTGCCAAGTTCGACTCTCAGTTTGGGAAGCAATTTTTCTAACTCCTAGTGCAAGCTAGAGTCCGTGGGTTTTAAGTGAGCAAATAGTCACCTAATTCCCTATCTACTGCGCCGAAAAAAATTCTTTCCTAACTCTCGAATTCTTCTAACAAGTGCCGTGCAACATCCGGCGGTATTCTAAAAGGTATGGTGAATTACAAACACACAGTTTAGATATTATTTAAAAAAAAATTCCAGTAACTCATACATATATGTATGTTTGTCTATCATCGTAGTGTCATTTTTGATTATTATCTCAATTATTTTTCTGCATGAATGCATAATTTGCATTATAGTAATCGCAAGTAAAAAAAACATTTTCCGCCAACAGAGTAGTTAACCTTGGTCAATAGAAAACAATACTATGTAGCTTTTTCATTGGTTTTTATTTTTATAGTAAAACATTTCAACAGAACAAGAAAGCTATTTTTCAGCTGCGTTTCTACGTTCACGGTTCACCACTCAATCATCCCTTAAACAATAACGGTCACAACTCACACCACAAGCACCAGCAGATCTCCATTGTGATCCCGCAGACTCTGTGTTGATAAATAGATGAGCGTCCCGAAAATAGATGCGCGCTTTTAAAATGCCACACACTAGGAACAATAAATTCACATCAAATTGGGAATTAAATTTTCATTAAAATCATTATGGGGCAATTCAATGAATTGGGTAGCGCAAGAAGCAGGCCGAAAGCATATGGATGCAGATAGAGACTAGAAGGTGCTACCTTTTTAGCGGCAATTAATTAAAGTGTGAGTTGATTCTCACAACCAAAGGAACAGATCTAGGAATAGATATATTTTATTTTTTTTAAACTTTTCCATTTCTCCGGAGGTATTTTATGGACTGCAGGGCCTATCAAAATATTTTAACAAACGAACCGTTATTTTATTGCAATTCCCTTCGGAATAAGCCACAATGAGTGCATCTCCAATGGCTCGTAGAGCAGCGATTCGAACGCAATTAGAATACCGAACTGATGTGGTTGTGGTTTTGGAGACCAAAGGCGAATGATTTAATTCTGGCACGCATATCATCGTTCTGTGGTTTTTACAATGAGCCGTGTCATTCATCTTGCGCCTGTGACTGTAGAGTGCGACCGCAAGTAGATAGTAGAGGCAGAATCCTGTGGTGGAGAATAGCGCTTCCACTATATAGATGGAGATGATGATTATGATTAAGATAATTCCGCCGGGATTCTGATGATGTATCTATGGCATAAAGTTGAAATTTTCGAATACAGATTTTGTTGTGATGATTATATTTAGATTCAGACACCCATCTAGACGCAGCAAATCTGCCCTTTGAATTGCTGGGATACTTCTACAGATATGGATACTGGATATGACTCAGGATGATGGCTGTGATTGATGATTTGTTGATGGTGTAGCTTTGTTTGAACACAGAATGTGGGTGGAAGCACTTGAAATGCAGGTGGCGCAGCGTTAGTGTTAATGGCGGGTTGCTATGCCAAGATGTTCAAATCTAAAGAGATTTATAATTGTCACGGGTAATTAAGGATGGAACATACCCTCGTGAATTTATTGTATGCAGTTCTGGCACTTGGCGGGCGAATAACCTACATCTGGCTAGAGATATGATGTTTTGAACCATATTTACACTGGGTGTCACGAAACTAAACCTCAAGCGGGTGCCGGGGAAAGAGGAGGTTATATCCGTACTGGAAAAAAATAAGAAAACAAATCCAAATTGCTTGGGCAATATTTAGGAAAATAATGAAAATCGATTCCCTAGGCCAAATGTTTATGTACTGCTGTCACAATTTTATTTTGAAATTTTGAGGTGTTTAATTTTTTATACGTAATCCAAAATTATCATGTTATTGATCGCAATCAAAAATCTAAAGTAAAAAAATTTTTAGTTTCGTAGGAAAAAAAAGTTTGGCTGAGTTATGGTTCAAAAAAATTCTTTAAGATAACTTTGAAACTTCATATTTAAAAAAAATGTATCGTACTAAATTAATTAATGGCAAATTATTTAAAAAATGGCCCATTTATTTGCTAAAGAATTTTAAAAAACCTTTCTATTGTTCATTCGAAGTAATCTGTTGCATTTCCCCTGTAAAAGTTTCTCCCTTGATACCCGTCTTGCCAGGAATGCTCATCAGTTCACCCTTTAGCCCAATTTCCAACGTACAGTGAAAAAAAGAGATTTTTATTTTAGCCGCACAATACGAATTTGGAATAGTTTACCCGGCAAGGTTTTCCATTGTCATTTCAATTTGAAAAAAATTCAAGACCAATGTTAATCGACACCTTCTGCCCCTCCTTTCCTAAGCTTCCTATGTTCGCGCAGTGTGTTCAACATTATAAGGGAAACAAAAATTCCTTGAAAATCTGAACAGGATTGAAAATTTCGGTAGCTATATATAGTAATTAATCGATAAAATGTGATCTAAATTTGGTGATCTTTTGTCAAAATCATTTGGAGCTGAAACAATTATTCATAAGATTGATTGAAACCCAAATTTGTGCATATTATTGATCAGAAAGCCACTGGCTCATCTAGTTAATTTTTCCCAGTATCTAAAAACTGAAATATTACTAATACTAGATCGAGAGGAAACTACATACTTAGAAATATCTAAGCTCATAACTCTAGATTTTATTATGATTTACATTATGTTTGCCATTATATACGTTTCCATTACATTTTTAATATATGTATTTTTAAAAATATTCCGGCAGCATTTATCTGTACCATATCCGCGTGCACATTGCACACACATGGTGAAACGACCTCAAAGAAATATTAGCCACTCTGGAAAACTGACAGGTTAGGTTACATACCCTCGAACTGTGTATCTACTTTGCGTTAGATGATAGAAAATAAAACTATAGCCCTTACAAGAAAAATGGAGGAAAAATTAACGAAAAGTAATCATCCCATTTGCTATGACGGATAAAGGGGAGAAGGAAAGTACTCTAAATTGTATGGTTTTACCTAAGGATTTCTCATTCGAAGGTCACATTTCAGAAACAGGGTGTTCCCATTCTAGGAATTGCGCCAAGAGTATGGTGAACTTAACATCTGTTTTGGATCTCTGCTAAATTATAGATACAAATTCTTATCTCATACATCAACAATCCACTTGATTCCTTTTTACATTATATACCTAAGTAGATTTGGCAGAGAGTACTTATATATATTCTAAGTTTCCACCGCTTGATTCTGCATGTATCTGTTTTTTGATGAAACTTAATTAAAACGAATGATTAATGAGTATATAATGCATTAGTCCAGGGTTGCCGAAAAAAAATTGATTAATAATTAATATAACAAATACGAAAGCAAATTTAGTAACTAGTATCTTTAGTATGACAAAAATCATTATAAACCATTTTTGCTTTAACTTTTTTCCGAAATATCGAGTTTGAAATAAGTTTTCCCATAAGCTATTAATAAATGTTACTTAATTTAAAAACTAAATTTAAGAATAGTCTCATAGCTTTCAAGAAACGTGCAAAACTTAATTGTGAGTATTATTTTAAAATATTTTGTATCCATTTTAAAAAAATTGTATTAGAAAATTGAAAAAACAAATAAAAGAAATCATGTTAACCCTTCCTTGCGGAAAGATTTTGACTGGCAACCCTGAATAATCATATAGAATAGAGCAAATGTCAATCATCAATTTACTGTTAAAAATAAAAACAGATGACTACAGAAATTCAACATTTATGTGGTTATTTAAGACTAGCAACTCTGCGGCAAAATGGGAGCTGCCAACCATGTTTTTTTAAACTCTCCACACCGTTTCCTTTCAAATGATGTGCAAATTATTTAAAAAAACATATGGCTGCAATTCCTGCAAAAAAATGCATTACCTATACTTAATTTAATGACTGGTTGCTGTCGCAAAGTTTCTTTAGGCAACCCTAAACTAATGCATTATATTATATACAAACTAATCTTTCGTTTTAATTAAGTTTCATCAAAAAAAAATACCTTCAGAATCGAGCGGTGGGATCTCGGACTAATAGTTTAGTTATGGTTTCTAGATTTTGCTTAAAACTTTAATGCTGTTATATTAATCATAAAAGAAAACCAAGTAAAAGTTTACTTGTGACAGCCTATGGCTTAACTAGGGTTTGGCAAGTGGACGCCTGCCAGGGGTGCATTTTTTAGAGCCACATAATATAATCAACAGATTACACGACTGGATCGCACATAATTGCTCATATGTGCAGTCCCATCCTCGAATAAAATTTAAAAAAATAAGTAACATTAACGTAGAAAAATAACACTATCTGAACTTAAAACAATTGTCAAAACCAAAACACAACATATAATAGTTCTTAGTAAAAAAGGAGTACGCCATCACACCGCTGGTATAATAACAAATTTATAAAAAGTATTTCGAAAATTGTAGGACGGATTTTGGTAATTTTTATTTTTAGTTTTTTGATATTTTGGTAAGCAGTTTTTTAGAGTTTATAAATAAACATGTGATTCCAAAATTTTAAATTATTTTTTTTGATTAGTTTTAAAAATATTGATTTAAAAAATTAATTAGAAAAATAGTTATTCATTATTTTTATATGCAGAATTAATTTGGCTACCTAGATCTTCTCACATACAAAATTTGACAGAAATCCATAGAGCCGTTACCGAGAAAGCCAAAAAATAAAAAAAACCGTGATATGAAAGGTACCATTAAAAGACTTTTCCCGTAAATTTGGTTCCGTTCAAATGATAACCAATACCAACAAAAAAATTTCAAAAATTTTGATCAAAATCGTTAGAGCCGTTTTTGAGAAAAATCAGCTTTTCCTAAACGGTCATATGGCAGGTACCGTCATTTTTAAGCCTAAAAATAAAATTTCAATTTCTCCTCTGGGGAATCCCAAAAGAATCAAACCCACTAAATTTGAAAATAATCGCTTAAGCCGTTTAGGCTGCAGCTCGTTATACATACTGACAGACAGACAGACAGACTTTTTTTGCTACTAACTTTTTTAAACTTCTCTATGATCGTAATGTCATGTTTGAATGTTATCTCAATTTTTACTTGCGATTCTAGTTACTATAATGCAAGTTATGCATTCGTGCAGATTACAAATTTTCAGATAACAATCAAACATGACATTACAATGGTAGAGACATATTTGAGTTACTGGCAAAATTCTGTCTGTGTGTCCGTCTGTACGGATGTATAAATCGAACTAGAGCCTAAACGGTTTGACCAATCATGTTCGAATTTGGAACATAAGGTTATTTTGACATTCTACAGCGGATTTTTTTTAATTTTTTTAGCTCTAATATTAACGGCACCGGTCGTTTAACCGTTAAGTAAAAGCTTATTTCGGAAACGGCTCTAAGAATTTTATTGAAAAAGTCAGTGTTCTATTGTAGGTGTAGGTTATGTTTTGGTGAAAAAAAAATCAGGATGGCACCTCCCATAGAACCGTTTTTTTTTTCTTCGACTTTCTCGAAAACTGGTCATCTGATTTTAATCAAAATTGATATTCAGGAAGATGTTGGTATACTCTGTTCAAATTATATTTTCAGTACAGGGAAAATAGGGTATTTGCCTTTCACTCTTACTGTTATGGATTTCAATAAGCTATCTCCATTTAAAAGCTATCAAATGGTTGCCATACTGGGCATTATAAATTGGTGTAATTCTCACACAAATGTAAGTATGGTTACCAACTCTTTATTCAAATTGTATGAAAACAGAAACAGAAATGAAGTAAAATTACTAAAGATACCTACATATTCCTGAATAACAATTTTGATTGTAATCGGATAGCCAGTTTCCAAGGTACCGTACCGGTACCACTAACTTATATTTTTGTTCACCAAAATATAAACCACATCTCCAAAAGTACACAGATTTTTTTTCATACAAATCCTTGGAGCCGTTTTCGAGGAAAATAAGCTTTAACTTAACGGTTATATGACAGGCACCGTTAATATTTGAGCTAAAAAAAATTTAAATAATGCCTCTATCAAAATAATCTTATGTTATAAATTTGAAGACGACCAAGCCCTTCAGGCTGTGGTCCAAAATACATCCAAACCAGCAGACAAACATAATTTTCCAGTAACTCAAATACGTTTCTCAATCGTAATGTCATGTTTGATACCAGGACAAGACAACTGTAATCATATTGTCCTCAGAGCTGGCAGGCAATATCGTTATCATCCAACCCTGTTCAAGAAGCTCAGACAAGACAATTGAGTATTTTCCCATTGTCTTGTCTGCATGTGAACGCTGCTTTACTTGCATTAAAGTACCTATAATCGCAAGTTAAAAAAAATGCCAACAAATATTGTATTATGTATCTTTATTTTAACCGTTTTCTTTAAGAAAAATAAAAACGAAGATGTAAGAAAAAAACATAGCGACAACACCTTCTTCTTTAAACTTAAAATATGCTCTCATTCCTTCTAAGAAAGCTTCAATTCTGGAACTTTCATAACAAAAACCAAAGAAAAAGGTATTATAATTTCCATTAATGGCGAATGGTAACTCTGCAGTAGTGCTTTTTTTTTTTAAATAAACACAATAAGCGAGAGGCAAATTGATAATCAATCTCTATCTACGCAGCCGGGGACAGGTCTTAATGGGATGTACGTGGCTTAAATGAAATATTACAACAACAATTTCAATGTATTTCAGGGTTCTCTTTTATATTTAAGTGGCAATTTCTTAAGTTGAATGCGATGCAAACACTTTCAGGTAGCAGTGTGTTTCAAAGTTCTCATCCATAAGGTCTGTACTGAAAATATAAATTGAACAGAGTATAGCTTAAGTAATTTTGTTTTAAAATATTTTCGAAAACTATTTTGTAATAATTTTCTTATTTTTTAATTTTTCAAAAATCAATATTTTAAAAAGAGGTAGATGGATTTAAAAAAACAAAATTAAATGTAAGTAATTTTTGTGTTTAAGTTTGCATTCTTAAATTATTATATTTTTTTTAAATAAAAAAAAAAAGTTGTTAAATAAAAACCGATTATTTAAAAACCGTTCCTACGAAAAAAATCACCCTTTTTACATTTTCTCAAGAAATAAAATGGTGTTTAAATTTTTCCGCTGAAAACTATTTTACGTACTTTTTCAAACAATTAAAAGTCAGGACAATCGAGTAAGACTTTGAATTTCCTTTAATATTTTTCAAATTTTTTTCGAAGCTGTGACCGCACATAAGAGCAAGTCATGCAATTTATTTTTTAAAGAGATACAACGAATTTATACACTTTGGTTAGCGGATTTGTGTATTTTTCAGTAGAAGTTTTCTAAATTCAGTGTCGAGATAATATACACTACACAGGCGCCACTGTTTTTAAAAAAAGCTCGCCCATTAGGTACTGTATTGTACTGACACTTTTTACTGAACAGACTACCTATAGTGTGTTTTACATTCACTTTCTTGCTTATTCTCAATTTTAGCTTTTGGGAAAAGTTTAGTACAAAACAAAATCTGCAGGCGCATACAATTTTTAACGATGTTTTTATACACGGAAATCCTATTTCAAGCACTTTTGTTGTTTATAATTTAGGACAACTTAGCACTTAACATTAATAATAGTATGTTTATAACATTAATATTGCGCCATTTTTATAATTTGCAAATGGCCTTTAGTTAATGATTAATTTAATTAATTTCGAACCGAAATTTTCTCCGCCAGACAACGTTTTGTACGAATCTTTTATCGAACACCCTTTAAAACACATTAGATTCTAAATGTTCTGTTGAGATGTATTCTGTTTGCGGTAGTCGAGTTTTGCGTGAAAAATCGTTTCTCACATTTCTCATTTTAGTTCAGTTATTTTCTTTTTTTTCAATTTTTCTTCAAAAATATGTGTTTTTTATTTTATATTATTTTCCTCACCATATTTTTATATTATTATTTATTTTTGTCAAAACATCATATAAATTTGAGAAACGAACATGAGTGCATAGAATGTCATGCTGCTCCTTATTACAAACGCATAGTTCGTCGCAATGTTTCGAAACCTTTGACAAGAAAATCTTTTTAAATTTTATTTTGTGTTGCACCTGTCAGATGTATGTAATTGTAGATTGCACATTGCTAACCTAGGGCAATATTCCAGCCAATACATTGCTCAATTCATTGCCATTGACCTCATATTGCTTAGTGGAGACCATAGAGTAACTATACTATAAAGAGGGAAATCTACTGCTTTTTTTTGACAAGGCCTACAAGCTGGTCAAATAAGTATTGGTGTAGAACTGTCAAAAAATTGACGCCGATTAAGAATGTAGAAGTGCTGAACTGTCAAAAAATTGACGCCGATTGAGAGTGTAGTTGTGCTGAACTCTCAAATAATTGACGCCGATTGAGAGTGTAGTAGTCAAATAATTGACCTCTTCTTTTCAGTTTCCTTTTCTTTTTCACCACGAAATTGGGCGTGTTGGAAGATACTTGATAAAAAAAAGCGCCATCCCGAAATTGACGTCATCAGTGATTCAAACTGACTAAATTAAATTACCATTTTTGAAAAGAATCCGAAGTGTTAGTGGACTTAAAATGTATATTAAATCAATCAGATAAGACATTGGACCAAACCTGCATCAATTAAAACTTACTTTCCGGTTTTTTTTTTTTCTAAAACGGAAATTATTTTTTTCAACAAGTTCCACACTGCGTCAAAACGTCGCGTTGTGATAATTTACAAATTGTTTTTTTTAAGTCTTCGTTAAACAGAACGCATTTTTAATGCGGCGTAGAGATTATTTTACGCCGCGTTGAGATAACTTTGACGCGGCGTTCCAAAAAATTATTTTGTTTTCAATATTTTGTGTTTGGTAATTAAGTCATTCTGAATTTGTTGCAGAAATTTATTTTATTAAATTATTTGTTTGACTTATATTGTGTCATTTAATATTGTATTGTTTAAAGGGAAAAAATAACCTAATTGGCATTTAGTGAGAAAATGAAAATCAAGATTCAAATATTAACGCGCTGCGGATAGCTCTCTGTCTGACGTTATCTAACGCCGTGTTCATGTACATGATTCCTTTTTCGGTTGTTTCTTCATTCTTATTTTGAACAGGCACGTACGTTGGTGTGTACACTGATTTGGATTACCCCGAATATGCTTTCTTACAAACTGTACTGTTTTATTCTAAAGAAATTTAAAAAAAAAAATTAAATCCATCCATTTACTCTATGGTGGAGACGTTGAAGCAATGGCAATAGCAATATCGCCCAGTAGATGGAAGGCAAATGTCTCTTTTTCAAAATGGCTGACGTTATATTATTTGAAAACAAGCGCGAACAATTGAAATTGCCGGCAATGAAAAGCCCACCTAGATTGAAAATTGCCCTCCTTATTGAAATTGCCATTGCCTGAAATATTGTCTGTGGACCACAGCGTAAATGTGTATGATTAAGCAAATAAATTCATTGAATAGGCTTTCTTGCTCCATAAAATATATGTATTAGTTTTGAAGATCAATTCTTTTATATCTATTCATTTTATGATAAAATAAAAGGCACGACTGGGTCGCACGTACTTGCTCCCATGTGCTAAGCCTTTCAAAGTGCTGGCGTCTATTTTGAAAAAGATTAATTTTAATATTTTTTGACAAACAACTCTTTGATTTGAAGCTCGATGAAACGAAAATGCGTCACAATAAAGAGACAAACACATAAATATATAGGATTCAGCCGGCAAGCAGTGACGTTCACTCGAAGGTGCGCAGGTGTTCACCGCACACCCTACTAAAATCTTAGTTTTTCAGTTGAACCCAATCAAAATACCTTTATCTTCCTATTTCTTTGGTTTTGGATATTTTATCTGCAAAAAAATAAAAATAATTTAGAACAACTTTTACAAAAAGTTCCAAATGAACTTTAAGGTGTTCACATGATTTTGGCGCACCAAGCTTAAGAAAATTCACGTACAAGAAAGTTGAATCAAATGAACTCGAAATTCATTTTCCTTAAAAAATATATATGACTTGGTTTTCAACAGAATCAAGAGCTCCACACCGGATACCACCACCGTCTCGTCTATAATTTCGATAGTTCGAATCGAGACGCTCGAAGCTCGAATCGAGCATCTCGTGCTCATGGAGAATTCATTCTCTCATTCAAATAGGATAGGATGTTCTCCTCACCTCAGCTCTCAGCGCAAAATTCTTAAGCAAATCCACGTACAAACAAACTTCAAAAAACGAACGCGAAATTTGCTTTCCCTTATAAATTTACATGGCTTGGTGTGCAACAGCATCAAGAGCACCACACTGTTATTAGGATGGCTGGTCGTGTTCATGGAAAAGAATTCATTCTCTCAGTCGAAGATACTTTTTCTCATATTATTATTCACTGCAATATGAAATAAAAGGCACGACTGGGTCGCACGTACTTGCTCTTATGTGCTAATCCTTTTTAAGTGCAGGCGTCTTTTTGACAAAGATTTAATTTTAATATTTTTTGTATGACGTGCAACCTCCTTAGAATCGTTTTGGGGTGAAGCTCGAACGAACATGCGTCACGACAAAGGGATAAACACATAAATATATAGGATTGTTAGCTTTTGCAGTTTTTTAGTGTAGTATTATCTTTCCACTTGCTGCTTACTGTTTATAATATAATTTGCTAATAGAAAGATACAAAGGACTTTTTTCAGTTAAATTTTCATTTTGGTATGGAAAAAATTGAACAACTGGCATAAAGATTTGTCGGAATCAGTTTTCAAAATATTCAAAAAACAAAATATTTTTTTAAAAAAATTATTAAAATTAAAAAAAAAATGTTTTTGAAAATTTTGATAAGCAATATTATTTAAATCATAAAACACTACATATTTTGAAAATTTCATCAAAATCCGTCAATTAGTTAACGAGAAAGTCTGATTTTAAAAAACCGCCCATATGGGAGGTACCGTTATAAAACTTTTTCTGAAAAATCCACTAAAATTAAAAGATAGATTTTGCACAGAAAACATCATTCTGAAAGTTTAATCAAAATCGTAGGAGCCGTTTTCGTGAAAAATAAGTTTTTCATTAAAAGTTATATGGCAGGTACCGTTAGTTTTGGAGCTAGAATGCCAATTCCAAAAACCGTCGGGTAGAGCACTCTAAAAATACTATATACCAAGTTTGAATCAAATCGGCCCAACCGTTTAGGCTGTAGATATCGATACGGACAGACAGACAGACAGACAGACAGACAGACAGACAGACAGACAGACGGACGGAATTTCCGGACCCACTTTTTTTGACTTCTCTATCATCGTAATATCATGTTTGATTGTTAGAATTTTTTTTTTTTTTTACGAATGCATAACTTGCCTTATAGTCCCTATAATCGCAAGTAAAAAGTTGTATGTACCAAAATTGTAATTCATGTAATTCTACAGCAAAAAGATTATACTTTTATCGTACATTTAATAGATTTGAAGAACACCGGTTGCAAAAATTGGTTTATAGTTATTTGTAGTACATTTAGCTAAGAAAATGCAGTAAATTTATGTTTTCGAGTGCGGAAATTTGTTGTATTTCGTTGTTTTTTTTTTCAAAAAAAGGTTTTTTAGTTTAGTTTTTTAGTTTTCGTGTACTTTCAAAAAAAAAAAAATACCTCCTTTACGCCCCTAAAATTTGTTGCTCCGCTCCAAATTAAGGGTACTCCATTCTTGCAGAGTAACAACACACACACGGGAATGGTTGAGAGTATAAGTCACTAGGCCTTGGCTCCTTAAGGAGCTGTCGCGCCAATAAATTTAATTTAATTTATTTAATGAAATGTTTAGGACCTAGGACGCAAAAATTTAGCTCTCCATCGAAATTCAGCTTTGTCGGAATTTTTTCGAAGTGAATGTATTATTTTCCTGGACTATATAATCTATATAGCGTTGTTTCAGATTTTGGCATGTAATTTTTAAGATCTTGGTAATAAACAGCTGAACGTAAACTTTAAAATAAAATTTGTTGATAAGATACTCAAAATTTCAAAAATAGTAATTAAAAAAAATATATTAAAAATGTTGGTAGGTATGTAGAATTAAATTGTCAAGCTACCTAGATCTGTTCAAACATAAAATTTTATAGAAATCCAATAAGCCAATAGACTTTTCCTGCTAATTTGTTTTTTTTTTTGTATATATAATTAGAGTTTACACCTACGAAAATACTGTCATTATCGTTGGAGCCGTTTTCGAGAGAAAAATAAACTTTTCCTTAATGGTTATATCTTATATGGCATGTACCGTAAATTTTACTCCTAAAATAACATTTTAAAAGAACCACAGAAGCGAGAAGCCAAATTTGAACCTAAACAAATCACTTTAGTCATTAACGTTACAGATCGTTTACACATAGATGGACATGCAGATATTTCTTGTCACTAACTTTTGTTGGCTGATCTTAATGTGGTTTTTTGATTATTATCTCAATGTTTTTATATTCAGGAATCCTAAACTTGTAGTACCTATAACAAGTAGAAAAGTCCAAAAACTACACAAAAAATATAAATTCATTAGTAAACAAAACCAAAAAAAAAAAAAAATGCACGTGCATCTGCGCGGTCACAGAATCGAATAAAATTTGAAAAATATTAAGGGAACTTCAAAGTTTTTTTTGATTTTCTACTTTTAATTGTTTGAAAAAAGTATGTAAAATTGTTTTTAGTGGACAAATTAAACGCCATTTTTTTGTTTAAAAATGTTAAAAAGTGTGTTTTTTTTTTTAAATTAAAAAAAATAGTTCAAGAATGCAAACTTAAACACTAAATTATTTACGTTTCAAAACAACATTTAAGAAAAAAAATCACCAACCCGTTTTCAAAATATCGAACAAGAAAATATTAAAAATACAAAAAAAAAATTTATTCCAAAATATTTTTATGTCGAGTTGAATTGCTTTGGCTATCTTCATCTTCCTGAATATCAAATTTGATTTTAATCGGTTAAGCAGAAGATAAAAAAACGATCCTATGCCATTTTTAGCCCACCAATTTACTTTTTTTTCACCAGTATATATACCACACCTACAAAAGTGCACTGATTTTTTGTTCGTAAAAAATTCTTGGAGCCGTTTCATGTCATGTTTGACTGTCATCGCAAAATTTTTAATCTGCACGAATGCATAGCAATATAATAAATAGGATCGTTCAGTCTATCACGTCATCATTGTGATCCTTGATCAAAACATAAGAATAGATAATGTTTTTGAAGAAAAACTTGGCGAACTCCCAACTAGAAGCACCATGCCACGTCACTGCCGGCAAGAGAATGAAATAGAATACATTAAACATTGTTTTATATTCTAGGTCTCTTGTTATTATCATATTTGACTAGTGGCTAGGGTTCCACCGAACAATATAAAACAAAATTTGGAGGAAAACATTAAACAACGAATTTTTTATGAAATCAAAAAACCACTATTCATAACGTTAACCAACGAAAAAATGTTGGTAAGCCATTTTCTTTTCTGTTTTCTACTTTATGAATTTTTCATTTCAAAATCGTTCGACCAGTTTTTTTCAAAATAAAAGGCACGACTGCTTCGCACGTACTTTTTTTTTTTTTTTTTTTTTTTATAATTGACGCGCGCACAAGGGATTATGTGTTTCCCTTTTAATGTAGAACACACTGCGCGGGCATTACGAAGAAAGGAGGGGGAGAGATAGGAGGTGCCGATTAACATTGGTTTTGAATGTTTGCAGATCAAAATGGCAAGGGAAAATCCCGCCGGGTAAACTATTCCAAATTCGTGTCGTTCGGCTAAAAAAAGAATCCCTATATTTCACGGTACGTCCGAAATTGGGCTCAAGGGTGAACTGATGGGCATTCCTTGCGAGACGATTATTACGGGAGAAACTTTTAAGGGGAGGAATGCAACTGGCTACTTCGAGTGAACATTTTTTGTAAAAGAAACGATAAAATAAGGAAAGACATGAAACATTGCGTCGGTGTTCGAGTGGGGCAATTGTTTCAGCGGCAGTTCTATTACCTATCAATCTTAACGCTCGATTTTGTATTCTATCAAGCAGGTGAAGCGATGTTTGCGAAGCACCTGCCCAGAGGTGCGAGTTATATTCGAGTTTAGGGCGTATAAACGCTTTATAAATTGTAGCCAGATCAGAAGGGGAAAAATACTTCTTACACCGATACAGAAAACCTAAGCACTTAGCAGCATTTTTAGCGATTTCAAATATATGGTCGTTCCAACGGAGATCGTCGTTGACACATACCGAGTACTGAGAACTTTTCGGTTTCTTCGATGTAAGTGCCATTCATGGACAATGGCATTGGGGGAATGTTTAGCTTTAACGACAGAAGACAGCATTGAGTTTTCGAAGCATTAAACTCCACACGATTTCTATTACCCCATTTGACAATGCTGTATAAATCGGAGTTTAATGAGCTTGACATACGGCACCGTTGCAATTGTACGTCCGAAGGCGAAGGACGTGAATTATCGAACGAATATGAAAAGCTGAGGGTAGAGTCGTCAGCAAAACAGTTAAGTGGATTAGAAGTAACAGACAGAAGATCATTTATAAAAATGAGGAAAAGAGTCGGAGACAGAACAGAGCCCTGGGGCACACCAGCATTTATTTTATGGGAATCAGACTTGAATCCGTCCAATACAACTTGTATTGAACGGTCCAGGAGATAGCTTCTAATCCAACGAACAAGAGTATTATCGATCCCAAAAGCACGCATTTTCGATAAGAGAGCTTCATGCCAAACTCTATCAAATGCCTTGGAGATATCAAGAGCAATAATCTTACTTTCACCAAAGCGATGTAAGGATTTGTTCCACTGTTCGGTGAGATATGCCATCAGATCACCAGTGGAACGGTTGCTGCGGAAGCCATACTGACGGTCATGGAGAAGCTTACGATCTTCGAGATATTCCTTAAGCTGACGGTTAATCAGTGTTTCCATGACCTTAGAAAGAAGGGATGTCAGTGCTATGGGTCGGTAGGAGGAGGGGGAGGATGGGTCACCTTTCTTAGGGACAGGCTGGACACATGCTGTTTTCCATCTTCTAGGAAAGATTCCAGAAGAATAGGAGCGATGGAAAAGCTTACGCAGTGACTTTGCCAGTGTGGAAGAACACCTCTTCAGAAGAATCGGGGGTATACCATCCGGGCCAGCGGATTTGTGTATATCGAGATCTTTGAGAACTCTTGCTACTGTACGAGTGCGGAAAAAATGTGTCCCATGGAAAAATTTACATTCTCAAGTACAGGAGGGGCAACGTTGCTTTGAGGCAGCGTGGAGCTGGCAGCGAAATGGGCGGCGAGCAAGTTTGCCTTCTCTGAAGAGTAAACAATTGGTTTGTTATTGTCGATGAGCGTTGGAACCGAAGATGTCGAGGAGTTTTTTATATTTTTTACAAATGACCAAAAATTTTTACTGCCTTTGGGACACTGCAGAATTTTTTGCCGTAATTTTTGGTCATGCAAAAATTTGGTTCTTTCAATAACGGAGTTGCATGAGTTTCTTGCTTGTTTGTGCTTTTTCCGATTTTCCTCTGTAGGGTTGGCTTTGTAAGATCGGAAACTTACTTCTTTGAGCCTGATAGCTTCTTAACACTCAGAATTAAACCAAGACTTTTCTTTAGGTTTGATGCTTTTTACTCTATTAGGAATAAAAGCACGCATCCCTAGAAGAATCACATTTGTGATCATTTGAGCACTGGCATCAATGTCACTATCAAGGAAGCATAGTGACCAGTTAAAGTTTCGGAAAAAGAAATTCAGGCCGTCCCAGTTGGCTTTCTCGTATTGCCAAACGGTCCTGGTGGGAAGTTTTTCTTTAACTGGATGGGTGGGGGATGAGAAATTAGCTGAAATGATACAATGGTCTGAAGTGCCAAATAGAGAAGTTACACTAATGGTATATTTATCAGGGTGAGAAGTAAGAAACAAGTCAAGAGTATGGGCGGCTTGCCCAGCAACATCCGGTATACGCGTTGGCACATCGATCAGTTGGGTAAGGTGATGTAACCCGGCAAAGAGCTCGACATACCTTCCTTCGAGTGTTGTCTGACCAGAATAGCGGAGCCAGTTGGAATTGTGTACATTGAAATCGCCCGCAATAACGATTTCAGTGCGAGGACAAAGGGAAACAATTTTCGAGATGGAATCAGACAGTGCATCAAACTCGTTACAAGTCGAATTACTGTCAAGATTTGGACTCCTGTAAATAAAACAATAATGAATGACATGCTTGCGGACAGTGAATTTGAGCCATAAGAAGTTAAAGTCCGTGTTGGAACATTGCCCATATTGGGGAAGGCTCTGGCAAGCAATATCATTCCTAACATAGACCACGAGACCATGATGAGAAAAGAGTAATGGCACCAAGCTATACCCATGTAAAGCAAATTCTGATAAATCAGTATTTACTCCAACCTGAGTTTCACTTAATGCCAAAACAGCTGGCCTGTGTTGAACAGTGTAGACGTACACGTGAAAGAAATTCTTTCTTAAACCACGAACATTTGAATACACGACACAAAAATCACTTACCATTTAAAAATACTTACATACAAAACACAACTGTGATTAAGTCGAACTGCGCAGTGAAAATCCAAATTAACTTCTGTAATAATCAAACTGTCTTAGGTGTTATGCCCATAAGACAGCCTGTTTACAAAAAATCAATTTAAACATTCAGCACAATAAGACAAATTCAGATGCCCTTATCTATTTACCGCAAGCATTGTATGGTCATACGATGCCTACAGTAGATAAGAAAGAGGCAGTTAAGCACAAAGGTCTTGGGACAGATTAGAGGATAATTTGTTATGCGAATGCGTTTTATTTATTTTTTTTCTTTCTCAGCGCGAGTGGGCATCTTTATCATTCATCCTACGACGCGAGTGAATATTATTTTTTTTTTTTTACAGCACACGCGAGGGTTTTTTTTTCAATTTCTCTAACGAGTGTGTATTAATTTTTTTTTTTTTTTTTTTAAAGCACTCGCGATAACAACGCTCAACAATTATTTGTTTGGCTTTTGTTTAACCATTCGTGCGCGCACCTCGACATCCGTCCTCTACGAGCTTAGGATCGACGTACTTGCTCCCGTGTGCTAATCCTTTTTAGGTACATGCGTCTTTTTGACAAAGATTTAATTTTAATGTTTTTTTGACGTGCAACTTCTTTTGAATCGTTGTGATTTGATGCTCGAACGAACATGCGTCACGATAAAGGGATAAACACATAAATATATAGGATTGTTAGCTTTTGCAGTTTTTTAGTGTATTATCTTTCCACTTTTTGTTTACTGTTTATAATATAATTTGCTAATAGAAAGATATAAAGGACTTTTTTCAGATTTATTTTTTATTTTGGTATGGAAAAATTTGAACAACTCGTATGTATGTAGGTTGTCACCTTCTTTTATTTGACTAATGGCTAGGGCTTAGCCGAGCAATATGAAATAAAATTTGGGGAAAAATTTTTATGAAATCAAAAAAACACTATTCATAACGTTTTTTGGAAAAAAAATTGTAAGCCATCTTATGTCTTTTACTGTTTTCTATTTTATGAATTTTTCATTTCAAAATCGTTCGACCAGTTTTTTCAAAAAAATGTTTTTTGAAAACATATTTAAAATTTTTTTTTGAGTATGTCAATTCAAAGAAATCTATAGTTTACACTAAGAGAAAAATTAAAAAAAAAATCTATTAAACCGTTTTCAAAATATTTTTTTTAACAAATTATTAAAAATTAAAAAAAATGTTTTTGAAAATTTTAATAAGCATTATTATTTAAATCACAAAGCACTACATATTTTGAAAATTTCATCAAAATCGGCCAATTAATTAACGAGAAAGTCTGATTTTAAAAAACCAGTCATATGGGAGGTACCGTTATAAAACTTTTTCTGAAAAATCCATTTTAACTAAAAGATAGATTTTGCATAGAAAACATCATTCTGGAAGTTTTATCAAAATCGTAGAAGCCGTTTTCGAGAAAAATAAGTTTTTCATTAAAAGTTATATTGCAGGTACCGTTAGTTTTGGAGCTAGAATGCCAATTCCTTATAGTCCCTATAAATCGCAAGTAAAAATGTGTCTGATTTAAAAAAAAACTGGTCATATGGAAGGTACCGTTATGAGACTTCCTGAAAAATCTATTCAATCAAAAAGATAGATTTGCAAAGAAATCACCATTCAGAAAGTCGTTGGAGCTGTTTTCGAGAAAAATAAGTTTTTCATTAAAAGTTATATGACAGGTGCCGTAATTTTTGGAGCTAGAATGCCAATTCGAAAAGCAGTCGGGTAGAGTACTCTAAAAATACTGTATACCAAGTTTGATGCAAATAGACCCAACCGTTTAGGCTGTAGAACTAGGAATCGATACGGACAGACAGGCAGACAGAATTGCACAACCCACTTTTTTCGACTTCTCTTTAATCGTAATGTAGGGTTTTGATTGTTATTGATTTGATCTGTTGATTGTTATTGATTGATCTCTCTGTCAGTATGTATAATGAGCTGCAGCCTAAACGGCTTAAGCTATTATCTTCAAATTTGGTGTGTGTGATTCTTTTGACAATCACCCAGAGGGGAAAATGAAATTTAATTTTTAGGCCTAAAAATAACGGTTTATTTGTCTCCAACGATTTTGATGAATTTTTTGAGAATTCTTTGGTTGGTATTGGTTATCATTTGATGACAACCAAATTAACGAGAAAAGCCTATTAAGGGTACCTTTCAAAACGGTTTTTTGAATTTTTGGCTTTCTCAGTAACTGCTCATTGGATTTTTGTCAAATTTTATATTTGAGAAGATCTAAGTAGGCAAATTAATTCTGCATATTAAATTTTGTAATTATTTTTTTTAAATTAAAATAAATTTTTGAATTTTGTTTTTTAATTAATATTTGTAAAACTAATCAAAAAAATATTTTAATAAAATATATAGATATTAATAAACTCTAAGGAACTGCACACCAAAATTTCAAAAAAAATTCAAAAAACTTAAAATAAAAAATAGGATTTTATCAGAATTAGTCCTACGATTTTCGAAATACTTTTTTTAATAAATTCGTTTTTAAACAAGAAGTGTAATGGCGTACTCCATTTTTACTAAAAACCGTTAAGTGTTGTGGTTTTGACACTTTTTTTTAATTTCAGATAGTCTGATTTATTTTTTAAATTTTATTCGACGATGTGACCGCACATATGAGCAAGTACGTGCGATCCAGTCGTGCAATTCTTTTTTTTTTTTGTATTGTTTTTAGTAAGAAATGTTGACCGGGGATTGTTTGTTACCGGCATCTAGAAAAGTTGCGTATGTTCTTCCTACGTCCAGATTTCAGAAGCAAAGCAATACATTAATAAATAAATAGATACATGAAGATGATGCACATTGGGTGCTTAAAAACATTTCAACAGGTAAAAGTATATCCAATCCATTTTCTGACTCCTCTTATAATTTAGATATAAACGTATATTTATCTGACCACGCTACTTTGTATGTTGTAGCTTGTAGCCCTAATTGAGACGTAAGAAATAACACTCTTGGATGTAAGAATAAAAAAAAAAAGAAAACTTATCATCGCACCTCAGTAACTTACTTCTATTTTCCATTTTGCTTTCTCCTTTCACAAATGATATCGGAAACCAGACGTCAAATGCTAATCTCAACTTAGGTCTATAATTTAGAGTGCAACCTGCAACCTTTTTCTCAAATGAAAATAATTTTAATTTTAATCTATCTATTAGGTCCCCTTCAACATCATCTGCTATGGAATAAATACTTTAACCGCTTCTTCAGACTCTAATTGGGTCATTATCAGTTATTTGGCGTCATTTTGGGAAAATCACTTCAAAGCAGTTTGTACCGCTGCAGTGCGGTGGCGTTCTTCTGAAGAAGCCACTTGTTTTCCGACATACATTTGGAAAGTCAGTCTCTCTGTATTACATTACAAAATCTTGTTTGGTCTTCTATTTAAAGATTTATAGTGAAACACCTAACACATAAACGACATGGCATGGCAATGGGTAGCGTGGACTCAGTAAGTTTCTAATTACGTTATTAATTTACACCGGAATCGAATTTTGGAACGTTTTTTGTTGCTTGGGTATACTTATTACGTTACTTTCCCTAGGCATCAAGTTCATTTGTCAAGACAAATTTTATATTTTTTTAGGTAAAATGTTATTAACAAACACCGTCGCTCTTCGTTAGAAAATGAGCGCCGTCGAATTCGATTTATTTAATTGCTTAAAAAATTAGTAGAACAAATTTTTCAGAGCTCTAAGCAATAGCTTTTAAGAAATATTGTGAAACACTCCATAAAATATTTTAATATGTGTGATTTATTTATAACCTTTTTATACTATTTTTTTTAATAATTAATGCGCGCACAAGGGACTATTTGTTTCCCTTTTAATATACTTCTTACACCAAGCATGTCAAAATCAAAAAGTTTCAGGGGCAATACAGCAGCATTTAATTTTGTATGGGCCGCAAAACAAAAAAATACAATTTTTTATAAAATACAATTTTTCATAAAAAAGAATTATTTCAAAAAACAAAACAAAATTAACAATGGTTACGTTAATGTCTTTCTTTTCCCTGACATTTGTCATCTCTTCTCTGCTACCATCTTTTCTACTTGCGGAGTAATCTTGTTGGCAGACCCAAGGTGTGGATCTGTTATTCTAGATCTTTCAGGTGAAAATAACTGCTTATTTCATATGCCAATTTTCGAGTGTTCTCGAATCTGATCGAGACACATGCTGGTGTCTTGGTTTTTAGTTATCAAAAACTGGTAAATTTCTTTTTTTAAGTCCCAGAATCGTTTGAGAACCTTCGAGCAAGTTAGCCAAAGCACCTACGTATAGAAGGTTAAACCAGAATATTTGCTTCCTTATTCACTTAAGAAATCAGAGAACTGACGCTGATATAAGCCACGTGATCCTATAAACTTTATGACCCCGACCTAATAATTTTAATATTAATCTATCTATTAGGCCCGCGGGCCGCAAGTTTGCATTACTTGTCTTACACCGATACAGAAAACCTAAGCACTTAGCAGCATTTTTAGGGATCTCAAATATTTGGTTTCCAATAGGGAATTCAATTTTTGAACGCACCCTGTCAATAATCACCAAAGTGTCATTGTCAATTTATTCAGTAAACTCAACCTTTTCATCATGGTAAAGAACACGAGCGAGCAACGTCTGCAAATAATGAAAGTTTTTTTTACCGAAATTCGGAGTCGGTGACCGCAACTTTAAAAGCTTTGAATTGCTGAATTTCATCTCAAAAATCATCTTCAGTGACGAACTCATTTTTGGCTCAATGGATTCGTCAATAAGCAAAATATGGCTTATTAGTCGGGTGAAAATCCAAATTTGCTTCATGAATCACCACTTTATCCACACAAAATAACTGTTTGGTGCGGCGTTATTATGCCATATTTTTTCGTCGATAGCGATCGTCACGTTACTGTCAATGGTCAGCATTATCGCGCCATGATTACTGATTATTCTTGGCCCGAATTGGAAGATATGGACTTGGACGACATGGGGTTTCAACAGGATGGTGCCACAAGCCACATACACCTTACAATCGATTTATTAAAGAATTAGTTTGATGAGCGTGTTATCTCAAGAAATGGGCCAGTCGATTGGTCGCCTCGTTCATGCGATTTAACACCTCTACACTATTTTCTTTGGGGCTACGTTAAGTCATTGGTTTAATGCCAACAGTCCGACGACGTTTGAAGAGCTGAGAGCCAATATTGAACGCAAAATTGCAGCCTTTTCGGCTGAAATGTGTGGCCGAGTCATTGAAAATTGGGTCCAACGAATCGAGCGCAAACGTGAAAAAAACCTTTATATGGTCGTTCCAACGGAGGTCGTCGTTGACAAACATACCGAGTACTGAGAGCTTTTCGGTTTCTTCGATGTAAGTGCCATTCATGGACAATGGCATTGGGAGTATGTTTAGCTATAACGACGGAAGACAGAATTGAGTTTCGAAGCATTTAACTCCACACGATTTCATACTGTTGCTGCGGAAGCCATAATGAAAATCATGGAGAAGCTTTCGATCTTCGAGATATTCCTTAAGCTGATGGTTAATCAGCGTTTCCATGACCTTAGAAAGAATGGATGTTAGTGCTATGGATTGGTAGGAGGAGGGGAAGGACAGGCTGGACAAATGCTGTTTACCATCATCTAGGAAAGATTCCAGAAGAGTAGGAGCGATGGGAAACCTTACGCAGTGGCTTTGCCAGTGTGAAAGAACACCTCTTTAGAAGATTCGGAGGTATACCATCCCGGCCAGCGGATTTTTGCATATCGAGATTATTGAGAACGGAAAAAATCTGTCCCATTGAAAAATTTACATTCTCAAGTACAGGAGGGGCAACGTTGCTGTAAGGCAGCGTAGAGCTGGCAGCGAAATGGGCTGCGAGCGAATTGGCCTTCTCTGAAGAGTGGATACCGAAGATGTTGAAGAGTTTTTAATATTTTTTTACAAATGACAAAAGATTTGTACTGCCTTTGGGACATTGCAGGTTTTTTCTTTCTCAAAAACCATTGACATGAGTAATTTAATTGAAATGCAGGATTATAGAACAAACATCTGGCTTTTAAATGCAGTATAGAACTTTATTGTAAGTGTTGCCATTGTTTTTTTTAATATTTTTTTTTCAATTGAAACCATTTTTTCTAAAAGTGTCCCTACCTCCTAAACGGGTAGAGATAGACCCCCTTCCATAGTAAAAAGTGCTTGTTTTTGACCCCTCTACAAAAACCCCTCATTAAATCTTGGAGGCCAAGTTATCGTACTCGTGCAAAAATCATTCCTAACATAGACCACGAGACCATGATGGGAAAAGAGTAAAGGCACCAAGTTATACCCATGTAGAGCAAATTCTGATAAATCAGTATTTACTCCGAACTGAGTTTTACTTAATTCCAAAACAGCTGGCCTTAATTGAACAGTGTAGACGTATATAGGAATTCTTCCTTAAACCACGAACATTGGAATAGACGACACCAAAATCACTTACCATTTAAAAATACTTACATACAAAACACAACTCTGACTAAGTCAAACTGTGCAGTGAAGGTTTAAATTAATTTCCATAATAAACAAACGATGCCCATAAGACAGCTTGCATAAAAAAAATCATTGTAAACCTTCAGCTCAATAGGACTACTATACTACAATAATTTAAAAAAATAAACGATTCCTTACTGCTGCTTGAAAGATGATTTATTCATCAACAAATCGTCTTAAAAACCACCACTCTTATATAGTTAAAATGCATAAATTTAATTTTAATTTTAATTTAATTTAATTTTGGTGGGGCTAACGCCCCATTTATTAGCTTAATACAAGCTTCACTTTAACTTAACTAAAACCTAATTAAACTAAATTAACTTATAAGGAGGAAAGATGATGTAAGAGCTGGGCTTTCAGGCAAGGACTTGGAATTGGAAGGTTGAAATCGAAAAGAGGAGAGATCGAATTGATTTTACTCAACATGCGGGTTAAAGGTTCATTGAGACCATAGGAAGTACGATGGGGAGGAAGGTAAAAAAGACGTAATGATCTTAAGTTGCGTGGGTTAGTGTTAAACAAGATGAGATCAAAAAGTGAGGAACAGTCAGTGGCACCTGTAAGAATCCGAGGAATGCAAATGATGGCAAACACATTCCTACGGACTTCAAGGGGGTGTAGATTTATATTTTTGAGTCGGTCAAGGTAGGGTGGCAGAGATGAGGAGTTATTTAGACTTCGGAGAGCAAAGAGCAGAAAACGACGTTGAACGCTCTCAATTCTAGAGAGCGATGCATACTCAAGGAGAGGACGAATATATAGCATTAGCAATATGAGAGCGAACATTTAATTTGCAATCACAGAGGACGCCTAAATTGCAGAGGACACCTGTACGCGGTTAATGAAAAGGGTTTGAAGATAATAAGATGCCTTTTACTTTTTCGAGAAAACGTAATTAGCTCACATTTGGCAATGTTAAGTTCGAGAAAATTCTTACTGTACCAATTGACAAATGAATTGAGGTCATTTTGAAGCAGGAAAGAATCACGACCAGAGGAGATTACCTTGTAAATTTTAGCATCATCAGCATAGAGGGAGATAGAAAATGATTATATTATCTTTTCAACATCATTAATGGCAAGGATAAACAAGAGAGGTCCAAGATGGTTACCTTGGGGTAGCCAGAGGTGGCCACAAAAGGAACTGAAAGAGCGGAACAAAAACGGACTCTGTATTGGCGGTTATCAAGATACGGAGGATACCCATTTAAGAAGGTTAGGACTGAATCCAAAAAAGGAAAGCTTAAATAGAAATAAACTGTGAGAGATTTTGTCGAAAGCCTTTCTGAAATCTGTAGTGATGACGTCTACTTCGTAGCCCTTTTCCATGGCAGAGAGTGAAAACGTAACGAACTCAACAAGATTAGTTGTGGTAGATCTTCCCTTACAAAAACCATGTTGAGTTGAGGATATTAGAGATTTGCATTGGAAAGAAAGTGAGTCATACAGAATGCTTTCGAAGAGTTTGGGCATATGAGAAAGTTTGGCGATGGGCCGATAATTACAAACTTCGTTTTTGGGGCCTTTTTTATGAATTGGTGTGATAGTGGATATTTTCCTTAAATCGGGGAAAGATTCGGTGGAAAGGGACAGGTGGAACAAGTTAGTAATAGGAAGGACCAAAGTCGAGCAACATTTTTTTAAGTTAAATTGCAGGTATACCATCGGGACCAGGAGTATACTCGTCTTTAAGTTCAAGGATGCCATTTAGGACTAATGAAGTATCCATATAATTTGTATTTAAGGGGCCAGTATTAAAATGTAAAGATAGGAAAAAATGGCGAATGTTGTCTAACAGTTTGTTATCTCTTAGTTTGGAAAGGGCATAACGGGACTCAGTGGAATCAACAAGGGTCTGTTGAGTTAGTTTTACATTAGGTGGTAAGAGAGGATCAAAGCAGGGGGGTGGACGTGAATCTGTTGGAAGCAGAGAAGAGTTTGAGTTCAAAATATGGGAGAAGATCGTAAGCTTCTCCATGACCGTCAGTATGGCCTCCACAGCCACCGTTCCACTGGTGATCTGATGGCATATCTCATCGAACATTGGAACAAATCTTTACATCGCTTTGGTGAAAGTAAGATTATTGCTCTTGATACCTCCAAGGCATTTGATAGAGTTTGGCATGAAGCTCTCTTATCGAAAATGCGTGCTTTTGGGATCGATAATACTCTTGTTCGTTGGATTAGAAGCTATCTCCTGGACCGTTCAATACAAGTTGTATTGGACGGATTCAAGTCTGATTCCCATATAATAAATGCTGGTGTGCCCCCGGGCTCTGTTCTGTCTCCGACTCTTTTCCTCATTTTTATAAATGATCTTCTGTCTGTTACTTCTAAACCACTTAACTGTTTTGCTGAAGACTCTACCCTCAGCTTTTCATATTCGTTCGATAATTCACGTCCTTCGCCTTTGGACGTACAATTGCAACGGTGCCGTATGTCAAGCTCATTAAACTCCGATTTATACAGCATTATCAAATGGGGTAATAGGAATCGTGTGGAGTTTAATGCTTCGAAAACTCAATGCTGTCTTCTGCCGTTAAAGCTAAACATACCCCCAATGCCATTGTCCATGAATGGCACTTACATCGAAGAAACCGAAAAGCTCTCAGTACTCGGTATGTGTGTCAACGACGACCTCCGTTGGAACGACCATATATTTGAAATCGCTAAGAATGCTGCTAAGTGCTTAGGTTTTCTGTATCGGTGTAAGAAGTATTTTTCTCCATCTGATCTGGCTACAATTTATAAAGCGTTTATACGCCCTAAACTCGAGTATAACTCCCACCTCTGGGCAGGTGCTTCGCAAACATCGCTTCACCTGCTTGATAGAATACAAAATCGAGCGTTAAGATTGATAGGTAATAGAACTGCCGCTGAAACAATTGCCCCACTCGAACACCGACGCAATGTTTCATGTCTTTCCTTATTTTATCGTTTCTTTTACAAAAAATGTTCACTCGAAGTAGCCAGTTGCATTCCTCCCCTTAAAAGTTTCTCCCGTAATACTCGTCTCGCAAGGAATGCTCATCAGTTCACCCTTGAGCCTAATTTCGGACGTACCGTGAAATATAGGGATTCTTTTTTTAGCCGAACGACACGAATCTGGAATAGTTTACCCGGCGGGATTTTCCCTTGCCATTTTGATCTGCAAACATTCAAAACCAATGTTAATCGGCACCTCCTATCTCTCCCCTCCCTATCTTCGTAATGCCCGCGCAGTGTGTTCTACATTAAAAGGGAAACACATAATCCCTTGTGCGCGCGTTAATTATAAAAAAAAAAAAAAAAAAAAAAATTCATATTTGGAAGGGAAAGATATTAAGAAAGTGTTGGGTTTAATTTTTTCAATTTTAGTTACGTTTATATCAAACTTATTTCTAAAAAAGTCGTGGATCCACTTTGAGTCCGTATGGAGAGGAACTCTTTCAAGAGTGAAACTGCTGGATTTAAAAGTTGAGCCACTAGCGTCATCGAGTTTTTTCAGTCCGAGAGTTTCCACAAAGTACCGAAACGTTTAAGGGTAGGTTCCTGAGTTCGCGAGGCAGTTTTGTTATTTGGTTGGGAGAGTAGAGGTATGGAGATGGGCAGATTTGGAGATACCTCAATAGTGTCCAATATTTCCTCCAATATTGACGTATTATATTGGGGATTAGAGGGAGCTTCGAGGACATTCCTTGTTGTTAGTTTTAATTCCTCGGCGAAACTATTCACTACATAACGAGTATCGAGTATAATGTTCTCTTTAAATTCTTCAATCTGACACATTAGATTAAAAAGAATGGGTTCATAATTAACCGGAGGAGACACAGTCTTTGGGGCTGGAGCTTGTGATTGAATATCAATCACAGTCCGTAGCGATTCAAATGACGCTATTAAGGCGGAAATAGTTGATTTTATTTCACTAGAAATTGTTTTTTTATATTATCCACCATTTCAATGTTAATGTTCTTTGTAATGGGAAGTTGGAGGGCAGATAATTGTTCATTAATTTTTTTATATCACTTTTAAGGTAGGTCGCGGATTGTGCATTGATTTGGTTTAATTCATCAAACGATTTGATAAACTCATCAATTTTTTTCAAATTGGGCCAGGCATTGTTTGTGGTAAACATTTTTTTTCCGCAGAGCTTGCGAACGAGTCTCTTAAGCATTTAATCGCGACCATTATATGCGACAGAGATATATTTTTGCACTCATCGCAATAAAATACAAAATTGCGGGAAAATTCTTTAAGGTAAAGAACAGACCTTTTATTCAATCCGACACATGCAGCATGGAAATGTTTTCCGCATAATCCATTACATATGACCCACTCAACGATATTGTCGTTGTTGACACAATTAAAACTCGCGCACTGTTGAGACATATTTAGTTTGTATGATTGGCTAAACAGGGTCAGATAAATTAATAAAGACAATAAAGCTTACAATTATTTTTTTTTTATTTTTTGTATAGTTTTACTTGATTGGTTTATGGGAAAAAAGCACAGAAATACTATTAAGTGGATTTAAATAAGGGCACAAACAAATTAAAAGACGGAGTTAATTGAAAAAGCGACTGCACTCGGTGAGATACGAATTACATACGTTATCGATTCAAAACAAAAGTTCAAAATTAATAGATCTGTAGGATTTGAATAAGTTCGATTCCCTTCCAGAGTCACCTTGTTTTTTCCTGGGGCCTCTGCGAGAAAGTGACAAGTCCTTCATGCGTAAGTCTTGTCTCAATGAAATGCATCTGGTCTATATGCCTATAAAATTAAATTAACGATTCCAGTATTGAATTAAAGAAAAATTTACTCGAGATAAGGCATACCTGCGTCGGAAGATGCGATTAAAATAGTAAGTAAGAGATACCGACCGTTGAATATTAGTTTTAAAACACAGTTATTATAAAAAAAGACAAAAAATTTTTTTTGAAATGGGAGCGAACACACTAATATGGGCATTGGGCATTCCTATTAGTACGAATATTACGGTAGAATTCTTCCAAGGACTAATGCAACCGGCTTTTTGTATTTGTCACTGTAAAAAATAGGGATACCACAATGAAAAACACGTTACATTACAGTGCGGTGCTTTAGAGATGTTATTGAATCCGTAATTTTTTTTCACCTATACAAATTTTAGAGCTCCTTTTCAGATTCATACCACACAACTCAAGTCAGCAATTTTTGCTGTTTTGATCCTGACCAATGAAATAGATCGAATTATTTGTTGCAAAAAAAAACTGAGGTGAGACCGGGTAATAATATTTTTATTATTTAAGACACAATGCTTTTTAGTATGCCACCGGATGTTGCATGACACTAGTTCGAAGAATTAGAGAGATAGGAAAGAATTTTTTTCGGCGCAGTAGATCGAGAATTAGGTGACTATTTTTTTGACTTAAAACCCACAAACGGCACTAGCTTGCACTAGGAGTTAGACAAAATGCTTCGCAAACTGAGAGTCGAACCTAGGATCTCTCGCTTAGCAGCAAACATCTTATATACTGCACCACTGCCACCCGCAGTAAAAAGCTGATCCATTTTTCGAAACTCATATCTAAGGAAATTAAAAAAAAATATCATAAAATCTCAAAACATCAACGTTGTTGAACAGGAGGACTACAAGAAGTTCTTACGCATTTTTTTAAAGAAATTGTAAAAATGAATTTCATAGTAAAATCTTTTAACACGTACCTAAAAATACGGTTGTACAATTTACAATGGAAAAAACATTATAAAGAAGAAATAATGCACCAGGTTATTCCACTAGGTGACTTAGCAGCATTTATGTGCAGGCGCACCAAAATCTTGTTCCTACTAACTATTTTGATCCTGTTATAATTTTGTTCACAAGTGTTCCTGCAACTCTGCATGTTTAAAAATGGCTCATTGATAACAAACAGAATTATTTATTTTAATGCGTCTTTTCAATCTTTTCCCACGTGCAAACAATGTCAACCACACTATCTATAAACTCATTTCAATTTCAATCTTAACAAAAATTCTATCTGCTATCCTAGAGTATTTGAAAATAGAAAATCAAACGTAATTCAAACTTTAATTTACGACCTCTTAAAAAATCACATTTAAATTAAGAGCCTCAAAATTCGGTAGTTCATGTGTGATATTCGAAGGAATCTTTTTATAACTCCATCAAATTCCCATTTGGACAAATTGAGAAGCAATAACTTTTCAATTTAATTAACTGATAATGATAGTATTCCTAAAGTTTCAAAAATTTGTCCGTGATAATCATAAAAATAAGAAGAAGACTTCTAACCTTTAAGAATGTTTTTTTCAGCATATTCAATTTCTTATCTTGAACCAAGTAATGGCAGGAATAGAATAACCTTAAAGTGATTGTCTTATCACTCAGAGCACTTAATTCATTCGATTCCCAAAATAAAAATAATTTTTAAATGTCTGACACAAAGTAGGCAAGACCAACCGAAAAATTGCCGAAATTTAATTGGTCTATTAATTGGATAATCAAAATCGCATAAAAACTCAATGAATTTTGGGTCAGTAGAAAATCATTTGGAACAATAATCGATACCGGCTTGGGGTTGGGTTCGATATACCGCTATATATTATCGCGTTTCTTAAAATCCCGATTTTAAGATCACGCTTGTTATAATTCCGTTTTTTATAATCCCGTTTCTTATTAAGAAAATTTAAATAAATTAAGCAATGAGTGATTTTTTTAAATGCATTTTATTCAAAATAAAGTAATAAACAATATCAAAATAAAGTTAAGTTATAAATATAACAAGATTCAACAAATTCCAAAAAAAAGGAAAAAGTAAACACGGCGGGATGACATAAGGTCTACGGACATTATGTCTGCTTCAAATAGGCACAATGTCCATGGACATATAATAAATATTTCCAAAACCCCTCTGAAGAATACTTACCAACAAATGTACACATACCAAATTAAAATGTAATTCCCCAAGCCATTTAGGCTGTATTTTTGCCTTTTTTTGTAAGAATACATGTTTCTTTCCCTATTTCCAACGTGGACACGGTTAATGGGAGTACACTCAGGAAATAAACGATCAAAATTCTTCCGAGAGCTCGCGAATCGCGATATTAAAATTTCGAGAATACTACTCTCAAATGAATAGTCAGCCGAGAGTAGGTAACTCTAGAGATTTTACTAGGGAGAGTACTCTCAATTAGACACGCACTTTTATATATGGCCTGTAGGGGCAATACTCAATTGTTGACATCTGTCAAATCTTTTGGGTATAATTTAGTTCCTGATGCCAAATCACCCTGGAAAGTAACACGATTAATTAGCGCATCCAAATTATAATACTTTATTATCAAAAAGGGGGTTTGTTAGTGCAAAAGGAACAGTAGACGTGGGAGCCCTTCACAGTAGACTCTTCAACGTTTCAACAAACTTGAGACGACCGCTTCGAAAATCAAGCCGCCAACATTTCGCAGGTCAAAAGAACACAAGATCGGCTGAGAACATTGACGTGGTATGTGAAAGCTTACATCACAACCCAAGGTCTTTCCCAGAATTCAATTTAAAGAATTTTGGGTCGGGACTTGGGCCTACACCCGTACAAGATCCTAAATGATACAGGATCTCAAAGTTCATGACCATAGACAAAGCAGTTTTTAAGTTGGTTGGTCTTCGAGAGTTTGTAAAAGAGGACCCAATTTCGACAGAAAATATCATTTTTAGCGACTAGGCGCATTTTTGGATGCCAAAAAGTGTAAAAACAACTTGGAATAAAATTTGAAAAATATAAAGGGAACTTCAAAGTTATTATTCGATTTTGCTGACTTTTATTGTTTGAAAAAAGTACGTAAAATAGTTTTCAGCCGGAGAAATTAAACGCTATTTTATTTCTTTGATAAATGTTAAAAAACTGTATTTTTTCAAAATCGTAAGAGCGGTTTCTAAATAAAACGATTTTATTTTAATAACTTTTTTTCTATAGATTTTTGAAAAAGAAAAATTAGGAAAATTATTAAAAATACAAAAAAAAGCTTTCGAAAATATTTTAAAATAAAATTACTAAGGCTACCATTATCTTTCTGAATATCAATTTTCGAAGCACAAAAAACGATTCTATGGGAGGTACCGTTCTTAGCCTACCATCTTGAATTTTTTTTTCACCAAAACATAACTTACACCTACAATATTATACTAATTTTTTTCATAAAATTTTTTGGAGCCGGTTCCGAGAAAAATAAGCTTTTACTTAACGGTTATATGAAAGTCCTCTGTAGAATGTCAAAATAACCTTATGTTCCAAATTTGAAGATGATTGGCCAAACCGTTTAGGCTGTAGTTCAGCCGTACAAACGGACAGACAGGCAGACAGGCGGAATGCCAGTAACTCAGATATATTCGTAATTTCATGTCTGATGGTTAGATTTTTTTATACAGATAAAAAAAATAAAAAAAAATAAAAATTATAATTTCAAGATCCTTCTTCAGATTCAGATAAAAGGATCATTCCTCAGAATTTTCGGGCTAAAGGTAATATTGTCTAATATCCTTGTAATGTCAAATGGTCCTTGTAATGTGTCATTGCACTGACACTCTGACGTCACTATGATGAACACAACATTTTATTTCAAAGAAATTTGAAAAAAAAATATCGAAATGGAGATACAAATATGTATTACCACTAAAAAGACAAGTTTATGAATTGCTTTCAATTTAAATAAAAAAAATGCTGGTTAATAGAATTTTTATTCTCAAACGACGTCAAACGTGAAACGTCAAAGCTTAACCCTAAATAATATTTAAGAGATTGCAAGGCACGGATTAAAAATAAGAACTTTTAAAGTTAAAAACAATATATGTATTAAAAAAAAAACTAAAAGAACCAATTTGTAACAAATGTGGGACGTTTTGAAAGAAATGTTAACTTATTGGGTTATGCGTTCAAAATAAAAGGCACGACTGGGTCGCACGTACTTGCTCTTATGTGCTAATCCTTTTTAAGTGCAGGCGTCTTTTTGACAAAGATTTTATTTTAATATTTTTTGTATGACGTGCAACTTCCTTAGAATCGTTTTAGGGTGAAGCTCGAACATGCGTCACGACAAAGGGATAAACACATAAATATATAGGATTGTTAGCTTTTGCAGTTTTTTAGTGTAGTATTATCTTTCCACTTGCTGCTTACTGTTTATAATATAATTTGCTAATAGAAAGATACAAAGGACTTTTTTCAGTTAAATTTTCATTTTGGTATGGAAAAATTTGAACAACTGGCATAAAGATTCGTCGGAACCAGCAGTATGGCAATAATGCTAGGTAAAGGGACCTTTATACGTCCCAATATGGGACCAATGGAATTTATAAAGGATTTAGGTACCTATAATAAGGTTGGAAGGAAGGTAGGTACTTAAATTAAGATACGTGTTCCAACTACTGTTAAGCCAGTAGGTATAGAGACAATATTAAAAGTTAACACAGTGGTTTTGTTTATTTATAGGAAGGTGTAAACTTTTGTTTTCTCGATTGAAATTTTTGCATTCAGTAGTAATCGAATAGTTTTTTTTATTTGTTAGTTGTTTTTGTGTGTTTATCAAAGGCTTCCTTATTTATTCTGTGCTTTTATGATGATGAAAAATACTTTAAAATACGTAAGTATGTATGTAATGTAGGTTGTCACTTTCTTTTATTTGACTAATGGCTTGGCTAGGGCTTAGCCGAGCAATATGAAATAAAATGTTGGGGAAAAAAATGTATGAATTCAAAAAAACACTACTCATAACGTTTTTTGGAAAAAATGTTGTAAGCCATCTTATTTCTTTTGCTGTTTTCTATTTTATGAATTTTTCATTTTAAAATCGTTCGACCAGTTTTTTTCAAAAAAATGTTTTTTTTGAAAAACTTTTCGAAAACATATTTTAAATTTTTTTTTAGTATGTCAATTTTAAGAAATCTATAGTTTATACTAGGAGAAAAATTTAAAAAAAAATCTATAGATCCGTTTTCAAAATATTCAAAAAACAAAATATTTTTTTAAAAAAATTATTAAAATTTAAAAAAAAATGTTTTTGACAATTTTGATAAGCAATATTATTTAAATCATAAAACACTACATATTTTGAAAATTTCATCAAAATCCGTCAATTAGTTAACGAGAAAGTCTGATTTTAAAAAACCGGTCATATGGGAGGTACCGTTATAAAACTTTTTCTGAAAAATACATTAAAATTTAAAGACAGATTTTGCACAGAAAACATCATTCTGAAAGTTTAATCAAAATCGTAGGAGCCGTTTTCGAGAAAAATAAGTTTTTTAATAAAAGTTATATGGCAGGTACCGTTAGTTTTGGAGCTAGAATGCCAATTCCAAAAACTGTCGGGTAGAGCACTCTAAAAATACTATATCCCAAGTTTGAATCAAATCGGCCCAACCGTTTAGGCTGTAGATATCGATACGGACAGACAGACAGACAGACAGACGGACGGAATTTCCGGACCCACTTTTTTTGACTTCTCTATCATCGTAATATCATGTTTGATTGTTAGATTTTTTTTTTTTTACGAATGCATAACTTGCCTTATAGTCCCTATAATCGCAAGTAAAAACGAACACTATATTTTTCAGAGTCTACGGCCGATTGTAAATACTCTTTATTCGTTGGTAAATTGTATAAATTCCATTTTAATTTTTCAATCACCGCGAAAAAAATAGTGACTTTGATCAACGATAGTAAAAGAACGCACCACAGATAATTAACAGAAGATTTATGTTCTAAATCCAAACCTGTCTGTCTGTCTGTACGGATGTATTTTGGACTGTTGCCTAAACGTTTGGGTCAATCTTCTTCAAATTTGGAACATAAGGTTATTTTGACATTCTACAGAGGAGTTTTTTCAATTTTTTTTTAATACAAAAATTAACGGTACCTGTCATATAACCGTAGGTAGGTACTCCCAAAGGACCGGTTTTTTTTCTTCGACTTTCTCGAAAACTGGTGATCCGATTACAACCAAAATTGATATTCAAGAAGATGTAGGTATCCTATGTAATTTTGCATTAATTTTTTTCGAAAATTTTTTTTATAATTTTTAATAATTCAATTTTTTTTTTTTTTTTTTGAAAAATCAATATTTTGAAAACGGGTAAGTGTTTTTTTTTTAAATGTACGTTATTTTTGTGCTTAAGTTTGTATTCTTGAATTAATTTTTGTAATTTAAAAAAAAAAGTAGTTAAAAAACCGTTTTATTTAAAACCGGCTCCTACCTACCGGCACACTTTTTTACATGTCTTAAAGAAATAAAATTGCGTTTAAATTATTTCACCCAATAAAAATTAAGGTACTTTATTTAAACAATCAAAAGTCACAAAAATCGAATAAATGCTTTGATGTCCACTTTATTTTTTTTTTTTTATTCTACAATGAGACCGCACATATGAGCAAGTACGTGCGATCCAGTCGTGCAAGTTATAATTTTTGCTATTAAAGCAAAAAGGTCTGTAACCCCGAACGTTAGCAATGTAGGCGATTTTAGCGATGAAGCTCACTTTTGTTTGAATTGATACGTCAATAAACGAAACGTATTTGGAGTGATGATCATACTCCAGTGTGTCTCGTTACATCCACAAAAAACTGACTGTTTGGTGTGCTTTATGGGTTAGTGGAATAATTGGTCCGTACTTCTTTAAAAACGATGCTGGCCAGGACGTTACAGTCAATGGTTACCGCTATAGAGCCATGATTACTGACTTTTTCGTTCATCAATTGAACAACAATGATGTCCAGGAGCTGTGGTTTCAACAAGATGGCCACAATTGATTTATGGAAGGAAACGTTTGGTTTGGTTTGGTAACCACATAGTATCACATTACGGACCCGTGAATCGGCCTCCAAGATCGTGCTATTCAACGCCGCTTTACTATTTTCTGTGGGGATATGTGAAGTTGCTAGTCTACGGACCGATTTACCACTTGGGGGACAACATTCGTCGCGTTGTTGCCGATATACAGCCACAATGTTGGAAAAAGTCATCGAAAATATGACCTCCAGTATAGACTACGTTTTGAGCAACCCGTCGTGGTCGTATCATATTTAAATTTTAATGCCAGAAGATTATCTTTCGAATAAAGTAAATTGTATGTCATTTTAAAAAATCATCTTTGTTTTATGCTATTTGAAAGTTCTATACCTCTAAAAAAAATACCCTATTGTTTGTTATAAAACATCAATTGTTTTTACGAATCATTTACCAGCCTTTTTCCACTAAAGCTTGTGAGAAAAGAAGAAGAGTCTAGTTTTGCCCCTTTTGAACTTGTCATTATAACTCACCACTGTCGTATACACTTTATTTGAAACCAACTGACAATGCGCTGCCATTGTGTGCCCTCTCCACCACCGGAACCTAACAATCGTTAAACAAATCAAACTGAGCTGTATTTCGACGATGCCACTTTCATTCACTGGTGCCATTCAAACTGTGAGGCTGTTTAGAAAACTGTACATATTGTGTATGTAAATTTAAATTTTTCTATTTTTAAGTGCAGAGAATAGTTGAGTAATACATGAGCCAAGGCATGTCAACTTGACAGATGAGCGTCGTAAATATTCCAATTAAACAAAGATATTTAAAATGTTAAATTGACGGACGGCGGCGTTGCTGTTTCGCATTATTTTGAATGAAATTTGCCAATTGTCTGTTAAAAATAGATCTTCATGTGGCATTCTCCATGATTCAGTGACTTTCGACAAGAAATTTTTCTGTGCCTAGGAACGCATATCAGACGTGCTTAACAGTTCCGTCAAGTGCAATAAGAACCTCTCATCGAGGGTTCACTTCGGAAAGATTAATGGGTTCTTTGTTGCCTCCCTCGTGATCGTTGTCAACTGATATTGCTGTATCTCTTTGGCATTGGCCCGAAACACTGCCCCTGCGACAGCGAAGCAGGTGTAACTGTTTGGGCGGATATATCTTGCACCGAGAGTAACATACAATTCTGGTGTTTGCTTGTCAGCTCTTTAGTGTGGTCGGCCGCCATCACTAAGGTATTTTCTTTGACAGCTTAACAAAATGGAAGGCAGCCAAGCACGCGATTTCTGCTGAAATTGTTGAAAAAAAAAACGGCTCGCTTGGTTGCGTTGAAGTCTGTGTTAACGCCTTCTTCCTCAGAGAACCAATTCCCTTAAGACCCGCGCAATGGGTATATTTAAATAAATTTCAATTGAGAAACCCCTTTTTCTGTGTTTTCTTTGTGGAGAACATAATATATTATGCTCGTTTCGAATTACTTTGGTGTGCCTTCGGTTTGGAAGTTGTATTTGATTGCAATCATCCAATGAGTACGGCTAGTACACATGGTGTTACAAAGAAGTTAGCTATAATAACTCCCCTTTCAACAAACAATGGCTCATTGCAAAAAGCATTCCATAAATTACAGATCGAATTTTTATACTGTATATCGTATCGATACTGTCATTATATATATATGTATACACTCTTTCCATGAAAAAAAATAATAAATTTATTCAATGCAAATTTTGTGTTTCCAAACCATGGACTTCTTGGCAGATTCATTGTAGAAAGAGCTGGTTTTGAAAAGGACACATCTAGTAAACTGGCAATTAAAGGTTGGTAAAGTGCCTTGGTTTCTGGATTTCTGATCATTCTATACATATGCCAACTGGAACTTATGATATGATAAGAATATTGTTTTGTAGCAGCCGCCTTGATAGCAATTTTAAGGTGATTTGCTATAAACGGCCCCCTTTAGGACGATGATTGTCTATGGATGCCCTGGGTGGTTAAAACGTTGTTCCATCTCTAATACAAAATATAGTTTGAGGGACAGTGTCATCATACCTGTCTTGGATTACACAGAACACCAGAGTTGGAGTACAATCAAAAACTCAAATAAGTCTTTGGGTAGTTGTGACGTAATCCGCGGCTGCCTGAAAAAAATCTCTGGCAGTTTCTCCTATCTGGAGGCACTTCGTCGTTTTTTTGAGCCCCCAAAAATTCCTTGTAGCATCATACGAAATAAAAATTTTTTTTGGATATGTTGTCAGTAGCGGACTCATTACTCATATAAAGTTTTTTTTGGCTTTAATCCTTAAAATTTTGTTGATATCTAAAAAACCAAGACTAACTGATGGTCATCAAATTTTCAGGGTATTTTCTAATGTCTTAGAAAGGTGAAATTTGGTATGTAAGCTAGTTTTAGTACACAAAGGATAAAAAAATTCTAATTTTTTTTATCTCCCAACCCCTTTAACTAGGGGATCCAAGTTTGTATGAGACTTTCGCAAACTTTGACGCTAGAGGTCTGAAAATTGAAATAGGGACTCATTGTTATAAATATTAAACAAAATATTGTAAGTAAATAATAATGTTAGAAATACACAAAAAAAATTGTCATAAGTAACTTACAAAAAGAATCGAACCCCCCCACCAACAAAAACAATTTCATGTATAATGTTGCCAAGACGAGACAATGGGCCGTATACATAAAACTGAAGTATTTACTAGTAGCAAAAGGTTCAAGTAAGTACTAGTACTAAAAACTAAGACTTATAGCATTTACTCCATTTGGTAAGCATAAAATTAAGTTTATACTAGCTGGCATATGCTAGTAGTAAATACTAGATTCATCCAAGTAAATACTACCAATTCATCAGAAATCGGTAGCAAATGCTTAAAATATATGTTTATGTGAAATGAAATTTGCCGTTGGAAATCCTATCATAATTTACCGTTCTATGCAAGTATTTTTTTTTTTTTTGTAAAATTTGTTTTCATACGTTGGACAACGATCGTCACCAAAGGTCATGGCAAGAACGGACAATTTTGCATGAACAACTAATGAGTTTGTTAATGTGCTCCAAACTCCTAAAGTGCTTATGAGCAAATCAAAACAGCCCCATATCAAAAAATCGAAGCAAGAGGCTATAAAGCTCTTCATTAGCGATTTTGAAGCCAAACTGGTGTTTTGTTAACAGTCGAACAAATAAAAAAAAGAATGGTGCAATTCCATATCCTTCATCTGCCAACAAAACGGTATTGAATGAGCTCCTCATAATTGGTTCCACAAAACTATTTTTCCAAATTCTTGAATCATGAACTGAACCCGGCCATTCGCAAATAACACTCGTAAAGCATTCCCACGCATTACATTACATGACAGATGCATATCCTTTACGATTGATGTATACCTCAGAATAAAAGTGTTTTTTTTTTATTTCTACATGGGTGCAATCCAAGGTCCTATACATGATGGGAAATTGTTTTTTAAGAGCCTGTCGTGTTTAGATGCTAATTGTTCTTCGTAGTTTGAAGGAAACTTTATCCAAATTGAGGATTTGTTAGCAATACAGTTTACTACATATTGTACGGTTCTGCAAACTGTACTCTGATGCAAGCCTGTGTCTTCGCCAACACCAACTTGAAATCCTGGATCTCCAACATATCTCAAAAAGATTCTTAACTTTTCTCGTGGGAAGGTTGCTCCATCTCTTTTTACTTGCGATTATAGGGACTATAAGGTGAGTTTAGGATGCGTGAATATTAAAAAAATTGAGATAACAATCAAACATGACATTACGATCATAGAGAAGTCTAAAAAAGTGATCGAGAAAAAATGTCTGTCTGTCTGTCTGTCTGTCAGTATGTATAACGATCTGCAGCCTAAACGGCTTAAGCGATTATCTTAAAACTTGGTGTGTGTGATTCTTTTGGCATTCCCCAGAGGGGAAATTGAAATTTTATTTTTAGCCCTAAAAATAACGGTACCTGCCATATGACCGTTTAGGAAAATCTAGAAAACGAAAACGGCTCCAACGATTTTATTCAAATTTTTTGAGAATTTTTTTGTTGGTTTTGGCTATTATTTGATTAGTACCACATATACTGGAAAAGTCTATTAACGGGACCTCTCATATAACGTTTTTTTTTTTAATTTTTGGCTTTTTCGGTTACGGCTCTTTGGATTTCTGTCAAATTTTATATTTAAGAAGATCTAAGTAGCCGAAATAATTCTGCATATCAAAATTTTGAATAACTTTTTTTTCTATGTAAAATTAATTTTTGAATTATTTTTTTTTCAAAAATCAATGTTTTGAAAACTTATAAAAAAAATTATTTTAAATTTTATAATCACATGTATTTTAATAAGTTCTAAAAAACTGCATACCAACATTAAAAAAATATTTTATTTTTCAAAAAACTAAAAATAAAAAACAGGATTTTATCAAAACCGGTCCTACAATTTTCGAAATACATTTTTCATAAATTCCCTGTTATTTAAGACGTGTGATGGCATATTCATTTTTACTAAAAACCGTTAAGTATTGTGGTTTTTAATACTTTTTATAAGTTCAAACTGAGGTATTTTTAACGGAAATGTTACTTGATTTTGCTTTTCAATGTAATTAGGCACATAAGAGCAAGTACGTGTGACCCAGTCGTGCTCATTTTTTTTTATTTGAGTACCTTTAAATTTTATTGGTTAAGGAATGAAAATTTTGTTCATTGAAATAAAATTTCTTACCGAAAAAATACTCGCTTAGCCACTCAACATTCTCTTCTTCAAAGTTGTAAAGGATTTTAAAATTATTATCTCCGGATAGTCTTCGCTCTTACTTACTTGAGAACGAATGAAATTCAACATAAGAAAGCTAGCAAACTAGCAAATGTTCAAGTTGCTTTTTACTAACATGAACAATTTGCAATACTATGAAGAAAATAGTTTTTACTAGTTTTTATGCATAACATTAAGTATTTACTAGCAGAATTCATCCGAAGGTAGTAAATGCTATGTGAACTAGTAAATATTTGTTGGCTAGCATTTGCTTGGACTTTATGCACATCAAAAAAGTATATAAAGGGTCCGGCAAATAACTTCTTTTTTTTTTTTGAAAATGCTTCATCAACATCGAGTGTAGCTTCGGCTGTGTGGCACGTAGCGCCGTCCTGTTGAAACCAAGTGTTGCCAATATCCTCCTCTTCAATTTTTGTGAACAAAAATTCGTTCAACATGGCCCGATAACGATCACCATTGACTGTAACGGCCACTCCTTGCTCATTTTCGAAAAATGGCCCAATTATGCCTCTGGGCCAAAATCCGCACCAAACAGTGACTCGTTTTGGGTGTATCGGCTTTTCAATGTATGCGTGCGGGTTTTTTGTGCCCCAAATGCTACAATTTTGCTTGTTTACATACCCACCAAGATCAAAATGAGCTTCATCTGAAAACATGATTTTTTTGGCAAAATCGGCATCTTCTCTAAGTCGATCGCAGGCAGTGATGTCGCAATATTTCCCAGCGTATACACAACCATATTCGTTTAGCGGAAGGATAAAACTAATTATCTGTCAAATCAGCACTATCAATCAAGCACTAGTTAAAAAAAACCTTAAATGGCGGACCCGTTACTACCCAAATTTGCTAGTAAAAGCATTAACTACCTTTTATGCATATTATGGCCCAATAATATCACTCGATTTCATGTAGAGCCATAATTCTAATTCAACACGCCCTAACTCTACAAGGCCTTACTTCACAAACTCTACACCTTGTCAAAGTTTGAGGCGTTCAGAATATTAGCGGAATAAGTGCATCAAAATTTAATTCGAGATATTTGAAGTTTAATGAAAAAACGTTATATTTAGGGAAAGCAAAAGAAATATAATGTTTATTTATTTTTAAAATTGCAATATTTATTTATGTAAAAATAATAAAAAAAAACGATTTCAAGGTACATATACGATTAACTAAAATATAAGCAAATGAAGAGGAAAATATGGATTTAATCCACTTAATTTTCCATTTTTAAACTGAACATTGTATACCAAAAAACCGATGCTGTTATCTCGACTGGTAACAGTACATTTTTGATGCTGATCTTTTTTTGACAACATTTTTTTTTGGCAAAATTACGTACAATTTTTTTTAATTGGATGCATTTTACGGATTTCAGATTTTGTATGTATGATCGATTTGTAAAAAAACATGATATGAAAGCGTTTAACAGAATAGTTTTTCTATCTATGTATGTTTTACTAGTTTTTTGAACCTGCGCATCCAATAGGGAAGGAACGCTTTGCTTTCAGCAGCAACGTTATTGAATGAGTTAGCGGAATAAAAACACTTGATTTATGGTATGCTTACTGAAAAACTACTCCGCTTTCTTTCAGAAGAATTTTATTTGATTTTAATTTTCCCACAGGTAGATGTTCCCCTTTTCCCACGCTTTCGTGCAAATATAAGCACAAAAAAATGCATTCTTGATGTGGATTAAGCTAATCAGGGAAAATCTTTTGAGACCCACTTGTACCTGTTCAATTTTTTTGTTATCCATGCAGTGCCTTCAGGAACTCAAAAGTTATTTTGGGAAGAAGGACAGAATAGAGAATTAAATGTTGAAATGCCAGACATTCTTTGGGAAAATTAGGATACAAAAAAGAGTTCAAAACTTGAACAAAAAACAGCTCTTTATGTTTTCTTAAGATAATAAATTTAAAGGTACTTTAGATGATCGAAATAATTATTTAAAATTAGTTTCTTAGGTACATTTAAACTTTATATTTGCACTAAACTTAAAATATGTACGAAAAATCTTTATCTTTGAATTAAACGTCATTGTTTTTAGAAATAAAGAAATCCTGAAAAGATTAGAGCTTTGTTCTTGAAAATTCAATTTATTTGAAATTATTTATCATCTGTCTCAGCCCGAACTCAGCTAGGGAATCGACAATCACTACGAATATTGTAAGGAATTAAATATTTTTCATCAGTATCATAAACCCAACTTAAAGATGATAAATTAAAATCACCCAAGATAATAATATGTTATTTAAAACATAAACATAAACAATTTGAGTGTTTGATTTCTTTGTATAATTAACACTTCTCAATGTTATTTTAATGAAATAGTTCTATGATTTTTTTCAAAGCTTGATTTTGTAACGAAACAACTTCCATACAAAATATCAAAACTGCAATACACATCAAAACTCCCAATAGTTCAAAGGCCCCTAACAGCTGCTGCAAGGACATTATATTCACATTACCTTCATTGTGCTTTTTCCTTAGCAGTTCATCTTTTTCAGATTGTTCATATAATTTTTTAATGTGTCCAAAGTTTTTCAACTGTTTTATTCGCCTGTTCAATTCTTCTGTCAGAAAGGAGAACCTTGGCAAATAAATGCAGAGTATATTTTGGAGAATTGGTTTCTTTATTGTTATTAACTGGTTGTACTTTGCTGGCTTACTTTTGTTTTCGTTGAAGAATTCACCAAGTGTTATCAGAGCATACTTTTCCTCATGCTGATTGAATTCATCGATCAGCTGTGGAAGGGGAACATCAACAAATATAAACCGATCAGAAAAATCAGTAAATTGTTTTAAAACTGTATAGTAGGTGGACCTGGCAACAATTTTGTAGCCGTCTGAAAGAGCTTCATCTAAGTCAGAAGGAATATCTCTTCTTGGTCTATTGTGGAGAAATTTGAATATCGATCCTTCGTAAGAACTTCGTAAAATTAAAATACTAAAGAGCCAAGGAAGTATTCGAAACCTCACGGAAGTATCATCGAAACTTGCCATTCCAATTGATATCCTTTTCCAAAAAACTTCACCGATCCATTTGCCCATTAAGACTAAAAAAAGCGTCAACCAAGTGTACGAATCAAACGGGAATAGTAAAATTTCTAGGGAGCTGTAAGGTCTTGGACGTTTGACTATCATTCTCAAGGATGTGGTAAAATAATCTGTTGTTGAGGCAAAACGGGCCATCCTGTGAACGGAACAGAATGCTCCGCCAAACATGAAGTCTCCGAGACCTTCTTCCATCTAAAATGACACCACATTCATTTCTTAAAATCTTTTATTTGCTAATCACTTACCAGCTTAAAGGCTCCATTTACAGTTCCATGCGGACTAGTTTTACCTGTGCCCTCTTCTGATAGAACAGCTTTGATGGAAAAATTCATGATGTCTGCTAGAGTTTTCAGATAGAATCCATCTATTCCGGACACCAAGTTTTCCTCAAAGACTATAAATGGAGGCTCATCTGATAAGACTACTACTAAAGGGCACTGCCAAAAGTTGTTAAGCTTTGGTAAGAAAGTTTTGTTGTTATACTGAAGACTTCCATTGATGAATCGGTTATGTACTATTGGTGTGTAGTTTCTACAGCTATTTTCTGTGAACGGATAGTATGTGTAAGCTGTGATGACTCCATTTTTATTTTCCACAAGGACATTAAGATGAATAATGAAGTTAATCAAACAGAAGTGCATGACCTGTGTAAGTGTGTCCTGGACTTCTTGGAATGAAACTTCTGGCGGAAAAATGATGTAGTAACGTTGGTTTTCAGCCGATAAATCATGATCATAAGAGCGTTGTTTAGTTATTAAAGACCTGAAAAAGATAACAAGTTATTAAGCTTGAAATGTTCGTAAAAATTCCTTTTCCGAATAATTAATGTAAAGTAAATTTAAAGAAAAAAATTACAAAATGATGAAAATGTTATACATATATAAAATATTCGACTTTTCTTATGAAAAGGCAATCCATAGGTATACCGCACCCAAAGTGTAGCTTAAAGACCTTAAGTTGTTATTGCCACGTGCAACGAAAGATACTTATTAAGTTATTAAAGATATTTTGGGCTAAAACATTTCATTTTCAAATACCTCTCAAAGCTCTGAAATTGATCCAAATAAATCACATGAGTCTCATAATGTACAAAAGACCCAAAACACTCAACTGAAGAAAAATTATACATATGGACGTAAAATATATATATATAAATCGTACCTCAGTGACCTAAACGTGTCAACAAAAAGGACTTTCATATGCAAATCATAGGGCGAGCTGGCCTTCGGATTACTTCCTCTTAATTCAACAAGAGAATTACTTGCGTGTGTAGCCAGGAACCGATCGATTATGTCGCCAAAATTCCAATTTGCCAACTGAGTTTCGGTTTTAACACTAATTTGAATATTAAACGAAAAAACGATAAATTCGTTTCGAATCAATTTTATCAGAAATTCACTCATCTCGTTAGCTTTTGTACCGGCTAATGCGTAGTTATTTAAAGGATTTACGAGTAAAATGATTAGGAAAAGACTTTTACCAAAATAACGTCTCATTGTTTTGAAGTTTCGGAGTATAACTAATGTTAATGTTGAAACGACAACTCTAACTTTGCGCACAATTCTACAGTGATTAGGCATTTAAGTATTTATATAGTAAGCACCAATTTGCGATTTCCGCGATAAAGTCGTGGGAAAACGTTTGGCAATTATATGTTAACAGTGACTGGACAACAAATACAATCCAAACATATTTGCTGGTGCACATACATTTTCACTTTTGAAGGGTTCTTGTTTGATGTTCTGTTCCTGATTTTGAAGCCTAGATAAAAAACAATTGAAATTAGCAACGGGTACTATAGGTCACCACAGGGAAATTCAATTATGGAAAGAAGGAAATCAGAATCTGGCATTGAACTGTTTTGGTATATTGCTCTCTAAATGAAAATAAAACAATTTTATTTACTTTTACCTGAAAATCGAAACAATACAAATTCGTATAGAAGAGGTGTCTATTTGCGATACGGGTATAGTCATATAGGCAAGTTTAGGATTCGTATTAAGAAAATCGAGATAATAATCAAACATGACATTACGATGATATAGAAATATAATTAGAGGAAAACCACTTTCCTTCTATCTTTCTGAAGGAATAACGTTCTTGAGGTCTGAAGTGATAACGTTTAAATTTGGCTTTTATGGTTTTTTCTGCATTCCTTATGTAGAGAGATAACGACTTGTTCTAGGTTTCATAAAAAAACAAACACGGGTTACGTACCCGAGTTCCAAAATCATAATCTCCCAACCAAAATCCCCAAAACATGCAAGCGTCGAAATATCCATATTTCGAGTATATCTAAGAAATTATATTGGGCCGCGCGCGCATATATAATTTCTTAAGGCGTGTCCACAACAAAGTAACATTTTGTAAATACTTTAGAAACATTTAGAAAACATTTCAGAAATGTTTATTTAGGTCTGGACGCTTCGCGAAACATTTCTGAAATTTATTTTTCTCTGTTTTTCAAGCATTTTATTCTAGTTGACAGGTTTTTTGTTTTTATTTATTTGTTTTTTATTAATGATGTATGACAAAACGCGACGCTTTGATTAATAATATTTTACGATCCGTCTTGAAGAACACAACTGGGTACATAAAATGGGAAACAAATCAACATTTCAGAAATGTTTCTGAAAGCGTGCACACCAAAAAAAAAAACCTTTCAGAAACATTTCCAAATAATAATAATAAAATTATAAACTTAAATCATTATTTGTATTTTAAAATATTCATCCATTAAAAATTTAAATCAATTCTAAACTTAAATGAAAATATTCAAAAAACTCAAAACTTTTAAAAATGAATTAAAGAAGACTTTTCGGTTATTTTTATCCAGTTCAGAGAGTTTGGAAAAGTTTTAAAATCTTTGAAATCATCTTGTATCATTTCTGTTACTTTGTAACCCGGTTCTTTGGTTTTTGCATTCCTTATAATTGAATGCCATTGGATTGGTGTGTAGACTATTTTTAATTTTTTTATTTTCAATTAAGGCATGGTACATATAGGCTTCATTTTGGGTATGGCCTTTCACTAAAAATCTAAGAGTAATGTTTATGTTAAATTTTTTCGACGCCCATGCAAAAACTCGAACAAAACCTTGTTCTTACTTTGTCCACTACAATTGGCTGACCAAAAATGGAAGTTAAGTACACCATTTGCCACCAGGGTTGGCCGAGTAGTTTACCTCAAGTTTTCTACACGATTAACTACGCGTAGTTTATACGTTTTCTACATGGTCTTTTTTGTATGTAGCTTTAAAAAAATAGAATTTATTGTATTTTATTGAATAGGACTGGATCACACAATCTCACTGACACATCCCAAATTCCAGATCCAAATCTCAAACCTACCAATCCTATACTCAAATAAATACCCATACATTATATACCAAGTTTAAATAAAAAAAACATAATGTGAATAAATTATTTTTTTATTTAACAAACAATGAAACAATTAGTATACATAGTTAGCTGGTATTTTTAGTAATCATCACTTTTATTGGAGCCTTTTAACTTGAGTGAGTAGTGAAGGTCCAAGAGTTTCTTGGAATTTTCTTGAGAAAGTCGATTTCGGCTTCTGGCAGCAGATGATGCTGGTACATATATTTAGTAAGCGTGAAGCATATTTTGAAAGGCCAGGATGTTCCATTAATTTCAACTTGGGTTAATGGGAATGGCGTAGTAAATTGTTTTTTGTTTAGGTTAACGTTTTAACGTTGACACTTTGAGAGGCAAGTTCATAAACCACGAAATTATATAAACTTGTAGTTTTCTTTTATAATAAAAACAGTTTGCATTGGCAGTAGGATTGGAAAGTATTTTTTCGAAGTCAAAACAAGCATTGACAGTGACTGATGAAGCTTGTGCAGTTATTTTATCTATTTCTTTTAACTCTCAAGCTTTTGGTTTGTTGAATAAATGTTGATCATTTTCAGATTTTGAAGAAATTTTTTCTTCCTGAGTCATGTTTTCGAATTTCAGACAGATACTCATTGGAACATAAAAGTTTAAATTAAAGCTAAAGTAAAAGATGTCGCGATACTGCCTTAAAATTACTTTATATATTGTATCGTAATCTCTTAATTCAAATCATTCTTGGTAAGGACAAAACATTAGTCCAACTGACTTTATTTCATTAGGTACTTAAATATTTTTTTTTACTTGCGATTATAGGTACTATAATGCATGTTATGCATTCGTGCAGATTAAACTTTTTGAGATAACAATCAAACATGACATTACGATGATAGAAAAACATATTTCCGTTACTGGCAAAATGTTGTCCGTCTGTCTGTCTGTCTGTACGACTGTATTTTAGACTGGAGCCTAAACGGTTGGGCATATCGTCGTCGAATTTGGAACTTAAGGTTATTTTGACATTCTACAGAGGAGTTTTTTGATTTTTTTAAGCTCAAAAATTAACGGTTCCTGTCAAATAACCGTTATGTAAAAGCTTTTTTTCTCGAAAACGGCTCTAAGAATTTCTAAGAAAAAAATCAGTGTACTACTGTAGGTAAGCATTATATTTTGGTGAAAAAAAAATAATATGGTGGGGTAAACACGGTAGGTCCCATAGGGCAGTTTTTTTTCTTTGACTTTCTCGAAATCTGGTAATCCGATTACTACAAAAATTGATATTCAAGAAGATGTAGGTATTCGCATTAATTTTTTTTCGAAAACTTTTTTTTGTATTTTTAATAATTAAATTTTTTTTTTTTTTTTTTTTTTGAAAAATCAATATTTTGAAAACGGGTAGGTGAATTTTTTTAGTTTTGTTTTTAAATGAATGTTATTTTTGTGCTTATGTTTGCATTCTTAAATTATTTCTTTTAATTGAAAAAAAAGTTGTTAAAAACCCCGTTTTATTTAAAAACCGTTCGATTTTGAAAAAAAACTCGATTTTTTTCCATTTCTTAAAGAAATAAAATGGCGTTTAAATTATTTTACTCAAAACAATTTAACGTACTTTATTCAAACAATCAAAAGCCACAAAAATTGAATAAATTATTTGATGTTCACTTTAATTTTCTTTAATTGTATTCTACAATGTGACCGCACATATGAGCAAGTACATGCGATCTAGTCGTGCAATTTATTTTTTAATCGTTTGACTTGATTCCGTTTCCAAAGTTTTTGATTAAGTCCTTTTTATGACTAGTGGTTACATGGTGAAACCACGTATACAAAACATTGTATCCTCTATCCCGCTGGTTTTAAGGCAAAACCACCATATGAACTGCTAATCTATACGGTCATGGAACAACGGATTTTTTGTATGGTTAACAAGTTTGTATGTTCTGATACGTGGGAGTCATATTTAGTTCTTTGTCGATATCGCAAGGTGTATAAATATGCTCGGTTTGACAAGTAGCTTTATGTTTGTCAAATGAGAAAAATTGTTTTGTTTAGTTTTACACTAAATAAATAAAACACATATACACATGTATTACTTCACAAATTCACCTGGTGGTCACTCTAAGAAACCACCAATAAAAAGTTAATAATAGAATATTGTGGTGAATATTTTTTTTTTAAGTTAATATAAACTAAGCAAATGTCAGCACACCTGGAACATTAGTTTTCGTAAAACAAAAAATAATAATAATTCGGGCAACAAAGGGTTAAGAGGGCGCTTTCTTCCAGATTTGTTTTTGAGATTTTCAGAAGCGTTGTACCTACTAATGGTTCTGATCAACATTTTTGTGAGACAGTGTCAAAACACTATGTGCTTGCTGGCGTGGAAATGCTGGAGTCAGACTAATATTCATTGTCTAAGGGCATATTAGCTTCCACTTTCTTGATAGGGCTCTATAAAAAAAAATAATTAGTTTAGAAAAGAAAGTTGTTTTTACCAAGATACCGACAAAATCTAACCCTTCACAAAATTCAAGAGTATTTGGAGCACTAGTCCGGACATCTACATTTACAAATAAATTTATTTTTTTTTCAAATAGCATTGCCTTTTGAAAGATAATTTACTTGTATCAATGGCTTCCATGGCCCATAGTTTCATCTGAGTTGAATTATATTTTTACCATTGTTTTTTAGTTTTTTACTTAATTATCCTATTGGATTTTCTTGCAAGATCAAGTATTTTTCTCGCCCTAGATGCCATAATTTAATATTTTTTTAGAAAAAACTATATTACTCAGTTACATATGTCACGAACAAGAATGTGGCAAAAAACTCCAGACATAAATATTGTAAAGGTAGGTACTTAGAATATGACATGAGAGTATGAAAAATACTAAAGCTTACTTAAGGGTTATCCTCGATCTCTTTTGTACACACAAAAGAATACCACGTGACACTTGAGGGCATTTCATTTTTCAAAATTCCTGTATTTGTATTTGTGCAGGTAGTCCCATAAGCCATAACGCACTTGAGTTTTTGGAAATAATTAAAAACGAGCTTTGGCGATCTTATCAAAAGTGGTCCTTCAATTTATAGAAAAACTTTTTTCATAAATTATATTGTTTTTTGAGAAGTGCTTATCTACTTTATTTTGACATGAAAATGTTAAGTATTTTGGTTTTAAAGAAAACTATAACTTCGTTTACGTACGTAATATTCGTTTCTGTCTAAGATCTTGGTTTTCAATAGTTTCCCTATCTTTCAAAATCTGTGCTTCATCTCCACTGAATATCAGATGATCTTTCTATCCTTCGATTGCGAAGACGTCGGCGAATTCTTTAATTTTTTGTGGAGATTTTGATGAAATGCCAAAAGCCAAATTGATGATTTCCTAACTTTTGTACATAATTAGGTATATATTTTTCTTGTTCTAATCATGCCTGCAAGTTGATACTTTCATATATATGGGAACAGTCACAAAATGTTTAAATTGGTGGCAAGAAATCCGATTTCCGGTGTTCCTCATGGATACATTCTAGGCCCAATTCTGTTTATTATTTTTAAAAATGACCTCCCTAATACAGAATTTTTATGGTGTGTTCATCTGCTTGCAAATCACGTTCAGTTACAATTTCCACTTCCAAAAAATGATGTTTGCTCCTTCACTTTGAAAAAGTTCTCTGTATAGAATGTCAAAATAACCTTATTATCTAAATTTGAAGACGATTGGCCAAACTGTTCAGACTGTAGTCCAAAATACATCCGATCGGACAGAGAGGCAGAATTTTGCCATTAACTAAATTATGTTTTTCTTATCGTAATGTCATGTTTGACTGCCTATAGTACCTACATGTAATCGCAAAGAAATAATTGTTTTTATTTCTGAAATTTGCCCCGAACACTTAAATAGGGGAACTGGATACTGTGTAGACGCAACCTAGTTACGCCCCCGCTTTTTGACACATCATATGCGAGTCACCATGCATTTCTATTTATTGTTTGTTATGTTGGATTGTTAAAACCTCCACTCCAACGAGAAACAAGAGAAAAATATATTATCAAATTATTGTGAGATTATTACCACAATTCTACCAGTAAAGAAAGTGTTTAAAAAACAAAAAAACGAACACAGAAAAAAGTAACATTTACTTAGAAAAATCAAAGGATCTGAACCAATAAAAAGTGCCAAAAGCCCAAAACTACAACAATTATCAGTTTTTTAGTGAAAATGGAGTATCACAAGTCTTAATATTATTGACTTTATGAAAAAAAAGTGTTTCGAAAATTGTAGGACGGATTTTGATAAAATCCTGTTTTTCATTTTTAGTTTAAAATAAATTGTTTTTGAGATATTTTTATTATAAAGCTGATCATAAAATTTAAATAATTTTTTTTTAATATTCAAAACTATTGAATATATTGAATTTTCAAAAAAAAAGATTTAAAAATTAATTTTAAATACAAAAATTAATGTTTTCAAAATATTTGTATGCAGAATTCACTCACGCTTTTACATGCCTATATCTCGTTATGTAGAAGTTCTAGATGAGTCGATTATGCTAGAAAGGTATTAAATCAAGCTAATCATTCTATACTCCACAGATATCCTGAAAAAATAATTTCGAATACAGGAGCGTAACCCAAGTAGCGTTTCAAAAAATATTTGTTTTTCCACTCAAGCTTTCACATGCGTAATGTTGAAGTCCTAACTAAGTTTGTCTTGCATTGTCAGATAGGGATTGAGTCGAGCTACCTAATCTTTGTACCACAAATCTCTTGAAAAATAACTGCGTTTCCAGGAGCGAATTGAAGGATTTCGTATCTAAAAATAATTTTTTTTTTCACTCAAGCCTTAACATGCCTATATCTCTTTACTAGGAGGTTCTAGTTCTCGAAGAATGGTTTGTGCACTGTTAGATGGGTATTAAATCTAGCTATCTGACCTTTACACAACAAAATTTCTTGAAAAAATAAACGCGTCTCCAGGAGCGGATTGAAGGGTCACGTGTCAGAAAATATTTTTTTGTTCACTTAAGCCTTCACACGCCTATATCTCTTTATTTAGAGGTCTTAGGTGAGTGGTTCTTGCACTGTAAACTATGAGATAACATATTTGCCGAAAGAATTATTGCGCCTACATGAGCGGGTTAAACGGTCGAGTGTCAGAAAATAATTTTTTCTATATCTCGTTATTTAGGTCCTAGTTTAGTGGTTCTTATACTGTTATATAGGTAATGGATTCGGGTACCCGTTCCATATACCACAGATCTCCCGTAAAAAAACAGCAAAGAACTGTAGATCAGCATTCATTTCGGGAATACTATGCTACCAACAGATTGGGGATGGAAATCTGTCAAAAGTAGTTTCCTGCCCATTCCAACTGACTTGCCACGGACTTCAGAAGATCTGCTCAAGTTGATATCTTCCAACTGTCGTATTCGTACTCAATGCACAACAAGATGCGAATGAAAATGGTCAGAGATGCTGGGCTTAGCAACGTGTGGAACCTGCCAGGGTATATCATGTTATTGAACCAAATGCTGAGCTATAATTTACAGTTTTAAATACCCTTATTATTAATATTTTAATGGAAAAAAAACTAATCAGACTTACGTATTATACTAAGAATAAATAATAGTTCAAATTAATAATATATTGACATTATTTTTTTATTATTAATTGTTTATTATGGATTTCTTGACGGTCGGTCTTTTAATAAAATTAAGTTATTTCGTAAACGGCATATCGCACCTGCGAAAAAAACTTAAACGACGACAAATTTAATATCGCTCAAATTAGACCAACTTAACGGCCATAAATTAAAAAATAATGTTTAACAATACTGTAAAGGTAAACTATTAAATTTTACGTTGTTTGAGCTATTTTTTTGAGTTTTTGCTGTGTATCGTTCGGAACTTATTTTCGTTTTTCTGAACACCTAAAATTTGGATTTTCTAACCAACCCTGATTGCAACGTTTGCTCAATCTCTAGAGGTGGGAGTTTTTCCCAAAATACTCTCTTCAATTAGTATTTACTACAACCCTGTAAAATTTCGTTTCTATTAGAATTACTTACAACTTTGCACAAAATTCCTGCATCTCTGTTTTAAGTAAGGCCGCTTGTGTTTGTTTTATTTATAATGAAGACTCGGAGAATTTTATAGCGGATGCGCTTGATTACATAAGGCCATTCCCGCCATATTACGAATCAAATGACCCCAAAAAGGAAGTAAAACCTATTAACACCTTTTCTCCTCAATTACTCTACGCCATCAGCCAAATACAAAGCCTAAGAAACATCATTACTCCACGCCTTGTCCTAATTTTTTTTTCACACCATGTATCTTCAATAGCATCAAGTCCATCCGCTGAAAAAAACTTCGCTATTTAGCCTGCCATCTCTAACTTCGACGACGACGAAAAAGAATTCCGACAGCGAAAACATCAAACACAACAAAGTGTGAACATATGGCGTTAAGTCGAAGAAGAACACAAAATATCTTACAGATTCACTGCAGTAAAATATAAAAATCTTGTTTCCAATTAACCATTAAAATCACTGCTCCTTGTGGGGGTGAAGGAGGACCAAGACGCTATGGAAAAAAAATATTAATTTTTTCGTATTCCCTGTAATTTTTATTTTAATTACTTTGGTCCCTTGGGTCTGGCTGGGAAACGGTTCTGAAATAAATCACATTCAGTGGAAGAGACACGGGGGGTTTTAACACTGACATTGTGGTTCAACATCTTCTGCCTGTGGATACAGGATGACAATCCTGTCAGAATAATTAAGCGACATTTTTTTATTCTTTGAAATAAGGAAGTTGTCTGTGGATGTATAATTTTTTTTAGATCAAAAGGAACAATCGAGTTATATTTAAAGGTTGCCTGGCCTAATGAACTGATATTGCAAAAGGTATTGCGTCCTTTGGAGAACTTTTTGAGTTATTTTTTTTGCCGTATCCTAGACGTATCCTATACGCAATGTAGGATGGAATATTTTTTGATTTGTTTTGGGATCTAGGGAAATGGCAATGGGTTTTCGACTTCCTTTGATTCGAGCTTGAAGCAGTTTATGGGAATTCAAATCATTATTTGCTAACGTGTTCTAGGCACACAATATTCCCATTAATTTTCATCACAAAGGTGACCAATGATGTTGAAAGATTATATCTTTTGTGGAAAACGTATATCTAGAAAATGTGATTATGGGAATGGCCCCAATTCCCATTGTTAATTTTCCAGACTAATAAAATGTGCTAGTTTTGCCATAACACGTAAATAGTTAAGAACTATGTAGAAAAACTTAACACAATATTACGCAACTTAAAAAACCACATTTAGACACAGTTTAGGAAAAATAGGTGAATGATTTGTATTTGTGTATTAAAATCATAGCCATATTCCGCAGATGGATCAACTGTTTTTAATCCTAATTTTAAATCAGTTTGTCTTCATCACATAAACCAACTGTGTTCCTTCTGTATTTCAAAATGATATTGGTTTAACGTTGCAATTTCTATAGAAGCCTGGTGATTGGTGCATGGGATGGAAACGTTCAAAAATCCATTTTCCTGATCTTGTGGCCAACATTAAAAAGTTATGCCGGTACTGCTGTACTGTAAATATTTTAGATTAGTATAGAACAAGAATTATTGCAAACAAATTTGTTATTATTCTTAGATCAGAGGAAGAGATATTGGAAAAACTCAAATTTGGAGGTAGGCCATCAGATTTCCTTTTTACATTTATGAACTTAAAAAAAACACTTAGGAGCAGATAATAGTTTTATTTCCATTCACTTTGTACTGAGAAACAATTAAAAGCACAATAATAGTTGTTAGTTGAAATGGTCAATCAGTTTGCGTTAGCAAGAAAATCGTCCAAAGCTTATTAGGTACACTTATTGTGGAAGCTTCGGAGTTCCCTATTATAACAAGGCAGAGGCGAGGATGAGGTTAATTTTTGATTACGAGAAAAGGAAACAGACATTAAAATATTGTGGATCAAAATCAAAATTGATTTCGCTAATAAGGCGATTAAGGGCCGTTTTGTTCAAAGTTGAACATAACTTTATTTCCAACTTGTGAATTTGCTTTTTTCTCTCGATGTTGACGGCTTCAGCTTTCGGTTTTCAACTCGACAGTTAATAAACTTCTGGATTTCTAAACTTCCCGGAATAAGAGAAGTTGAGGAGGAACCATTAGGATTTGTTTAATTTTTTCTTAGGCCTTGACTGCATTATTTCTTTTTTCAATTGTCTTTAATTCTTTTTTAACAAAAATGGAAAAAGAATGTAAAAAAGAAGGAAGAATGAAAATTTTAAGATTTTTTAGGGTTGAGTTTTGACGTTCCTCGTTTGAAAAGAAAAATGCTATTCACAGACTAAAAATAAGAACTTTTAAAATTAAAAACAATTCCCAATCATGTTTTTAATGGTAATGAGTAGTTTTTTTTTTAGAATTTCGCAGTTTTCATTCGAATAAAACACAGTTTATGTGAAAGTATTGGAAATATTCGGGGTAATTCAAATCAGTGTAAACTTTAACGTTCGTGTCTGTTCCAAAAGGAGAATGAAGAAATAGCCGAATGGAATTGTTATGTAAACAAGGTTTTTTTTGATCAACATAAGTTTTTATCTTACATTTTTGTTTGCGGTCGTTTTTCTTTAATAAATAGTATTTTTCTTCAAAGAAAATAGAAAAATAATGAGCAACTGTAGTGGATATGGATAAATGGAGTAGTATATCATTAGTAAAAAAAAAAACATAATCAATCTTCCACAAAAAAAAATATCGCTTCCGACCTAAGCAACATTTTGAACATCTTGTATTAACGAACACATCCCGCAATCCTAATCATTACTCTTAACAACTCACGATATTACGCGACAAGAAAACCAAAATGTGAGAAGATTTTATTCCTTCGTGCTTCGTCATCCATTTTAAGTTTTACATTTACATTACACTTTCAACTCTCGACCTAACAAGACCTCGATCAATAATAGTGCGCTTTGTCGGTTAACTCTCTCCTTCTATATTTTAATTAAAATAACTAAAGTTTTTGTAAATTCTTTAATGAATATATTTAAAGTAAAATCACTAGCTACAAATAGTAACAATAGACACTAAAAATACTAAATTATCAATTTTCAGAAAAATAAATCTGTCAGACATTTTCTTTTTCAGATGATAGTGACGTAAGACGCAAAGTCAGCATACCTTCATCATCATCATCATCGGCGCAACAACCGAGATCCGGTCCGGGCCTCCTTCAACAAATTCTTCCACACATCCCGATTGCTGGCCGACGCCATCCAATTGCGCACCCCAAGGCTTCGGGCGTCCTGGTCTACGCCATCCTTCCAACGTAAGCAAGGTCTGCCACGTTGTCTTCTACCATAAAAAGTACCGCAAAAGACTTTCCGAGTTGGTTCCTCTTCGCTCATGCGAGCTAGGTAGGTGTCCAGCCCACCGGAGTCTACCGAGCTTTAATTTTTCACTAACATCTGCTTCGAGATAGATTTCATACAATTCATGATTGTATCTTCTCCGGAATCGTCCTTCCTCACACACGGGGCCAACAATTCTCCGTAAGACTTTTCTATCGAACACGGATAAGAGATCAGACTGCCTTTTTGTAAGCACCCAAGTCTCGGATCCGTATGTGAGTACTGGTAAGACCATAGTCTTGTACAGCAGCAGTTTGGTTTTTATGGTAAGGTTTCTGGATTTAAAGAGCCTTGACAGACTATAGTAGGTTTTGTTGGATTTCAGCAGCCGCCCGCGTATTTCTTCCTCCATATTGTTATCGGCTGCTACTTTTGACCCAAGATAGTTAAAGGACTGCACTACTTCAAGTTGGTGCTCCGCTACCCTGATGGTTGTACCAACATTTCTCGCAGACGTTGCCGCCATGTACTTAGTCTTCCCTTCATTTATGTGCAGCCCCAGGTATTTTGCCGCTTGCTCGACCCGGGTAAAAGAGTCTTGTACAGCTTGTTAGCTTCTGCCAACATCGATGATGTCGATGTCGTCTGTGTAAGCTAGTATCTGGCTGGACTTGGTGACGATAGTTCCTCTTGTTGACGTGCCAGAGTCACGGATTGCTTTCTCCAACGCCAGGTTGAAGAGGATGCAAGCCAGACCATCCCCTTGTCGGAGTCTATTAAAGATGTTGATTGGTCTGGATAGCAAACCGGCTACTTTTACTTGGCTTATGATGTTGGTCATGGTCAGCCTACATAGTCGTGTCAATTTATTTGGGATGCCGAATTCTCTCATGGCCTTATAAAGTTCTACCCTGGCTATGCTATCGTAGGCGGCTTTAAAGTCTATAAAAAGATGGTATGTTGGAATATTAAATTCCAGACTTTTTTCCATCACCTGCCTGAGGGTAAAGATCTGATCAATTGTTGATTTGCCTGGTATAAAACCACATTGATATTTGCCGATTATGGTATTAGCATATGGGGCTATCCGTTCTTGCAGGATAGAGGAGAATATCTTATAGGATGTACTCAAAAAATGTTATACCCCTATAGTTGCTGCATTTTGTGATATCTCCCTTCTTATGTATGGGACATATGATGCCTTTTCGCCAGTCTTTTGGCATCTCTTCGTGTTCCCATACGTGTACTATGATTTCATGAATTGCTTGATGTAGTGTTGGCCCTCCATGTTTGATCAGCTCGGCAGGTATACCATCGGCTCCTGAGGCCTTATTATTTTTGAGCCGATTAATCGCTTGTTTTATCACCTCAATGCTTGGTGGCTGCAGCATGAGATCTTCTTCTTGAAATGTTGGAGTCTCCATTTCTTCCGTGAGCTGACCGTTCAGCAGTTCATTAAAGTACACTTCCCATCGCTCCAGAATGCCTTCAGGATCGGTGATCAGATTACCCTCTCCGTCTTTACAATATGTACAGCGTGGTGTGTATTGCGACATGTTTCTGACGGATTGGTAGAACTTTCGCGCCTGGTGCGGACCTTGCTCTATTTCTTTCCATTTCACAGACAATGTTTTTTTCCCAGGCTGCCTTTTTTCGTCTGTGAAGTCTTTTTTCTATTCTTCTGAGCTCTTTATATTCATCTTCGCGTGCCCGCTTTCTATGAGACTGTTGCATTGCTCGGTATGCAGCATTCTTACGTTCAGATGCTAGTTTGCATTCATCATCAAACCAGTCGCTCCGATCTATGCGACTACTGCCTAAGATGGTATCAGCAGTACTAATGACTTTGTTCTTAAGGCGTGACCATTTTTCCTCTACGCCCGGCATTCTGTCCCCAGGACTTACTCTTCTCTCATCGAGCTCTCTGAGGGCGAGCCTTAGTGCGCGACTGTATTGGTTGCTTTTGCATTCATCGCGTAGGGCAGCCGTGTTGATTCGAGCTTGACCAACGGATGCAATACTTCTTCGCATAGCAATCCGCCCTCGGAACACCATACCAACGAGATAGTGGTCCGAGTCGATGCTGGCACCTCGATACGTTCGTATCGTCCTCAGGCTCGAGTAGTGGCGGCGATCTATCAACACGTGGTCAATTTGGTTACGAGTGACTCCATCAGCCGATACCCAAGTGACTGTGGATATCCTTACGCGGGAGGCTGATACTCGCAACGACCAATTTTGTTGATGCTGCCATTTCTATGACTCGTAATCCGTTGTCATTAGTATTCTCATGCAAACTATGGGATCCTTTGTACTGCCTGAATACTGGCTCCCTACTTAATTTTGCGTTGAAGTCACCAAGGATGATTTTAACGTCATACCTTGGGCAGGCATTGAGGGTCCTCTCTACAAGTTCGTAGTAGGAATCTTTTTCTTCTTCTTCGGACTCCTCAGTAGGTGCGTGAACGTTTATGAGGCTGCTGTTATTGAATTTGCCTCGCACGCGAAGGGTGCATAGCCTTTCATTTATTGCGTTAAAGCCGATGACGGTAGGCTTCATTTTTTGGCTGACTAGGGAGCCTACCCCAAGCACATGGTGTTTTGAGTGACCGCTAAAATATATGTCGTATTCTTTTTTCTGCAAAACACCATTCCCTGGCCATCTCACTTCCTGAAGTGCTGTTATGTCAGCTTTATACATGGCCAGGACATCAGCTAGCTGTTGTGCAGCTCGAGCTCTATAGAGCGTTCTGACGTTCCATGAGAAAATTCTTAAATCGTTTAGCCGTTGTCGTTGCTTGGTTCGTTGTTGAGAAATCAGTATATTTCCGAGGGTAGTTGTTGGGTTCTGAGTAATATTTTTTTTACGGGAGAGGTTACTAGCCCCTCGCCAAACCTTAGGAAGTGCTTGCAATTTTTGCTAATTTGTGTACAAAAATATACACAAATCATTGCCCGGGGACCACCACGTGGAGGTAAAGCAAGCCGCAGGTCCCCTCAGCATACCTTGTTACATTTAAATTTAACTGTATAATAACTTTGAAGCAGAAAATAAAGGCGCAGGATTATAGACAACCTATTTTTAATACATTAACTTGACACTACTTAAAATATTTAGTTCTGCAATTAGTTGTCTTTAATTATAAGCATAAGCCCTGAACTAGTTAATATCAAATTTGAAAGGGAGAACTTTAGGGAATTTTATTGTTATTGGATTAAGGCTAGGTTTGTGTGTAAAGACGAACTATTTTAAAAAGAATTTATATCGGTTTCATCTACTTTTTTCCTTTTTTGAATTAAATCACTTTTGCCTTAAAATACAAGAACCTATTATTATGTAGACTTTGAAGCGGAAGCTTTGACCATAAAAAGAAGATCTCAAAATGAAAAGTATTTCTGTAAAGCAATCAAAATGCCATTGAATCTTAAAATAAAAATAATCTGTATTAAGTTATTAAAATGTGAAATTAAAATTAAATAAAATATTCCTGAACAGTAAAACTAAAGCGCTGCTAGCAGAAACACCTCGAATCTTCGGAAAATAAAGGTTTTTATTAATTACCACTAAAAAACATGATTGGGAATTGTTTTTAATTTTAAAAAGTTCTTTTTTTTAGTCTGTTTATAGTATTTTCTTTCTCAAACGAGACACATCAAAGCTCAAATCTAAGAAAATGTTGAATTTTTCATTCTTTCAATTGTTACTTCATTCCTCCTACTTTTCTACATCCCTTACCATTTTTGACCAAAAAAAGATTGAAAAAACAGTTGAAAATAGGAATCATGTAAACAAGGCCCAGCAAAAAACCAATCCAAAAGTTAAGTTTGACGTATTATGTGTCATCTGTCTCAAACATTTCAGGGAATTTTTCGAAACTGCAAGTTGGCCAACTTGAGGCCAACTGAGAGCAGTTCAAATAGTGAAATAACTAATAAGACTTGCCGCTTAACTCTCGAGTTGAGATCAACTCCCCAGTTGGCTAACTAACAAAAGTGAACAAAACGGCCCTAAATTTTAAATAGCCGCCCTATGGAAATCGTAACAAAGATTTTCAGTTTCTACATATTTCTTAATTTAATTTGTCATTGTCAATTTATTCAGTAAACTCGACATTTTCATCATGGTAAAGTACACGAGTGAGCAACGTCTGCAAATCATAAAAATTGTCTACCGAAATTCGGAGTCGGTGACCGAAACTTTAAGAGCGTTAACTCCAATTTTCGTTCGTAATTCTCGCCAAGTTTAGTGCAAAAATTTGAGTCTACATATTTGTTGCGTAATTTTGCTGTGTCAGTGAGAAAACGGGTTGGTCGATCCAAATCAGTCAATTCCACGGCGTTCTCAAGAATTGGGCATCGCTCAGACTACATTATGGCGTGTTTTGTGTAAGGATCTTGGCTTACGCCCATACAAGATCAAGCTGACACAAGAATTAAAGCCGAAGCACCATTTGAAGCGACGTACGTTCTCCGATTGGGCTCTGAAAAAGATGATGAATTTCATCGCAAAATCATCTTTAGTAACGAAGCTCATTTTTGGCTCAATGGATTCGTCAATAAGCAAAATATGCGTTATTGGTCGGTGAAAATCCACATTTGCTTCATGAATCACCACTTCATCCACAAAAAATAACTGTTTGGTGCGGTTTGCATGCCGGCGGCGTTAATGGGCCATATTGCGCCATGATTATTATTATTTTTAGGCCGAATGGGAAGATATGGATTTGGACGACATGTGGTTTCAACAGGATGGTGCCCCAAGCTACACAGCACACCTTACAATCGATTTATTAAAGAGTAAGTTTGATGAGCATGTTATCTCAAGAAATGGGTCAGTCGATTGGCCGCCTCGTTCGTGCAATTTAACGCCTCTAGACTATTTTCTTTGGGACTACGTTTAGTCATTGGCTTATGTCAACAAGCTCAGAGCCAACATTGAACGCGAAATAGCGGCCGTTTCTGCCGAAATGTTTGGCCGAGTCATCGAAAATAGGGTCAACGAGTCGACCTCTGCAATCGTGCCCGCCGAGGCCATATGAACGAAGTCCAGTTACATTCATAAATGTTTTGATTGTACTTCAAGCCGATAATAAAGTTTTCGAAATATCTCAAATGGTTTGCGTTTTATTTAAAAAAAAAATTATCAAGTCCTCCTTGGAAAAACCTGTATAAAGGGTAGGTCCTGTTTTATAACCGTTAAGTAAAAGCTTATTTTTCTCGAAAACGGCTTAAAATTTTTTTATGAAAAATAATCAGTGTCCTTCTGTAGGTGTGGCTTAAATTTCTGGCATAAATGGCCCTAGCGGTTGGCTGGTGGCTAGGATTATATATATTCCATCATATCCCATATTTCGAATGTAGTGACTAAATTAACTATTTTTTCTACTTTCTGGAGTTTAAACCAATACAAAGAAATGTGTGGAAACATACTCACGAAAATTTAAATGAAATTCAATAATTCCTTAAGGAACAAGAATTTTTTCTGGACAAACATACTTACGAACAGGTATAGTAACAGATTGAAATGCTATCCCCAAATCTCGAAAACTTAAGCACAAAAAAATAATCACATTTACAATCTGATGGAAACCTTAAAGAGAGTCGGGGGATGCTAAACGTTTTTCGAGTCTTACATAATTCCCTGCCAAGTATCCAAGCAGCGATGTACACGAAGATACCATCGAGCTGCATGACGATGCCAAAGTTGATGGTGCATCTAGATCCATATGATGGGCAATGAAAAATGACATTGATGGCAAGTGAGGGTGTAGGGTGCACTGGAGGAGTAAAACGAAAACAAGGAATGCACTTTGAATTCAGATGAATGTATAATCAATGATTCTGATGAATACACGGAGATTAGCTATACACCTTCCTTATGTAAAAACGGATCATATCGATGATGCACTATGATCTGCCGATTGAGGTATATGAAAGCGAAAAACGCGATTGACGTCCTTAGATACATTGGATGACTTCAATTGTTTATTATATATGTGTAATGGTGTTTTTTGTTAGTGTTTTTTTTGTTGAAATCTCAAGGAATAATAAAGGAATATTATTCCTGGAAATAACTTTCGAAGATTTCATTTTGATTGAACCTGCTCTGCGGATGAATGGTGTCATTTGAAATGGAAATCCAATTGTTCGCATTTTGACAGAACTGATGTTTAATGTGAATTTGAATGTGAGGCAGTTCGAATTCGATGCAGCAGATTAATCTGAAAAATGAATGTATTTGGGATTAAGAAGTATGTATCTACATATATTGAAGGAAGTTGAATAAAATGATAAGACAAGCGAAGCCGAATTATCTGACATTTCGTGAAGTTAGTTGATCAGGGATTATTCTTATTGATTTTCGTTTTTTTATTGGATATCAATCTACATATTAATCTACATATCTATATCTGTGGTAAGTGGTTGAGTTGGCAATTAAAATGAAGATGTAAATAAAAAAAAATAGCAGAGTTTCAAAAATTATATTATACCCACAAAGTAGGGTGTCCATAATGTAACTAGAAATAAATTGCACTTCTGGATCGCACGTACTTGTACATATGCTACATCGTCGAGTAAAATTTAAAAAACAGGTCAGGTCCTCAAATTCAAAGATAAAAAAATTTGTAGATAACAATCAAACATGACATTACGATGATAGAGAAACATATTTGAGTTCCTGGCAAAATTCTGTCCGTCTGTCTGTCTTTCTGTCTGTCTGTACGGATGTATTTTGGACTGCAGCCTAAACGGTTGGGCCAATCGTCTTCAAATTTTGAACTTAAGGTTTTTTTTTGACATTCTACAGAGGACTTTTTCAATTTTTTTTTTCTTCGACTTTTTCGAAAACTGGTGATCCGATTATTATCAAAATTGATATTCAAGAAGATGTAGGTAGCTTGAGTAATTTTGCATTAATTTTTTTTCGAAAACTTTTTTTTTCTTTGTATATATAATAATATTTTTAATTTTTTTTTTTTGAAAAATCAATATTTTGAAAACGGGTAAGTGAATTTTTTTTTAAATTTTGTTTCTAAATGTACGTTATTTTTGTGCTTAAGTTTGTATTCTTGAATTATTTTGTTAATTGTTAAAAACGGCTCTAACGATTTTGAAAAAAAAAATTCATACCTTTTCACATTTTTTAAAGAAATAAAATGGCGTTTAAATTTTTCCCCTGAAAACTATTTTACGTACTTTTTTCAAACAATCAAAAGTCAGAAAAATCGAATATAATCATTAAAGTTCCCTTAATATTTTTCAAATTTTATTCCAAGCTGTGACCGCACATAAGAGCAAGTACTTGCGATCCAGTCGTGAAATTTATTTTTTATAAAAAAAAGATAAATAAACATTAAATTAAATTTGTTGTTCATCTTATTTATAAATGCTTTTGCTAACTTATTTTAAAATTGCTTTTAAATCGAACCTACTTAATATTTTTTCCAGTGGCCAAAAACTTTAAATCTTGAATAACTCAGGAACACTATTATTTGATCTGATCTCTTTTTGCAGCATACCGTACATTTATTTATATTAAAATAGAAAAATAATTTTTTTCTTAGAAAATTCTTTCATTTTTTTAATAAGTTTAAGAGTTTTCTCGGAAAAACTAAAAAATAAAATTTAAAAACTAAATGTCTACCGAGGAAAAGAAAATATTGAAAATCGTTCGACCAGTTTTTTTAAAAAGTCGTTTTTTTTAAAAAACTTTTCGAAAAAATATTAAAATTTTTTTTTAGTTTCATTTTAAGAAATGTTTTCATCTGGGAAAATTAAAAAAAAAATTCAATCAACCCGTTTTCAAAATATTTCGAAAACCAATATTTTTTTTAGAATATTTAAAAAAAATCAAAAAAAAAAGTTTTTGAAAATTTTGAAATGTGATATTAATTGAATTATAAATGATTCCCTGTGTCCAACATTTTATTGAAATTGGCATAATAATTTACAATAAAACCTCATTTGAAAAAAAAAACAGTTTCTATGAAATGTACCGTTATAGAACAAATTTGGAAAAAATCATTCTAACTGAAAGCTGTATTGTTGCAAAAAATAGCATTCTGAAAGCTTTATCAAAATGGTTAGAGCCCTTTTCGAGAAAGTAACTTTTTATTAAAGATTGTATAGCAGGTACCGTTATTTTTCGACCTAGAGCAAAAATGAAAAACACCCCCCTATCGGAAGTCCTATACCGCTGAAAAAACACCCTTTTATTTTCAACTCTTGAAACTCTTTTTAAACGTGTTAATGTGATTTTATAAGAATAATTATTGGTTTTGATGTTGAAATTTAAAAATTGAAGTAAAGAAGGAAAAACAATTTGTTTGACTCTAAAAATTATGTAGGGGAAGATAAAATAAATTGCACGTTCTTGCTCTTATGTGCGTTCACAGCGACGAATAAAATTTGAAAAATAATAAGGGAATCAAAGTTTTTATTCGATTTCTTAACTTTTGATTGTTTGAAAAAAGTACGTAAAATAGTATAAAATAAACGCCATTTTATTTCTTTCAAAATTGTAAAAAAGTGTGATATTTTTTCAAAATCGTAGAAACGGTTTTATTTAACAACTTTTTTCAAAAATCAAAAAAAAAAATATTTAAAGAATGCAAACTTAAGCACAACAATAACCCACATTTAAAAAATAAAATAAAAATAAAAAACTCACGTTTTCAAAATATCGATTTTTCAAAAAATAAATTTTAAAAAGTTGTTAAAATTACAAAAGATTTTTTGTTTTGAAAATATTTTAAACCAAAATTACTTGGGCTACCAACGTCTTCCTAAATTTCAATTTTGATTGAAATCGGAAGACCAGTTTTCGAGAAATTCGAAGAAAAAACACGGTTCTATGGGAGGTACCGATTTTAGCCCACCAGCAACTAAAATATGTTTCTCTATCATCGTTATGTCATGTCTGACTCTAAGTTTTTTTTTTCATGAATGCATAACTTGCCTTATAGTCCCTATAAATCGCAAGTAAAAATCTCAAAAATTTTCATTAAACCGTTCGAGCCATTTTCGAAAAAAATAAGTTTTTCCTTAACGGTTATATGGCAGGTACCATTATTTTTAGCCTTAAAAATTAAATTTGTAAGTTAAAAAAATTATGCTTCTTCAAGTTTTTTATTGGTAAATAATTCATTAAAAAGCCTAAAAATAGCGCTAAAAAGCGGTACGTTAATTTTGAAAAATCAATCCATCCCCAAAATAAAACTATTTCATTGGCCCGAACATGGGCAGGTGTCAGGTGACATTCTTACAACTGGACAGGTTGCGTCTATTGTTTGTTATGAGGAAGCTGGTCAATTAGTTAAAAATAGAACAAACCAAAAGGTTTCTTTTTAAGAACTTATCTCCCATATTAGTCTCTTCAATCAACTGTTCCTGATAAATTTGGCATCATGCATGTATATAGATATATACATAAATCAAATACTTAAAAAAACAGGTGCTTTTGCGGAGTAAACGTCTTCATTTACACCCAAGCAAATTAATGATCTCATATTATATTATAGATGCATGTACTACTATAGATAATAACAGGTTTCGTTTTTTTAACATCATTCTCTTCCGAAAAAATTTTTTTCAAATAAGATACAAAAATCGATTCCATTCCAAGCAACCTGTGTCCAGACTATAAATCTGTTTTTCATGCAGCCCATGCGCAGGTACGCTTACGCGTCCTACACGTACAATCCCCACCTATCCGGTGTTCCAATGTCTTCCCTATAATTACTTGGTTTTAAATGTCCTAACGCAATATATAATTCTATATCCTTTGCAGGGTATACATGGTAGACCAGTATCGTCTATATAACTTCGATATCGCAATAATTTCTCAACAAAGGCATCAGGCCTGGACGCAGCATGTGGCGGCCCGTTGATCTTCGATTTGCTTGTTCCCTAACAGCAACAGACAAAAGGAAAACAAATTAATTTATTAGTGTTGCCCTACTCTAGAAGTAGTCTGTGGCCGATCATCAATTGCCACAGGGGTCCTCTGGCGGCGCTCTCGATATAGTTTCCTTTTCATTTTGTTGTTTTTCTAAGACTCATGTGTTTCTTCTGGATCCTTTTATCCACCTACCATAATGCCGACACGTTTTTGTGTCTCTATCAAGAGCTTAGAAGAAGGAAGAGCCCCTTGCGTAATCTGTGTCGGTCTATTTTTTCGGAGAATTCCAAACAACATCCTAATTTTTTTCATGAGTTGAATTTTGAAATGTATCTTTGTATCTGTTCGTCGATTTATGCCATTTGTTCCACTCATGCCAAGAGTTAACAGCATAGATCATGATAAGACTATCTGCATCAGCAGAATTCAGCCCGAAGTCAAACCAAATGGAACACATTTTTTCAAAGGTTAATATACAGGACATTGAAAAGTGGAACTTATCTGATCGTGGTAATGTTACTAATGAAGACATCTCGAAGTAGAAGGGGCCATTTTTTGATGTTTTGCCTTTGAGCTGTTAATTTAGTAATTTCAAGGATTTTAGACATGCATTTCACATTAGTGAAAAAACAACCGATATGTAGGTTAAGGCTTAAGGGTGCATTTACTTTATTGTTATGAGAACTAATAAGGACTTTGTAAGTGTATATAATGTATGACTTTTGTTTAATTGTATTTTTAATATGAACATTTGACAATAATAATTAATATAAACAAAAAAAATTGAAATCATAATTGAAATGGCATAAACTGTTCTCTAGAAAATCATACAGTTATTTCTGCTGGTAGACCTGAGTTATCTTTTAATTGATTCTATATGCAACCCCAATAACCACTATCTTGGTCTACAGCCTTTCGGCGTTTACCTAAAATATTATTCAAATTAATTCAACTTATAATAATATAAACATACCCAGAAAAATTACTGGGCTCAAGATCACTTTTCTTTTTAAACATTAAAAGTACCTTAAACCTTAACTACTTACTTAAAACTAGTACAGCCGCATCTTGCATATTTTTTTAAGTTCCGAAAAGGAGGTCGAAGCTATTGTCTTGCACAATGTGACCTCTAATTAGCTTTAGTAAAAAGTTAACTATCCTGTTTATGTAAGCTCCGTTGTAAAGACCTCGTTCCGATAATATTTTGTGTACTCCGACTCTTGTGTTCTGTGTAACCTGAAGCAGGCCCACACTGCCTTTAAAACACCCGAATCTTTTCCTTTTTGATATGGTACAACGTTGAGCCACATATTGCATCCATACGCAATGGACAACCAAATTAGGGCCATGTACTACATCACCTTCACCCTGCTATTAAGCTGCTATAAAACGCCGTTTAAACAGTGAGATAGGTAATGGGAGGGTGCTTGCTGCCCCTTGCAACACCCCTGCTTGGGGTCATTATAGGATTTTTGGAGCAGTTGGGTATATGGAAAATGGCTTTTGTATATAAGTAATCCTTTGGATATAAAGAAACTTTGCATATAACCAACCTCACACTTACTCCAAATCCTATAGTGGCCCCCATAAAAATTCTGGGGCCAATTTATTTTTATATACTAAATATTTAAACTAAGGCACATTGTGTTTTAGAATGCATTCATGATTTTAAGAACAATTTGGGGCCTTTTTCATTTTGGTTAATTAACTTGAAATTTTTAAATTCGCCGATCAAATACTGTGGCAGAACTCACATCGCCCCCTCTTGACAAAAAAACTTTCTACCATTAAGCATGTGGTGAAGCATATATTACAGTGGTTTCTTATGCCCCAGAAGCTTCTTCAAATCAATCAGACAGGCACACGTTCACAAGGGACTTGTCATAAGTAAAGCTTGTTGTATACGCTTCTTGATAGATTCCACTTCTACGAAAATCATTTAAAATAAAAAATCATTTTCAACATGAAGCGATGACCTCACCGAGTCTTTTCAATATTTACACCAGCGATCTGATAGGTAGTCTCACTACGGCAACTTCGTATCCCGACGATCTAATAAGGGATCTACAAAACGGCCTAAAAGATTAGAGTCAATGTCAAAAATAATGCATGATCTGGATCTGGATCTGGATCGTTTTATTTATCGACAATGATGATGATTTGGATCTTTAGTGGATAATAAAACGTGGCTATTGTAGGTCTATTTAATTGCCTAGGCAAAACTAGTTCAATCTAACACACATGGGCTAAACTAGTTTTGCCTAGGCGAAATAAAGGCGAGCTTCGGTTTTATTTCAAGGCGACTCTATTTTCAACAAAAGAGGTAATAATGAGGATCAGAATTTCGGCGTTATTGCCGAATCAGTGTGCAAAGAAATTTCTTGAGATTTTATCTCCCAATCAGTATGAGATAGGTTTGGGAGGTAGCTGCCCCCTGCCTAGGCAAAACTAGTTTTGTCTGAAAACAAGTATTTTTTTTTTATATCTCGGTGGGTTATTGTACAATTGTACATCCCATATACATAAAATATTTGTTAATTATCTTACGATTTCGACTCTTAGATCTGAAGTTATTCAATGAACGTATTATATACGTATATTAAACATCAAAGATTCCATGTATTAGATGGAAGTGGTAATGATTTATTGCTACGAATTCCACAACAAGATAGGCCAAGCGGTTAGCGATCCAGACTATTGGTGCCAACGGACCCGGGTTCGATTCCGATATGATTTAAGTACTTACTTTTATTTAATATAAATATAAATAATAAATATTCAACCAAAATAAATAATTCAAAAACCACAAGAAAAATTTGCTTTAAAAAAGGGGCTACCATGGGCTGATCCTTCAACCTCCCACCTTATGAACAACGGATACAACTCTTGCACATCCAACCTTTATCTCAAAGACGGGTTGGCAATGACCTGGTATTTATTCACCAACTTTATTGATTCCCCGGCAATGCTTGGTTATATTGGACTGAATTACCGCGGTGGTGCTCTTCACTTGCACAATCTTCAATTAATTTACATATGTTGCTCAGCTCAGAATCAAATATGGATTAAAAGAACCTCTAACAAGAATGAGTAAGCTTGCCAATACTAATGCCAGTTTATTTGATTTCAATATTAATAAAATAAAATTATAATTAAAATCAATTTTACGTACCTGTGATCCACTCGTATAAATGTTTAATATATGTTTGTTATGTTTTAAATTATATGTGTTTTGTATGTTTTGTTGCATGTATTGGTTCTGTTGTGTAATTTGTTTTATTCACTACTAACACATACGCTAAATGATGAGCCTCGAATCATACACTGAAGCTTGCTTTAAGCTCACCGAATTTCTAAAAAAAAAATAATCCCGACGATCTAATTGATATACATAATTGATATCGACAGAATCGAATAAAAAACTTTGAAAAGCCCTTAATAATTTTTCAAAATTTATTCAACGATGTGACCGTACATATATGAGTACTGCGATTCAGCCGTGAAATATGGTAAGCGCAATTACTTTGGGTTTATTAGAGGGAGAGCGGCGATGTGCAATAAGGCCCGAGACGAAACGGCCCCTAAACCAAAAATGAAATAAAGCCCCAAAAGTATATTAAGAATACAATAACAACAACAAAAAAATCTTTATTTTGGGGTGTAATTAACTTTTTGGGGCCTAATTTCATTTTTAGAATTGGGGCCTAATATAAGCACAAACAACAAATTTAAAGATATGTCTCCCTTTGATAAATGTTAGTATGAAGAAGGCATTGAGGGGCAAGGTTGGGTATGTGCAACGTGGCTTTTTGATTTATGAACTTTTGCATAAACCCAATCTCACACATACTCCAAATCCTATAGTGAGCCCAAGCAGGGGGTTGCAGGGGGCAATATGCCCCCCATACCTACCTTATTTCATTTTTGTTTTTGGGGCCGTTTTGTCTGGGGCCTTATTTCGCACCGCCGGGAGAGCAATATATATCTGGATTATTATTTTAATATTTGCAATCTTCAAATCCATGAACAGTACCTATTGTCGGAGCATTCTTGATTAAAAAACTTTTCTTAAGCTTCAGTTTTAAATTAATAAAATTTGGTTTTCTGAAAATAGAAATTCAACCAAGTACTCAAGCCACTATTCACAGTTTTCTTCAAATATAAATCTGCCTTTTTCAAAAGAAGCTTAAAAACAGTTTGGCCACTGAAAAGCCACAATCAACACAAACAACAGCAAACACTGTTCGCTGTGTTTAAAAATTATTTTTTCTCGTTAAAAATTCTGCAATCTTTCTGCGGTAGTAGCGGTACCTACATGGTTTTGGTTATATCTTTGAAACAACAAACTTTTGGTTTGCCAGCTCGGAGCGGAAAAATATGCATGTTTTGCGTATTAAAATTCATTGGCCTTAGGTTGGCTTTGGCTTGCTTAGCTCGGCTTTCCAAAGGCGTGTTTATACGTTTAGCCATGAAAAAAAATTACTTCTGCTTTTGCACAAACATTAATTTTCTGTTGTACTTCCAAGAGCCCCTTAGTCCCTCTCTTTCCACATCTCTCCATAAATTTCCGTTGTCGGCCGTCGTGTGTTTGGTTTCGCGCTCCTAGCGAACCACACTCGAAATATCAAAAGTCCTTGTTTTCGATTTTTCTTTCTTTTTTTGTTGTCCATTTTCTCATCCTTTATATCCTGGTGAGGATTTTGAGGTGAATCCATTTCGCCGTCCGTATTCCGGGTCTGTGGTCTGACATTTGGTTTAACAGTCCAGATAGCTTGGTTTTTGCCAAACAGAACGGTCTTTTCCACCCTTCCATAGCATATGTAGCGAAGTCGAAGTACGCATAGCTGCAAAAAGTCGCTCTGCAACGAAAAAGGATATCTATGCTGCTGGACGACGACGAGTGCTGAATAAATTTCCACAATATAACTGTAACTTAGGAAAATGTGAGTTTTCAGAAGAAAAACGCCCAAGGAACCTCTCTTAAATAAATTTTCTATATTTTTTCCTCATTTCCCACAAAGATTATCATTTTTTGTCTTCTTTCTTGCCCAGGCACTTATATTGAAAGTGGTGCTCCTTTGGAGAGATGCCACAGGACTTAAACATTTTTTGTTTTATTGCTCTGCACAGGATTGTATGTTTCGTGTTATGTCTATATACAAACATATATGCTTTGTATTGTGCTTACACAATGCTGTTGCACATAACTAATTAGGATAATGCATTTTTGTTTTGAATGTTTTTTTCATTTACCTATTAACTTAAGGATATCGAGGTAGAGTCCTTTTTTGTCGGTGTTTGGTGGTTTAGTATTTTTTTTTCGAAGGAAAATCTAATTGAAAAGTCTAACAAATGGGGAGGAAAGAAAGGTGGTGGACTCGGGTTTAACTTCTAATTTATTTAAATTGGCGAAAAGTGTTTACGCCTGGAAGCAATTATTTCTAATGAAGTTAAGGCGCAACAATGAGGTGGTCTTAGAATAGTTACGATAATTTGGATATTTACCGAATAAAAAGAAAAACCTTTTGCTAAATGCTTATGGTGTTTTGTTTTTTAGGGATATGGTTGAAGAACAACGGAGGTTTAATGGAATTTGCTCATTTGGATGTCGTTAATTCTAACCCTGCTTCTTATTATACGATATAGCTTAAACGTATTATGTTTGATTTAGTGGAAGGGAATATCGGGAAAACGACGTAATAAGAAGAAGCTGTGAAAATGGTTTCAACTTGATGTCATAGCGTTGTTCAATTTCAAACATAAGAAACTGTTAACAGGTTTTGAAGGCATTAAACCGCACTACGTCCAAAATTTTCGATTAAGAAGTAAATAATGAAGAACAATACTGGCAATAAACACTGTTGGAAGGTGACCACCATATTCCCAATATTCGAATAATGCCCTTAGGTTGGGCTACAAAATAAATTGAAAAACCGTAAGAAGTATACATGTTCTTAAGAAATGGACAAATGTGAATCTTATCCATAAACAGGGTGAGGTATAACGTACACCAAAAAGCTAGTGCGAGTAGGTTGGGTTTAGACAAGAAAATATATTTTTTTTTAAATTCAAACTATTTTTTTCAAAATTTTAAGTAATTAATGATAATTTTTGTTTCCAAGATTCTATGCTCTTATTAATTTTCATTAAAAAACAGCAAACCGAATTTTAAAATGTATTTATTTTTTTGAGAAAAACACTTCTTGTGTGTTCTGTCTATGCATAAATACTATTAGTTTTTTTTTCTTTTTTTTTTTTATAATTAACGCGTGCACAAGGGACTATTTGTTTCCCTTTTAATGTAACACACTGCGCGGGCATTAGGAAGATAGGGAGGGGAGAGATAGGAGGTGTCGATTAACATTGGTTTTGAATGTTTGCAAATTGAAATGGCAAGGGAAAATCTCGCCGGGTAAACCATTCCAAAGTCGTGTTGTTCGGCTAAAAAAAGAATCCTATATTTCATGGTACGTCCGAAATTGGGCTCAAGAGTGAACTGATGAGCATTCCTTGCGAGACGAGTATTACGGGCGAAACTTTTAAGGGGAGGAATGCAGCTTCCTACCTCGAGCGAACATTTTTTATAAAAGAAACGAAAAAATAAGGAAAGACATGAAACATTGCGTCGGTGTTTGAGAGGGGCAATTGTTTCAGCGGCAGTTCTTTTTCCTATCAATCTTAACGCTCGATTTTGTATTCTATCAAGCAGGTGAAGCGATGTTTGTGAAGCACCTGCCCACAGGTGGGAGTTATACTCGAGTTTAGGGCGTATAAACGCTTTATAAATTGTAGCCAGATCAGATGGGGAAAAATACTTCTTACACCGATACAGAAAACCTAAGCACTTAGCAGCATTCTTAGCGATTTCAAATATATGGTCGTTCCAACGGAGGTCGTCGTTGACACACATACCGAGTACTGAGAGCTTTTCGGTTTCTTCGATGTAAGTGCCATTCATGGACAATGGCATTGGGGGAATGTTTAGCTTTAACGACAGAAGACAGCATTGAGTTTTCGAAGCATTAAACTCCACACGATTCCTATTACCCCATTTGACAATGCTGTATAAATCGGAGTTTAATGAGCTTGACATACGGCACCGTTGCAATTGTACGTCCAAAGGCGAAGGACGTGAATTATCGAACGAATATGAAAAGCTGAGTGTAGAGTCGTCAGCAAAACAGTTAAGTGGATTAGAAGTAACAGACAGAAGATCATTTATAAAAATGAGGAAAAGAGTCGGAGATAGAACAGAGCCCTGGGCATTTTTATTAGCACGTAATAAAAAAAAATAACTGAAATAACAAGTAATATTTTCAAATATCTGTTACATTTAGCCAATTCTAATAAAACAATTATGATAATATAAGAAATTTTTGATATAATTCCAACTCTTCAGAAGTCAAAGGTTGTATCTTCTTCAAATGGCTGCAGATTAATTTAAGTCCGCCAAATTCTCCTGCAATTTGACTCCAGCGTCTTCAATGCGTTGTTTAAGTTTGCTTCAAAGAAGAATAAATTTTTAACTTCATATACATAGTTCTTCATGAATCGCCAAGCGTAAAAATCCAAAGGAGTTAAATCTAGTGATCTTGGTAGCCATTCAGTAGTACCTCCCCTTTGAAATGATTATACAGCCAGATTATCAAAGCCAGGCTAAAGTGTGGTGGAGCTCCTTATTGTTGGCATACTTAATTGTATGTTATAGCCAAAGGGACGTTTCATAATAAATCTGGCAAAAGGGTTCTTAGGAATTGTAGATAGGATTCTTCATTTAAAACCGTATCCAAAAAACGGGGTCCTATTACCGTTCATCCAACAATGCCAAACCACATATTGCAGCTAAAGCAGTGCTGTGATTTATTTTGTTGGTTGTTCATGTGGCTTAATGGGATTCCAGTAATACAAGTTGTGGAAATTGGAAACTCCATCTCTGGTAAACTGCGCTTCATCCGCCCAGATTATCCTTTTAAAGTAGTTGTATTCTGTTTCTTCCATCAGCAATGGCGTTCTACAGAATTCAGTCTTCAATATCTTATCATTTGATGTCAACTCTTGCACTGGGGTAAAGTGATATGGCTCAATCACTGTCCAAACTCTATTCTGGGGCAATCCAAGCTTAGTTGCTATCCTTCTGCTGCTAAGGGTGGGATTATGTCCTACCAAATCCAAAATCTGTTGTTTTATGTGTGTTGATCCACCAGATGACCTTTCTCTGCTTCGAGTCTCCAGCACTCCATGTTCCCGAAGACGATTGTGAAGTCTTGCATAAAGTGAATAGTGGAGACATCTCCTACTGGGGAACCTTTCACCGTACAATCTCTGTGATTCCTGACTGGAACCATCCGCTAAACCGTACCAATAGTGAATATCTGTCAAGTGTTCCCGAGAGTATTTTTCCATCATTTTGTCTTGAATATTTGATACGCAATTTTGAAATGAGTTTTAAACAAAATGTCCTTCCATATTTATTTATGATTAGGTAAAACATATATGTTTTTTGACGTGATAACGTCTTATAATTAGACGAACGCCGGCTACACGCATGAAAAAGAATGACTCACTGTCACGTTCCGCCTGAGCCGTTTATATATCGTATTTATCGTTTTCTAACTAGATGATCGTTCGGTCGCCTTCAAAACTTGTTCGATGTTATTCTTTGTGTTGCGGCTTCGTCTTTCAGTTTTTTTGTTGAATTTGCTTTGAATATATTCTGTATTTGAGTCAAAGACTTCTTGAGACTCGACAGCTGTCGAGTTTTGACCATCTCTCGTTTTCGACTTTGAGGAAATTCTCCTGAATTTTATTTTTCTTATTTTCCAGTGGCTCAAGTACCTAGGGTACAGTTTGGCTTGGTTCCATTTATGAACCGTTTTTGGCCAGTTTATAAATCCTTTCATTGAGATGATTGACGATTAACAGTACAGTCGGTTCCGGTTTCCATTTCTATGTAATTTTCTATGATATTATGACCATCCATTATTCCAGTTGCTTGCATAAAAAAAATTCTGGAGAAAATGTCATTGTTATCCTTCATTTGAATTATTGATTGACATTACTTCGAAGAAATTGAGCGCACTTTTACCTAATTTTTTAATAGCATTTCGAAAATTCGGTACATTACCAATATCAATATTATATTGCTTAGCGATCTATTGGATCAAAAATTGTCATCGTTCCTATGCGGCCCAAAAAGAGTATCAGGATGAGAACTACTTTGCCTAGAATCGGAATTGGCTGGAAATTAGATTTGAATTCCGCCATCAACGTTTTTCCGTAAATTTGCTAGTACCAACAACAAATTCTAAAAAAAAATTCATCAAAATCTTTGGAGCCGTTTTCGAGAAAATAAATCTTTTTCTTAGAAGCCATATGACAGGTACCGTTATTTCTAGTCCTAAAAATAAAAATTCAATTTCCCCTCTGAGGAATACCAAAAAAATCACACATACCAAATTTGATGGTAATCGTTTAAGCCGTTTAGGCTGCAGCTCGTTATACATAAAAACAGTCAGAAAGACAAAAAGACAGACTTGCCTTATAAAGACCCTATAATCGCAAGTAAAAAATGTGCCGCACTACCCTCGGCAAGTTATTTAAATAAATTGCACGACTGGATCGCACGTACTTGCTCATATGTGTAGAATAAAATTTTAGAAAATTAAAGTCAATATCAAAGGATTTATTCGATTTTTGTGACTTTTGATTGTTCGAATAAAGAACGTTAAATTGTATTGGGTGAAATAATTTGAACGCCATTTTAAGTATTTATTTTAATTAGTTTAAGAGATTTCTCGGAAAAACTAAACTCAAAAAAAATATTGAAAATCGGTCGAAGAGTTTATTTTTAAAAAGTCGTATTTTTGAAAAAACTTTTCGAAAAAATATTTTAATTTTGGTATTCATTATAAGGACATCTGTAGTTTTCATCTGAGAAAATTATTTAAAAAAAATTCAATCAAAATATTTCAAAAACCAATTTTTTTTAGAAAATTTAAAAAAAATTAAAAAAAAGTTTTTGAAAATTTTGAAATGCAATATTAATTGAATTATAAATGACTTCATATGTGCAAAATTTAATTGAAATCGGGACAATGGTGTAAAAACCGGTTGTATGAGAGGCACCGTTATAGAACAAATTTCGAAAAAATGTATTCTAATTGAAAGATGTATACTGTTTTAAGAAAGCACCCTGAAAATTTTACTATCGTTAGAGCCGTTTTCTAGAAAATCAAACTTGTTGTTAAAGATTGTATGGCAAGTACCGTTATTTTTCGACCTAGAGCAAAAATGAAAAACACCCCCGAACAAATACTAAATTCCAAGTTTGGAGAAAATCGGCCCATCCGTTTAGGCTGTAGAGGTGCAAAACAGACAGACAGACGGACGGAATTTCCGGACCCACTTTTTTCGTCTTCTCTATCATCGTAATGTCATGTTTGATTGTTAGAATTTTTGTTTTCACGAATCCATAACTTGCCTTATAGTACATGCAAGTAAAAACACTTGTATTGCAAAAAAAATTATTTAAAAATAACCGCAACGCTTACTATAATATGTAATGTGCTATACGTCTTTTTAAAGCCAGAAATCTGCTCCATCGTAAAAAATTATATATAGTAATATCTTATTATTATTATTATTATTATTATTTGCGTGATTACTGATTACATATGTAGCTCTATTTAGTTTACGGCTTAAAAACATGGAGGTAGGTATGGGGGCATGCTGGCCCCTCCCCCCATCACCATGCTTGGCATCATTGTCCCACTGCTTGGCATCACTTTAGGATTTGGGGTTTGTGCGAAGTGAGGTTATGTACAAAGATTTTAAGAAACTTTGCATATGCTTGTATTTTTGTTGGGTTTATTTTTTTTAAACTACTGATCAAAATAACTAGATTTAATAATTGATACTAAGTGTATATCTATACCTTTCAGAAAAAACTAAGTTTTGCCGTAGTTATTTAATTATTTTTTTTTCCTTTTATAATTTTATTTCGTTATATTGAATTTGTAAAAACAAAATTAAAAAATTAATTTTAAATAGACAAAAGTAGTTAATCAAAATATACAGAATTAATTTGACTACCTTGATTTTTCCAAATATTAAATTCTATAAAAATTCACTTGGCTGTTGCCGAGAAAGTCGCAAATTCAGAACACCGTTATACATATAAAAGGTACTATTAATAGACTTTTCCGATTTGGTTTTTATAAAATTCTAGCAAATGCCCACAAAAAAAACTCGAAAATGCTACACAAATTTTATTATCCCGTCCTTATTAGGTATTAATTTGTTGCACTAAGCACATATTCAGAAAATCCCTAAGAAAATTCAATGCTTTCCTCTTACCAAGATTTAGTTTATTTTCAGGACAAAAAAAAAATTGAAACAAAAATTATAAAAGACGAACACAATATTCGAATAGCAACATGTGGTTGCATTGTAATTGTACCAAACAACTGAAGAAGGATCTTTCCACTTTAGAAAAATATAGATATTTATTTCTAATGAGAGAGAATCTGCCAGAATTCGATCCTTTTATGAGAGTTTAATATATGAAGATGTGAACGTTCCCTTTTGGAGCCATATGCTCTACCACTCGAAAAAGATATCTAGGATACGGTTTGATGATCCTCAAGGGAAATCATGGAATTTTAAAATAATATTGAGAAAAGGGACAAGTTCCAAAGAAACAAACTGCAAAAAACCTAAAAAAATTATAATTGTTATCCTTGAAGAAGACACAACCTACTGACAGGTACTCGAGATCATTCATATGGTATGAAGAGCGGTCTACCTGTTGCTAATGTATTTCCAGGGATTGTGGTAGCCAAGAATGATAGATGACCTTGTTGAAAGAAATCAGGATCAGCGGGAGGATTTTTGTTTTTGAAAACCAAAATCTATTTTTCGATGAAGTTGTCCATTTCACCGTTAACCATGACAGATCGATATTTGGTATTTACAGGACCATTTGTTTTCTTTTTTGCCTTCAAACATACTAGGAACTCTAACGTGAAAATTAATTCGATTTGGATTTTATTTTGTTTCTCTGAAACCCGAGGAGTTCGAGTAAAGTCCTGGTGTTTGTTGACGTTTCCTCTGGAATGGTGTGTGTGTGTAATTGGAGGAGGAAATTGATTTGATTCGGTTTTTCGTCTTGTTGCATATGAAGTGTCCTTTTAAAAGCGACACAAATGCGAACAAACATGCAATGTTTGGCTACATATGCATTAGAATTTGTTTTGAATACTGATGATGGATGTCAGGCTGATTGGTGTCAGCTACAATTTAAGTATTACAAGGGAAGTAAGTTAAAATGAAAGAAAAGGGTGATTGAGTTCGTCCATTACGCCATGTGTTTTGACTCTTCAGTGTTGTATTTCGTCTGGGACGCGGAACATGTGTTCTTGTTTAGTTAAGTAGATAAATGTCAATCGCACATAAATATCTGTATAAGTTCCTTGCCCCTTATTTGATTAATATCGTATGAATTCTATCAAGATATCAAAAACTCCATTCAGCCACTTAGTTTGAAAGGATGGCTTGCAAGGGCTTCGCAGAGAGGAAAAGAAAAACGGCTCTAAGCTCACAAAATCAGGAAGGCAGTGCATTTTTCAGTAGTTTAATGCTTGGCTTGGACTAAGACCAATGATTTTGTAAATGTCCAAATATAAAGCCAAGGCCTATTCTTGGGTTCAGCCTTACCAGTTGAAAAAAACGTTATGAATTCTTCAGCGAATCCTATCTCGTCAGGCAAAAATATCGCAATAAATGGCCTTTGTCGTCTTCAACGGTTAGTTCTAGCATCTTAACTATAGTAATATAATAATAAATTCTAAGGGGAACAAAATTCAAGAACTTTTTAATCATTGAGACTAAGCGTTCTGCAAATTTCTTGTCGGTAATAACTACCGCTATTTGGGATCGGCTGATTCTTGATACGGGATCATTGAAACCTCTAGGACCTTCCCCGAAGGATCCCCAGCAAGACAACCGGTGGTTTTCAGAAAGAAACGTATTGTTTTTCTACGTCAAAATACAGACCAGTTAATCGGTTCTGGATATGTTATTCAACGAAACTCGATTCGTACTACTGTCAACCCTGTAGGTTGTTTGCTTCGCATATAAATGTATCGTGCACGGCTTTCGGAACTGGCATTTATCAGAAAGCATCAAACAACATAGTTACTCGAAAGCACACACGGATGCATGTGTACTATGCGATGCGTGACAAAAAAGTTCAACCATCGAAAAGGAACTTGAAGATGAGATTCTCAAGGAAAAAGCGCAATGCTGGAAACAAAAGGCAACTCTCGACCACATTGCCCATATTTTTACAAAGGGTCAATTGGAATGCCCACGTAAGCGGATCAAATTGTCTATCGAAGATATTGCCAATGCTGTAGGAATACACGCAGCAGGTGCACGAGCTTATCGCCTGCTTTTCAGGAAAGACTACCCACTTCCAGCGGTAATAACTTTGAAAAAGTGGTGCTCCAAAATAGAGGTCTATCCTAATATCATTTAGCCGGTCCTAGAAATTATGAAAAACGTTGATTTGTCAAATGTTAGATAAAGTTTTTTATTTTCGGAACTATTTTCTTATTTATTTCTACCCGACGTTTCGAAGAAGTTTCATACTTCGTGGTCACGGGTCTCATCCCGAAAATAAAAAACTTTATCTAATATGAATATCGTCCGCGAAAATAAAAACCTAAAATCTCATATTGTCAAATGTTGACAAAATTTGCGTCTTTTCTTTTGATGAAATGAAAAATAAAGAAATAAATTACACGACTGCTCTTATGTGCGGTCACAGCTGGGAATAACATTTGAAAAAATATTAAGGGAACTTCAAAGATTATATTCGATTTTTCTGACTTTTGATTGTTTGAAAAATGTATGTAAAATATTTTTTAGCGGAAAAATTTAAACGCCATTTTGTTTCTTTAAAAAATGCGAAAAAGTGTGAATTTTTTTTTCAAAACCGTTAGAGCCGTTTTTAAATAAAACGGTTTTTTTTAACAACTTTTTTAAAAAAATTAAAAAAAATAATTCAAGAATACAAACTTAAGCAAAAAATAACGTACATTTAAAAACAAAATTAAAAAAAAATCACTTACCCGTTTTCAAAATATTGATTTTTTCAAAAAAAAAAAGTTTTTTTAATTATTAAAAATACAAAAAAAAAGTTTTCGAAAAAAAAATGTATGCAAAATTACTCAGGCTACCTACATCTTCTTGAATATCAATCAATGGATCACCAGTTTTCGAAAAAGTCGAAGAAAAAAAACCGGTCCTATGGGAGGTACCGTTTTTAGCCCACCATATTAATTTTGTTTCACCAAAATATAATGCATACCTACGGTAGTACAATGATTTTTTTATAAAAATTCTTGGAGCCGTTATCGAGAAAAATAAGCTTTTACATAACAGTTATATGACAGGTACCGTTAATTTTTGAGCTAAACAAAATTGAAAAAACTCCTCTATAGAATGTCAAAATAACCTTAAGTTCAAAATTTGAAGACGATTGGCACAACCGTTTAGGCTGCAGTTCAAAATACATCTGAACAGACAGACAGACAGACAGACAGACAGACAGACGGACAGAATTTTGCCAGTAACTCAAATATGCTTCTCTATCATCGTAATGTCATGTTTGGTTGTTATCTCAAAATTTTTAATCTGCACGAATGCATATCTTGTATTATAGTTTTATCTACGGAGCAGATCAATGTGTAATGTAATGTATGTATTATAGTACCTATAATCGCAAGTAAAAATTGTATATGACAAACAGAAAGATATTTTATGACTTTGATCAACGGATGACGAAGGATATACTCTTCACTAGAGTTATACATGAATGCGGTTTTCATTTGTGTGCAATGGTTTGTGATCTTTGTGGAACAAACCAAGGATTATTGCGTGAACTTAATATCGGGGTTACCGAATCCTTTTTTTCCGATTCTATCCATAGCATCCAAGCTGATTTATGTATTTGATATATATATATATATATTTGATTCGATAATGATAGTTTCATTTTGGATGAATAATAATAATAAATATAATAATATATATATAATATATAATAATAATAATAATAAAATAATTGAAGAGCTGATTTCCAAAACTGATGAAAAATCTGATTTGAGTGTGGCTTACATGATATAAGCATCGAATTTGAATTTGCAACAAACCTTTTTTGCACACTGTATTAAAAACAATTTTGCGGGCTGGGAGTTTGGGTGAACTGAGTTGCGAAAGTTTTCTTAAATGTTCTGAATTTCTTAAACAGGTAAGAATTTTATGTTAAATAGAGGAATCCATTTTAATTGCCTAATTTATTTATTGCAGGCCAATGATTTGTTTGACTGGCCTCATATCAATATAGCCGCGAACGTGTCAAAGGGTTGGGCACCTCCACTCCCAATTAGAAATGTGGATAAAATGACCGATTCTATGCTGATGATGCGTTGGAAAGGCAAGAAAAACATGATGCCTTTCCAAAAATATACTGAAGTGCGATTTATAAGCCATTTTATACAATCTAATATTTTTTATTCTCTTAGGCATTATTATGGCAAACAATTCTCTAAAGCTTTTTTACAACGATTTGACCACTTCATATAATATTTTATATTTGTTAACAAATAGACTCAATCAGGATGTATTAGAAACTTTTTCCAAATTCATATTCAGGCTCCGTTCATATATTTTTTGACGAAATGATTGAAGTGTATCTCAAAGTGGTATCTAAAAATAAAAAATAAAATATGATAGTACGTTAAACAATGCTATATATTATAACAATAATACGCCTGATTTAGAAGCTTCTCAAAGTTTTAGCAGCAACCTATTAGCAGCATTAAGGGGCCAGTTATAGCTATCATTGCAATGCATCATTGAAAAACTTTAAACCGATTTTTTTATATGTTTTCCTTTGATAAGTAACACAAATGATATACCAATCGATAGCAAATGATACGAAGAATTTTTTTCGATAAGAACAAATCAATTTGCACAAATATTTTTTACTAAAAATGTATTTATCTGTTTTTCTGATGCAAATTCGTTTTTCGTGTCAGCTGATTGTTTTTTGACAAAATATGGAACAACTCGTTTCACTGATTTTAGTACCAATTTCGTTCAGTTCCAATGACAGATTTGTATCCGAAAAAAATGTTCGTGTGTATTTCAACCAGAAAAATTTTTCCAATGACAGAAAATTTCAATGATTGCTATAACTGATCTCTCGAAAGAATTCCAATGATTTGTTTCAATGATAGCTATAACTGGCCCCTAACTCGGGAATCTATTGTTACTGACGAGACCCAGTATATGAATTGAAATCCCTGGCCTAGAACATTTGGCTGGATATATTTGCCACAGGATTAAGAACCCAGATCTCGTTGTTCAGAACGGAACAGCAGGAATCTTCATTTACTTGGACAAATCAACTTGGTGAAGACTTTCTTCAGAAGCCAACCGACAAAATGATGACAGAAATGGAAAATATGGAGGTAATTTTCAAGCAATTCAACTAAGATGAAATTATTTAATCTCGCAACTATACAAATAGATTGATTAGTTTATCCAACAATATTTCCTCAGAAACAAAAGATAACGAAATTAGCGCAAAATTGAAGTCATTTAACTCGACACTAATACATATTTAGAGTGAGAGAGAAAATATGACCTAGTTTCACAATAAGTTTTTGATAATGTCGACTTTAACTGTCTATAAGCTTGCGCTCTTGATGCTGGAAGACTCACGTCAAAAAGAAAACAGACGAACTCGATATTAAGTTACGAGAACTAAACTCGCTAGTTGGAAAATATTCCAATCTAAGTACTTATAACAAAATGCTTATCTACAAGCAAGTACTAGAACCTGTGTGAACTTACGGAATACACTTAAGGTTGTGCCAAACCAAGCCATATACAAACACTGCAAACATTTCAAAAGAAAGTCCTCAGAGCAATTGTTCGTGCTCCATGGTACATACGAAACAGCAAGCCTTTGTATGGAAACTCTCAACGACGAAATTACTTACATTTACGTTGAAAATAACACAGTTTGAACTTGTAAAAAGTATCAAAACCACAATACTTAACGGCTTTTAGTAAAAATGAAGTACGCCATCTCACGTCTTAAATAACAAAGAATTTATGAAAAAAGTATTTCGAAAATTGTAGTACCGGTTTTGATAAAATCCGGTTTTTTATTTTTAGTTTTTTGAACAATTTTTTTTTTAAATTTTGGTATAGAGTTTCTAAGAGTTTATTAATATACATGTGATTACAAAATTTAAAATAATTTTTTTGATAAGTTTTAAAAAATATTGATTTTTCAAAAAAAAAAATCAAAAATAAATTTTAAAGAGAAAAAAAGTAATTAAAAATTTTGATATGCAGAATTAATTAAGTTACCTAGATCTTCTGAAATATAAAATTTGACAGAAATCCAAAGAGCCGTTACCGAGAAAGCCCAAAATTAAAAAATACGTTATATGAAAGGTACCGTTAATAGACTTTTCACGTATATGTGGTACTTATCAAATGATAGCCAATACCAACAAAAATCTCAAAATTTGTTATCAAAATCGTTGCAGCCGTTTTCAAGAAAAATAAGTTTTTCCTAAACGGTCATATGGCAGGTACCGTTATTTTTAGGCCTAAAAATGCCAAAATATTCAGACACACCAAGTTTAAAGATAATCGCTTAAGCCGTTTAGGCTGCAGCTCGTTATACATACTGACAGACAGACAGACAAACAGACAGACAGAAAGACAGACAGACAGACATTTTTTCTCGATCACTTTTTTAGACCTCTCTATGATCGTAATGTCATGTTTGATTGTTATCTCAATTTTTTTTAATATTCACGAATCCTAAACTTGCCTTATAGTCCCTATAATCGCAAGTAAAAATCTGCCACCAAGTTTAAAATACGTTTACAAGGCCACTGTAATAGAAGCATACAGCGGGCCTTTAAAGAGACAAATCTTGTACGCCGACTTCGGAGAATGAGACCGTTCGACCTAGCGCTTAGCAAGACATATAACCGTGTGATTAACCGGCCCCTCGATGGAGAACTCCCTGCCAAACGTGATTAATGAAAATGAAGATTAAACTACTTGATAAGGCAACTTAATTGTAGTCGATTGAACAAATGAAGGTGTTTTTTAGTGAGTAAGAATCTCACACTACCATAGGTACGGGCCAATAGTGTCTATGAAGATTTTTTCATCTTTCGCCGTTGAAAAAAAAAATATTTCATAACATGTCATCAATTTTTTTTTATTGATTTTGTAAATTAAAAATTAAAATGAATTTTATTTCTACAACTCTTCATACAACTAAGTCAATCTATATACATATATAAAGAACAATCAACATTATGTTTGTGAGCGAACTACTTTTTTCTGATCAATCGATTTGAATGAAATTATTAGGAGATCTTAGGACATGTTTGGAGAGTGCATATACATATAGAGTGGTAAAAGTCGAAAATTGATAATATACCCGAGCAACGCCGGAAGGGTTCGCTAGTTCTTCTTACAAAACAGTCACATAGAGCCGCCATTTTTGTTTTTTTTTCTGCCTACATTTTTGACAGATGCCCAATATATTACCTTAGATATATGTACTGTATGTATCTATGTGGTTCTAATACCCACCGAAGAAGTAAGATTGAACAACTGTGCCCGATTTTACAGTTTGGCTTGTCAATATACGACGATACAAGATGCTGCAGAGTTAAGTTTGGTACTTGGCAGCACTTCGAGTGGAACATGATTTGCTTCATTGTTACCGTCGTTGTAGGTTTCATTCATTAGTTTTCTTTTGAACAAATTTGGGAATTAAATAAATGCTCATTCCCAAAAAATTGAATCATTAGCACCGAAAATTTGTTACTCTATCCGCATTTCTTTGAAATTTTGTTTGCGATTTTTTACACTGACTGTTTGCCCACCCTAGGAAAAATTCTTTGCTACAAACTCTTAATTTAGTGTTTGTAATTCCGTCAAAACCTCTTGCTATTAGAAAACATTAGTCAGCATTCTCTATCGCATTCCGTACTCATGTCAACGCAGATCAAGCAAATAACTAGAAACTATTTTGTTTGTAATCTGTTTATCCTTAATTAAAACATTATCCCTCATATTCGTGACAAGGCCAGTCATTTGTGTTTCTGGAATTAATTATTTGAGCTTCCCAGCACACAATCTATTTGGACAGCAACGCAGCTACGTCTGAAAAACGCACTTAATATGCTTAACAAAAGAATACATGTTGCGCTCTCCCCGCACGTAACCTCATCTTGGCAACATCCATCAGTGTGGGTGATGTACGTTGAGCGGGTGTCGGACAACACATCAAGGGCAAACTCTCGATTTCGATCACTTAATTGCCGGCATAGCAATTAAACTCGAATCCTCAATTCCCCGAGCTCTCTGCCTTACGCGTTAGTGCCACATGTGTATGCCGCCTTCTGGGATCTTGACAAACGGCTGACATCCATCAGCGTCAGCAACAGAACATTTGCACTACTCCTTCGTCCGATAATATTCTCCAGATGTTTGGAGGGTGTTCTCTTATAGTGAGGTACTACAACCAGTGCTGCATCTATCAACAGAAACGCTTGTAGAATGCAGTGCATCCATTCCATCTTCTTCTTCGTCGTCCAAACAACTCAGCTCCATGTTGTGCGGCGAGCGTTGCCTGCGGGCTGCCCCTCTGCTCGGTCAATTTCAGGTTAAGAGCGATGAGATGCTGGCTGGCTGGGCGGCACAGTGGCTTTAGCTAAATGGTTGTTGATGATGGCTATGATGATCATGATGCCGAACCAAACCAGGCGAACAGGACTACTGGTTATGCGTTCGATGTATCTTTTTGTGTTTGCGAATTGCCAACGATTCAATCGGACGGTGATTCATGCCAGTAATGATGATGCTGATGGATAAACAAAGATTGAGGGCAAACAAGAAACAACCAGGGATTATAGAGATGTGTGCTTAGTTTCGACTCATCGATGCCAAATTAAAGCAATGAAAGATTTTTATCGCAAGGGTTTCAGGGGATTTATTTTTGGTGTAGTAAAAGAAAATAGGAAAAATGTGGAGGAATTTTTGTTTATAAGAGATGAATATACATACTGTGAATGCAAATTCATTGGAAGGGTTGTTTATCGCAGATTTATCTTTTTGCCGATTGATCACTTAGGGAAACTTTAGTGGCTTACACTCTGCGAATTAAGTGGCATTCGTTTGTTTATCTTAGCTTTTAAGTAAAAAAAACTTCAATGTTTACTTCTTGTAAAGATTTTTTTTTTCAATTTAAAACCCTGAAGATATATATTTAGACCCTTCGAACCTGCTAACAAAGTACGACCTATATCTTATAAATTTTGTAAGTTAAGATTAATTTAAAAATAAAGAAACAAATGTTTATATCATTTAAGAACGAATAATATTTTTTTTAAAATCTTATTTTAGGTACTTCTGTTTCATCTAATTGCGGTTATCAGAAATCAGAATCCTAAAGGCGGGTTCAGATGAATAACAAATGGGGTCGCTTGGGTCGAACGTATTTGCTCTTATAATCTATACGGAAAGATCGATCAAAACAAGAAGTACATTTACGTAGAAAATAACAAGGTCTGAACTTTTAAAAAAGGTGAAGACCACGACACTTAAAAGTTTTTATTAGAAATGCAGTACGCCTTCACACATTTTAAATAATACCTAATGAATAGTTATATGGATAAAGTGGGAGCGGGTCGAAATTCTGGCTTCAAAACCCTGCTTTTAAAACGAAAATTCTGTTTTTCAAAACTCTGATTTTTACTTGCGATTATAGGGACTAAAAGGCAAGTTTAGGATTCGTGAATATTAAAAAAATTGAGATAACAATCAAACATGCATTACGATCATAGAGAAGTCTAAAAAAATGATCGAGAAAAAATGTCTGTCTGTCTGTCTGTCTGTCTGCCAGTATGTATAACGAGCTGCAGCCTAAACGGCTTAAGCGATTATTTTCAAACTTGGTGTGTATGATTCTTTTGGCATTCCGCAGAGGGGAAATTGAAATTTTATTTTTAGCCCTAAAAATAACGGTACCTGCCATATGACCGTTTAGGAAAATCTTATTTTTCTCGAAAACGGCTCCAACGATTTTAATCAAAATGTTTGTGATTTTTTTTGTTGGTATTGGCTATCATTTGATAAGTACCACATATACGGGAAAAGTCTATTAACGGGACTTTCATATAATGTTTTTTTTTTTAATTTTGGCTTTCTCGGTTACGGCTGTTTGGATTTCTGTTAAATTTTATATTTAAGAAGATCTAGTTAGCCGAATTAATCCTGCATATACAATTTTTTAATAACTTTTTTTTTCTAATTAAAATTAATTTTTGAATTTTTTTTTCAAAAATCAATATTTAAAAAAATTTAAAAAAAATTAAATTTTATAATCACATGTATTTTAATAAATTCTAAAAAACTGCATACCAAAATTTAAAAAATAATTTTTTTTTTCAAAAACTAAAAATAAAAAAAAGGATTTTATCAAAACAGGTCCTACAATTTTCGAAATACAATTTTCATAAATTCCTTGTTACTTAAGATGTGATGGCATACTTCATTTTTACTAAAAACCGTTAAGTATTGTGGTTTTAAATACTTTTTATAAGTTCAAACTGTGTTATTTTCAACGCAAATATTACTTGTTTCTGCCAAAGATCTTGCTTTCCAATGTAATTAGGCACATAAGAGCAAGTACGTGCGACCCAGTCGGGCCTATTTTTTAAATTTGTTCTGCTTTTCAAAATTCTGCTTCTCAAAATTCTGTCTGTTGAAAAAGAAAAAAAATTCTGCTTATTTTTAATTAAGATTTTATTTAGTTTTTTATGTATATGCCCAATTAGGTTTACATTTATATAACTTTTGTAACTTTTCAAAATAAACATAGGTATATCTATCAACACACAATTTATCTCATCCCCTTATCCTAACTATTAAAACATTTATTTTCAAATAAAGGGACAATAAATGACACTAACTGAATAATAAATAGTGTTAAGAATTAGAAATAGAGCCAATATATATGTATATATATAGGAAACAAAAAACCAACTTTTCTAGCAGGTAAACTCTTAAAAAAGTAAGAGTATGTTTTTGAAAAGCAGAATTTCGGCGAGCAGAATTTTGAAAAGCAAAATTTTGAAAGCAGAATTTTGTTAAAAGAATTTTGACCCCTGCAGAATTTTGACCCCAACCCGGATAAAACATTTTGAAAATTGTAGGCGGGATTTTGATAAATTCCAGTTTTTTATTTTTAGTTTTTCTGAACATTTTTTTTGGAGACAGATAAACAGTTTTCAGAGTTTATGTATGTATGATGTACAGCTAATAATAAAATAAAAAATTTTATTTATTAATATTTTTTTTAAATATTAAAAATTAAAAAAAAATTAAAAAAAATGTCAACTGAATCGCCGCACGTTGTTGCTCTTATGTGTGGTCACATCGACGAATTGTATTGTATTGTATTTATTTAGTTTCAAATTTTTTAACAAGGTCCACGACCGCACATTTTACTTTCAGAGATTTGAAATATAATTTCTTGCTACTGAAACATTATTTATTGGAATATAATATAAATAAAAAATTTGAGAAAAAAACATTTAATTGAAGAAACACAACTAAAAAAAAAACTTTTATGCAAATAATTAAAAAAAATGTTGATAAAAAAATATAGTACCTCTTGTGTGTAAGCATACATTATATATTTTTATACAAGGTGTCCATAAGTAAATGAATGAACATAAGGTAACAATGCGTATTTACATACAACTTAAGTTTAAAAATGGAATATGAAATATTGATATAAACAAATCCAACAAAAATTTAAGAATTAAAAAAAAACACATATTAATAATTAAATTAAGAAACAGTTAAATATAAATAAACAAATAAATAAGTATTTATATAAATAAATTATAAAATGAATAAATAAATAAATAAATAAATTAACAAAATAAATAATAAATAAATAAATATTAAAAATAAATAAATAAACAAATACAAAAAAAATAAACAAGGCAAAATAACAATATTAACATACAAATTATTAAATAAATAAATACAAAAAGAATCATTTATAGAAAAGCATGCATGAAATAATACTATAATAAATGTAGGTTATAAATAATGATTAAATAAAAAATAAAAAATCGATAGTTTGTTATCACAGATGAATTAATGAGCTTTTTAAATATAAGTTGATTTTCGGAAGTAAAAGATAATTTAGGGTAAGCTTTCCTATCGGAAATCAATTCAAGATCCACTATTCGGTGCTAATCAAGAGCGGAATAATGGCAGGGAAGATTAAGCATCATTTTTGAAGCTTTATTTTGCGAAACTTGTAACTTTTTTATGTAACATTTTGCAACATTCCCCAAGCTGCACATCCATACAGTAATATTGATTGAAAGATCAGTTTATGTATTAAAATTTTGTTTTCGTTAATGAGCGGTGGTTTTCACTTAATAAACGGATACAACATTTTAATTGCAACACTCATTTTCTGTAATGTGTTATTAATATGTTCCCTAAAAGTCAGTCTGGTATCGAGATGAACTCCTATATATTTAACACTTTGATCCTATTCTACGCTGCTTCCACTGACTTGGAGTTGATTGCTGGGAAGGTTGCAAGCTTTTCTTCTTCTCGAGAAGAAGATAGCTTATACTTTATCAGCATTAAGTTTAATTTTCCACTTATCACAGTACTTTTCTAGAATTTCAATAGCATATTTCAAGTTGGTCTCAATATTGAGAGCAAACTCATGCGATGAAAAAATAGCTGTGTCGTCAGTAAAAGTGGCTGATTCACAAGATATAAGCACTGGAAAATCAGATGTAGTATAGACATTGTATAAGGTAGGTCCAAGGACAGAGTCTTGTGGAAATCCATAACAGAAAAAATATAGACGAGAAACACCACAGTCAACGTGAACCTGAAAATATCTACCAGACAAGAAACTTTGCAATGTCTTACAAAAGTAAACAGGGAATTTAAATTTTATCATTTTGTATACAAGTCCTTCGTGCCAAACGGAATCTAAAGCCTTTTTTTATATCTAACAATACCATTCCTGTAGATAGTCCTTGCACACGATTTGTTTCACACAATTACAAATTCTTTTAATTTGATGAGAAGTGCTGTGCAAACTTCTAAGCCTTAATTGCTCGTCAGGAAATATTTTGTTCGTATAAAACAAACTTTAGTTATTTTAAATTAAATATCTTTTCATAAATCTTACTTATGCTACTAAGCAAGCTTATGGGCCTAGAAGATACCGGGGCCTTACAAGCTTTCAATAAAGGCACAACTTTTGCTTTTTCCCAAACATCAGGGAAATATTGGAGCTTAATGCATGCGTTTATTATGGTTGTTAAAAATCGTATTCCTTTTCGGGGTAATTTTTTCAAATACACATTTTTAATTTGATCTAATCCCCCCACTTTTCGTTTTAGGAGGCGGTCGACAACACATTTAATGTTTTCTTTGTCAAGAAATGCATTTAAGGGTGTAATTTCAGCTGATGCTTTAATATTTTGAATCGTTTTCTCAACAAGATTATTTGTTTCCCTCTCACCGACCGATGAATAAAATTTGAAGTTTAAAGTTAGTATTGCTTTTTTTGAGTTTTGATTGTTAGAAAAAAATACGTAAAATAGTTTTCAGCGGACAAACTTAAACGCCATTTTATTTCTTTGAAGAAAATGTAAAAAGACATGATTTTCATTAATAATCATAGCCACCATTTTTTAAAAGGTTCTTTTTAAACAACTATTTTGAATTAGAAAGATGATTGAGGATTGCAAATTAAGGCAAATAACTTTCATTTAAAAACAAAATTGAAAAAAAAATTCACTCACCCAAAAATATTGAGTTAAAAAAAAATACATATACCTGCCTATTAATATACTAAAAACCGTTATTCAAAATTAACTAAATGCGAAATAAATTTGGCTACCTACATATATCTTCCTGAATATCAATTTTGATTGAAAGTGGTTAACCAGTTGTCGAGAAAGTCGAAAAAAAACACGGTCCGATGAGAGGTACCGGCAGTGGTGCAGTAGGTTAGGTGTTTACTTGCTACCCCAGAGAACGTGAGTTCTATCCTTTTTAACATCTAAGTAGAGTAAAAAGTGATATATGCGACCCTCTTCCATTCCAGTTCTTATTTCATCGGTAACTCAAACTCAAAGTAATGTGGCCGCAAACTAGGCTGGCAGCGCAGCGGCAGGTACTTAATACTCGTAGATTATTTTAATAGACTTCCTTCCTTTTTCGAAGACATTTAAAAGGAACGGTAAAATGGCTTTTGCTCGGTACTCTGCAATCATATCTAGCCCTGGCCATTGTATATACATTCTCTATAGTACTCTCAGGGTGGTCATTTTTCGTCTGTCCATCTTCCTGGTTGATTCGGAACTAACTCTAAATAGTTGAGACGAGAACCTTAACCGATATTTTACAAGTATTTAATACACTTTTGTTGTCTGTACTTATTCTATATTCACACCAATTGGCGATTTCAGTGCGCTTTATTGCGACTTGATTCAGAACTAAAAAATGATGCTCCATGATAGTACTATATGCAGTGTATATACAAAGCCCTGGCTAGAGAATAATTTTAGCTTTTTTCAATTCAAAGGAAAGTCGGTGGTAGTCAAAATGCTCTGAAATGTATGGGTTTATTAATACGGAAGCTTTGGGCTTAACAAGTCGATACCATTTGCATTCGATTTATCAATAATATTGTTCAAACACTGTCGTTCTTTTGTAGTTTTAGTCTTGTGAAACTGAAAGCTCTGTTGACAGCAGTTGATTAATTTGCATTCAATCTGTTATTTTGGGATTGCCTCACTAGGTAGGTATAGAAATGTCAGGACATGGAAGTGAATTTTTTGTTAAGAGAATCACAGTTAACATCGCCATGAAAGGCCTTTGTATTGTTTCCCTTTATAGTAGATTTTCCACAGATTTTCCATGGTAGTTAGATTGGCCTTTCAACTCGAAAAAGCTTATAGGACATTGCAAACGTAGTCACGTAGACATCAGCATATTTTTGGTGGAAATCGTTCCAGATGGAATCGATGGTTACTAGGAAAAAAATTTAAAAAAAAATATTGATTCATTTTTAAAATATTCAAAACACAAAAAAAAGTTTTATAAAATATTATTAAAAATTCAAAAAATTGGGTTTGCAAATTTTAATAGGCGACAGTATCATTAAACATTACATATTTTGAAAATTTCGTTATAGTCCTTATAATCGTAAGTAAAAAAATCTGAAGCCGTTATATGGGGCGAACGGCCAGTTTAACAAATAAATTGCACGACGGGATCGCACGTACTTGCGCTCATATGGGCGGTCTAATTGTAGAATAAAATTTAAGAAAATTAAAGTTAACATCAAAGCATTTACTCGATTTTTGTGACTTTTGATTGTTCGAATAAAGTACGTTGAATTGTATTGAGTGAAATAATTTAAATGCCATTTTATTTCTTTAAGAAATGTTAAAAAATGTGATTTTTTTCAAAATCGTAGGAGCGGTTTTTAAATAAAAAGATTTTTTTAACAACTTTTTTATAAAAAAATTGAAAAAACTCCTCTGTAGAATGTCAAAATAATCTTAAGTTCTAAATTTGCAGACGATTGGCTCAACCGTTTTGGCTACAGTCCAATATAGATCCGAACAGACAGACAGACAGACTGTATTTTGCCAGTAAAACTCAAATAAGTTTCTCTATCATCGTAAAGTCATGTTTGATTGTTACCTCAAATTTTTTTTGCACGAATGCATAACTTGCATTAAAGTACCTATAATCGCAAATAAAAAATTAATTAGGGCGAGCTGTGTCAGCAAAAATTCTGGATTGTCCTCTTCTCCTGGTCTTACAAAATTATTCATTGCCCGGCATTGAGCCATCCACATTAACCTCAACTTATTCGTCCTTTTCGAAAAAACATTTTCAATTGATCTATTCCCCGTTGCTGAAAACACTGACCAGTCCCAGTCGATCAATTGTTGTAGCCATGAATCCATTTCGAACATGAAAAAAATGCCAATATGATCTTTGTGTCTGAATAATTTAAAGTAGATTTTCAAAATAAAATTGAACGACTTTGGTTCATAATGTCATAAATCTCACAAGTCTTTCAAAGTTATTTTTTTTTTGAGAAAAGTACTGCGATCAATTGGCTTTGATTTAAAAACTATTACATATTCGGAATTAGGGAATTAAATTTTCTGTTATTCTATGCGAACCGCAAATTTTCCCTATTTTCATATTATAGGTACTAATTTACGAATCCTACCTAACTTTTCGAATATTCTATATACATATGTTTTAATAAAAGGATTTTTAAAGTTTTTTTTCAAACATGCAGGCCTGTAGCTGTTTTAATACTGAAAATAGTGGAAAAGTATTCCCAGCATAAGAAATAGAAAATTTAATTACCTACAACCTGTTCAATGAAAATGCAAGATGGCGGCCAAATGGTGAATCTTACAAGTGTGAAAAATCAAGATTATCTTTTCCAACCATCTTTTATTTGAAAGAGGAAAATGAGGACTTTAGCCTAGTAAAATCTTGAAGTTTTGTTCTTGCAGCTTAACCAATTTTTAATATTTTGTGTCTAAATGCAATTGTATGTGAGGTTCTTTTAATTGGTTTACACATGTATTCTTTAATTAAGAGAAATTTATGAAAAGAAAATGAACACAGGAATAGTGAGAATATTTTTATTTGTACCTAAAATGCCAAGGCCGGATATACCATGTCAATTCTGACGCAACATGTCATACGACGTATAGACTTATGGATTAGATCCGTCAATTGCCTACCGTTATTTTTTCCATTTTGTTTACACACAACTCAAAATAATTCTTTTTATACCGCATTACCCAACCTTCCCGAAAAAAACCCTTCCCTGTTCAATCGGCATATAATTTCATGCTCACCATTATGATTACCATACCCCGAATGACAGTTTTGACATGAACTTGATTTTAAGATTGGGTGCCAGCAGCCGTTTGCCGCGGGGTGGCCGTGGCACAAAATGTAAATGTCATCGAATAGATGTCAACAAATTGAATATTCAACAATCCCCTGTCTCAAATTGACGCTGCAATGACATCTAATAATAATAATTTTTATTATTGACTTAGGCATGAGCCCTGCTTCAACATGGATAACTGTCAATTGTGCTACGAAATTCTGTTAAGCGGGAGATGAGGGGTTGCCCCAGCCACACTATCGATCCTGGAAAAAGGCATGGAAGCAGCTCTCCAGAGTGGATAGCGCTGCAGAAGTGTAAACAATAATTGAACATAGCATGGCGACCAGTCCGACATGGTCTTATTTGATCTGGATATCCGTGCGGTAAGTTTAATCCGATAAAAAAAAAATTAAAAATGAGATTGATTTTAGTGGAAACTTTATCGTAGCCTCCGTTTTGTTCAAGAAGAGGGCGAATGCTGAATTGTAAACAGTTAATCTAATTATACAAATATTCTCTTGACACTCTAATCAAGAGTGACATTTTTGGTAAATTTTAAAGTTTTGTAGTAGTTTTGTAGGTAATGTCACGTGGCATTGCTATGCCTAAGGGGTTCGGGGTTTGATTCTCAACCAGTCGCCTTGTTTTTACCGGGGGACTGTCTATCTTCCAAGAGTAAACTTTGTCTTTAAAAAGTGCATCACAGTATCGTTCTGATTTGTCGGTAAATAATTCTAAGTCCTCTTTTCTCATGGACGTAAGGACAGAAATAAAATAAATAAGCATAGAACAATCAGATTAATCAAATTATGCGAACGTATTTTTGTTGTGCATCATAACAAAAACAAATTATTAGCCTGGCTGCTCCCATACTAACTCGGGTAAAGCATAGCCATTTGAATGAATTTGAATATTGAATTTTCAAAAAAAATCTAAAATTAATTAAAATAGAAAACAATAATTATTAAAAATGTTTGTATCAGATCATTTCAAATATAATTTTTTATTGAAATCCATTCAGCGGTTACCGAGAAAGTCGAAAATTAAAAAACCGTTATGTGAAAGGTGCCGTTAATAGACATCTCCGGTATATTTGGTTCTAATTAGCTGGTAGCTACTACCAACACAAAATTCTCAAAAATGTTCATTAAAATCGTTGGAGCCGTTTTCGAGAAAAATAAGCTTTCCTTAATCGTTATATGGCAGGTACCGTTATTTTTAGCCCTAAAAGTAAATTTTCAATTTCCCCTCTGAGGAATGCCAAGAGATACCCACATACTTTTTTTATTTTTTTATTTATTTATTTTATTGATTTCAAAATCACTTACAGTTGTCTTATAAAATCCGTAAGCCTTTATATGGGTCTTAGCAAAATTTAGTTTTAAAATTAAATAAATTTAAATTAACAATATATTTATTTGCATATATGCATATATTGAGAGAAAAAAAAAAGAAAAAGAAGAGAATGAAAAAAAAATGAGAAAAGACATCATTTCGTATTTTCTATTATTTGCCAAATAGTTGAATAATAGAGATTTAAACCTTCTTGTGCATCCTACTCTTCTCAACGCGATAGGCAGGGAGTTCCACAGGCGAACAACATGGACAAAAAAGTGACGTTCTGTGATGAGATAATTATATCTTGGTTGAATAAGAACAAATGACCGAGTCGAGTGAGGGAAGTTCAAGATACTGTGAAGATAGTCAGGCTGTTGAGTTTGAATAATCTCATGCAGATAGCTGATCGAACGGAAGTTCATTAGTTGACGAGGCTACAGCCAGTTATACATTTAGAAAAAATTGAAATGTGGTCATAACGTCGAAGATTGTAGACATAGCGCGTGATATTATTAAATGCGACATTTAATTTGCGGCTAGAAGCAGAGTCGATGCTACAGAAAACTTCACTTCCATATAACAAAATGGGCAATAAAAGGGTTTTGGCAAGGAGTAATTTAACTTTAAAAGGGACATATTTTGCAGTGACCTGAAGCACCCGGAGGCTTCCATAGACTTTCCCTATGACACTATTAAGATGATCAGTCCATGTAAGGGTACGATTGAAAATGATTCCAAGGTTTCTCGCGGTGACGACGTATTCAATGGTCTCATCTTGAAGTTTTACATGACTGAGAAGCGAGATATCAAACGTTTTTCTGTAAATAGGAAGAGTCATGGATTTGGCAGGGTTAAGGCAAAGTTGATTTATTTTAGACCATTGTAAAATGTTCAGCATGTCCTCATTCATTAAGGCTATGGCCTCATTTTTTATTGCAAATGGTCGATCAATGATAAGCTGCACATCATCTGCATAAAGATGTATTAAGCAATGTTTGACAACTGTTGGTAGATCATTTATGTATAGAGAGAAAAGAATTGGCCCAAGATTGAACCCTGTGGCACTCCAGATAGCATATTAAAAAGAACACATTGTTGTCTTCCGCTTAGATACGCGTTAATTAGCTTACAGGATACTGAACTGAACCCAAACAAATTCCGCAGTTTATTACATAGAATCGTATGACTGACAGTGTCGAAAGCTTTAGAAAAATCTAAAAGCGTTAAAAAAGCGATAGAGTCTTTGTCCAATGCAACTCTTATTTTTTCAGTTACGAAAAGTAAAGCTGACTTGCAGCTCCGCTTTGAACGAAAGCCAGATTGTGAGAGACTCAACAGGTTGTTAATTGAAAGGTGTCGGTTAATTTGTTCCAGAATAGTTTTTTCGAACACTTTTGAAAGAAATGGAAGAATAGCAATCGGGCGATATTCTGTAGCCGTACCTCTTTGCTTTTTAGGAACACAAACAATTTTGGCCATTTTCCATTGCAATGGAAATTCAGAAAACGTTATAATACTATTAAAAATATGTGCAATATATTGTAATAAATATGGAAGCAGCAGCCTTAAAAACTTAGGTTGCATTAAGTCTATACCTGTAGCGTTCGATTTTATGGCTAATACTGCCTCTACAATGTCTTCCTCTCGTATTCGTATAAAATTAAAATTTAGGTGGCTGTGGAATTCTCAATACAAAATTTTAATGCGATCGCTTACCCCGTTTAGGTTGCAGATTGATATACACCCGGACATACAGACAGACGGACATTTTTGTCAATGACTTTTTTAGGCTTCTCTATGATCGTAATGTCATATTTGATTGTTATCTCAATTTTTTGTATATTCACGAATCCTAAACTTGGCTTATAGTCCCTATAATCACAAGTAAAAATGTAGGTATGTAATTTTGTTCTGTTATAGGCTTTGATCCAGTTCAAGTACATATTGAATAACTTTTGTTTATTGGTTAAGCTGGTATGACCAATTTTATCAAGTTCTTAAAATAATTTGTAATTTTAGTGAATTATTGAAAGAAAGATTATTTTAAGGCAGTTTCTTCATTGTAGTCAAGCTTTTTAAATTAGTTTAGCAAAGTGTAGCAGGGTGTTTTCATGTTACTTTTTGCTAACCTTCAAAATATTCAAATTTTGGCAGGACAAGGTTTAAAATCAAAAAAATTATGGAAAATGAATTTCTTTCGATAACAAATCGAAAAATGAGTATGTTTTAAGATTTATTTTGAATGAAGTAAGTCCAAAATTAAATTTGTTGACACAAACCTTGAACGACGATTGAAGCAATTGAAGCAATGTTCAAGATGATTGCCATTCTCTCTTCAAGAAGAGCCATAAGCTTTGGTTAAAAATAATTTTAAGTTAATGCATAATTACTTAGGCTACTTACATCTTCTGGAATATCAATTTTGATAGTTATCGGATCACCAGTTTTTGAGAAAGTCGAAGAAAAAATAACCGGTCCTATGGGAGGTACCGTTTTTAGCCAATCATATTAATTTTTTTAAACTTGCCTTATAGTCCCTATAATCGCAAGTAAAAATGGGCACGACTGGGTCGCATGTACTTGCTCTTTTGTGCTTAATCACACTGGAAGGCAAGATCTTTGATCGAATCAAGTTATAATTGGGTACAAAAATCACCACCAGAATTAGTTTTATAAATTTATAAATAATATAATTTTTTATTATTTGTTATAAATATGTACTTCGAAGATTGTAGGACGTATTTTGATAAATATGGTTTTTTTTTGGTTTTTGAATTTTTCTTCATTTTTAGATTTTGGTATGCAGTTTTTTTAGAATTTATTAATATACAGCTGATCATAAAATAAACAAAAAAAAATTTTGTTCGATTAGTTTTTAAAAAAACATGGAATTGACATACATATATAGTCCTATTATTGCAATTAAACATTATTATTATGGAATTATACCTATTTAAAGTTAAAAAAAAAGTTATAAATAGGGAAACGTGTGTTCTAGACTTTGTATGCAAAACTTGATTGGCAATTAAAATCTTTTCAAATTTTAATTATTTTTAATTTTTAATGAGTCTGTAACGAGAAAGTCGAAGAATCAACAAATTGTTTTATGGTAGGTACCCCTAACTGACTTTTCAGATAAAATTATTTGGAATAAAAGATAAAAAAGAAATAAAATATTTATAAAAATATTCTTAAAATTGTTCGAGCCCAAAAAAAAAATGATATAAGTAAAAATATAGCATTGTATAGAGTCATCTGAATTACGTCGGGCCCCTATTGTTGAGCCAACATGATTTATTTAAGTTATACTTACTTACTTACTTACTTAGGTGGCGCTACAGTTCGGGACGAACCTGGGCCTCAACCAACATGCCTCTCCAGCCAACTCGGTCTTTGGCTAGCTGCCTCCAGTTTTGCACTCCAAGTTGGTTGACGTCGTCCTCCACTTGAGCGCGCCACCTAAGGCGAGGTCTTCCTTGACTGCGTCTACCCTCTGGGATGGAATCGAAGATCCTGATGAAGATTTAAGTTATAAGTTAGTTTAAGGTAGGGTGTCCATAATGTAACTAGAAAATAAGAGTACATTTTTAAAAGTCAAATAATACTATCATGCCCCCCTCGTGGTTCCAGCAGAACCAAAATTATGTATCTTTTATAATTAAATGTCTAATTTTGGCTTTATAAGCAAATTTTATTGCATTTAATGTTTAAAAATAATTTCTCACATATGGCCTCCGCGACTGCGCCTTATGAAAGCCATGATGTCGGTCCAATTTTACACCACTTTTCGATCACACCTTCTCTAAGTTCATCAATAAGGCATCTAATGTTGGTTTCTAAATGATCAATCGTTGCTGGTTTATTAGCCCACAAAGAGTAGTCCAAAATTGTCGGATCACACGAACGAGGTGGCCAATTCACATGAGATTATTCGGTTATAAAAGTGATTGTTGCACGCGCTCTACGGCATGTTGCACCGTCTTGTTGGAATCATATCTCCTCTAAAAAAATTGCAATCATATCAGCAATACAAAAATCAGGAATCAATTGCCTCTAGCGTTCGCTATTCACGATAATATTTGCACCGGTTTCGGATTTAAAAACAAATGGGCCCTGATGACACCTTCGGCATTTAAACCGCACCAAATAGTGATTTGGGGATGTAATGGAGAATCAAGAGTCTCATGAGAATCTCACTCCAAAAACGACAATTCGGCTTGTTCATATACTCGCTAAGCCAGAAATGAGCCTCATCATGATTTGACGATAAAAATCTTGTTCCATTTCTAGTTGATTCTCAGCCCATTTACCAAACACAAGACGCAATTGATGGACCGCTGGGCTTAGATCTATCACCACTTGAATCTTATATATAGATGAAGGCCAAGATCTTTGCTCAAACTTTTCCAAGTAGTGAGAGAGCGAGCAGGGACCGAGTTGCCAACAACGGATTTCGGATCGATAAATTCGGGTCCTCCGTCATACTCACATCTACAGCAGCGATGGCTTCTTTTGTACGCACGTTACGTAGTGTAGCTTCTAAGATGGACGATTATGCGCACCTTAAGCTTGACGAAGTGCTTTATAAGTTTGGAGAACCAAGCGAAATTTTGTAAATAAATTTCAATGATTTGTAAATGTTCTAAGTCTTTGCATGGTGATTTGTCATAGCATGGAAAAAAAGTCAAACACACTTCATAAGTATGACAGTTAGTTTGACAGTTATCCCTAGAGGAATATCTACACCTCTAAAAAAAACACCCTTTTATTTTCAAAACAAGGGCTTGATTTTCGAATTTTGAAACATTTTTTAAACGTGTTAATGTAGTTTTATATCAAAAATTATTTTGATGTTGAAATTTCAAAAAAGAGGACAAAAAAAGAATTTTATAAAAAAGAGAGTGTAAAATAGATCTGAGTTGAAAAAGAGAACATGTTTTTTTTAAAAGAGATGTTCTGGAAACCCTAGTTTAAGGCCAATTGTACATACATTTTAACGAATTTAATAAAATAATATAAATAATAAAAAAAAAGTTCGAGCCCTTTTCTACAAAAATATACAGAATTATCTCTTTAAGTTTGTTATATTCCTCCGTCACCGTAATGTTATGCTTGATTGTTAGATAAATGCATAAATTCAAGGTCATACATATATGCATATATTACCAATTTTATACCTAAAAACATTAACAACTATGACCTATGAACTATGACTATTTCAACAAAGAAATCATTCAATAAAATCACCCAAACCACAATATTTCATTAGAAAATATCTACATAATTTTAATATGTTTTCGTCACCGTTGCATGCATTGAAAACGACATCTGTGTCATGTTATTAAATTCTCGAGGACTTAAGCTCATAAGTGGAAGCCATTCACCTAAATTGTCAATTATGTCATAATATTTAAGAGTCCAAATTTTTTCAAAAGTATTTACATCATATTTTTCCCTGGAAAAAGGGTTTGCTAGACATAGAATTAGGCCAGCTTATTTAAAGTGTTCTAACCCATTGAAAAACATTATGAATGCTTAAAGGTACTACAAAGGGAAATGAAGTCGTCTCCCTAACATTTCTTCCTCGTTCTCGATCACCACCTGCGTCTGGTATACGTTCTCCACATGTGATCACACGACTAAGCGTCGCCTATAGTCTCAAAATATTCACCACCACATTCAGAAGTAGCTTGCGCGCATTTCCCTTTACTCTACAATAATTACCTAAACTGAAACAACTCCGTTTAAATTCAATTTAAAGACACTTTTATCTTTCAGTTGCAAACGAAGACTAATTGAACCATCATCATGTTTCCTTTCTGTTCATGGACTGATATGCCCGATGGGTATTCACTAGGCATGGCATCCTCTCTGTGTTATCGATCATCGCTGGAAAAACAATTGAATTCGCTCCTTTGAATTACAGCATGATGTTCCTAAAGTGACACCACTCATAAATTCCATCATCCCCGATTTCGAACGCCTTGTCCGTATCTTATTCCTCTGTGCATCTTCCCCAGATCTGGAATTATCTTATCGATCGATCGCGTTTAATATTTTCAAAACATCTCTCAATTTGGTGCATCCATCCAGCAGCAGGACCCTCCCTGTCACACATTTTGTCAGCTTATAGGACAATTGTGGGCACTTGACAAACAGACTTTTCTTCGGGACACATATCCGACCATCAAAGGATCAGCAGAGTACCAATGATCGCAATCTTGCACTTGGCTCCTATAAAACGATAAAACTTTTCAACTGAGGAATATAATAAAGTAAGAAGCATAAAAAGAGAGAGGGAGAAATAAAATTTATGATCCTCTGATCCCGATCAGTGATCTTTTTGATCGTTGCTGTTGCTATCATCTGATTTTCTTTGGAATCGATTTAATTGGATTCGTTCTTGGCTGCTGTAGTAGTTGATTACACTCGGTTTCTTCGTTAGGCCTTATATTTTGATATGATTTGGGCATTTTAGGACTGTAAGAAAATAAAACGTTGTCCTTTTTGTTTCGCATATCAAGATTGAATGCCTAGGAGTTTGAAGGAACATTTGACGCGAAATGTCATTCGATCGACATCTCTGTTTTATTTTTTTTGTGGACAGCATTCTTGGTATTGACATTCAAATGGCGCGACAAAACACATTGAGTATAGGTATCTTCATCGGGAGAGAGAGATATGCTAACAGCAGGCAATTTATGGCCTAACAATGGGTAATTTATTGATAGTTTGACAATTCCAGTTTAGATACACATCTCAATGACCCACATCTTATGTCATTTTTCGTCAGAAGAAGTGACCTTTATTTTTTATCATTCTTTTTTTAAATGGAATGCACATATGCAAGGGCCAATTAGATTTAGTGTTTTTGTTTTGGTTGATATCACACGTTAATTGATGACGACGACTGAGGAAACCCAAAAAAAAAAACGAAAACGAACTAAGAAGTGCAAATTAACGTTAATTGAGACATTTGCCTAATTTGCGCTAAAAATTCTGAGAAGGATAACATAAGTTGCGTTTGGTGTAGTACGGTTTTTTTCAAGGGAAATCAAATGAAGTAATTTTGGCTTCTCTGGCAATGGTTTCAGACAGAGAACTGAAAAATGGGTTTTGGCAGCTTCCTTTTGGCGGCATTTAACATTGAATTGATTTTAATGAGGCCTATATAGCCTTAAGAAATCATGATTTCTTCTTATGTTGAAGAAAAGTAAGTCTGAAAAATATGTTTTCTTATTGACTTTGAGAGAGCCTAACTAAAGCTGAAAGGATGGATAATAGCTATACAAGGATAAACAAAAGTATATTTAAATAAACCCTACTAATTGTTGGTAGAAAATAGCATGGTATACCCTATATCAACTTATAAAATGTTGAAACCAATATTTCAAACGTTTTCAGGTTTAAATAAAGAATTCCTTCAGTTGTGTTAAAAATATTTATTTTTTTTTTAAATCGTTCAATATTTTCAAAATTGTTTTGATAATAAATGTTTTTTTTTGTTGTTATTTTTTGTCTACAATTAAGTTAGTTATAAAATAATGAATAATAAAACAGAATTAAATAAATTGTGTTAACAGTGTCGAGTAAAATTTGAAAAATATTAAGGGAAATTCAAAGTACCTACTTCTTCGATTTTTTATCGAAAAAAGTATATCTATATGAAAAAGTGTGATTTTGTTCTCAATTTTTTTTGAACGCTTTTATTAAAACGGTTTTGTTTTAGAAACATTTTTTTAAATAAAAAAAATTATTCAAGAATGCAAACTTAAGAGTAAAAATAACCAAATTAAAAAAAATTCACCCAGCCATTTTCCCATTTTCGAAACATCGATAAAAAAATTAAATTATTAAAAATACAAAAAAAAAAGTTTTCAAAAATATTTTAGTGTGAAATTACTTTGGCTACCTACATCTTAAAAAAAGAGCTGGTTGTCTGTAAGGTCTTACGAAAACATTGATGGCAGCAACACCAACATACAGCCAGTTAACTCACACCCACAAACCCTCTCGTTAAATCCACATCAGCATGAAGACATCAGCATGAGTGTTATCAGCACGAGTCTTATCAGCATGAGTCATGTTCTTTGGTATGTGTGTCATCGATTTATAAGACGTTATCACGTCAAAAAAATAAAAAAAAGTTCTTAGTAAAATGTCAAACTATTGGATTCGGTGAAAACACTATTCCCTGGTCGGTGTAATAGGGGAGGGTACGATAACTTGGCCGACAAGATTTGATAACCGGTTTTTTTAGAGGGTTCAAAAACAAGGAATTTTTTACTATAGGAACCTGGGGTCTCCCTGTGCATTCTGGGTAACGCCAAATGAATTGCTCTACTGAACCAACAAAGATGCATTATGTTTATTAACATTAATCCTTAAAATGGAATCACCGTCACCACCAAAAATTAAAAAAGTAGTTTTGGTAATTTTCGATTCTCTCAAAAACTAGAAGACATAGAAGCATGCGGTTTTTGTGTTCGATTAAGAACTGATAGTTACATGAAACACATATAAGCTAATTTACAATTTCATTTCACAATTTTAAAAACAATCGGTCTAAACTTTTTTTTCACGTTTTTTATCAAAATTTGGACTTTGAATGCGAACTTTTTAAAAACAATTGACATGAGTAATTTAATTTATATGCAGGATTATAGAACAAACTTCTGCCTTTCAAATGCAGTACAGCACTTTATTGTAAGTGTTGTCCTTGTTTTTCAATATTTTTTTTCAATTTAAACCATTTTTTCTAAAAGTACCCCTACCTCCTAAGCGGGGGGAAATAGACCCCCCCCCCCTTCTCGTAGTAAAAAGTGCTTGTTTTTGACCCCTCTACAAAAACCCGTTATCAAATCTTGTCGGCCAAGTTATCGTACTCGTGCCGTGTAATATCGTTTCGAAGGCAGAAATGATGAAGAAGGGCTCGACTAGGTTATGATTGGGTGATCGTAACTAGCTGCACGGACTGGAAAGCAAATCCCAAACATTTAAAATTTTACTACCCGATGTGTTTGCGTTGCCGTGCAATATATTTTACTTACTACAAGTTGGCCCAAAATTAATCACCTTAATACTTTTGTTTCGCTGTTATTTTTCTTAGGAATTAAAATTGTTGGTCCTATTTGTGGATTATTAATTGAATTAGAATTTTGTTCATCAAGTCGAAAATAAAGATATTACACGGGCTCGTTTTACGGCATTTTCTATAACTTGTGTTGTGTCACAACTACCGGCTATAGGTTATCGCATTCCTGACCGATATACTTTTAAAGGGCTTCAAAAGAATTAAGCTTGCTTACAGAACCTTGGCACTTCAAATAACCCCACAATAAAAAGTCTGGATATGACAGGCCAGTTCAAATCACCAAAGCGAGAATTTAGACGATACGGTAATGCTTCTTTCGAATATTGTATTTTTTTAGGAGTATGACTTGTTGACGTCTATTCTGCACCTGTATAATAACTTCCCAAATTTCAAAACAGAATTTAATTTTGCCGCCATTTGCAGAAGTTAAAGCATCATTCATCCTATATTTCTCGTTATCGCAATGGCATGTTTGTTATCGCAATTTTCGTATGTTATGCAAGAATGCAAAACTTGCCCTTTTAGTACTTATATGTGTAGTTAAAAAGGGGCATACGAACTTTGTCATTTTCTTACAGAAAATGTCTTTCTGACTGCCCAGCGTTCTGTTTATTTGATTTTTGGCCTAAAAGGCTAAATCAATTCCTTTACGTGTTTCATCATTTAACTTCTTTACAGGGTTTATAAAATTATAGCAGTATAACCGTCAATGAAAGGTTTATTTCTTTTCTTTTACTTGCGACATTAGGTGCTATAAGCAGTGGTCTAGCTGGGTGAATAAGGGCCCTGCTGCATCGACAGAAAATCGGGACGCAGCTAAAACTAAAATTAGCGATAGGGATAAGATGAGTGAATATATTGAAAATATTTTTAAATTAAAAATTAAAATATAATATACCTACATTTACCTCTAAAGTAAGGTCAACATGTAATATCTCACCTTTATATAATAAGGTGTACGAACGAAAATATGAAATATTTATTACACAGATAAGATCATTACATGAATTTTTTACAAATTCATCTATTAATTCGCTTAAATCCAAGTTTGATGGCGCCTTATTTTCGATCGCAATTAATGACAAATTTCACTTCCACAAGTAACTGGGATTGTTTGAAATAACAACATTGCTGTATATACATCCGAAAAATAACATTGAAGCACTTCAAATTTCGATATAATTTCTTTACAAATTTGGTGAAAGAACCATCAAGCCGTCAGCTTGGGCGGGATAAGATGACACATATTGAAGAATTAAAGTAAAAAAATAGGTACTATTATAACAGAATATTTCATTTGAAACTCATCACATTTTGTGAGTAAAGTTGTTCCATTCTACTGAACAAATTTGTTGTAAACAAAAACTCCAACATTTCCTTCATCATCTTCGCTCCTAATAGTTGTAGTTGCAACCGAGAACGTGCACTTATATTTAGGTAGGAGAAAAAAATTATTAAGAAAACAAAGTTCGTTTAAGCTTGTGAGCAGGCTTGAGGTTTTCTAGCTTCGGGAGCTCTCTCCATTCCTTTTTTGAATTCTGGGGGCCCTTAGATCTTCAGGGCTCTGACGCACTCCACCTCTTTGCACTATGATAGCTACGCCACTGACTATAAGGCAAGTTTAGGATTCGTAAGTATTAAGAAAATTGAGATAACAATCAAATATGGCATTTCGATCATAGAGAAGCTTAAAAAAGTTAGTGACAAAAAATGTCTGTCTATATGTCTGTCTGTATGTATAACGATCTGTAGTCTAAGGGGCTTAAGTGATTGTCTTCAAATTTGGTATGTGTGGTTCTTTTGGCATTCCTTAGAGGAGAAATTGAAATTTTTTTTTTAATGCTAAAATCAACGGTACCTGCCCTGTAACCTTTAAGAAAAAGCTTATTTTCCTCAAGAATGGCTTCAAGGATTTTGATGACAAAATTTGAGAATATTTTTGTAGTTATTGGCTTTAATCTCGTCCAAACCGAAATTACGGGAAAAGTCTAATAACGGCACCTGCCATTTACCTAACGTTTTTATTATTTTTCCTTTTTCTAACTAACGACTCATCGAATTTCTGTCAAATTGTATAATTGAAAAGATCTGGCATGATAAAACAATTTTGCATACCAACATTTTAAATAACTTTTTGGTCTCTTATTTATAGTTACATAATTTAAAAAAAAAAACTGAATTGCCATTTTTTTTTTAATTAATCAATGAATTTTATTTTAAACTTTATATTAATTATATTATTAATTACTATACCAAAATTTAAAAAAGAATTTTTTTATCAAAAAACTAAAAACAAAAAACTGGATTTTATTAAAATCGGTTCTACAATTTTCGAAATACTTTTTTTCATAAATTCTATATTATATAAGGCGTGTGATGGCGTACTTCATTTTTACTTAAAAACCGTTAAGTGTAGTGGTTTTGACATTTTAAATAAGTTCAGACCGTGTCATTTTTTCTACGCAAATGTTCCTTGTTTCTTTCAATCTGATAAGAAACGTAGGAGCAAGTACGTGCGACCCAGTGCCCATTTTTTCTAATGATTTTATGTATCATCTACTGTTTCGTCAAACATTTGTGTCGAAAAAACTTTGTATAAAGGAAGTACTTTTGATATATTTTTTTTATTTTCGAACTAGCTGACCCACCCGGCGTTTCGCGGATATACCTTACATATTCTGAATCCCGAAAATAGTGCCACATATCGGGCCAAACAGTAACACCACCAACGTAATCCTGTTAAACAAATAAATTGTAATATTGTTGATATGAAAATATAACTACACATGAAATAGCCTTAAATAGTCCTTACAACATAATCTATCTGCATGTGAAAAAGCCCATCAAAATCGATGCAGCCGTTCATGTATAGATTTCTTGGTAATGGCTCATTGAATTTCTTTCTGAGTTTCCAATATTTGTTCGTTGTATTTTCCGTTTTTGAACTTAATCTAGTACAGGGATTATATTGTTTTTGGTGTATCATTTTATTCCACAATAACAAATACCAGTAACTGTTTGAATGTTAAGCTATATAATAGGTTCTAATGTGAGTTATGTTATCGGGCAGATTAGTTTAATTAGGATAACAATCAAACTTGGCAAATAGACATAAAAACAAGAAACAAGAACGACATCTGGGGAGACAATTCTTTTTTCGTCTAAACTCGAGTATAACTTCCACCTCTGGGCAGGTGCTTCACAAACAAAATGTTCACTCGAAGTAGCCAGCTGCATTATAATACTCGTAATACTCGTCTCGCAAGTAATTCTCATCAGTTCACCCTTGAGCCCAATTTCGGACGTACCGTAAAATATAGGGATTCTTATTTTAGCCGAACAACATGAATATGGAATGGTTTACCCGACGAGATTTTCCCTTGCCATTTTGATCTGCAAACATTTAAAACCAATGTTGATCGACACCTCCTAAATGCCCCCTCCCTATCTTCATAATGCCCGCGCAGTGTGTCCTTTGTACGCGCGTTAATTATAAAAAAAAAACTCGTTCAGCGATATAACAATGTAGGTATACCGCTCCCTTTACATTTCTTATGGGACTACTAATACGTTTGCATTTATGTTCTTTTTTCTTTTTTCTATGCAGATAAAGTAACACTTGAGTTAAAAGCGAAATTTTGTCTGGCTGTATATCCGTCTGTAGGCCTATACAGATGTATTTGTTAAGTGTAGTTGTTGCACGATTTAACAAATATGCAAATGTCGACCCTCTACAGAGGAATACTTTTAGTTTTTGTCTTTTGTCTTTTACATGTTCGTTTTTATATCTATGATCTTCATGATATCGAGTTGAACTACAATTCTCATTTTATTGCTCTACCTTAGATCTACAACAATGGAGTTTTTTTGTTATTATATTGCAGACACGAGTACGATTCATTTCTTTTTTCATGTTTGATTTTTCTCTAACTACACCGCAGATGCCTAGTCAACTTCTTAGGTGCTAGTGTCGCTCATTTTGTGGACAGCAGTACCACCTGTTCAAAACTTTGATAAGGCACATAGTTACATCTACGTAAATGCACAAAAGTATCACTAAGGTAATAATATTACAACTACCTATAAAAAGAAACAAATAATCAGGCTTTCATCAATTAGTAAATTCATTGCCAAATTGGTCTTCTATAAAAAACCTTTACAAACCCTCTGACAGTCCTGACAAAAAACTACTGATCATTTAGGTACACCACCAAAAACAAAAGCGTTTTTAATGTAGTTCCAAAAGCCAAACCATACATCCTTAATTCACTCACTGCAGGCATTGTCATCTTCTAGGTACTCCAACAAGTTTTTTACTTGGCAGTTGGCACCCAGTGGCGTTGATACTTCCAATGCGGATAGTCATAAATAAAAGGTCTCCAGAGGGAAAGAAAGAGAAGCACAAAAAAGGGCATTCAAAAACTGAAAACTCGTCGCATTAACAATAATTTCTGCATTAAAAACCAAACCATTAGTAGTAGGAGAGTCTTGCCATATCATTTGACCATGTTATCCTGGTAATGTTCCTACAAAAGCTACTCCCGCGAGCCGAAAAAGACCTAACACAAGGACACTGCCAGGACCCAGACATAAAAACACAAAAATGGTGCGAAGAGTTTCTTCGTTTGATTTATGAACCACAACGGGATACCTTTGAACACCTATGTTCATACATCCGTATGTGCGTATTTGTGAAATGACTACTAGCAAGAATGCAACCCGGATGATGGTTGTACGTATAAGGAAAAAAATCGAAAGGATACCAAAAATGCTAAGGACAGAATAGAATAAGCCATTGAAAAGACACCGCAGGTGGCAGAGGTTTGGTTTCAATAGAAAAAACAAACCGATGATAATGCTTTAACTGCGCTTCTCCGCTTCGCCATTGACCTTGGGTGACTCTTTTTTAGGGACATACCTAAAATGTCCTTTTTCTGCCTCTGACATTTTGTGTCAATCAGAATGTTATTCATCAGGTTGTTCCACCGAAATTGACTTAAACCGTGTCGAAAATTTACGACAACCGCATACCGATCCTAGAAGACTGAATTTATGACAGGGTAATTATAGCATGACATTTATCTTCTAATCTGCTTGTATTAACCGTCACTAATAATCACACCAATACCAACAATTTCCAAAATAGTCAGATTTTCACTATTATTGTTTCGAAACAGGATCTCAAAGGATCACAGCGAAGGCAATAAATTTGTTACGGTCGTCGGCGTTTTTGGTTTACGATGAAGTTTAACTGTCTGTTGAACAATACAGCATATTATTGATGCAGCTTATCCATAATATGTGCAGTTCCATGAAATTTTGATTGACAAACAATTTACAAGAGTGGTCTGTGATGGGCCAAAACGCCAAAGGATGCTGGATGTCGTTGTAGCTGTATGGGGGGTACATTTTCATTTTTAACGAGCTCATTTTCAAAATACCACCATTAAAATTATGCTGAGGGTATTTGGAATCTCGTTTTTATTGCTTGTGCCAGTTATCTGAAGAGAGTGTTGTTATGACATGTAAAGTGAGAGATGTAATGACGGAATAAAGGGGTTTATGGATTGTTTAGCCGACGCGACGATGACGCCACCACTCAATATGAGGGGACACTTAAAATATTTAAATGCTATGGTTCCCAACATGCATGATGTTTAACATTCATTTATCTCTCTTGGGGATGTAAACAAAGCTGTTCGTACAAATGACATAGTATTTTTTGAGTGTTAAAAATGATTTCCAGGAATAATATTGATTGAAAGGCAATGCGAAGGCAGAATGTTTATAAGGGCTGTTATTTAAGATAAAACATACCTAGATGACGAATTTATTGACATAATTGGGGATTCTTCTCGTTATAAAAATATGATTTGTGCTCAGAGGTGTAAAAGAATGCAGTATTTCAGTACTCCAGTCAATTGGAGTTTAATGCTTCGAAAACTTAATGCTGTCTTCTGTCGTTTAAGCTTAACATACCGCAATCCCATTGTCCATGAATGGCATTTACATCGAAGAAACCGAAAAGCTTTCAGTACTCGGTATGTGTGTCAACGACGACCTCCGATGGAACGACTATACATTTGTGCGTAGGTTTTCTGTATCGATGCAAGAATTTTTGTTCCCCTTCTGATCTGGCTACAACTTACAAAGCGTTTATACGCCCAAAACTCACACCTCTTGGCAGGTGCCAAGTGTTTCCAAGTGTTGTTGTAGTTTAAATTAGTTCTGAAATAAATAATGTATAATTTGTATTAAATTTTTAACAACTGCTTAAGTGACAATGGGCCATATTCATAAAGATTTACTATAGTCGATACTTCTAAGTCTACAGTTTTAGGATATTTAGTTAAGTAAACACAGCTGCTATTCATAGATAATTTTCTTGCTGTGATTAACTGAACTGGAGATTAGTGAATACATCTACTACAATTATACTTCACACGATGACAATTTTGATATCACAGATGTCACATAAAAAAAAAATATTCAAACTAATTCTTCCCTACTGCTGCTGTGCCATCAAATTTGTTTAATCATAGAAAGGTTCTTCATAAAATGTTTATTTAAATTTTACAAAATAAGAATACAAAAAAAAAATAAATATTCTGTGTCTGTAGTAGCTGTAGTGCAATTTTGTTTTGCCATTTTAGCAATAATTCTGCTAACTTTTTATTGAGAAATTCCATGAAGGTCAGCTATAAAAAGGATTTGAACGTACTTAAATGTTGCAAACAATTTTTTTGTGTAGGTACCTACCTATATCACTCTGGTGGACATTTCTTCCATCTCAACACCATTTGAACTGGCAGACGTCCAGAAATCGGCAATCCTCTCTGATTAGGAAGCTCTTGAATCCCTAAATTGTTTGTTACTCAAAAGGATTAAAACGTGGCTTATATATTTTACGCCGTCTTGCTACTGGCACAGTTTGGACATCATTTATTATGTCCATGTCTTCCAGTATATCAAGATCTTCTTCTATATTGATATCAATTGACATTTTTTAATTATTAAATACTTGCAGAGTCAGATATTTATTTAAGAATTATTAAAAACGTATTTGGTTTACAATAAAATGAGAGAATGTGAAATAATAAGCTTTCATTTGACATTTGGTAGCCCTAATAGCAACTTAAACAAAGCATCACTCACAATTAAAATTAAACTCCATTTTATATCTTAATCTTAAGTTTAAATTTGATTATGAATACCTTAAACTGTAGGTTTGCTTGGTTATAACTTAGCAGCAGATTAAAAATTGTCTATGAATATGCCCCAATGAGTTTAAAAAAATCGAATAATGCAAACACTATTCACTCCTGGTACACGAAAGAGCTACGGATTCTTCGTAATTAAAGAAATAAAGCATGGAAGGTTTACCTTCTACTCTTTCTCCAATGGATTACCATCATTATGCACACATTTTGATGAATTTAATACTCTGTCAAATATTTTATATACATATTTACTACGTAAATAATATGGGTATTACTTTAAAAAGTGACTCTAAGAGATTTTGGAAGCTTGTTAATTTAAAGAAAAAGTCAGATGGCTTTAGGGCTATCTTCGGTTTGGAAAAAAACTGTCTATATTTCTAACGCCTTTGCAGCAATTTTTTTTCCAGAACCAATGGTTGTTGATGAACATTTTTTTTTTCACAATCTAAACATACCTTTTAGCAAACTAGCTGTTTTCATATCCCTGTACTGCAAAGGACAGTCCTTGATCTTCTTTCTTCGTTAAAGGATGATTGTTCAGCTGTCCCCGATGGGATTCCTCCAATAGTATTAAAAAAGGGTATGTAAGCATTCTTTGGTTCAGCTTCTTCTTACATTCTCCTACAAACGTTCAAATGCATTAAAAAAAGGTAATAAAGTTGACTGCACTTACACTGACTTCTCAAAATTATTTGACCAACTAGGTAAGTCACGAATTAATCTTGTTGAAGTTTAAAGCTTTTGGGTTTCCTCCTTATTTCTTAGCTTGGATAAAGAATTGGAATGAGAATTCCAAGTCAAATTTAGAAATTTCAGACTTTCAGACCCCTTCGTGGCCGACTCTGGCGTACCCCAGGGAAGCCATCTTGGCACTTTACTATTCATTTTGGCTATAAATGATGTTACATCAGGCATACAATCAAGTGACATTCTTATATTCGCTGATGACATGAAGACAATTAAGTCTGACAGCAGTCTTCTGCAGGCAGATATCGATAGCTTTAGTATTTGTTGCAGTTAAAGAAGTATTTCCCTTAACCCTGAAAAATGCCAGACTATTACCTTCTCTGGAAAACTTATCGGAAGTGCATGCGACTATCATATTTCGCAGCACAAACTGTCGCGTCTTCAGTTTTAAGCATTTGGGTGTCCATCTCACATTCAACTTTTAATTTACTGAACACGTTAATTTTATTGTGAACAAAGATAGCCCTATGTTTGGATTTATAAAACGCTGGGCAAAGAAATTTAGTAATCCATATGTGACCCTTTCCTTGTACAATTGCTACGTACGCCCCTTTTTGAGTATGCTTCTCAGGTATGGACTCCTTATTACGTAATTCATAATAACCGAATTGAAGCAATCCAACACAATTTCATTCTTTTTGCCCTTAAAGGTTTACTTTTAAATGATCCATTCAATCTGCCCCCTTATGAACAGCGAATACAGTTTCTCCACATGCAAACCCTTCATCAGAGGCCTGTTAATAAGGATTTAATATTTATTCATCAACTTATTAAGGGCGAAATTGACGCTCCTTATTTATTAGCCTTTATTTGGTTATATTACCGTGGAGGATCTTAAAACCTACGTGGATCGGTACTTCTGCATATTGACTTTCATAGAACAAACTATGGGAAATATGAAGCTCTAAACGTATTAGCAGACTTTAGCAGATTAATGCTTCGTCTATAGACTTTAATTTAAGTAAAGTGGGACTAAAATCATTATTTTGAACCAGTGCTCCACTATCGTGGTTGTATTTAAATGTTTTTATTATGTACAAATTATTTGTAGTTTACTTTTATTTAATTCTTGTATTTTTTGCATTTGTTTGTTTGTTGATCGATAAAACACGGAAATTGTAAACAGTTTAAAAGTCAGAAAAACAGGTGGGTCTGCCCATATAAGAAACATCTAATTGAAAAAACTACATAGGATCGGAATTTTGTATCTTACTTTTATGTATTAAACGCATGTATCAAAATACAAACTAATTTATCAAGCGCGGATGTATTAAAATTATCTTTTGTTTTTGAGAATATTGATTATACTTTGCTGCGCATTTACAGACTTCATGAATTTCCGAAAAATGTGTTTATTGACAAATTAAGCATTATTTTAAATGCAAACTCAGCTAAAATTTTAATTGTGTTAGGTGCTATCAATATTGATATTATTAACAAAGTTAACAAGGATTCTGAGAATTACTTATTTCTTATGGCTTCATTTGGTCTTAAGAGTTTTATAAACGAACCTACCCGCGTGACGAGTTCTTCAATAAGTTGCATAGATCACATATTTTTGAGGTATAAAAACAACAAAAACATATTTAATGGTCAAGTTTATGATTTAAAAATTGCTGATAATAAAATAATTCCATTAAAGATCTTTTTAGATGATCGTTCTCAAAATATGAAACCCACAAACATAGGAAAAAATTGTGTTGATTATAAACTATCAAATGAATTTTTAACTTTCGAAGGCTGGGACCAAGTTTTTTCAGAAAATAATCCTTCTTTTGCATTTGATTTGTTTTTAAATATCTTAAAAAATCATATTAGTTCAAGTACTTTCCAAAAAAAGCAATCTGGCAAAATGAAACACCTTAAACCTTGGATTAATAATCAACTTCTTAATAAAATAAAAAAAAAAGAATAAAATGAGTTTAAAATTTAAAAAACATCAAAACAATAATAAACTTAAAAAACACTATGAAAATCTATGCAAAACAATTAATAAAGAAATTGAAGAAACTCGTAATAATTCTTATGCTAATAAGTTTTTAAATGCTAAAGGGAATATTCGGGAAGAGTGGAAAGTTGTAGATAACATTTTAGGAAAAAATGAAGAATTGATTTTATTGAAATTGAAGGAGTTCTTGAATCTGATTCTCGAAATATTTCAAATAAATTTAACGAATATTTTATTGAAATTTCAAACAAATTAAAACCTAATTTAAATACTTGTTTTAGTTGTAATTGTTCCATTTCTTCAGAAATTTGCGTTGACGATATGCAATCAAATATTTTCGTTTTTGATACGATAACGTCAAGAGAAGTTTTCAACGTTATTATGTCTTTAAAAAATAAACATTCGGTGTATCTAGCCATTTGTTGAAAAATGTTGCTTGGTATGTTATGGACGTTCTAGCGTTTGTATTTAATAAATTTGTTGAAACTGGTTGTTTTCCAGATCATCTTAAATGTGCTGAAGTGATACCGCTCTTTAAGAAAGAAAAGAGAAAACTTATATCGAATTATAGACCCATTTCACGACTTTCAACTTTTTCAAACATTTTTGAGAAACTAATCAAAGTGCGAATTTTGTCATTCTTGGAAAAGTTTAATTTTTTCTGTAATAATCAATTCAGAGCTGGTTTGTCAACAGAAGATGCTATCTTAAGAGTTTGTAGTCAACTGTATGGAATTTTGAATGGCAAGAAGAAAACTATGGGCCTGTTTATTGATATGACTAAAGCTTTCGATCAAGTCAACCATGAACTTTTACTTAGCAAATTTTATAATGGGGGTTTTCGCGGTTGTTTTTTCAATTTGCTAAACTCCTATTTAAAAAATAGAAAACAAAGAGTCAAAACCAATGGAATGTTTAGTGAACCAAGACTGCTTAAAAATGGTGTTCCTCAGGGATCAGTGCTTGGCCCTTTGTTTTTCTTAATTTATATAAACTCCATTTTCATACTAAAATTAAAAGGTATTTCAACAGCTTTTGCTGACGATATCGTATTCACATATTCACATATTTATTGAAAATGATCTTGAAATCTTAAGGCTTGTGTAAGTGGTTTACTTATCACAAATTAGTTTTAAGTGAAAAAAAAACAAAGTTGATGTGTGTTGAGGTGTCTGGGAATAGTCCTTACGACTTCAATTTACGGTTCCATGGTCACGATTGCAAACAGTATTTATTACCTATTCATAAGTGTGGAATAAATAATTTTGAAGCCAATTATCAATGTTCAAAAAATTGCTTTAAAGTGGAAGTAGTTCATCAGTTCAAGTACTTAGGAGTTATAATTGATTAAACCTGAACTGGAAAGATCATATTCAAATGGTAAAAAATTTTTTGCTATCGGTCATACGAAAAACTTATTTAATAAAACCCTTTTGCTCCGAAAAAGTTTTAAAAATGATCTTTTTTGCTCTTGCAAACTCGAAGTTACAATATGGTATTAGTAGTTGGGGTGGATCTTATGCAAATACTTTTACACCTCTATTAACAGCTCAGAAACATTTAGTAAGAATTATTTTAAATAAGAATAGGATGGCCGAAAGTTTTGTTTTATTTAAACAATTATTATAAATTAAACAAAGCGGAAATATTTCTAGTAGGAGTTATCAAATGTACAACTTACGTTTAAACAATATGACATTAGTCAATGTACCTTTTTCTTACAGAACACATTTCAACCATTTTTTCACATACTCAGCACCAAATATTTTTAATAAATTGCCCTTATTAATTAGAGAAACTCTTTGATTTCCAACCTTTATCAAAAAAAACTAAAGACTGGTTATTCACATTAAATTTTGATGACATTGAATCATTAATTAAGTTTTAAAATAATGTAATCAAAAAACAATAATTTTTTTTTGTAAATATTGTTGTAATGTTCAAAAATATTTAGTTCCTACTATATTTTGTCTATAAAGTTGCTAGCAAGCTCTTCTTTTCTATAATGTTATTATTATTTTATTCTTGTTAATTAAATTACTGGTTGTCACCCCACATCAGTTATTAATGAATTTTTAAATTAGATGTGTCATTCATCGCTAACTACCTAGTTAAAGAATGTACACTATTATTCTTATTTTATTAATGAATTGTATATTTATATAATTTTTAGATTGAATGAATAAAATTAAATACAATAAATAAATACAATAAATAGTTTTCTAATGTCTGGGAAAAAGCTAAAGTTGTGCCAATTTTAAAAGTAGGCAAGCCTGCAATAAGGACTGAAAATTAGAGTTTGCTAAGTAACATCAACAAAGTTTATGAAAATTAAAAGATAAAATGCTCACACTTATATATAATAATAGCTTATATTCAGACGAACAATTCGATTTTAGAAAATTTAATAGCACTTCACATCAAGTGCTTTACAAGATTCACAGGAATGATATTACTAGATTTTGAAAAAGATTTTGACTCTATTTGGCACAATGGCATGATATATAAAATGTAATCTCTTATTTTTCCTAGTTATCTACATATATGTTAAATTGTACAAAGATTCCTGTCAAATAGATGTTTTAAAGTTCATGTAAATAAAGGTTTAACTGTGGTGTACCTTAGGCTTCAATTCTGGAGCCAATTTTGTATAACTTATATACTATTTGAATTCCCCAATTGAACAAATTGTGAGGCAGCTATTTTTGCCGACGATACTGCCATATTCTCTTTACACGAATTTGGTCTAAACATTGAGACGAACCTTAATAATGCGATTGAAAATTGTAGCGATATTATAACCAATGGAAAATTAAACTTAATGGTGATAAGATGCAAGCCATCTTTTTCACCCGAAAAAGAAAAGCTTGTCATCTTCCAACCAACCAATTAGAAATCCTTGAAAAAGCTGTATCTTGGAATAGTCAAGTGAAATACCTCGGCATTCATCTTGATGCCAAACTAACTTTTAACCATCCTATATCGCAAACAATAAAAAAAAATTATCTAGAAATAGGAATGCTATTTCTGTTCATCAATAGAAAGTCCTCACTGTCGATTGAAAACAAATTAATCATTCATAAAGTCATTTTTCAGGCCTTATTTAGAAAATATATATATATAGCTAATTGTCACATGAAAAAGTGCAAATTTCTTAAAACAAATTTTTAAAAATAATGCTTTACCTCCCCTGGCATCATTTGACCTACGATCAACATATAAAGGCGAATTTTGAATTGATTTCGGAAAGAATCCAAAAATTAGCTACTTTATTTTTTAATATACTAGAGTTTTCAGAAAATATCCTCACAAGCCAAGTTAATATAACTTCGCATGATATTATAATGAAATAAGATCTGTGATTTATTTATTTTGTATTTATTAAATTACTTTTTTATTTATTAGTTAATTTATTTATTTATTTACTTATTTATTCATTTATTTATTTATTTATATTTTTTAATTTGATTTAATGAATTATTTTTTATATTTTAATTTTATTTATTTGTTTATTTTAATTTATTTATTTGTAATTTATTACTTCTTTTTTTCATTTAAATGTTACATAATTTATTTAAAATTTGTATTAAAATAATATGTTAAACTATGATTGTAACTTTGTTGTTGTTTTTGTTCTGTAAATTAATGTTAATTTATTAAATTTTGGAGTTTTTAATTGTTTTTCAATTGAATATATTAATCATATATTAATGTAAAATGTATTTATATTAATTAATGAATCCATTGTAATAGAATTTTTGAATAATTTCCCCTTTTTCTAGTCATTAGTTTTAAGTAATTCATACAAACCATTGTAATATTTATAACGAAATAAAAATCTATCTATGTATCTATCTATTACTTTTTGCCAAAAGTTGAAAATGACCGAATTATTATCGAAAATCTGATTCTTCCTCAAAATACCGATGACAGCGAAGCTTCATCAAGATTTAAACGAAAATCATAATTTGAGCTGCTCACGGCCGCTCCAAATGAATTATAAAAGAAAATTTTGAAATTTACGATATCTTGCATAATTAGATAGTCCTTTACTTTGAAATTCATATATGCGACTAGGTGTATACCGCTTGACGCTACTTTAATTTTGTAGCTCAATTTTCTTATAGTTGTCAATACTAATTGGTCAAATTTGTCAGTGTGTTCCAACTTTCTACATAACACAACTTTTCAATTATAATCTGCTGTAAGCCACCATACTAAATTCGTTCATTTCATTCAAAATTAAAAAAACAAAAATACTCTCCCATTTCATCTAGAAATTCCAGGGGATTTCACACCATATTCCCCGAGTCACTGTCTTTATTTCTTGTCTTCATCCTTTTATGCTTGTCTAGCCGCTTTGCGGTCTCCCAATCAATTGATTAAATATAAAAAAACAGATCAAAGTCGGTGTCACACTCAATAGAAACCATTCAGGTGTCACCCAAGTCCAGTCGGTCTACAATGCATTTAAAAAATTGACAGGTATATCATCGGCTTAATGATCCTTCTTCTTATTGTAACAATCAATACAAAAAATTTGTAACAATTCAGAAACATTAAAATCCTTTAAAAAAAAACATATCAAAGGCAAGACATTCTACTACCGCGCACTCATAGATTTGGCCACAATTAGTTGACATCACATTGTTGTCACATTGCTTTTGTCCTTTTTAGCAGTTACTTTTGGATGTTATGTAGGTGGTTCAAATATTCCTTTCATTTTTGATCTTCGCCGAGAAAACAAGTATTGCGGTGTTTTTGCTTTTATTTTGTAAAACAACGACAGAAATATTGTAATGATATTATTAATAATATTATCCTTGAATTGTGCTCATCGAGTTTTATTGTGTTGGCAAAATGTTGCGCCTCTTTTGACTTTTTTGTTTGTATCGTACCGGCTTTGTGAAGTCATTTAAAGGAGGATCCCACGTTTTCCTTTTTGTATACAAGAATTTAACTTTTCTTTGTGAGGAGAGAGAATATCCTGTGGGAGCACATGTTTCGAATTAAGTTTTTATTTCATTTTTGTTAAAGAAAAACATTCCAACCTACTTTGCCAATGAGATATCCTTGCAGGGACGTTGGTGGCGTGAAAAAGAACACCATCATCTAGAAACGAAGCAAGTTATCATTGACAGAAAAGTCTAAGAAAACTCGTTTTAATTTCCAAATCCTAAATGGTATATAATATTTACATGTATGAGTATAGAATATACAATATGTGTACAGTAGAAAACGGAGGAAAATTTAATCAAGCAAACAAGAAAGTGTAACGAATTTTTAATGAAATTTTCTTTTTCTAATTTGTATCTAAATCTCAAATGAAGGCTACTTGGCAAAGGGTTTGATAGATAAAGTGTTTTTCAAAGGAAGAAATAGTACATTTCATATAGGAAATAGTACATATTTGTTTTATGTTTTATATTGAATTGTGTACACAAAACATAGAGTAGTTCTGAAAGGACAAGAAATAAGTCATTTTGGATTGGTGCCAGGAGTAAAGTGGCGTAAATTTTAGTTATCACATCAGGCTTGGCAATATTATTTTGGAAAAAGAAAATTCAAAAGTTCTTATGAATACAAAAATGCTTCTGTTTCGTAAAGTGCTAAAGGTGAATTTAAATTTTGTTTTGTTTTTTTTGAACGTGTAGGTAAAGAAAAAGTGTAGGTTCACTCATTTTAAAACAACTAAGCCAATACCTAGTGACTTTTACTCTCAACCATTCCTGTGTGTGTGTTGTTAATCTGCATGAATGGAACCTACAATTCACCGCCAAGTCCGTAAAGAGAGACAAATTTTACTCTTGGGGGTTTTGTCAATGTCAGTTTCTCGCAAGAGGTGGCTTTGAGCGGGAGTCAAACCCCGGCCCATCGCTTTTAGCAGTGCGACACACTAACCACTACGCCACGGGGCACTAAAACAACTGAACCTATTATTTTTCAGTTTTTTGAATCGCTCGATTTTTTAATATTATTACTTGCATTTATAGGTATACTAATAGGCAAGTTATGCATTCGTTAAAAAAAATATAACAATCAAACATAACATTACGATGATAGAGAAGTCAAAAAAGTGGGGGTAATTATACACTTCACGGTCACCTGGTTTTTCGGTGTAAACAATTCAAAACTGAAAAAAGGCGCGAGTACAAAAAGTAGATGAAGCAGATATAAATTCTTTGTAACAAGATATGCTCACTTTGACTGACTTCGCGTCTGACGCCACTATCATCTGAAAAAGAAAATGTCTGACAGAATTTTTTTTTCTGAAAATTGATAATTTTGTATTTTTTAGTCATTAGTTTGCTATTTTGAAACAAAATACTATTTATTAACGAAAAACGACCGCGAACAAAAATGTAAGATACAAACTTGTGTTGATCAAAAAACCTTGTTTACATGACGATTCTATTTGGCAGTTTCTTCATTCCCCTTTTAGAACAGACACGAACGTTGGTGTTTACACTGATTTCAATTACTATTATTTCCAATACTTTCATATATGTAAACTGTGTTTTATTCGAATGAAAACTGCGAAATTCTAAAAAAATAAAAGGCACGACTGGGTCGCACGTACTTGCTCCTGTGTGCTAATCCTTTTTTAGGTACAGGCGTCTTTTTGACAAAGATTTAATTTTAATGTTTTTGTTTTGACGTGCAACTTCTTTAGAATCGTTGTGGTTTGAAGCTCGAACGAACATGCGTCACGATAAAGGTATAAACACATAAATATATAGGATTGTTAGCTTTTGCAGTTTTTTAGTGTAGTATTATCTTTCCACTTGCTGCTTACTGTTTATAATATAATTTGCTAATAGAAAGATATAAAAAACTTTTTTCAGTTAAATTTTCATTTTGGTATGGAAAAATTTGAACAACTGGCATAAAGATTCGTCGGAATCAGCAGTATGGCAATAATCCTAGGTAAAGGGACCTTTATACGTCCCAATATGGGACCAATGGAATTTATAAAGGATTTAGGTACCTAACGGGTGATTTTTTTGAGGTTAGGATTTTCATGCATTAGTGTTTGACAGATCACGCGGGATTTCAGACATGGTGTCAAAGAGAAAGATGCTTAGTATGCTTTGACATTTCATCATGAATAGACTTCCTAACGAGCAACGCTTGCAAATCATTGAATTTTATTACCAAAATCAGTGTTCGGTTCGGTTGGAAGAAAATCCGCTTTTTTATCGACAAATTTTGTTCAGCGATGAGGCTCATTTCTGGTTGAATGGCTACGTAAATAAGCAAAATTGCAGCATTTGGAGTGAAGAGCAACCAGAAGCCGTTCAAGAACTGCCCATGCATCCCGAAAAATGCACTGTTGTTGTATTCGCATTAATTGTTTGCTCACTTGGTCGATTATGTAGACCATAAATCGGACGGAAAGCGCGAAACACATTTCGAACCGAACACTGATTTTGGTAATAAAATTCAATGATTTGCAAGCGTTGCTCGTTAGTAAGTCTATTCATGATGAAATGTCAAAGCATACTGAGCATCTTTCTCTTTCACACCATGTCTCAAGTCCCGCGTGATCTGTCAAATACTAATGCATGAAAATCCTAACCTCAAAAAAATCACCAGTTATAATAAGGTTGGAAGGAAGGTAGGTACTAAAATTAAGATACACATTCCAACTACTGTTAAGCGAGTGGGTATAGAGACAATATTAAAAGTTAACACATTGATTTTGTTTATTTATAGGAAGGTGTAAACTTTTGTCTTCTCGATTGAAATTTTTGCATTCAGTAGTAATCGAATAGTTTTTTTTTTATTTGTTAGTTGTTTTTGTGTGTTTATCAAAGGCTTCCTTATTTATTCTGTGCTTTTATGATGATGAAAAATACTTAAAAATACGTAAGTATGTATGTAATGTAGGTTGTCACTTTCTTAGTGACAACCTACTTAGACCAGCAATATGAAATAAAATGTTGGGGAAAAAATTGTATGAAATCAAAAAAACACTATTCATAACGTTTTTTGGAAAAAATGTTGTAAGCCATCTTATTTCTTTTGCTGTTTTCTATTTTATGAATTTTTCATTTCAAAATCGTTCGACCAGTTTTCTCAAAAAAATGTTTTTTTTGAAAAACTTTTTGAAAACATATTTTAAAATTTTTTTAAGTATGTCAATTTTAAGAAATCTATAGTTTATACTAGGAGAAAAATTAAAAAAAAAATCTATAGATCTGTTTTCAAAATATTCAAAAAACAAAATATTTTTTTAAAAAAATTATTAAAATTTAAAAAAAAATGTTTTTGAAAATTTTGATAAGCTATATTATTTAAATCATAAAACACTACATATTTTGAAAATTTCATCAAAATCCGTCAATTAGTTAACGAGAAAGTCTGATTTTAAAAAACCGGTCATATGGGAGGTACCGTTATAAAACTTTTTCTGAAAAATCCATTAAAACTAGAAGATAGATTTTGCACAGAAAACATCATTCTGAAAGTTTTATCAAAATCGTAGGAGCCGTTTTCGAGAAAAATAAGTTTTTCAATAAAAGTTATATGGCAGGTAGCGTTAGTTTTGGAGCTAGAATGCCCATTCCAAAAACTGTCGGGTAGAGCACTCTAAAAATACTATATACCAAGTTCGAATCAAATCGGCCCAACCGTTTAGGCTGTAGATATCGATACGGACAGACAGACAGACAGACAGACGGACGGAATTTCCGGACCCACTTTTTTTGACTTCTCTATCATCGTAATATCATGTTTGATTGTTAGAATTTTTTTTTTTTACGAATGCATAACTTGCCTTATAGTCCCTATAAATCGCAAGTAAAAATAATCAAAACTTATTAATTACCATTAAAAACATGATTGGGAATTGTTTTCTATTTTAAAAGTTCTTATATTTAGTCTGTGAACAGCATTTTCTTTTCAAACGAGGAACGTCAAAACTCAACCCTAAAAAATCTTAAATCTTTCATTCCTCCTACTTTTCTACATCCTTTACCATTTTTGTTAAAAAAAAAGAATTAAAAAACAATTTAAAAAGGAATAATGTAGTCAAGGCCTAAGAAAAAATTAAACTAATTCTTCCTCAACTTCTACTATTTCGGGAAATTTAGAAATCCAGAAGTTTATAAACTCTCGAGTTAAAAACCGAAAGCTGAAACTTCCAACTTCGAGTGAAAAAAAGCAAATTCACAAGTTGGAAATAAAAACCCTCAAGTTATACGGCTTCAACGAAGTTGATAAAACTTTTTGAATGGTGTTTTCCTTGCAAAATCTTGCAAAATTTTTTCAGGAAAAGTCTTATAACGGTACCTTCCATATGATCCGTTTCTTTAAATCCTTAACTATTTGACGGATTTTGATGAAATTTTTAAAATAGGTAGAGTTTTATAATTCAAATATTATTGTCTATTGAAAATTAAAAAAACAATTTTTTGAATTATTAATATTTTTTTTTAAAACTTTTTTGTTTTTTTGAATATTTTGAAAATGAATTGATAGATTTTTTTTTAATTTTTGTCCTAGTATAAACTATAAATTTCTTCAAATTGACATACTCAAAGAAATTTATATGTTTTCCGAAAATTTTTCAAAAAAAACATTTTTTCTTACTGTTGAACGATTTTGAAATGAAAAATTAAAAAAATAGAAAACTGCAAAAGCAATTAGATAAGGTACAACGTTTTTTCCAAACAAAAAAAAAATTCTTATGAATATTGGTTTTTGATTTCATATAAGTTTTTTTCCCCCAAGTTTTGTTTTACACTGCTCAGTTGAACTCTAGCCACTAGTCAGGTAAAAGAAAACTTCTTCGTGCACCTTCTCTTCTTCTCTTGCCGCCATAATTCTATAAACAGAGCGGGTCAAAAGTAACTTCCTAATTGAAAGTGATAATAACTTTTATTATATAGGGTGGGTCAAAAGTGACTTTTTTTTTAAAGTGATAATAACTTTTATAGATTTAATTTAGTATTAATAATTTATTTAAGAATCACAAAGTATGATTTATGGAGATTTTTTTGAGCTAAGTATGGAATAAAATGTCACTCAAATGAGCACCAGCTTCATGCTCTTTCTAGTCTAGAGCGTAAAGTTATGATTATTTTCAAATTAAGAAGAAACTTTTGACCCACCCTGTATTTATGTGTCTCTTTGTTGTGACGCATTTTCTTTTTTATCGAGCTTCAAATCAAACCGATTCTTAAGAAGTTGCACGTCCAAAAAACATTAAAAAGACGCCTGCACTTAAAAAGGATTATAGGAGCAAGTACGTGCAACCCAGTCGTTTCTTTTATTTCATCTGTTTTTTCAATTTTTTTTTTGTTAAACGAATATCATAAATAATAATAATAATATTTTAACTATTTGTCTGCAAGGCACATTACCTTTTTAGAATGCAACTTGTAACGACACTGGTTAGTGGCTCAGTTGGTGCAGAATTAGGTGATTATTTCTCATTTAAAACTCACGGACGGCTCTAGCTTGCATAAGGAGTTAGAAAATTGCTTCTCACACTGAGAATCGATCTCTCTGGTTGTCAAGCAAACACATTATCTATTGCAACACTGCCGCCCGCAGATTCATTTATAAAAACAAACAAAAATTTAACACAAATTATAAATATACGTTTTTATATATATACGTGTTTGCAATTCAAATTTTTTCTCATTTATTTGGCTGAAAGTAGCAGTTTTTTTCTATTTTGGTTTTATGTAGATACTTTGAGGCGTGGACTTAATAGGTATGGACTCGGACTGCAAAGAGCCATCTTCATGTTCGTTCCAAATTAGCGCCTAAAAGCAATCAAACAGCCAAATATGGAAACAAAATTTCTATGGAGAGGAAACTGACCCCCCTTAACCACAAAAATATATATCAAGAAATATACAATAAAAAAGGATTAGTAAGGTTTACTTATGCAAAATAGTTTATTATTATATTTTTTATAGCAAAACTTCGTACTTTTGCTTTTATTATTCAATTGAATTGAGCGTCCCTTGCTCATATTCTAGACACGCTTATTTAAATGAAGTCGATTTTACTGAATTATTTCACAATTTGTTTGCAGTCGCTACTTAATAGTTCCATCTCCATGCTTTGGGGTATAAGTACCAAAATGACATTGATATGATATGTATATCAGTGTTTGTTTGGTTTTATACCATTTATCTTCGAGCTTTCAAATTGAAATAGTGTTAATCTTATAATTTGGGCTTATATCAATTAGGTATATCAATTTCTTTTAATTTGTCCATACTAACCTACTATTGACTGTGATTGCCTATTCAACGTTTCCGAAGATATACGGACAAAAGACGTTGTTACCTCAAGATCCGCGGCTAACAGTATTTCCTTGCTACTGCGCTCCCTTACAATATTTGGTATTACATAAAGATAATGGGTCCTCTTTCAAACGTTCCAAACTGGAACGACTATTCTGCTGAGAACATTGCTGCTGTATCCCAAGAATTTACAGCAAAACATCATCGGGTGATAACTTTACTCCAACCTTGCTTGTATCTTCCCGAAATAATGTCAACGTATTTGCATAAGTAGAAAAGATGCTCTTACACTGATCTTTTTCTGCTGCTTCTTATCTTTTCTTCAACCATTGTCATTTGATGGACATTGTAAAAAAAAATTAAACAGATTTCAGGTTTATATAGAACTATAAAGTTTACGCCAAACATCATGTCAATAGTATGTGCCAAAAACAGTTTTATGAATTATATAAAAAGATATCTATAAGAAAATGAAAAAAATAATTCCAAGTTCGGAATCAAAATGAAGAAGCTTTTTATCATTCCTAAACATTAGGTATAAATTCCAAATAACAATTTGAAAGCTATTAGAGTCTAATACCTTATACTATTTATTTACAAAAAAAGTCCTCTTCCCATACATAAATTATATCTACCATATCATTCTAAGAACAACTTTCTAAACAAAACAAACTAAACAAATGACCTCTGCTTCCTATTTATCACTCCAAATCCAACCGCACCATGGCTACCCCAGATCTGCACCAGTGTGCAATAAATTTCAATTCAACCTCAAATAATTGCACAAATGGCTTTTCGTAGTTATCACTTTGTTCATAGGTATACGAAGACACAAGCTTCCAAATGTTTAATGTAGGAGTGTGATGTTCTTCGTCCAGTCAATTGCGATACAAACGAAGCCAGCCTCCCTTAACAACGTTGTCACAAGACAATAACAACAACAAAAAATTAGAAACTGAAGTGTAATAGCCTTCCATTGATTGCATATACGAAACATACATTAAATTAACCATCCTCCTTGGCAATTACACAAATACTATTATCGCGTATCCTGGGAGTGCATGCGGGGACTTTTTCAGGAAAATCCAGAATATTTTCCCAGAAATGGGCAACCGAAGCAGCAAAAACAAAAATACCAAAGCCAATCCGGCCAAGGACTCCCTTCAAAAGTTTTGCATCTGACTATGTACATACATAGATACATACTTAGATACAGCCCGTTTACCGTCTAAAAGATATTGTGGTGAATAAATGTGTGAAAGGCCATAAGCTTATTGAATTGTTTCTATATTTTTTGCGCCTGCAGACCACAAGGAGGCGTCATCGCGTACAGAGAGAAAAACTGTTTTTTCCACCCCATACATCAGACGCGCGATTGGGATGTGGGATTTGAAAAAAGAAAACGGTGTCCTAGGGCGCTACATTCTATACGTACAAAGGAAGCCATTTAAGTCCCCCAGGACCGTAGAATGTGAAGAAAGGCCAAATGTTTTCTAATGCAGACAAATCTACATCCCAAAAGTTCTAAATCTCGATTTGGGAGTTGGGTTTTAGTTATGTGGCCTTCTTCATTAATTTTTCGAATTTGACTTTTCTAGACACCCTAATCAATTTTACTTTGTGAGGCCAAAATCTGCCGGGGGTAGTTTCTATCAGCAATCAACTGAGCAGAATGGAGAAAAATGTGTTGTATTTTTAAATGTTGTTCAAACTGATGATTTCGAATTGAGCCAAAAATAAATATTTTGATGATAAGTTCTGTGATTAAGTTGACAAGGTCCAGGGGTTTTGGGCAGATATTAAATATTTGACAAGTAATACGACTTCACCTGAATACCTGTTATATTTGTTTGCTCCTTAAGAAGCTAATAAGAATTTATGTATAACAGTACGAACTTTTGATAGGCGTATAGGGGAGAGTGGGCACATTTGAACACTTTTTGCTTTCGAAACTGATAAAACATTACATTTTGTATTTATTAGCCGCTTAATTTTACTCACATTGAATAGGGTTATTGAACTACGATTTCAAATAATATTTGGTTAATTTAACGAAATATTTATATTATAATTTAATTTTCAGAGAACATAGGTTCTTATGTTTAAGATTGCCCCATGTGTGTTGGAAGGGGCACTTTTAAACAGCAATCTTCATTTTGCTTATTGAATAAAAAACATTTAAATTATGTTTTAAATTAATTTTAATAAGTAAATATAAATAACTTGTCAATCACAAACTCAAAATTGCGACCTCTAACTTTGAAAGTCTTCTTCTATGAATGCGTTTCTGTCCTGTCTTGGCAAACCCAGAAGTTATAGTTTTTGATATATTTAATATTTTAATATATTTTTAAAATATTTATATATTTGTAATGCAAGATCATGTATTCTTGTAGTGTTGCCAGGGTTGTTAAGGCTAATCATTTTGTGCTAGCGATAGTTTTTGCTTGGTTTGAAGACAATGAGTGCAATGGGGAGGAAAAGTAATTAGAACGATGCCATGATCATGGCAAAAGGTTATTACGGCGTTCGAAATCCGCCGTTGTGTACATTTTTTTTAGACGTACGGAGAGACTTTATGAAGTAAATAAATATTTCGTAGTGGCAGTAGAAATTAAATATTCTGTGTTTATTTATTTATTTGTGCTATTTATTTGTCAGTTTCAGAAGCTGTAATTAAATTAAAGATAAGTTACATTTCGAAGCATCTTATAAGACTCGCACCTCAATGTTGCTACCTGGTAAATCACTTTTTGTAAACCGCCGGTCTCTGGTTTCATTATACACAGAGTCGATGAATTCATTTTTAATATTCATTATAATATATGTATATATATGTACATAATATTTATTTTATGTATACAAGACGTCGAAAATACGTCAAATATATTGTTCAACAAACATAGAATATATACAATATACATATATATTATACGGATACTAGGAAACCATTTAGCTCTTCGTTATACGTACTAAACACATCTTACAGACGTCAACGGCGACATCGTATTAACCTATTACAGATAGAACATTGACGTATATTAACATAAAAACGACGTCGCCATTATCATTTTTTTTGTTTACATATATATTTTTTTTATTTTAAATTTTCTTGTGGTCTGAATCGAACCCAAGTCAGTTGGCACCAATAGTCTGTGGAATTCGTAGCAATATATCAGTATCACTTTCATCTAATACATGGAATCTTTAATGTTTAATATACGTATATAATACATTCATTGAATAACTTCAGATCTAAGAATGGAAGTCGGAAGATAATTAACAAATATTATATTTATGTATATGAGATACAATATATTCCAGTGAAAATACGCCATGTTGGTAGCAATTAGCAATGCAGTTGTATTTATCTTTATCGTTTAGAACATGCTGTGTTATACGCTCACTGAATTACTTCAGATGTGACAATTGAAGTCGTAAAATAATTAAAAAGTATTATATGTATAAGAGATGTACAATATTCCACCGATGTGTAGAAAAAAACACGTACAATATACGTCATGTTAACAGCAATGCAGTTGTTTTCATATTTATCGTTTAGTACATGTTTTGTATTCATATAATAAATTAATATAATTCGATGTTTAATTAACAGAATAGCAAATAAGTTTAACCGAAAAACAAATTAATTTAACATGAACGCATATTACTTTAACCCTTTATCAAATAAGTTTAACCAAAAAGCAGATAAATTTAACATAAATGCAAATTATTTCAACCCTTTAGCAAATAAGTTTAATCGAAAAACAAATATATTTACCATAAACGCAAATGAATTTAACCTTTTAACGCATATATTTAAACCAATAGTAAATTTTCTTCAAAAAATTCTTTTAAAATACTCGTTACTTCTTTTCAAAGTTCTTAATACGAAATAGTGGAAGAAGTAATATATATGTTACCAGCAAAACTATTTTCTTAGGCGAAACTAGTTTAGTTCGGTTGAACTAGTTTTGCCTAAGCATTCATTCTAATACACTAAGGCTAGACTAGTTTCGTAATACTCGCACCTACTTCAAATCCTTTATTGACAACAAGCAGGGGTTGCAGGAGGCAGCACCAAAAATTCAGAACTACATCAAGTTTTTCCATTTTAATGTTGATTTCTACTGGGCTATAATGTTTTTAAATACAAATTTAGACATGCATTTTTTTAAAAGATAAATCAAATATTTTGAACGTTTTTTTTTATTTCGTTGGAATGAATATTACATTAGAAATGTGGATATCGACAATAAAATCAGTACTATGTGCCATTTCTCTGTCAGATAGCGAATTTTCAAAAAAAAAAAAAAAATCAATGAAAAGAATCAGGTATGCACTACTCTTTTTCAATTTCCACGTTAAATTGTAAAATAAATTAAAAAGAATGAGTACCTTCAGCCCTCCAGATAATGCCTGATACACTTAAGAACGCCTAAATCGTAAAAATATCTGCTATAGATATTAGCTCTACATGCAGTTCTGACATTTTGGGAAGCTTCCTTCTTTCTGTTTTCTATAAACCTACATATTTGCATTTGAGTCCATGAAACTACATACCTACATACATACCTATGAATTCACCTTAAAACCAGGTCAATTGAGTGGTTTGCGCTTCTCTCTCATTCCATGTACATGGAATGGCTAATCCCATAAAAATTATCCTTTTTGCTACAAACCAACTGCAGTCCCCATGTATTCTTGTAATTTCGATGCACATCTCTAATTGTAGGTGTTAATGTTGTGATAATCATTGCGGTATACCCTCTTTTAATGTAGGTATATTCTCCAGTATCCTTATGCAAATTGCATCCTAAGTACCATCATTAAAAAGGATATGCCTGTTTTTTTTTTTGTGAAACCTTTGTGTGCACAACATTTCAAAATGTGTCTCATTTTATTGCAAGAGGTTATTATTATTGCCGTAATATTTGAGGTTTTAATTTCATACTCCTATCCAACCTAATCCTTGTTTGCGGTCCCTAAAAAGAAAAATAACCACACAACGTACTCCTATGCAAGCCTGATTATATTAAAAATCTTTTTTGCGCACTGGTATTGTTTATCCTGCAAATAATATTTGCATTTGTATTTCCCTGCACGAAATTACTACAAACCGAAAGAAGAAAGTTGCAGCACTTTTGATGTCGTGTAGGCGCACGGTGCTGTGGCGCTGCAAGCGAGAGAATACATGTTTCAAAGGATATGTAGATAGATATCCTTTTTTATTTTAAGTTGTTCCCATTTTTTGTACTCATCTCATAGTAATTTTGTTCGTATACATGAATGGTGATAAGAATATAATTATTGCACACACAATCCTTATGCGAGCATCACAGCACAAGTGGGGTTGATAATGTACTGTAACGTTGTCTCATCCTGCCACTACCGTCCCACCCACAATTTCTTTGTTCTCTTGAAACTATTTGCATATCCTGGTTGATTGTCGCTTGTATGTTTGTATGGGATGTACCTACCTACATTGTGTGGCTGGATTCTAGATTTGCATGCATTTCCGAAGTTTATTCGGCAAGGATTACAATCAGGATAAAGCCTGGGGACTTTTTGAGTTAGTAGCGCGCACGTATGTTGGCAAAGGGAATAGCGTGAGTGGGGGAGGGTGATTGTGTGTATACTCTTGTGCGACGATGAGTAGGTATGTGAATGTGATTGAGTGTACATGGAAATTTCATGTTATTCGCGAATAACTTCGTTTCACAGATGGAAATGGAAATGAAAAGTGAGAGTATGTCGGTTTAATGACAACGGAAAGTGGAGTTGCATGGTGGCGTATGTTTGTCGTTCATAATCCCTTTGGATTTTAAGTTTGTTGTTGGTTTGACTTGGCGATGTGGAGGCGGCACCGGAAAGAGGAAAAGTTTTTAAATAGGTTAAGAGTGTATAATGGGTGAATGAAATCAATTTAATTTAAAAAAGTTTCTTTCAAAACACTCATAGCAAAAATAATTTTAGAATTTTCTTTAAGAAAATAGTGATTTTTTTAGTTTGTTTAACTGTAACTCGATGCTGCACGATGCACAATACTAGTTAGAAGCAAAATAGGAAATTATTGTTTTCGGGGCAGTATTTGGTCACTATTTTCTCACTGTAGCCCATGGATTACTTTTAGCTTGCACTGAACATGATTATGGTACTCACAATCTCTGGGGTTAGTAAGCAAATACCTTATCTGATGTTCTAATGCTGCCCGCTGTAGTATGATAAGTTTTGTCAAAAAATCTTTGAATGGATGTGAAGCAAAAGTTATTAATGAGGACAAGATGAACAGTGCACATCGCTCTAATTAGAAAAGAGCAGTAGCATTGGAATCTTAATCTCAGATGCGTATTAATTGAATGACTTATGAGTTTTACTTTAAAGCCTTTAACATACCTAACATATTTTTATTTTTATTTTTGTTTTTAATTTATTTTTATTTCTATTTTTATTTTGTACCTATATTTTTTTTATTATTACTCAATTTTTTTTTTAAGTTTAATCTAATTAAAATAAATTAATTTTCAAGCATTAAAAAAATGTATTAAGAATTAACACATTTTAAATGTGTAAAGTTGTATCGAACATATTATAATAATTATTTATATGTGTACAAATAATAAAAAAATTCTATTAAGAAGAAAAATGCTAGTAACTGGAGCGACAGTGATGTATTATAGATAAGATTATATTTCCAGATTTTTTTGGGGGAATATTAAAGTACCTATGTAAATGAGGTACTTCTAGAAGTTATTAACTGAAAACACAAAAAAAAAACTATCGCCTGGTTTCGAGACGTATGGACTCTTACTCTGTCCGCTATAGTCTCTAGACGAAAACAATATGCATTCTTTTGCAACAAACTACAAATTTTTGCCAATTTTTTTACGAAAAACAGCCAAAAACTGTTCCACAAGACACAACATTCGTAGTTTTTGACAAAAGATAGTGATCACAGAGAGTAAACTATTTCTTTCTCCTGACAATTTCAGCCCAGGAAAATTCTTTGGACAGAAAAATGAATTTCATTTCAGTTTGAAATTTAAAAAAAGATCAGCTGGGATATCAAGGCCGCTCGTATCCCTCGGTACACATTCGGTACCGATATTTCACTGAATACCATTGTATATGAACTGCTATAGTACTATCATGGTGGCATGTGGACCGTGGCGCTCCAAGCGGCTCTAGGTAAAGTTAACTCGGTAAATTAAAAGAGGCGAACGAGGCGAACAAAGAGAATTCGAAGAGATGTTTTGCAGTTTGCAGTTTATATACAACGATGCGAGTATAGATATTTTTTGCACAACTGGATTGCTTCATACAAGCAGGGCGACGAGATGGCTAGTTTTAAAAAAGGAATGACAAAAAAGAAGAAAAACGACTTTTGTAAATGAATGGTGTCTGGGGGGTGGGTGTATGTTTAAGCAGGCTGATAAGTTCATTTTGAGTTTTATATTTTTTTCATATAAAACTTTCGAGGGTAGGTAGATATTTAGGTATGTACCTACATACATACATACCTACATAATGTGTGTATTTACGTAGGTATACTTGTTATATTAAATAAATAAATAAATTTACTGGCGCGACAGCTCCTTAAGGAGCCAAGGCTTAGTGACTTATACTCTCAACCATTCCTGTGTGTGTGTTGTTACTCCACAAAAGGAAGGGACCTACAGTTTACCGCCGAGTCCGAACGGCTACATGAGATGCACTTTTTCGAGACAAATTTTACTCTTGGAGGTTTTGTCAGTTCCTCGCAAGAGGCAGTACCCCAGAAAAAAAGGTGGCTATGAGCTGGATTTGAACCCAGGTTCTTTCGCTTAGCAGTCCGACACACTAACCACTAAGCCACGGGGCACTACTTGTTATATTATCTTTGATAAAATGTTCAGCTAAATTCAGGTCGATCGATCGGTCGTCGGTGTGGTAGATGGTGTGAGCGAGGATGAGGGAGATACTAAGAAGGAAAACATAATAAGTACATGTGTATGTGTATTGTGTATATCCTGTTCTCGGTGACGGTCGACAATGATTTTATTTTTTGAATTTTCATTTCATTGGCTTCCTTATCGTTGATGTTGAAGTTTATGTACAAGTAGCTTTGTGATTATAGGGACTATAAGTCAAGTTTAGGATTCGTGAACATAAAAAATTGTGATAATAATCAAACATTACATTACGATGATAGAGAAACATATTTGAGTTACTGGCAAAATTCTGTCCGTCTGTCTGTAGGTCTGTCTGTACGGATGTATTTTGGACTATAGCCTAAACGGTTGAGCCAATCGGCTTCAAATTTAGAACTTAAGGTTATTTTGACATTCTCTGAGGATTTTTTTCAATTTTTACTTGCGATTATAGGGACTATAAGGCAAGTTTAGAATTCGTGAATATAAAAAAAATTTAGATAACAATGAAACATGACATTACGACCATAGGGAAGTCTTAAAAAGTGACCGACAAAAAATGTCTGTATGGCTGTCTTCTGTCTGTCTGTCAGTATGTTTTACGAGCTGCAGCCTAAACGGCTTAAGCGATTATCTCCAAACTTGGTGTGTGTGATTATTCTGGCATTCTCCAGAGGGGACATTGAAATTTATATTGTAGGCCTAAAAGTAAAGGTAGTGCCATATGACCGTTGAGTTGAGTTGTTTTCTTGATTGAAATGTTTGCATTCAGTAGGTAATCGAGTATTTTTTTTATTTGTTAGTTGTTTTTGCATGTTTATGTGTTTATCATAGGCGTCCTTATTATTTATTCGGTATGTTGTATGCTGTTACGATCATGAAATAAATGCTTTAAAATAAATAACGATAAATAAATAATAACAAAAATAACGAAGTTTGCTTTCATTAGACTAGTGGCTAGGACTCAACCGAGCAATATAAAACACTGCGCAGGAAACTAAGCACAAAGCATAACACTAAAAAACATGCTCTTAATTCTCTCTCACTCAAATAATATGTCCCTACACTAGCAGTCCAAGCGGCTCTAGGTTAAAAGATTTTTTCTCGTCTCATGATAGTACTATAGGCAATGTATATAAAATGAGATTCGTGTTGATTTTTAATTTTCCAGACCATCTCTTTCCCTCTTACTAAAAATCATTCTATCTCTTTTACATTTTGATTCAAGATTCATGCGCATTTGCGTCAATGTATCCAGGCTCATAAGAAAATATTTGTTGATACAAAATAATAATTTTTGACAGAAAATGAGATCCGAGTCTGATTCGAATTTAAAGTTTTGAATAATTCTGTGCTGAAATCTTACCGACAGGTCAGGAGATGAACATGAGATCGGTTTGTATTCGGTAAAGCTATAAATACCGATTACCGATACCGCACCGACAAATAAGGGATCTGCCTAAGGCTCCCGCAAACGGAAAACGATTAATGAACGATTTTTTCGCGGCAATCAACAAGCGATATATGATTATCATTACCACAAAAGTTGCTTTCTTTTTATTAATAAACTCGGTATGCATATTATTCTATATCAAATTAACACAAAGGTGGTGAAGGAAACAATACAAATAATATTAAAGAGCTTTTAAACTGACCGCGTTTTAAATCGGCGTTTTTTGAATAATTTTATGTCCAAAATGGACAAACATAATAACAAATAGTTGTAATAATCCCCCATTTCTTTATGATATGGGCAAAGAAAATTATAAAAGACACAGTTTAAATAACATTTTTCAGATACAATCATGGCCGCAGTGACATAATGAGCGGATACTTATAGAATTCCACAAAATTGATTGCGCCGCATCGGGCATAAGACCAAGTACGTGTCGCGTTAGTGGCCGCGTGCTATCTACCGCCTAAGGCATAAGGCTGCGGTTCTGGTGCGGTTGTGGGAATGTAAGCGAATTTCACAATTCATTTATTTCGGTGCCTAAAATGTACTGGGCCGAACTAAGCGAATCTGACCGAATCAAGTTTCCGGAGATTTTATTTCTATTTTGCTCTCGCGATTAAAGCGATTTTTTGTTTACTTTTGAAGGATTAGTGCTTATATTAGTAGTTGTGTATATTGAATTTCGTAGAAAATGGATTCGGAGAACCTTTTTTTAGCACAATAATCTCACTTCGCTTACTTCGCGCGAGTAAAACTCGCTTGCACCGGAACCACTCTATTCGCGCGAATGTATTCACCTACTTTTGTTTAATTCGTGCGATTAAATTTGGCTTTAATCAAAAACGCAGGCTAATGCACGCACTTGTGTGTTATGCAAAAGAAGCTCACTGAAAATAAAGTAAATAGAAGTCGATTTTTTTTTCTATTGGAAGTAAAATTTACCAACTTCGATTTTGCTTTGAAGCTTAACTAAGATTTTTTCACAAAGAATAACAAAAGCAAGTGTTGCAGAGTTTTTCGTTTGCCTGTGGGACTTTTAATCATATGACTCAACGCGTTCCCGAAAATTTGTGTAGTTTTATTTTTCTGTGAGATAGGAATATAAATATTGTTTTATTTTTCTTCGAAAGAATGTACTTTTTGCGGTAGCTTCAAGGTTTTTATAATATGATCATGAGTGGAATCGGCTAAGGTGATATATGATAAGTGATAGTCACAATCAACAAAATCGGTTTGCGTAAGATGAATGTCATAGGTGACAGTCACATTTTTGTGATTTTTTCTTGTGACTTCTTTGTAGGTGTCACACTTATATTAAATGTTCAGCGTTTTGATTTAAGAAAACAAAATAAATTTATTTATACCTTTTCAGTTACTATTCTTACCTGGAAATTATAAAAACGATACCCAAAATCCGATTTTTTTTAACGAAAAAACCCAACCACATACCTAGGTTCCCTTTCAAAATTCTATGCAAAAGAGAAACACAGTCAGCTGTTCATAACATGTTCCTCCAGACAGAACCAAGAAATTTTAAGATACGTTTGGATTTTCTATCTGTTTCCATACACTTTCTTCAATCAATTTAACAATGCTAATTATAACAACTACTAATACATACTAATGGTTTAAAATACTCTAGTTCCTTATATCTATTTCTGCACTTGAACAAATTAGAACACTTTTTTTCATTACAAACAGAGTTGACATCTAAATGTTAAAAATGTAATATATGTATGTAGCTACTTATAATAGGCCTGATCTAGGGCTTCCTTCCGATCCCGGTCGGGAACGGCCCTATTGAAACGGAGGCGCTCTGCTTCGCTCCCAGTGACTATGTCTCGGTCGTAGAGGAACCGCCTATCGACTGTTCTGCGGCCGACGTTGTAGATCAACGGAATCGCCGATCTATCCTGAATCAGCCCTCGACTATCAAGATATAGGAAAGCCTCGGGCGGGATAAAACCACACGAACGTGTGCTTTCAAAATATTCATCTTGGGGGTAGTAAGCCCCGAAGATTTGTCCATTAGTTGAGGTCATCGCCCTTGCAATGTGTCCGCCAATGAGCTTAATTAAACCCTGCTATCAAGACGGCTGCTATAAAACAACCGTCTTGTCAGGGCAAAAGCTTCCCTAGCCCTGGCCAGAGCAGCCTCTATATGTCGATTGAAATATAGATACTGATCCAACCAGATGCCAAGGTACTTTACTACACTTTTACTCGCCAGTGGATGTCCATGTGGCCCAGCGATCACTAGCTTGCGCCAGTATCTCGTATCCCTAGAGGGACAAAGGGGTTCTAAACAGGATAGTTTCACATTTCTGGAAGTTAATTTTCAGCTTCCAATCATTACAGTACTTTTGAATTTTATCGAAATCACGTTGCAAGAGAATTCTGATGACTTCAACTTTTGAACCTGTTCTGTACGCAACTAAATCATCGGCATACGCAATTGCATGAGGTAGACTCCCAATGAGATCGCTGGTGTAAATACTAAAGAGAATCGGCGAGTTCACCGCTCCCTGTTGCAGACCGTTTTTAATATCAAACGTTGTGGTAGATGTTACATTGCCACTCTTGACAACAAACTTTCTACCATTAAGCATGTCGTAAAGCATATATAATAGTGGTTTACTTATGCCCCATCTGGTTAGCTTCAGATACAGACCTTTTAACCATACGGTGTCAAAAGCCTTCTCCAAATCAACCAGACAGGCACCCGTGCATTGATTTTTAGCATTGTTCCATTGGACAGCAGATACTAACTTAGACGCGGCATGAATTGTGTCATGTCCCGCCTTAAAGCCGAACTGGGTGTCTGGAATTATATTTTTGTCCTCGGCCCACTTGGACAGAGCTCTCTTGATAACTTTTTCGAATACCTTGCTAATACTCGGAAGAAGACTTATCGACCGGAGATTTGCCGGATTGGAATTGTCCTTTCCCTTCTTGGGGAGAGGATGTACTGCAGCTGTCTTCCAACTCACTGGATAATATGCATTATTCAGCGCGTTGTTGAACAGTGTTGTGTATATGTTTATTGCTTCCTCGGGGAGATGTTGTAGTACAACATTGGGTATACCATCGACTCCTCCTGACTTCTTTTTCTTTAATAATGCGAAGATCATTAGTAGTTCGACCTTCGAGATGAGCAGGGAACTTGGCCCATTTCAATCGGCAATGGTGGCGTTTGCCAGATTGTCTTCATTGAACCCGGTAAAACCAAGATTTTCAGATCGCCATTGCGTGATGCTATTTCGATGGTAAAAGTGATTCAACAGAGCTCTGTTCTCCAGGTCGTGGTTCGGGCAAATGGAATCATTCACCTTATACACTTACTGAAAAGCAGAACCCACTGTCTCAACCTTCTTCAATGGATCTTCGATCACAAAGAAGTCGTCGTCCAAGACGGCGTCCCCCAAATCTACTCCTGCGGTCAGAAGTATGTTTTCGTTGTCTGTCGTTCTTTGGAGCTTAAGACACGGAAGATCGTTTTGATTGTTTTTTCTGAAGATTTTATTAATCTCGGGAAACGTACTCGGGTCGCTAGAGTTAACGGCTCGAATTCTGTTATCCCAATACGAGTTAATCGACAATCTGTAATTTTGCTTTATGAGCGAGTTGACGTTTATGATTGACGACTTCAGTGTCCTAATCCCCAGATCATTTCTATTAGTAAACCGCCTGTATAAGAGTTTTAATCTTGTTAGAAGGCCACTTTTTTGTCTGTGTAGTGCGTCTATTGTCGCGTTCTTGTACATTTCAGTTGCGTTATGTTCTTTGTATCGTGGGATTGTTCTGTCCATCGTTTGTTTTATGACACCGTCCATCTGAAGCAGGTATCCGTCGATCTCTACGTTCGATAGATTCCTGTCGTTTGGAGGCACAATGTCGTAAGAGACATTGGAGATGTTGTATACAGTTTCTTGTCTGTTGGCTCACAGTGTCCGTTACTGTCAGTCTTGAGTCTAACAGTAGTAGATCTAGAAAAGCACCGCTCCTTGGGAACGATGGTCTATCTGAAGCAAGAAGGTCGATTTTATACTCAATATGGTGTCGACCCATCCAATCAAAAAGATGTTATCCCCTTGGATTTTGGATTTGATTTCCCCAATCTATATGTTTGGCATTAAAATCTACGTCGATAATGTAGTAATTTTCCTCCGAGTGCAGACTAAGACACTCGAAAAGTTTTTCGAACTCTGCTATAAAGTTTGCACGTTGAGGTGCTTCTTGTGCGTACACTGCGATCACATACATTCGCTTCCCATGTTGGAGAGGAATTATTTTGTACATCGTTCTCTAGGAATTCACAATATTTTCTCTAATAGCTTAATTTATTAGGAGCATACAAAGAAAGTGAAAAATTGCAATTTAATTGCATTATGATGACGGTCAGTGAATATTTATATATATTTTTTTCTTTCTAATTTATCAAAATGCTAACGATTTCATAATAAGAATGCGATTACTTAGGGTGCACAATAAGCCGGTATTACCATATTAAGTAAATTTTGAATGCTTGCACGGTAGCGCAATTAACAAAGAATGCGCCTAAAAACAATAATCTCAATAATTACTGCCATCAAATGATGGTTCAAACAGCATTCAATATAATTACCAGAAGTTTAGGGTTCAGAAGGTGCAATCAAGTGCTGAGAACTTCTGTTTTCATTAGGTATAGTAATAGCTAATAAACATACCTACCAATATTGATAGATACATGTATATTTTCCATGAGGCTGTTCTGCATTGACAGAGGCCCGATTCTTTGTTTGTATCAATTAAACCTGAGTGATGATAATGATGATGCAAACCCAAAAGAACACAAAATTAAACAAACATACGGGATGTGAAATGTGATGCCTGATGCATCACAAACATGTTTGTATCTACGTGTGGAAAGATTATAAACATTTTGTAGAGTATCTGAATCTGAAGTCTGAACGAATGCGAAGGTTTCTTTTCTTCTCTGGGAATGGTAGGCAAGGCACCCCGCGCCAACATCAGAACTATTAAAAAAACAACACAAAGAGGAGTCACATCGCCTTGGTGTTTGTGTTTAGATAACGGTATTTATATATCATCTTCGAACTTCGAGTTTGACACTTCGTTATTTGAAATTTTGAATCTCACTGCCGGTGTGATGCACGATGTACAACCACTTTCGGTAACGTTGGTTTTGTTTACTTACGAGATCACAAAATTTGCCTCTATTCTTTATTGAACTTCTTGCCAGCTTGCCAGCCAGCTTAGCTCATCTTACGCACTGCACTGTGTCCATTTCATCATCCTGAACGTCATCATGCCTTTGCCATTCCATAAATAACAAGACAACACCAACACATAAGCAGAAACAGAAAAAATTCCCAACACTAACACTATCATTGTCTTTTGGCTGTGTGCATGTGCTCTCAGGATTTCTTAAATGTTGCAAGAGAAAATTTAGCCATAGAGGCACATGAGATGAGACATGACCATGAAATGACACATAAGACATGAGATGAGAGATGACCCATGGTATTGAGTAATGTAAAATGTGCATAGTAAATGTGAGTATTGAGATTTAAAATGAGACCGGGAGTAAAGAATTTTCATTTTAAAATCCAATTTCCTGCCCAGCTTTCAGCAGTTCCTTATCTGCAGTAGCAGTATATGTTTAATAAAAATAGACAAAACCAGGATTTTTGTCAAATTTTATATTTAAGAAGATCTAGGTAGCCCAATTAATTTTGCATATCAAACTTTTTAATATCTTTTTTTCTAATTAAATTTAATTTTTGACATTTTTTTCAAAAATCAATATTTTGAAATCAAATCAAATTATTTTAAATTTTATAATCACATGTTTTTTAATAAATTGTAAAAAACTGCATACCAAGTTTTAAAATATAATTTTTTTTTCAAGAAACTAAAAATAAAAAACAGGATTTTATCAAAACCGGTCCTACAATTTTCGAAATACATTTTTCATAAATTCTTTGTTATTTAAGACGTGTGATGGCATACTTCATTTTTACTAAAAACCGTTAAGTATTGTGGTTTTTAATACTTTTTATAAGTTCAAACTGTGTTATTTACTTGTTTCTGCCAAAGATCTTGCTTTCCAATGTAATTAGGCACATAAGAGCAAGTACGTGCGACCCAGTCGTCCCCACTTTTTTAAACTAAGTTTAAATTTAGTCTAATACCTACCTTTTTTTTTGTTTTTTTGTTTGTATAATTAATGCACGCTAAGATACTATTTGTTTCCCTTTTAATGTATGTAAGTACACTGCGCGAACATTAGGTTAATAGGGAGGGGAAGGACAGAAGGTGTCGGTTAACATTGGTTTTGAATGCTTGCAAATCAAAATGGCAAGGGAAAATAATTCTAAATTCGTGTTGTTCGGCTAAAAAGAATCCCTATATTTCACGGTACGTCCGTAACGACAAAAGACAGCATTGAGTTTTCGAAGCATAAAACTCCACACGATTCCTAGTACCCCATTTGACAATGCTGTATAAATCGGAGTTTAATGAGAGAGAGACTTATACGGTTCCGTTGCAATTGTACGTACGAAGGCGAAGGAAGTGAATTATCGAACGAATATGAAAAGAGGAGGGTAGAGTTGACAGCAAAGCAGTTAAGTGGATTAGAAGTAACAGACAGAAGGTCATTTATAAAAATGAGGAAAGGAGTCGGAGACAGAACAGAGGCCAGGGGCACACCAGCATTTATTTTGTGGGAATCAGACTTGAATCCGTCCAATACAACTGTTATTGAACGGTCCAGAAGATAGCTTCTAATCCAACGAACAAGAGTATGATCGATCCCAAAAGCACACATTTTCGATAAGAGAGCTTCATGCCAAACTGCCTTGGAGATATCAAGAGGAATAATCTTACTTTCACCAAAGTGATGTAAAGATTTGTTCCACTGTTCGGAGAGATATGCCACCATTGGAACGTTTACTGCGGAAGCCATACTGACGGTCATTGAGAAGCTTTCGATCTTCTAGATATTCTTTTAGCTGACGGTTAATCAGCGTTTCCATGACTTTGGAAAGAAGGAATGTTAGAGGTATGGGTCGGTATAGGAGGAGGGGGAGGATGGGTCACCTTTCTTATGGACAGGCTGGATAAATGCTGTTTTCCATATTCTAGGAAAAAATCCAGAAGAGTAGAAGCGATGGAAAAGCTTACGCAGTGGCTTGGCCAGTGTGGAAGAACACCTCTTCAAAAGAATCGGGGGTATACCATCCGGCCCAGTGGATTTGTGTATATCGAGATCTTTGAGAACTCTTGCTACTGTACGAGTGTGGAAAAAAATATGTCCCATGGAAAAATTTACATTCTCAAGTACAGGAAGCCGTTGCTGTGAGGCAGCATGGAGCTGGCAGCGAAATGGGCGGCGGGCAAGTTTGCCTTCTCTGAAGAGTAAACAATTGGTTTGTTACTGTCGTCGATGAGCGTTGGAACCGAAGATGTTGAGGAGTTTTTAATATTTTTTTACAAATAATAATAATATTTTAACTATGTGTCTGTAAGGCACATTGCCTTTTAGAATGCAACATGACGTTGCACGACACTATTTAAAAGAATTAGAAAGATAGGAAAAAAAATTTTTTTCGGCCCAGTAGCTCGAGAACTAGGTGACTATTTTCTCACTTAAAACTCACGGAAGGCTCTAGCTTGCACTAGGAGCTAGAAAAATGTCTTCTCAAGTTGAGTATCGAACTGACGATCTCCGCGTCAGAAACAAACATCTTATAAACTGCACCAATGCCGCCCGCTGACCAAAAAGTTTTACTGGCTTTGGGACATAGCAGAATTTTCGGCCGTAATTTTTGGTCATGCAAAAATTTGGTTCTTTCAATAACGTAGTTGCATGAGTTCCTTGCTTGTTTGTGCTTTTTCCGATTTTTCTCTGTAGGGTTGGCTTTGTAAGATCGGACACTTACTTCTTTAAACCTGATAGCTTCTTTAGATTCAGAATTAAACCAGGACTTTTCTTTAGGTTTGATGCTTTTTACTCTGTTAGAAATAATAGCACGCATCCCTAGAAGAATCTTATTTGTGATCATTTCAGAACTGGCATCAATGTCGCTATCGAGGAAGCATAGTGACCAGTTAAAGTTACGGAAAAAATATTCAGGCCGTCCCAGTTGGCTTTCTCGTATTGCCAAACGGTCCTGGTGGGAAGTTTTTCTTTAACTGGATGGGTGGAGGACGAGCAATTAGCTGAAATGACACAATGGTCCGAAGTGCCAAATGGAGAAGTTACACTAATGGTATATTTATCAGCGTGAGAGGTAAGAAACAAGTCAAGAGTATGGGCGGCTTGCCCAAATTATTTACAAATATACAAATTATTTGTATAGGGCTAACTATCCTTTAAACGCACCACCAGGTCTCAGGCGTCCCGCAAGTAGCAATGGAGTCAGCTGGGTCGTTTGCTCTGACCTGGAGATGTATGCCGATGACAGGTGAATATCTAATCTAAACAGATTGCATACGTGGCAAATTCTCAATTCTAGCCCAATTCATTCTCCGCCGAATATAATCTGCGAACAATTTCATTTTTTCAATGACTTTCTGTGAATTAAAATTATGATTTTAATATTATAAGATTTTTCTAAGAATTTTGCCTCGGTTATTCTTTTTCGAAGCCAATTGCAATGTACGAATGCAATCCTTTGAGATCTAAGGAATTTCATAAATATTTAATCTTGGTTGACTATCTACCTATACCAAGAACAAATAATTAAGGAAGTTCTCAGGCATTGTTGGATATGTTATAAAAGTCCGGCATTTTTTAACACGAACACAAAGTAATTAATTATTTGCATCAAAGATGTTTCGATTCAAGAAAATTGTACAAGGCACATTCATAGATATTGACCTTGGCCCTGTTCTCTAAAAAGCTACAATCAGGATTATGTATAAATAGTTATAATTATTGATTTATTTATATGAGAAATTTTTATGCATAATTATTTGGAAACGTCTTTTTTCAATTGCAGGGAAATGGGTTTTATTAACAATCTACACAAATTTGCAAAAATATTCTACATATTATGTACGTGTCTAAAATCGTATGCATCAACCTATACTACAAATATATATAGGTACAAAAATATTGGTACCACTAGGTTATTTTGGCGAACGCAAACCAGGGCCGAAACAAAATTAGTTTAAAAACTAACTTTAAATCATTTTCAAAATTGCATTTAATATTTTGCGTGTGTAACACACTAAGCACCTGATATTGTCAATCAGATATTTTTGATAACATGTGTATCTTTACAATACATCCATTTATCTCTGAAGCAAAAGTATCACAACAAGCTGCCTATAAACTCTTTCCGACAAATGCTTATAATAATAAAACAACATGTTGTGTTGCTTGTTTTTTCTTTTCAACATCCCATATAATCTTTGTTTTTGTACACATCTATAAAATGCATCCAAAACATGTCCAGTTTCCAGGTTGCTTTCAATTTGCATTTAAATAAAAGTATCGCAACAAGTTGCCTATAAAGCTGTTGCCAACATTTTAAAAATTAATACTGGAGGATTTTCTGGCTTGATTTTGTGATTTTCTTATTCAACAAACATTTATCTTTTGAATAATGTACCTATAAAATGCATCCAGAATCCAGACCATATCCAATCCAACAATCAGCTAGCATATAATTAAAAGTATCGAAGCAAGCTGCCAATAAAACTGTTGCCGTACTTGTCATTTGTATGTGTGGATCTGATAACATTGTGGAACGTATTTACAAATAATAATGGACAGAATTTTGTTGCTTGATTTTGCTTTTCAACATAACAAAATCATTTGTATACGGATACGAATAACGGATCTATTAATCTTTTATAAAAAAAAAAACAGAAAAAAAAATTTTCCTAAATATTATTTGGTTTTGAATTCGAATAACATCGTAAAACATAATTCCAAAAGTAATAGTAGAACATGTGTTGCGGTTGCAGCAAAGATTCATTAAGATGCATGATTTTTGATTGTGCCGTGCTGAGAATTATAAAAAAAAATTTCTTTTTTTTTAAAGACGCTGTTATATATAAATTGTTGTCTGTGGCTATTAAAAAATGAAATAAGAGTTTGCCAGTAAAAGTGTTTACAATAGAAGTTAGAGCTACTACACATAGTCAACCAGAAATTCCGTAAATGTATTCTTTTTTAAAGGGTGTTTTTTTAGACGTGTGGTTTTCAATCTGGCAATACTTTTTTCGGAGTTGGTCTTTTTGACAGCTGTCACTTGATTTATGCTCAGTTTGGTTTTGGTTTGCCATTTCATAACGAATACTTACTCCTGAGCAACGTTTCCAAATCGCGCAAATTTATTACCAAAGTAATGGCATAGAGTAACTATACTATAAAGAGGGAAATCTACTGCCTTCATTTGACAAGACCTACAAGCTGGTCAAATAAGTATTGGTGTAGAACTGTCAAAAAATCGACGCCGATTGAGAGTGTAGTAGTGCTGAACTGTCAAAAAATAGACGCCAATTGAGAGTGTAGTAGTGCTGAACTGTCAAAAAATAGACGCCGATTGAGAGTGTAGTAGTCAAATAATTGACCTCTTCTTTTCAGTTCCCTTTTGTTTCTCACCACGAAATTGGGCGTGTTGGAAGATACTGCTAAAAAAAAGCGCCATCCCGAAATTTGACGTCATCAGTGACTCAAACTGACTAAATTAAATTACCATTTTTGGAAAGAATCCGAAGTGTTAGTGGACTTAAAATGTATATTAAATCAATCAATGTATATTTAATCAATCATTGGACCAAACCTGCATCAATTAAAACTTACTTTTCCGTTTTTTTTCTAAAACGGAAATAAATTTATTCAACAAGGGTCACTAATGACGTAAAATACGAAAGTCGCTATCTTGTTTTCTTGTACCATGAGGAGCCACTAGCAAGTTACTCGAATGCAAGTTGTTATACTTTATTATTTTTTCCCTGCCTTTTACATATTGTGTGCTTGAAAACTCTATATAAACGTTTAAAACTGGTTAAACAATATCCAAGAGTTTCAAACATTTTACCTGATACTGATGATAGTGTATTGATTATTCTAAGAATGAATTTAAACAAGCATTCGGTCAGAAGATTACGTACTATGTATATTTGCAAGATCGTATTATACAAAGTAGCGATAAAGGTGTACTTTTTTAAAGTTAAATTATCTTTCTTTACACCTATTGTATTCGTTTACACAGGAGTAGAAACCTAGTCAAACATAGCGCGTTCTGACGCCGCGTTGTAATATACAGTAAAACAAACATATCCCAAGTCACATAGAGCGCGTTTTGAACGCCGCGTCAAGTTCCACACGGCTTCAAAACGTCGCATTGTGATAATTTACAAATTGTTTTTTTTAAGTCTTCGTTAAACAGAACGCATTTTTAATGCGGCGTAGAGATTATTTTACGCTGCGTTGAGATAACTTTGACGCGGCGTTCCAAAAAAAAATTTTGTTTTCATATTTTGTGTTTAGTAATTAAGTCATTTTGAATTTATTGTAGAAATTTATTTTATTAAATTATTTTGTGTCATTTAATAGTGTATTGTTTAAATGGAAAAAAATAACCTAATTGGCATTTAGTGAGAAAATGAAAATCAAGATTCAAATATTAAACGCGCTGCGGATAGCTCTCTGTCTGACGTTCTCTAACGCCGTGTTTAGAATGCCGTGTTAAAATAATCTCAACACAAGGTAAAATAACCTCAACAAATTATTAATCCTACAAACTTAAAAAGAAAAACACTGCATTATATTGGTTTATATTAGAAAATTGTAGACATTATATTTATCCGTACTAATTAGACCTTGTGTACATGATTTCTCTTTTCGGTTGTTTCTTCATTCTTCTATTGGACATACGTGCCACGTTGGTGTGTACACTGATTTGGATTACCCTGAATATAACCAATGTTTTCCTACAAACTATACTATTTTATTCTAAAGAAATTTGCAAAATTAAAAAAAAACAATTAAAACCATCCATTACCACTAAAAAAACATAATTGGGAATTGTTTTCAATTTCAAAAGTTCTTATTTTTAGTCCGTGCATAGCATTTTCTTTCTCAAACGAGAAACTTCAAAGCTCAATCACAAAAATCCTTAAAATTTTCATTCGTCCATTCGTTAGTTCATTCCCCCTACTTTTTTACACCCCTTACCTAATTGCAAAAAGAACGAATGAAGAAACATCCGAAAAAAGGAATCATGTAAACAAGCTCTAAGACCTAAGAAAATCACCTTAACCCTTAAGGTATACATTCCGAACACATCCTTCTCGATATGTAGGAGTATGGTGGAGGTGAGTGTCTAAAACGTCAACATCAAATTGTTTAGTGAATATTGTATTGTGTTGTGTAGTGTACTGATAATAAGAACTGATCTTATTATCATCAATAAAACGAATAAGCAGTTTAATTTTGTTAAAAAGACACAATAATTCACGGAGTTCCTTTACTTCGAACAATTTGTGAGAATTTCATAAAATACCACCATCGAAAGACGACGACGACGTGCCTGATGAGAATTGTATCTTGTATCAAGTATTCTCATCAGGCACGTCGTCGTCGTTGATGGTATTTTGTGAATTATTGTGTCCTATTTACAAAATTAAACTGCTTATCCGTTTTATTAATTAATTATTAGTGGTCAGCTACCAGACAATCTTCCACAAGTGCAAAATCTTATAAAACGTGATCCGGAATCATACAAGGAAGAATTCTCCCAGCAATATCGCCATTTCTTGAGCAGCTTGGAAGTTTTCGAATTAAATCCCAGCAATGAAAATAAAAGTCTCGATGAATTGATTATGTTTATTGCGCAGGTAATAAAAAAAAAGAAAGCAAGTGTTGCATTTAATGATGCTTTATAAATATGATGTTTGTTTTGTAGGTCGCTCAATGCTATCCTGATGTTTGCATCCAATTTCCACAGCATTTAGTCGATTTGCTGAAAAATCATGCCACAACTCTGGATCCTACTAGGCGCAACTGTTTTGTTAAGGCACTGATTCTGCTTCGAAATAAGAATCTTATTCCTGCATTGGACTTGTTGCAGCTGTTTTTTTAATTGCTCCGTTGTCCGGACAAGAATTTGAGGACTTTTTTTCAGAATAATAAGTTTGGCTACAAAGACGGCAGGAAGAATGAAAACTGTTCAACGACAAATAGAGAGAAACGCAAGGGCAAGAACTTTATTAGGATGAGGCACAAGGCACGTGGCAAGGTCAAGAAGAGTTTTAAGGACAAACAGAAGGCTCTAAGGAATCATCTACTCAAACAGAAGAAAATGAAGTACGATAGTATGATTTTTTTTAGATAGTCTAGGGTTTGTAAGTTTTTAAAAAATTAAAAAATATTTCTTAATACCGTTTGTGAAGACTTTGTTTTGTGTTGCTTTTATAAGAATTTGTTTGGGGGAAACAAGCTTGATCCTGAAGAGTCCGGTGAAGTTGTATAAGTTCAATATAAATGTTTATTAAAAAAATAAGCCACAGCTTTACAAGGAGATTATTAATTCTATTGATAGATGAAGTCTTCTTCTGCGATATTTTTCTGGAACAAGTTTATTCAGAAGGATAGGTATTAGCTTTGGTTCCCATTCATTTATTTAGTACGGCGCCGTTAGAACTTTTTCTAGCGGATACATCTGAAAAGATTAAAATGAAAAAGAACGATAGTGGTGTCTGGGTATAACTGCAAACCTGCATAGAAGCAACTACACTGGTCACCAAGTTCTCTGGCAAATCCTTGTCCTTGAATCTAAAGTGAATTTGATTGATGTCACAACATTCGTCAAAAATCCATTTTTGAGGACCTTCTTCCCTCAGCGTCAGCATTCGAAAATACTAATAATAAATTTTATTTAAAAAAAATTTTTGCAATAATTTTTGTCAACAATTCACTGACAGTTGTTGTCAACAAGAACAAAATGAAATGTCAAAATTAACAAAACTCACCACATCGTTTTTTCTTTGTTTTTTAACGCCGACAATGAATGATATACAAAAGAGAACACGAAACACAATGAATGATATACCAAAGCAACAACGAAAATTGAGGGTTTTGAGGCGTGGAACGTACGAAAGTTTTTCCTCTATATAATATATTTACTCTATGGTAATGGTTCGGTTCGGTATCGAAGAAGACCCGAATGAGTCCATCCGCCATCGCGGATAACTGTCTGTATGTCTGTCAGTCTTTCAGTCTGTTTGTTGCGGGTAATCTCGGAACACCGATTTTGACTGGCAGATTGCTGATGTTCTAGGGAGTAACTTAGGCTATTTAAATTACACACTAGGTGGCGCTGGTGGTTTGAAAATTCGTATTTATGGACCGATTTTGAGGGGACTTTCACAAGCAGAAAGCTGATATTTTAAGGATTAAGTAGAGCTATTTTAATCACCCCTAGGTGGCGCTGGAGGCCCTTTTTTTGAAAATTCGTATTTATGTCCCGATTTTGGCGGGACTTTCACAGTCAGATAGCTGCGGTTGTAAGGTGTAACTAAGGCTATTTTAATCACCCGTTGGTGCCGCTGGGGTCGTATGATAAGCAGATAGCTTATTTTGTAAGAAGCAACTAAGGCCCCGATTGCGGTTGTCGATTGATTAATCGATACTCGACTTTTTTTCGATTACTGGCCGTCGATTGCTGTTTTTGGTATTGTGAAAGTCGATTTCGATCGACATTCTTCGGTTTGACAATCGACTGTTGTCGTGTATAATTTTTTGATCGACAGCAGCGTGTGGATGTCTTCTCGTGGTAAATATGTTATTAAATTATTGAAAATTTAAATGTAATTTAGCAAAATAACATGCTTTTAAGGTCAAAAGTAAGTATTTACATACAAAAAAACCAAATGAGCATTTTAGAATAAAATCAGGACATAGCAAAGTTCCAGGCAAAAATAAGATGGGAAACACTTTTTTTGGAATTGAATGCCGCAGGCTCCCCATAGAGATTTGGGATTTCGATTTTACTCATTTTTAATGAATTTAGAAAAGTAAAAAGTAAAAAGCAAGCAAAAATTACAATCTCAAACATTTGCATGCAAAAAAAAACTCCAATGAACTCTCAAAATCGTTATATTCACAATATATTTTTACATTATTCACAATAACATATTATTTTTTCGATCGTGGTCCGCAATACCAAACACACAACCTAATCGACGCGATCGACAAATGACGAGTCGATTGATGGTCGACAACCGCAATCGGGGTCTAAGACTGTTTTGATTACTAGGTGGCGCCACGCCACCTGGGGAAGTCAAAGTCATGCATCATTTTTAAAAGTTGGTTTTGAGAAATTTGCGACTTTTTCATGTGATATTTAGCTTTATATTTCCAAACGAGGGAAACATACAAAAGTATTCCTGAAAAATGACTATGAAAAATTAATTTGTTTTCAATTGACAGTGAACGAACGGAAATAGCATTCTTTTGGCTTATGTTTACTTTTTTATTGTTTGCGATATATGATGTTTAAAAGTTAGTTTGGCATCAAGATGAATATTTCACTTGACTATTCCAATATACAGGTTTTCCAAGGATTTCTAATGGATTGGTTGGAAGATGACAAGATTTTCTTTTTCGGGTTGAAAAGATGGCTTGTATCTTATCACCATTAAGTTTAATTTTCCATTGGTTATAATATCGCTTCAGTATTCTAATCGTTCGTCTCAATATTAAGACCAAACTCATGTGAAGAAAATATGGCAGTATCGTCGGAAAAAATCGCTGCTTCACAATTTTTTTTATTTGGGGAGGTCAGATGTTTATAAATTATATAAGGCTGGCCACCAGAACTAAATTTTAAACCAACATTTACATGAACTTTAAAACATCTATTTGACAGGAAACTTTGTACAATTTTACATATGAATGTAGGTAAGAAGGAAAACTTAGAGATAAAATTAAGAGATAACAGCTACATCTTACAAATTGGCTGTGATTTATTCAGTCTATTTTGCCAAATTACCATGGACGGGTATATCGTACAACAACACGTGCAAATGATAAAGTTGTTTATTTAAAATGGGTGTTCTGTACGGGCAACGTTCCGCACGCTTCGTCAACTGTACGGTCCCGAAATTTGCGAATTAGCATCTTGAACTCTTGACTTGGTCCTGCACTCGTACAAAATTTAACTGATCCAGGAGCTGAAGGTAAACTACCAAAGACAACGACGTGTATTCGCCGAATGGGCTCTGGACTGGAGCAGTTGTCAACTGACCCTGACTGTCAGAGCCAACATAACAAAAGCCATCGTTCAAATTCATCCTGAAATTGGACACTTCGGATGCGCGCCACTAAGAGAAGCCGCGATGGACATTTAAACGATGTTATAATGTTATATTCCAAACATAATGGCATCAATAAGACTTTCAAACGAAAAAAAAATGTCGATGATATCTCACACACACTTTGTTTTATTAAAAAAATTAAGTTAGGAAGCGCTTAATGAAAGGCGCTTTTCTTATTCACTGCCAAGAACAAAATTTGGCTAGTATCTTCTACTTATCTAGAGATGTATCTATGACTTCCTTGCAATTAAAGTGCTCAGGTCTCATAGTACTAACAGCAGCGTTCCAGATCCAGATCATGAATATTTTGTGTTTTTTCAGAATAAGTAATACCTAATTCCTGGATCTTGAAATTGAAATAGTTCCAGATAGAAAACAGGATCCCAAATTGTTATTGTAATACGTGTTAAGACTTAATCCTGATCCAGATCCGAAGATAATAAAACACAGCTAATATTGAATTTTTGGAATAACTTGTGTCCTGTTCTTAAATACGAGTCGTGCTTTAGCTTTTTTCAAATTAGCACTGACATTTTTCGCTCCCGCTTGTAGGCATAACTTGCGTATTTAAAGGCAAAAATAATCACACATTCTGCGGAATATATCTTAATCTTACCTGAATTTGTATCTCTGAAGAAAATGCAAAACACTGCACTTCAAAATCTGAAACAAAAGTGAAATAATTGCACAAATTCTCTCTCATTCATCTTTGTTCTCTATTTATTCTACAATTACCCGGCATTTTTACAATCTAAAGCGCAGGTTTACTAAAATGTTGATAGAAATGTTTCCTGAAATCATGCGTCAAATACATATGTTCGTGTCTATACAATTAATATTAATTAATTTAAAAATTTATTTAACTTTTTCGTACCGGAGACATACTCAAAAACAAAGATGATTCAAAAACTTACCAGGCAATTTAAATCCTAGAGGAAAAGAAATATTTCTAGAAACTCAATGATGCACATGCACGAAACCAATAAACAACATGTTGCCTGAGATACAACTACTAAGAAGAAATTTCACATAGATACTCTTTTTTATACAAATCCATCCATACTTTTACCGGATCTGGTTTTTCGATTTTTCAGCCATGCATTCTCCCTGGCAAAACAACGATACGACGAATGGAGGAACAGTATTTGACTAAAAGTCGACGAGGAAAGGTGTGTAAACGTGGCTCCTTAACGTCGGTGTTATTTTTGTAGAAAGAAATATAAATTAGAATCAGAGAAGTTATTTTCGTTCAAGTTCTATCTAACAGATACGAATTTTAAGTGAATCCTTTTGATTAAAAAAAAAAATTGGATAATATTCTTGTGTTGAAAGAAAATTTAATACCAACCTGCCACTTTATATCCAAAATAAAAGAAAGTGTTTCCCAGTGTGTGGCAAGTATCCTTGGTACCTACCTATCTGCCTAATATTATGAGTTGAGTTGTTGAGTGCAAAAAAAAAATTAATTTTAAATAAAATTGTGCCAAGTGAAAAGTTTACCCTCTTATTACAAATTAAATAAAAAAGTAACAAAAATACATTATGGATTAAAATGACATTCTGCAACTCCTACCGGTCTATGGATAATTTATGTGAGTACCTGCATACTTACCTACATAAATTAAATATTCACACATTACCCACATAGCTATGTATCCACCTACGAACGCAACATTCTGCCTTTAATATTTAAATAACCATCTTCCTCTACCCACCCACCTTCTTTGGTGCCACAAATTCATCCAGCACTTCTTGAATCACTATTTAAACTTTCATCATTAAGACTAAAACAATGTGCAAACATTCTCATACTCATTATTGTGTGTTTAACCCCAAAAAAGTTTAAGTTGCTTAAATATTACAAAAGATACGTTAAGAAGGTATCTGAGAGCTCTGTCTTTCCTAGCAGCAGCGGGGACAAAAAGTATCTACTCCAAGCAAACGCGAGATAAAATAATTAAAGATGAGGGTATTTGTATCTGGTTTCAAGCTTTCGCCGCCCTTTTATCCCCCTCAATAACATGCACACACCATAGGAATATACGGCTTTTGTTTATCTTGTGACTGTAAATTTACTTAACATATTAAAAGATACAAAACACAAACAATAAAGGGTAATGTTGTCTGGCTGTGTGTGGATGGGATGAGTCTGTACTGCATTCATCATCTTGTGTCTTCGTTATCTTAAGTTCGTTATTATCCAACTATTCACAGTTGTTGTTCCAAAAACAAACCCAAACAATGATTAAATAAAAAAAGGAAAGTAGGTAGGGTACCTGTTACCAACATCTATGTTTTAAAAATATAAACTTCAGAGTTCAGACTCTGCTGGATTCTGAAATACGACGACTGTTATGAGTTCGTAAACACAGTTGTTACCTATGTTTGTTTTTTAAACAAAAAAACTTCATTAATTATATTTTCGGGACACTTACGTTTTTAAAGAAGCTCAACAAAAAAGCCTTTTAGAGTCGATAAACTCAAAGAAATGAGGTGTTTACCGAAAAGAAGAAATCTAATAGTAAATAACCATAAAAAAGATTATTTTCATTGTACCATTAGGTATCTGCGTAAATGTATCTTAAGCTAGCCTTAACATTGCTTATCTGAACAAGATGAAAAATCGGTCAGTATATTTTTTTCATTTTTCCAAAATGAAAATGATTTATAGCTCTTTATATAGCAATGTAATGTAGACTATAATCTGGTTGTAGTTGCTTCTTGTTTCCTTATCGCGCCTTTCAAGAGATGTGGACCATTAACAACAAAACTATGGGATGCTGTGAGGCATTTTGTCGTGTTTTGTATAGATAGTCTTTTTTAATTCATTTTTCTGAAAGATACTAATTGATCGGGAGATAGTAGATGTATCTTCGTTTAGAATTTCTATTGAACTGTATTTTATCAGCGACTTGTAGATGTCCCTTTTTTAATCTGATTGAATTAAGTTGTCTTGTTGTTATGTTTTGAAATGTAGATTGTCCTATTGAATTATTTGAATTTCAAAGGATTTAGAAGTGATATGATAGAAGTGAATACATTCTTCGGTTTCATGTTTCCAAAGCAACAATTAGAGATAATTCTTTTATTTATTTTCCAGTATTTCAAATTGTGCAATGAGAGTTGTAATTTTTTGTCATTTAATAGATATTCTATTTGGTTGTTTTATTTCTTAAATCTCGAAATCTCGCATTAGAAATTGATATTCCAATTGGTGTGCACAATTCTTGTTTCAGATATTTAAAAAAAAATATTCACAGCAATATTTTAATCTATTAGTCTTGTTAACTAACAGTTCAGCAATTTATGTTTTTGAATTTTGAGTAAATGCCTTTCATAGTCAAAGCTCTTAACCTATGTACATAGTCTAGTACGTACAGCAATATTTTAATCTATTAGTCTTGTTAACTAACAGTTCAGCAATTTATGTTTTTGAATTTTGAGTAAATGCCTTTCATAGTCAAAGCTCTTAACCTATGTACATAGTCTAGTACGTGCCTATTTTAATGTTAGAAGTTTTATAAATCGCGAGGTTGAGTTTTTTAATTTAACTTAATAGTAAATGTGCCTACATTTCTAATTACAGCGTTTGTTTGAAGGGATTATGTGATCGGTATGTGCACTTGTGAGCTTATCTAGGCGCCGATTGTAGAAACTGTACCAAAAATATATTACATAAGGAGTACCTACCTACCTACCTATTTTCCTCAAGACTTTGAAGCTACGGAATTATTTTAAGCGATATGTGTGAGAGAAAGTAAACTATATTACTTAAAGCTAATTTATAACATATTGGCAATACCTGTGTTGTGTTTTTTTCTATGAAAAAATCAAGAACTTAATTTTCTTAAATCTGCCGATAAATTTAATCAAAATTGTGTAACACATTGTTATTTCAATAAGTTATAAAAAATGCTAGAATATTGTTGTTTAGCCCAAATGTTTTAATGCTTATTGATAAATACTGCAAGAAATACCTTACGTGATCAAGCCGAACAAGATCCGCCTAGCTATCAATTGTCAAGATGACTATATTTTAATGTGATTTTTTTATTAGAAACCATAAAACAGCCTAAGAGTGCAATTTAAATCTATAAGATCGAATTTGATTTAAACAAAAAATGATTTTTTTTCATAAAATCATTTTTGATAGAACGTTTAAGTTAGGCAACAAGCAAAAAAATTGTATTAATTTAATTTTCCAAATTGCGAACTAATCAAGGCTAAAGATGGATTTCCGAAAGCACACAAACAGGTTGATTTGCTGTCGAATGCCGAGAAATACCTACTACTGAAACTCATGAACCATTACCCCTATCAAGTTCAGCCAAAGTCATTCTTCTTTAAATATATGTATATCAAATACAAATTCCCCATTGATAATTTGAAATAGGTAAACAAAATATAATTAAAGTGATTAAAAAGACTTAGATTATCAAATATTTTCATTGTTCTTTCATAATATGTTATAACTCCTTGGCCAAATAACAATTCAAATAGTCTTTTAATACACATAGTAGTGCTCATAATATCGTTTATTTGGAATTATCATCGTTTGTATCACGTGGTGGGAATAAATTCCCTACCGCTTTCACACTTTACCTACGTCATCGGTATTGTAAGCAAAATTTATAAATGTTGGATAAGTTTTATATTCGAAAGAATATATATTCTTTAATCAACTTTTAATTTAAATTATTAAATTAAATAAAGTTGTTAACCTCAAATTTTCCTAAAACCTTTTCGACCCAAATTTTGTTCATCGACCTTCATTGCTCAAGCAATGCTTCTTCTATAAGAATGTCGTAGTCTACTAAGCACTTATAAATTTCCTTAACGAATTTGTTGGCACATTATTTCTCAAAACACATACATATTTTTTTTATTGCTGAAGCATCACATTAACTTGAAGCCAAGTTTGGACGTAATCCAAATAAGAAGTTTGTAAATATGTTTAGACTCGAGTAGTTATATCGGAAATCATAGCTATCAATACTGATTCGAATTTAAAGAGCTGATTTGCTTAACAAACCGCTTCGTATCTTGTTTTACCATCAAACGATTTTTCTTCCGATATGAATTTCAAACCCGCAACCACTTGAAGTAAAGATCATGAAATTGTCGATAGAGAACCTAGAGTTGTCTATGTTTTTTAAAATGTCCAGACTTTCTTTAAGGCATCACTTTTGGAAGTCCAGCGCATATTGCCCGTAAGGCTCAGCTTTAACTGTGGATTTGTTTTTTAATATTCCAGCAGTCTTACTGAATATGTTGAAAAGACAGCGATTGAAAAAAGTTTTTTTTACACCGATTGAACTTCAAGCCAAAGACAATCAATATAAAGATACCAAACCTCGATTGTCATTCTAATTTGTCGGCTGACACTAACACATAGAAACTTGGCATCATTTTACCATGCAAAAAGTGGGAAAATCATAGATTGAATGAGTATGTTCAAAAAGTACAAACAAGATATGAACGAATTTAAAAAAAAAAAAAAAAATTTATATTAAAAACACCTTTATGAATTCACAAAAAATTCAATTCTAATAATTTGAGTCCATCTTTGCATTTGGCAAGATAGTTCATCAATTACATATCTAGAGATTACTTACCTATATTTTCTCACATCGTCACTTTGTATTTTTATCCGGCCACAATAAATAAATTAACACCTTTCTTCAATCCAAAGAACTTAATTTTAAATTTCAATATCATGATTAGAAATTCAACCCATGAAATCAATAAGAACATTATTCTACAAAACATTTTCTTCCATGAAATAGATATCTATCTAACTATATACTTTCACCAATTTCCGTTTTTACCTGAAGGGATCGCATCCCTTCTTTTTTTTTTTTGTATAATTCATTGTGAATTACTTTGTCGTGTTTAGCTGGCAAACCATTTAAATTGATATCCTCAAGATATCTTTTTTGGTTAGTATACGGGATACCTGCCTATTTTATTCCTTATTTTGTTCAAAATTCTGGCTGTACGTTTATTACATTTTTAATTGACAAACACTTTAAAACATAATGAAGTGGTAAGAACCATTTTCTCAAGACAAAGCAGACATACAAGGACAAAACCCTCAAGGACAGATGTTTATAATTTATTCGTAGTTGCTTACCAGAATATTAATGATTATAAATTGAAAAGTAAAATCAATATTTTAAGGTATTTTAAACTAACTCTTTTACTTATTTAATTTTCAAGGATACGATTTGATTTTTTATCAATTTTTTAAGTATACCGAGAATTGTTTCAGACAATAAATAGATACAAGCAACATATCAATATAGATGGTATCATAGCGAGTTTTTTTAAAATAATTTCCCTGAAATGTTTTATTTGATTTGGTTTATATATATGTAGGTATATAGTAACACCTGAAAGTCAGAAGCCTTATTTTTCTTTCTTATAGAAAAAAATATGATAAAAGAAAAGAACAACAATAATCTAAAATAAATTTATCAAATCTGAATTAAGACCAAAAAACTTGACATCCTTGGATTTATTTTAAATCGAATCGTGTAGTAGATCTACTACTACAAATCTTGCTGAAAGTAGAGAAAAAGAGCCAAACAGATTTTAGACAAAATTGACCATACAGACTTCTTTGTCATTAGAAAAATATAGAATATCTGGTAATTTATTGAAATGGATAGTCTTATATGGACAATAGAACACAGTGTTTTAGGGTTCGTAACATCGATTTTCATAAAATAAATGCACCGTCTGGAGTGCCTCAAGAGAGTCATCTTGGTCCTCTCCTATTTTTACTTTTTTACTAGCGAACTACCTTTGTTATTTGTATGCCGATGACCCTTAGCTATTTTGTTATATCAATAAGGACATTGATGGACTTTTCTTACAAGAATGTCTAGATACTCTTGTCAGCTGTTGCTAAATGGAGAATCGCAATATTATTTAACTTTTAAGCAAAATATGTTGACTATTTTATTGACGCGCAAGAATTAGTTATAATTGACGCTGTAAAAGACTTAGGAGCTATAATTGACAACAAACCTATTTTTTACAACAAAAAGACTTGTTGTGCTAGGTTTTGTAAAAAAGAAAGTCAAAAGAATTGAACGATCCATATATTAAAAAGGAAATTTATTTTGTATTAGTTCGTTCGTTATTAGAATATTGTAGTGATTTGGTCTCCATTGTATAATATTGATATGAAAAAACGTTAATCCGTCCAAAAGCAATTTTTGTTGTTCGCTTTAAAAGGTCTTGAACGGATCACTGAAACTGTCGTGTTACCTTGTTATTTCCACCGTCTGAAACTTGTCAATATGTGTAGTCTTATTTATCGTAGATTCCTAGTTATCTGAGGCTTTATTTTCCATTGATCTTCTGAAAGGTCAGTTTATCTGTGTTCCAAAGTGTCAGTTAACCAAAAACTTTGAGACACATCAAATTTTTAAATGAAAGATAATCAAAGACTAATAATGCATCTCACGAATCTTTTAATCGGTGCTCGAGGGCTTTTAATAAGTATTGCGACTTGTTTGATATAACTATGAGCCAAAATGATAGCTGGAGTGTCTTCATGACTTTTTGAATTATTAAATTAACTCTTAAATAATAACTAGTTATATTTTTTCGGTAATCAAAATATGCTAAATCAATTTAATGCAGGATAGTTAATTTTTTCTTTCTTTCAATGTAATTTTTTTTATTTTTGTCATATATAATTGTCACTGTAATTTATATTTTATGTTCTCTTATTTTAACAAAATCAAATAAAACTATAATAAAAAATTAATTTGTTACTTATTACCTTAAAGATTCTTGTGCTAATTGTAGTGATACAAACAAAACTTCTAAGAAAATTTGCTCATCATACCAAGAAGTTAAAAAAACTAACTAATTTCAACAAATACTTACCTACAAAATCCAAAATGCAATAAATACTGGTTAAAATGTTTTCATTGAAATTCAAACGTTGACCTACTTAATTTTCATTCAAATTAATTATAAATACAACCAACGTTTCTCCTTTAAAATGTCTTTCTCTTAACAAAATTTATCCTTAAAGTTTCATCCTCCACAACTAATTACCCAAACTCACCGTGTTCTTAGTAATTTAAATTCAAAACCGAGCAAATTGAAAGTGAAAAAAAAGTTCTAAAGAAGCAAAAAGGCCAAAACCAAAAAAAAAATCCTTTATAAGAAACGAGGTGGTTAGATCTCTAACACATTCTTTTGCACTCTACCACTTCAGGTTTAATGCATTATCCTTTTTTTTCTGCACTATGTGCTCTGTAGTTTGCGGTGCACCTCCTTAAAAATCGTGCAACATGAGCAGAATAAAAAAAATAAAATAAAAATGAAGCAAGACGAAAAAAAAATACCTAGTTAGTGAAAAAGCCTTAAATGAACGACGAACGAGTTATCCTGTGAACATTGTTCTAGCGCGAAAATTAGTTTCAGCCACTATAAAGACTTTTTTCTGTGGGTACCCCTTTTTTGTTGCTCTCTATCCTGTCCATTGCATAATTTCTTTTCATCCTTTTAATTTTTTTGTTCGCAAGAGTGTTTTTGAGGATATAAGGCTAGGTGATAGAGAATGAGCGCTTTTCCATTTAACTTGTGAATAATTTTAAGGATTTTCCTGGTATTTACTTTTTTTTTATTATAGAAGTTATGCTAAAAGTTTTTCGTGTATCTATCAAGATTATCCTCAAGATAAGGATATCTGTAAGTTTTCCCTTGTATTTTTTTTCCAACTTTGCAGTATCTCGTTTCATGCTTCTAGTTAAATAGAGAAAGTGATGAAAGCGAAGTGGAAAAAAAGAAAACTTGGATTTTGAAAAATGTCAGTAAAGTTTGTTCTCTCATTTCTTAGTGTCCATGTCATAATATTAGAAAAAAAAAACAGTTTACAGAATAGATATCACTCCACTGTTTTTTTTTTTCAATGTTTACTTAAAAGTTATTTTGTGTAGGGACAGATTTTGTTGCTATGTTTTGATAGTTAATAAGGCGACTGATTGACGTATCCCGTGTTTCAAATAGGGTGTTTTTTTATTTTCCGGTCTCCAGCAAAGAATCAGAATCTCTGTTTAACAGGCCGACTCCACACGATATCTGTATTGCTAACCAGATCTCTGACATAAATATCAAACCATTTTCTTTTTTCTTCGCTGGGCAGTTCATGTCTTGATATTTCAGTAAAGCAAGAGAGGCTAATGTGTTTGTTTCTCTGACAAAAGTCAAAAGATAGAAATTCTTCTTCTTATATTTGTTAATTTTATCATTTTAAAACATTTATTCCATTAAAAAAATATAGATGTTGTCTCATTTACTCTTGTTAATACACATAAACTAATAAAAATATTGTATTCAGGCTTTTTTACTGCAAACTAAATTTGTAAAGCGCACAAAAAGAGCAACTACCCGCATGAGAGACAAAAAATAATGAGATGAACCCTAAAAAAAGAAAGAAAAAACACAAACGTCAAATTGTTATCAAGACATCGATGTCAAGATAGAACCGCGGAGAGAGATGTCTAACATCCCAACAGACTCCGAAACAACGCGACTCCATTGGATATTTCATCTCATGTTGAAGATTATGAGAGAAATTATATCGTGTGGAGTCGGCCTGTAAAGATAACATTGGAATCCAACATTGACTTTGAAACAGTAAATTGATTATTATGCACCCATACCATATGTAATAAGTTTTTGCATTTTTGATCCTTTCAGCACTTTCAGATATCCTTTAATAAAACTAAAAAACAAACATGAAAGAATCAATCTATATATGTATAAATATAAGAAAAAAACATGTGGAATGTTCCCAAATTATCCACCCTTTCCTACCTGCATACTTGTAGAAAGAAAAAAATGTTTCCTAAAATAAAAAAAAACTTTATCCTTAAAGTGTATTTACGCGTCTTATGACAAGGAGATACCTAAATATAAAAACCACCATTTACATGAATTTTAGAATTAAAATTTATCCCTGCAACTTCCAAAAAAATATGTCTAACTAAAATGTCACAATATGAGATTGACAGTTTGGAGATATGTATATCTATCATGAATGACAGTTTTCATAGTAATAATGGAAAATGTTGTTTGGATGTCAAATATTACATGTTTGTTTACATTTGCTATTCCATGTTTTTTGTAATTATAAAGCTTTGTAAAATCGGCTTTTGATGTTAAGTCGTTCAAGCATACATCAGCGAAATGTCTTAGGAACCAAAACATAGTCTTGTCACTGTCAATTCGTCAAAGTTTTATGTGGCGTTAACAATATAAAATAAATAGATTTTAAGTAATTTTTTTAATTATAAAAGGGAAGAGGAAATGAGTGTCCTTAACAGCTCATTATTCTTACTTTTGACAAAAAAAACTACATATTTTCCTCTGTCTTGAATTAAGATGCAAATTATTAACGGAAAAAAAATAGATGATGTTCCCTGTTCTTTACATTTTATGTGCTAGCCTCGTGCTCCAGTCGCTTGAGGATAGGATATCCTTTTATAGTTAAAAGTATAATCTAGTTGAATGCAAGCCAGCAAATATAATGTACTTATATGTAAAAAAGACACTATACAGACACACAATTAAATAGGATATTGATATACATAGGGTAAAAATAAGAGCAAAAAAGATCTACATGCATGTGCATACATAATGTTTGTATACAGGTACGTTTTTTCTGCTCATGATAAATAGTTTCTAAAGTTAACCTATGTATAAATATAATCACCATAAATTCTTTAGCTATTGATTTTTTTTAAGATTTTTAATGTAACAAAATAATTATTAGGCAGGAAAAACGAAAAGTTACGAAATAAAGAATTTGAAATAAAGTTAAAAAAATACACGTGAAATTAAGCCTTATACTATATAAACAGCAAATTACAATAGTTTTTTTTTTTATTTTAACAGTGTTATATAAATAGCTAAATTTACTACGAAATAAACTGTTTACGCATTAAATTAACATAAATTTTTCTTAACACTCCTTGGCTTATTTTCATTTATTCAATAACTAATACAACTAATCCTTTTAATGTAAAAAACCCTTCCTGAAAATACTTTTCTTCCTTTCTCAACCCCTTTATTCAAATTAAAGTAATGGCTACCTACTTTGTTCTCTAAATTAACGTCAATGCTTGTTTTTTTTCAGTTATGGACTTACAATATAACCCTTTTGCATATCATTTGGTATAGAAATTAATTAAATGTAAATATTTCATTTTAAATTGAAAATTGAATTGAAAAGCAAAGTTTGTAAGATCAGAACACACATTAACGTATTTTTTTTTACCCTTGAGCCCATAACGTATTTCTTATGTTTACATATAAATATAGTAATAATTTCGTACAAACGTATTTCTGTTGTGGAACCAGAGAGGTTCATGAGCGCCACCTACGGGTAATTCAAAAAGCTTTAGTTATTCCTTTCAAAATGAGCTCCTCGTCTGTGAAAGTCTCGTCCCTAAATAAGAATTTTCAAAAAAAACGACACCAGCGCCACTTAGTGAGTAATTAACATAGCCTTAGTTACTCCTTAGGATATCAGCTACTTGTCAGTGAAAGTCCCGTCAAAATCGGTGCAGCCGTTCCCGACATAACCCGGAACAAACAGACGGACAGACAGACAAAAAAGTGGTGTTGTTGTTATAAGTACTGTATATCCTTTCGTAGACATGAAGTAAAAAGCTGTTATTTTAATTTTTAAAACACTTAAAGGCACTTCATTTTTATTTATGTGTATAGATTAACGCTTAACGGTAAATATTTAATAGAAAAGGAAACATAAACATGAGAACATTACAGTCACACTAGCTGATTTCTGGCATTCGAAAACACGCATTTTGGAAAAGCTCTATTTAGGTATGTCGGCAGCTGTTATTTTACACCTGGAATTTTAACGACACCGTAGTAAAGTAATATAATCTCGAACGTCCACAAGGGCGTTTAAGTTTGATAGTGAGTATTGCCAATGTTAGATAGCCAATGTATTTTTTAAAACTGCTGAAATTTACAAAAATACTAAAAAATCTGCTGCACGTGAGGAAATTACGATCAAATCGTCGACTTGAAATTTCAAGGCACTTATTTAGTCAAAATCTGCAGTCAGTTTTTAAATAATCCAGTCATCTCCATAGACGTCGAAGAATATCACTTCTTTATAACATATTTTGCCTTGGGGTGCGCAATTGGATGGCGTCAGCCAGCTATTGTGATGTATGGAAGAACTTTTTAAAGGGGCCCGGACCGGATCCCGGTCTCTACGATTATGATATAAATATAAAAATAAAAATAAAAAAATATATTTTGGGTACAACATTTCACAACTAAAGGTGGTTGGTAACCGTTGAGCCCCCCAAACTGAATTCCTAGGGCCAGCAAATAAACTATTTGTTATTAACATCAGAATATATGGACACAAGAAACGTGCTGTAACAATTAAATTGAAAAATATCCTTTGGAAAATTTTAACAGAAAATCATTTTTTTAATTTTGTGGATTAGAAATAAAAAAGAGTTGGTTGTCTGTAAAGTCGGTTTACATACGATAATTTTCGTGATAACGTCATAAGAATACATTGACGGCAGCTACACCAACATACAGCCCGTTAACTCCCACCCACAAACCCTCTCGTTATATTACATATTCTTCCTACTTTAACAAAACTCCGCCTATTTTTTATTTCATTTTCTCTTCTTGTTCTTTTTGAATTTGAGTGGAATTATTTTGGGAATTTGCGCCTCTTCTTTTTTATGTTCGCCTGGTGCTTGCGGTTAGCATGAGTCATGACACTTATCAGCATGAGTCTTATCAACATGAGTCATATTATTTCGTACGTATAGCCTGTCATCGATTTATAAGACGTTACCACGTCAAAAAACATACAAGTTCTTAAAAAAAAACAAAAAAAAATCTAAAAAAGTTAAGCGCAATTTTAATTTTTTTCGCTTTCGTTATTCTCTAATGTTTCTTTGTAAAATAAAGCTCTATCCAGAACCATCGATAATATATATTTATTTCTTGTTTGTGCTAAATTGGAACAAACGAGACAATATAATACCTAAGTTAAAAAAAAATAATAGTGGTTCAAGGTACCGTAAGCTCAACAAAAATCTAAGAATATTGTGTCTCATTAATAAGAAGCATCTGGCCATCTGTCTGATGTCTTCTGATAATTATGTTGTAAGTTGTAATATCATTCCAAATTTTCAACACAATAGCATCACTTCGGATTTATTTTTCCAAAGTCAAAATGTACAAATTAATATCATCAGATTTATTCGAAAGTATCTACAAGTCTATGAAATGTTGTCTTTTCAATCTAAACATCAGATAAAATGTTTTAAATGAATCGTCATCAATTGAATTATCGCTTTTTGCTTTCAAAATGAAAAGAGTCAATTATCTAACGATACATAGAGATGCAGATACAAAAAAAAAAACATCACATCACGTTACGTTGTCGTTGTCTATTCACCCAAAATCCTCTTTCACAGTAGACGAGACATTCTTCTTGACTTTTCGATCCGATTAAAAAAAGAAATAAAGGTAGCACAGCAGCATCACAGTTCCACTTGCACATCTGAGAAAGATAAATTCAATAGATTAAATGAATTCGATTAGGATTCATTAAAGTGAAAAGCGAAATGAATACAAACAAATAAAACAAATCACATAAAAGCAGTGTCATCTTCTATGTGATTTGTTTTAAAGAAATAGATCCTTGAACGCAAAGACACAGAATTGGAAAAAGGATTGAAATTGTGCAATAATTTTAATCACATCATTGGCAATTAGAAGAATAGATGAAAAGAATTTAAGGGAATAATCACCGGATCTCTCGATAGACTTTCGATATGCAATAATATATTCTATCATTTGTATTGTGAATAAAATAATTGTAATTCTTACCGGTCATGAGCCATATGGCTAGGAAAGGTCAAAAAGCAGTTGTATTCACAGTATAAGTCGTAAAAGGGACGACACCGACACCGACACATGAAAAAGACGACTACGCAACGTATGTCATGCATTTTTATATCCCAGAAACCAATCACAAAATTAAAATAACAGCATTTGAAATTGGTTTGAGACGAGGGTGAAGAAATTATGTCCTTCCATTTTTGGGGGTGAATAAACGAACAGCCATTCTTTGGACATTTCATTTCACTGTCATGAATATTCCCTATTTTTTTACCCTAGAAAAAAAATTAAATTTAACAATAATTCTTACGATACAGCTGAAGGGAGTTAGAAAACCCTTAGCATTATCAGGAGGAAGCAGCATTTTAAAGAGAAGTCAGGAGGTCCTCATCCTCATCACCTGACATATAAGCATGCGCTGCATATTGTTAAGATTTTGCATAATTCTTTTACATTGTATCTATGTCATCCGTTGATAATCACAATCTTGTAGTGTCCTTGTTTCTTCTTCTCTTCTGCCGAAAAAACGTGACGGGAATTATAATTTCCAGATAATTACTTTGGCCACACTTTGTCACCATGTGTGTTTCTATGCTAAGCATGCTATCGAATATATTGTTTGTAATTTTTTTTATGAAGATAAATAGACACATGTACATATGTATGTTATGTATGTTACTAAACAAAATCCTCTCTGGTGGCATACCCAATACAAGAGCCAAGAGGGAACAAGCATTTTTTTAAATAAAATAGTTCGAGAGTTGCAGATGCCACTTAAATATTGCAATTTATGTTTTAAAAAGGAAAAACAAACATACAAATCTAGATGTCATTTAAGACAAATTTTTTTCAGATTTTCTACTACCTTTGATTGGCTCTATTACGCTCTTAACTCGTCAAACATACACCATTCAAAAAAGGTTAAATAACAATTAATTTTTGAAAAAAAGTATTTCGAAAATAGTAGAACCGATAGTTATGAAAACAAAGCATTTAATGTGTACCAATGTATAATAATAATTAGTCTAAGGGCTTGTTGTTCCTCAATAGATCTGAAAGTCGTTTAAGTTACCAAAACAGGACAAGTGTCTAATTGGAAGACACATTAATGAGCCCTTACTGAGAACGGTGGGATGAGCATTTGTATGAGCTGAAAACTAGATCAATGAGAACAAGTAGTCTGGAAGAGAGACAAAATTATTTTAAAATGAATAAATAATAATTTAAAACCGTATATAAGGCACTTTGACTTTAAGATTGGAACTGATGTTGCACGATTCTTTAGTTGAAGAACAGGAAATATCAAACAATTTTTTTTCCGATCGTCAAGTAAGGTAACTATTTTCTCATTTAAATCCCAGGTCGAAGACAAGCTTGCAGCAGGAGACAGGAGAACCAACAATGCATGTGATAAAAAGCAAACACCTTATCTATTGCACCACTTCAATAAAAAAAAATAAATTGCACGACTGGATCGCACGTACTTGCTCTTATCTGCGGTCACAGCATTGAATAAAGTGGGAGGTGGGAGGTAACGTTTTTAGCCCACCCTCTTAATTTTTTTCCACCAAAAAAAATGTTTACCAACAATTATAGCACACTAATTTTGTTTAATAAAAATTCGTGGAGGCGTTTTCGAGAAAAATAAGTTGTTACATAACCGTTATATGACAGGTACCTACCGTTAATATTTGAGCTAAAAATAAATTAAAAAAACACTGTGGGATGTCAAAATAACCTTATGTATTTGAAGACGATTGGCCTTACAGTTCAGGCTCTAATCCAAAATACATACGTACAAACAGACAGACAGACAGACAGAATTTTGCCACTAACTTAAATATGTTTCTCTATTATCGTAATGTCAGGTTTGATTGTTATCTGAACATTTTTAATCTGCAAGAATGCATAACTTGCATTATAGTATCTATAATCGCAAGTAAAAATGGTTGAAGTCGTTCGGCAATAGTTTTTTCTTTTGTTTTTCATAACTAGTCTGCACTAAAGGGGGCTTGACTACCCTTATAATGTTCTAAGCACAATCATTACAGTGGAAGAATACAACTCGTAATATTTCTTAATTCTGATAATATTAAGTGTGTGTAATAATCTTAGTATCGTGGAGAGATTGGTAACTCTTTTCGGTGAGATATACCATCAGATCATTAGTGGACCTAATGCTGCAATTATTGCCGTAGTACCGATCATAAAAAGCCTAAGATCTTCGAGATATATGCTTTTTAAGCTGCAAGGGTTTCGATGATCTGGGATTTGGAGTTATGGCTGCAGAAGATTCGCTTTTTTATGGACAGGCTAGAAAAATGCTGTTTTATTCAACTGTGAAGGTTCATCGTTGGTAGATTTGAATTTTGATATAGCTCATTTCGAAATAAAGTATAACTTCGTGATAACTCCATAAAACAATTAAATGTCCAACTAATTGAAAAATATTTAAATGCACATTTATAAGTGCGAACTTAAAGGATAAGATTCAAGATTAAATATGATTTATTTTCTTTAAAAATCAAAAAGAACTGTTTTCGATATTTTAAGGAAACAATGTGTTTAATGAGATAAACAATTTTAAATTCTTGTAACTTATACAAAAACTTGCACTCATCTCTATCTTGTTTTTATTATAATCATAATAATAATAATTATTTTATTTTTTTTTATTATATTATAATAATAATTTATGTTCTTTTTTCCAATTTCAGACTGATCACCTTACCGTTTTGCAATTTTCGTTTTCTTGTACAACTCTTTGCAAAAAATAATGCCACAAAAAATGTCCCGCATTTGACACATATATTTTTGTTTTAACTTATAATTTGATTTTTTTTGTTTTTATTTTAATTTTACTCGCCACGACAATCCTTTAAAAAAAGAACGAGTTATTCTTATTATAAATCAATTAATTTTTAAATGTGGGAAATGTACGAAGATCATATTGAATGTGATGAGTGTGGCGGTCCAGGACCTCCACCAAAATTTATGATACCACCACCTCCCAGACCGCCATCCTTGGATTATGGTTTGATAAGCAGTAATTGCAATGAGGAAGAAATGGCGCTGAAAGCAGCAGCTGCAGCACAAAGCTGGGATAGTGATATGTGTGAAGCAATACCGGTAAGCTTAACTCAATAAAATATAAATTATTATAAAATATTTAAAGGTAGTTGCACTTAAGTGCTAGAAAATAAATTTTAATAAATAAAAAACAAAGTTTAAAGCAACTTCCTTACGTCTTATGTGTGCTCCTTAAAAAATTTAAAACTGCGAGGAAACATGCTGGCAAAATTGAGACTTCATATGAAAATAAAATAAAATATAGACAAAAGGCTGAGCTATTCTAACTTTTTGTATTTCAAAATTTGTGAAAGCATTTTTAAAGATCATTCAGGTAGTCATATTAATTTTGGAACTTAGCCAAAGCTATGTTTGCAAGTAAACTCAGCGTAAATCAAAAATTTATATGAGTCCATATTTGTTGAATTGAATAGTTCAATTTATAAATATAACATATTTATAATATAAATGGATGAAATGAAGGACAAAAACTGTTTAAACTAACAAAAGAACTTAAAATACATGCATATTTAAATGTTTTCAATTAAATTCTTCTATAATTGTTTGGAAATCAAAATTTTTCTTACCTAGAAGTCATCTTTTCAAAAATAAATTTTATTACAAATACACCATATGTGAATTCACAAAGACTTCCTCATCATAATCACCTTCATTGTATTTTTTATCATTAAGTGTTGTATTCATTGATATTTTTAAATATCCTGTCCGTTTTAGGGGTGTTCCCACAGTCACGACCCACATCATTATATTCTTAGGTATTGCATATGCATATGGTGCAATATTTCGCACCCCAAATAAAAATAAAACTAATGCATTTCAGTTGTAAAGCATGCAAATTAAGAGGGATGTCCAATTTCAAGAGCAAGCAAAAATAAATTGCACGACTGGATTGCACGTACTTGCTATGTACTATGTGCGGTCACATCCTCGAATAAAATTTAAAAAAATAAGTAACATTAACATAAAGTAAGTAACAATACGCCATCACACGTCTTGTATAATAACGAAATTATGAAAAAAGTATTTCAAAAATTGTAGGACGGATTTTGATAAAATCTTTTTTTTTATTTTTAGTTTTTTGATTTTTTTTTGTTGAAATTGTGGTATGTAGCTTTTAGAGTTTATTTATGTGATTATAAAATTTTAAGTATTTTTTTCTAGTTTTAAAAATTTGGATTTTTCAAAAAAAAAAAAATTCAAAAATTAATTTTAATTAGAAAAAAAAGAAAGACTACCTAGATCTTTTAAAATATAAAATTTGACAGAAATCAAAACAGCCGTCACCGAGAAAGCCAAAAATTGAAAAAAACTTTACATGAAAGATACCGTTCATAGACTTTTTCCGTATATGTGGTTCTGATCAAATGATAGCCAATACCAACAAAAACTTCTCAAAAAGTTTTCAATAAAATCGTTGGAGCCTTTTTTGAGAAAAATAAGCATTTCCTTATTTTTAGGTCTACAAATAAAATTTCAATTTCTCCTCTGGGAAATGCCAAAAGAATCACACACACCAAACTTAAAGATAATCACTTAAGCCGTTTAGGCTGCAGCTCGTTATACATACTGACAGACAGGCAGACAAACAGACACTTCTTGCCACTAACTTTTTTAGACTTCTCTATGATCGTAATGTCATGTTTGATTGTTATCTCAATTTTTTATATTCACGAATCCTAAGTGAGTGGTTTATATAAGTCGCTACTTAATTACCTATTTCAAATGTTTTTTTGAAAACCTTTCTCCTCAACAACGATTTCCCTCTTCATACGTAGGTATATCACCTTATCATTCAATGTTCGTAGTCACCTTTTCCAATTTAGATGTCATTTATCATCTCAAAACTTTTTACTTTTAAATCGAGCCCCTTAAACAAACCAATCTCCGTCTTAATACCGTCTTACACTTCTCTTAAAAAAATGTATCCAGGAGTCATCATCTCACACAGATGCCACCTAAAGTTACAAATAAGGATTTTACAGAACCAAAAACGCAACAGAGGGTAAACATTCAAGGGACGCAACATATGGCCGTTTCAGTTTGTTATAAAATGAAACCTCTGTCTACTACATTCTTCAGTTTTTCATATCTCCTTTCAGTTTTTCTTGACTTCTTCATCCCTTTATCCCCCTATTAGCCATCCAACAAATACATATATATAAAAGTAATATAAATCTCCGAGGGATGAAGTGGTGTATAAAACCAAGCAAAAACGCAACACCCAAAATGACTGATGATGAGTGATGATCTAATATTTTTGTGTTGTTTCTCGAATCTCGATGCCAGAGCCAGATCCAGTAAAAGACACAAGGAAGCTCGTCCTGGTACATCCCCTCTTCAACATTTTTTTTTTAATAGGATTGCAATCTGTGCAAAGTAAAAATTATTATTATTTGATTTTTTTATCATGCTTGCTTGTCCGTTTTATCATCTCATTATAATTGTTTATACACTGCCATATGACAGGAAGAAAAGAGTAACTACTTCTTTAGCTTTTTTTTTAACAGCTACTTGACTCGTCCTTGAAGTTGAAAGTGATGAATAGTTTAGATGTTTCTTCTAGGGTGGCATTGAAAGAAGGCAAAGAGTATAGAAAAATACTCTCAAGAGATATATCTTCGAAAGATGATGAAAATTTATTCATGGCCACTTAAGTACTCTCGAGTTTTAGGAAAGAAATAACAAATAATAAAAAGGTATTCACAACAAAATGAGATGATAAAGTTTGAAGATGCCGATAATGAACCTAAAGATACGAAAACAATATCTGATCCAAGTTTCATCGAACTTTTCGAATCGTTTTTGTTATGACGTTAAGTGAGTAATAGGACGTAGGAGACTAAACCACTTAATCAAAGTAAAGAATGATGGTCATACACATGAAAGGCTAACCTAGTTACTACAAAACATGTGTTTTCTTACTTACTTACGATAAATTCATTGGTGAACAATCCAAATAATGAATATAAATATCTAATTACCTTTTCAGAAGATGTAAGAATATAACATAAATATTCAACCTGGAGACCTATTTACATAGCTTAAAGCAAATCAAAGACTTTCGTTGATTTATTTCTTAAAGGGTCTCCTGGTTAAAGTAGGTATTGGTTTATATGAAAAAAGGACCAAAAAAGGACGGAAATGGCAAAGAGAGGATTTTAACAATACCATGACCTGGCTTGTTATTCAGTCTGCTCCCTCTGCATATGCAAAAAAAAAGTTTTTCTTCCTTTACTCAATGAATAGAAAAGGATACGCTTGATTTGGCATATTCCCCCGAACAGCACGCCCCTCACATTCATCCATTGAGTTCTAATTCAAGATTCAAATTCAATTTACCACCCTCAACCTCAATCGATACACAAAGGTGCGCTCAGCTCCCTCTGTTTGTAATCATCTCCCAACATCGAAGGTAAACCATAGAAATTGTTTGCTTCATTGTTGAATTTATATACCTAGACCTAGAGCTTTGATTTTTTGTCTGAATTTTGAGTGGGAGCCAGCAAACGAATGTGTTGGTGATAAATCGGTGTTTTTTCCTCCCTTACATTTTGTCTCCGCCATAAATCCTTTGCGGTATCTAGTATCCACCATATCCAGTTTGTTCCATATTTGGTATCGATTTTCCCTTGATTACTGCCAAGCTTAGAGGTTCCCTTGGCGAGGTACAGGATTTAAAATATCCTTTAAAATTTTAGAGTTTTTTTTTTTCTTATATTTGTTATTCTTTAGGAATTTGCAGTGCGAATCAGAATCAGGAAAGTTAATAAAATGATAAAACCATAATAACATGGATGGATGAATAAGTCTATTATGGATAAGGATTTAGATTTTAAAGGTTTTCGATCAAAAATGAATTTAAGTACGGAGGGACTGGTTTTCTGGATTGTGGGTGGTGAAACAAAAATCAATGAAGTTGTATACGTGCGGAACGTTGCCAGATTATTGTCACAAAGAACCAATCAGGTTCTTTCAAGGTTTTTTGAAAATTTCATAAATCTTATATTTTATACCCACATGATACCCTGTGGGGATGGTTAGCTCGGTATTGATAGAATCCAAGACCATGAACTTTGAGCACTTTCATCAATAAGTTTTGAAAGAAATCATGCCATTAAGTTTTGTTAAAAATAAGATATGTATTTAGGGTATGTTTTCAGCCAAAAATTCTGCTAAGTGCTTAGGTTTTCAGTATCAATGCAATAAGTGTTTTTCCCATTCTAATCTGACTACAATTTATAAAGCGTTTATACGGCCACCTCTGGGCAGGTGGTTCTCAAGCTTTGCTACACCTGCTAGATAGAATACAAAATAAAGCGTTAAGATTGATAGGAAATAGAACTGTTTCGGAAATAATTGCTCTTCTAGAACATCGACGTAATGTTTCATGTCTTTCCTTATTTAATGTTTTTTTTTTTTTTTTGGATAAAAAATGTTTACTCAAAGTAGCCAGTTGCATTCCTCCCCTTAAAAGTTTCTCCCTCCCGTAATAGCCGCCTTGCAAGGAATGCTCATCAGTTCACCCTTGAGCCCAATTTCGGACGTGAAAGACAGAGATTCTTTTTTTCCAGCCGAACAACACGAATTTGGAATAGTTTACCCGGTGAGGTTTTTCCTTGCCATTTCAATTTGAGAACATTCAAGTCCAATGTTAATCGACATCTTCTGTCCCTCCTCCCCTAACCTTCCTATGCTCGCGCAGTTTGTTCAACATTTATAAGGGAAACACAATTTCCTTGTGCGCGGGAACAGTTAGTATACAAGAAAAAAAAAACTATTACGTAATGAACACTTTTTTTTGTAATACAAATATATTAACAATTTAAAGGTGATTTTTATTATTGTGAGTTAGCTTCGGTTATATGTTAGAAAATAACTAAAGCCTTTTCAAAATTAATGTTTATATGTGCTTTTCACACTAGCAACTAGGTTGCTGTCTATACTGGAACACAGTAGAGGCTTTTTGAATGAAGAACAACAACTTATGTGTACTACCACCAAGTTCATAGGCTGGACTATTCTTCATAAGTTTCAATATTTCATAAACGAAATAACAAATAACAATTTAATAACCAAAATTAAATGGAAAAAGAAGACGTTGTCAGGACATTCAATTCGTTTCTATATCCGTTCGCTCACTTGGCAATATGTCAACAACTTCAAATATACTCAACCAGACGTTTTGAGAATAACGAGAAAACTTCTTGTTGAACCCAAATAAAAAAATGCATTTCAACTGCATAAACTCTTAAATAAACAAAATAGGAAACTTCCATTAAAATAATAGAAAAACTATATATTTTTTTCATTTTTTCAACTCAATACGTAAAAAAATCTTTATTTGTTGTTTGTGCCACCATTGCTGGTGCTATAGTTGGTTCCTAGTTGGCATCGCATTTGAATAAGTTATTCAGGAGAATTTTAAGATTTTCGTCATTTTTTCTTTTTATTTTCCTGCAAGGACAAAAGAATGGCTCCGAGTTCCGACTAGCTCTTAGAAGTTTATTATGATGAGGGTGTGCACATATTTCAGGGCTAAGACAAAAATAATATTTGTAGCTATAGCTATTTCGACGTTATTGACTTTATGCATACCAAAATACCTCTGAGATACACCATCCTCGCTTCTTCTAAAAGTGAAGAGGAGTAAAATGTGTGTAATCAAGTCAAGAAATGTATACGTATGACTCCCTTGAGATGAGTGCCTTGAGAGACAGGCACAGGAGCAGGACCAAAAAGCTAGTTGAACATGGAAATGGAAAATATATTTTGCCTTTTTCGAGATATTGTTAGAAATAAAATGAATGTATGAGTCTAGGCTAGGGATTTCTTTCTTTTTCCATTCCATTGCCTTAATGTGTAAATAACCTAACACTCGATATAGACATGATTTTCTGAAGAATTGAAACCTTTTTTTTTTTTTAGTGAAGAGAGCTTTTGGATAGTGAATAAAAGAATGGAAAATATTTTATTTGGTTGGCTGAGTTATGCTGATTTGAAAAAGTTGTGTGATTGTTACGTTACAAGTGAATTCATTTTCAAAAGGATGTTGGCATGTTAAATCATTTTGGATCACCAAAAAAAAAAAACGTTTTTTGACGATGTACCCTTTTTTGCCTTTTTAAAAGAAAAACACATAAAAGTTATAGCGTGATGATGGCAAATTGTTAGATAAGATTTAATGCTTAAGATTTGTTTGATAGCAAAAAAGTGTTAATCCACTTACTATATCTAATGTTGTTATAAATAAATAAATAAATAAAATAAATTTATTGGCGCGACAGCTCTTTAAAGAGCCAAGGCCTAGTGACTTATACTCTCAACCATTCTCGCGTCTGTTGTTAATTTGCAAGAATGGAAAGGACCTACAGTTAACCGCCGTGTCCGAACGGCTACATAAGATGCACTTTTTACTCTTGGAGGTTTTGTAAGTTCCTCATTCGCTTAGCAGTCCGACACACTAACCACTAAGCCACGGTGCACTACTGTCTAGTCATAAATACTGATATAAATTAAAAGACAACTTTCTTTAATAGGTACTCGATTTCTTGCAAAATTTTTATTTTTCCTTCTTTCTTCTTCTTTCTTTCTTCTTTCCTTTTATTCCCGTTGACTTTCTCATCTCGACTGGTATCACAATTCTCCCACTTAACTGCTTCACACAGTGTTCCATCTGTGAGGTTCGCGAGTTTGACCACAGAAAACGTCAGCAAGCTTCCCGATTTCGAATTGTTTCATGTCTAAGCCAATCAACTGCTGATGTTCTTGCAGTTGTTTGTACCAGGAGTGCTTACGCCTGCTTCTCCCCTTTCGGGATTGTTTTTGAATGTCTTATGATATTGCCTTTTCGACGGGGTTTTCATAATCTCTTCTTTAAAAATGACAATACCAACTTTCTTGCAAAATTTTCATGTTTATCGTTATTTAAATTGATATCTATCAGATTCAAACCACTTTTTTAGAGGACGTCGTAAAGTCTCTCAACAGAACAATGTTTGCTGCGGGACATGCAGTGTACATTCCAACAAGATTCTGCTGCAGCTCACAAGACGAAAACCACTTAAGAATGGCCCGAAAACAATGTTCCAACTTTCGTATCACCGGATGATTGGTCCAGGACTTAACCCGTTGGATTACAAGCTGTGATCCGTTGAAGATGGAATAGCAGATAGAATCGACATCCGAATATTTTTTCATTGAAAAAAGTCCTTGCACAATTGAAAATGTCAGACACTCATATTTTGTCAAGCTCTAGTGTGACTTCTGCCGAAAATATTTTTCTTGCGGAAACACAAGTGGTAGAATTTAAATTATTTTGTTGTTTCTATTTTGCATCTTATGAACACTACAAATTAGATGATGTCTTTCTTAAATATGTACGTTCAAATAAATTTTAAATAAGCAATGTTCTAAATAAAACACATTATTGTGAACAAAATTAACCCTTCTCTACTTTTTTGAAATGTACCGAAATGATTTATTTACATATAAGTACATATATTTAAGTTGAATTCAACAAAAACGTTACTCCTATATAAATGCTCTCATTCACATCAAATTGCTTATCTTTTGACATTTTTACGTGCAACCCTCTATAGTAAATAAATTCAACCCAAATCAGGCTGCTAGAAATAATAACAAAAAATTAAACAAATATTTTCCGAACAATCAATTGTGATAAATAAATCTATAGTTTTCGATCGTCAGCAAACAGTAGTCCTCCCGAAATAAAATAAAAAAAAATCCCAACTGATAACAAAGGTTTATGACCACATCGGTCATTTACCCATCACCCCACGCGCATTCAAAAGGGTTTTTGGAATTTCACGCTGCATGCTTCAAACACCACAAAAAGAACAAATGACTCTCCCAAACCAATAAAAATAAAATAAAATTGAAATTCATAAGTTATCGCTTACATTCAATGCCTGCCACCCAAATAGCGAATAACATGCCACACGAGTTGAAGTATCTGGTTTTGTATAGCGCATATGTTCTCAATCTTTAACTACTGCCGGCGCATAATCTACTTGATCCTTATGTTTAATTAAGATTAGGGTCATAGGCTTACAGCAGTCACATAGATCATAAGCGCACATAAGTTCAGTCAAAGCTGAGCTGAGCTAAGACGCACTGAGATGACAGCGAGAGCGGTTCAGATTTCTAAATAAAAAAAATAAATAAAAAAAAAAATAAAAATAATTCATTATTCGAATTGTGATTTATATTTTCCGTGCACTCGTTGGACACAGTTTTTTGACTTATCTCGTCAAAGATATTCATGGCCACAAATTCCTAGATACATAAATGTATTCTATCCACCATTAAGACTTTAAATTTTTGGATTACTTTTAATTTTTCTATTTTGTATAAATGTTTGTAAGTCTCTCTGACGCCAGTGTTAATAGGATCGATAACACCCGCACAAATTGTATCTTATTGAAAACCCAACTGCATATACATATGTCTGCTACTTAAATAAATTTCCCTTCGATAAAGATACAGTAAACAGTAGACAGTAGTAAGGTAATGAATGTAGGTATTACATATTATCTCGTGCTAGATATGCGTTTAACGTTTACGCAATTGGAATAGGTAACATTGAATAAATAAAAAAAAAAAAAAACATAGACTCATAGATATCTGATGAGAAGTATCTTATAAATAAACAACATATGGCTCAAATATCATAAGACATGTTGAAGTAAACATGTATACAGTATAAGATTCATGATAGAAAGTAAACACAATCGTAATTCGAACAAAGCCCGAAGATATTTCTTATACTAATAAGGTAAACAACTAATCAGGGACAATATGTTCGATGGATTTATAGCCTCGTTGATTTTTTATCTGTTTAGTCTAAAAAAGCCAAGAACGTGCTATGAACAGCAGCAGGAGTGAGACACAGAAATTATTTGGTTAGTTATCGAAATAAATAAAAATATATTACTATATTTTGATACATCTATTAATGTAACAATATGCGTTAATACTTTGCTTGGTTTGCATGCGGTATTTGCAAGTTAATATCTAATCATTTGGACTTCACTTCTTTGTCCAGTTTGTAATTTTAGTAAGCGTTTTCCGTTGTTTTTTTCGGTTGAGCCGGATAATGCAAGTATGTGGCTGTCATGACGTCTTCTTCTAGAAGTAAATCTTCAGTATAAGGAATGAACAACACTGGGCCAAAGACACTTCGTTGTGGGACACCAGCTTTTATTGAATTAAAACTGAATTTGAATTTAACTGAATATTCCGTTTCTTTTTTACTTGCGATTTATAGGGACTATAAGGCAAGTTATGCATTCGTAAAAAAAAAATTCTAACAATCAAACATGCCATTACGATGATAGAGAAGTCAAAAAAAGTTGGTCCGGAAATTCCGTCCGTCTGTCTGTCTGTCTGTCTTTTTGTCTGTCCGTATCGATAATTACAGCCCAAACGGTTGGGCCGATTTGATTCAAACTTGGTATATAGTATTTTTAGAGTGCTCTACCCGACAGTTTTTGGAATTGGCATTCTAGCTCCAAAACTAACGGTACCTGCCGTATAACTTTTAATGAAAAACTTATTTTTCTCGAAAACGGCTCCTACGATTTTGATAAAACTTTCAGAATGATGTTTTCTGTGCAAAATCTATCTTTTAATTTTAATGGATTTTTCAGAAAAAGTTTTATAACGGTACCTCCCATATGACCGGTTTTTTAAAATCAGACTTTCTCGTTAATTAATTAACGGATTTTGATGAAATTTTCAAAATATGTAGAGCTTTATGATTTAAATAATATTGCTTTTTAAAATTTTCAAAAACATTTTTTTTAATTTTTAATAATTTTTTTAAAAAAATATTTTGTTTTTTGAATATTTTGAAAACGGTTTAATAGATTTTTTTTTAATTTTTTCTCCTAGTATAAGCTTTAGATTTCTTTGAATTGACATACTCAAAAAAAATTTAAAATATGTTTTCGAAAAGTTTTTCAAAAAAAAACATTTTTTTGAAAAAACTGGTCAAACGATTTTGAAATGAAAAATTCATAAAATATAAAACAGCAAAAGACATAAGATGGATTACAACATTTTTTCCAAAAAACGTTATGAATAGTGTTTTTTTGATTTCATAAAATTTTTTCCCCCAAATTTTATTTCATATTGCTCGGCTAAGCCCCAGCCATTAGTCAAATAAAAGAAGGTGACAACCTACATACATACCTACGTATTTTAAAGCATTTCATCATCATAAAAGCACACAGAATAAATAATGAGTCTATGATAAACACACAAAAACAACTAACAAATAAAAAGAATTATTCGATTACTACTGAATGCAAAAAATTTCAATCCAGAAAACAAAAGTTTACACCTTCCTATAAATAAAAAAAAACCACTGTGTTAATTTTTAATATTGTCGCTTTTCATACTCGCTTAACAATAGTTGGAACGTGTATCTTATATTTAGTACCTACCTTCCTTCCAACCTTATTATAGGTAAATAATATCCTTAATAAATTCCATTAATACCTACCCACATCATACGTTTATCGATCCATCAAACATAATTCAGCAATTTTAATTAATTTGATTTCAAAAAGTAAATGATTGTTATTGGGACCTATATAGGTCCCTATACATAGCATTATTGCCATACTGCTGATTCCCACGAATCTTTATGGCAGTTGTTCAAATTGTTCCATACCAAAATGAAAATTAAACTGAAAAAAAGTCCTTTATATCTTTCTATTAGCAAATTATATTATAAACAGCAAACAACTAGTGAAAAGATAAATACACTAAAAAACTGCAAAAGCTAACAATCCTATATATTTATGTGTTTATCCCTTTATCGTCACGAATGTTCGTTCGAGCTTCTAACCTCAACGATTCGAAAGAAGTTGCACGTCAAAAAATTAATATATTTAATTTAAATCGTAAACCTTCATGCCATATCAAAAGCTTAAGAAAAATTAACGGCCATATACATTTAGGGAGTTTTCAACTTCGTTAGTTTTCTACTTGATCTATTTTTGAGAGATCTCTTCTGAAATGAAATTAGTTTTCATAATGTTCAATAATAAGCCATTTTTCTTCTTCAATTTGAAATAGGCGCTGAATAATAACTTCTCGAAAAAGGTTATAACTAAATTGGCTCGTCAGACTCCTTTCCATTAAAAGTTTTCTTCGGTGTGAGAACCACAATTACTTCGGCTGCTACTATCCATTAACATTGAACTTATGCAAGCCCTTAACTTAGCATACATCTTATCAGATGTTGAATATTAATATTTGCATTTTTCGGTATCTCTAAGAAAGCAAGCATTTTTCTAGTCGTAACCGGGAGCTTTTTTATTTTATTATTACGTGCGAATGTTCTGTTTATGTGTAATTTCGATGTTGAAAATTCTTAAGATGTCCATTTATATCACCAACGTCATGCAACAACTCTTGTACGCCAAATTTCATTCGAAATCAATGTGTTCAGCGAACAGATCTGCCTTTCCTTTTCCAAAATTTAAGTGTCGAGCTCTAGGTTCAAGTTTGTTCGATTTCTCAAATACTTTTTTTGCTCAACAAGTCCCTCCAGAACCGAATCGAAATTCGAATAATCAGTTCTTGGGTACTTGTGTTTTGAGTTGGATTTTGTGACAGCATTTGCCATTGTTTTGTCTGTTTTTGTCTTCCTTGTTGAGGTTTCGTCTGTCTTGCTTTAGATTTTGGTTTAAAGCTTTTCCTTTGATCTCATTTTAAAATTCAACTAACATACAGTTGCTGAATTCAATGTAATTGTGTACTATCAGTTGTATTATTTTAGCTACATTAGCGCTGCTTAAAATTTGGTGTGTCCACACCAAAGAAACATTTCAGAAACATTTAAAAAACATTTCAGAAATGTTTCTTTGTTTCTGAAATGTTTTTTAACTGTTTCTGAATGTGTATTTAGGTCTGGACGTTTCGCGAAACATTTCTGAACTGTTTTCTTGTTTCCTCTTGCGAAGAAATAACTTTCTTTATTTTTCAAGCATTTTAGTGTAGTTGACAGGGTTTTTGTTTTATTTGTTTGTATTTTGTTTATGATGACAAAACGCGACTGATACATTTTTACAATCAATCTTAAAGTACAAAACTGGATATATAAACATTTCTGAAATGTTTCTGAAATATTTTTTAAACAAATGGAAAACATTTCGGAAATGTTTCTTTAATAACAAATGTTTCTTTGGTGTGGACACACCTTAAGGACCATTTGTTACATCCAAGCAAAGACGATACAGAGATGATGCCTTATCATAGTAATTAAGTTTCTTCGTTGCCAAATATTCATCTTAAAATGTAATTTTCTTAATTGAATTTCAATTCTTAAAACCTTGAAGGAAAATTATTTCACTTTAAATTTTCATTTTCCTAATTCTTTTTAGGTCACAATTATTAGTTTTTAAGCTTAACGAAAAAATAAATTAAAATTAACTTTCAACAAAAGGAACATACAACTCGAAGAAAATACTCGAAACGTCATGGCAGTACGGACGTCGCGACGAACGGAAAGGAAGATGGAAAAACTGTTGCAATTTCATTCTTCCGAGTCCCCTTAATGTGCGGCCAAAGCCAGTTGAACTGCGGATGGGGTCCTTGAAAAATAAAGTAAAAAAAAAATTATGAAGAAAAATTGCAGTTAAAGGACGAATTATTACCCTTAGTCTGTTTCTTTTCTCATTTGCTCCCTCAATCGCAAAACTTATTGTAGATTTTTCTTTAATAAGTCTTTCAGACTTTCTTTCTATAAAACCTTTTCTACCAGACTTGTTTTTTTTATGTTACTTTGTCTTTATTATTGTGGCTAAAGAATGAATGCATATAATGACCTCTTACAGTTGGGGATGCTGTGTAGTGGAAGTAAGGAAATAAGAACCTTGCGTATTTTTTGTTTCTTTGTTATTTTCTTTGGTAATATAGAATAGTAGAGGTCCTTTAATATGGCATGGTATGCATTTAATGTATACACAGACACCGAAAGAGAACGTACAAGTAATTGGGTTAGAAATAATGTTCTATAAGACATTGTATAGAGGGACGACAGAATGGGATGAAAGACTTTTGGTTACTCTTTCATTGTAATACAATTGAGAGATAGCACAGATGGTAAGGGTTGGGGGTTGCCACGGAGGGCCTTGTGCTTTTTGCCACTCGACTTTTATTAGGTTTACTTGTGAAGTATTTTGATGCTTGTCAGAAGGAAGTGAATGAATCTAAAAGGAAAATTTAATTTCTTACGCTTTTCATAAAAAATGCAAATATTAATTTGTGGGCTTTCATCTTGTAAAAGGTTATTTTATCCTACGAGAAATGTTTGGTGCTTTTAATAAAAGTTTCTTTTGAACCGATTGTTTAGTTTGAATTTACATATATAAAATGTTGCAATCATTTACAGAAAATTATAAGTAAATAGCGTTACTATGCTTAATGTAAATTAAATGGAAATATTACATTACATTACATATTGATCTGCTCCGTAGATAAATCTACGAAGTAGAGACACTTATGAGAACTGGCTACATAGGCCATCGGCTCAAAAAATGGAAATATATTCTTTCTATTTGTTCTTAATTATCAATAACTTTTTTATCAAGATTTGTATTGTGTTTGAAGTGGATTCCTAAACCAAAATTGAACTTTAATATAAAGTGAATTTCTGCTTGAATATAAAGTGAAATGTTGTTCTAAGATTAAAATTAAGACATTTCCTTAGGCTAAGATCAAAAACTCTTTCATGATCGGCAACATGGCTTTTGCAGCAATCGTTCCACTGATGATCTGATGGAATATCTCATATCTAATAGTGAAATAAAATAAACAAATCTTTACGTTGCTTTGGGGAAAGTAAGATTATTGTGCTTGATATTTCTAAGGCATTTGATGAAGTTTGGCAGTAAGCTCTCTTATCCAAAATTGGTGCTTTTTGGATCGATGATACTCCTTTTAATTGGATTAGAAGCTAACTTTTGGACTGTTCCATAAAAGTTATATTGGAGGATTTCAAGCCTGATGAGGGCTTAGTTCTGTCTACGACTCTTTTCCTCATTTTTATAAATGATCTACTGTCTGTTTCTTCTTCTCTTCTTGAAATCGCCAAAAAAGCTACTAAGTACTTAGGTTTTCTTAATCGATGCAAGAAGTTTGTTGCCCTTCTGATCTGCCTACAATAAATTTATAAAGTGATGATATGCCTAAAACTCCAGTATAAATCTCACCTCTGGGTGCTTCTCAAACATCGCTACACCTGCTCGATTGAATACAAAATAGAGCGTTAACATTAACAGGGAATAGAACTCCCCCTGAAATATTTGCCCCTTATTTTATCGTTTCTCACTCGAAGTAGCCAGCAACATTTCTCCCTTTAAAAAATTCACACTCATTTCACGTTTGAGCCCAATATCGCACGTACGGTAAAATACAGAGATTGTTTTTTTTGCCGAACAACACGTATTTTGAATAGCTTACCCCGCGAGATTTTACCTTGCCATTTCAATTTGAAAGCATTCGAAACCAATGTTAATCGATGGCAACCCCATAATTTCCTAGTGCTCGCTCAGTGTGTTTTAACATTAAAGGGCAAAACATAATGCCTTGTTTGCGGCTGCGCGGGCTTATTATAAAACAAGCTGATTCAGTTCAGTTTTTGCAACTTTTCAAATAGGTCATGTATGCTTAATGCTATTACGGAAATAACATGCCTTCAACAGTTTCAGCAGTTTCTTTTTAGAGAACATCTAAAAAACAAATATTCTTAATTAATTCAGATTTCTTCGGAAAACAACTCAAGTCAATTACTGTCATTTTTGAAATTGTCAATAAATTAGTCCAAAGAATCGTTCAAGCGTCCTTGAATTATTTTTATGTTATGTATATCGGTGGTTCTTTGTTTTCTTCATAAAAAAGTCAAAAAAGTTGTCGCGACCAACGCGACGTTGACTTTATTCAAATTCTTTGGGAATTATTTTTTTCTTGGCAGCCCACAAGGAATCCCCTCAAAACCGCACAAAAAAATAAAAATATCAATGGAAAATCAGCATAATTCAAACATCAAAACAAAATGTTTTTGAAGATAAACCAATCAATTTCTTTTTACTCCCCCATATTAGATGAAAAACATCCTCTCAAGGACGAACCAGGATAATATCACCCAACAAACAAAATAATTCCCAGGAAAACGTGATACGTTGTCTTTCAGATGTTTTTTTTTGTCAACCACAAAACAACGTAGAATAACAAAATTGCTAATAGCACAGATCAAATATTTAAGTTACACACAAAGTATGATAGGACAGGACGCAAAAGAAACAAAAGGACATTTCAACACACACCCGCACCGCTATCATAAAGTAGAGTACGAAAGTTCGTTTTTTCTAAGGATGAGAGAAAAGAAGACGCAAAAGTATATTAATACCATAGGCTGCACGGCTGTAACCTACAAATCTAACCGATTTGAGAGAGCTTTTCATAAGACTAGGTAGTTATCATCCTTATACTATCATCGTGAGCATCATTTATAGACAATGATCTAACGAATCTAACCAAGGAAAAAAATTGTTACCACTTTTTGGTGAAATTGTTTGGAAACACTTTTCATTATTTTTTTTGTCGTTTTCTTTTCATATGTGTGTCCTTGGTCTTTATATTTCCAGTTTATCCATGTTTTTTTGTCTTTTCGCATAAAGAACACACAAAAAAAGTTCAAAGGACATAAAGTTCATATCCTATCTAAACACATTCACATGTGTGTAACCATGGAAAAAGTTGAGAACAAAAAAAACTTCCCCTCGAAAGATAATCTTTGGTGTCTGAAGATATTCAGCCTTTAGATAAAACAGAAAGGGGGTAAGCAAAAGGAAATCTCATGCGGATGACTATTCTGGCTAAAGTGAAATGACGCAGAAGAAAACACAAAAGCCCTCCGCCCCTTTTCTGAGTTTTACCGAGGTTGAAAATTGAAAGTAAGTTTTATTTTTCAAGTCGGAAAAAAGTAGTAAAGGTACAAATAAAAATAATTTGATGCTATTACTGAAGGAGAAGTAGATAAAAATCAATTATTTTAAAGTGAAAAAGAAGGGATTCTCTTAATTTTTTTTAATAGCTTGGTATTTGAGAAACTCAAATCTAAAAACAACAATCGGACACAAATTGAAATAGTTGGTACGAGTATAATAAATATTTTTTTTTAAATATTAAAAAATTTGGGCCTTAATCACTTTTTTTTTTCATTGTTACCCAAACCTACAAAAATTAATTCATTATAGTTACAGAACATTATTCTTTGATATCTGCGTCTGTCTTATCTTTTCCTTAGGCCAGGATAAAGTATATCTCTTTCGTCGTTGGTATTGCCTTTTTACTTGCGATTATAGGTACTATAAGGCAAGTTTAGGATTCGTGAATATAAAAAATATAGAAATTAGAATTTTATTTTAAGGGCTAAACCGTTAAGGTTTAATTTGATTTTGATGAAGATTTTTGTGATTTTTTTTAGGTAATAACAAGCAACAAGGAAAAGTCTATTACCGGTACCTTTCAAATAACGTTTTTTTCAATTTTCGGTAACGACTCATTGATGGATTTCAATAAAGTTTTATATTTGAAATGATCATAAAGCAACATTAATCCTGCCTACCAATATTTTGAGTACCTAATTTAGTTTTTGTATTTAAAATAAATTTTTGATTTTTTTTTTCGGAAATTCAGTATTTTTAAAACTATCCAATAGTATATTTTAAATTTAATGATAAGCTGTATATTAATAAAATCTAAAAACCTGCATACCAAAATCTCCCAAACAAATTACACAAAAATAAAAATAAAAAACAGGATTTTATCAAAATCCGTTCTACAATTTTCGACATACTTTTTTTCATAAATTCATTAATATTTAAGACGTGTGATGACGTACTTAATTTTTTCTAAAAATAGATAATTGTTTGTTGTGGTCTTGGCAATGTTTATAGGTTCAGACTTCAGACCATAAATGGAACTTGTTTCTGTTAAAAATTCTTGCCTTCCAATGTAATTAGGTACATAAGAGCAAGTACGTGCGACCCAGTCGTGCTCATTTTTTCTGCTTGCATTAAATTTGTCTTCGATTTAATATTCCAAAAATGAAGTCCGCACAAAAAGAGCAACCTACACTATAAATTTGCGGTAGCAAAAATTTATACATACATATGTTGATTTGTTAAATAATTAAAATAAATAAGCAAGATTTTTATTTTGAAATGCTCTTTCTATATTTACGTAGATATAGATACTGTTTTCTTTTACTTACAACTTACTTTTTTGATTCGTCGAACTTTTTCCCATGGCATGCAAAAAATGCATTGAATTTTTAGTTTTATGGAAACAGAAAACATATATCGTATCTGTACGTACATATATATTTTAATATACATATGTATAAAAAAAAAACTTTTTCAATGTGCAACTTTCATTTACAAAGTTTACATTACTTAAAGGGATGCAAAATAAATGAACCATGTATCAAGTGTTTATATGATGAACATGGAAGCATTGATTTTTCCTGTCTACTATAAATATATATGTAATATGTATGTATATAATGTGCATGCATATCCTTGAAAACCATCGATATCATCACAAATATCGAGCGAAGAGAAAACATGACTTCAATATAACAATAGTTGTAAATGAAATTTTTTGGTTGAGTTTTTTAATCATCAGGAACTATTCGAACTGTTCATCGTCATTAAGCAAATAAAAGCGTAGCCTGAACCTATTTAAATGTGTGTGTATTATTATTAAAGCATTAACTTCTTTAGACATGTTATAGTTTCTAAACATTTTCAATGACGCTTATTGAAAATGTTATGTAAATCTTCTTTTAAAGGTTTCACTATGTAATTAAAACTTTTATTTTCCTTTTCCCGTTTCAGATTCTGGATGCAAGTTTGTATAGCAGTCAATCATTGCAGACATCGGCGATTATTGCTGTGTTCTCATTACTATTAGTTCTAGTCGTACTTATATCATCGCTGTTTGTGTGGAAGTAAGTATAATAAAATATATGTACAAAACAAAAAGAATTTTTTAAAAAGTAGAACTATCCGAAAATAATTAATAAAAAAAAACATATTTTATTCTATACCTATCAAGAGTGAGATGCTGTCAATGACTGGCATTTAAACTTTTTAACAAAACCTTATTTTAGTTAATTTGATCTTTATACAAAATTCAATCTCCGAGAAAAAATATATAAACAACTCCGGCCCTCCATGCGAACCTGCCGGCGCACCGCAAATCTTTCTCACTTCTCGAAAAGATTGATGACTATGTTTTCACATTTAGCAATTTGCCTTCGAAACACCATCCTTTTCAAATCTATCACATCTCCACTCTCTGCGCTAATACATTTTCCCTACATTGAAAATGAAATGTTGTATATGCCTCAGACAGGCTGCATAAACCTAAACGCTACTGTCAAATAAGACAAATTGCCCGTTGCCACCAAATGTCACAATTTTGCGTAAAGATGCAATTAAAACGCCGCACAGGCAAAAAACTAAAAAAAAAAAACAAAAACATTTCTGAGCCTATTTGAGCATCAGTATAGATAATGAATTGCAGCTCCACGCCGTGAGTATGTTAAACATGTGTGAAGAGACCACATCTAGGGTTATTTTTCGTTTGCCGTTGGAGTTGGAGTATTTTCATCTTACGTGTAGCAGCATCGTTTTTCAGAAATAGCAATTATTTAGTCCCCCTCTTAATCTGCACGCCTCGCTGTGCAGATAACTTCAACGCCTCCTCGCTTTTAGTGAAATGACTCAATTAGATGCCCATGCCGCCAAGAGTATCTGCACATTTAATATACAAGCCTAAAGAAACGAAGATAGTAAGTTGCTCGTTGATTGAGATTTGCTCCGCACTCACATCAGACTTGCTGGCTTAATAATTGTACGCGGGGCGTTTCAGCATAAGGCAAAGAAGAAAAAAAGCTTTCATGGGTATCGCGATATTTGTGTGTGGTTGGATGAAAAAGGGGCGTGTCACATCTCGTATTCTTTGCCTTCTTTTGATATACAAGAAATATCTATGCAGTGTTGTATACGTGTGCCGAGGGGTAAACTAAAATAATATCTTAAGGCGTGTTTAAGGTGTGTGTGGCTTAACTTAGCCTAGCCGTTTTGTCCTGTGAACTGTGATCAGTTTTTTTTGTTTAAGCCCACCCGATCCTCTCGAATTTAACATTACCTATATATTGCACGATTTGATTTTTTATCTATCGTAAGGTATACTGTATATATACCAAAGAAAAGGAAGAAAAACAGTTTAATAGAATAGAATTATGTATGCAAAATAAGGCAAGAATGTACTAACATCAGAAAAATGTTCCTAATTGAAAATATTTACATAATAATATGTATATTAGGTAGGTACCTACTTATTTATCTTACCTTCATTATGAACAAAAACATATTCAAATTATGCAATACAATAGGGTGCAAATCCAAAAAATTGTAAGTAAATAAAGAAAACTAAAAAAACGAGCACGACTGGTTCGCACGTACTTGTAACCACACTCGAAGGCAAGGTCTTTGACAGAAACAAATAACAACATAAAAAAATCACATGGTCTGACCATATTAAATTGTTAAAACCACAAAACTTAACGGTTTTTTAGTAAAAACGGGGTACGCCTTATATAACATCTTTTATGCATAACAATGAATTTATGAAGAATTTATTTCGAAAATTGTACGACGGATTTTGATGAAATCCTGTTTTTTATTTTTAGTCTTTTGAAAACTATTTTTTTTGAGATTTTGGTATGCAGTTTTGGAGAGTTTATTAATATAAAGGAGATCATTAAATTTAAAATAATATTTTTTGATTAGTTTTAAAAATATTAAATATATATAAAAAAAAATGTATTAAATTTTTTTGTATGCAGAAATAATTTGGTTACCTAGGTCTTCTCAACTGTAAAATTTAATAGAAATCCAATGTACCGTTACCGAGAAAGCCGAAAATTTAGAACACCGTCACATGAAAGGTACCGTTGATAGACTTTTCCCCTAAATTTGGTTTTAATAAGATGATAGTTTATACCTACAAAAAAATCTCAAAAATTTTCATCAAAATCGTTGGAGCCGTTTTCAAGAAAAATTAGGTTTGCCTTAACTATCATATGCGGCTACCAATATTTTCAGCCCTAAACATAAAAATTCAATTTCCCCTCTGAAGAATGCCAAAAGAATCACACATATCAAATTTGAAGATAATCGCCTAAGCCGTTTAGGCTGCAGCTCGTTATACATACTGACAGACATTTTTTGCGACTAACTTGTTTAGGCTTCTCTATGATCGTAATGTCATGTTTGATTGTTATCTGAAAAAAATTTTGTTAGCCATCTTTTGTGTTTTCTATTTTATGAATTTTTCATTTCAAAATCGTTCGACCATTTTTTTTCAAAAAAATGTTTCTTTTTGAAAAACTTTTCGAAAACATATTTTAAAATTTCTTTGAGTGTGTCAATTTAAAGAAATCTATAGTTTATACTAGGAAACAAATTAAAAAAAAATCTATCGATTCATTTTCAAAATATCCAAAAAACAATTTTTTTTAAATAAAAATTTTATTTTAATCATAAAACATCACCTTTTTTGAAAATTCCAACAAAATCCGTCAAATAGTTAAGGAGAAAGTCTGATTTAAAAAAAAACCGGTCATATGGGTTGTACTGTGATAAAACTTTTCCTGAAAAATCCAAAAAAAATAGATTTTGCATAGAAAACTCCATTCAGAAAGATTTAACAAAATCGTTGGAACGGTTTTTGATAAAAATAAGTTTTTCGTTAAAAGTTATATGGCAGGTACCCTTAAATTTGTAGCTAGAATGCCAATTCGAAAAAGAATCGGGTAGACATAGAGTACTCTAAAAATACTATATACTAAGTTTGAAGAAAATCGGCCTAACCGTTTAGGCTGTAGGAATCGATACGGACAGACAGACAGACAGACAGACGTATACAGACAGAATTGTCCGATCCACTTTTTTCCTATCATCGCAATGTTATGTTTGATTGTTATCTACATTTTTTTTACGAATGCATACATAACTTGCCTTATAGTACCTATAATTGAAAGTAAAAAATAATTAGTTTACAATTCTGACTGTATAATTAATAACTTTGGGGCGGACAACCCATTTATTCCTTTCAAATTTATCCTTGAGTTACAATTTATCATTTTAAAATTAAAACAAAAGAGTTCAAGAGTTCTAACTAGAAAAAAAAACAAAATCATTATGACCTAAAACTAAAGTAAACAACCATCCAATCAACCGGAGATGTATACTGTATACATACATACCTACAGGTATGTATGTATACATGTATAATGCCACATGAATCTGAGACAAAAAAAAACTCACCCACTTGCACTAATTAAAAGTTGTAGCTTTTATGCGCAACAGTGTATCTTCACCATCTTCCGTAGGTAAGAATTTTGTCCTTTTTGGAAAACAGCAATCTACACTTAACCGGATAATTATGCATATGCACTGACAGCGACTACCCCAAGCCTGACAATGGAAGACAATGACATAAATCTAGGTCAAACTTATACCAGCATGCACAGCATACACATGAGTCCTTGCCACGAACTTTTCATTCATTTAACGCCAATCTCTGCCAAGCATCATTTATGTAACAACTCAAGAACTTCATCATCATAGTAATCATCATCATCATCACTATAACAGTCGTTATACCCAAAAAGAAATAGTGTATAGGTATAAATTTATCTTTTTAGCAACCGCTTTTACTCTATTTTTATCTTCGACCTTAGACGGTACAAGCCTTGCCTAACGTTACGCACGCATTCTCTTAACCTAAAGGATGAGTTACTATTAAGTATATAGTGCAGGAACGAATGGCAAGACCGAGAATCCCACTGCATCATCATCAAACAAAGCAGACACGTAGGTTGTTTATTTATCTCAGGGAATAACCAAGTAACGTTAAAGGAGCAAAAAGCACAAAACCAGAGAATGTATCCTTACCCGCTTTATTTCCCACTCGTGTACTATTGATTTTATTAAAGCTCACTAAACCGCTCTCGGTATGATGTTTCGCCTTTAAAAATTGATGCAGGATGCTTGCATAATTTTCTTTTCTACTACTTTTTGATTTGAACTTTATTTTACCAAAACAACCAGTAGTTCGTTCGGAAGGATAAAATGGGTTTATATGATGGGCTCTTTACTAGTAGTTGATGGATTCAGATAGAAAAGTATGTTCGTTCGCATTTCAAATGAATGACAGAAGAGTAGAAAGAAAATCGTTGTTAGGTAAATATTAATATGATGAAAAATAAAAGAAAACGAGGAATAGGTACATGAATAATAACACAATACTTCCCAAAGAAAATGAGATGTGTTGTTGGTATTATTATCGTTTATATTTATTGTGTGAATTAATATATAGTAAGGACTTTCCTCAGCGAGATGTTCTTAAAATTGCAATAAAAACTATTTGAAGCAGAAATTACTCACACAAATGCCTACATATTTTATTATTAAGTTATTAAAATTTTGCTTCGAATATTGAACCAAAATGATTGAAATAAGAAGAAAAATCATTTCTCCATTTTCTATACAATAACAGAAGTGTGAAATTATCCTTAGACTTTAGGCAATATTATGAAACCGAGAGTAAAGAAAAACGAATTCATAAAGGACTATGTACATTTGTATGAATTTTTTATTGTAGTAGATGTTGTTATTAATAATTTAAAATATTTTGCGGTAATTCCGAACGAATTATATCAATTTAAATGTACCTACAAATCTTCTTGTGTGATTTTCAGAAGCCCTAATTAAATACCAATAACTTGAGAATATTCCTGATAAACACTGTTAATTATTAATGGTAAGTTTAATAATTAACATTGTTTATCAGGAGTATTCTCAATAATTATGTTAACACACAGTTTAAATATATTTTATTCGGTTGTGTTTTTTTCGTTTTCTTTAAATTAATTAAAAAAATGCTCAAAAACAGTGAAAGATAATCACTATCAAGCAGATGTTGTAGGAAGAGATGATGCAACAGTTTTGTTTTTAATATTTATTTTTCGCAATGAATATTTAATTACCAACTTTATTTACATATTTTTTTGTAATTAAAAAAAAATATACATGTATACCTCGTTGTTAAAGCCCTCAACAAGTTTCAGATTATTAAAGTGTAATGTAAAATGTAAAGCATGCAATATATAAGTAGAGGATGCAAATTATGCTTGGAATTTTAAATATCGATTCAAATGGGCATTTTGTGCTGAAAAAATAATATTTTTGTATCATCAAAATTGTAAAGCCTTATATGTTTGTATGTGTACTGTTGTCGTTGTGAGGTAACTTAAAAAAAAAAGGTTTTATAAAAAAAAAAAATTTAACAGTATTTAAATGGCCTACAATTAAGTATATAATTATTTGGTTTATTCTTTAAAACACTTAGCAAACAACTCTCAAAACACTATTTATTTTCACATATTTTAGAAACTCCCTCTAAAAGTCCTTTTGATCTCCACATTTGTTTTCTATTTTTTTTTTTTTAGAACCGCTTGTTTCGAGCCAAATAAACAAATTAGCGTTACATTTTAAAGATTTAATACCGGCTCTAATTCCGTTATTTTATGTCGATTTTTTAATAATTTAGGTCGATTTAATGTATACGTTATCCTTAATAATCTCGTCTAGCTTTAATAGCGGGAAAAGTCCATATTATCGTTTTAATGTGTACTTTATCCAGTGACCGTTTGACATTTGAAATTGAATAAATCAAAAAAATATTGCTGAAATTGCAAATTAACAAATATCGTGACAGGATTTAATTAAAATACATTATTGTATTACTTTTTTAATTTTGTTGGCTACCTTTACTTTCTTTTCACTGGCAGTAGCTTTTGGTTTAGCAGTGCATACTTCTCGTCGAAGTATAGCATTAAGTTCTTTATTTTTTGAAGGATGCAGCAGCTTAATTGTCTTTGGTGCTTTGGTTTGCACTAACTTACCATTCACTACGACACTTTCAAATATATCTTGATGAATCGAACGAGTTTTTGGACATCAATTTTGTAAGTCGCAGCAATATTCTTCTCGAATACGCCAAAATCGTTCCTTCAAAGCGTTGATGGCAGCATCTATCACTTGAAGAGTACGAGGATGATATGCAGTTGATTTCGGCTTCTACTATTTTTACTTGCGATTATAGGTTCTATCATGCAAGTTATGCATTCGTGTAGATTACAAGTTTTGAGATAACAATGTATGTCGTCTGTCTGTCTGTCTGTCTGTGCGTATGTATTATGGACTACAGCCTGAACGGTAAGGCCAATCGTCTTCAAATTTGGAACATAAGGACATCCTACAGAGGAGTTTTTAGTTTTTTTTTTTAATATTAATGGTACCTGTCATATAACGGTTATGTCAAAGCTTATTTTTCTCGAAAACGGCTCTAAGAATTTTTATGAAAAAAATCAGTGTGCTATTGTTGGTAAGCATTATGTTTTGGTGAAAAAAAATTAAGATGGTGGGCTAAAAACGGTACCTCTCATAGAACCCTTTCTTTGTATTCGACGTTCTCGTGAACTGGTTAACTGATTACACCCAAAATTGATATTCAGCAATATGTAGGTAGCCTAAGTAATTTTAATTTAAACTATTTTCGAATTTTTTTTTTGTATTTCTAATAATTACATTTTTTTTTTTGAAAAATCTATATTTTTTTTAAATTTGGTTATTTAAAAGGTTATCTTTGTGCTAAAGTTTGCATTCTTTAATTACTTTTTAATTTTTAACAAAAGTTGTTAAGTAAAAACCGTTTAATTTAAAAACCGGTCCTACGATTTTGAAAAAAAATCACATTGTTTCACATTTTTTATAGAAATAAAATGGCGTTTAAATTTTTCCGCTGAAAACTCTTTTACGTACTTTTTTTCTAACAATCAAAAGTCACAAAAATCGAATATATATATATTTATCAAATGTTATTCGACGCTGTGACCGCACATAAGAGCAAGTACGTGCGATCCAGTCGTGCTATTTATTTTTTCTGCAACAATCGCGGGAGATGCAGCAACAGACTCAGGGAATTTTTGTTTAATTTTTATTAATTTCATTTTATTTTTGACATCTTTATGTCAAATTGGGTACATTCGAAAAATATTTTCTCACCTTACATTAGATGTTTGTATTAGTTAGCAAGGATGTTTAATTTGTTTAAAATTGAGGAAAAAATAGTTCAGGGTTGTTAATTAAAAGTCTACATTATCTAGAGTCGGTTATTATTGCTTATTCGAGGGCTGACTAAAATTGTCCGCTATTAAGTTAAAAAAGACATTTGTATGTAATTAAAATATTGAAAATGTCTACACAATTTTCGGACATATCTCACGGAATAGGAATAGGTATGTTTCATTTGAGTGTCATTTGACGTTCAACATTCGAGTTGGGGAATACCGATAATTAGTGAGTCGTGTTCTAGAATACCAATTTGTCGATCTCACGTGAAAACTTACTCTACTCGTACCCCAGACTTTGCATTACAAGTTTATAGAATCCTTTAAATTTAGCTTAGACGGAGATCATTATTACAAATTGTCGAAAAATAAAACAACTATCATTAATGGCGCTCAATTATCAAACAAAAAAAATATTTAAAATATAAAAAAATCCTCTTAATGAAGTTAAAAAAAAAAACAAAATTGACAAGGGCAATTACAAAGGGAGTTTCTATTTCATATAGCTACAAATGCACCACATCCTGTTTCGCCCTATACAATAAAATCAATAATAAATTAATATACAAGCATATAAACTAATAAACAAAAAATTAGTAAACAACATCAGTATGTTTTTTACAAACGGTTTCAAGGAGTCAGTCAGTTCACTCTCACGTCCCCAATGTAACAAGGGTTTTGATGCCTGAAACCACTGAAAACTGTTTTTTTTTTTTTGTAGAAAACTTAACAAAGAAAACTGCAACTGCTGAACAACAATAATTTATTCATAAATGTATTATCCAGACGACGACATACGATATTAAATTTTCGCATTAAAAATTTAATCCTTTAAAATCCATTGTTTGTGTATACAATATGAGATGGCACGATGTCCTAGAAACCTACTTGGAACAAAAAAGTTGTATGATTATGATGACTGCATTTTTATGCAGGACATGAGCCAGCACTCCGTACTTTTTATGTTTTTCTATTTGAAGTTGAGTTTCTATTATTATTATTCTACATTTTTTAGACATTTGTTTACATATGTGTATGTAATGTATAATGAAAAAAAAAAACAATTTCATGATACTGTTACACGTGGTGATCTGCAGGATTAAATGCTTACAAATACCAAACATGCATATTCATTATAACTTTATTATGAAAAAGGGCTTTTCCTGAAAAAGAAGGCAATAAATTATAAACAAATATTTTTTTTAGAAGAAAAAAAAAACGTAAGCAATTAATAAGCGTATTACGAGATTGGAATTTCGTTCACAAATTAATGATAAATGATTATCTCAAAGATAAAATTAATATACAACACGATAATCATTTCGATTAGATATTTGTCAGCATAAAGAAATCCTATATCATGAATTGCTGCATACAAATTAAAGCCGTAACTATCTATATAGAATTGAATCACAATATATCAAAAAATACGTATCATAGTCATAATGATCTAAAAACAAAAAAAGTTAATTAATTCAATTAACATTTTTATTAACGTAACAAATTAACTAACCTAAAAGCTTCAAAGCCAATTAAAAAAATATATTTAATTGAAATATAGAATCACCATAAATACAAAAAAAAACATATTTCATAGCTTTACATACCTAATTATGCTAGCAGAAAATGCAACTTAATAAGCTTTTTTGAATAAATTAAAATAAACTGCCCTCAAAAAATTAAGAAAATAAATATTTTTCAAATAATTCACACTTAATGAGAAAAACGCCATAAACATAGACATAACTATATCTTAAAGATTTATCAATGAATTTCAAATAACGAGTCCGTTAAAAAAAATTCTTATTTGATTTTCCTTATTTCTTTCTGCTATGCCACACTACCAAACACAATTTTATGTTTAAAATTTATGTAAAATAATTAGGTTTCCATAATTGAAAACAAACTTCAGATTCGGAGATTTTTAATCTTAATCTTCTTATAAGCTTATAGGAAAGAACGACACATACAAATGATTCACAACTTTTCACGAGAGAATTTACTACGATATGTAAATTTGTACGTAAGTGTGGGCTTTCAAGTTTATGTTGGGACAAAATCATACAAACTTTTTTATGTATTTTTAATAAGCCCGCGGATTTGTTTTAAATCCATTGCTTAACAAACACCGGAATAAGACTATAAAATCTCGCTAACTTAAATAAATCTTTGAATTTTGATTATATACAAATGTATTGTTTTATACATATTTAAATTGAATTACATAAAAAATAAATCTTCTGCTGGGCTATTAAACTGAAATTCGTGTCTTTTATATCGCTGATCTCTTTTTCTTCAAAAGCCCCTATGATTTCACAGATCTTTAACCAAAGCCTATTTGTCTTGTTTACAAGTCGTCTAATATCAAAGATATAAAAAAGAAGTTAACTATAAGCTTCTTCGCATCTCATATAATGATACGAAAGGGATTTTCTTTTAAGTGTGAAATGTATTTTTTCAGCTAAAGATACTTTTCTTGGTGAGCCTTTCGTTCGATGAAAACATAAAGAGACACTTCATCTGCTTATGCATAATTTTGTAAAGTTTAAATGCAGCTAATTAAAAATTCAAAGCTGCCCCTCTTAATTTAAGTAAATTTATCATTTCATCCGAAACATAAAATACATTTCGTCGTATCTGTGCACTGAGTTTCCGTTCTGCTTTTAAGACCCCACAAGTTGATTAATTTGGAATCGACTAAATCTATGCAAATTAGGGAAATAATAAAATATTATTGATTCTGAATAACAGGACCCATAGATTTCTTGTTTGAAGATTGAAGTTAAGTAGATGCTACGGAACGAATATATGATGAAGATATCAATGAGATGAGTGCTAGATGTTTAACAATGGACAAATTGAAAATATTAGTGCATAAGGTTGGACTTCCGGCTGGTATTAATATATACTACTTTAGTTATAAATCTTCTAGGGGTCTGTATGTTATAATTATTTAATTCCGAAGATTTTAAAACCTATGTTGATTCCGAAGAAATACTTTTTTTAATATTAATACAAAACATTCTTGTATTTAGCTTTAGCTTTAGCTCTATGTAAAGATAATCAAATTTTATTAAATTGTAACTCATAGATCAAAAGAAAAGAATATGTGCACTCATTTTATATTTTATTAAAATGTCGAAAAATGTATTCTCACAAAGAATTCCTTTTAAATTTATTTTGTACGTATTGACAAATATTATGATACAAGATTTTGTTTCTTCTTTAAATTTTGACTAAATTTGCAAATATAAATACCTCTTATGTACGCAACGCAGACTTTATGTTCCTACATAAATAATGGTTTAAGGAAATCAGCAAAATTAAGTAAAGAATTTTCAAGAGATTGCCGACTCAAAAGTAATTGAAGTGAAATTTTTCACTTTGTTCATCTCAACTAAAAAATTATTGTTTTTTTCGTTTCTCGCTTAAAACAATTTTTTTTTCGGAATACAGTTTCCCTTTTGAAATTTACTTTGTCTTCGTTTTATGAGGACATAAAAAAAGAAGCAAAGAAAATCATGATAAAAAATATTATTTTGGAATTTCATACATTTGTAAGAAAATATACATAGGTACCTATGTATGTATGCATGTGCTACACAAACATGAAGCAGGGATACAAAATTAAAGTCAGAGTATTTTAATATCTTCATATTGTATAATAGTGGTTTTCTGAAATTCTTTATAATTTGTCCTACAAGAAATAATTGCTTTGTGGTAATCCTCAAAATGTCCTTATTTTAGTAATGTTAAGTTGAAGTATTCAAAAGTGTTCAAAATATAAAAAACCATTTAGTCATCGTCATAATTTCATTCGCTTGAACGATGCTCCTGCCGTCAGATCGAAAGAAAAAGCTAATCAAAGCAACCAGCAGGTATTATAACTCCTCCTTCCAAAGAACGTAAATCATTCTATGGGACCAATCTCCTTCCGCAATCGAAAAATTGATGAAAGATATTAGAACACAAACTCGCTGGCCCGGACAGTTTTCCCGCTTTTGTCCTAAAACGTGTTCTTCAACAATAAAAAAAACCAATGTGAATGTTTTTCGAAACGTCAAATTGGCCTCCTTCCGAATAGATGGAAAACGACATTTGTCCAGTAGCCTATCTCCAGAGAAAGAGAATATTTCTCACCCTCAAACTATAGACCAACTGCACTTACTTACGTCCCTTTTGTTATGAAAAGGTCATTTCACTGATTCACTTTCAGCTTAAAAAATATCTTGAAGATCGAAAGCTTATTAATGATCATCAATACGCCTTTCGAAGCAATAAGATATCGTGTCGAATTTAATACTTCAAAAAAAAAAAAAACTTTTTTTTAGTTAAAACGAAACGTAGTTCCAATGCCAGTATCCATGTCGCACTTGCGTTGAAGAAACCGAACACATCTCAGTTTCTTGAAATGTGCATTACAGATTACTTTCTATAGAATCGTGTTAACCAAAAATGCTGCGAGGTGTTAAGGTTTCCTAGGAAGATGCAAATAATGTTTAACTCCATCTGATCTGGCTGCAGTCTTTAAGGCGTATATTCGAGGTGCTCCTAAAACTTTAACGCATTTTAAGTTTTTAGTTCGAATTAAAAAAAAAATATAAAATTGATGAGTGACAGAAAAATTACAGATACACTTACATATCTTGAACAGCGCTGTAATGTAACTTGACTTTTAGTGTTCTATCGCTGTTTTAACAAACAATGCTCCAGTTAAATAGCCAGTTGCATTCTTTCTCTAAACGAATTCAACCGTAATACCCACACTGCTAGAAACGCCCATTAGTTTATCCTTTAGCTCAACTTCAGAAGTACTGTTGAGTACATCATATTCTTTCTCTTGTCGCAGTCATAAGTTTGCCAGTTAGATAAGAAGTTTTTGTTCATGTTGATAGTACTACCATAATGTATGGTAGTATCACGGTATTATTTTCAACTAGCAGGTTTTTAAATATATCGCTCATGCTCGAATTCTGTATAGCGAAATCACACATTAAGTCGATGAACACTTAATTTGAAATTAAATAATTATTAATTACTCATTACACTGGAAATATTAAACAAAAATTCATGTTTACGTATTAATATATTTACATAGATATCCATGCTGGCAATTTATATAAAATTTTAATTATTTTTTGATTTATTTTCTTGAATTTTTTGTTCGGAAAAATCTTGAGTTGGAAAAAAATTTACTATTCAATTTATATTTTCAGTACAGAGAAGATAGGATATTTGCCTTCCACCCTTACTAATATGGATTTTAATAGTATCTCCATTTCAAAACTCTCACATGGTTGCCTTAGTTATTATTTATTGGCGCGACAGCTCCTTAAGGAGGCCTAGTGCCTTGCTTTCAACCATTCCTGTGTGTGTGTTTTTAATCTGCAAGAATGGAAGGGACCTACAGTTTACCGCCGAGTCTAAACGGCTAGACGAAATGCACTTTTTGTTTTGTGTGTTTTGTTTTGTTTTATCGGTTCCTTGCAAGATGGCTATGAGCGGGATTTGAACACAGGCTCATTCGCTTAGCAGCCCAACATACTTACCACTAAGCCACGGGGCACTACAGAGAAACATGTAGACCGTAAACTAAATTTAAACCAAGAAATAACATAGTAGGCACAGTCTTTTAAGAACTCCCCAGAAGGCCTAAAAAGTTACAATAATTTAAAAGAAAAAAATTATATCACCTGAAATTTAAACATATGTAAAAGTGTATATATATATTTATATATATATAAATATATTTACTATTTTAAATGGTACGCACGAAACCCTCTAATTTTTATTTTTATTTCCATGATCAAAAAAACTATTTGTCATTTCAAAATCAAAATTGCTATTATTTAATGATCCAAACTACCTCAAAAACTTGCTCAAATTGAAATTCTTCCTTAAAAAAAATAGCCAACAATTATTGTATAGCTGTATTTTTACCATCTTTTAAAAGAAAATTAAAAGAAAAGATGTAAGCAGAACAACACACAGCGACAACATATTTTTCTTTAAACTTAACATATATGCTCCCGAAAGCTCTAAGAAAGCTTCAATTCTGAAATCTGCATAGCAAAAACCAAAGAAAAAGGTATTATAATCTCCATCGAATGGTAACTCTGAATCAATGTCAATCAATCATCAATCAGAATCAATAAGCGAGAGGCAAATTGGCAATCAGTCTCCTCACGTTCTCACAACCAAGGTCATGGTGGAATACACGTTGGTTTATGAAATTTTACAGAAACAATTTCAAAGTAACTCAGGATTTCTGTTTTTCATTTCAGTGGCAAACACCAGTAGGTACCGGTGTTTTTGAAAGCTCTGTTCCATAAGGCCTTTGGTACTGATAATATAAGTTTTTTTAAGTTTCCTGAATAGTTGCAAAGCTCTTTTGGTGCTTATATTAAAATCTTTTTTATTTTTCCTGCCAAGGATCAGAAGGTCATATACTGTCGTGTAGGGTAGGCTCGTATTTAAACCACTCTTTATGTTTCGAAATTAGCACAACATTTGAATACATAATGAATGCCAGAAGCAACAATTGTATTTTAAATATTATATTTGCTTGAATCGTTTGATCGTTTTTTCTTTTTGAAACTGAGAACTTTTTCACAAATACCATCGAAGTAAACCCTATTTCTGACAAATTAAACTTCATTCCCCCCTATTCTCGAAAGAATATGATGTTCACTATCATTTAACACTTTATTTGAAAAAAAGGTATACAAAAATCATTTATCCTTCGTCAAACATCAATCACAAGTGATAATATCTCTTAACATATCAATAATGTTATTCTTCTCCATTTCTTTTCAACACCCTCAGGACAAAAAAAAGTAAAAAACTTAGCATATCAGAGACATAAAAAATGCTTAATAGAAAAAAACACCACATCTCTTTGAACCTCAAGAAGGCTAGAGATATAGGCGGTAAGCATAAGCCTGTAAGGCAGCAACAACAGTGCCATGAAACTAACAATACAAAATGAATAAACGCCTTTCCTTCCGAAGTTTCATATCAAACAAACCTCGTCTTATGCTATGCCCTTTAGGGTAATATCCTTCCTGTTTCCAATAAAGTATAAAAAAAAGGATTTTCTCTTTTGCATTTTTCTTCTAGCTACTTTTCAATGTTCTACTATTGGGCACCACCGCCACTCCATCTGTCCTGGAGGGCATTCTTTTGTGTTGCCACTCTTATCGAATTAAGGACATACTCACACTCACTCGTGCGCCAGCCATGAAAAACCCCTTTAGGGCTTGAACACGATACGTTCAAAAGATTAAATTGTGCAAATATACGCAAGCATATCTTAGAATCAGACAAAAAAGGCAAACTCACAATAATCGAAAGAAAATATCAAAATTAAGCAAAATCTTGAGATGATGATGAAAATCGATTTTTTGTCTGTGTTATCGTCACATCGGGAGAAAACTCCTCTAAAATATTTATACTAAATGATGGGATTTGATGATCCTTAATTCTTTTTTATTGAATTGAATAAAGGAAATCTTTGATGGGTTTTTTTTTTGGGTCATGGCCTTTTTTAATGCCTCGGTGCATAGCTTTTTGTGAGCTTGAAATCTATTAAACACAATACTGACCTTAAATTTCTCGAATTCCTTGTTCCGTTAAGAACGAACATAGAAATGTCCTTAAATTATCCTGCAGGAGTAATAAAATAAATGTTTATCATAGCTTTTTGGTCCTTAATCGAACAGAAAAATTGTTACACAAATTTGTAAAAAAAAAAAAATATAAAAACGGAAATGGTAGACCGGAAGTCATAATAACGTCATGGTGTTCATCGACTTAGGTTTCAACGACTTCACATCCTTATGGCGTTTGGAACAATTTCTAACGCAAATAAATGAATCTGAACAATATATGTATAACAGGACATACACCTAGTCGTCGTTTTTGGGGTAAGCGTTTTGTGAAAGCTTGGAAAAAAGCAAGCCTTTAGAAAAAACCGCACCCGACTAACATGGTGTACCGCATAATAGCTTTTTGCCTTCTTCCGGCAAACTCTAGGGACATAGACGAGTGGTAGGTAGAAATAAGGAATACCACAAGCAGTATGGCATGGGTGTCTGTCAGTGGCGGCGGCAATGAATATGCCTTGAGGACCATGTTCCCTTTATACTGTTATGCTGTTCCCTGTCTTCTCCTTCCCAATTCACATTCATTGTCTTAAACAATTTATGAATAATGTTGTCATAATTTTTCATATTTTCGTCTCTCTTACAACCGTTTAAACGTAGTAGGAAGTATATCTGGTATACGAAGGCGAGGATCATTTATCTTCTTCTTCTTCCTTGTCCTCGTCGTCGGAGTCTTCCTACAGCTATTAAGCAACGTTCAATTATTGTCTTTGTATCTTAATATTTTGCAACGCAAGTGAATGGCAAGAGGAAGTTGCCATCCTGCCACAGATTGAAGGAAAAAGGAGGTTGTCGGTTGTTGTATCTAGCACGCGGCTGGAAACTGACTTGAAAGTCAGGCCTCAATAAAAATCTGCACTTGGCTGAAATGAGTGGAAGATGTTTGTTTTCTTCCTTATATACTTTTTTTTTAATAAAAGAACTCTTGACATATGCCCTTTAACAGCTTTATAGAGTTCAACAGAGCAGGCCTTCAAGAACTTCGGATCCACTCGTGGGGTTGTTTATTTTTATTTTGTAAGTGTAATGTAATGTTATGAAGTGTAATACGCTTTCTTATGATTAAAACGATGGCTGTGACTTGATGAGTTTTTTTTGGCAGACGGGAAATTAATATGGGGATTTTTGTTATAAGCTCTTTTGGTCTACCACAAGACAGGTACCTACTTTGGGGGGAGAAAAAAATTGATGGAATTTTGTTGTTCAAGTGTAGTTGTTGGAAATTAAGTAGTTGTTTGTTGTGGAGGACGTACATAAATACTTATGATGTTTACTGTTGAATGTGGTTTTGATAAGATCATGGCTTCAGTAGGTCGTGGAGGGGGTAGTTGAACATAATGGAGATAATGTTTTCAAAGTTAAATTGCTCGCATTTGTGAAAGTACTTAAAAATCCTTAAGCATAGATATGGGCTGGTTAAGATTAATATTACTTATGAAACAAACGTATGTGACCAAAATGGAATAAGATTTTTTTTTTAGATTTTATAAAATATTTATTTACACCACTTAAATTTAACATATCGCATTTTGCTCTACAAATTTGGGCTTACCTATCGTATAATTGTCATTGAAATAGTTTTTTTCTTTTATCCTATTCTATTTTGTTATTTAGATTATATTGAGTATGAGTGGAAGTCTATCCCTATTATATTTATTATTTGAGTACTTTTAGTCAAAATGTATTAATAGTGTGAAATTGCATATGCTTGGTAATCCGGTTCCTAAAGTGAGTACGTAAATGGGAGTAGTAGTTTGTGAAGGCGAAAGAGCTTTTTCGGGAAAAATCGAAGGAGTTTTTCAACTTCCTCGTACTGTTTATACATCCAAGTTTAGGACGTTGTAGATATCATGACGGATTCAAATACACGGTATTTTTCAGGGATTAGTAGGTATTTCTTGTTTGTTTATTGGCATATATGAGATATGAGATAGCAGTTAATAATTTATTTTCAATGTGGAAATTTAGCTTCATATTTGGTGTTAAAAATACTCCTAATTAGTTTCTATTGTTTCATCATCAAATAACCATTTCTCGTTATTGTAAATTTGTTTTCTCTGTTGCGAACGATCTTGGGTTTTTCTAAATTCACTTTCAGGTTTCAGAAATTACAATAATTTATATATTTTATTGATCATAAGCTGTACAAAAGCTCCTAGGAGATTCTGCTAGTAGCACAATATCATCTGCGTAAACCAACACCTTGATAGTTAGTTCTGCTATTTTTATTCCTGCGAGTAGATGGTCTGATATATCTGCGAATAAGGTTGAACTAAAGAGACATCCTTGCTTTACTCCAGACTTAGTCTTAAACTAGTCGGACACGTTATTGCGATCCCAAACTTTTTGCCGGGTGTTTGTATACGTGTTTTGTAGGATTTTCGTGGCATTCCTTTTTGTGATAATTTATAAAAAAAATGGGCATTCCGGTCTATCGAGTCCAATACTGCTCTAAAGTCTATAAAAAACACGTAAAGTCTCCTATTCTGTATAAGGAAGTCTTGGGCGACGGTTGTTAGTGGAACAATGTAGTAGAATACCCTTTGCGAAAGCCCGCCTAATATTCGGTCATTATACAGTTTTTCTCTACCCATGTATTGATTCTTATAAGTAGAAAAGCCCAAACAGGACAAAATTCTGTCCCTTTCCCATCAGGGCCTGGCGCTTTATTATTTTTGGCATTGTATAGGCACAGCTCGAGTTTGTTAATTTGAACTTCGCAATCAAGAGTGTTATTGATTACTTACATACGGTTCTGTTCTGTGGGATTAAGTGAGCTTAAACTGCTCGTGCAGACACATGAATTCCTCGTACATAATCTACACCTTTAAGTGTTTTTTTTTCTTTAAAGCTTCAACTGTTGGTGGGGTTTGATAGTTCCTCCTATAAAAGTTTTTTAAAATAGATATTTCTCAAATATGTTTAATACTAATCCGTAAGTTTTGTTAGTAGTAAAAAATGCACATATTCTTATTCATCTTTAAGGTCCACTTAAATTCGGGAAGATATAGTTTGAATTAAACATTTAAAAACCTTACGTACATTAAAAACAGTCGATTAAACGACGACTCATAGTGTTAATATTTCCAAAAACAAAAGTTATGAAAAAAATACCACAAACTAAAAAAAAAACTACTAACAAAGTTTTGTTATAACTTAAACTCTTTCATTAAACCACAGTTATTCAATACTTTATCGTTATTTCAACGTTTTTCTTGTTAACAATGTGATTTCAAGCAACGACAACACAAAAACTCAAAATTCTTCTCTGGAAAAAGTTGTCTCAGGCAATTACTTACACCATCAACAATTTATCATCATTATTTCGCAATTCTCCAGCTAAAAGAAAACATTTTCCTTTCGAAAGTCGTTAAACTTCCTGATATTTATTATAAATTGTTAAAGAAGAAGGTGTACTCATTCTTATTTTATCGCGCTCCAAAGAGTTTCTTAATTTAATAATTCATCCCACATGAATGCAAAATATTCAAATTCACTTATAATAAAACCTTCATTCCCTTCAGGTTAAATACAGCCCCTTGTCATCATTGTACAATGCTTTCTATACACTCCCGAAAAAGTATCTCAAGTATTTTTAATTAAATCCACACTCGAAAATGTGTCTCTCCTTTGCCCCCAAAAAAGACTTGCCATATTCATATAGAACGGATAACTTTTCTTGGTGTATCTACATCTCTACTTTCAAAACACTGCCTTGTTTCATCGGGGAATATAAAAATAACGAACTTTGTCAGCTTCCAGAGGATTGGAAGAGGTACCTAACCTACCTATATCAACTTGTAGTGTACAAAAAGCCATGCATTTCTGTGTTTAAATTTTTCTGATACGTTTTAGCCCAGATACTCGTCCTTACAATCTAACTCTAAGAATATCACAAAGTCTATACAACATTGAGGATATGCTCTTCGCGCTAAGTCCTAGGAAATATGTGAAAACATGAACACGCGAAATGGTTTCTCGGAAAATTTCTTGTTATAACTTAATACAATTTAAAGTTCTCTTACTTCTTCAAAAACACAATACCTCGTGTGTCGTGCTCGTGCCTTATTCTTCCCCTCTACTAGCTCCAAATACTCCTACGGTGAGTAAGGATGTCAAAAAATATACATTGTACTAAAAAAGGATAATAAATTGCATGTAGAACACCAACGACGCCGACGACGAGAAAGTGAACAATTTCACTTAGGAGTTAATTTTATATTCCATCGTGTATTATTATTTAATTTTGTTTCCAATACCCCGGCTGCTCCTTCTGGCGCAAGGGTGTATTCATAAAATTGAAAATTTGGAATAGCAAACAAGTGTTTTTTTTTCTTCTGGGTGATTTATGGCCAAGCATGGAATTAAAATGTTGTGATTTTTTACCAACGCCCCCTAAATGTATATTTATATGTTTCTAAGAAAAAGCCAAAGAGTCAAGGATATGGGATACCCAAGGAAGACGTTTATTTCTCTACGGTGCCATTCAATATCGATTTATCTTACTTAGTATGTTCGATAGAGTGATTTAACAGCATCTGATAGTTGTCCATCGGAAAAAAAGAGATAAACGAGTCCAGTGGCTTTAGATTTATTAAAATTAATGAGTTTTCCATAACAAAAGCCTACAAAAAAGAAATAATCAGATTATGAATAAACTTTTTGGGATTTAAATTTTGAAAACTTAAATTTTATTAGAAACAACCGTTAAGAAAAAGCTTATTTTTCTCGGATACAGCTCCTAAAAATTTGATGAAAAAAAGTGTACTATTGTTGGTTATGTTTTGGTGAAAAAAATCAAGATGGTGGGCTAAAGACGGTACCTCTCATAGAACCGTTTTTTTCTCTCCGACTTTCTCGAAAACTGGTCATCCGATTTCAATCAAAATTGATATTCAGGAAGAAGTTGGTAATTACCTTTCGTACCGCTCAATACAAGTTGTGTTTGACGATCGATATTCCCAAAAGATATGCTGGTGTTTCCCAGGGCACAGTTTTGTCTCCGACCCTTTTTCTTATATTTATCAATGATTTACTATCCGAAACAACTAATCCACTCAATTGTTTTGCTGACGAGAGTACTCTCAGCTTTTCATATTCGTTTCCAGATTCAATTCCATGTTCTTCGGATGTGGAACTGCAATCGTATCATAAGTTCATTAAATTCTGATCTTGACAGCATTGTACAATGGGGAATAAGAAATAGCATAGAATTTAATGCTTCCAAAACTCAAACGATATTTCTATAAACAATGCTCTCGCGAAATAGCCAGTTGCATTCCTCCCCTGAAACGATTCAACCGTAATACTCGCAATGCTAGGGCGAACTGTTAAGTATAGAGATTCTTTCCTTAGGCGCACCACACGAATGTGAAATGCTTTGCCAGACTTTGTTTTTCCCTCCCATTTTGATATGCAGAATTTCAGATCTCATGTGCATCGGTATCTTCTCTTTCACCCATCCTTATTTTCTTAATGCTCGTACGGTGTTCAAAAATTTTAAGGGTATACAAAAACCCCTCTCGCGCTAGTAAATCATAGAAAATAAATAAATAAATAAAAATAAATTCTTTTAATATAATACAATTGATATTCATTTTATTTTTTCTATTTTTTGCAGAAATAAAAGAAAAGTTCAAAACTTCTTACCCTGCAAGACACCAACCCGCGGACCACATATGAATGGAGGACTACCAGGACACTCAGTGGCATACGAAGATCCTGATTCCCATTTAGGACACCGGCCGTTGGTTATGCGACATCATCATAATGTTGAGGTAAGTTACATATTGTTTTTCTGTTATCCGTTCTCTCTCTTTCTTATGTTCCGACCATTGATACGTTCTCTTGTGTGTCTTGTATTGTCTGAGCCTATGGCTTTAGTAGCCAGTGCTCATAAGAGTAGATAGAAAATTTGATTTAATGTAATGTAAAGGGTGTTTTTTTTTGGAGTTGGTATTTTTGATAGTTGTCACTTGATTTATGCTCAATTTGGTTTGCCATTTAGTAATGAATAGACTTACTCCTGAACAACGTTTACAAATCGTGCAAATTTATTACCAAAATAATGGTTCAGTTCGGTGGGGAGAGTATTGAAAAACCCCAAATGAGTCCATCCGCCATCGAACACAACAATTGGAGCTGTGCCCATCCACTTTATGGAACATTTTGCGGAAGGATCTTGGTTTGCGGGCTTACAAAATCCAACTCGTGCAAGAATTGAAGTCGAACGACCATTAAGTGCATCGCACGTTCAGTGAATGGGCCCAAAACGAGATGGCCACTGATCCCGAGAATTGGGAAAATTGGGCCTCTCGGCTGGAACCCTTATCTTTCTAATAAAGCTAAATTTTTGGCCATAACATTAAATAATATGCGTTTTATTTCTACTTGAAAACCACACGTCTGGAAAAAACACCATTTAAATGTGAATATTAAAGTGTTTGAGATCACTACTACGTACTTGTTACCTTAATTCTGCAATTTCGGGAAAATTTGTTAGCATAGCTTGTTTAAGGCTTTATACGATTTATAGACCTCTTATTGAAACAATTTGCGATTATGGGCTAATTCTAAGAAAATGTGTCTCTCCTTATTCATAAAGAACGGATAACTTTTCTTGGTGTATCTACATCTCTACTTTCAACATACTGCCTTGTCTCATCGGGGAATATAAAAATAAAGAACTTTTTCAGCTTCCAGAGGATTGGAAGAGGTACCTAACCTACCTATACCAACTTGTAGTGTACAAAAAGCCATGCATTTCTGTGTTTAAATTTTTCTGATACGTTTCAGCCCCGATACTCGTCCTTACAATCTAACTTTAAAAATATCACGAAGTCTATACAACGCTACAACGATTATGGGCTAATTCTAAGTGTGACTTAACTGCTCCAATCCTTATATAAAAAATGATATCTTTGCTTCAATCTTATATCTGTTATTCATTTCCGGGTTATTTGATGTTCTTTCTAATATAAAGCGGATTGTTTCAAAGTTTTCTGATCCAGACATTTTTTCTGCAAACAAATTAAAAACACCATTTCTGTAATTAGAAAGTTCATGATATCAACACCTACACTTTCATTTGAGGCTTCTGAAGTTAACAGGAAGAACTTTCTTACATTTATTTGAATATTTTTCTTTTTTCAGCATTTTTCCTTATCTCCATAGAAGCAATTTGGTGTGTAGGTATAATTTTGTAGTATCCTTAAACGTAATATCACAGAAGACAAATAAGTGTGGGTTCATCGTTATATCTGAAATTAATTAAATTTGAAAATCCAGTCAAGTAATTGTAATTCTAAGAAAAGTAATGTTCATTAATTCAAAAACAACACACCACCGAATTACAAAACTGTATTGTATTATATTCCTCACAATAATTACCCTCAGCATCCTTAACATCTAGTTTTTTGGGCAATATCAAAATGTATTGCTTTTTCAAGCACACAATATAATCGTAATTGAGAACAATGAGAAGTCCAATCAAAATGTATACATATTATATCCTTTTGTAAGTAATCTATTCAAAAATCTTTGAAAAAGACAATATCAAACCTTAAGAGGACTCAATTACCAGAATATCACAAACATATGAAAACATATGTAATATAATCATGTATGTATATAGCCACATGAAATAGAAATCTATCTGGTCAATCACAGTCAGGAGACTATTCAGGATATGCAGTTCCCCATACTCTGGCCTGGTTTAAAGCAGTTTAAAGATTGTTATCCCCATTTTCAATGAAAGCAACTAACTATGTTTCTGGTTTTGAATAAGATTGAACAATGTTCCTGAAAACACATACACATTTACATCAGAAGTTGAATGCCAAAAGAGAACACCGCAAGGATTTAATTGCAATAGTAATTATTAATCGAGTGTGTAGGATGTCAGTTGGTATGGTAGTTGGGGATGCAAAAGATGATATGTACATGTACACAAAATACCTATAAAAGGATAACTGGATAAAATGGTTATCTGTGATTGTTGAAAACTGTTAGAGAAATTATTTCGAAGGAAATACTGTGGTCTCTGCAAAAACACATTACATAGTCCACACCGGGTATGAGAAGTATTTTGTTAGGCATAAATTGGCTATCAAAAATATTGCCTGTTTTGTGGTAGGTATGTGGGATATCCTTCTTACATGAAAGATGAGCATAAATATCCGGTGTGGATTTGTTAAATGGATTAATCTTTTTGAAACTACAAATACAATGAAAATCAAAACATTTAGGCAGGCCTTGTCAAAACACTGTTGTGTAGTGTGTTTTTGGTATATCCTTACCAAGAAAAGAATTGCAACCTGATATTTAATGTAGACACATATAAAAAAATCCTTTCACGAGACCAACAATAAAATCATTAATAGAATTTGAATGAAAAGTGTACTCCATCCGTACATACATTTATATTATATCAAATTCTTATTCATGGATGGGTATCTTTTATTCTGTGAAAATATTTTTTAGTAGGTTTTATGAACATTTTCGTCCTGGCTCATTTCTTTTAATTTTGTTTTTCGGTTCTTTGCTCTTCGTTGACAGCAATATTTATATGTATTTTGCAGATTCTCAAGGGATCCCATTTCTTTCCGACATCATTTGTGTGCGTTGTTTATTTTATAATTCATTTCTATGACTTTTAGCGAGAATTTATTTCATAAGGACATAGGTGTATGTACGTAGATCACATTACAATAAATGCTGGTAGAGGAGGGAATGAATTGTAAAGCGAACCATAATATCTTTGGAATTGAATTTGTCATTCGATGTTTGTCATTTAATTTTGTTTCCTTCTTTCGGGTAGAAAGATGATATTAAATGATATATCCATACTCCCAGGATAAAAGAATGTAATTGTTTGTCAATTTAAAGTTGATTTAATTTTGGGGGGAAATTTTGTTGACAGGACTTGAACATTTTAAGTTCTTTTAGACTTCTCTAAAGCCTTTGACATGGTAGTTCATTCCTTGCTTTTAAATAAGCTACAACAGCTCCAAATGTAATAAAATTATTTCAGTCTTTTCTGAGTGTGTATTTGGATAATAGTCTTTCAGATTTTCTTCCTATAGTTCGAGGTGTCCCTCAAGGCTCTCTTTAGGCGCCTCTGTTATTTTCACTGTATATATAAACGCAATTGCTGCTGTGATTCCTGATAGATACATCAAAACAGTTTTTATGCAGATGATATACAAATTTATAGAAGCTGCCCTCTTGGCCTGATTGAAAACTATGTATACACTATCAATAAAGAGCTTGAACGGATCTCCAAATGGGCAGCTAATAATGGTTTGTCATTTAACCTTGATCTTCCACACTGGCAAAGCTACTGCGTAAGCCTTTCCATCGTTCATACTCTTCTGGAATCTTTCCTAGAAGATGGAAAACAGCATTTGTCCAGCCTGTGCCTAAGAAAGGTGACCCATCCTCCCACAAAATAAATGCTGGTGTGCCCCAGGGCTCCGTTCTGTCTCCGACTCTTTTCCTCATTTTTATAAATGATCTTCTGTCTGTTACTTCTAATCCACTTAACTGTTTGGCTGACGACTCTACCCTCACGTTCTTCGCCTTCAAATTGAATTATGTCTCCTTATTTTATCGGTTCTTTTACAAAAAATGTTCACTCGAAGTAGCCAGGTGCATTCCTCCCCTTAAAAGTTTCTCCCGTAATACTCGTCTCGCAAGGAATGCTCATCAGTTCACCTTTGAGCCCATTTCGGACGTACCGTGAAATATAGGGATTCTTTTTTTAGCCGAACAACATGAATTTGGGATAGTTTACCCGGCGATATTTTCCCTTGCCATTTTGATTTGCAAGCATTCAAAGCCAATGTTAATAGAAAACCTTCTGTCCTTGCCTTCCCTATCATCCTAATGGTTACGCAGTGTACTTACATAGAAACATTGAAATGGAAACAAATAGTCGATTGGGCGTGCGTTTATTATTAAAAAAATGTCAATGCTTGGTTATCACATCATATATTCCAGAACAGGATTAGAATTTGTCAACACTGTGGTATAATCTTTAATAGGACTCTAACGTGAAACGACTATATAAATGCAATTATAGAAAACCCGTATGGTAGGTACACCGGGGAAACTTTGTACCGCCAAAGATTTTACGCCTCTAAAACAAGGATTGTACTACTGGCAACAACTCTGCTTATACCAACACTTACCTACGTATGTGAAATCTATTATATAATTGTAACTCTGTCAGCAAAAATAAATTAAAAGTGGCCTTCAACCATACCATAAGATATATCCATGGGATAAGAAGATATGACCATATTTCTTATTTGATTAGTAACTTTAAAACAAAAAAATCACGTTATGCCATTAAATCCAATTTGGCGACATTCTAGGATTTGTTGATTGAATTTAAATAATTTTATTGGTAGTCGTTTTTATGTGTACATTTTACACTGTTGGATGAGATTAAATAAAAAAAATAAACAAACAAAAAGGAGGAAAGTTATTTACACTGTGGACGCTTGTAGGTACACATGAAAAAGGATACGAGGAAACTCGTTAATCATTCTTAATCGCAAACGTCGTCGTGTGCTGCTGTACCCATAGCGTAGCGCAATGTCATTGATACGACATTTTGGATTAATGCAATCGAAGCATTTATTTTGATACGTTGGTACACATACACTTTCAGACTATCAGTTGTTTACATCCGTTTTTTTTTTTAATGAAAAGGGGAAGAAACAGGATAAAAAGAATTGAATGTCAACCCTTATTTTGTTTTTGAATTATCTGAGCTTGTAAAAAATATGAAATTTAAACCAACCTTGTATACATACATATGTATGCACGAATCTATGTATATTGTTTTCTTGTGGTTCTTAGGTTAAATTGAGTTTAAATTCAAAAGTTAAAATGACAGTATGTCATTATTCTGGCAATATTTACGAAAAACTAGTCATTTAAGACTTTGAAACCTCTGCTCTTATTATTAGATTATTTTTGTACGTTATAGTAACGAAATTTCTTCAATGTTTAATGGACAACTTCATCAAATGAACTTCAAAAGAATTTTTTATCGATAATACTCAAATTAGCGAAAAGAACCACTAATTAAAAAAAAAAAATAAAAACCACAAATTATTATAATCCTTTTTTCCGCATCACCCACAATGGGGGGTTCTCATTAATATCTATTCAAAAAGCATCCAATGCCAAAACCTATATATTTAAATAAAACAAAAAAAGAAAAGGATAGAAAAGGCGTTGTAGGACATATTTTCCATTGAATAAAGATCATAACAATGCAAACAAAGTGCGTCCTTTATACTTTTTACACATTTTATGTTTATTTTCTGGCCATGTTATCTCAAAAAGGCATTTTATAAAACGAAATCTATAAATCTAAACCTACAGCTACAAAAACAAATAAAATTTCGAACAATTAAAAACATAACGATGTCCTTTTTCTCATTTGTCACTCTTCCGGCACTGAAAGATAAAAGCTTTTCCTTTAAGTACCTAGCTATCTACTTTTTTGCTTAAATTTCATCATTCATGTTCACTCATTCAAATGGGCGATTCGGCCTTATGTTAATACTCAACAGACAAAAAAGGATTACCAGGATACAAAAAGAACTGTACACAAGTATTCTATTGAAAATGGCGACCCATTAATTTGCATAGAGAAATAACTGGTTGAAAAAGAAAAGTATACGACAGTCTAGATCGGAATTGTCCTGTTTTTTTTAACACGTGCAGCAGGAGTGTACATTAACATTAAGGATGAAAAAACAAACAAAAAACTTAAGAAAAAGGGGCATCTTTGATTTGAAAATTTTAGGATTTTATATTGGTATTGGTATACTAATCATAAGCTTTAGTCTGTCTACTCTTATAAGGAAAAAAAAACGTTTTTAGTCCTTAAATTGTAAAAAACACCATTCCATAGATTTTTGTTGACCTTCAATTAAGATAATGAAGGGTCGTAAGAACCATATCAAAATTAACAAGTGACTAATATACAAATCCATTATCATTCATTAGGAATGCCCCAACCTAAAGCAAAGTCCCTTTCGAGAAATAACAAATAATTTTGCAAGCATATCTTGAGGTCCGATCTATTCTTCTTGATTGAAGTATTAAACGATTAAAAAATAAAACAACTCCAATATAATAACATGCTTACACGTACTTTATTCGAAAACTAATTTCCTTTGTTTTTATCTCGTTTCAGATGTTGCACCACTCGAAAGGAATTCACTATCCCAGCGGCTATCCGATGACAAGGTCACCCCCGTTTTTGGTCTCTTCATCACCTGGACCAGATCCGTATCGTTCAAATGACAACGTATACGAAGAACTCGGTCCGGGACGAGATTCAGATGCTGAATCCGAACCACCTCTTCATTCCGATGATGACTTTGCGGAGGACGAACTCTCACTTCCCGGCGAGAGATCCTTTAACAAGTCGATCTCAGACACTGCATCAACAATACCCGTCTCAACTATATATCACGAACGAATCGGTGGATCTCAATCGAACAACAACGGACAAGAGCGTAATTCCCTGCTATCTTCTTCGTCGTCGTCTAATACACAGCATGATGCTACCACAGTGACATCTGCGACCACATCAACATCCACATCATCGACGAATAATAATGCTTCGAGTCGAACGGCTGGAATATTGTCAGGAGTCCTGCGACACACAACTGGAAGGCAGAACAACAATCGCAAGAACCGCCATAAGCCACCAGCAGCCAGTTCGAGCATGGATGAATTCAACACGTCAGCTGGGTCAGAGCAGTTGGTCAGCGATATGATTTCCGTGCCAATGGCGCAAAATCATCTCTACGATAATAGGAACCATAATCTTATGTCAATGGCCTATAACAACAACAATTTTCATCATCATAGTCTGAACAATAACATAAACAACAACAACAACAACAACAATAACAATCGTGCCCAATACTACAATACACTAGAGAACGAAGTCGAACGACGTAATCGTATCAACAATCAGCTGCACCATCCAGCTTCAGCGGTGGCCACAATCTTCCGCGAACGGAATATAGTCAATCATCCGAATCGCTATCCCCAACCGTATTATGTTGCCAGTAACTTGTTGAACTCGATGCGTTCCAGAACGAATCCACGAAGCATTGACCGCCGACGAATAGTTCCTCCAATGGATCCCATTGAACCGACCTACGGCTATGCGGAGCCAATATTCCATGAAGGATACATCTACGATACCTGTGCCCGACAACAGCAGCAGCCGAGTACAGTTGGACGCAATGCGACGGGAGTTACCGGCCCACTTTCATACCCAGAATACATTGCTCCGGACTATACAAGTTCTGTAGCGAACATGGGCTCATATAGAGCGAATACACATCAGCATCATCATCATCATCATCCTAATGCTGGACTTGCACTAGGACACCACCATCATCAGCACAACCATCAATTGTACTCAAGAGGCAGCACTGGTGGCGGTGGTGGTGATTCAAGTTTTGGCTCTGATTCAGGATACAGTCATCATCATAGTAGCACACCAGCCTCATCTATCGGACGGGGTGTAGGTGGCGGTATCCGAGGAAGTAGCGGCAGCAGCAATGGGGGTCAAAACAAATTAACGGCCGCGTTAAATTTTGGCTGGAATCGACGACAGTCAAAGCAACAGCAAGAGCAACCATCCACTCCAATTCCTGCCCCACAGATATCCTCGTCTTCATCATCATCGTCTACATGTCCAAAGGATATGAATGTTGATCGCAGTCCAAATAATAACTCAGACTTAGAACAGCAGTCATCGTCAGCAACAACAACAACAACGATGACACAGTCATCAGCCACTGGCTGCAACAGTACGGACGTAGTGAACTGTAACAATACAGTCAAGGCGTGAGAGAGTCGATCCCAATTGTAAATACACAAAGAAATAGACTTTAAGAATGGATTCGAATAAAAAACAAGTAATAACAAGGACATTTGTACATATTGTGATCCTGTATATAAAATAATGTAAAACATGGCAAACATAAGCATAGCATGTTGTGTAGCCGCAAACAGTCAAGAGTTCCTTCTTCGAATAATAAATGAGGAAACAAAGAAATTAATTAAAATTCCTACGTCATTTTGTAAATATCCTCTTTTTTCTTAATTGTAATCTTTACTCCTGCCCCTTCTCGTGTAACAAACTTTTGATTTGTGTATAAAATGTAAGCCTAAACATACTTATATAGCATTCTTTCCAAAAATATAATTTATTCTCGTACCTTATAAAATTATGTATTATTTTTGTAAATATTTTTTTTTATTAAATTAAGGATCTTTTTAGTTGTGAAAACATGTGATGTATTAAAGTTAAGGAAACATAAATATAATTTCTTATTATGAACACTATAGATAGTAATACAAAGAAAAAAGACTTGGAGTGTTAAGTTGGTTATGATTTTGAGTTCGAATTCGTTTTGACTGAATATAAAGAAAAAATATATTATTTAAATATTTTTCGTTTGTTAATTTAGTTTTAAATAAAATATTAACTCATAAAGAAAATATAATCAAATTCGATCTGTAATTTTTGATGTTTTTCTTTTTTTTTCTTTTGTTTTTTTAATTTAGACAATTTTGGGTTTTTTTATTTATTGCTTTACTAAAACCTTTCTTCGAGTTTCTACAGAGGTTTAACCATTCGATTTTTGCCATATAATCAATGGAGAGTCTTAAGCGGGGTTCACATGGGACAATCCAGAGGTCAAGACAATGAGACAAGACAATCATTGTTCCATGTGAACAATTATATTGTCCTCCGAGCTAGCCTGCTGAGCTATCTCTGAGGACAATATCGACATCATCCAACCCCGTTCAAGAAGCTCGGACAAGACAATTGAGTACTGTCCCATTGTCTTGTCTGCGTGTGAACGCTGCTTTATAGGATTTCTTTGTGTGAAGTTTACAAGTATCGTATAATTTTGACAGCTTGAAGCCATTTTCTTATTATCTAGAAAAAAATTGCCAAACGAAGAATTGAGCAATTGCCTACGAGTAGTAGTAACATCTAACATAGGACTTGCCTTGAAATATATGTACATGGAAGAACAACATATGTATGTATAATAAAAACATACAAAAGAGATGTCAATCAGTTTTTTTTGTATTCATTAAAAACAACGGAATTTTACTACAATGAGACTATGGATCCTATTGTGACTCGCGAGTCGAATTTTCGATCAATTTAGCGAATTACTCTTGTCGTGGTATTGCGAAAAGCGAACTCCAATATTCGTCTGTCATAACAACAATCCTACCAACAATAAAAACTGAATGTGCTAAGTCAATTCGTTGTTGAACGTGACAAAATTACATTTGTTTAAAATAGAGTAAGTTTTTGTTTAGTAAAAAAGGTTTCTTCAAATTAATTAAATATGTAGTTAAATCGATTTGTTTCTTGACGACAAAGACCAACAGATGAGGGATGAAAAATGATTATTCGTAGATTGAGGAAGAGTTTGAAAAATAGTTCCAACTCTTAAACCACCGGACTTTTTAATTTTTTTACTTTAAGCTCAAATATTAACGATACCTGTCATATAACCGTTAAGTAAAAGCTTATTTTTCTCGAAAACGGCTCCAAGAATTTTTATGAAAAAAAAAATCAGTGTACTATTGTAGGTGTAGGCTATATACATTATATGGTGGACTAAAAACGGTACCTCCCATAGAACCGTTTTTTCGACTCTCTCGAAAACTGGTCATCTGATTTCAATCAAAATTGATATTCAAGAAGATGTAGGTAGCCTAATAATTTTATTTTAAAATGTTTTCGAAAACTTTTTTTTTGTATTTTTAATTATTTTTTTTTTCAAAAATCAATATTTTGAAAACGGTTATATGGATTTTTTTTTTAATTTTGTTTTTAAATGTAGATAACTTTTTTGCTTAGGTTTGCACTCTAAAATTATTATTTTTTTTTTTAATTTTTTAAAAAAGTTATTAAAATAAAATCGTTTTATTTAAAAAACACTCCTAAGATTGTGGAAAAAAAAACTTCTGTCGGAAACGACTTCGGGCTGGGGCTCTTACAACCTACGGTGCCCGTTGTTTTAAGCGAAGTTCTTGACATGCTTGCAACAAATAGTTGTCAATTCGCCACGTTTTTTTGCATATGAGGCGAAAGTAACTATGCGATTCGAAAACAGTAATACAAATTACCAAATATTCGCATTCGCTAAATATTTCTGGCGAATCGCGAGTCCTATTAGGGCCCTATTTCGTCTATCGGAAACTTCCTTCGGAATAAATTTTACTCAAACAAAATTCAAAAACGATACCGGCAATCTAAAGGGTGTTGTTTTTTAGACGTGTAAATTCCAGACGAGAGGCCCAATTTTCCCAATTTTGCAAAAATCGGGATCGGTGGCCATCTCGTTTTGGGCCCAATCACAATCACCAAACGTGCAACGCGCTTGATGGTCATTCGGCTTCAATTCTTGCACGAGTTGGATTTTGTAAGCCTTCAAACCAAGATCCTTCCCTAAAATATTCCATTAAGTGGATGGGCACAGCTCCAATTGTTGCGCGCGATGGCGGATGGACTTATTCGGGTCTCCTTCGATACTCTGCTCCACCGAACCGAACAATTATTTTGGTAATAAATTTGCAACCGTTGTTCATGAGTAAGTCTATTTATTATGAAATGGTAAACCAAACTGAGAATAAATCAAGTGACAGCTGTCAAAAAGACCAACTCCGAAAAAAGTATTGCCGGATTGAAAACCACGTCTAAAAAAAAAAACACCCTTTATTTCCAATCTTGTACAGTGGTATTGTTATAGTCTTTCCACTAAAAATGTTCAGTACAGTGAAGATAGGACGTTCATCTCACTCTGACTTCAGTAGAATCTCATTGAGCTCTGAGAGAGCGAAAATATTAAAGGGTTTGCTTTGTGCACATTATAGATCATTGGGCTTAAAAAGCTTTAAAAAAAAACACGAATTGAGAAAGCTCTTTGACAAAAACCAAATAACAATCCACCTTGATTTACATTAGTGTAGAAGTGGTAGCCCTAAAATGATGTGCTTTTTTCAATACACACGACGAGGGTTTTTTAAAGTCAGTGGCTGGGTTTTAATTTCAGTGAAAATTTCAGGGAGTAAAACCATATCAACTGTCAGCTCTCCCATAAGGCCTGTACGGAATTTTTTTATTGGACAGACTATAATTGCTTGCAGAGGAATGCGATTCATAACTCAATTTTGGAAAAAATGTCAGTTAGAAACTTGTTGTTCTAAGGTCGCGATAAATATAAATAAAAATTATTTATATTATATATAAAATTAAATAAAAATTTAAATAATAAAATGATAAACCATAAACCGTTTTACCGATACTTTCTTGAAACGTTACCTTACCTTTACTTCACACAATTACCAAGATAAATTAGTCATTTAACTTGAAACTAAAAAACTAGTGCTACACTAGGTTGGAATTTGTATGAAAATATGAGTTAATGTCAGACTAATTTTGTTATACTATCGATTTCGATTTCGACTATGTGTAACGACAAGAGTTTCAAAAACAAAAAATTGCAAAAGGTGTATTTGTATCCATTCGATAGCATACTCTTAGAATGTTTTCGGTTTACGTTTAGCTTGAGAATGAGAGGCTATACGAGTTAGTCAGAACTCAAGACAAGTCAATATTATTAATGGGAAATGCTCAGATACAGATTCCGGAAAAAAGAAACAAATTGAATGCGACCTTTTATATTCAAAAACAAACGAGAATGTGCAACAGCCAAAGGGCGAATAATGCTGTATAGATTTTTGTTTTATTTCATAGCATACTTTTAGGAAATGTTGAGTTATCGTTTGTTTCGAAATTAAATCTTACTATCGATATACAAAACTTGAAAATATCGAAAATCTATCGAAAATCTCTACGATCTTAGGGCAAATGTTAAATTAAACTTAAAGGTAAATATTCGGATCCTGATTGAATATAACGAATAACGAATAATACATTATGACCTTAGAGCTCAAGCAAGCTAATCAAAACATTCTATTTTTTTCTTCCATTTCCTAATTTGATTTGTTTGTAGATATTTGTCTGCATTGTTAATTTTAAATACTAAACTGCTGCGTTAGCATATCTAAAACACATTTAGAAAAGATTTGTTTTAGTCAATAATTAATCTTTTTTTTTTCTTTCGGACTAACCAACAAAAGTCTTTTTCCCTTCAAAATAAGGCTGAACAAACTCTAGGCTAGGGGAAAGGAAGCAACAATGCAAAGGGTAAAGTATTCCTGGAAGAAATAAATTCGATATTCTAAAACCATTTATCATAGGGATAGTTTTTTTTTGGTTTAAATTGTCAAAAACTTTCTTACTTTGGGTTTCATATCAGCCACAAATTCATTTGAAAAATTCAAACCATCATCTTTGGAATTACTACACGAGCTTCTCAAACTGGTCCAATGATATAGTATTTTCATGGATTCTGAAAATATGCAACAGTTTTTGAAACAATTATAAAACACAACACCCGAATTGCATGCTTTAGGGAAAACTTAAATGGAAAATCAAAATGAAGAATGGAGTCAATTTTCTATGTTCTGTTTTTTCCCCTATTTCAAAGGAAATTAAAATATTTTATTAATTTTATAAAAAAATTGTTAATTCATGGATAAATGCAAAGATTAAATTTTCTTTTTTGTGTTCCATTGAAATAATAGTCCAAAACCCCAAAACCTTAAAAGATTTGGTTGAAAGAAGCAAATGCATTAAAATGCAACTTTTAAATATTGTGCAACATCTTGCTAAATTTAAGATTTTTTTTGGAAACCAAGCAAAACTACGCGTTTCAAGATAGTTTTTGTGTGAATTACGAATATTGTTCCCAATTTTTTACTCTAAAATATAACCCTATTCTAATATATAGCATAAGGGCATTTCAATTTTTGAAGGTCCTCATGCTTGGTTTTTCCAAGATCTAATACAGCTAGTTTCGGTGAGTTAAATAATCTCACCGAAACCAGCTATATTAGATCTTTCGTTAAGCTTTAAGGCCTTCTTAATTTATTCTGGTAAGAAAATTATGTAGTTTTTGAAGTGAAAACCATTAAAATCGGATACTCTTCAGGGTGCAGTGCTGCAGTAGGTAAATAAGTGTTTGCCTTCTACCCTTTGCCTTCTAAGCCCGTCTTCCGTAAGTTTTAAGTGGAAAAATAATCACCTAATTTTCGATCTACTGCGCCAAATAATTTTTTTCTGTCTTTCAAATTCTTCTAGTTACAAAGTTTGTGTTTTTGTCAGGTTTTGTTGTTTTAAAGAAATCCTGGGGCCTATAATAACACAAAACATAAATTACTTGTGAAATTAAACAACTGTGTTTGTGTAACTCAGACCAAGTTTTCTGGAACTTCAAGAATTTTTTTTGCTAATTTCAACAATTTTTTTTTCAATTTTCAAAATATAATTTAGCCGCAAAGCTAAGTGCTTATCTACAGGCGGTTATAAACAAGTGGGAAATTTCAGAAAACTAAGGGTTCTTTAACTGGAAACAACAAGTGTTGAAGTTGTTGTTTATTGTTTATTTTTATTTTTTCAACGGACAATTTCAGATTTGTTATTTTCAACAAGTCAGAAATATTTTTCCATTTTAAACTGTTTTACAGTCACTGGATTGTATCGCCATTATCTGGAAATATAAAGCACGGGGTCATTAGTCTACAAGCCAAATGATAAAAATAATAATGATATAAAAAAAATTATTTTGAAACATTCTGTTTTAAAAAAAGTTAAAGTCTGTTTTTTTTTGAAAACTGTTCAAAGTAATTTAAAAAAATCTTAAATTTATTTATAAAATTTGATATCAATATTTTTTTTAACAATTTATAAAATACGTAGATAATTTCAGTTTTTTAAAGCAAATTTTAATTTTTCAATATTTAAATAAAATCTAAATTATTTTTAAGAAATTGAAAAATGTTGTGCAGATTTCTCTAATTATCTATTGCAAGTTATAAATAGTATCTGGATATACATATCTACATATGTATAATATGTATATCCAGAGACTATTTATAACTTGCAATAGATAATCAGAGAAATCTGTTTGTTTTTCCTGATTTTAGAGAAGCTGCGTATCTTTCTTTCTATCTTAATTTTGAGACTCACCCTGAAAGACTTGTTCAACTGATCCAACAAATCGATAAATTTTTTTCTGTTGACAATTGTTACGTTTTTTGGTGTGTTACAGAAAAAGTTTTCACCTGTTTAACATACATAATTGAACAAGTAATTGTTGACATGTTTACTTGTTATTTTGTGATATAATACCCAGTTTTGTTTAAAGTCATATGCGGAAAGGTATTTTATTGGTATCCATAAGTTTAATAACAGAAATAGAACGGTAGCGAAAAAAATATCTTTTCCATCGAAAACTACACAAACGATAATTGTTTAGATTGCTTTTGTTCTCACCGAATAACAAAACAAAAAAAAATTCCTCAAATGAATCTGTCTACAAATTAAAAAAAAAAAAACATTTTTCACGGGTCGATTTTAAGTTTGCTAGAAACTTAAAACTTTAAGCCCCTATATATAGTTTTCCTCTTATAACTTGTGTTATGATCGCTGCATTCAGTTTTGGTTTTAAAATGGTTTTGATTGAATAGTATCCATTTTTTTGAAAATATATTTATTGGTTTCATTTCTTTAATAAAATGTCCCCTATTTCTTCCATGACATAAAATAAAGTCAAAACGAGAGAACCAATTGATGAAAGCAAAAAAAGTATTTTAAAAAGACTCATATTAGTTTAAATGATGATTGTTGCACTTTTGAAGCTCTCATTTGTTTAAAAAATATGACAATGACAAACAATTCTGTAATGTTAAATTTTATGTGAAAAAAAACTTCATATTTCGTTTCTTTCTATTTTATAAACATAAATATATATATCAATACTCAACATATCACTTCAATAAACGCATATTATTCCATAATTGTTGAGTTCCTTTTTGCCTATTCCTATATAAGAAATAAAGATTTAATTGTAAATAAATGAAATATTAACAAATTGTTGAAGGCTTAATAAAGACTGTTTTTATAATTCATAAATTGAAAGTAAAAAAGCCGCCTTTAAATATTCTCATTAAAATTTCAACCTCATATTTATTTTTTGCAAAATCTAAAATCTAAAGTTCAATAAAAAAAATTTTATTCAATTTCATTTTGTATGTAAAATAATTAAGACGGAATTTAAGCCCAACATAAATCCTGACCACTTTTAGGTTGTGTACTATGTAAATAAGAAATTAGTTATAGTTATAAAAAATCAAAAAAAAAAAAAAAAAACATTGTAAAGTTAAATTTAAAGAAAAATTGCTTAGATAAGAAAAACAAAACAATTGATATATTAAACGAGCACAAAAATGTATCCTACTCTTTATCAGAGCGAAAAGAAGATCGATTTGTTATAAAAACATTTTTATTTTTTAATTAATTATTATGTTGACTTTCTCCAAGCAATAAGTTCGTTTTCCCATAAAAGTTTAGAGCAATTAAATATGTTAATGCCCATTGCAGTTAATCAATTAAAATGAATAATATATTAATAAATTGTCCGACAGCAGAACAATCATAAGAGTGCAGATATTAATAAACAAATAATTGAATAAACAGAAATAATTATATACATTAATTAAAGATATTGAAAATAAAACATGAAAAATATTTAAGTGTCTATGATAAAATAGTAGAAAAAGATAAACAAAAAAAATATATATATATAGCCTATTTTCTCATCCTTCATTTTGATCCAAATAAAAATCAATTCCTGTGCAACAAAAAGTTAAACTTAACATACTTACAAAAAAAAAACCATATCATTTGAATTAATTCAAGTTAAAAAATTTAAGTTTAATTTTTCAGTGTGGATTTTATTTGTTTTTGGTTTGATAAGGCCTTTGATTGAATCAAGCTTTTTGTATGAACCTTAGTTTTAGTTTTGTGTTATTAAGTTTAAGAAATTATTTTATTTGAATAGAGACATAAGCAATCTTAATTATAAGAACTATGGATATAATAAGAATAAGAATAAGAGTGGTGAAAATTTAGAAAATATATTGAAGAATTTTATTAAAATTGTGTTTTTCTTACTAAATTTGACATCTTTAGATACTTTAATTTGCAGTCGTATGGTGACGTTTTAGGTGCGTTTTGTAATGAACGAATGTCGTTAATTGTTTTCTAGACTTCCGTCTTGACTCGAATTTTAAAATCTAAATTTTTTTTATTACATTCGTTAAAATTTATGTACAATTGACCTTAGACTAACTTATAATTAACATAAATCATGTCGGCTAAACAACAGGGGCCCGACGTACTTCATTTGACTCTATCTTTGTATATAAAATCTAAAGTACTATCATGAAGACGATATTTTTAATTTGAACTCAGCTCATGTGAGGGCGCTACAGTAACTTGTGGAATTAAAATGGATTATTGTGGAAATGAGTAGAGAAACAAAAAAGTAAGAGCAGGAAATATATATTGGGTAAGAGAGTGAGCTCTTTGCTTTTTTGGAGGATGTGGCTTGTAGATACATTTGATCATGTGCAGTAAGCTACATAGTTGTTTGGTTTTGTTTTTGTCTTAGGGATATGCAGTAATATACAAGTCAACCGATATAGTTAGACAAATGTGTGTTTACTACTGAAAGTATTCTTACGTTGCTATGTTAATATGAATCCTTTAGTTTGGATTCAATAAAAGGATCGCAGACAGAAAATTCAGAGGGAGAAACATAGGTACAACGTATCCTTAGTTAAATCCTTATAAGTGACATTGATGTTGTTGACCTTGTTTTGTGTACTTTTTTTACCTTCACTTGCCTACATTTTAAATGTTGAATTTTTGGTGTAGACGTTGATTTAACACACACATTCTTATATTTAACTACATAGTTTTATGTTTGCTGTGAGAAAAATATTTTTTGGTATTTTTGTTGGAATTTGGTGAAAGATTTCAAGGCAGGTAACTTGTGAATGAGTTCAAAATTATGTACAATTTAATTAAAAGTCAACTGAATTTGAATAGTATAGGTATAGGTGCCTATGTATGTTAAAGTATTAAGGTTTATTTTTTTTCTCCGAAGACGCTTAAATATAATAATTTTAGACTTTTTGAACATATTTTTTCCAGATTTTGGAATGCAGAGTCTGAACCCACTGTTTTATAGTTTGTTTGGTATTTTAGTGTTCTTCCCTCTACCTACACATTTCGGGTAGAATACAATAACTATGGCGCTGCAAAATAATAAAGGATTCTTGAAAGACTAAATACAAGTATTTTTGTTGCTATGAGAGGGAGTCTATAGCCCACATTTTAGGCGGGAGGTACAATTTTATTAAAAATTACTTTTAATGAAAAAAAAAAATTATTTTAAAAGAACGGTAAGACTTTAAATTATTTAATTTAAGTTTTTTAAAACAGGTTTAATTAATTATCAGTTTTTTGAAAAAAAAACTTCAAACTAAAAAAAAAACCAAAAACAATAAGTTCTCCTAAGCGTACGCACCTACCCCTAATCCTATAGTGATGCCAAGGAGGGGGTTGCAGCGGGGACATCATGCATCCCTTTACTAACCTCAACTTTAGTGTATCTACTTATCTAATCACGTAAATACCAAACAAACTATTAGAAGGAAGGCGTAGAAATTTCCAATTTTCTCAAAAACTTGTAGTTATAGAATCATCTAATGTTCAGTGTTTTATAAAAAATCAATAACAGTAATAAATAATGAAAGAAAATTCAGTACATATTTTCCTTATTTCCGATAAAAATATTAATATATACATAGTCTTTAATTTTTTTTCCAAAATTTCGGGTTTGAAATAATTTTTGTTTTTTTAAGTTATTGATAAAAAGTAATTAATTTAAAAATTGCCTTTCTTTCTTAAATGGCGGTTGATAGACACCCTTCCCATAGTAAAAACATAACACAACTGATAATTTTTTTTGTTGTTTTCATTGATGGTGCTGTGCGGTAGCTCTATTTTTTCCCAAGCGGCTCCCCGTGGCAATGCTAGTGCTATTCCAAGCTTTTTGTAAAAAAGCGTTTTTATTTAGTATTATTTATAATCTCAAACACTACACACACTTAATTATAAAAAAATAACTACAATATAACTAATAATAATACTTACTTTATTTTTTTTTAATTTTCTAAACATATGAACTAAATCAATAAATATATATTTTTTTTACTTCACAATTCTTTAACTTCAAAATTATTTTTTAATTTAATAAAATCTTAATATTTTTCTTCTTTACAATTTTCTGAATCTTCATAAACAATATATGTTATCGTTTTTTTACCTTTTCCTTTACAATAAAATTAAATAACATTATGTATTTACAAACACTTCACAAACTTTTACATTTTTACCTTATATTTCACAATTAAACACAATAATCCATGAAACATAATTTCAAAGAAATTAGGTTTAAAAGTGACAAAATCTTTTTACAAGTAAATATTTCTGAAAGCATTTACCGACATCATTTCAAAAAGTGACAACGGGTTGTTTTACTCAAGGTCCCTTTATAATTTCCTTACCTTACACGATACATGTTGTAAGATTGTATTCTTATTATACAATATCCGAAAATGCACCTTATCGTACAATACTACCATCATTTTAAAAAGTGGCAACGTGTTATTTTACTCGTCGTCTCGATGATTTACTTAAAATAAATAAATTTATTGGCGCGACAGCTCCTTAAGGAGCCAAGGCCTAGTGACTTATACTCTCAACCATTCCTGTGTGTGTGTTGTTACTCTGCAAGAATGGAAGGGACCTACAGTTTACCGCCGAGTCCGAACGGCACATGAGATGCACTTTTTCGAGACAAATTTTACTCTTGGAGGTTTTGTCAGTTCCTCGCAAGAGGCAGTACCCCAGAAAAAAAGGTGACTATGAGCTGGATTTGAACCCAGGTTCTTTCGCTTAGCAGTCCGACACACTAACCACTAAGCCACGGGGCACTACCATGATGATTTACTTACCTTACTCAATACTTGTTCCAAGAATGTATTAATACACCTATGTATTCAAGCAATATCGGCTTATAATACATATTTTCCACCCCTACCTTATTTTTTTACCTTAACTTCAAAACGTGACAGCAAAAGATGTTCAAAATGTACCAAGCAATATAGGCATATACCATATTTCCACCCCTAACCTAAGTAAATTAAACGCCTTCTTCACCCTCTTAATGTGATCTTCACTTATAATTTTCTCTTGGTACAACATGCCTCTTCATTCTCTTACATTCCACAAGTTGTGGAAATTAGTTCTGCTTCAGCTCTATAGAGGGAATACACAAAAAATCTCCCCATGATAGTACTATAGATTTTATATACAAAGTGCTGGAGTAGTTGCTGGATTTCCAAGTTGGGTTGGTCCTCCAAGTTCCTCAAAATATTTTTGGAAAGCTGTGTCATGAACTGTTTTATTGGGATCAGCTTGTTGTCTTCATGTAGCTTTTTGTTTGGGACATATTTCCTTTAAACGGGGTTTCGGTGTAGACCTGTACAGCTACGGAGTATCTTCCTTTCAAAAACTTCGATCTTCTTCATATACGTTGGTGATATGGTTAAGCAAATAGGACAAGCGAGCAACACGAATAAGTTGTTTATAGATAAGGAGTATTTGTGTATTTGTGCTTAGTCCGTTTCTTCTCCTAAGAAGCGGGGATCCAGATGCAGGGAGAAGTTAGATCTCTTAAGAAAAAATGAAGCGTGCTTATTGAATTTGAAGTGGTTAGTGAAATTTACTCCTAGGTATTTTGCTGTTGTCTTTGTTCTTATCACTGCGTTGTCTGGTAGCGGTAGCTTGATACTGATATTATCTCAGCGTGATGCGAAACCTCTTCGACCTCTTGTTGCTGTTGTTGGGGTTCTGAACCAGATTAGCTCGCTCTTATCATCGCTATTTATCTTTAGTCCCCATTTAAGGTAGTAGTCCTACAAGTTTCTTATGAATCTTCAACTCTCCTGGCTGCGATTTCCGGTAAAAGAGATGTTGCATATTTTAAAGAGTCATCGGCATATAGCTTCGTTTTCGTCCCTGGGATGTTGGTAGGCTGTCAGCTGTGTAGTGTTGAAAAGTATGGGGCCCAACGTGGAACTCGAGCGCTGATCGTCTTTCTTCGTGAATATTCTTTGTGTACATAAAAGTATCTATGGGTTAGAACGTTTTTGATTAACCTTACCAAGTGTTCAAGTAGTCCTAGACTTGACAGTTTCGATATTAGTTCTTTTATCCAAACTGTGTCGAAGGCGCCTTTTCGATGTCCAGTAAAGAGGTGACTGTCGTCTCTTTCTTGTTGAGTCCGTGTGTCACGTCGGAGTGCAGTCCAAGAAGCGGATGGATAGTGGAGTCTTGTGCTCGGAAATCAAACTGACATTCCCATACGATTTCCCTTTCCCTGAAGAAATGATGAAGCTTTCTCAGGATAAGTTCCTCTAGCATTTTGCTGACACAGCATAGAAGCTTAAGTAGCTTTATATTTTTTGTTTATTTATTGTTTAAATACAGTTTTAAACACTAAGAGTTAAACTTAATTTAAATAAGAATTCAACTTATGAAAATTGAGTTTAAAGTTACTAAAATAATGTGATTTTATATGTGTAACAAAATAGAGATCATTGAAAGTTTGTAGCAACTCTATAGGGTGTTTTTTTTAGACGTATAGTTTTCAATCAGGCAACACTTTTTTCAGAGTTGCTTTTTTGATAGCTGTCACTTGATTTATGCTCATTTTGGTTTGCCATTTTATAATGAATAATGCAAATTTATTACCAAAATAATGGTTTGTTTCGGGGGAGCAGAGTATCGAAGAAGACCCGAATGAGTCCATCCGCTATCGCGCGCAACAATTGGAGCTGTGCCCATCCACTTAATGGAAGATTTTGGGAAGTGTCTTGGTTTGTGGGCTTACAAAATCCCACTCGTGCAAAAACTTGAAGCCGAACGACCATCAAGCGCGTCGCACGTTTAGTGAATTGACCCAAAACGAGATGGCCATCGATCCCGATTTTTAAAAGAAAATTTTGTTCAGCCATTAAGCTCACTTTTGGTTGAAAGCAAGATTGTTATATTTGGAGTGATCATAATCCACAAGCCATTGTTGAGACGCAGTTACATCGTCAAAAAGTCACTGTTTGGTGTGCTCTATGGGCAGAGGGAATCATTGGTCCATATGTCTTCAAAAATGAAGCCGGCCAAATGTTATAGTCAATGGGACCCGCTATAGTCATGATTAATGACTTTTTCGTGCCTAAATTGGAGGATATTGATGTGGAAAACCTTTGGTTCCAACAAGAAGGCGCTACATGTCATGCAGCTAACGAAACTGTTTTGCTGACGACTCTTACCTCAGCTTTTCATATCCGTTCGATAATTCACGTCTTTCGCCTTCGGACGTACAATTGCAACGGTACCATATGTCAAGCTCATTAAACTCCGATTTATACAGCATTGTTAAATGGGGTAATAGGAATCGTATGGAGTTTAATGCTTCGAAAACTCAATGCTGTCTTCTGTCGTTAAAGCTTAACATACCCCCAATGCCATTGTCCATGAATGGCACTTACATCGAAGAAACCGAAAAGCTCTCAGTACTCGGTATGTGTGTCAACGACGACCTCCGTCGGAACGACCATATATTTGAAATCGCTAAGAATGCTGCAAAGTGCTTAGGTTTTCTGTATAGGTGTAAGAAGTATTTTTTCCCATCTGATCTGGCTACAATCTATAAAGCGTTTATATACCCTAAACTCGAGTATAACTCCCACCTCAAGGCAGGTGCTTCGCAAACATCGCTCCACCTGCTTGATAGAATACAAAATCGAGCGTTAAGATTGATAGGAAATAGAACTGCCGCTGAAACAATTGCCCCACTCGAACACCGACGCAATGTTTCATGGCTTTCCTTATTTTATCGTTTCTTTTATAAAAAATGTTCACTCGAGGTAGCCAGTTGCATTCCTCCCCTTAAAAGTTTCGCCCGTAATACTCGTCTTGCTAGGAATGCCCATCAGTTCACCCTTAAGCACAATTTCGGACGTACCATGAAATATAGGATTCTTTTTTTAGCCGAACAACACGACTTTGGAATGGTTTACCCGGCGAGATTTTCCCTTACCATTTTGATCTGTAAACATTCAAAACCAATGTTAATCGACACCTCCTATCTCTCCCCTCCCTATCTTCCTAATGCCCCCGCAGTGTGTTACATTAAAAGGGAAACAAATAGTTCCTTGTGCACGCGTTAATTATAAAAAAAATCAATTTATTGAAGGTAACTTTTGGTGAGCGCATTATCTCGCGTCGTGGGCCTGTGACGTGGCCTCCAAGATCGTGCGATTTGACACCGCTGGACTATTTTTTGTGGGGTTATGTGAAGTCGCTTGTCTACGCAGATAAGCCCGAGATGATTAACGCCTTGGAAGAGTATATTCGGCGCATTATTGCTGAAATACGGCCCCAATTGCTGCAAAAAGTTGTCGAAAATTGGGTCTCCTGGCTGGAATTTATTCAAGCCAGCCACTTGCCTTCAAGTGGCCACTTGCCCGAAATCATTTTTAAAACATAATGGAAAACCCTTATCTTTATAATAAAGCTAAATTCTTGGCCAAAACATTAAATTATATGCGTTTTAATTTTCTTGAAAACCACAAGTTAAAAAAAAACCACCTTTAGTACGGAGTATGACGAACAGGTACGTTGAATTTAATTAACGGCAATACAAATTTCGACGAAATTTCGACGTTGATGAAAATTTGTATCGTTGTTAAACTATTGAAGACCTTCCTCCTGTTCTCGAGTGTGTTCATTTGTAGAAGTAATAGCCTTTGACGGTATGGTAGAAGCGAACAACGATTTTTCTAGTTTAAACTACGAAGTACAAATAATGGGAATTGTTTTTGGGCAGATTCAATCCTATGAATGTGGGTATCATATGTGGGTGACAATATTTGCCAAGCGAACTCCAAGCAGCTTCGTACTAGACCAACATAAAGAGATTTTGTAACAAATGGGTCCTTAAGTTCTTTTGACCAACACTCAATAATTCTCAATCGTGATTTTGCCTTATTGACTACGTAGTCTATATGGTTATTGAAGGAAAGCTTTGGATTAAAGAGCACTCGGAGATCATAAAGCTTTTCGCATCTTTCTAGTGAGTGTCCGTTCAGTTGATAACCGAACTGATGATGCAACAGCTTTCGAGGGAAGGTCATGATCCTGCACTTTGACATACTGTCCATTCCCGAAGTGCATTAAAATCATTGTAGATATTGACATTCTTCAGGATTTGAATACGTCGAATATATTTTGGCATCGTCGGCATAGAGAATCTTAGAATGTTGAATTTTGTGTCGTAAGTCATTAATGTATAACATGAAAATAAGAGGTCCTAGATGGCTTCCCTGGGGTACTCCGGACGCAACGTTTATTGCTGTTGATCTCTGATTTTTAAGTTGTACGCATTGGATGCGATTATTTAAATAGGAGAAAAAAAAAAGAGTTGGTTGTCTGTAAAGTCGGTTTACGGACGATAATTTTACGTGATAACGTCATAAGAAAACATTGATGGCAGCAACACACACACACACCAATATCTACATCTACTTTCTACTTTAACAAAACTCCGCCTATTTTGTATTTCTTTTTCTTTTCTTGTTCTTTTTGAATTTGAGTGGAATTATGTTTGGAATTCGCGCCTGTTCTTTTTCATGTTCGCCTGGTGCTTGCGACTAATTTTGGTTGCAAGAACTACAGTATCGCAAGAGAAAATCCCCCGGGAAAAAAGGTGGCTATGAGCGGGATTCGTATCTAGGCTCTTCGCTTTGCAGTCACTAACCACTAAGCCACGTCTTCGGGGCACTACAAGGATACGTGTGGTTATATAACTGTAAACATACGATCCTCGTTTGTCTAAAATTAGCCCATCTATTTTTCTTTGCCCTGAGTTCATGAACTTTAATGATTGCATGCAGCGCCGGATTTAGCTTTTTGGGCATAAGGCCTAAAAGTAAATGGTGCCCCCTATTTAAATTTTCTTTTATATTGTCAGATTTATTTACATATAAAAAAAAGAAAAAAAAACACTGTAGTGAATTCATTAAAACAAAACAATTTTATTTCTAATGATAACTACGAAAATATGTTTCACATATTTTGTTCAGGCTTATTGTGAAATATTGTTTTCTGGATTTCTTAGTAGCGAAGTCTTTTATAATTTCATCAAAATCAAAAGTGAAGTAAATTACTCTCAATGCAAAGCAAAGATAGGGGCATCAAGCCTTTCCTGCATCATCATTGTTCGACAAGGACTTTTTAAACGCTTTAATTGAGAGAATGATCTTTCCGCGGAGCAATTTGTCACCATCAAACGTTTGGAAAAGCTGATGTTATTTTGTCTTCCCACATTACTCTACATAAATTAGCTTGATTAAAAAATTTAAAATTATTTCCATTTTTATGCATTATAAAACGATGGAACTGTACAAGTTCTTCAACAAGTCCGGAATTTCAATTTTCAGAATATTTTGACACAAAACGCTGGGCACAGGCTTTAACATCGATTTTATGATTGTTTGTGCAGAGAAAATCGTCCAGAAATTTCGCTGTAGATCTTGCCTGTGGAATCCATTCGCATTTGCAATTTATCGATAATAATATAAAAAGCGTTTATTCGAAAATATTCTTTTGGGCCCAAATGAACTTCAGCTGCCATCATGTCTTTAGAGCGTATTTCAATATTGTTGAAATTGTCACGCATGTTTTCCAGTTGATCAGTTAATGATTTATACAAATAAATAACGTTTTCACTTTGCAAAACTTTGTTGACTTTTTGAAAACTTTGTAAAAATCGTCCCAAATTACAAGCAATAAAGCAAATTCTAGTTTATTCATGTTGTCCTGCAGATCACCAGCTTCCCTTCTAACATCTCTTATAAGTGTATTATCTTCAGACATATCCTTTAAAGTATTTATGTATGTCCTCGCACTTAAATCGTTATTGCGGGCGATTTCAATGTACACAATTCCAACTGGCTCTGCTATTCTGGTCAGACAACACCCGAAGGAAGGTATTTCGAGCTCTTTGCCGGGTTACATCACCTTACCCAACTGATCGATGTGCCAACGCGTATACCGGATGTTGCTGAGCAAGCCGCCCATACTCTTGACTTGTTTCTTACTTCTCACCCTGATAAATATACCATTAGTGTAACTTCTCCATTTGGCACTTCAGACCATCAGATCATTTCAGCTAATTTCTCATCCCCCACCCATCCAGTTAAAGAAAAACTTCCCACCAGGACCGTTTGGCAATACGAGAAAGCCAACTGGGACGGCCTGAATTTCTTTTTCCGAAACTTTAACTGGTCACTATGCTTCCTCGATAGTGACATTGATGCCAGTGCTCAAATGATCACAAATGTGATTCTTCTAGGGATGCGTGTTTTTATTCCTAACAGATTAAAAAGCATCAAACCTAAAGAAAAGTCTTGGTTTATTTCTGAGTGTAAAGAAGCTATCAGGCGCAAAGAAGTAATTTTCCGATCTTACAAAGTCAACTCTACAGAGGAAAATCGGCAAAAGCACAAACAAGCAAGGAACTCATGCAACTCCGTTATAGAAAGAACCAAATTTTTGCATGACCAAAAATTACGGCAAAAAATTCTGCAGTGTCCCAAAGGCAGTAAAAATTTTTGGTCATTTGTAAAAAAATATAAAAAACTCCTCGACATCTTCGGTTCCAACGCTCATCGACAATAACAAACCAATTGTTTACTCTTCAGAGAAGGCAAACTTGCTCGCCGCCCATTTCGCTGCCAGCTCCACGCTGCCGCATAGCAACGTTGCCCCTCCTGTACTTGAGAATGTAAATTTTTCAATGGGACAGATTTTTTTCCACACTCGTACAGTAGCAAGAGTTCTCAAAGATCTCGATATACACAAATCTGCTGGCCCGGATGGTATACCCCCGATTCTTCTGAAGATGTGTTCTTCCACACTGGCAAAGCCACTGCGTAAGCTTTTCCATCGCTCCTACTCTTCTGGAATCTTTCCTAGAAGATGGAAAACAGCATTTGTCCAGCCTGTCCCTAAGAAAGGTGACCCATCCTCCCCCTTCTCCTACCGATCCATAGCACTGACATCCCTTCTTTCTAAAGTCATGGAAACACTGATTAACCGTTAGCTTAAGGAATATCTCGAAGATCGAAAACTTCTCCATGACCGTCAGTATGGCTTCCGCAGCAACCGTTCCACTGGTGATCTGATGGCATATCTCACCGAACAATGGGACAAATCTTTACCGCGCTTTGGTGAAAGTAAGATTATTGCTCTTGATATCTCCAAGGAATTTGATAGAGTTTGGCATGAAGCTCTCTTATTCGTTGGATTAGAAGCTATCTTCTGGACCGTTCAATACAAGTTGTATTGGACGGATTCAAGTCTGATTCCCACAAAATAAATGCTGGTGTGCCCCAGGGCTCTGTTCTGTCTCCAAACCTTTTCCTCATTTTTATAAGTGATCTTCTGTCTTTTACTTATAATCCACTTAACTGTTTTGCTGACGACTCTACCCTCAGCTTTTTATATTCGTTCGATAATTCACGTCCTTCGCCTTCGGACGTGCAAATGCAACGGTACCGTATGTCAAGCTTATTAAACTCCGATTTATACAGCATTGTTAAATGGGGTAATACGAATCGTGTGGAGTTTCATGCTTCTAAAACTCAATGCTGTCTTCTGTCGTTAAAGCTAAACATACCCCCAATGCCATTATCCATGAATGGCACTTACATCGAAGAAACCGACAGGCTCTCAGTACTCGGTATGTGTGTCAACGACGACCTCCGTTGGAACGACCATATATTTGAGATCGCTAAGAATGCTGCAAAGTGCTTAGGTTTTCTGTATCGGTGTAAGAAGTATTTTTCCCCATCTGATCTGGCTACAATTTATAAAGCGTTTATACGCCCTAAACTCAAGTATAACTCCCACCTCTGGGTAGGTGCTTCGCAAACATCGCTCCACCTGCTTGATAGAATACAAAATCGGGCGTTAAGATTGATAGGAAATAGAACTGCCGCTGAAACAATTGCCCCACTCGAACACCGACGCAATGTTTCATGTCTTTCCTTATTTTATCGTTTCTTTTACAAAAAATGTTCACTCGAAGTAGCCAGTTGCATTCCTCCCCTTAAAAGTTTCTCCCGTAATACTCGTCTTGCAAGGAATGCTTATCAGTTCACCCTTGAGCCTAATTTCGGACATACCGTGAAATATAGGGATTCTTTTTTTAGCCGAACGACACGAATTTGGAATAGTTTACCCGGCGGGATTTTCCCTTGCCATTTTGATCTGCAAACATTTAAAACCAATGTTAATCGGCACCTCCTATCTCTCCCCTCCCTATCTTCGTAATGCCCGCGCAGTGTGTTTACATTAAAAGGGAAACACATAATCCCTTGTGCGCGCGTTAATTATAAAAAAAAAAAAATCTAATAGTTTATTATATGATTTAATTATTGCAGAAGTAGCTGCAGCATGAACTTCCCAACGTCTATCTGAGAGAGATTTTAACACTTTATCATTTTGAAGAGCAGATTTTAAAGTTTTCCATCTACTTCTTGATGCAGAAATCAAAAAAAGTAAAGCAAATGTAGGACAGAAAAAAATCAACTGCGATAAGACAGCAATCCACAGCACTGCGACCAACATGATTTAAATAGTGTCATGCCCAAGGTGCATAGACTGCATATGTGTTTGTCAGAAAGTTTATTTGAAGCATTATCGTGTGCATTTTAAAATTGATATGTTATTTTCACTCAGACACTTTAGTGCTTGGTTGGCTATACCATCCCCAGTTTGAGAATTCATCCCCAAGAACGTTAAAAAACATTCAATGGGTTGACCATATTTAACAAAGCGTATAACAATACTCAATTGATCCACAGGCAAGTTAAAATATCCAGAAATATTTATTTGTTGAATCAACTATCAACTCTTCATTTATAGTTTTAGACAGATACGAAGTTGCTCCTGAACCAGGATGTCCGAATTTCGAAATATGAGTGGCCAAGAAATTATCAAACTTTGCTATTAATTCGATAAGGCCCATCAAGTTGCATTTATTTGACTTACCAATTTTTTTCTTCAGAACCTCTAAATGCTGGACCACGTTCAGATAATTTGCAAAAAAACAGCAACCACCCTATCAAGTATATATTTCCAGTATGAACACGACTATTTCATTTGTTTTTTACAAATCTGTCTGATTTCCGAAGCGGGATTGAAGTGTATTGCAATCCATCCTCTTTATGACTGAGATTTTTCATGATTATGTATTGAACAAGAACTTTTCCAAATAGGAAAACCTTCACGATTTATAAAAGTTAAACCTGGCCTATTAAGATCACAAAAATAGATACAATAAAAGCAGAACAATGGTCCTGTTGAGAGGGAATACAAAACCCATTTACGTTGATAGGTCTCACCATTTGCTTTTTACCAATGAAATAAGAGGACTGACAAACTCTAGTTTTCATCGTTCATCGACATTTAAAAAATGGACCATCATTAATTATTGCATTTACTATGTCCAGAGGCGATCCAATATTGAATATCATCTGCGGAAAATTTAGTCCATAGCGCAGGATTAGGATTTTTATTCATCATCTTCCATATTCCGCTGTTCGATCCAGAAGAAACATCAACTTCATTTTCATGAGTAGCTTGATTATCGTTATTCGATGCATCGCCGGAAATTAATGACTGACTTGGTATTTCTCCTACAGAATCAGAACCCTCACCATTATGTTGATTTTCTTCGTTTGAAATCTTTTGGTTTTTTGTCAAAGATTTTTGCTCCTTTTGTTCTTGTGCTTTAGCTAGCTCCCGTTTTTGAGCTCCACTTAACTGAGTCCGTTTCATTGTGCCTAGTCAAATGAATTACGAAGAAATAAGATTTGGTAGATACTCGTACTTATTCGTATCGAATGTTATCGATCGTTAAATTTATGAAAATATACGACACAACAAACTTAAAACAATATCGAGCCAAATCACTATTCCACTACCAAAGTTAACTATTATTATTTAACTATGCGAATTAAGAGTTTACTAGACAAGCGCATAAAATTGTGTCAGCCAAAATTTTCACATTTTCCAAATGTTTAAACTTTGATGTTAATTGATGTTCCTTCATTGTGTGTAGTTTATTTGTGTGGTGCCTCCTCTGTTGTGATGCCCTAGGCCTGGGCCTTGTTGGCCTAAGTGTAAATCCAAGGCTGATTGCATGGTCATCTTGTAGTATTTAAAAGTATCGAACCAGAATGAGAGTTTGAACAAAATGTTTAAAACGACATTATTCAAAAATATAAAACCGTTAGGTACCCAAAGTGCATCCATACACACTATATTTTTTGGCGAAAATATTTTATCTATGGAACGCATTTTTACCCTTTGGATAACTTGTATCCTTCCATTTGAACACAAGACATATCCGATTGAATGAACGAAACATAAACACAACAAAGTTAAAAATATAAAGAAAATAAAAAAAAATACTTCGCCTGCCTAGACAATGTGTGATTTCCCGCCGAAAGCCTTATTTCCTTCATAAGGGATTTCCTTCAGCTTTTCCTCAAACATGCATACATACAAATGCTCTAGACTTTTCTTCCTTTTCTGTATTTATTCGTTTTCTTGCAAGTACACGCTCCACATATCCTGTTTATCCTGCCATTTATAATCCTTAACATTTTGTGTGAATATGCAACTGATGGGGATCAGGTGTATTGTTATACACGCCTATTTTTACCACAGTTTCTCCTATGCTTACCCCATAATCACTAAACTAGCACAATGTGCATCCGCTCCTTTTCGGCAGCCCAATAGAATGATGGAGAGGGGGTTGCCTTTGTAAGGCCTTGAATCCTTCCAAAATTCTTTACAAAGAATATCTAGGCTCTCTTTATGTGGATGCAGAGGAAGAGCACATATATATTATGGGAAAAATGTATCTATAAGCTCATACGTGCTTTTTTTTTTTTTTTGAAGAATAAGGACGCATCCTTTTCTTGAATGACAAGCATAGTTTCAGATTAAAATTGTTTGAAAGTTTTCTCAAGGAGTTTCATCTTCCCTATGTTGCTGTGGTTATACATAGAGAAGTATGGGTAATGGGGAGAAGGGAATAAGGATTGCAAATTGTGTAGCTTAGAATAGAATTTTTGTGGTGTTTCACTCGACTTGGTTCGTTTGCTGAAGTGTGGTATGTACGGTTAGCAATTGTTAGTGAGGCAGGAGGCAGCAGCTGTTGCATAAAACTTATTTGTGTTGGTGCGGTGGCTGCGATGGTGATGATTATTACAATGAATGTGTACTAAACATTTTCTCGCCCCTATGCAGCTATGGTTTTTGGCTTAAGCCCTTTCAATTGCTTTCTAATGGGCCTATTTCTTATAGTTAGAAGAACACTGATATTCAGTATCTCTCCGGAAGAAAGTGGCTATCACTGATATTAATTTTCAAGGCAATACTTTTGAACATCTAAGAGATGGTTGAGGATTCTCTATTTGTTTTTTTTTCTCGAGGAGTTGAATTCAACTAATTGGGTAGTTAAGTGAAGTGGAAAAGTTACGACGTATTGTTTGAGCATTTTCACAGTTGAGCAAACTACTATAACTAGGTATATTCTAGAGTCGAAACAAAAGAGGAAAACTTTCGAGTTTTCTATAAAAGGCTGTCAATATTTTTCATGAAACATCATTAGCACAGGAGGAACATACCTGAGGAATAAATTTGAATGTAAACAAGCAATTAGTTATAAGGATAAAGAAGACAGAGGTACAGGCAATCGGCGCAAGAAAAATACATACCCATTTAGAGCTTCTACCTTAATTTCATTAATTAAATAAAAGAAAATAGACAAAAGTATTTTCTTATATACATATTGTTAATAAAAAAAAAACAGTATTCATCGATATCAAAGAAGATTTTGCGAAATAGAATCTTAGACTAGCTATGGTAGGTATGGTGTAATAATATAAACATTTAAGTGGCTTTAAGACAACTAATGGCCAAACGAACTTATTCAATAGCTATTAAAATGAAATTTACGGGAAAAGTCTATTAACGGTAGCTTTCAAATAACTTTTTTTTTTAATTTTTGGCTTTCTCGGTAATATCCCTTTGGATTTCTGTCAAATTTATATTTAAGAAGTTCTAGGTAGCCAAATTAATTCAGCATATCAGTTTTTTTTAATAACTTTTTAAAACTAATAAAAAAAAAATATTTTAAATTTTATAATCACATGTATATTAATAATTTCCAAAAAACTGCATACCAAAATTTCAAAAATAAAAAAATTCAAAAAACTAAAAATAAAAAACAAGATTTTATCAAATTTTCATTTTTTCACAATTTTCAAAATAAATTTTTCATAAATTCTTTGTTATTTAAGACGTGTGATGACGTACTTAATTTTTACTAAAAACCGTTAAATATTGTGGTTTTTATAAGTTTAAACTGTGTTATTTTCAACGTAAATGTTACTCGTTTCTATCAAAGATCTTCCTTTGCAATGTAAAAAGCATATAAGAGAAAGTACGTGCGACCCAGCCGTGCCATTTTTTACAGTTGTACTCATCAGGAAAAAAAATACTGAAGCAAAGAAGCTATAGCTGGTGTATGGTTGCTATTTGATTTCTGACATAACTTTACTGATTGCTATATCTTAGGGCATCTGAATTTATCCTAATGTGCTGAATTGATTTTTTGTATGCAAACTGTCTTATAGGCATAACACCTAAGACAGTTTGTTTATTACGGAAATTAATTTGGACCTTCACTGCACAGTTCGACATTCCACATTGTCAGAGTTGTGTTTGTGAATGTTAATATTTTGTAATGATAAGTAGTCGTCTGTTCTAATATTCGTGGACTAAGGAAACTTTTTTTTATGTCTACGTTCACTCTGTGCTGTTTTAGCATTAAGTAAAACTCAGCTTGGAGTGAATACTGATATATCAGAATTTGCTTTACATGGGAATTACTTAATGCCACTACTTTTTCCCATTAGGAATGATGTTGCTTGCCGGAGCCTTCTATAATATGGGCAAAGTTCCATCACGGACTTTAACTTCATGTAGCTCAAATTCACTGTCCGCAAGCATATCATTTATTGTTTCATTTATAGGAGTCATAATCTTCACAGTAACTCAACTTTTAACTAGTTTAATGCTTCGAAAACTCAATGCTGTCTTCTGTCGTTAAAGCTAAACATATCCCCAATGCCATTGTCGGTATATGTGTCAACGACGACCTCCGTTGGAACGACCATATATTTGAGATCGCTAAAAATACTGCTAAGTGCTTAGGAATTCGGAATAGTTACCCCGGGGAGATTTTTCCTTGCCATGTTGATCTGCTAGCATTCAAAACCAATGTTAATCGATACCTCCTATCCTTTCCTTCACTATCTTCCTAATGCCCGCGCAGTGTGCTCTACATTAAAAGGGAAACAAATAGTCCCTTGTGCTCGCGTTAATTATAAAAAAACATGCCTCTCAATACCAATCTCACTCTAATTTTCTCGTAAATTGATATTTTAGTCAGTTAAAAAGTAAGATGAATGAAGAAGCATGCTGCCGCCATTTACCTCCTGCTTGTTGTCACCAAAAGATTTGTAGTAGACGCGAGTATTGCGAAGCTAGTCTAGCCTAAATGTATTAGAATGAAAGTTTTGCTTAGGCCAAACTAGTTCTAACGAACACTCGTAGGCTGAACTAATTTTGCCTAGAACACTGTTTTGCCGGTAACATATATATTATATCTTCAACTATTTCCAATTGTGGAATTTGAAAAGAAGTAACAAGTATTTTAGAAGAATTTTTCGAAGAAATTTTTTTATTGATTTAAATATAATTTAGCACTTACATTTAAACCAATAGTAAATTTTTTTCGTAAAAGGTAAGGGTAAATATATTTGTTTTTCGGTTAAACTTATTTGCGAAAGGGTTAAAATAATTTGCGTTTGTGTTAAATTTATTTGCTTTTCGGTTGAACTTATTTGCTATAATATTATGAAAAAGATTACACGCCGTTTTCAATAAATAATAGCTCTCACTATTCTTATTTTCAATCGTCAATAGAAACGTTAATTAGTACCTACGTTTAAATACAAACAAAATAAATTGCACGACTGGAATAAAATATGAAAAATATTAAAAGAATTTCAAAGTTTTTATTCGATTTTTCTGAATTTTGATTTATTAAAAAAAGTACGTTAAATAGTTTTCAGCGGAAAAATTTAAACGCCATTTTATTTTCTTAACAATTGTGAAAAAGAGTAATTAAAAAAAAAAAAACAAAAATAGTAGGGACGGTTTTCATTTAACAACTTTTTTTTAATTAAAAAAATTTTTCCAGGATGCAAACTTAAACACAAAAATAACTTACATTTAAAAATAAAACTAAAAAAAAATCAGATGCCCGTTTTCCGTTTTTCAAAACAATAATTTAATTTTTTTTCAAAATACAAAAAAAGTTATTCGAAAATATTTGTATGCTGAATTGGTTTGGCTATCCACATCTTCTAGAATATTAAATTTGATGGTAATCGGTTAAGCAGTTCTCGAGAAAGTTGAAGAATAAAAAACGTTCCTATGGGGGGTACTGTCATAGAATAAATTCCGAAAAATTAATTCCAACTGAAAGATGTAATGTTGTAAAAGAACAGCATCCTGAAAGTTTTAACAAAATAGTTAGAGCCGTTTTCGAGAAAATCAAACTTTATGCTAAAGATTGTATGGCAGGTACCATTATTTCTCGACCTAGAGCAAAACTGGAAAAAACACTCCTCGCGAAACTACCAAATAAATACTAAAAACCAAGTTTAAAGCAAATCGGACCATCAGTTTAGGCTGTAGAGGTGCGAGCAGGCAGACAGACGGACGGAATTTCCGGACCCACTTTTTCGACTTCTCTACCATCGTAATGTCATGTTTGACTGTTGACTGTTTGACGCAAGTAAAATCTATTCCTTATTAAATTCGAAATTGAACAATATACGTACATTAAAACTTTAAACTTTAAATAACAAAATTTCTTCAAATATGTTCATAAATGCAAAATCCAGAAAAAAATACGAACACACAATCTTGGTTTGTTTATGAAATATCAAAGAGAAAACCACTATATTTTGTTTCCCTTACTCTACCATACCATATGATCTAGTGTCACTTTTGAACCTTTCACTCGTACTTATTATTCATTATTCCTTCCTCTTCTTTTACTCCTTCTAACTAATGATATTTGCATACAACTTACTCTTTCATTACTTTCTTTCTTTCTACTCTCCAAAACCCATACAAATGTATATCATATTCACAGAAAAAGATATTGCAGCGTCGTTGCAGCTCTAACTCCTTAAACAAGATGCTGCCTGGCGACACCACTATAGATTTCATATAACGGGTCCGCCAAATAACTTTTTTTTTTGAAAATGCTTCATCAACATCGAGTGTAGCTTCGGCTGTGTGGCACGTAGCGCCGTCCTGTTGAAACCAAATGTTGCCAATATCCTCCTCTTCAATTTTTGTGAACAAAAATTCGTTCAACATGGCCCGATAACGATCGCCATTGACTGTAACGGCCACTCCTTGCTCATTTTCGAAAAATGGCCCAATTATGCCTCTGGACCAAAATCCGCACCAAACAGTGACTCGTTTTGGGTGTATCGGCTTTTCAATGTATGCGTGCGGGTTTTCTGTGCCCAAATGCGACAATTTTGCTTGTTTACATACCCGCCAAGATCAAAATGAGCTTCCTCTGAAAAGATGATCGATGGCAGGCAGTAATATCGTAATATTTCCCAGCGTTGTTCAAGCGTATACACAACCATATATGTTCAGCGGAAGGATAAAATTAATTATCTGTCAAATCAGACATGACCTAAGTGTTACCATTCACGAAATAAGCACTAGTTGATTCATAAATTTGGACATAAAATGATTCATCAACTGAAAGCACTATCTTTGCTTCTTTTTAATGAAGCTTTGCTGCATCGTTTTCCTTTACAGGACCTGATACGGTTCCTTCCAAGTCGTTGTATTCCAGAATGTTCAGCATGCCAAATTTCCAATTATTGAAATTTTCACCTCCTCGCAGCTTTTAAATTGATTCTTGATGAGACAATAAAAAGAAAATAAAACTCCAAAAATTATCTTCGCTTTCCTTTCCAACGAATGAAGTTTAAAATTTTGAATTAAAATTTGGCTAACTACATTTTTTGAATATCAGTTTTGATTGTAATCGGTTAACTAGTTCTCGAGAAAGTCGAAGAAAAAAGTGGTCTAATGGTAATTAATTTTTTTTTACAGAGACGTAATCTACAGCTTCAATTAATAGAACACTGAGTTTTGCCATACAAATTCTTCGAGCCCTTTGGGAAAAAATAAACTTCTTAATTAACGGTTATATGGCAGGTACCCTTAATAGTTAATCTTAAAAAAATTGAAAAAAAATCATCTGTCAAAATAACTGTTTGTAATATATTTAATTGTTATCTCAATTTTTTCAACACGTACGCATAACTTGCATTATAGTTCTTATAATCGGAAGTTAAATTTTTAAGATGGTGTGCTAAAAAAAAACATTTAGGTGACCAATTTAATTTCGCATTGACTTATTTCTGATCAAAGGTTTTTTATATATTTAAAAATTAAAACAATTTTTTTTTAAACAATATTTTGAAAATGGCAATTTTTTTTCAAGTATTGAGGGTGCCTACCATAAAACTGTTAAGAAAAACCTTTTTTTCTCGAATAAGGCCCGAAGAATTTGCAAGAAAAAATCAGTGTACTATTAGGTAGGTACTATTAATTGTAGGTGTGGATTATGGGCTAACAACGGTTCCTCCTATAGAACAGTTTTTTTACTCTTCGACTTTTAAGCGATTACAATCAAAACTGATGTTCAGAAAGATGTGAATAGCCGAACTTATTTGACATTGAAAAATTTTAGAAGGAAGTTTTTTATGTAGATATTTAAAATAATTTTTTAAACGTTGTTTTTGAAAAGGGCTAAATGAAACCGAAACCGAGCACCCCCCGTAGATCCGACACTGTTATGAAGGTGATGTTGAGAATATTAATATTTCTTTAGTTAGCCCAGCAAACGATGTGGAAGTTCTATTCGTTAAGCATGCTTTCCTCCGACCATTGGCTTTAAGAGAAATGATGCATGCTCTAGAGGTCATCAGTACTTTTAAAGAACTCGGGAGCTAAGCTCCAGCGGCCTTAATTTTTATATCGCAAGGGTGGTCTTTCTCATCCATGAAGAGTAAATGATTCATTCTGAATGACATCGAAATTTGGTTCGTCATCGTCATCTTTAGAGTCAAAAGAAATGTTCTTATTACTTTTTTCAATTTTTTAACGCTCGCACAAGGGACTATTTGTTTCCCTTTTAATGTAGAACACAATGCGCGGGCATTAGGAAGATAGGGAGGGGAGAGATAGGAGGTGTCGATTAACATTGGTTTTGAATGTTTGCAGATCAAAATGGCAAGGGAAAATCCCGCCGGGTAAACTGTTCCAAATTCGTGTTGTTCGGCTAAAAAAAGAATCCCTATATTTCACGGTACGTCCGAAATTGGGCTCAATGGTGAACTGTTGGGCATTCCTTGCGAGACGAGTATTACGGGAGAAACTTTTAAGGCGAGGAATGCAGCTGGCTATTTCGAGTGAACATTTTTTATAAAAGAAACGATAAAATAAGGAAAGACATGAAACATTGCGTCGGTGTTCGAGAGGGGCAATTGTTTCAGCGGCAGTTCTACTTCCTATCAATCTTAACGCTCGATTTTGTATTCTATCAAGCAGGTGGAGCGATGTTTGCGAAGCACCTACCCAGAGGTGGGAGTTATACTCGAGTTTAGGCCGTATAAACGCTTTATAGATTGTAGCCAGATCAGATGGGGCAAAGTACTTCTTAAACCGATACAGAAAACCTAAGCACTTAGCAGCATTCTAAGCGATCTGAAATATATGGTCGTTCCAACGGAGGTCGTCGTTGACACACATACCGAGTACTGAGAGCCTTTCGGTTTCTTCGATGTAAGTGCTATTCATGGACAATGGCATTGGGGGTATGTTTAGCTTTAACGACAGAAGACAGCATTGAGTTTTAGAAGCATTAAACTCCACACGATTCGTATTACCCCATTTAACAATGCTGTATAAATCGGAGTTTAATAAGCTTGACATACGGTACCGTTGCATTTGCACGTCCGAAGGCGAAGGACGTGAATTATCGAACGAATATTAAAAGCTGAGGGTAGAGTCGTCAGTAAAACAGTTAAGTGGATTAGAAGTAACAGACAGAAGATCATTTATAAAAATGAGGAAAAGGTTTGGAGACAGAACAGAGCCCTGGGGCACACCAGCATTTATTTTGTGGGAATCAGACTTGAATCCGTCCAATACAACTTGTATTGAACGGTCCAGAAGATAGCTTCTAATCCAACGAACAAGAGTATTATCGATCCCAAAAGCACGCATTTTCGATAAGAGAGCTTCATGCCAAACTCTATCAAATGCCTTGGAGATATCAAGAGCAATAATCTTACTTTCACCAAAGCGATGTAAAGATTTGTTCCACTGTTCGGTGAGATATCCCATCAGATCACCAGTGGAACGGTTGCTGCGGAAGCCATACTGACGGTCATGGAGAAGCTTACGATCTTCGTCCTTAAGCTGACGGTTAATCAGTGTTTCCATGACTTTAGAAAGAAGGGATGTCAGTGCTATGGATCGGTAGGAGGAGGGGGAGGATGGGTCACCTTTCTTAGGGACAGGCTGGACAAATGCTGTTTTCCATCTTCTAGGAAAGATTCCAGAAGAGTAGGAGCGATGGAAAAGCTTACGCAGTGGCTTTGCCAGTGTGGAAGAACACTTCCTTAGAAGAATCGGGGGTATACTATCTGGGCCAGCGGATTTGTGTATATCGAGATCTTTGAGAACTCTTGCTACTGTACGAGTGCGGAAAAAAATTTGTCCCATGGAAAAATCTACATTCTCAACTACAGGAGGGGCAACGTTGCTATGCGGCAGCGTTGAGCTGGCAGCTTCTGATAGCTTCTTTACACTCAGAATTAAACCAAGACTTTTCTTTAGGTGTGATGCTTTTTACTCTGTTAGGAATAAAAGCACGCATCCCTAGAAGAATCACATTTGTGATCATTTCAGCACTGGCATCAATGTCACTATCGAGGAAGCATAGTGACCAGTTAAAGTTTGGGGAAAAAATATTCAGGCCGTCCCAGTTGGCTTTCTCGTATCGCCAAACAGTCCTGGGTGGAGGACGAGAAATTAGCTGATGTGAGACAATGGTTCGAAGTGTCAAATGGAGAAGTTACACTAATGTGAGAAGTAAGAAACAAGTCAAGAGTATGGGCGGCTTGCCCAGCAACATCCGGTATACGCGTTGGCACATCGATCAGTTGGGTAAGGTGATGTAACCCGGCAAAGAGCTCGACATACCTTCCTTCGGGTGTTTTCTGACCAGAATAGCGGAGCCAATTGGAATTGTGTACATTGGCCGCAATAACGATTTCAGTGCGAGGACAAAGGGAAACAATTTTCGAGATGGAATCAGACAGTGCATCAAACTCGTTACAAGTCGAATTACTGTCAAGATTTGGACTGCTGTAAATAAAACAATAATGAATGACATGCTTGCAGACAGTGAATTTGAGCCATAAGAAGTTAAAGTCCGTGTTGGAACATTGCCCATATTGGGGAAGGCTCTGGCAAGCAATATCATTCCCGGATAATATCGTATTCATGTTGATCTAGCGTCATGCGGTCTGGTGGTCTCTTGTGGCACTTTGGTAGTTTTGCGGTGGATGTCAATACGTGATGTTGATGGCGAAGGACTGCTTTTCAGGTTATAAGAGATTCAATCAGGAACGACACTGTTCCACCGACTATATAATATAGACCTAATCTCTTACCCCAATATTTGTAGTTGGGTGGATATAATAAGCTCCCCAATCAGGTACACGAATTAGTGCCTACAAAGTACTCTTAAAATCCACATTGACAGTACATCTTATCAATATCGTTATGCCATGCGGTAGTAGTCAAAATCAACCACCTGTTTTCAGTCAGACAGTGACAGGATAAACGAAACAATTCAAAGACACACATAAAGGATTGGTATCTAATCTTCGAACGTTTGTTGTTCCATTTACTGAATCACCCGGAGGACTCGTCAGTATTTCTCATATTCTCCTCTATGGCATTCTGATTTTTCTTCGCTTTTTTTCTCCCAACCCTTCCTTCATTGGTATTGTTATTGTGGGTGGTTAAAGGATTCTCCAAAATAAGAAGAAAATATAAACAAATTTCCCACTGCCATGCCGTTTCGAATGTTTATTCACACAAGGCGTAGGTTTACATTGGACGCATCCTTTTTTTGCCCAAATGATTTCGTTTTTTTTTTTTTTTGTTACTTCTCTTAGGGAAGGAAGGTTTGTGTTTGGGCCTTGGTCCTTCAAAGGACATGAATATATGAAGAGCGAATGTGTATGTTTTTGTGCGAGAGATACGAAACACAAATTGAAATTGTAGTATCGTACACCAAAAATGAACAAAAACACGGAGTTTTGCAACAACAACAAGAACAGAGGAAAGCAAAAATGAAACAGTTGGAAGACCTCGATTGCCAGAGAAGAACCACTGAAAGGATAATCGATTTTTTCAAGTGGTCCACAACTTTGTACACCGTCATCGTCATCATGGGTTTATTTGTATATCAACCGTTTCAGGGAACAGCAGTATTCTGGTTGTCTGGGAGCTCCGGTAAGCCCGATTGCAGCCCCATCTACTTGGAATGTCTCGTCACATGTCCTTTTGTTATTTTCAATTGAAAATTTAAGATTTGGGGCAGTGTGGAGAATGGAGATGTGTTCCTATTGGAGGAACTTGGAACGATCATTTTTCAATGGTTCTGCTATTCCCTGTAAGCGCTGTTGAATGAAGATGAAAGATTAAATTAAAAGCTGGTCGGGTGTCTTATGCAGTTTTTTTTGTCTGTGAGATAACTAACTAGCTATCACTTATTTTTAAGGATAGACGCAAACATAGAGTACGAATGAATTGGAAATGGATGGCTTGAATTTTTTTCGGTTGGTTTGATTTGAGTTTTCTTATTTTTATGGTCAGAGAGCATAGGAAGTGTCTGTTTGATGGACTTTTAAATTTAAATGATTGCTTACCTACTTTTGTTGAAAATGGTTAATGTTTATTTAAGTGTTGTTTCGTTTAAGAATCATTTCTTCATTCTGGGGTCTCTGGACGAAGGGATCTAATTGGAAGGATACGGGATCAGTACTAAGCTAGTCAACAAAATCTACATGACGCCTCCGCCATCACATCGAGGAAAATGGCAGAAGAAGGCATTGGGCTGACGCTGATCCAAGAACCCCGTACCTAAGGGGGTCAAATAAAAGGTCTCTCCACTAAAGATACTAATGTAATATGGATAAGAGGACAACCTCACCCAGATCAGCAATTATTTTAAGAAATGACATTAATGATCTTTGTCTTTCAGAGTTCATGAAGAGGGATCTGGTTCCAATCCAAACCTCACTGAACATAGATGGTAAAAGCAGATAAGTGATAATGGCGTCAGGCTACTTTTTTTTATTGATTTTTTCTAAAATATTAATTAATTGATTTATTTCCATTTCATGTTTACAATTATTATTAATATCTACAAAATGTTGTTCAATTTATATAATAATTAAAAAGTTTAAGTTAACAATGTTTAATTTTTGTATTATAAAATTCATTATTTAATATATAAATTGTTAAGAAAACTATAGATATAAAGAAATGTTTGACCATGAATTATAGGTGAAGGTGAAATGGAATAATACACTTTGTGGTATGGATACCAGTATTAAGTGCATTCTGATTATTGTTTTAATTTAAATGAGAAACCGTGTCGAAGTGATTGCTGTGAGAGAGTGAGACAAAGCAAACAGAAAGAGAGAAAAAAGAAAAATCTATGTGCACCAGATGGAGATTTAGGGGTTAGGCAAGGAATTTGAGAGAACGAGTACGAATTTGAAATGAGATATGAATTTTAAAATTATGAATGACGCAAGTAAAGATAATTATTTTGTTGCTTAGATTGTTTTGTTATAAGAGGTTAAACTACTACACGCAATAAGTCCTCAAAATCTGATTTGGAAAGAAGCCAATTTCTAACATTTTTTAAGAACCTGTGGTATTGTCCATTGTTTTTGCATATATCAGCTGGAAGTTTATTATAAATAAATGGAGCCTTGACAGTACTAAAGCGTCTTAGATGTTCTGTTCTGGTCTTTTGGACTGTCACACTATTATCTGATCTCAACGAACGATTTATAGCATTTCTTCTTAATGTATTGTGACCACCACGCAGATAGAACAGTCTTAATACCTTATAAATATATAGATGTCTAAGCGGTAATATATTGAGCAACTTAAACAAAGGAAAAGATGATTCCCAGCTAGGTTTGTGAAGCATTACTCTAACGATCTTCTTCTGGGCTGTAATTAAGGGCTGTAGATTGCTGAAGAATGCACTTACCCAATAGGAAATACCATATTCTGAGCGAAAGTTGGCTGAGTGAGTTTTAAGTGAGAAAATAGTCACCTAATTCTCGATCTACTGCGCCGACAAAAAATTCTTTCCTATCTTTCTAATTCTTCTAACTAGTGTCGTGCAACGTCATGTTGCGTTCTAAAAGGCAATGTGCCTTACAGACACTTAGTTAAAAATGTTATTATTATTATTATTATTATTATTAATGCATAGTAAACTGATGTTAGAAGGTTAGCTGGTACTATTTTATGTAACAGGAAGATTTTGTTTAACGCAATGTACATATTTTTTTAATACTCATAATGTGGGCTTTCCAATTCAGTTTTGTGTCTAGAGTAATACCTAGGTATTTAAATTCACATTCAAGTGGCATGCAAAAATCGGTGCAACTTAAATGATCACAACTTGAGTCATGAAGCCCAACAATATCAATACAAATCTCATTTGAAAAGTACATAACTTTAGATTTTCTACTCAGCACCATTTGATGACACTTAAACTAGTTTGCCAAAATAGAAAGATCACTATTCATTGAGGCTTTTATTCTATCTAGAAGCATACGACAGGGCTAAGTCATCCGCGAAAGCAACTATATTTCCGTCCAAGGGCAGCTGAAAAATTGAGTTTATATAGATAGTAAAAAGTAAAGGCCCGAGAACTGACCCTTGGGGGACACCTACACTTGCACTTTGAATCGAATCACTCACAGTTTACCCTTCATGAATCCAAATTGAGAAGAACTGAGAATTCTAAATTTATCAAAAAACCTAAGCAAAATTTTTTGAGAAAACAGATAGCAACGAAATAGGTCTGTAGTTATTTGGGTCTTTTTATCACCTTTTTTATATATTGGAATAACAATTGCAGTTTTAAGGCATTCAGGGAATACCCCACCTTCAAAGCTTAAGGTGATTACATATGATAGGGGCCTAGTTATTAAGCTATTTATTTTTGTTATTACTATGTATACTACTTAAGCCATCTATTCCAAAAAAAGTTTTTAATTTCAAGTTTGCAATCACATTAGATACTTCATCTTCGGTTACTGCACTAAAAAAGAATGATGACAAAACTGTATTATCATTAGGACATCCTTCATAACTATTTTCGATGTTTGAGGAAATTGGTGCATGATTTTTAGATACATCTTTGAAAAAGACATTGAAATTATTTGCAATTTCGCATCGTTTTCTAAGAGTGTGTTTTCTGAAAATTCAATGCATTTAACGTCATTGTCGCCTTTTTGTTTACCTAAAAGATTGTTAACGATGTTCCATTGTTGTTTTGGATTAAACTTACTTTCGCTAAATTTTTCTCTGAAATATGCCTCTTTTTGTTTACTTATTTTATCGATAATATGATGATAATATGGGCATGATTTTAAAGGCCTTACTTAAATTTATGACAAAGTTATCAAAATTTTTTCTCATACTCCGTATGTTTTGGTGGAATACCACAAGATCATTATTAGATTGATCATAATTTAAACCAATATAGATATTATCACCTGCACTACAATGGTGGGTGTGACGGAAATGCACACAACATGGTCTAGGCCAACACAAACACAAATCAAAGAAAATTTAGAATTATTTTTCAAAAATGTCTAGAAATTTTTAAAATAGGAAATACTTTTACATTCGTAACTAAAAATAGGAAAGACGTCCTAAGTTCATAAACATTTGAAAAACATTTCAGTAGGTCTGAACGCTTCCGGAAACATTTCTGAAATGTTTCTCTTTTCCCCTTCGGACGGGAAAACTTTATTTAATTTTCAAGCATTTTAATCTAGTTGACACGTTTTTTGTTTTTATTTGTTTGTATTTTGTTCATGATGACAAAACGTGGCGCTATGATTGCTACTTCTTTACAATCCACCTTGACGTACAAAACTGAATACATTAAATGGGAAACAAATAAAGATTTCAGATATGTTTCTGAAAGAAAAAAAATTTCAGAAACATTTCTTAAATGTTTTTTAAACAAATAGGAAACATTTCAAAAAATTTTTTTAAACAAATGTTTTCTTTGGTGTGGACACGACTAGATATCACTTTCGGTTCAAATAATTTAGGCTATCTTATTAACAACTTGAATGAGCCCTCTATGTCAGAGTTTCAATCTAGAGTCTAGAAGGTATTCCTAGTAGCAGTCCTCTTACAAGGAACTGTAGGAAAACCAACTGGGATCTATAGAGCTAATCTCAGAAAAAATGAAGCATCCACCGGGGATCCAAAAAGTCATCTTAACTTGAGAGCACAGTGGGTGAGTTCAATAGAGAACTGATTTACTCATATGAATTAAGCTGGCCTACAACCTCCACAAAAAAGAATACTGATGCTCCCTGGTAGAACAAAAAAATAAAATTGAATAAGGAGAGTAAGAAAACTCTTTAACAGTGCAAAAAGAAATGGTAATTGGCAAGCTTACCATGACGAGCTCACAGCCTACAGCAAAGAGCTAAGGGAAATAAAAAAAAGTTTTGAAGGCGTTTGTGAAAACATAACCTCAAGTTGCAAGTAGACTGCATAAGGTTCTTTCAAATGAGAAAGTTTATACTTCATTGACCATAAAGTATGAAGCCGGCAGCTACACAGAGAATGAGAAACAAAGATCTCTGTTTGTGTTAGAAACTCACTTCTCTGGAAGCACACAAGTTACAGGCATTGAGTTATCGTAACCTGTATACAGTGCAGGTAAAGAAGACTGGAAGGCAGCATATGAATATGTTCTAATAAGAGGCTGGAATGAGCAATAAACACCTTTCAACTTTTTAAGTCTTTCTCGCTTTGCTACAAATGCGCAAATGGTTGATTTTATATGATCTGCTTTAAATTATCACAAGCAGCCTGGCCTTAGGTTATAAACCAAGACCATGGAATAGGGCTTAAATAATATTTGTCTCAGAAGCTTCAGACCAATAAGCCTAACATCTTTTGTACTGAAGACTATGGGGAAGGTTATTGACCATTTTTTGAGAACAGAAATATTAGTAAATAATACTTTGAATTGAAGACAGCATGCATACAGAAACTGCCCTTTACCAACTAACAACAAACATCCAAAAGGTAATAGTGTCGATCCTAAGCTCGTTGAAGACGGATGTCGAGGTGCGCGCATAATTAGTTAAACGAAGTCCAAACAAATAATTGTTGCGCGTTGTTATCGCGAGTGCTTTAAGGAAAAAAAAATAATACACGCTCGTTGAGAAATTAGAAAAAAAACCCCTCGCGTGTGCTGTAAAAAAAAAATAATAGTGTTCACTCGCGTCGTAGGATGAATGAAAAAGATGCCCACTCGCGCTGAAGATGAAAAAAAAAATAAATAAAACGCATTCGCATAACAAATTATCCTCTATTCTGTCCCAAGACCTTTGTGCTTAACTGCCTCTTTCTTATCTACTGTAGGCATCGTATGACCATACAATGCTTGCGGTAAATAGATAAGGGCATCTGAATTTGTCTTATTGTGCTGAATGTTTGGATTGATTTTTTGTAAACAGGCTGTCTTATGGGCATAACACCTAAGACAGTTTGATTATTACAGAAGTCAATTTTGATTTTCACTGCGCAGTTCGACTTAATCAGAGTTGTGTTTTGTATGTAAGTATTTTTAAATGGTAAGTGATTTTTGTGTCGTGTATTCAAATGTTCGTGGTTTAAGAAAGAATTTCTTTCACGTGTACGTCTACACTGTTCAACACAGGCCAGCTGTTTTGGCATTAAGTGAAACTCAGGTTGGAGCAAATACTGATTTATCAGAATTTGCTCTACATGGGTATAGCTTGGTGCCATTACTCTTTTCTCATCATGGTCTCGTGGTCTATGTTAGGAATGATATTGCTTGCCAGAGCCTTCCCCAATATGGGCAATGTTCCAACACGGACTTTAACTTCTTATGGCTCAAATTCACTGTCCGCAAGCATGTCATTCATTATTGTTTTATTTACAGGAGTCCAAATCTTGACAGTATTTCGACTTGTAACGAGTTTGATGCACTGTCTGATTCCATCTCGAAAATTGTTTCCCTTTGTCCTCGCACTGAAATCGTTATTGCGGGCGATTTCAATGTACACAATTCCAACTGGCTCCGCTATTCTGGTCAGACAACACCCGAAGGAAGGTATGTCGAGCTCTTTGCCGGGTTACATCACCTTACCCAACTGATCGATGTGCCAACGCGTATACCGGATGTTGCTGGGCAAGCAGCCCATACTCTTGACTTGTTTCTTACTTCTCATCCTGATAAATATACCATTAGTGTAACTTCTCCATTTGGCACTTCAGACCATTGTATCATTTCAGCTAATTTCTCATCCCCCACCCATCCAGTTAAAGAAAAACTTCCCACCAGGACCGTTTGGCAATACGAGAAAGCCAACTGGGACGGCCTGAATTTCTTTTTCCGAAACTTTAACTGGTCACTATGCTTCCTCGATAGTGACATTGATGCCAGGGCTGAAATGATCACAAATGTGATTCTTCTAGGGATGCGTGCTTTTATTCCTAACAGAGTAAAAAGCATCAAACCTAAAGAAAAGTCTTGGTTTAATTCTGAGTGTAAAGAAGCTATCAGGCTCAAAGAAGTAAGTTTCCGATCTTACAAAGCCAACCCTACAGAGGAAAATCGGAAAAAGCACAAACAAGCAAGGAACTCATGCAACTCCGTTATAGAGAGAACCAAATTTTTGTATGACCAAAAATTACGGCAAAAAATTCTGCAGTGTCCCAAAGGCAGTAAAAATTTTTGGTCGACATCTTCGGTTCCAACGCTCATCGACAATAACAAACCAATTGTTTACTCTTCAGAGAAGGCAAACTTGCTCGCCGCCCATTTCGCTGCCAGCTCCACGCTGCCTCAAAGCAACGTTGCCCCTCCTGTACTTGAGAATGTAAATTTTTCCATGGGACACATTTTTTTCCGCACTCGTACAGTAGCAAGAGTTCTCAAAGATCTCGATATACACAAATCCGCTGGCCCGGATGGTATACCCCCGATTCTTCTGAAGAGGTGTTCTTCCACACTGGCAAAGCCACTGCGTAAGCTTTTCCATCGCTCCTACTCTTCTGGAATCTTTCCTAGAAGATGGAAAACAGCATTTGTCCAGCCTGTCCCTAAGAAAGGTGACCCATCCTCCCCCTCCTCCTACCGACCCATAGCACTGACATCCCTTCTTTCTAAGGTCATGGAAACACTGATTAACCGTCAGCTTAAGGAATATCTCGAAGATCGTAAGCTCCTCCATGACCGTCAGTATGGCTTCCGCAGCAACCGTTCCACTGGTGATCTGATGGCATATCTCACCGAACAGTGGAACAAATCTTTACATCGCTTTGGTGAAAGTAAGATTATTGCTCTTGATATCTCCAAGGCATTTGATAGAGTTTGGCATGAAGCTCTCTTATCGAAAATGCGTGCTTTTGGGATCGATAATACTCTTGTTCGTTGGATTAGAAGCTATCTTCTGGACCGTTCAATACAAGTTGTATTGGACGGATTCAAGTCTGATTCCCATAAAATAAATGCTGGTGTGCCCCAGGGCTCTGTTCTGTCTCCGACTCTTTTCCTCATTTTTATAAATGATCTTCTGTCTGTTACTTCTAATCCACTTAACTGTTTTGCTGACGACTCTACCCTCAGCTTTTCATATTCGTTCGATAATTCACGTCCTTCGCCTTCGGACGTACAATTGCAACGGTGCCGTATGTCAAGCTCATTAAACTCCGATTTATACAGCATTGTCAAATGGGGTAATAGAAATCGTGTGGAGTTTAATGCTTCGAAAACTCAATGCTGTCTTCTGTCGTTAAAGCTAAACATTCCCCCAATGCCATTGTCCATGAATGGCACTTACATCGAAGAAACCGAAAAGCTCTCAGTACTCGGTATGTGTGTCAACGACGACCTGCGTTGGAACGACCATATATTTGAGATCGCTAAGAATGCTGCAAAGTGCTTAGGTTTTCTGTATCGGTGTAAGAAGTACTTTTCCCCATCTGATCTGGCTACAATTTATAAAGCGTTTATACGCCCTAAACTCGAGTATAACTCCCACCTCTGGGCAGGTGCTTCGCAAACATCGCTTCACCTGCTTTATAGAATACAAAATCGAGCGTTAAGATTGATAGGTAATAGAACTGCCGCTGAAACAATTGCCCCACTCGAACACCGACGCAATGTTTCATGTCTTTCCTTATTTTATCGTTTCTTTTACAAAAAATGTTCACTCGAAGTAGCCAGTTGCATTCCTCCCCTTAAAAGTTTCTCCCGTAATACTCGTCTCGCAAGGAATGCTCATCAGTTCACCCTTGAGCCTAATTTCGGACGTACCGTGAAATATAGGGATTCTTTTTTTAGCCGAACGACACGAATCTGGAATAGTTTACCCGGCGGGATTTTCCCTTGCCATTTTGATCTGCAAACGTTCAAAACCAATGTTAATCGGCACCTCCTATCTCTCCCCTCCCTATCTTCGTAATGCCCGCGCAGTGTGTTCTACATTAAAAGGGAAACACATAATCCTTTGTGCGCGCGTTAATTATAAAAAAAAAAAAAAAAAAAAAAAAAAAAAAAAAAAAAAAAAATAGACTCAAAAGAAACGTCTCTGTGGTTTTTCCTAGACATTGAGAGAGCCTTTGACAACACCTCACATGAGGCAGTCAACAAATCACTACAGTGGAAAAAACACTCCGACTACCATTGTTAGGTGGGTAAATGCAATAGTAAGAACCAGAACGGCTGAAACACACTCAATCCAAAAAATTAAGAGAATTCTCACAACGTTACCTATGTGACCTAATACAAACAAGGTTAATAGCCACAAAGGAAGGGTGTGTATCGGTGGGTGTGAACATAAACCCCACCAAAACCACTGTACACGAAAAAGACTTCTATCACATATGAAATCCATAACACTGGACGTAGTCAAAGAAAGAGGTAGTATCTAGGCGTAATTCTAGACAGCAAACTCTCGTAGCAAACCAAATAGAAACTGCTAAAGGAAAAATGATATGCAAGAAAATTGCAGGGAAAATATGGGGGTGTAATTGAAACATCTTACGGTGGATGTACTTAATGATGGTGTGACCGATCCTAATCTATGGAGCGGTACAAAATAACAGACCTAATAACACCCAAAAAAGCGCTAGGGAAAGTACAGAGAGTACTGGTGTGTATATGCATAGCATGTGCTATAAGGAGCTGTCCAACGGTAGCATTAGAAGTCTTCCTAAGCCTGACACCTCTGCACTTATTCATAGAAAGCACGGCAAGAGCAATATTTGAAAGGTTTGCCAAAAGTAAATCAGGGAACAGATATAGTGTCATAGGCCAAAGCTAGAGAAACAAATTGCGTCAAAGGAGTTGCCACTCATTGACATCCCTCGGGAAAGTATAAGCAAAGAGTTCAATTTTGTTAAGCTATTTAACACTGAGCAACAAAAAGGATTGGCAAAGCGAGGAAAACACTTACTCAATAAAAACACGTGCCTTAAAATGATACACAGATGGTTCAAAAACAGCAGAAGGTAGAGCAGCAGTAGAGTAATTGGGCCAAGAACAAAATTAACCCTACCCATGGGGTCCCTGACTAGCATATTTCCGGCGGAAGACTATGCGATATACAAGTGCGCTGAAATGAACATAGATAGAAATTACACAAACCAGCATATTTCCATTATGACAGATAGTAAAGTTGCAATCAAAGCCTTGTAATAACTTCAAAAAAAGCGGAGGAACAAAACCGGCCAAAATACTGGAACGCCCTCCCAAATTTGCTTCAAGCCAGCAATATGAGAATTCTAGCAGGATCCTGACTAGACATTGCAGGCTATACTAGAAGGACAAGAGCAATGCAGATACTGTAACGAACAGGAAGAATCCAGATCACATCCTTGGAGACTGCGAAGCTCTCATACATCAAAGAAAGAAACTCCCATGTTCATATTACATACCTTAGATTCATTAAGGAAATCAAACTGGACGAAGTTTTGTAAATTAGGACTAACGCTTATTTGAGCGGGGGCACAATGAATTCCTAATGTCGAAGTTCATTACAAAAACTCCAATTTTATTCATTCATTCATTCATACACTGCAGGCTATTTGTTTCGGTCCTGGGATAATGTCTAGGTGGTAACGGAAATTATACGGCCAACGTTGTAGATCCACAGTAGACTTTTTTTTTATTTGGAAAATCTATCCGTAGCACAGTTGGATTTTAAACACATTACAAATATAACAACCAGTGGTCGATAAAAGTATATTTTGGATCTGGTTGCGGATAGATTTTCGAATTCGAAGTTATTTTTCCTCTTTATATTTTTGAAATAAAAAGATTTTATTCACAATTGATCATTTCTGTCATGATACAAGACTTGTATCATTAATTTCTGTGTATCTGGAAGGCTTCGTTCGAGGAGTAGATTATCTGAGTATCAATCAAGATTATATAAGGTACACGAAATCATGATGATGTTCATTTTGATTGAATAGCATTTCAGTGACTCGTTTTCTGAGTTTAGTCATTTCTGATTATTTTACATATAAAAGACTACAATAATTATAGATTATAAAGAACTTTCATCGAATTTAAATCACTTAAGCCCATTAATTTGATATGCGATGCATCGGCATCCAGTGCAAAGTTTTAACAAAACTCATAGCCGACTCGACAAGTATGATCAAACGAATCTAGCATTAAATTTAGCTCTGCAAAAAGTATTTTAGTTTCTTGTCATTCGATATTTATCTGTACCTTGGTTCTAAAAGGGCCAATGTCCAATTTTGCTTTCTGGAGCAAAGTGATATTGGCCCTTTTATGAAAACGAAAAAAAGTGCAACGTGGTGGTTAAAAAACAAAAACATTTCATATTTATTTCACATTATGTATAAGTATGAAGTTTTAAAACGAAACTTAAAACAAAAATAAGGAGTAAAACAAATTTATTAATCAAATATCTTCTTCATTTGAACAATCTTCGGAACCAAGTTGACATAGAATTGATGAATGTAGTCGCTTATATAAGTTTTAAGAGACATTAAATCCTTAAATTTCGCTTCGTCTAAAGGAAGGATTGAGCTGTATAAAGGATCGAGCCTGAAATGTTCATGTGTATGCAATCGTTTTCTTAATGGATCTTTTCTTAAGTCAACTTTTACAAAGTCTTCTTCAGGTTGTTATTTATAGAAAAATTGATATTCGAAGTCACTGTGATATTTTATTGTTCTAATCCTAGCCCACTTCACAACTTGCCTGGCTTCATTTTTCTTTCTATTTACAAGCTTATTGCGCAATAAAGACCGGAAATCAAAAATTTCTGATTGAGAAAGCTCAATAACATTAAGTAGAGGTGTTCTTGGTATTGATCTTATAAAGTTACACCAGTCATGAGGAACTTCGATTTCAGAACTTGTTTTTTTTTGCAGTTTCAATACTGCCATGGATTGTGTCAGATTCCATATGAGTATGGCCTGGTACCATAAAATGGTGGAAAATTGAATTGATTGATCTCTTCTCCTTTTTCAAGTCTATCATTAAATGACATAATATCACAGCCATGTAAATATTTTTGTTTTGTCCATAGCATGAATCTCTATACAAGTGGAGCTCCAGAGCCAAAGACCTTACAAAATGATGGATACATGACGCAATTTCTTGACCTCCTCGTTTGGCTATAGTTTCCTTGACTTTCCACTGTACTGGTGTGGTAGATGGTGAGATTAAAGGTCCAAAGTTGCCTTTTGTAAAATGAAACTCCATTTCTTAAGAAAGGTGTAGGGAAACATTTCTCAAGGTCGAAATAGGCAGTAATATGCTTCGCATCAACTTTACTGTTTTCCTTGTTTTTCTTTTTCTCTTTGTATGCATTTTGAGCAAACTTTAAGTGGTCATCACGTTCCTTTTCCAGATCTTTTTTTTTCTTCATCACCCTCACCACAAGCTTTTAATGAAATATTAAAATTGTCGCACTTTGCACAAGTATCATTTTTGGGAGGATGAAAATCAAAGTTAAACTCTTCGTTGAATATTTTACGATAAAAGCTTTCTTTTGCGACGGTTTTATTAGCACTTCTTCGTTCTTTTTCGTACAGTCTATGCATTTTAGATATTGATAAATCTGGACTCAAATACTTTTTTGATGTTCTTTCTCGAGAATAATTACTCCTATAACTCGGAAATTTTTAAATATGTGCTCTTACACTTTCTTTAACCTCCTGATCTAATTTTAGATGGTTATTGTGTTTCCTCTTCCATCAGATGGACAAACTTTTCCGACTATTACTCTTACTTTTTTAATTGTCAAAGCTAATGTTTGTGTGTACATTTTTTGACGAACCTGAATCCCTTTCAATTCCATATCGAGGAAGTAACGTCTGGAAAACTTTCTCCGAGCACTCAGGTTGACGCTTCCGAAACTTAATTAATTCCTCTACAGTGTTTGCAATGAATTGGTCTTGTCCATCAGAAGTAAGTCTATAAAATTAATCGTGCACAGCTTGTCTTTGATTGTGAGTAAATTTTTAGTAGCATTTCATTCTGCAGGAAAAGGAATCGCCCAACAGCCTCCCTTTCTTCTTCTCTCTTTTTGCCGTAACGTATTCTTCCCCTTTTCTTTTCTTCTCCTTACGCACGTTTTTCTCCCATTTCTTTTCGTGTCTAACGCGCTTTCTCGTCTCCACCTCATCAGCACTCCTTTTTTTGCAACCTCTTTGAGGTTTATGAGAAGAAGTTGGTAAATCATGATGAAGTCTGAATCTCATTAATGGAATAATTAGGATCTGCATCTGAATCATCCAACTCACTCAAAAGGAACAGGTATTCTTATGCAACTGATTCCGCGGGACTTGACTCTAAAGAAGAAAAACTATAAATGAAGTGAATTGTGCGAAAAAATAAATGTCCTTTTGAATGCACGTTTTCGTTTTGAAAACTATTACTTTGCTGAATTCTTAATTCACGATCTAAAACCATGTTACCTTCTAAATGGAAACACAAAAGCTATAGATTTATTCTAAAAAAAAATAGAATATAGGCTTTTATACTTGTTGCTATTACCTAACCTAACTTTTTCATCGTTGCAATTACCGCTACTTAGGAACGAGATTGTTGATGGTAAGATATCTGTCAAGGCTCAAGGACCGATGCAGGTGGTGTTGATGTGCTATGCTTTGTGCTTTATTAGTTGTCGATGATGTTGACTTCTATATTTTTCGATCGCAACTACCGCTATTTGGGAGCGGCCGATGTTGAGGGTGTAGATGTAGATGTTGACTTCTGTACTAGGGCAGGTGCAACTGAATTTTTTATAGATTCCGGTCGCAACTACCGCTATATGGGAGCGGCCGATGTTGAGGGTGTAGATGTAGATGTTGACTTCTGTGCTAGCACAAGTGCAACTGAATTCATCAACATAGACAAAGTATCGCACATTGGCCGTTATTTCACTTATAATAAAACAACATTGGCCCTGAATAGTCATCGGTAGTTTGGAAAAGGCTAACGGTAGCACATTGGCCTTTATTATAGTCATAGAACATCTTCCGCTGAATCAAATGGTGTACTTAAGTCAATTTTGTAAAAAATGGACATTGGCCCTTTTAGAACCAAGGTACTATATTATAAAAGTAAAAAAATGTGCAGTTAGTTTAAATAAAGCATTAATCTGCTCACCAAAAATATATTTAAATTGAAAAATAACCTTTGGACGGTGTAAATAATTCTTAAGTTTTTTAATTTTTCAATAACTGGAAATGTCAGATTCCAAGAAATTTACTAGCAGAAAAACACTCAAACATGCCTACCTCTTATACAAACTCACCTGCAACAAATTCAGCTTCAACTAAATTGTGGAACAAAATTGAGTCACGTTTAGATTAACTCACTAAAACTTTGACGGAATCTATTAATCAATTAAAAGTCGAAATCAATACGATGTGTGAGAACTTAACTAAAAGCATAAACAATATTGAAATTGATTTTGTTAATAAGATAAAAATAATTGAAAACACACTAGATAAGAAACATGAGAGTCTATATCTGCAGATTAATAAAACTGCATTTGAGTTTGATGCAAAAATCAAAACAATTGAAAAAACATTCAATGCGAGAATCGGCACTTTTAAACACTCATTGTCATTGTTTACAATGACAAGCAGAATTAACATATTGGAGCAACAAGAATGCATATTGGATACGCATGACGAAGAACTCACTTTGGTTAAAGCACAGATGTACGAAAAAGATAACCATTTGCTTAAAATGCAAATTGATGCACTTGCACGAAATAATATTTCTGGTGATCTTGTGCTACATGGTATACCAATCATCGCAAATGAAAATCTTAACACAGTATTTTTCAACGTTTTTGCACTTTGATAAATTGTTCACATTCTTGGCACTAAACCGAGAAACAATTCAACAATCAGCGCGATCATTGTCAAACTACCGCACGCGCAAGATAAAGTAAATGTTTTGGCAAATGCAACAGCTTTTTACAGGAGGGGAATAAACTCTTGCGTGTATATGAAAGTTTAACAAAAAACAACCATGCAATTTTTCGAAGAGCCAATGAACTCAGGAAGAAGGGGTTATTGCACTCTGTGTTTACTAGGATAGGCAAACTAATGAGGAAAACAAAAAGCCTATCTGTATAACAGGCATGAATTCTCTTGAAGTGTATTGTTCTACAGCCGATAACAATAATACTCCTACAAATGATACCCCTGCTGCTGCGATTAATAGTGATAAGGAGTTGGAAAAGATTTCTTCAGTGGATACTTATGATGTTCTTGAAGATGGGGCTGACGAAGCTGCTGATGATGTTGGTGTTGTTACTTATGATGGTGCAGGTGCTGTTACTGATTAATTAATGATTATTATCTATAAATGTTGTGCATTTGAGTACCTATTTTTAATTAAACTTCTTTTAAGTAGAGCTTAAATATGTTTAGCGGTGGTTGGGTGCTGTATGAATAGGGTAGGCACTGAAAGGCATCAAACTGGTGATGCACAGTCGCTGCAACTATATGGTACACATCAATTGTGCTTATTTTACCTCCCCGCGGTAACCACCGGGTACTGGTCTGTCCATGCGGACATTCCTGCTTAACTTATAAGCACGAGTAGCAACACTATAATGCTCTGCTTTAATGACTGTTCTGATCGATTCGCAGAAGTCTTGCACGAGCCCCTCAGAAAGAGGACGTACGGCGGATGAGCCCAACCAATTGGACCAACGGTGGCGTCAACAGTCAACGAAGCAGACGCCCTAATGAGCTACTTCGACGTATTTGGAGATAAGGTCATTAGGACAATTCAATTCAAGTCAGGGCACTAAAATAGAGATGGTGGCGGATGAACTCTTAATGGGCCAACGGCAGCGCTCATATCCCCGAAGTGGGTTACTGACTCCGGATTTTCCGGTCCCTTTTGTCCAAGGAATCCAACAAAGGACCTGGAACTCCAGGTTAGGGGTTGTGCGTGGGGTTAACAACCCTGCCACGGAAAAAAGAAAAAGTTGCGAAGCGACCAATAGCCTCGGAAAAGGACGGATTGAAAAACGAATCAAGGACAACGACCTTCGGATCTGCACGTGGAATGTTAGAACTCTTAACAGACCACGTGCATCCAAACAACTAGCGGAGGCCCTAGACTGCTACAGAACAGGAATTACTGCCATCCAGGAAGTGCGATGGAATGGGCCGGGCAAAAGGAGGATGAAAAACTGTGACGTGTACTACGGTGATTGCGCAAGAAGACCACAGCGTTTATTTGGGTGCGGATTCGTCATAAGCGGTAGACTTAGGCAAGAAGTCCTGGCCTTTCGACACGTAAGTGAGCGACTTGTGACAATCCGTATCAAGGCCAAATTCGCCAACATTAGCCTAATATGCGCTCATGCCCCCACAGAAGACAAAGATGACGCTACCAACGATGATTTCTATGAGCTCCTCGACAAAACCTATGAGCAATTCCCTAAATACGACGTTAAGATCGTACTAGGCGATTTAAATGCCAAAATAGGTAAAGAGGAAATCTTTGGTAGGACTGTCGGAAAACATAGCCTACACGACACAACGTCTGAAAACGGACTTAGGCTAATTGACTTCGCAGCGGCACATAACGTCACCATTGCAAGCACATCTCGATATGCACAAAGGGACTTGGCGACACCCAGATCAAAGAACCGTCAATCAGATTGATCACGTTGCGATCGATGCAAGACACGCCTCCAGTATCTTGGATGTTCGCACCTTCCGAGCAGCTAACATCGACTCGGATCACTACCTACCTGCAGCAAAGGTAAGAATGCGAATAACACGAACTCCACAACAACGGAGTAATACTGTGAGGAAGTATGACGACGGAAAGCTGCCATCGCAAGAAACCACCAGAACCTATGCTGATCGAATATCCCGTAACCTCTAAAGAAATACAGTACCGCCAGCATCAAGTGCCGAAGACCAGTGGCAACACTGCCAACAAGCCATCAGAGATGCCGCAACTGATGTGCTAAGTTTCACCAGACCACCACCACGAAACCTCTGGTTTGATGACGAATGCAGGCAGGCCCATGCAGCCAAACAAGAGGCATATAAAGCGGCGCTGCAAAGAAAGACGAGAGCTGCTCGCGAGCTCTATGAGCAGAAAAGACGGGAAGAACACCGGCTTCTCCAAAAGAAAAAGAGAGAGCATGAGAAGCGCGCGATCGAAGATATTGAGAGATGCTACTCCAGGAACAACGTGCGGAAGTTTTACCAACAGGTAAAAAGAACATGCCAAGGAAAAAAATCCCGCACAGAAGCCTGTAGAGATAGGAATGGAAACCTCGTAGTAGAGTCACAGTCGGTGCTGAGTACATGGAAGGACCATTTCTGCAGACTGTTAAACGGCGATGAAGGCCAAAATCCCGCTGTCAGGCAGAATGAACCATTCAACATGGATGATGACAGACAAAACTTCCGTCCACCTGACCAAAATGAAGTAAGGATAGCAATATCTAAACTAAAAAACAACACAACTGCTGGACCCGCCGAACTTTTTAAAGCGGCCGGAGATGACCTGGTGGAATGCATACACTAACTCATCTCTAAAGTTTGGTCAGAAGAAAGTATGCCTGATGAATGGAACCTCAGCATCGTTTGCCCGATCCACAAGAAAGGAGACCCTCTAAACTGCGCCAACTATAGAGGAATAAGTTCTCGTTTGATTGTATAAGTGCTGATATGTTGCTAAGTTGTGTCAGATCGATTAAATTAAATGCTGTTGGTCCTGATGGTATTTCACCAAAATTTTTAATGAATTACTTACTACATATATTTAACTATTGTATTTATTTAAGTATTATACCAGTTCCTAAAAAGACAAATCATTCCAACCCTTCTGAATACAGGCCAATCAGTATTTTACCTTTCTTATGTAAATTATTTGAAAAAGTAATCCATGACCACATTCAAATCTATTTAAATGAAATGATCTAATCTCCCAATGGCAATCTGGTTTTCGCAGTAAGCACAGCTGTAAATCTGCAGTAATAAAAGTTACGTCGGACATTCGATTTGCTTTGAACACTGATAAGTTTGGGTTCTACTAGATTTTTCGAAGGCCTTTGACTGCATTAATCACTCTATACTTTTCTCTAAACTCAAGCGAAATTTTAATTTTTCTTCCAGTTCACTTAAGCTATTGAGTAACTATCTGAAAAATCGAGTACAGCAAATAAAAACTGAAGTTGATACATCGAATCCAATTATAACCAATACGGGAATACCTCAAGGCTCAGTACTTGGTCCACTATTGTTCTCACTTTTCATTAATGACCTTTCCGGTGTCATTCGCAATTGCCAAATTCATCTGTATGCTGTATGTATGTTGTGCTATACATCTTCCGTACAATAGGTCTCATGGAGGATTGCGTTGAAAGGCTAAATGAGGATTTGAGCTTTATTCTTGCTTGGTCTAATGACAATTGTATGAAACTTAATCCCGCTAAGTCTGTTGCCTTGTTATGCTCTAGGGGTGAGTCTGATCCTGTAGATTTTCTCTCAGTTGTTATTGATAATGAAGTAATTGCCTATGTGAACGATGTTAAATACTTGAGGTATAGAATAAAGAGTGATCTTAGCTGCTGTATGGCTATTTCAGACACGATTCAACATATTTACTCTGTCTTTCGAACATTGAGATCTTCATCTGATTTTTTGTTCACAAATAAGAACAAATACTTAGTTAAGTAATTAATTAATTACTTATTTTATTTTTAACTCCTCAGTTTATCCAATTCTAGATTGTGAATGTAAACGCAAGATTAATGTTGCTCTAAATGACTGTGTTCGATATATTTATTGTATTCCGAGGTATTCTAGTGTATCACATTTACAACCTTGATAATTACTTAAGGTTAAGGTTACTTCTGAAACTTCATAACATCATCCATAATAGATGCCCTAATTATCTTAAAGAAAAACTCAATTTTGCTCAATCTCAAAGAGGATTAAAAATAATATTACCACGTTACTCACGCAGCATAGCAGAGCGTTCATTTTATGTATCTGCAATTCGTTTGTGGAACATGCTTCCAAATGAATTGCAAAGAACTACCTCACCAGCAGCATTTAAGAGTAAACTGTTTTTGCACTTCTCTAATCAAATATAAACCTACTGTATGGTTTGCCTATTTTTTTTTATATTTTTCCTTTGTATTTTATAATTAACTTAAATTCGTTAATTAATTAAAAAGTTTGAATTGGTATTAACCATTAAAGCTTGTTTTCATAACGGTTTATTTTAATAAACAAAAGTATTGTAACTTAAATTTTAGATACCTTAAAAGATTTTTAATCTTAATGTGTCATTGTTATTTAAATATTTTTCGAAATAAATGAAATGAAAATTAAAACCTCTAAATAAAAAGGTACATGCGTATGTTAACTTCAACATAACCGGTTGAATAATTATAATTAAAAGATTCACATTTCTTAATTTCGTAAGGAAATACAAGTCTTTCGATATTTTATTTTTTAACGCCACTTGTAGGGAATTATTTGAACCATATATGAATATTTCTTATGGCGTGAGATAAGTTCATATTTCCCCCTTTCTTTTAGTAATTCATTAATTTGTAATTTTGTATTGCTCTCTCAAATCTTACTGGACGTTTATTTTACTATGCTTATAACCTTCCCATAAGTGTAGGCAATACGTTGAAAAAGTTTTATAGCAATTGAGTATGGCAGAGCATCACATACGAGACAAAAAAAACTCCAAACAAATTTTAATTTGTATACACCTAACGTTCAATGTTGATTGACAAAAAAATAAATAAAACTGAAAACCGAGTCACGACTGAATCAACTAGTTGTGCAGATGAAATGTTATAATGGAGATGAACATGATTGTCTTTACTATAATCCGCAATCTTCATGACATGTATTTGCTATAATCTTGGAGATCTCTCCCTCTCTATCGAACAATTACGATTTTTGTATTTTGTTTCCTTTTTTTACTTGCGATTTATTAGATATTGACATGTAGACCAATGAAGAGCTTTTTAAGAATATAATAGTTAAATATTTCAGAGTAGTAAAATAGTAAATAAAAACATAGTCGTATTACTTTCCACAACCACGAAAAAAACGCCCAAATTTCCTAATAAAAATTCTGCTCACGTTCTTTTGTTCATTTTTGCAGTTCTTTTAGCAATTTTGAAATTATTTAGGAGTAGATGTTTAAAAAAATATTTTAAATATTATTAACTATTGCAATTTTGCAGTTTTGAACGTACATAGCTGCGTTATTAAAATGGATTTTCTTAACGAATCCCAAGCACAATTGCCACTTCATCATCCATAAATGTTTATGGCAAATGCCCGTTGTCTTAAGTATTCGAGATGTCAGTTTTGACATAAAATAACATGCGGTTGCCGACACATTTTTTATTTGTGAAATCCAATTTCACTGCACATAGCTTTCCCAAAAAACACGGCTAGTATAATAGAAAAAAGTAACAGGAATGACAACTACGAGGATAATTCTCACTTCGCCTACAAACTGAAAAGTGTCCCGTTCAACGTATTCACATACACAAAATAAAATTTCAGGTGTTGCAGGACATGGTCGGTACGGTACGGGTCACATTTCTTTTTTTTCTTTCTTCTATGGCTAGTATCGACGATTTTTCTTTAGTAACGTAATGTAAAATGTAACGTTAAGTGTTTATTACGTTACCTTTATGTAAAGTAGTGTTGTTGCTAAGGGTAGGAGTTTGTTTTGTTCTTAAAGTAGGACTGTTTTCATTTTGATACCGAACAGAGAAAAAAATATTATAATGGAAACGGATTTTAACAATTCCTTTTGAAAAAGAAAGAACAAATAATTTTTGATTTGGAGATATTGATGGAATTATTGTCGAATAAAATTTTAAATACATCTAGTTTGATGTAAAATAGTTTTTATGAACAAAAAATAACGCTATTTATTTATTTATTTAAGAAATGTGAATAGTTTTTTTTTTGGTTTGGAAGTGATCCTATTGAATTGAAATCATTTCCAATGGACTTCCATACCGTGACATTTGTCCTTTCAAAGAAGTTTTTTCAGTTTTTACTTGCGATTTTAGGAACAATAATTCAAGTTATTAAATAACAATGATACATGACATAACGATGATAGAGACAAATATTTGAGCTAGTGGCAAAATTCTGTCTGTCTCTCTGTGTATTTTGAATTACAGCAGCAACGATTGGGCCAATCGTCTTCAAATTTAGAATATAAGATTATTTTGACATTCTGCAGAGGGCTTTTTTAAATTTTTAGTTGTTTTCTTAGCTTAAATATTAATGGAACCTGGAATATAATCGATAAGTAAAATTTTATTTTACGATTATAAGGCGAGATCATTAACAGAAACAAGTATCATTTATATACAGAAAAATAACACGGTCTGATTTTATTTAAAGTGTAAAAACTAAAACACTTAAAGGTTTTAAGTAAAAACGTAGTACGCCATCACTCGTCTCAAATAATAATGAATTTATTAAAAAAAGTATTTAAAAAATTAATTAGACCGGCTTTGATAAAATCCAGTTTTATTTTTATTTCTTAGAAAAAGATATTTGGGTATGCAGTTTTATAGAGTTTATAGAGAGTATACAGCTGATTATTGAATTTTAAATATTTTTTTTTGATGTTTTAAAAATATTGAATTTTCAATAATGAATTTTAAAAATTAATTATAAATAGAAAACAAAACAATTTGGTACTCAAAATGTTGGTATGCAGAATTAATTTGGCTATCTAGATCTTTTCAAATGCAAAATTTGACAGAAATCCAATAAGCCGTTACGGAGAAAATCGAAAATAAAAAAAATGTTATATGGAACGTACCTTTAATAGACTTTTCCCGTATATTTGGTTTTGATTATATGATGGTCACTACCAACGAAAAAAATCTCAAAAAATTTCATCAAAATCGTTGATGCCGTTTTCGAGAAAAAAAGCTTTTCCTAAACGGCCATACAGTTATTCTTAGGCCTAAAAATAAAATTTCAATTTCTCCAAGAGAATCACACACACCAAATTTGAAGATAATCAATCGCTTTCGCCGTTTAGGTTGCAGCTCGTTATACATACTGACAGACAGACAGGCATTTTTTGCCACTAACTTTTTTAGACTTCTCTATGATCGTAATGTCATTTTTGATTTTTATCTAAATTTTTTTTACATTCACGAATCCTTAACTTGCCCTATAGTCCCTATTATAATCGCAAGTAAAAATCACTGCTAAAGGTGCTGCTGTTGCATTATGAATTAGTTGATCTTGATACGTTGAAAGAACTTTGAAAATTTCTTATTTTTAGGCTGCAAATTATGCAAAATAAAACTTTAAAAAAGAAGCTTGATTTTTAGTGGCAAAATTATAGTCGTACAACCCCGGAAGTGATGATCTCGAAAGCTAAAGTTTCTATCTGTATTTGCTTCCCAAATGTGAAAAAATCTTACTTTAACTTGCTGATTAATTTCATTAAATTAAATTATAAAATGATACAAAGGAAAGTAATTAGTATGTTGGAGTCACTTTTATGGATTTAAAAAAGGAGATTGTGATTATGGAATCGTTTAGACTTAAGGGCACTTTGCATGTATCCAATCACGAACCTACTTCAAATCCAAAAGACCCTAAACGGGGCTGCAGCAAAGAGGCAGTATTCCCCACCATAATAACAACTTATGTATGAAACATATGTACATATGTGTAAATAAACTTAAACTGTTGCATCTGTTATGTATCATTACAAATTGATTCATTATACATACATACATACATATTTTCAAACTTTATGTTTCATTTCCTTTTTGGGTTTGGAAATATTGCATCCCCGGTATAGACTATTTTTTTTACATGTGAATTAGCAATTTCGCACTCATAATTACATTATGTATGTTTTACATATCTTGTTAAAATTTAATACGTTTATTTGTTGCAACTGTTTTTTGCAAATAATGTAAAATATTTTATTTTTCATGATTTATATTTATGGATAACAATTTCAATGCCTTTCTATCCTACCTAAATCCAGAAAAAAATCCAAATTTCCGACAGTGTTTTGGTGTTACGTTCACGCTTATGTGATTAACCGTGCTGAGGATTATTCAATTTGAATGGAGGACTTTGATGAAGAACCTTTGTTTGCGGGAGAATATATACATGCACATCACATACGCTACATAAATCTTATCAAACAAAGGAATTTAATAACCAGCGGAGTTTTTTCGACGGAAGCACTTCTTCCTTTCCCGTGGAAAACTTCTTCGGCGTTTTCCTTAAATTCCAACGACAAATTCGTGTGCTTATTAATTTTGCAGTTAAATTTAGGAGGGAGCGGAAAAAACTTGGTATATGACTTTGACTTCCACATTTTTTTTTATTTCCAAATGCCATCTGTTGTGCTAGAGCTGGGGGAAAGTATCTCAAGTCTCAACATTGCAGGAAACGAAGGAAAAATTACATTATTCTTGCAACAGAGAGAGTAATTTGATTCGGGCACATCATCTATCGCACATCAGCCAACGACAAAAGAATCGCAGACATGTACTTGCGGCAGCGGCTTGTGGAGGTGGTTTCATAGACAAACAGAATAAAAATAAAAAGAAGTTTATAAAATAAAATGCAAATTTAAATTGAATCGGAAACATCAGAATGAGTATCATATATATAGCACTCGATAACTCCATTGCATTCCGATACTTGAACAACAACCAACCCCTGTGTTGTTGTCTCACATTCCTGGACGAGCACCAATTTCATTTCTTCTTTTTCGCGGAGCCTTCAAGAGTCAAGACTATCTTTGGTTTAGTTATATTATTTTTATTGAACTCCGTTCCTTAAAATAAAACATAAAAGGCTCATAGGTTTCATTTAAAAAATACAGATACTTCGTTGTTGCGAAAAATTGTTACCCATTTTTTTTTTGTCCAAAGTACTCTGCTCGTGAATATTTGCAGAAAGGAAACGAATTTTCAAGAATTTTATTAGTTCAATGAACAACATGATTGGTACAACTGTACATTTACTGGCTAAAAAAATTGCAGATACATGTATGTATGTATAAGTAAGGTACCGTAAGTACCTATTTAAAGATATATTTTAACATTCAAGTTTGTAGCTATTTTGTCCAGAAGTTAATAATAATCTTATTGCATAGATTATAACGGGTGATTTTTTAAGAGCTTGAGAACTTTTTTTTAAAAAAACGCATAAATCTCATCGGTTCTTTATTTGAAACGTTAGATTGGTCCATGACATTTACTTTTTGAAGATAATTTCATTTAAATGTTGACCGCGGCTGCGTCTTAGGTGGTCCATTCGGAAAGTCCAATTTTGGGCAACTTTTTCGAGCATTTCGGCCGGAATAGCCCGAATTTCTTCGGAAATGTTGTCTTCCAAAGCTGGAATAGTTGCTGGCTTATTTCTGTAGTCTTTAGACTTGACGTAGCCCCACAAAAAATAATCTAAAGGCGTCAAATCGCATGATCTTGGTGGCCAACTTACCGGTCCATTTCTTGAGATGAATTGTTCTCCGAAGTTTTCCCTCAAAATGGCCATAGAATCGCGAGCTGTGTGGCATGTAGCGCCATCTTGTTGAAACCACATGTCAACCAAGTTCAGTTCTTCCATTTTTGGCAACAAAAAGTTTGTTAGCATCGAACGATAGCGATCGCCATTCACCGTAACGTTGCGTCCAACAGCATCTTTGAAAAAATACGGTCCAATGATTCCACCAGCGTACAAACCACACCAAACAGTGCATTTTTCGGGATGCATGGGCAGTTCTTTTAACGGCTTCTGGTTGCTCTTCACTCCAAATGCGGCAATTTTGCTTATTTACGTAGCCATTCAACCAGAAATGAGCCTCATCGCTGAACAAAATTTGTCGATAAAAAAGCGGATTTTCTGCCAACTTTTCTAGGGCCCATTCACTGAAAATTCGACGTTGTGGCAGATCGTTCGGCTTCAGTTCTTGCACGACCTGTATTTTATACGGTTTTACACCAAGATCTTTGCGTAAAATCTTCCATGTGGTCGAATAACACAAACCCAATTGCTGCGAACGGCGACGAATCGACATTTCACGGTCTTCAGCAACACTCTCAGAAACAGACGCAATATTCTCTTCTGTACGCACTGTTTGCATTCGTGTGGTTGGTTTAATGTCCAATAAAGTAAACTGAGTGCGAAACTTGGTCACAATCGCATTAATTGTTTGCTCACTTGGTCGATTATGTAGACCATAAATCGGACGTAAAGCGCGAAACACATTTCGAACCGAACACTGATTTTGGTAATAAAATTCAATGATTTGCAAGCGTTGCTCGTTAATAAGTCTATTCATGATGAAATGTCAAAGCATACTGAGCATCTTTCTCTTTGACACTATGTCTGAAATCCCACGTGATCTGTAAAATACTAATGCATGAAAATCCTAACCTCAAAAAAATCACCCGTTATTATGTTTTAATCTATGCATATGCAAAATTTGGTCAAACCCTTTATTACCCTTTTCCGGCGCAGTTCTTGGAATTTATGAGAGGTACGAGATTTTTTTGCACTAGGTAGCAAAATGTCGTTCAAAAAGTGCATAAAAATTTATGTTTTTATGAAGAAGAGGTGCATTCAGCTCGTGATAGCAGTCCAAAGCGAACCGAAGTGAATAAGTGAAAAAAAAAATGGGAAAAATAATTTCGGAGTGCAAAGCCAATATTTTGTGTCTGTCACGTCTTAATTTGACAACTCGTGAAATTTCCAAAAGATTGAATGTTGCTCAACAAACTGTGGCATGGAATTTGAAAAAATATCGTGCGACCGGGACAACCAGCAGGAAAAAGGGCTCAGGGAGGCCAAAAAAGACGACCCCAGTGGAAGATCGTTTTTTGGTGCTGCAAAGCCGTCGGCATCGGTTCAAGACTTCAGTGGACCTTAAAAATGATCTTTCGTCAAGCGCAGTGAGGAAAAGGCTCGTAAAAGCTGGACTTAGAGCACTCAAGCCAGTATTGAAGCCAGATTTTCCAATAAGAGTCAGAGAAAAACGATTGGCCTGGGTTCAGCAGCATCTTAACTGGACTCAAGACATGTGGAACAACGTTATCTTCTTCGACGAATCAAAGTTTAAGCTGCATGTTGGAGATGGGAGGATTCTTGCGCGAAGAGAACCAAAGGAAAGACTAAGCTCTGAATGCATCTTACGGATGCCCCCCAAAACTGAAGGTGTGATGGTCTGGAGATGCTTTTCTGGAGATGAAAAAGGTAGAATGGTCTTTCTAGAATCGAAAGTTACTGCAGAAGTTTATCTACGGGTTCTGAAAAATGAATTTGAACCCTCTGCGCTGGAGTTTTTTGGTGACACCTGCAGATTCATAAATAAGCTAGAACTTCTTTGTCTAAAAATAATATTTGCATTTTTTTTTTTTTAGGTTAAAAAGTACTTTGAAGAAAATAATGTCCATGTATTTAGTTGGCCTCCCTATGGTCCAGATCTCAATCCAATTGAGAATATCTGGTCAATAATGAAACTCAAGGTTGCGAAGAAGCGTCCAGTGTAAATTGGAAACCTAAACAATTTACTTATCCGGACCTGAAACACCATACCTGCATCCATATGGAAAAACCTATCATATTACATGTTATTGAAAATCATAATCTTACAAACACTTCTACTAATATTAAAGTCGATTACGTAGTTATAATTATTGTATTAAATAAATTGATGCCATGGTTATTGGGTCATTAAGACCGTAATTTGTCCTATGTAAGGGGCTTAGGTGTTAGGTGACGCACAGGGACATACAAATTAAATATAAACATAAACCAATTGTTTACTCTTCAGAGAAGGCAAACTTGTTGGCCGCCCATTTCGCTGCCAGCTCCACAGCAACGTTGCCCCCCCCTGTATTTTTTTCCATGGGACAGGTTTTTTTCCGCACTCGTACAGTAGCAAGAGTTCTCAAAGATCTCGATATACACAAATCCGCTGGCCCGGATGGTATACCCCCGATTCTTCTGAAGAGGTGTTCTTCCACACTGGCAAAGCAATGCACTGTTTAAGCTTTTCCGTCGCTCCTACTCTTCTGGAATCTTTCCCAGAAGATGGAAAACAGCATTTGACCAGACGGTCCCTAAGAAAGGTGACCCATCCTCCCCCTCCTCATACCGACCCATAGCACTAACATCGCTTTTTTCTAAGGTCATGGAAACGTTGATTAACCGTCAGCTTAAGGAATATCTCGACGATCGAAAGCTTCTCCGTGACCGTCAGTTTATTTTTATTAGCATATATTAGCTTAAAAAAATTGACTTTTCAATGCATTTTAAAATTGTGTTCTTTACTAACAATTCTTATTCATAATTCATATCAATAATAATAAAAGTCGTTAAGGCTCAATACATTATATTTAAATGTCCTAAATAATACATCCTGTTGTTATAACTATTGCAAGAAAACATGAATTTTAACTAGCCACTAGGTTCTAATGTTTTGTCATGAAACACAATTATGGGAGTTTTTATTAAGATAAGAAAAAATTTCTACTATTATCCCTGAATGAAGGAGTTTTTGGCTAACACTAAGACACTAAGAGGTCCTTAATTAACAGTATTATGTTGCTTTGTATGATATATCGACGGCTAACTTAGAATACGTCCTATGTCGCATTTTGTAAAATATACAGGAGACACAAAAAACTTAATATTTTCTAAGAACAAAAACGTATAATCATGAAATTTGATTTTTTTTTCATTTTGAAACTCTATGATGTGAAATAGTTTTAACGACAAAAAATGTGATTTTCATAAGAAAAAAAAACTTAGGAGAAATTCATTCAAAAAAAGAAAGACTATGCTGATAGGAGTAATTTATTCATTGATTTAATATCATCTTATGGAAGCAACAAAAAATAAAAAAAACTTAAAAAACAATATAAAAAAATAATTTTAACAAAAAACAGAAATAATAATAAAAAGTATTAATTATTATATTATATATTATCATTATAAAATATCACAAACTTATTCTTCAACTTTAAATAAGCAGGAACTTTTCAAGCAGACTTATTATTTAAATGACGACATTTTTCGGGTAAGAACTTCTTAAGTTCTTGTAGATGATTCCATTTCTTTTTTGGATTAGCAATTGGACTTAAATTTAAGGGTATTGAAAGTTTTCATCCACATTGTTTTTAGCACGGATTGGTAAGTTTTGTCAATCGTTTTTTATATATTATATTCGAGTGGATTATATCGTAAGCTCGATAGAGTCTAACAAAATAAATTGCACGTTTGGATCGCACAAACTTGCTCATATGTGGCCACATCGTTGGATAAAATTAAAAAACAAAATTATTAAGGGAGCATCAAAGTATTTCGATTTTTGTGACTTTTAATTGTACGTAAAATTGTACTTGGCGAAATAATTTAAACGCCATTTTATTACTTTAAGAAATTTAAAAAAAAGTATTATAGGACGGGGGATTTTTAAATAACTTAAAAGAAAATTAAAGAAAAATTTAAATATGGAAACTTAAGCACAAAAATAACCTACATTTAAAAACAAAATTTAAAAAAAATTCACCTGCCGCTTTTCAAAATATTGAGTTTTCATTTTTTTTAATTATTAAAATTTAAAAAAAAAAGTTCTCGAAAACGTTTTAATGTGAAATTACTTAGGCTACATACATTCATCTTCCAGAATATTAATTTTGATTGCAATCGGATAATCAATTTTCGTGAAAGTCGAAAAGTTCCTATGGCAGGTAACGGTTTTAGCCCATCATCCCATATGTACGTATATTACTTGAAAACATTCCTAACACCTTTTCTGATGAATTTATCGATATACTTACGCTGGCATTTTTGTAGACGATGGTTAAGCCAATAACTTTGTGGAATACTGTTTTACAAAATATTGAACATTTTCATCAACTTTTGCGTTTAGAATGTCAAATATATAAATAAAAATGCAATTAATTTGGTCTCTTAACCCCTCTAAGATATATACATATATTGCAACAAAACACCTCTATGTTATTTTTTATACCAGCAGAAAGCCCCATGTTTTATTTCAATTTTAAGACCTTAAACTTGAAAATCGGACCACTAAAACTGAAGATATAAGTTCAAAACAGCCACCACATCTTCTGTTTTTAATAAATTTCCAATTATAACTTAGAGTAATGTTTGATACATCAAAATAATCATATTTTTCTTTTTCTTCTTATCAAAATCAAATTATCAAATCTATTGATGGAACCAGTCAAAAGTAATTGGCTGATATGTGTAATCTTCTCAATATTACAGTTTTCTTACGGTTAATGACTTTCTAGGACTCCAATTTTTTTACCAAATATTCAAATCAATATACTCTATCGTTCCTAAGAATTTCAAATTTAGGGAATAGGGATTCTTTTTTTAGCCGAACAACACGAATTTGGAATAGTTTACATGGCGATATTTTCCTTTGCCATTTTGATTTGCAAGCATTCAAAACCCATGTTAATGGACACCTGTCCTTCCCCTCCCTATTATCCTAGCTCGCGAGGTGTACACTTACATACATTAAAAGGGAAACAAATAGTTCCATGTGCGCGCGTTAATTATGTATGAAAAAAAATAAACAAAATATTAGAAACCAATCTTGTATAGACGGGAATATTTTTTTTAATACGAATTAATGCAATAATGCTTAGACTCCATGTACTGTATAATTAATATATTTAGCCGTTTAGAGCTGTTTCGGGAATTATAATATATAAGGTAGATAATGTTTGCCGCTATGATCATATTCTAACACATTTTAATTTGCTTGCTTTAGGGTGTTCATTGACATTTTTTTTTTTTTATAATTAACGCGTGCACAAGCGATTATGTGTTTCCTTTTAATGTAACACACACTGCGCGGGCATTACGAAGATAGGGAGGGGAGAGATAGGAGGTGCCGATTAACATTGGTTTTAAATGTTTGTAGATCAAAATGGCAAGGGAAAATCCCGCCGGGTAAACTATTCCAAATTCGTGTCGTTCGGCTAAAAAAAGAATCCCTATATTTCACGGTACGTCCGAAATTAGGCTCAAGGGTGAACTGATGAGCATTCCTTGCGAGACGAGTATTACGGGAGAAACTTTTAAGGGGAGGAATGCAACTGGCCACTTCGAGTGAACAATTTTTGTAAAAGAAACGATAAAATAAGGAAAGACATGAAACATTGCGTCGGTGTTCGAGTGGGGCAATTGTTTCAGCGGCAGTTCTATTACCTATCAATCTTAACGCTCGATTTTGTATTCTATCAAGCAGGTGAAGCGATGTTTGCGAAGCACCTGCCCAGAGGTGGGAATTATACTCGAGTTTAGGGCGTATAAACGCTTTATAAATTGTAGCCAGATCAGATGGGGAAAAATACTTCTTACACCGATAAAGAAAACCTACGCACTTTGCAGCATTCTTAGCGATTTCAAATATATGGTCGTTCCAACGGAGGTCATCGTTGACACACATACCGAGTTTTGAGAGCTTTTCGGTTTCTTCGAAGTAAGTGCCATTCATGGACAATGGCATTGGGGGAATGTTTAGCTTTAACGACAGAAGACAGCATTGAGTTTTCGAAGCATTAAACTCCACACGATTTCTATTACCCCATTTGACAATGCTGCATAAATCGGAGTTTAATGAGCTTGACATATGGTACCGTTGCAATTGTACGGCGAAGGACGTGAATTATCGAACGAATATGAAAAGCTGAGGGTAGAGTCGTCAGCAAAACAGTTAAGTGGATTAGAAGTCCAAGACAGAAGATCACTTATAAAAATGAGAAAAAGGTTTGGAGACAGAACAGAGCCCTGTGGCACACCAGCATTTATTTTGTGCGAATCAGACTTGAATCCGTCCAATACAGCTTGTATTGAACGGTCCAGAAGATAGCTTTTAATCCAACGAACAAGTGTATCATCGATCCTAAAAGCACGCATTTTCGATAAAAGAGCTTCATGCCAAACTCTGTCAAATGCCTTGGAGATATCAAGAGCAATAATCTTGCTTTCACCAAAGCGATGTAAAGATTTGTTCCACTGTTCGGTGAGATATGCCATGAGATCACCAGTGGAACGGTTGCTGCGGAAGCCGTACTGACGGTCATGGAGAAGCTTTCGATCTTCGAGATATTCCTTAAGCTGACGGTTAATCAGTGTTTAAATGACCTTAGAAAGAAGGGATGTCAGTGCTATGGGTCGGTAGGAGGAGGGGGAGGATGGGTCACCTTTCTTAGGGACATGGACGATGGAAAAGCTTACGCAGTGGCTTTGCCAGTGTGGAAGAACACATCTTCAGAAGAATCGGGGGTATACCATCCGAGCCAGCGGATTTGTGTATATCGAGATCTTTGAGAACTCTTGCTACTGTACGAGTGCGGAAAAAAATCTGTCCCATGGAAAAATTTACATTCTCAAGTACAGGAGGGGCAACGTTGCTTTGAGGCAGCGTGGAGCTGGCGGCGAAATAGGCGGCGAGCAAGTTTGCCTGAAGAGTAAACAATTGGTTTGTTATTGTCGATGAACGTTGGAACCGAAGATGTTGCGGACCAAAAATTTGTACTGCCTTTGGGACACTGCAGAATTTTTTGCCGTAATTTTTGGTCATGCAAAAATTTGGTTCTTTCAATAACGTAGTTGCATGAGTTCATAGTTTTTAAATGCAAGAAAATTATTATGATATGTACTTATTATAATTTCCTTTGGTATTTAAGGTTATTTTATAATAATATTTTAACTATGTGTCTGTAAAGCACAATGCCATTTAGAATGCAACTGGATGTTGTACGAGTAAAGTTAGCAGAATTAGAAAATAAGAAAGACATTTTTGGGAGCAGTAGATCGAGAATTAAGTGTATTTTCTCACTTTAAACCCACGGACGGCTCTAGCTTGCACTAGGAGTTAGAAAAATTACTTCCTAAACTGAAAGTCCAACTCACGATCTCTCGCTTAGCAATCAAACATCTTATTTCAGTTTTCAGTTTTTAATTGATTTTTATTAAACTTCTCTTATAGCTACTTAAATCAAAACAAACATCTTAAAAACTAGCTAACACAACTTAATTAATTTACTGGCCCTGTTCGGGCGCTCTAAATTATTCTATATCTTAATTTTAATTGCCTTTCGGCCTAAAAATAACCTAAATTTATATTAAAATTAAAATTGATTTATTTTTTTTCCAAAAAAAAATGTATCGATTTTTCTTAACCTATCATAAACTACTTAAAACGAACTTAAAGTAAACTAAAAATAAACTTAAAATAACATAATATAAACCTAAAATACTTAAATGTACTAGTGCCGCGTGGCTTAGTTTGTAGTGTGTCGGACTGCTAAGCGAATGAGCCTGGGTACTGCCTCTTGCGAGGAACTGACAAAACCTCCAAAGAGTAAAAATTGTCTCGAAATAGTGCATCTTATGCAGCTAAACCTACAGTTTACAGCGGTAAACTGTAGGTCTCTTCTTGCAGATTAACAGCACACACATAGGAATGGTTGAGAGTATAAGTCACTAGGTTTTGACTCCTTAAGGAGCTGCGCCAATAAATTTATTTTATTTTTAAAATACCTACATTTAGAACAGTCACAACAAGCTTTTTTATTGTTTTAAATATTAAATAATTTTTATTTTGCTGCCGCGCAACTTACAGATATCTTAAACACATGTAAGCCGACCATAGGCGATAGTTGACTAAAATTATTTACTTTGATTAAGCCACCAAATTTGGCGGACCTGATTTGTGGCGATCCAAGTCGGGCACTGCCCTACTGAACCGGAGCCGCTTATCGACTATTCTGCGGCAGATACTGCCTTGCCACATTGACGGAAGCGCACATGCAACTTGAATCAAAAGGTAAAAGAGAAGGAATGATTTTTAATAAGAAGGAAAGAGATGGGCTAAAGAATCCAAAATCTGCAGGAATCTCATAATTTATTTTAAAACTCTGTGCAGTGACTCAAGTTTCCTTCTCATATCGTTTCATTTTTGACAGATATATTCATTTGCATTTTATCGCCGTGATGGAAAGTTCATACGATTCACTTGAATTGTATTGATTTGAGTGCTTTTACTCATTAAACAAAAAATATGCGTATAGATAGACCTTAAAAAAAATATTTAGAAATATAAGCTTATCAAACAAAACACATATAAAACACTTTTGCGAATAGATTCTTAGCACAGACACAACTTTTCTTTGTAGAGAAAAGCTGTGTTTTACTTTCCAGACGTTCTTCTCGTGTCAGTTTATCTCAGTGTGCAGCCTCGAGTTTGCAGTGATGCAATAGCACGATTCCGTCAATGTGGCCAGGCACAATTAAATTATGAGATTCGTGCAGATTTTGGATTCTTTAGCGCATCTCTTTCGTTCTTATTAAAAATCATTCCTTCTCTTTTACCTTTTGATTCAAGTTACATGTGCGCTTCCGTCAATGTGGCCAGGCAGTAAAGGACCACAACATATTCAAAGCTTACATTCCTGTATGTTGTATCCTGTTGTCCTTCATTGTTTTGTCGTTTGTTATCTTGTGACGTCACTGGGTATTTCAAAAATGCCTTACATTATTGAATCTAATTTACGCGCGAAAATAGTATGACAAGGGCGAATAGGAAGGAGGAATCACTGGTGGTGCTCAACATGCCATACACTCTTGGCCGAGGGAAGACAAGTAGCACAGGTAATGAAGTGTCAAGCTGAATAAAGACGCACGCATTCCTTGAGCCATTTTTCAACAGCTTCCATTTCTTTTGGGGTTCATGTCACTGGGAAAGAAGGCTAAGAAAAAGTACGGTTTTTGGTCCAAAGTCTGAAGGAGGGAGAGCAGAGAAGAAAAAAAAATTAATAGCTTGACATTCCTTTCGTAAAGTGAGGAATTTTCATGTCTTCATGAATGCTATTATAATGGGAAATTGTGTAGGCGTGGCAGATGTTAAGGAAGTATTTAATTTAAATGTCAGTTATTTTGGCTGGTTAATATGAAAACCTCGCAAGTATTAGAATTTGTTTTTTTGCCAAAATTAAAGACAGATTTGAGCTTGAAGAAATCCAAATACGTCCTTGGAGCTAAATATAAACAAAATCAACATAGAGCATAAATATAAATTATACTTATATCAAAAGTATAATTATAAAACATCATTTTACTTGCGATTATGGGGACTATTAGGCAAGTTTAGGATTCATGAATATAAAAAAAATGTTGATAACAATCAAACATGACATTACGATGATAGAGAAGTCGAAAGAAGTTAGTGGCAAAAAATGTCTGTCTGTCAGTATGTATAACGTGCTGCAGCCTAAACGGCTTAAGCGATTATCTGGAAATTTGGTGTGTTTGATTCTTTTGGCATTCCCAAGATGGAAAAAGGAAAATTAAATTTTTAGGCCTAAAAATAACGGTACATGTCATATGACCGTTTAAGAAAAGTTATTTTTCTCGAAAACGGCTCTAACGATTTTAATAAAAAAAAATTCAGATTGATCAGAAAAAAATGTACGGAAAAAGTGTATTAACGGTACTTTTCATGGCATTAGTGCAGTAGATAAGATTTTTGCTTCTGACCCGGAGTTTGTCAGTTCGAGGTTGAGAAGACATTTTTCTAACTTCTAGTGCAAGCTAGAGCCGTCCGTGAGTTTTTAGTGAGAAAATAGTCACCTAAATCCCGATTTACTGCGCCGAAAATAAAGTCTTTTTTTATCTTTCTAATTCTTCTAAGTAGTGTCGTGCAACAACGTCTTGTAGCATTCTAAAAGGCAATGCGCCAACTTAGTTAAAAATATTATTATTATTTTAATTTTAAGATTTCTCAGTAATGGCTCATTGAATTTCTTGCAAATTTTATATTTGAGAAGATCTAAGTAGCCAAATTAATTCTGCATATCAAAATTTTGAATAACTTTTTTTTCTAATTAAAATTAATTTTAGATTTTTTTTTTCAAATCAATATTTTTAAAACTAATCAAAATAAATTCCTTTAAAAAACTGCATACCAAAATTTAAAAAAAAAATTAAAAAAACCAAAAATAAAAAACAGGATTTTATCCATCCTTCCTACAATTTTCGAAATCCTTTTTTTCATAAATTCGTTATTATTATAGAAGACGTTTGATGGCGTACTCCATTCTTACTAAAAACATTTATTCGATTTGACTTTTGATTGTTTGAATACAGTACGTAAAATTGCATGTAGTGAATTTTTTTCTAAATACCTATATTAAAAAAAAATTATTCAAGAATACAAACTTAAGCACAAAATTAACATACATTTACAAATTAACTAGCATAAGTAATTTCACATTATTTTTTTTCGAAAACTTTTTTTTGTATTTTTAATAATTAAATTTTTTTTTTTATGAAAAATCAATATTTTGAAAACGGTTACGTGATTTTTTTTTAAATTTAGTTTTTAAATATATGTTATTTTTGTACTTAAGTTTGTATTCTTGAATTATTTTTTTTAATTTTTTAATTTGTTAAAAAATCCGTTTTATTTAAAAAACCGTTCTTACGATTTTGAAAAAAATCACACTTTAACATTTCTTAAAGAAATAAAATGGCGCTTAAATTATTTCACTCAATACAATTTAACGTACTTTATTCAAATAATCAAAAGTCTCAAAAATCAAATAAATACAATTTTCTTAAATTTTATTCTACAATGTGACCACAAGTAAGTACGATCCAGTCGTGCAATTTATTTGTATATATTTCGGAAATGTTTCTTAAACAAATAATATTTCTTTGGTGTGGACACAACATTATAGAATTTAATAGCTTCTACCCTTTTTAAGAAAATTTGGTAACCCCCAGTTTGTAGGATGGGTAACCTGCATACAGAGCTTCATTAGATTCATTAGATTCATTTCAAACCACCTTCATTTATTTATATTCACCAAGAACTAACAATCTCCTTCCTATACTTATGGATCGTATGGGTGCAGTGTGTAATCAAGACCTTGTTTAAGCTTCCCAACTGGCGTCTTATAAGGTTGCCCTGTTGGCTACGTTTTATTAGGAGTCTGCTTTTGTTGAAGATGCTATCATCACTCTATGTGTTTGACTTATAATGTCGTTCATTGTTATTAGATATCCTTGTGATAAAATGAAGTGCAATCTCTACATCCTTCTATAACCTTCTATTCAATGGCACAAGCAAGAACCGATCCATCATCTTTCAGAAATGCGAAGGAAGACGCATCAGGCACATCAACATTTAGGTGAGTTCCCTCTTGTCTAAAATCTTGAGGTCCTTACTCAAGTTGAAGAGGTAATTTATAAATCATCTGCTGGATGCATGGCACTCCTAGAAGCTCATCTGGAGTCGCATAACATTCTATGGGAACGAGTAGGGAAAATTGATTTTAATTGAATTAACGCATGCATACAATAATTTGGAGGGTACCTCCATCACGATCCGAGTGGATTAGATAATGGGGAGGGTAGCTTTTAGATGCATGTTGCATGAAGGATGTGGCTCCTTACGGTATCATTGAAAAGCGGATAACGAGTTGTTATTAGTAAACTGAAATCAAAATTGTATGGTTAGGCAACTAAATTTCCTAAAATAAGATTCCTTTTTGATTTATAACACATTTTGCTTTCATCTAGGCATATGGCGTAGACATGAGAAAGAAAATTATTGATTAGAACATACATTATTGACATTTCATAGGAAAATACCTAAGAAATTGTGGTAAAATGTCAATTGATTAATATTTTTATCAGATTTATTAGTATTCGTTAAATTATTGCAATAGTAGATGTTAAAAAAGGTAAGAAAAATCGAAATCGCAGATTGAAACTCTCACTCTCATTTTTTTCGACCGAAAAAATAACAAGATTTCACTTTAGTATTATAATATAATCTTTTCAACAAAAAATGTCAGTACAGGGAAGATAGGACGTTTGCCTCGCAGTCTGGTTGCATTGGCTTGTATATTTCTGTTTCAAAGACAAAGGCTATGTCATTATAAATCATTTCAAATCAGAGAGCAATGTGGGTAGGGTTACCACCTGCTGATTAAAAAAATATCTATTTTAAACAAGCGGTGGTGTGGTATACATAAATTTACTTAACAAAAATGCATCATAACTTCATAGTTTAAACACAATTTAAAACAATTTCATTTCACTTTACATACATATTTATATTTATTTATCAAAATATCATTTCTTACTTACTTAAGGGGCGGTATAGTTCGGGACGAACCTGGGCCTCAACCAATATGCTTCTCCAGCTAGCTCGATTTTTGGCTAGCTGCCTACAGTTTCGCACTCCAAGTTGGTTGAGGTCGTCCCCCACTTGAGCGCGCCACCTAAGGCGAGGTCTTCCTTGACTGCGTGTACCTTCTGGGATGTAATTGAAGATTCTGCGAGCCGGAGTATTGTTGTCCATTCGCTCTACATGACCTAGCCATCTTAAAAGTGATATGCGTATTTTTGGACCAGGTCAATGTCGCTGTACAGTTTGTGTAGTTAGTTCTTGGTTGAACCTTCTCCTCCAAAGCCCGTTAACCCAGGGAGGGCCAAAAATCTTCCGAAGAATCTTACGCTCGAGACGACTAAATATATCTTCATCCGCTTCAGATAGAGTCCATGCCTTGTCGCCATAGAGCAGGACTGGGATGATTAAGGTTTTATACAGAGTCTCCTTTGTCTTTCGAGAGAGGGCTTTGCTACCCATAGAAAGAGCACGATAGCGCATCACCTTGACGGAATTCTTTTTTGACATCAAAATCTTCTGTGCGGTCAGTACCAACCTTCACGGAGCAGCGACAGTTCTCCACCAATATCCTGCACGGTCGGACGAGTTTTGTGGGGATGCCATAACCAGACATGGCTCTGTATAGCTCGTCTCTATAAATGCTATCGTACGCGGCCTTAAAATCGATAAAGGGGTGGTGGGTATCTATTTGGAATTCTTGGGTAGTTTCCAGGATCTGCCGTAAGCGTGAACATTTTATCGATTGCGAACTTTCCTGATCTGAAACCACACTGATTGGAGCCAATCAGGTTGCTGACGAATGGTTTCAAGCATTTACATAGTACGGCAGAGAGGAACTTGTAGGCGATATTCAGAAGACTTATTCCTCTACAGTTGACGCAGTTTAGAGGGTCTCCTTTCTTGTGGATCAGGCCAACGATGCTGAGGTCCATTCATAAGGCATACTTTCTTCAGACCAAAGTTTAGAGATGAGTTGGTGTATGCACTCCACCAGGTCATCTCCGGCCGTTTTCAAAAGTTCGGTGAGTAGTCCGTCGGCTCCAGCAGCTTTGTTGTTTTTTAGTTTAAACATTGCGATCCTCACTTCAATTTGGTCAGGTGGATGGAGGTTTTGTCTATCATCGTCCATGTTGAATGGTTCATTCTGCCTTACAGTGGGATTTTGGTCTGCATCGCCGTTTAACAGTCTGCAGAAATCATCCTTCCATGTACTCAGCACCGACCGTGACTCTACTACGAGGTTTCCATTCCTATCCCTACAGGTATCTGTAAGGGTTTTTTTCCTTGGCAAGTTCTTTTTACCTGTTGGTAAAACACCAGCAGGCTGTTCCTGGAGTAGCATATCTGAATATCTTTAATCGCGCGCTTCTCACGTTCTCTTTTTTTTTTGGAGACGCCGGTGTTCTTCCTGTCTTTTCTGCTCGTAGAGCTCGCGAGCAGCTTTCGTCCTTCTTTGCAGCGCGCTTTATATGCCTCTTGTTTGGCTGCATGGGCTTGTCTGCATTCGTCATCGAACCAGAGGTTTCGTGGTGGTGGTCTGGTGAAACCTAGCTTGTTGGCAGTGTTGCCACTGGTCTTCGGCATTTAATGCTGGCGGTAATGGATTTCTTGAGAGGTTACGGGATATTCGGTCGACATAGATTCTGGGGGCTTCTTGCGATTGCAGCTTTCCGACGTCCTCATAGTTCGGGTTATTCGCATTCTTATCTTGGTTGCAACCAGATACCAGATACTGGAGGCATGTCATGCATCGATCGCAACGTGACCAATCTGGTTGACGATTTTTTGATCTTGGTGTCGCCCAGTCCCTTTGTTTATATCGAGATGAGGAAACCGTGTGCTTGCAATGTAGTAAGATCTTAACGTCATATTAAGGGCTTTGCTCATAGGTCGAGGAGCTCGTAGAAGTCATCCTTGGTGGCGTCATCTTTGTCCTCTGTGGGTGCGTGAGCGCATATTAGGCTAATGCTGGCGAATTTAACCTTTATACGGATTGTCACAAGTCGCTCACTTACGTGTCGAAAGCCCAAGACTTTTTGCCTAAGTCTACCGCTTATGACGAATCCGCGCCCAAATAAACGCTGTGGTCTTCTTCCACAATCACCGTAGTGCACGTCACAGTTTTTCATCCTCCATTTGCCCAGCCTATCCTGGATGGCAGTTATTTCTGCTCTGTAGCAGTCTAGGGCCTCCGCTAGTTGTTTGGCTGCACGTGGTCTGTTAAGAGTTCTAATATTCCACGTGCAGATCCGAAGATCGTTGTCCTTAATTCGTTTTCCGGGTCGTTAACAGTTAATCCGTCCTTTTCCGAGACTTGTTGTCGCTTCGCAACTTTTTTTTCCATGGCAGGGTCGTTAACCCCACGCACAACATCCAACCTGGAGGGCCAGGTCCTTTGTTGGATTCCTGGGACAAAAGAAACCGGAGAATCCGGAGTAAGTAACCCGCTTCGGGGATATGAGCGCTGCCGTTGGCCCATTAAGGGCTCACTGCCACCATCTCTATTTCAATGCCCTGACTTACATTGAATTGTCCCAATGACTTTATCTCCAAATACGTCTAAGTAGCTCATTAGGGCATCTGCTTTTTTGACTGTTGACGCCACCGTTGGTCCGATTGGTTGCCGTACGTCCTCTTTCTGAGTGGCTCGTGCAAGACTTCTGCGAATCGATCAGAACAGTCATTAAAGCAGAGCATTATATAATTGCTATTTGTCTGCGTTCAACACTCGCGCTTATAAGTTTAGCAGGAATTTTCGGATGGGCAGACCAGTTCCCGATGCATATTTACCGCGAGGAAGTAAAATAAGCACAATTGATGCGTTAGAGATAGTTACAACACTGTGCATCGCCTGGTTGAAGCCTTTCAGTGCCTATTCATACAGCACGCAATCACCATATACATGTGATTATAAAATTTAAAATAAATTTTTTACTTGTTTTAAAAACATTGATTTTTCAAAAAAAAAATTATTCAAATTATTATCTCAATTTTTTTTTATATTCACGAATCCTAAACTTGCCTTATTACTATAACCGCAAGTAAAAAACTCTTAATCTTTTTCTACTTTTTCCTCTGCATAAACTGTCACTTAAGCTCTTAATTTGAAAATAAATATTTTAGAATCGTATCAGCAAACGGGCCTAAGAAACGTAGAAACTTTGCATGTATGTATAACTATGTACATTTAAAAAGCGTATTTATTGATAATAAAAATGAAAACACACCAAAAGTGCCCATGTCATATAAAATAATTAAGATCCCATCGATTCTTGTACTGAATCAAAATTCAAATCATCAACTCAATGGCATACCAACTACATTTAAGGCCTACAAACAGTGTTGTCTTTTTCTTTTGTCTAATTTATTCCTTCTGTGGTTTTAATTTATATTATCCCTTCAAATCCATTTGATATAATCTAGATGAGGATCCACTGTGGACTGTGCTTGCCTCACCTTAACATCTCACATTCGAACTGCCGCACATATTTATCTTCGTCGTCATCATTCTCATCATCATCATCATGTACCTAGCCGTCTGTGATGTCGTCTTCGTCGATTAAGATAAATTTCAATTACCTCAACAGGGACCCCAAAATCTTTTGCACAAATCACAAACTTTGAGGACGAGCAAGCATTATGGAGAGTCCAAAGTGATTCATTGGATCCAGCTCCTTAATCAATGTCCTTCCTCACAGTTTCGTACGGGAGCGTACTCTTGTTTTTCGTTTTTTTATAAATTTGCCATAAAGGTATTATAAAGGCAATTTATTGAATCGGAGAAAAAGTCGAATTTATTTTTTCATAAAAAAAATAATACTTATACATATGTAGATGTACGTATATACATAAGTTTGTTTTGATTTATATGCCTTATCTTGTTCTACAAACGACAATTGAATTCCGAATATTATAATTTGTTTTAAACTGGAAAATCGAAAATCTGTGAATGTTTCCTTTTATTTGTTTTTTTTTTTTAGAACTTGTTCGCAATTCATCTGGATGAAGTAAAGCTAGCTATATCTAAGCTTGAGAAGTATCAAGCCGCCAAAGGCGATGGCCTAGCTGCCGAAATCTTCAAAGCTGTAGGTTATGACATTGTTATAGTTATAAGTAACTCATAAGCAAGATATGGTTGAAGTAAGCATGCCCGATGAATGGAATCTCAACATAATTTGCCCGATCCTAAACAAAGAAGACCCTCTGAACTGAACCAACCACAGAGGTATCAGTCTCCTTAAAATAGCCTACAAGATCTTTTCTGGTGTATTGCGGTAAGGCTTAAAGCCATTCGTTAACAAATTAATAGGTTAATATCAGTGCGGTTTCAGGCCAGAATAGTCCACTATCGACCAAAGGAAAGGAACGATTTATATGTAAGAAAGTGCAGTTTTGACATCCCTGCCAAACTAGCTTCATGTGCAAAATGGTTCTGGAAAACGCACGTTATTCCGTCAAAGTCGGTAAAACCCTTACCGACACAGACACCTATGTACATATGTATTAAGTCAAAAAGGAATTAGGCAATGCGATACGCAGTAATGACACTTCTTCAACATCATATACTTGAAAGAATAGTGCAGAACTTTCACGCCAACAACAGAGGCACGATCTATTCAAAGTCTTTAAAAAAAATGGCGATCGCTAGGGACGCACCTGGCTGGAAAAGCTTGATTGCTTAGACCCAGGTCCACCCCTAAATGTATCGCCACCTAGGGTAAGGTAAGGTATTGTTTGCTTATGTTTGTTCATATTTTCAATCCACGGGCTTAATTCTGTTAACCATCATAATACGTAGAATCTTGCAACCCAAACGTGTCCTTGTTTATTTTTTTCTAACTCTAAACATGCTCTACATCGAATTCGATTGACACAAATAAAACGATGGAAGGACCAAGAATATTGCTTGTATATATGCACTTCCCACATATATAAATACATACTATATATAGTGAGAATATCGTCATTGCCAAAAAAAGAAGTGATGGTTAAAAGTTATTTCAAATAATCACAGATTACACAAGTTATCCATTAACCCATCAGATCAGAGCCATTAAACAATTTTCCAGACTCCACTTTCTCAAGTTTTTTCTCTGAATCCTCCTCATCCCGTTCCGGCATCGCATCATCGAGAATATGTTAGCATTGGTGTCATGAGGAGATTTTTCCTGTCAAGGGTTGTTTTTATCCCAGTTGGACATAACAGGAAAAAATTGTTTCACACATAAATCGATCAATCAATTTGAAACTGTAGTTCTCTTCCTACTTGAGGGATATTTTTTTGTTCCTGTGTATCCTGTGATTCTATCTTTTTCAGCGTGATTTTCAATTTTATGTGGCGTCGGGGTCAATTTCAACGTTAATATGTGTTAATTTGACTTTTTTTTTGTTATCCTTCCTGGATAGCCTGAATAGGATATAAGGAATGTCTGCTTATCCATGTATTGCCACAGGTGACAGGGACAAATGTCAGTGCAATGATGGCGCAATTACCCTTTGATGGGATGTAATTAACGGGAAAATGTTGATAATAGAGCAAATTCATGTGTGTGTGCAGCAGATATCCGTGGACCGTTGTTGATTGTTGGTAGAAGAATATTCGGTAAGGTATATTACCTACTTATATGTACCTACTATCGGATAAAACGCTCAACACCTGCTTGCGGTAAATTGGATGAATGGAGAGAGTGTTAATGAGAAAATTTGAGTGCTCCAGACTGGAGTGCTGATACAAATTATTGTTTAATCAATTTTATAAAGCGACGGACTGCAACCAAATCAGTTACCAATTACCTAGAGGGTTTATTAATGGTTTTAAATACATGAAGAAGGGTAGACAAAGAAAAACGATATGCACTTAACACCTTTCTGCAGGTCAATATTGGTGCACGTCTGGAAACATATACTATTCTTGTTTGAGTTCATTAATTATAGCAATAAATATTGAAACTCCAAAAAATACGCAATCTGAATGCCGACATTTTAAGACTGAAGATGTTAGAGTTGATGTGCTTGTGATCATTGTCGAATAAAATTTAAATAAAATCCACCACTGTGTCGAAAATCGAAAACAAAGTTTTGAACATTTTGAAATGCAATATTAATTGAATTATAAAGGACTTCCTGTGTGCAAAGTTTTATTGAAATCGGGATTATGTTTAATGATAAAACCGCATTTGAAAAAAAACCGTTTCTATGAGAGGTACCGTTATAGAACAAATTACGAAAAATTCATTCTAATTTGAATGTTTTATCAAAATCGTTACAGCCGTTTTCGAGAAAATCGAACTTTTTGTTAAAGATTGTATGGCAGGTGTCTACCGTTATTTTTCGACCTATAGCAAAAATGAAAAAAAAACCTGATATACTACAAAATAAATACTAAATACCAAGTTTCAAGCAAATCGGTACTGTACATCCGTTTAGGCCGGTTTAGAGGTGCGAACAGAAAGACAGACAGACGAAAAAGACGGAATTTCCGGACTCACTTTTTTATACTATTCTATCATCGTATTGTAACTTGCCTTACAGTTCCTATAATCGCAAATAAAATAAATTTCACCACTGGATCGCACGTACTTGCTCATATGTGCGGTCACATAGTAGAATAAAATTTAAGAAAATGAAAGTGAACATCCACGCATTTATTCGGATTTTGTGACTTTTGATTGTTCGAATAAAGTACGTTAAATTGTATTGGGTGAAATAATTTAAACGCCATTTTATTTCTTTAAGAAATGTAAAAAAAGTGTGAATTTTCAAAATTGCAGGAACGGTTTTTAAATAAAACGGTTTTTTTTAACAACTTATTGAAAAAATAAATAAAAAAAATAGTTCAAGAATCAAAAAGCACAAAAATAACATACATTTAAAAACAAAATTAAAAAAAATCATTTAAAATAAATAAAAAAAAAAAATATAAAAAATGCAAAAAAAGCTTAAAAAATAATGCAAAATCACTTAAGCTACCTACATCATCTTGAATATCAATTTTGATTGTAATCGGGTTACCAGTTTTCGAAAAAGTCGAAGAAAAAGCGGTCCTATGGGAGGTACTGTAGCCATATTAATTTTTTTTTCACCAAAATATAATATAGTACACTGATTTTTTTTTATAAAAATTCTTGGAGCCGTTTTCGAGAAAAATAAGCTTTTACATAAAGGTTATATGAAAGGTACCGTTAAATTTTGAGCTAACAAAATGTTGAAAAAAACTTCTCTGTAGAATGTCAAAAGTTCTAAATTTGAAGACGATTGGCTAAACTGTTTAGGCTACAGTCCAAAATACATCCGTACAGACAGACAGACATACAGACGGACAGAATTTTGCCAGTAACTCAAATAAGTTTCTCCATCATCGTATTGTCATGTTTCGAAAGTTAAATTTCTAAAAGTCCTGTGAGAAATGCCAAAAGAACCACACATTCTAAATGGTAAGGAAATCATTTTAGCCGCTTAGGCCGCAGATCGCTACGTACAGGCAGACAGACTAACTTTTTTAGGCTTTTCAATCATCGTAAGGTCATGTTTGATTGTTATCTTTTTTTATGATTACAAATCCTTAACTTGCCTTAAAAAAATAGGGCCATAAATTGATCTTCGATTTGATATATTTTGAACAAATTGATTCTTCTTTTCTTTATCGGTTTTTCGCTATAAGCTCTCCTAGCTGTTGAATAATTCAAAAACTGTTATCATTCATATCACACATCCTTAAACATATATGAAATGCTTTCTTTTAATAATATAGAAAAAGTGTAATAATATATTTTAACAATGAAATCCTTTTGAAAACCTCCTCGCACAATAAATAATTATTATCAACCATCTTCAACCATTTCCAAGCCACAAGATTTCGGAAGTTCAGTTACCAAGTTCATGTTCTTATTTGTGTAAACACACTTCCCAACAATGGCATTAATCACACATCCATTAGGGACATGTCACAATCGGTCCAAAAGTCTCAATCCATTTAAGATGAAGGTACACTCAGTCCTTCCCTTTCCAAGAAATAATATTGTTAATAGAAGTCCCTGAATGAGTGTCAAGGTTTTTCACAGAGGGTATAATGGTGTTGGGTGTTATCCTCTTCAATTTGTTTACATTTAATAGTCTGACAGATTCTTCTCCCACTTGGCGGAATGTATTTGACATTTGACAAGATTCTTTCATAAAGTTAGAATGTTTTGCAAGGGACAGCGGAAGATGTGCTTGTTGATGAAGGATTTTAAATAAGAAGAAGCACCTCTAAGGGTATACGCATGGCTCATCTTAATCAAAGTTGTATAATATGTCATATTCTGTCTTCATCAATCTCTTGGGTCGTGGGGAGCCCACGCAAGAGTTTAATGTAAACACCCTTCATGTCACATTTATAAGAGTAGATCTGATTTTAATTAATAACGTCTTCTGAATCATTTGAAAAAATTGTTAAAAAAAAATGACATTCATTCTCTCCCCGCTTTCGTTTTGATAAAAGTGAAGTAGTATCGAATAATACAACAAGAAATATACATATAAATAAAAAACCTTAAATGCTCATTATTAAAGAAATTATTAAAAGCTCAAGAAGAGCGCTATTAAAACTTCACGTTCGTCTTATTGAACATGAGGTTGTAATGCTAGATACACACGAGGCAACCGTTGCAGCAACTCAGCCAAGTTGAAGCAACCGTTGCTTCGTGTGTAGCTGTGTTGCCCACTGATTTTCGTTTTGCTGCAACCGTTGCCTGAATATCAAACAAAAATTGATATTTCGGTCGGTTGCTGCAACCGTTGCTTCGTGTGTATCATTGTTTACTGCATTTACTCGTTCAGTTCGTCGGAAACAAGCGTATAAGAAGGTTCATGCGGAGTGAAAAGAATAACAAAAAGAAAATGGCAACATCAAACAATAAAAAAATATACATATTAATTTTATTAATGAATATAAAAAATTGAGAGAGTAATGGGACGTCTTCTTCAATTCAACTTTAACTTTAGCTTCGTCTTTAGTCTATCACAGCTACACACAGAACTGTGGTTGCGGCAACGGTTGCCTCGCGTGTAGTGAACAAAGGAAACATGTTGCTGCAACGGTTGCCTCGTGTGTATCTAGCATAATAGATGACAATTAATTAAACAGAATCTTTCATTAAGCGCTTCCTATTTTAAAATTCAAATAATATCTATTGTGTGTGAGAATCACCGATATTTTTTATTCGTTGGAAAAGATGCATTGGATGCTTTTGGATCTCAAGCGGATTCGAATTTTCCCAAATTCGACAATGTTGTTTGTTGACCTTCAAATCAAAACTATGTAGCTTTCTTCGTCTATCTCTTTCACCCTGACACCTTTCTCTTTATTTCTTTTCATGATCTTTATCTTATCTTATCTTACTCATTTTTTAATTAATATTTCTTTCAATTATAATAAACTTAATAAAATATCATCTTTAAAGCCAATTTTCTTCTAATAATGTTATTTTATTATATTTTTCCTTTACATTGCTATACATACTACGAAATTTTCTCTTATTTTTTGTAACTTTTTTTTCTTTCTTTATTTGTTAATTGTTACTTATTATGTATATTCACAAACTTTCACCCACCTAAAAGATGTAAATAATCTTAATGTGTAAGTTTATAAGCAAATAAAAGAAACTAAACTAAACTAATTTCATCCTGAAATGGGCCTCATCGCTGAAGATGATTCTTGGACGAATATAAGGGCCAGTTTCCAACTGCTCGAAAGGCCATTAAATGAACACACGTCGTTGTCTATGGTCGTTTACCTTTAGCCCCTGGGTCAGTAGAATTTTATGCGTGTGCAGAACCAAGTCACGATGTAGTTTACGCTAAGTTGTGATCAGGTCGAGTTCTTGTGAGCGACATGAAATCTAATGCCTTGGATTCTCATACACACTATAACGGATAGCAGCGGTGTTTTCAACAGATATTGCGTTTCGTTTGAATTACAGGTGTTGGTTGATTGGACGATTATGGAGTAAAATGGGCGAAGCGCACCAAACGTATAAAAATTCGAGCGTCCCTATTGGAAAACCCTTTACATATATTATTATTTTTTATTTTTAGGATTCGAGAATATTTAAAAATTTGAGATAACAATCAAACCATGACCGTCTGTCTGTCACTCTGTGAGTCTGTCTATATGCCTGTCTGTGAGTATAATGGTATGTGTCATTCTTTTGGTATTCCTCAGAGGGAAAATTATATTTTATTTTTAAAGCTAAAAAAAATGGTACAAGCCATATATAAAACGATTAACGAAATGCTTAACTTTCTATTAACGTTTATTTTTTTATTTATCGGCTATTCTCTATCGGTATTTGTCGGCTAAAAAAAGAATGCTATACTTCACGGTACGTCCGAAATTGGGCTGTAGGGTGAACTGATGAGCATTCCTTCCGAGACGAGAATTATGGGAGAAACTTTTAAGGGGAGGAACGCAGCTGGCTACTTCGAGTGAATTTTTTTTATAAAAGAAAAGATAAAATAAGGAAAGACATGAAACATTGCGTCGGTGTTCAGCAGCAGTTCTATTTCCTATCAATCGTAACGCTCGATTTTGTATTCTATCAAGCAGGTGAAGCGATGTTTGTGAAGCACCTGTTCTGAGGTAGAAGTAGTACTCGAGTTTAGGGCCTATAAACGCTTTGTAAATTGTAGCCAGATCAGAAGCGGAAAAATACTTCTAACACCGATACAGAAAACATTAGCACACTTAGCAGCATTTTTAGAGATCTCAAATATATGGTTGCTTCATTGGAGGTCGTCGTTTACATATATAACGAGAACAAGTGCCATTCATGGATAATGGTAGGGTGGCTTTAAGCTTTCACTTCACACGATTCCTATTACCCCATTTGACAATACTGTATAAATCAGAGTTTAAAGAGCTTGCCAAATGGTAAGGGTACAAAAGAGTCGGAGACAGAACAGAGCCCTGGGGCACATCAGCATTTATTTTGTGGGAATCAGATTTTAATCCCTCCAATGCAATTGAACGGTCCAGAAGAAAGCTTATAATCTAACGAACAAGAGTATCATCGATCCCAAAAGCACGCATTTTCGATAAGAGAGCTTCATGTCAAACTCTATCAAATGCCTTGGAGATATCAAGAGCAATAATCTTACTTTCACCAAAGCAATGTAAGGATTTGTTCCACTGTTCAGTGAGATATGCCATTAGATCACCAGTGGAACGGTTTCTGCGGAAGCCATATTGACGGTCATGGAGAAGCTTTCGATCTTTAGATATTCCTTAATCTAACGGTTAATCAACGTTTCCATGACCTTAGAAAAAAGGGATTTTAGTGCTATGGGTCAGTAGGAGGAGGGGAGGGTGGGTCACATTTCTTAGGGACAGGCAGAAAGATTCCAGAAGATTAGGAGCCATGGAAAAGCTTACGCAGTGGCTTTGCCAGTGTGGAAGAACACCTATTCAGAAGAATCAGGGGTAAACCATCCGGGCCAGCGGATTTGTGTATATTGAGATTTTTGAAAACTCTTGCTACTGTACGAGTGCAAAAAAAATATGTCCCATGGAAAAATGTACATTCTCAAGTACAGGAGGGGCAACGTTGCTGTGAGGCAATGTGGAGCTGGCAGTGAAATGGGCGGCGAGCAAGTTTGCCTTACCTGAAGAGTAAACAACTGGGACCTGTTTCTTACTTACTACATTAGCTACATCAACTACATTCTACATAAATGCTTTTGTGCTACATCACATATATTTTTCTGTTTCACAAATTCCGCGGGAAATTTTGTATGATAAATATTTGAGATGTAGATTTGAATATTCTGTCAAACTGACAATATTTGTTGATTTTCATTTAAACAACATAGAAATCGTTTTTTATTTGTTTGAAACAGCATTTAAATAATTATAACTGAATAGAAAAATTGCATTTTGCTTTGAATATTTTTTGATTTATAAAGAATTTCTTGTGAATTGTGCGAGGTAGCATAGTGACCAGTTAAAGTTTGGGGAAAAAATATTCAGGCCGTCCCAGTTGGCTTTCTCGTATTGCCAAACAGTCCTGGGTGGAGGACGAGAAATTAGCTGATGTGACACAATGGTCTGAAGTGTCAAATGGAGAAGTTACACCAATGATATATTTATCAGGGTGAGAAGTAAGAAACAAATCAAGAGTATGGGCGGCTTGCCCAGCAACATTCGGTATACGGGTTGGCACACCGATCACTTGGGTAAGGTGTCAAAGAGCCCGACATACCTTCCTTCGGGTGTTGTCTGACCAGAATTATAGAGCCAATTGGAATTGTGTACATTGGAATCGCCCGCAATGACGATTTCAGTGCGAGGACAAAAGAAAAAATTTTCCGAGATGGAATCAGACAACGCAATCAAACCCTTACAAGTCGAATAACTGTCGAGATTTGGACTCCTGAATGACATGCTTGCGGACATGGAATTTGAGCCACAAAAGGTTAAAGTCCGTGTTCGAACATTGCCCGTATTGGGAAAGGCTCTGTCAAGCAATATGAATCCTTACATAGATCATGAGACCATGATGTAAAAAGAGTAATGGCACCAAGCTATACCCATGTACTGTCTTAGGTGCTATGCCCGTAAGACACCTTTCATACAAAAAATCAATTTAAACATTCAGCACAATAGGACAAATTCAGATGCCTTATCTATTTACCGCAAGCATTGAATGGTCATACATTTCCTACAAAAGATAGGGACATATAAGAGGATGTATTTGCGACGGGTGTGTATTATTTTTTCTTCCACAGCGCGAGTGGGTATGTATATTTATCTGTATTCCAACGACGCGAGTGGGTATTATTTTTTTGTTTACAACATACGCGAGGTGTATTTTTTTCATTTTGTGCGAGTGCGTATTTTAGTAAAATCGGTCCTACAAATTACGAAAAACTTTTTGTTCATAAATTCTTTATTATATAAGAAGTATGATGGCGTACTCTATTTTTACTAAACACCGTTAAGTGTTGTGGTTTTGACACTTTTTGTAAGTTCAGACCGTATTATTGTTCTACGTTAATGCTTCTTATTTCTTTCAAAAATTAATCCTTCCAATGTGATTAGGCAGGCGCATATGAGCAAGTGCGACCCAATTGTGCCATTTTTGTTTAGTAAAGCAGTTTGAGGGAATAGTTTTTGAAAAATTAATTTTTTTAAATTCAAAATTATTAGCGGAAAAATTTAAACACCATTTTATTTCTTAAAAAAATGTGAAAAAGTGTGAATTTTTTTTTCAAAATCGTTAAAGCCGTTTTTAAATAAAACGTTTTTTTTTAACAACTTTTTTAAAAATTAAAAATAATAATTCAAGAATACAAACTTAAGCTCAAAAATAACGTTAATTTAAAAACAAAATTTAAAAAAAAAATTCACTTACCCGTTTTCAAAATATTGAGTTTTCAAAAAAAAAAATTTTTTCAATTATTAAAAATACAAAAAAAAGTTTTCGAAAAAACTTAATGCAAAATTATTTCGGCTACATACATTTTCTTGAATATCAATTTTGATTGTAATCGGATCACCAATTTCCTAAAAAGTCGAAGAAAAAAAACCGTTTCTATGCGAGGTACCGTTTTTAACCCACCACATTAATTTTTTTTCACCAAAATATAATGCATACAGTAGTACACTGATTTTTTTTTATAAAAATTCTTGGAGCCGTTTTCGAGAAAAATAAGCTTTTACATAACGGTTATATGACAGGTACCGTTAATTTTTGAGCTAAAAAAAAAATGAAAAAAAGTCCTCTGTAGAATGTCAAAATAACCTTAAGTTCAAAATTTTAAGACCGTTTAGGCTGCAGTCCAATATACATCCGTACAGACAGACAGACAGAGAGACGGACAGAATTTTGCCAGTAACTCAAATATGTTTCTCTATCATCGTAAAGTCATGTTTGATTGTTATCCCAAAATTTTTAATCTGCACGAATGCATAATTTGCATTATAGTACCTATAATCGCAAGTAAAAATATGTTTACCATGCCGGGTCCAAGAGCTGTTTGATTTCTTCTAAAATTTGGAGATAATTGTGTTCGTCTGTCTAGAGTCTAGAATATTGAGTATATTTCTTGTTCTGAAACCCTCTGACTACTTATATTTTATCACTGAAATTTTCTGTTTAACTATGCTTTCGAGATTGTTTGAATTTGAAAGGCTACTTAGAAGTGTAGGTCTTAGTTAAGCTTTTTAGAATGTCCCTTTATTTAAGACATTCGGTTTTCCATGACTTCTAAAAGCTTGTGGGTTTCTACTTTTTGAATTGAATGTAACGGGTGATTTTTTTGAGGTTAGGATTTTCATGCATTAGTATTTGACAGATCACGCGGGATTTCAGACATGGTGTCAAAGAGAAAGATGCTCAGTATGCTTTGACATTTCATCATGAATAGACTTACTAACGAGCAACGCTTGAAAATCATTGAATTTTATTACCAAAATCAGTGTTCGGTTCGAAATGTGAAAATCCGCTTTTTTTATCGACAAATTTTGTTCAGCGATGAGGCTCATTTCTGGTTGAATGGCTACGTAAATAAGCAAAATTGCCGCATTTGGAGTGAAGAGCAACCAGAAGCCGTTCAAGAACTGCCCATGCATCCCGAAAAATGCACTGTTTGGTGTGGTTTGTACGCTGGTGGAATCATTGGACCGTATTTTTTCAAAGATGCTGTTGGACGCAACGTTACGGTGAATGGCGATCGCTATCGTTCGATGCTAACAAACTTTTTGTTGCCAAAAATGGAAGAACTGAACTTGGTTGACATGTGGTTTCAACAAGATGGCGCTACATGCCACACAGCTCGCGATTCTATGGCCATTTTGAGGGAAAACTTCGGAGAACAATTCATCTCAAGAAATGGACCGGTAAGTTGGCCACCAAGATCATGCGATTTGACGCCTTTAGATTATTTTTTGTGGGGCTACGTCAAGTCTAAAGTCTACAGAAACAAGCCAGCAACTATTCCAGCTTTGGAAGACAACGTTTCCGAAGAAATTCGGGGTATTCCGGCCGAAATGCTCGAAAAAGTTGCCCAAAATTGGACTTTAAATGAAATTATCTTCAAGAAGTAAATGTCATGGACTAATCTAACGTTTCAAATAAAGAACCGATGAGATTTTGCAAATTTTATGCGTTTTTTTTTAAAAAAAAGTTCTCAAGCTCTTAAAAAAATCACCCGTTATATATGTCCGATACAGAATGTACTTCAGCTACTTTCGAGCTCCTGATCATGTGATTAATCGAGTAAGAGTTAAGTTTAATACATAGCTTAGTATTTATTTTTGACTTTTCCAATTTTTTATTGCATTGTAACATATACAGCAGCTCATCCATCTTTTTGCCAAATTTCACATGAAAGTAGAATAAAAGTAACCTCCTCAAGAAATCTGGAATTTTTCCAGTATAAAGTGTCCAGTTCACCAGTGTGAAATCAGAACTAAAATGTAATTTTTCATAATTAAACATCTCCTATAACATAGTAAACGGGATAAAAGTAACCTATTTTGCAATATAGCATCTCTTTCATCTAGGAATGTACCTACTCTTGGTCATCTACATAAATCCGTTTAGTTGTTGCTAGATTGCGTATCAAACACCCAAAAATTCACTTTAATAATATTAAGTGAACTTAATTAATTGATTTATGACTCTTAATCAATTAATTATTAAATTTTTAATAGATTCTCTTACATTATTTTTTCTACAAACGACAACTTTAAATAATTCGAAAACTTTATAAAGGTATAATTTCTTTTTTCAAAGCCGATAAAATAACTTTGTATGTAAAATAGAATAAGAATTAAGAAATGCAAGAACTGTTTCTGAGGCAATTACCCTTTTCGCACACCGACGCAATGTTTCATGTCTTTCCTTATTTTATCGTTTTGTTTTTATAAAAAAATTATCACTCGAAGTAGCCAGCTGCATTCTTCCCCTGTTCACCCTTGAGCCCAATTTCGGACGTACCGCGAAATATAGAGATTCTTTTTTTAGCCGAAACGACGCGAATTTCGAATAGTGTACCCGACGAGGTTTCTCCTTGCCATTTCAATTTGAAAGCATTCAAAACCATTGTTGATCGACACATTCTTTCCCGCCTCCCTAATAATTTCAAATCTTTAGATTCGTTTTTGAACCCTCGTGTCGCTAGGTTTTATAAAGTATTATAATTAAATTGTTGATGTATAGAAATACAGATCAGCAGAATATCTTAGAAACACTTATAAAATTGTTATTTTTTGTCATGTATTGCTTTCTTAATAGTGTGATATTTTGGCCTGGGGTTCGACAAATAAAACTCAATCGAAATTCCAAAATAATAAAACAAATCTCTTTATTTTATGAAACACAACTCCTTTCAGTTTAAATAACACCAAATTTAACTTATTTCACTTATTCACAATTCAAATACGTTTTTATAATTCAACACTTTTTATTCAATCTCAATTCAATCACTTTTTACTAACGTTTCCAATTGTTAACAATTCCACTTTCGAAAATAAACTGAACTTTCAATGCAATCTAATCTTGCATTTATACAAGTTTACAAGCTTCTGGAAGCTTCTGTCTGGTTCTGGCACAATCTAAGCTTTCGTTACTAATTCGAGTCTCGAATTAGTACTTCAAGTTCGATTTAGTACTCAGTTGAAACATATTGCATATATGTAGCATACTTTTAGGCGCATGGTCGTTGTACACAATGAATGTTGGTTGTTGTACACAATGAAACCAACAGATGTCGGTAATTTACAAAATGTATCCTCCGAATATCTAAACTTGTTGCCACATCACAATAATTTCATATTTAGTACTCATCACAAACTAATACACACATCATCAACGTGACATTTATTTTAGAAAGTTCTTATTTTTTCAAGATTTTTCTAATTTTTATTTAAATTTACATTATATTTAGAACATGTTATAATAATAAATTGTTACGAGACATGCATCTCAAAAGTGTTTATGGGCTAAGCTTTAATATCGAAAATACAATGCTTATCAAAAGAGCAAACATGGGCATCAGGGTTGAAGCGCCGTTTGTACACCTGAAATATTAGAAGATATATGTATTTCGTTAAGCAAATATTTTACCAAACATACTTTGAAGATTGAATAACTGTTTTTAGGTTATTGAAGTCTGAGAAGTTACTTGAAGCCTTGTTCAAAAGACTGGTCGTAGCTGTTGAATTCAAATATCTTTGCCTCACCAAAACATAAGCTACAGTGATATTTTGATGTACTTCATTTGTTGAAGATGACTCATTAGTTGCTGACGACGATGTTGTTGTTTCTGTGTTTGTTGTCGTATCATTATTTCTTAAATTGTATCCACAAACAAATGCAAAGTTATCATAATCAGTTGCCAAAATCTTGTAGATTGTTCTGGTGCCTTGGATGGAAAGATATGTATTAATGCCCTTTCATGAAAATAAGTTTAAATATTGCTTACCATTGAGAGTTTCGTTGTAAATGCCTTCAACTTTGTTCGGTTCAACCTTAAAGTTTATGGTGTAATTATCAGTCTGATTAATCCAAAGCTTTTTAGGATCAAGGCTGTATGTCACATGTGCAATAACGTTGCTAGTATTGTTTTGAAAATCTAGTTTTAAACATTGTTTGTTATTCTGCTCTTCCTTGCGGGCAACTTCAAACCATTCCCCTAGAAGCTAAAAATACACAAATTTGTAAAAAAAAAATCAGTCTTGATGTTTAAATTTTAAAGTGAAAACAAATTCCAAGATCTGCTTCAACATAATATTTCTTTTAGAGACTGGCTTGGGGATGGGCGGTTAAAAGGCGAGAGAAAAACTTTGACATTTAATTCAGCTGCTCCTCAAAGAAATAAAAACAGAACTCATTTCCTTGGGGACTCGTATTAGGGGAGCAGATTTGGGCTAATAGTCTTGAGCTTTCAATTTTCAATCAACCTTCTAATCCACCAAATCATAGACAGTTTCTACCGAATCATCCATAAAACATAAATATCCGTTCGATATCCGGTAATAATATCTATACTTTCACGATCACCAGATTTTTGATTATAAAAAACTCCAAAACTGAGCGATCTTCATATTTTTTTTTAAATGTTGAAAATGGAAAATCATCTGAGTACCAATTTTTTTTTTTTTTTTTTTATAATTAACGCGCGCACAAGGGATTATGTGTTTCCCTTTTAATGTAGAACACACTGCGCGGGCATTACGAAGATAGGGAGGGGAGAGATAGGAGGTGCCGATTAACATTGGTTTTGAATGTTTGCAGATCAAAATGGCAAGGGAAAATCCCGCCGGGTAAACTATTCCAAATCCATGTCGTTCGGCTAAAAAAAGAATCCCTATATTTTACGGTACGTCTGAAATTAGGCTCAAGGGTGAACTGATGAGCATTCCTTGCGAGACGAGTATTACGGGAGAAACTTTTAAGGGGAGGAATGCAACTGGCTACATGAACATTTTTTGTAAAAGAAACGATAAAATAAGGAAAGACAATTGTTATTATTGCCTTGAATGCTAACAAAATTACGTTCTTACGAATTACTCTTCCTAACTTTTTTTACGCAATTTAATTCTTAAATTTGTTTTTGTAATCTACACAAACAATCTTAACATACATACATACATTTATTGGCTCGACAGCTCCTTAAGGAGGCAAGGCCCAGTGATGTTTACTCTCAACCAATCTACAAGAATGGAACACTTTTTCGAGACAAAATTTACTTTTTGTGGTTTTTTTCAGTTCCTCGTAAGAGACAGTACCGCGGAAAAGAAGGTGGTTATGAGCGGGATTCGAACCCAGGCTCATTCGCTCAGCAGTCCGACACACTAACCACTAATCCACGTGGCACGACAATCTAACAAATTGTTAAAAAATGGAGTTTTCGTTTTGTTAAACTAAAACTTAAATTTAAATTAAATGTTTCCATTTTGTTTATAAGTCCGCCGTTAAAACGAAATTTAATAGAAAGTAATGAAGATGTGCCTTGTTTGAATTTCTTTGGCTGGTGACATTTTCCCCAAGACATAATCCCCTAAGTAAAATCTTCAGCAGAAAAAATTGCAAAGAGAGAATTCCTATGGCACAAATCCTTAAGTCAATATCTCCAAAACAAATATGTTCAAGTAGAACCTGCACTTCTAATATGCACTTCAGCCATATTGGGGTGCCATGAAATAAAGTCTTGCAAAAATGTCCAAAACGCGTTTTGGACCTTATTGAAATTTCAAAAGTGGAATGAAGTCATAAGACATTATTGCACTCAGTTTGGGAAGCAATTTTTGTAACTCCAAGTGCAAGCTAGAGCCGTTCGTGGGTTTTAAGTGAGAAAATAGTCACCCAATTCTCGATCTACTGCGCCGAAAAAAAATTCTTTCCTATCTCTCTAATTCTTTTAACTATACCTAGTGCTATGCAACATCCAGTTGCATTTTAAAATGCTTGTGCCTTACAGACACATAGTTTAAATATTATTATTATTATTATTAAAAGTCAAATTGTAAATAAAGGATGCAGTTCCGAACTTTACATACAAAAAACCTCGCAACCACCCCAAATCCTACAGTGATCCAAAGCAGGAGGGTTGCAGGGGGCGATTTTGTTAACTATTCTGTTCAAAACCACAATAGCTATTGTCAATGTGAGGCTTGTTTTGTAAATTGTGCTGACCCACTGCAACTGTCTTGCTTTTGGGTCCCTATAAGATTTGAAGTTGGTGTATGTACATTTCGGAACAGCACCCCATAAATATTTTTTTACGTGAATAATTTCAGTCGATAATTTTTGAGTCACGTCAACAGCATATTTCTGATCAAAACTGGTTGTGGCATTTATAATATAATAACTTTCTTTCATCTTTGGAGACCTCCACAAAATTTTTAACCACGGAAATCTATGATTGATTCCTGAACCCTGATATGACTGAACAATATTATCACATGCAACTCTCATGAATCCTATTTCTTCTCCAGAATTGTCTTTAACTATAACTTATTGAGAAATTTCTGGTTCATATACATTAATAATTGCACATGGATTGTGTTCTTCAGGATTATTTTTTTTTAGCTAGTCTTCTATTTCGGGTACAGCACCCAATTGTTTTTACTTGCGATTATAGGGACTATAGGTAAGACAAATTATGCATTTGTAAAAAAAAATTCTAATAATCAAACATGTCATTACGATCATAAAGAAGACTAAAAAAGTGGTCGGGAAAAAATATCTGTATGTCTGTCTGGGTGTATAACGAGCTAAAGCCTAAACGGGTTAAGCAATTGCTTTCAAATTTGGTATGTGTGTATCTTTTGGCATTCCTCAGAAATAAAATTGAAATTTTATCGTTAAGGAAAAGCTTATTTTACTCGAAAACGGCTCTAACGATTTTAATAAAACATTTTGAGAATTTTGTTTTGTTTTTTTTTTTAATTTTTGTATTTCTTGTTAACGGGATTCCTGGCAAATTTTATATTTGAGAACATCTAAGTAGCCAAATTAATTCTCAATATCAAAATTTTGAATAACTTTTTTTTCTAACTGAAATTAATTTTTGAATCAATATAATTAAAACAAATAAAAAAAAATATTTTAAATGTATCATATGTATATTAATAAAATCTAAAAAAATGTTTACCAAAATTAAAAAAAAAAATCATTTTAATCAAAACCAAATTTATGGAAAAAGTCAATTAACTGTACCTTTAATATAACGATTTTTTTAAAATTTTTGGCTTCCTCGGCAGCGGCTTTGTGGATTTTTGTCAAATTTTATATTTGAGAAGATCTAAGTAGGCAAATTATTTTTGCATATCAAAATTTTGAATTACCTTTTGTTTCTAATTAAAATTAAATTTTTTTTTTGAAAAATCAATAATTTTAAAACTAATCAAAAAAAATTATTTTTAATTTAAATCATGTATATTAATAAACTGTAAAAACTGAAAATAAAAAAAACAGGATTTTATCAAAATGCGTCGTACAATTTACGAAATAATTTTTTTCATAAATTCGTTATTATACAAGACGTGTGAAAGTGTTTTTTAGCTCAAATATTAACGGTACCTGTCATTTAACCGTAAAGTAAAAGATTATTTTCTTGGAAACGGCTCCAAGAATTTTTATGAAAAAATATCATTGTACTATTGTAGGTGTAGGTTATGTTTTGGTGGAAAACAAAAAAATCAAGATGGTGGGCTAAAAACGGTACCTCCCATAGAATCGTTTCTTTCTTCGACTTTCTGAAAAACTAGTCACCCGATTTCAATCAAAATTGATGCTCGGGAAGATGTTGGTAGCCCATGTAATTTTATTTTAAAATATTTTCGAAAACTACATTAAATTTTTTTTTTATTTTTAATAATTTTCTTAATTTTTTTTTTCAAAAATCAATATTTTGAAACCGGCTTAATTTTGCATTCCTAAATTATTTTTTTTTATTTTTTGGCAAAAAACAATCTATTTCACATATTTTAGCCACAAAATGGCGTTTAATTTTTTTCCGCTGAAAACTATTCTACTTTTCCAAACAATCAAACGTTAGAAAATCGAAAAAAGAATTTGAAGTTTCTTTAATATTTTTCAAATTTTATTCGAAGCTCTGGCCGCACATAAGAGCAAGTACGTGCGATCCAGTCGTGCATTTTTTACTTGCGATTTAGGTACTAAAATCCAAGTTATGGATTCGTGCAAAAAAAATATCTAACAATCAAACATGACATTACGATAATAAGGAAGTTGAAAAAAGTGGGTCCGCAAATTCCGTCCGTCTGTTTGTCTGTTCGCGCCTCTACAGCCTAAACGGATTAGCCGATTTGCTTCAAACTTGGTATTTAGTATATATTAGGTAGTATCTCGGGGGGATGTTTTTTATTTTTGTTCTAGGTCGAAAAATAACGGTACCTGCCATACAGTTTTTAACAAAAAGTTTGATTTTCTCAAAAACGGCTATAACGATTTTGATAAAACTTTCAGGGTGCTATTTTTTTACAACAATACATATTTCAGTTAGAACGAATTTTTTGAAATTTGTTCTATAACGGTACTTCTCATATAACCGGTTTTTTTCAAATGCGGTTTTATCTTAAACTGATATCCCGATTTCAACCAAATTTTGCACACACGAAACCAATTATAATTCAATTAATATTGCATTTCAAAATTTTCAAAAACTTTTTTTTTCGAGTTTTTAATTTTCTAAAAAAAAAATTTGGTTTTCGAATATTTTGAAAATGAGTTGATTGAATTTTTTTAAATAATTATCCCAAATGAAAACTACAGATGTCCTTATAATGACATACTAGAATAAAATTTAAAATATTTTTTTGAAAAGTTTAAAAAAAAACGACTTTTTAATAAAACTGGTCGAATGCTTTTCAATATTTTTTTTCTCGATAGACATTTAGTTTTCAAATTTTATTGCATACTTAGTTTTTAAGAGAAAACTTTTAAGCTAATTAAAAAATATAAGAATTTTCTAAAAAAAAATGTTTTTTTTATTTTAATAGACGTGTGGTTTTCAATCTGGCAATACTTCTTTTCATTCATTTTTATTGAAGAACCTTGATTGCGGATTGATCGAGAATCGACAAAAAGTATTAGAACTTAACTCGTGCAACAATTGGAGATGTGCCCATCCACTTTATGGCTTACAAAATCCAACTCGTGAAAGAATTGACGCCGAACGACCATCAAGCGCGTCACACGTTCGGTGAATGGGCCCAAAACGAGATGGCCACCGATCCCGATTTTCACAAAATTGGGCCTCGGCTGGAACTTATTCGAGCCAGTCGCAGCGGCCACTTCCCCGAAATCATTTTTAAAACATAATGCAAATTCCTATCTTTATAATCAAGCTAAATTCTTGGCCATAACATTAAACCATATGCGTTTTATTTCTTCTTGAAAACCGCACGTTTAAAAAAACACCCTTTATATACATACATATGCAGCCACTTAGCAATTATCTAACATAAGAACAAGTTCGTGCGACCCAGTCGTGCATTTTTTTAAATTTATTCGACGATGTGACCGCACATATGAGTAAGTACGTGCGATTCAGTCGTGCAATTTATTTTACTTGCGAATATAGTTACTATAAATAAAGCAAGTTTTGGATTCGTGAATTGAATTCGTGGCATTCTCGGTAACGGCTTATTGGATTTCAAGAAGCCAAATTAATTCTGCATAACAATTTTTTGAATAATTTAATATTTGTATACAAAATTAATTTTTGAATTGTTTTTTTTCAACTGCATTCGAAAATCTGATTTTTTTCTTAGCTAAAAGTAAATAACAGGATCTTATCAAAATCCGTCCTATAATTTTCGAAATACCTTTTTCATGAATTCAATGATATTTAGTACGTGTGATGTGGTACTCCATTTTACTAGAAAGCGTTAATTGTTGTAGTTTTGGCATTTAATAGGTTCATATCGAGTGATTTTTCTATGTAAATGTTTCTATATATTAAATATCTTGGCATGTAAGAGCAAGTACGTGCGAATCATTTGTGTCCATTCTTTTCTGTTTAGCAGGTAATGTTTTCGATGTTTAATTTCGCAAAAACTTCAAGTCCACAAGAACGCTGGCAAGATGTATAGTTTAAACCAAATCACTTGGCCAACGGTCAGTTGCGTAGAGAGTGGATTCAATGGAACAAAAATGGTGCTCAAGAGATTTAATGAGTAAAATGCCAGAAATGAAATACTTTTCTTTAAAACTGCATAATAAGCCATGGTCATACCTCATGTAAAGAAAGTCTATCGCTGGAATGTGATTGTGTGTATGTGTATCTTTCAAAATTCCTGAGATGAGCAGAGATATTTGAAGAGAGCAGTAGAATGACCAAGAATAATTCTATATTCCTTGCTTCTACCATTGATGCCGTTAAGAATTTTCAACCATCCCTACAAATTTTAGCGATCAAATTCAGTTTTCCCAGAAAAGTGAAAGTATTAACAGTAATTGACGAGAGCCTTCGAAAAACTTCGGGCCTCTGAAATCTACTGGCCCGGGGGGCCCGGGGGTAATCCAACCATCACCCACTCTCGTCAGCCCAGGGTGTGAAAACATAAACCACCAAATGGATTTTTATGAAATTTTCAAGGTTAATTTTAGTTTTGTCCAGGGATGTTTCCTGTGAAGGTTTGGTCCCGCTAGCATTTAGTTAAAATAAAGAAATTTAATTTCACATTAAATACATACTTTTTTCTTGGGCGTAGCAATGCGCGCCGGATACCACTAGTTTTAAATAAAATTCACAAAGCCATTTCCAAAATATCCGTTTTTCAAAAATAGTTAAAAATATTGAAGATGTAGGAAACAAAAAAATTGTCACGCAATTTAATCGACAATTGTTTGGGTAATAATGAATTTATTTCTTTTAACAATTTTGATTACCGTTATTGCAGTAGTCCATAGATTTTTGTTTTTAAAATTCTTAAACGTGTTTTCTAGAAATATAAGCTTTTACTCAACACTGTTATATGAATGTCATATCATGAAGTTACTTCTATGTTATGGTTTTCATATTATAAAGTGCCTACGGGCGACTTTTTTTTATTCTTTGACTAATTTTTAGAATTTTAGTAATATAAGATATTCATAGCGAGAGAGACTTAAGTTGAGTGGAAGAACTTTAACCACTTTGATCGGGACTCACTAAAAATATCACATGATAAAAAAACAGACATCTCTAAAATTTAAAATATATGTAGATAGCCACGTCGCTCATAATCCAGTCTTAACAATGGAAGATGGTAGAAAAAACAATATTAAACAGAATTTCACTTATCGTGGATCTAAGCCAAGTTTTGGCAAATTCTATTGACGCCAATGTACAGTTTTCAAAACTATTTGACCGATTATCACTCGGCCGAGGGAGTCTAATTACAAATTTTGTCATAAGACTTTCACTAACTCCTAAGATCACATGTTCCTAAAAAGTCATTGTGGCTTGATAACATTCACTAATGATTTGAGGCAATTTGTAAATTGAATTCAGTTCAAGTGATGACCTCACCACGATACCATAATTTCACTTCACTTTAAGCACTGATATTTCAAGGGATACTTTGGTTTCCCGAAGATTCTTAAAGGCTTTTCTATTCAATCTCATTGCAGTTTTAAATCAATCACAAATCACTTTCACTCACCAAAGTAGAATTCACAGTGGCGGCTGTAGCGTTTTGACACGAAACTGGTCCTTTACTGGTTTCAGAATCTTCAGCAGAAGCCACGCTTGATAAAAGAACTACTCCAAAAAACGCCAAAGTAAGGTATAATCCAAATTTACTGAATGATTCCATTTCTTCTACTCTCTAAGCTCGGGTTTGAATAAAGACAACGGTCGTTATAAGTTATCAACGTTAAAATTAAAATTGGGAACTACGAAAGACTATGTCTTAACTTTTATACCACTTCGTGCTGGGAGCTAAGATTACAACGCCCACTGATAAGTTAAAATGTACAATGATGATTCATGATATAAGTGGTGTTTTGTTTCTGGCTACGAAAATGATGGGGTAGCCAAAAAATGTACATTTTTTATCCTTATCATTTAGGCACAGAACACTTGTTGTTTTTTGACTGCTGTTTCTTTTTTTATCCAACATTATTTCGATAAAAAACTCATTTCCCAATAAAAAAACGTTGGTTATTTTTTGATGATAACCCGTGCTTGTTAATTGAAACCTATTTTGCAATTAATAATTGATTGGTTCCCAAAAAGAGATAAATAATTTGAAAAAAAAATAAGATATGAATAATGAATACTGAATGCATTCAGATTTTTTTATTTTTTATTGTAACAAGAACATGTGATCTAATTATTTGTAAATTTAGCCTCGTTGAAAACTATATAAAACTGAATAAAGTTCACATTGACTTAAAAAGGGCCTAATATGGCGATCATGAAATCATCATATCAAATATTTTTAACGTTTAATTTCCAATGTTTTCATTTGATAAAAATAAATCGGTGACAAATAACTCGAACAACGTTCGCAAATCGTGCAAATTTATTACCAAAATAATGGTTCGGTTCGGTGGACCAGAGTATCGAAGAAGGCCCGAATGAGTACATCCGCCATCGCGCGCAACAATTGGAGCTGTGAACATCCACTTTATGGAAGATTTTGCGGAAGGATCTTGGTTTAAGGGCTTACAAAATCCAACTCGTGCAAGAATTGATGCCGAACGACCATTAAGCGCGTCGCACGTTCAGTGAATGGGCCCAAAACGGGATCCCAATCTACCGATCCCGATTTTCACAAAATTGGGAAAATTAGGCCTCTCGGCTGGAATTTATTCGAGTCAGCTGCGGCGGCCAATTGCCCCAGTTTAGCTTTAGGACATAATGGCAAACCCTTATCTTTATAATTAAGCTAAATTATTGGCTATAGCAGTAAATAATATTAATTTTATTTCTTCTTGAAAACCACACGTCTAAAAACAGCACCCTTTACATTATTATTCTGTCAGATAGGTGTTATAACTATATGAAGTACCATCTCTAATTATTGTGCACTAACTACCTCTCACATTCATTATATATTATTATATATTAAAGCCATATATATTAGTGTGTAATTAAGTATTAAGAACTCTTTGTACGTATTTTGGAAATAATAAAGTCAGTCTTAAGCAACAGCTCAATCGAGTATCCTCATTAGACTTATCAATAGGTATTGATTATCTAATCCATACACCGAAAATCTTCCGAAATAATAGCTGCGTCGAAAAATTCGAGTATAGCAGAAGAAATTAGGTAAAAGTCTGCTATTTTTGGCATTTTTAGGGTTATTAAAGATAACCGTCATATCTTTGTAAGTAATTGACATACAATAGTCAATATTGTAGAAATGGTCTAAAAAATACAAAATACGCTTAAACGTTTCTTAACGTAGGACATAAGCAAACAAAGTTATTAATGAAAAACCAAAGAAAGGTTGAAAATTTGCAGCCCCCCACCAAATTTTTTGCAATTTCCAAAACTTGAGAAAATTCTAGATAACCACCCCTTAACAATATCTTAATGTTTCATTAAGTTCCGACTTTTTCTTCAACTTTATCTGTAGTTACATTTTTTGTGGGATGAGCCAATATTTTTATCCGGATGGCAGCAAAACTAAAAATTTTAATGGACCATTTTCAAAGCGCCATAGCTCGGTCGTTATATTGTTTATAGAGCTGCGGTTAGGCTTAAATTGTTGGAAATTTAATGGACTTAAAAACAGTACGTAATTTGTCGAAAAAAGCATAATTTATGACTTTTAGAGCAAACAATGCAAAAAATCCCAAAATGTTGCAGTTTTTCGGCGGCTGCGCAGAGAGCACGAGTTTTTCGAAGGTGCATATTTGGATTAACACTACCCTAACTGGTCCATACAGCATACCAAAAATGCAGAATTAAATCAAGTTTAACGATTTTAGAAACTGGGCTAATAGGAACTATTTACTTTTAATTTTTTTTCTGAAATCTTGAGTTTGAAAAGTTTTTTCAAAAGTTTTTATAGATATTTAATGTTTAAGAAACTTCATTATAAATCAGACTTTTGGCTCCAAAAAAAGACATCGCACATTATTTTAAGTGTTGCCGTTGTTTTTAATTATATTTTTTTCTAATGCTAGTGCTGTTATAGAAAATTGCTCTTTCCGCCTAAAGGTGGAAGATAGACCTCCTCCTCCCATGGTAAATAAATTGCACGACTGGATCGCACGTACTTGCTCTTATGTGCGGTTACAGCTTGGAATAAAATTTGAAAAATATTTAGGGAACTTCAAAGATTATATTCGATTTTTCTGACTTTTGATTGTTTGAAAAAAGTACGTAAAATAGTTTTCCGCGGAAAAATTTAAACGCCATTTTATTTCTTTAAAAAATGTGAAAAAGTGAGATTTTTTTTTTCAAAAGCGTTAGAGCCGTTTTTAAATAAAACGGTTATTTTTTAACAATTTTTTTTAAAAAATAAAAAAAAATAATTCAAGAAAACAAACTTAAGCACAAAAATAACGTACATTTAAAAACAAAATTTAAAAAAAAATTCACTTACCCGTTTTCAAAATATTGATTTTTACAAAATAAAATTTAAAAAAATTATTAAAAATACAAAAAAAAAGTTTTCGAAAAAAAATTAATGCAAAATTACTCAGGCTATCTACATCTTCTTGAATATCAATTTTGATTGTAATCGGATCACCAGTTCTCGAAAAATTGGAAGAAAAAAAACCGGTCCTATGGGAGGTACCGTTTTTAGCCCACCGTATTAAATTTTTTTTTTCACCAAAATATAATGCATATCTACATTAGCACACTGATTTTTTTTATAAAAATTCTTGGAGCCGTTTTCGAGAAAAAATAAGCTTTTACATAACGGTTACATGACAGGTACCGGGGAAACCGTTTAGGCTGCAGTCCAAAATACATCCGAACAGACAGACAGACGGACAGAATTTTGCCAGTAACTCAAATATGTTTCTCTATCATCGTAATGTCATGTTTGATTGTTATCTCAAAATTTTTAATCTGCACGAATGCATAACTTGTATTATAGTACCTATAATCGCAAGTAAAAATGTTTGTAGTCAGTCCCTCTACAAGAAAATTCATTATTAATTTGCGACGCCAAAGTTATCGTACTCTCCCCGCTATACAATTTAGAAACTGTCAAATTACGAAAATATCGTTTTTTTGGTGCTTGGTTCTGAATCGATGAATTGTATAAATGTGGTTCACTACGAATTTTTACAGAAGTCGAAAACACGAATCTGAGATGGCGACAGGTGTGGGTTTGTTTCGAGTAAATCAACAACAGGTGCAGTCCAAAGTATAAGAATCAGAATGGTTAAACACTGGGATTCCTGAAGAGATTTGCATATTTTGTTTTTCGTTTAAAACAAAAACTGCTCCAAAAATAAACACGCAACGCTTACATCATTGTAACGGGTGATTTTTTAAGAGCTTGAGAACTTTAAAAAAAAAACGCATAACATTTGCAAAATCTCATCGGTTTTTTATTTGAAACGTTAGATTGGTCTATGACATTTACTTTTTGAAGATAATTTCATTTAAATGTTGACCGCGGCTGCGTTTTAGGTGGTCCATTCGGAAAGTCCAATTTTGGGCAACTTTTTCGAGCATTTCGGCCTTAATAGCCCGAATTTCTTCGGAAATGTTGTCTTCCAAAGCTGGAATAGTTGCTGGCTTATTTCTGTAGACTTTAGACTTGACGTAGCCCCACAAAAAATAATCTAAAGGCGTCAAATCGCATGATCTTGGTGGCCAACTTACCGGTCCATTTCTTGAGATGAATTGTTCTCCGAAGTTTTCCCTCAAAATGGCCATAGAATCGCGAGCTGTGTGGCATGTAGCGCCATCTTGTTGAAACCACATGTCAACCAAGTTCAGTTCTTCCATTTTTGGCAACAAAAAGTTTGTTGGCATCGAACGATAGCGATCGCCATTCACCGTAACGTTGCGTCCAACAGCATCTTTGAAAAAATACGGTCCAATGATTCCACCAGCGTACAAACCACACCAAACAGTGCATTTTTCGGGATGCATGGGCAGTTCTTGAACGGCTTCTGGTTGCTCTTCACTCCAAATGCGGCAATTTTGCTTATTTACGTAGCCATTCAACCAGAAATGAGACTCATCGCTGAACAAAATTTGTCATTTTCGTCAATTTGTCACATTTCGAACCGAACACTGATTTTGGTAATAAAATTCAATGATTTGCAAGCGTTGCTCGTTAGTAAGTCTATTCATGATGAAATGTCAAAGCATACTAAGCATCTTTCTCTTTGACACCATGTCTGAAATCCTAACCTCAAAAAAATCACCCGTTATATACATTTTCTGCAATGGATATACAAAGCTTACATCCGAAAACTTACGTGAGATGTTCATGGAATAAAACAGAAGTGGTGTGTTCATAAAAATTGTCTGTCCGGATCTTACATACGAATGTAAATTTCGGATAATGTAAAAGAGTATGAGAGTAAAGCGACCGGAACTAAAACAAAAATGCATGACAGTAAGAGACAGTTCGAGAGAGATAATAAGGAGCACTAAAAATCGTAAAAAGCTTATAAATTAAGAGTACCACCATAGATAGATTACAAAGTCAATTAGCAAAACAAGTTCTTTAACATGGATATTTTGTAGGAAATTTAATTTCCTACAAGTTTTCTATATAATTTGTTTTCTAGGACACAAAATACGAGTTATGTGTGAATATAGAAATAACTGTAAAAAACAAAATGGCGCCATAACGACAACAGTTGCAATTGTGGAAAATATGATTTTTGGCTCGTGTACTGATACTCTTTTGAATACCGAAGACAAATATCGCCCAGTAGTTTTTTTCCCAGAGTACCATATAATGAACTCCAAATGCATTGTACTAATATAAGTCGCAGGTTTTCATCTTCCATTTGCCCGGCCTATCGGATTTCTTCCTAGTTAACTGCTCTGTTTATGGTCGGAAAGAAACCCCGATCTATAACACGACCCACAACCTTGAGGATCATGTTTTTAATGTAACTGGATTAAACACTCCTTGTCCTCATAGACCCGAGATCCGAAAACTTTTTAGTAGCCCCCAAAAGGTGTTCTCTAATTAGCTCCGCACGAATGGAACTGTAGACCATATCTTTGATTCGATCTAGAGAATTATTCCGCTGCCGCCTCCTTCTTTTGCTGCCTTATAACCACTTTGCATAAGGTTCGAAGTTGCTACCCAGTTGAGGTATTAAGCTATCAGATGTTAATGTTAGCCACGTGGAAACTCTTTGACATTTAAATAAAGAAAAATTAAAAGCATTTTTAACAATTAACTATTTTATTAGCCACTTAAATTAAGAAACATTTTTCAAACAAAATTAAATTAGAAAATTTATTAACTTTAATAGAGAAAATATGATCAATGTTATCATCATGGGCTTCGTTATTCCAGCGCTATTACATCTGCAATAGAGAACAAAATATAGATTGAATTTTCGAACCCTAAAAACCATTCATATTTTCATATATGTACGTACGTACCCTTCTGACTGATTGACCTCGAAAAGGTTCAGAAAACCATCAAACGATCCTTGAGCAGTGACAACAATTTCATTGATAGAAGTTTTATTGATATCCTGTTCCTTGCTGAAGATAAAATATGAATCTTTGGTTGGTTCTTCCATAGAAAATCCACATACAATTGCAAAACCGTTTTCTACAAGAAGGACTTTATACATTGTTGTTGTATCTGTTTTATAGGGTGAAAATTAATGTGTTAATTATTATCTATAATTGTCTTGATCATACTAAGTCAGATTAACTTTTTAGAGAAAATGTCTGTTCAAGCTTAACAATACTTGAAGAGCTTTTGCTTCCAAATATCGGATACGCGATAGAGGCATCCTGGTCTCCCAAATTTCCACCTTGTGAATGTCGAAACATTTTCTGCACTGAAATTCTACCATGGTCATTAGTTATTTCAATTTCAATACACTGTTCTCCATTGAGAATGTTATTGAAGGTCTTTTGTAGAATTAAATACCAGGATCCGATTACCTGAAAATAAAAAAAATATGGCACATGTTGTATGCAAGAGTTTGGTAAAACAGGTCATGGTTAATAAAGTTCCGAGAATCTTACGGAACAAGTACTTCCTCTTTGTTTTAAAGTTAAGAAATATGTTTTTAACCTTTTCTAATCTTGCAGATGTTGCAGCTGCGAAACTGCATCTCTCTGTTTGGCCCATTACCAACACTACACTCAATCCGAATAGTAGAACAAATGATATGAAAATTTGTTTCGTATTTAAAAAACAAACCATTTTGTAAATTTTGTAAAAAGAAACTTTTAACTCTTCCACTTCAAAAAACAGACTAAATTGGCAATTTCACTTTCAGTTTTTAGGTGAATAAACGATATGAACCTTATTTATGATCGAGTTGACTCACCTCATTAATACATATTTCGTCTGAATCATGGTCAATGCAGTGTTTTGATTATGGTTTCATGCGGAGGAAAAGATATGGTACATTCACCAGAATGACTATCCTGAACGGCTTTTAAATGTCAGAGTTTCAAATGTTGTACAATTAACCATGGTTTCACTATTGTTTTATCTGCTTAATCATCATCAAAAACTAACCAAACAGCAAAGAGCTATCCAAAAAAGTCGTCAAGGTCAGAAATAATAGTTCATCAGTCAGAAATCTCTTTTTTTTATAATTTACGCGCGCACAAGGGACTATTTGTTTCCCTTTTAATGTAACACACTGCGTGGGCATTAGGAAGATAGGGAGGGGAGAGATAGGAGGTGTCGATTAACATTGGTGTTAAATGCTTGCAAATTGAAATGGCAAGGGAAAATCTATCCGGGTAAGCCATTCCAAAGTCGTGTTGTACGGCTAAAAAAAGAATCTCTATATTTCACGGTACGTCCGAAATTGGGCTCAAGGGTGAACTGATGGGCATTCCTAGCAAGACGAGTATTACGGGCGAAACTTTTAAGGGGAGGAATGCAGCTGGCTACCTCGAGTGAACATTTTTTATAAAAGAAACGATAAAATAAGGAAAGACATGAAACATTGCGTCGGTGTTCGAGAGGGGCAATTGTTTCAGCGGCAGTTCTATTTCCTATCAATCTTAACGCTCGATTTTGAATTCTATCAAGCAGGTTTGTGAAGCACCTGCCCAGAGGTGGGAGTTATACTCGAGTTTAGGGCGTATAAACGCTTTATAGATTGTAGCCAGATCAGATGGGGAAAAGTACTTCTTACACCGATACAGAAAACCTAAGCACCTACTAGCATTCTTAGCGATCTGAAATATATGGTCGTTCCAACGGAGGTTGTCGTTGACACACATACCGAGTACTGAGAGCTTTTCGGTTTCTTCGATGTAAGTGCCATTCATTAACAATGGCATTAGGAGTATGTTAAGCTTTAACGACAGAAGACAGCATTGAGTTTTCGAAGCATTAAACTCCACACGATTCCTATTACCCCATTTGACAATGCTGTATAAATCGGAGTTTAATGAGCTTGACATACGGCACCGTTGCAATTGTACGTCCGAAGGCAAAGGACGTGAATTATCGAACGAATATGAAAAGCTGAGGGTAGAGTCGTCAGCAAAACAGTTAAATGGATTAGAAGTAACAGACAGAAGATCATTTATAAAAATGAGGAAAAGAGTCGGAGACAGAACAGAGCCCTGGGGCACACCAGCATTTATTTTGTAGGAATTAGACTTGAATCCGTCTAACACAACTTGTATTGAACGATCCAGAAGATAGCTTCTAATCCAACGAACAAGAATATCATCGATCCCAAAAGCACGCATTTTCGATAAGAGAGCTTCATGCCAAACTCTATCAAATGCCTTGGAGATATCAAGAGCAATAATCTTACTTTCACCAAAGCGATGTAAAGATTTGTTCCACTGTTCGGTGAGATATGCCATCAGATCACCAGTGGAACGGTGGCTGCGGAAGCCATACGGTCATGGATAAACTTTCGATCTTCGAGATATTCCTTAAGCTGACGGTTAATAAGTGTTTCCATGACCTTAGAAAAAAGGGATGTCAGTGCTATGGGTCGGTAGGAGGAGGGGGAGGATGGGTCACCTTGCTTAGGGACAGGCTGGACAAATGCTGTTTTCCATCTTCTAGGAAAGATTCCAGAAGAGTAGGAGCGATGGAAAAGCTTACGCAGTGGCTTTGCCAGTGTGGAAGAACACCTTTTCAGAAGAATCGGGGTATACCATCCGGGCCAGCGGATTTGTGTATATCGAGATCTTTGAGAACTCTTGCTACTGTACGAGTGCGGAAAAAAATTGTCCCATGGAAAAATTTACATTCTCAAGTACAGGAGGGGCAACGTTGCTTTGAGGCAGCGTGGAGCTGGCAGCGAAATGGGCGGCGAGCAAGTTTGCCTTCTCTGAAGAGTAAACAATTGGTTTGTTATTGTCGATGAGCGTTGGAACCGAAGATGTCGAGAAGATTTTTATATTTTTTTACAAATGACCAAAAATTTTTACTGCCTTTAAGGCACTGCAGAATTTTTTGCCGTAATTTTTGGTCATGCAAAAATTTGGTTCTTTCTATAACGGAGTTGCATGAGTTCCTTGCTTGTTTGTGCTTTTTCCGATTTTCCTCTGTAGGGTTGACTTTTTAAGATCGGAAACTTACTTCATTGAGCCTGATAGCTTCTTTACACTCAGAATTAAACCAAGACTTTTCTTTAGGTTTGATGCTTTTTACTCTGTTAGGATTAAAAGCACGCATCCCTAGAAGAATCACATTTGTGATCATTTCAGCACTGGCATCAATGTCACTATCGAGGAAGCATAGTGACCACTTAAAGTCTCGGAAAAAAATATTCAGGCCGTCCCAGTTGGCTTTCTCGTATTGCCAAACGGTCCTGGTGGGAAGTTTTTTTTTAACTGGATGGGTGGAGGATGAGAAATTAGCTGAAATGATACAATAGTCTGAAGTGCCAAATGGAGAAGTTACACTAATGGTATATTTATCAGGGTGAGAAGTAAGAAACAAGTCAAGAGTATGGGCGGCTTGCCCAGCAACATCCGGTATACGCGTTGGCACATCGATCAGTTGGGTAAGGTGATGTAACCCGGCAAGAGCTCGACATACCTTCCTTCGGGTGTTGTCTGAACAGAATAGCGGAGCCAATTGGAATTGTGTACATTGAAATCGCCCGCAATAACGATTTCAGTGCGAGGACAAAGGGAAACAATTTTCGAGATGGAATCAGACAGCGCATCAAACTCGTTACAAGTCGAATTGTTGTCGCGATTTGGACTCCTGTAAATAAAACAATAATGAATGACAAGCTTGCGGACAGTGAATTTGAGCCACAAGAAGTTAAAGTCCGTGTTGGAATATTGCCCATATTGGGGAAGGCTCTGGCAAGCAATATCATTCCTAACATAGACCACGAGACCATGATGGGAAAAGAGTAATGGCACCAAGCCATACCCATGTAGAGCAAATTCTGATAAATCAGTATTTACTCCAACCTGGGTTTCACTTAATGCCAAAACAGATGGCCTGTATTGAACAGTATAGACGTACACGTGAAAGAAATTCTTTCTTATACCACGAACATTAGAATACACAACACAAAATCACTTACCATTTCAAAATACTAACACACAAAACACAATTCTGACTAAGTCGAACCATGCAGTGAAAATCCAAATTAATCTCTGTAATAAATTATTGATATAAAATATAATGAAATTATAGCTTTATTTAATTTTTATTTTCTTATTTTTTTCTCAATACTGTTTTACATTAACTATGTTAAAAAAAAATGGTTAAAAATGTTTAACTGAACCCCACATTCATTAAAATTAATAATTATTTTATATACCATATAAAGGTTTATTCGATACTAGTTTTAGTAACTACAAAATGAAACCAATTATTCTTTATTAAAATACATTTAAATTAATTGTAATTTAAATAACATAAAATAAAAATTAATTTATAAAAAAAAAAAACTAACCAAAATACACTTTTCAAATCCAGTGATATCCTTTGCTGGTAGTTCTTGGATGTTCCTCCCTTAAATAAATCCACGAAACGGTTTGATTTTCATCTTTTTGCACGGAGTTTTCCACACTTTTCCATACCATCAACTTCAGTTAAGAACCATCTCAACGAGAGGAATTTAATCTTAAATGATTTTTGCAGTTTTTTTGCTATCTTGTGTTAAGATGTGAACGCGCATCATCGTCATTCGTGCCATCAACTGAATGTACGATACCAGAATAAATAATTTCCAGAATATACCTGGCAGTAGGGTGCAGTGTCACTTTTTGTCGCGCTGATGAAAAGGAGGTATTTCATTTATTTACTTTCCCAGCTACAAGGATTGTTCTGGAATCCAAAGCAGACCAATCATGGTACTGACCATTTCAGTTTGAGAATTTTGTAAGTAAGAGTCTTTCCCATTTCTCATTTTTACTTGCGATTATAGGGACTATAAGGCAAAAGTTTAGGATTCGTGAATATAAAAAAAGAGTTGGTTGTCTGTAAAGTCGGTTAACGGACAATAATTTTACGTGACAACGTCATAAAAAACATGGATGGCAGCAACAGCAACATACAGCCCGTTTATTTACACCCACAAACCCTCTTGTTAAATACACACACACACACCCCAATATCTACATCTACTTTCTACTTTAACAAAACTCCGCCTATTTTGTATTTCTTTTTCTCTTCTTGTACTTTTTTAATTTAAGTGAAATTATTTTGGGAATTTGCGCCTGTTCTTTTTCATGTTCACCTGGTGCTTGCGATCGCTTTTGGTTGAAAGAACCACAGTATCACGGTTAGCATGAGTCTGCATGATTTCGTACGTGTAGCCTGTCATCGATTTATAAAACGTTACAACGTCGTTGAGATAACAATCAAAAATGACATTATGATCATAGGGAAGCCTAAATAAGTTAGTGGGCAAAAATGTCTGCCTGTATGTCTGTCAGTATGTATAACGAGCTGCAGCCTAAACGCCTTATGCGATTATCTTAAAATTTGGTATGTGTGATTCTTTTGGTATTCCCCAGAGAGAAAATTGAAATTTTATTTTTTTTTTGAAAATAACGGTACCTGCCTGTTTTTTTGTAGGTATTAGCTATTATCTTGTCAAAACCAAATTTACCGGAAAAGTCTATTAACGGCACCTTTCGCATAACGGTTTTTGACGTAATAACGTCTTATAAATCGGTAACGGCAACAATATGTGGTTTTTTCAACCAAAATCGATTGCAAACGTATTCTGAGAACCAGGCGAACATCAGATGTATATATGTGTGTATGTATGTCGAGTATGTACTCCTTAACCGCCAAACGGATTTTAGTGAAATTTACAGGGTATATATAGTTTTGTCCAGGGATCGTTCCTGTCAATGTTTGGTCCCGCTAGCATTATCGCATTGCACATTAAGGGGCCAGTTATAGCGTGTTTGTGTGTTAGAAAAGTATTTAAAACATGAAAATTATGTCAATCAATTGAAATAATTTATTTTGACAAAAAACAAACCCGGGAAACAGTATTTTTTATTAAAAAATCATTTATTTATTTTAATGATGAAAATTGGTTTTAATGAACAGCTGATTTTCATTTGACAGAATAATGAAACATTTCGTTCCAGTGTTTGTGGTCCATTTTTTTAATGTACCAACCCATCAGTAAAAAGTTTATTGAAGCATTTTGCATCATTAAAACAAATTTGAGGTTATGGCTGGTGTGGTTGGCCTGTAAATTCTAACACAACTTTAATGATCGCTTTAACTACCCGTACGTAAAAAATTCCAGTTTCCAGCTGTTTCAACTTTTAATGATGGATTTTTAATGATCGCTATAACTGGCATGGCGCCTAAACTTTGTATTTTCTAGGGCGTAGTAGGAACGGCAGCTTATATTTTTTGGAAAGTACAGAGTAAGAGCTTTTATAATGATGTATTTAAATGTAAAGCTTGAAGTTGATCAAATATTATAGATTTGATCTTAACAAACATGTTTATTGTGTATGTTAGCAGTTAATCCGGGTTGCCAGGTATTTTGAATAGTGCCACAGTTGTATGTGCCAATGTTTTAAGAATAGTTAAAGTCCCAGCTTTCATTTAATGGCAAGTTTTTTAACTAACGTCTTCAGAAAAGTAATTGTTTTTGTTAAAAAAATAACGTAAAATATTAAAAGTTGCAATAAAACTAAATTTTCTTAAAACATTAAAGATTTTGAAAAATGCAAAACTAATTTATTAATTATTTATAGATTCTTAACTTTCATTTGGTATATTGTGCTTGCATGAACAAAATCAACCAAATTCTGAAGCTATAAAGCAAAATGCGTTCTCTGCACTTTTTTCATTATAGCAGGGTTGCCAAGTGCATCGGACCATTTTAAGTATGGCAAGCCTATATTTTTATTAACAGTACAGTCAAACTTTGAATTTAGTATTATTTTGAACCATTAACTCGATGGGCTAAGTAATTATCGAAAAAGGTGCTCTTAAGAAGGGGGCTGCAAACCCCTTCGGCCATTTTTAATTAGGCAGCCTTATATTTTTTGTTCTATCTCGTCGAGCTCTATAGTTTGGAACTTATTTAAACCACTAACTCGATGGGCTAAGTCATGGTCAAAAAACGCACCGCAAGTGACCTGTTTTAGACGCTATCGTCCCCAAATTTTATAGTCAAGCTATGTTTATTGTATTTCTCTCGAGTAACTCTATTGATTACTTACTTACTTAGGTGGCGCTACAGTTCGGGACGAACCTGGGCCTCAACCAACATGCCTCTCCAGCCAGCTCGGTCTTTGGCTAGCTGCCTCCAGTTTTGCACTCCAAGTTGGTTCAGGTCGTCCTCCACTTGAGCGCGCCACCTAAGGCGAGGTCTTCCTTGACTGCGTCTACCCTCTGGGGTGGAATCGAAGATCCTGCGAGCCGGAGCATTGTTGTCCATTCGCTCTACATGACCTAGCCATCTTAAACGTGATATGCGTATTTTTTCGACCAGGTCAATGTCGCTGTACAGCACGTATAGTTCTTGGTTCAACCTTCTCCTCCAAAGCCCGTTAACGCAGATAGGACCAAAAATCCTCCGAAGAATCTTAGGCTCGAAACGACTAAGGATATCTTCATCCGCTTTAGATAGAGTCCATGCCTCGGCGCCATAGAGCAGGACTGGGATGATTAGGGTCTTATACAGAGTCTCCTTTGTCTCTTGAGAGAGGACTTTGCTACTCAATTGCCTTTCTAGCCCATAGAAACAGCGATTGGCAAGAGTAATTCTTCGCTTTATTTCTGACGAGATGTTGTTGTCAGATGTTATAGCGGATCCGAGGTACACAAAGTCCCTAACTACCTCAAAGATGTACATGTCTATTGTGATGTTTTGTCCAATCCGCCGGTGTTGTGTGTCCCTTTTTGTGGACAGCAGGTACATTATTTTGGCCTCATTGACTGCTAGTCCCATCTTAGCCGCTTCAGCTTCTATGCTAGTTTTCAGTTGGATATGTATTGTTGATTAATGAATAGTTTATTTATTTGGAAAAGTATTTTATTTCGACTTTAGTCGTTATTGTATACCATTATTTTCTAACCCCAAAATTCTTTTGTGAGTTAAGCCTTTATAGTAAATGCCATATGATATGAAAACCAGATAAGCGTTTTTTTCTTTTAGGTCTATTTAGACAAAAATTGAAGTTAGGAATCCAGAACCTACAGATTATGATACAGTAAGAAACTCACTTTCGCCTTAAGTCGAGTTAAGCTGTTATTGCTTATGACCACTGTAGTGTCCACTGACAGGCATCGATGTGCTTTAACACCATTTATATTTACTTATGTACTAATATCAGATATATTATATATATATTTGACTCGTTATGTTAATCGCAGCAGTCAGAATATAGCCACGGCATCGTAAACATTATTATCCCGTTTGTTATTATAAGAGTTAATTAATAAAGTAAGAAGTTAGATATATGATATATAGTCTTTTGATTTTACCTATATATCAGCCCCTATCGATCAAATTGCTTACGAAAAAGCTGATGCAAGCGAAAACTCTCAAATGCACCAAACGCTATTTTTGGACCTCATTTGTATCCATACCACGAATACATCCATTGGAAATCCTAAGCAATCAATGTTATTATGTTGGTGAGGTAAGAAGGTTGTTAAAACGATTTGAGAAACTCCAGTGATGTGTCCCCCCAATGAGAATTCGTCTGCAGCGTTCATATTAGTGGCTGAAAAATAGCAACAAAACCCTTGTTACAAACACAATAAAACAACCAAATTTACTTCGAATGAATAACAGATAAAGCGAAAATAAATAACACGAGAAAGGTCTTCATAATTGATTTTAATTATTCAAACCTGTATCGCTAACTTGATTATTTTCACTTTGAGCCTCTGGAGAAACCCGTTTAATTTTTAATCTTAGTTTAATTTGTTACAAAGAATCAAACAAACCCACCTTTTAAAACTGAGTGTCAAGAACTTTCCAAATACAAAATAAACACCTCTATACAATTGTCGTCCCTACGGTTCACCCCACTAAGATGGATTTATAACACTCCACTCAAGCCTGATGCTGATGCTTTTTTTAAAATACCGTTCAAGGACCTCCTTTATAGGTGGGTATATGTGTGTGTTTTTCCCGCGAAAAATTTTACTTCCAATTTAAAATCCCTGAACTGGAAGTTACCAGGGAAGACAGCCAGCGCCTAACGTCCCGCACCTTTATCTGCAATGCGTACGAGATATAAGCAAAAATCTCTAAAATACAAAAACTTTTCAAATTTGCCCGCGGGGAGTTAAAAAATAAGCGTGAACTTAATATTAAAATATAAAACTCTGAAAAGGAACGCAAAACAAACAACAACAATATAAAAAAAAAATTAACAACAAAGTTGATGATTCGCAAGAATTTTCGCCCCAGAAACAACGCCAACTTTTGTAAAAAGGACCAGAAAGGATATATCCAACCCAGGTGCTGAAAAGTGTCTATAAGTACACACAATGGTGGCCTAGAGTGACTTTTTTTTGCTGCTTTGTTCAAGGGTGGCATTTTTAACTTTTTAAAAATTATTTAATTTTGTTAAGGTGTACTTACACAAAGGTCTTGCCGGGTTAAAATTGTTGATGGTGGTAGTTTGTAAAAACTTTTCTTCTGACCGTTCCATAAAGAATTCCTCTTGTTTCTTTGTTGAAAAGTTTTCTCATTCTTGAAACCTCAAATTCCATGCAAGGGTAATTTTTCCAGAGGTAAATAAAAGTTAGAAAACGATCTCTATGCCCAATCAACAGTACTATGACCAACAAACTAATTAACAGTAACCTTATCCCTTAAATTAGAGCGGTTCTAGGGTACCACACTAAAAATATAAAACGGTCGAGAATAAGACTAAGCAAATCGTTTATTTTGGTATCGTATTTGAAGGATGAACTTTCCATCAATTAGTTTAAAATTTTGCATTCATTTGTGTAGACATGTAAGTATGGTTACGATGAAGATCCTTATACGTGAATGAAAACAAAAACGCATTGCATATGATGGTAAATGCAATTAAAAGTTTCTAGTTTTCTGGTTGAAAAATATTCAATCTGCTTTCGCACGGATTACGTAGATGGGATGTTAAAGAAATGGTTCTTCTGTAATAGAATATGAATGCGATTTAGGGGAGTAATGGATTTTAAAAATAATTCTGGTGGTGGAAACTTTCAAGGATATGAAGGATTAGGTGGCAACTTTTCGAGTAGATATAAACAATGATATGTGATTAAATAATTTGGTCTGTAGTTTCAACAAATAAAAGTTGAGTCAAATAATTTCTCTTTGTTTTGATATGATTACAGTGTTTGTCTATAACTTGGTTTGGTACAACCTCAAAGTTGTATTCCGTATGTCCACACAGATTTAAGCACTTGCTTGTAGATAAGTAGTTTGTTATAATCACTCTTAAACATGTATTTCTTCCCTTCTCTTGGGATTTTTCAATTTCGGTTGTTGTTCTAAATATACATTTATTATTGTTGAACAGCGGTGAAACGACGCGGGGGAGGGTGATAGACTTATTTATTTTTATTTACGTTTAAAACAAGCACACTTAAATCTAAATATATACAATTAAAACTTAAAAAACTAATTTTAAAACTAGGATTTTACAAATGTTTGGGGATTTTATGAATACTAAAATTAAATAAATTGCACGACTGGATCGCAAGTACTTTCTCTTATGTGCGGTCATAAAATAAAATAAATAAATTTATTGGCGCGACAGCTCCTTAAGGAGCTAAGGCCTAGTGACTTATACTCTCAACCATTCCTGTGTGTGTGTTGTTACTCTGCAAGAATGGAAGGGACCTACAGTTTACCGCCGAGTCCGAACGGCTACATGAGATGCACTTTTTCGAGACAAATTTTACTCTTGGAGGTTTTGTCAGTTCCTCGCAAAAGGCAGTACCCCAGAAAAAAAGGTGGCTATGAGCTGGATTTGAACCCAGGTTCTTTCGCTTAGCAGTCCGACACACTAATCACTAAGCCACGGGGCACTACATATGTGCGGTCATAGTAACGAATAAAATTTGAAAAATATTAAGGAAATCAAAGTTTTTCTTCGATTTTTCTAACTCTTGATTGTTTGAAAAAAGTACGTAAAATAGTTTTCAGCGGACAAATTTAAATGCCATTTTCTTTCCTTGAAAAATGTAAACAAATGTGAATTTTTTTTTAAATTAAATAAATTTTTTCAAAAATATTTTAAGAATGCAAACTATGAAAAAAAATACCCTACATTTAATAATAAAGTTTTATATAATTCTAGGTTAAAACCCGGCTCGGGACCAAGAACGTTTTTCGAATTAATTGAACAAGATAGCGATTAAGCACGTCTTTGATCCGGTTGACCTCTGAACTTGTTGGTAGTTCACATAAGTTGTTGATCTTCATTCAAAAAGCTTCTACTGTGTACCAGTGTAGGCTGCAACCTAGTTGCGACAGTTGACTCGTGTCAACTTCTTTCACTCCTTCTCCCTCAATATATATGAATCCATACAAATTGTTGGCTTATAAATAGATCGGGGAAAAAAGAAAGAAAATCGAATAAACAAAACAAAACTTGTGTGAACTAATAAAAAATGCTAGTCGGTTGTGCCGTCTTCCGTAACTTCCCATGTCAAAAACAACTAATTGCAGAGCAAACACAAACCGCATAATGTGTTTGTTCCATTATATTTATATCCCTATCTAACATCTAAATCTCAAAATATCAATTTTTCAAAAAAAAAAAAAAAAATATTAAAAACACAAGAAAAAAGTTATTTCAAAATATTTTTATGTAGAATTGCTTTGGCTATCTACATATTCCTCAATACGAATTTTGATTATAATCGGTTAACCAGTTCTCGAGTAAGTCGAAGAAAAAAAAACCGTTCGTTCTTAGCCCACCATATTACATTTTTTTTCACCAAAATATAATGATTTTTTTTTCATACAAATTTTTGGCGCGGTTTTTGAGAAAAATAAGCTTTTACATAACGATAGGATTTCGTCCGATCCAGTCTTTTTTTTTTTTAATAGGGAGTATCCACATCTTGCCCTATCAGAAAGGTGATGCACTAAGCTGGAGACTAGTTGTAAAGATAACGGGTGATTTTTTTGAGGTTAGGATTTTCATGCATTAGTATTTGACAGATCACGCGGAATTTCAGACATGGTGTCAAAGAGAAAGATGCTCAGTATGCTTTGACATTTCATCATGAATAGACTTACTAACGAGCAACGCTTGCAAATCATTGAATTTTATTACCAAATTCAGTGTTCGGTTCATTCACCGTAACGTTGCTTCAAACAGCATCTTTGAAAAAATACGGTCCAATGATTCCACCAGCGTACAAACCACACCAAACAGTGCATTTTTCGGGATGCATGGGCAGTTCTTGAACGGCTTCTGGTTGCTCTTTACTCCAAATGCGGCAATTTTGCTTATTTACGTAGCCATTCAACCAGAAATGAGCCTCATCGCTGTCGATAAAAAAGCGGATTTTCTGACAACTTTTCTAGGGCACTGATTTTGGTAATAAAATTCAATGATTTGCAAGCGTTGCTCGTTATTAAGTCTATTCATGATGAAATGTCAAAGCATATTGAGCATCTTTTACTTTAACACCATGTCTTAAATCCCGCGTGATCTGTCAAATACTAATGCATGAAAATCCTAACCTAAAAAAAATCACCCGTTAGCAACCCTCGGACGGATATGAATTGGACGAAATTTGGATCTTGCCGCCAGTACGTTTGCGTTTGATTATAACTTTGACAACGTTCGCAAAAGAGCACACTACATATTCTCTAATTCAAACGTGGCCAAGGCTTTTGTCACACGCAAATATGCAGTGGGGTGAATTCATGTTTCTCGGGCAATCATTCCTCAGGAAACAAAAACGAATTACATTAGAAACTCTACCAATTTGAAACTCCTTGATAGTAACTGCCGGCATAAGAATAGTCCCTCTTGCATGAAAATACTTTACTCTATATCATGATGCATTTCTCTGTAAATTTCTGACTTCTTTCACTAAAACTTACTCTCTCAAAAATGGCTTCCATGGTTTTGATGAGTAAGACTATGTTCTATTGGTCGTAATTATTTTCAACGTTTATTACCCTAAAACCTATTTTAACTGAATTTTTGAAAATTCAAATTCATGCTTCCTTAGAAAACATCTCTTGTGTTAAAACTCCAAGCAAATAAATGGAAATTCAATAATGATTCTTTGCATTATTCCAATGCCATATCTCAAAATCAAATACATATATCTACCCATCACACAAGACGGCATTTGTAACATATCAATATAAAATCCTCTGAAGCCATTATAACTTCCTTTTTATTACCACCGGATATCCGTTTTTGTATAAAATTCATAATGCGTACGAGTCGTTCCAGAGACAGGGCCATCTGATACAACCTCTATCTCAAGACCATCGCAATGACTTCTTGTCCCTGGTGGTAGCTGTACGTACTGTGCACTCGTCGCTCTCACGAAAAACACACAAATCCACAACCACATCCGCTCTCTGCGGGCCCGGAGGTATCCTGCGTGTGCAGAGACAAGACAACTGACGAGAAAGTAATAAAAACAAAACCAACAAGGTACCCATATAGACAAAGAGGGAGCAAGCCAACATATTTGCAACGTAAGTGGCTGGTTACATGAATAAGGATTACCACCCTTCTCATGTGGGGAAGATTGTCCCCATCCTTACTTCAATGTGCACCCACCAGGAAGGCAGGAATACTCGCTCTTAACGATGCAACGGTGTTTGAATACAAATTGCCGAATTTATTGTCAAGAAAAATATGAAAAGGTAACCGGTAGTAGCTGCAAGATGTCCTCAGGCCTAACCTAAAGCCTAACCATATATCCAGAACATTATCTGGATACATTGCTACGTATGGATACAATATGTTGTCGTGAGGTTTGACAATGAGCACTCTGGATGGGCAGATGAATGAGGATCGGGGATATGGTTTTGTTATTTTTATTACATACTTTCAGGATTCTTGGTAGTACAGTGGGAGAGGGGTTGAATAGACTCTCAAACCTTCAATTTTGTCCTTGTGTCTTGTTTTTTTTTATTCTTTAATGCGTCTTCCCTCAGGTTACTACTAGCTTCATAGTTGACTGATTTTTCATGCTTTGATGCTCTCTGATTTTATTTTATTATTAAAAGTTGTAATATAAGCTTCCAACCCCCTAACTCTATAATAATTTTCTGCGAAGAATATCAAGGAATAGGAAAACGTATGCACTAGGGGATGGAAAGGAGGCTAATAGTATTAGTGGCGTTGGAGCAGGTTGTCTGTGAGTATCATGCGGTGAATTTGAAGCAAGTGGGTAGAAAAACTGTTATTTCGGCTACTAAGGGATACACAAGCCGGTTGGGGTTTAATTTATCCCTTGAGTGGCGTAGGGCGGGAAGGGAATGGGTGTGTGGAATGTAATGAAATGTTTTTCTAAAACACAGGACAGTTAGTTTTTTGTCATTTCTTGTTTATTTTTTTCTTTATTTGTAGGAGGGTTGACATTTATTTTCGTCCTGTTTCAAGTCCCCCAGAACCGAAATAAGGGAGAAAGCTATAGGTAATCCTAGCTACGAGAGTCATAAACGTTCTATATAGTTTTGAGAATAAGTAACTTTGGCGTTGTTTTTTTGCAATTTCTTCGACTCGTAAGTTTTGTTGGGTGTATCGTATATTCTATAATATGCGAAGCTTAAGCTTATTTACTATGAGAGTGGGTATTAACTCCCAGTTGGTTTATTGTATTTATATCTCAAACATTCAATTTATGGGATTGTGGATTGGGAATGGGAAGTACTGGACCAAATTGAGGGTAAACATTTACCCGCACACATTCTGCAGATAGATACTATTATCTGGCTCTTAGAACTTAAGCTTAGGTGACATCAAATATTTATAGGGTCATTCGGCATGGGCTTTATGGACTTACCTGGAAAGCTTGAATAGTTATTGCATTTGCCAAGAAACAGTGTTGAGACTGTTTATTGATGAATTAAGAAAAGATAATAGGGATTTGTAAAGTGCCAAATTCTAGTTGAGTTGCTATATGGTATATAAAAATGGAAACTTCGTTAAATATTGGAATGTTTTAAATGTTTTCAAATTGATTAAGAATTAAGTGCACAGTTAATTTTTCAGATCGAAATGAAAAAAATAAATTGATGCCCCTTTGTAAAAATGTAAACTGCACTAGCACTAGTTAAAAATAATAAAACACCAATTATAATAAAATGAACAAATGAAGAAAGTACACGGTTGTGTTTAAAAAATGTGACGTGAAATATATTGTAGCGTGACGAAATTAAAACATAGCTCAGTATAGATAATTTCATCAAAATCGGTTCAGTAGTTTCGGAGTCGACAAACGTCGTGACCTGAAATATTTCTTTGTTTTGGAGGACCTAAAAAACGGGACATTGAGGTGTGAGTTGTAGTCCCTTATTGAGATCAAAACAACCGTCAATTTAGAGAAGACAACGCATATTGTGGGTAAATAAAAACTAAAAAGAATATTTTTAAACCTTGCGACTTTTGCTTGCGATTCGTTACTTTGCTTCAGCTTTTAGGAGAGAGACGTATGTGGTGGCCGGGGTAGACAGAATCGCATGAGTAGCTCGAGTCGCGCAACTATCGGTCTTTCTTCTTTGTGTTCATTTGGGAAATCATTCATTTTTGTCACAAACGAGTAATGTGATGTTTCTTGTAGCAGCCAGCACGTAGGCACAGTACAGCAGCTGAAAATGTTCACTCTGGAAACTTGAAATCAAAAGTAATTGAAGAAATGACATAGTGAAGAGTTGCAAACACAATCGCTACGTTTAAAAGTATCTCTGCGACAAGGACAGGCAACAAAAGAGAATCAACGAAATTCGCCGTGCTCTAGTCGCAAGGTTTACTGGCTGAACACAATGCAAAAACGGAACTGCATTACGGAGACGGAGTACGGAACAGCTGTCAAATTTGTCGTACGTACCAATTTCAATCGGAACACAATGCACGTACAGTAAATTTGACATTTAAATTCAAAAATGGGTGGAATACCAAAAACAAATGATAAAAAAGAGAAGAAACGACTTAAAATATCATTAAGAAGAATGGAATCATCTGGTGTTATTTCAGGTATACTAAATAAAAGGGTTTGGGAGGGACAGACGTACGAAAGATTGTTCTCTCTTTCATAATTTCTCTCTGCATCAGATAAAATGTCAAATTTACTGTACGTAAAAGTTAACCAACCTTTCCGTATGCGTATTGTAGTTCCGTATGCAGTAACGTACCATTGTGTTCGCAAAATACAGTTCGCGTGTATTCAATGTTTGCAGTTCCGTATGCGTATTCCAGTTCCGTCGTCATTGTGTTCAGCCAGTTAAAAACAGTCAAAGGACTGGGTGATGGAATATTATTTCGTTACCAATACCAATCCATAAATATGCATTTTTGAAATATGTATGTCAGTTTTTAGTAAATATGAGCAAAAAATTTATTTGTAGAAATGCTTTTTTAAACAAATCATTAGTAATTCGAAAACTTCAGTTGTCGTTTGGAATAGCTTCTTTTGTACTTTTTCAATTCTTGCCATTTCACCAGATCAAAGACTGAAATCCCATAATTTTTTATGGTTTCAAGTTTTAATAAATACATATTACAAAAATCATGTTTAGTTGACCGAATGTGCTATATTGACTGCGACTAGTATCGATATCAGTGTCTTATAGTTCAATACTCAGTGAATTTATTGACAAAAATTAATGGACTGTTGACAATAAATTGGTACTAATCGGTTGACTATGTTATTTATTTACTTGATGTATTCGACAAAACAAATGCTTCGTTTCTATTTATTTTGATTTCTAACCTTCTTCTTTCTAACCAACGATTTTTATGACCTTGGCTAGGACTACAACATTCTCACTTCTCTGCTTCAGGCTTTGGCTATATAGGGTGAATAAGGCTTCTAAAACTAAGTTAGGATTAGAATCGTACCCAGTTACAAGCTCGGGCCAAAATAAGTTACGCAACGGTATCGAAAGTTTTGAAGTCGTAAGTATGCTGAAAAAAAACTCTTCAACCTTTGCATTTATTGTTACTGTTGCAAGTTTCATCTTAAGTTTTTTCTTCATTTTACATAACTTGTACATAAATATCATATCTTAGATACTTGCATTCACTCATAACCTCAATTCTCTCCATATTGAAGAACCATTTTTCGTTTGTTTGAAGTCGTTCTCCGCCTTGTTCAAATGCTATGATTTTGGACTAATCCAAATTGCCTATCAAACTTCATATGACACATTAATAATGCAATCGGGTAATCATAAGTTAGAGCGTTTTAGGAGAATGTGATAGTGGCATGGCGGCATTTCCGCCTAGGCTAACAAGGCTAAAGCCTTAGTGCCCGGCCAGCGTCAGGGGCCCCAATCTGAAAAATTGTGAACTGCAGCTAGAAATTTAACAAATCAATTTACATTTCACAGACCTTTAAATTCAAACTCAACATTTTTTCGATCAGCTGATTTCGTGTTAAACAAGGAAGAAAGTGCAGTATAGTAGATTTTTGCTGGAGGGGAAATCAAAAAAAATATCAAAAGCTCTGATATTTACGTGCAAGAAAAAGTAAATAAACACTTTTTGGGTAGCAATCTACGAATCTACGTAAAAATAAACATATCAGACAGGCGGTCTGACCCCAACAACTACGATCGATAGAGTCCATGAGGAAGTACTTGAAAATTTCGTAGATCCACTACAAAACTACGAAGGGTCGTAGAACAGATAGAGCATATGGCCAAGTGTCCAACATAACTTATACTTTCCCTGTACAAGATATACCGTTGTCAACTACCCTCCTTAATTCCCCAAAATCTTAACAGAAATACACCGAATTTTTAAAAAATCGCGAGGTAGCAAATATCATTCCTTCAAATAATTTATTATTAGTTCCGCTATGAATGGATTCCTCGTTACTTTTGTTAAGTTATTTCCAGTCGAAATTGAGTTTTTCAGCTTTGACATTTTTTTGTAATCACAGAAATAGTGAGAAAAGAAGAGCTGAATACAGTCATTGAAAAGCTTCCCACTGGAAATCAACTAGTGGCTGGCGAATTCAATGATGACTTGCAGACCGCTGGACTTCGAACGAACAGTGATGCACATCAGCGAATAGGCTGTAAGTATCTGACAAATTCCGTCATCGAAATCCACTGTGATTGGCTGAAAGCGAATGGGGAAAAAAAACAAGTAGCTGCCTTCTAAATATGGTAAATATTTGGAAGGACACTTCTTGATTGTCAAAGTAAGAAACTAGTGGTTTTGTGAAATCGAAAGCGAAAGAAATTTTGTCAAAGAAAAAGAAAGCAATTTTGGTAGTGTAAAGTAAAAGTAAAAGTAAATAAACAAAAGTTTTGGTGAATTTTGGAATTCATATCTAGTGTTACTTCGAGGATTTCAAGGTAGAATAGGGTTTTGGAGCCAACAAGATAACGTCATAAAGAAGGACATATTTATACCTTAAAAAAAAACGATAAGTAGAGTGCTTCATTTGAATTCTTATTTATTGTGTGCATGAGATTTTCTAGAAAAGGTTTTTTATGGTTTTTTAAATTATTCGGTTGATTTCTGTCAAGAAAATTTGTTAAATTAGGGTTCACGTGACTAAAATCCCTTCAACTCCTTTGTTCCGATAACTGTCCATCTTAGTTTATCTTCTAAATTCTCATTTTATTAAATTTTCTGAAAAGATCTTGGGTTTTAGCCCTACTTTTGCGAAGTTTCCCAGGCACGGTAAACTTCTTTTGGGAATGTAAATCAATATGTTTTGCTTACTTATTATTTTTCTAGCGTCGGCTTCACTCTAGAGCTTTGTGATTTCCTATTACAAAAAAAAAAAAAAAAAAATCACTGGCGCCCTTTTTACTACTTCATGGAAGTACGCCCTTGCGGCGAACTTAATAAAACATCTTCGTTAAATTATTAATCTATAATTTAATCATAACTCATAATATCAGCAATTATTATCTGATTAATCGAACGTGACCAGATTTCGATTCATCTTATACGTTATCGAATCAACCCTTTGCTGAGCTAACGGGTGAGCAGCAACGAACAGTTGCTCATTGTAAACGGATCTTTTGTTTTGACATTTAATTTTTTTTTCATTCAATCGATTTTTTCTACCGCGTGCACCTCGGTGGTGCTTTTTCTTTAATTTTTTGTTAATAATATCGTTTGATATGTATTTTGGATTTGAAAATCCTAGTCGCGGTTTTCAAGTTAATCGTTCATTATAAATTTCGCGTTAAATGAATTTACAACACTTTGATAGTTAATGATTTGAAAAGCTCGTCCCCAAATTTTTCCCAAAATTTTTATCCAAAAATTACGAAAACAGACCTCTTTTACGACGGTTTTGATTGTTTTATTAATCAAAATTGATAAATAAAACTTTAAATGCATTATTAACAATTAATAAATAAATTAATCTTAAAAAGCTGCAGCATTTATCGTTAAGTACTTTTTAGTCACATTTATACAGGAATTTATCACAATGAGTTCGAGAATCGCATTGAGCGAGCTCATGAAATGATAAAATGAAAAGTCTCTGTAAAAACTGAAATCAGCACTTTTAATTATTTCACAGTTTTACAGATCGGGTACCCCTGCATAAATTCCCAGAAAGCTGAAATTAAACACCATTTTAATGAAACTGTGCAAAGTCCCCATCGATTCGATGCGCGCGAAAATTTCTCTGCAAGGTCAAAGGTCACAAAAAATGTTTTGTTTTGGGTTATTTAGCAAATCGGTTAGTTTTATGATAACAATAACAATTGCTTAAAATTCGCCATTTCTGTTAAAAAGCGATGCTAACATTTATAAAGTATGACGTAGTGCGCTTGGCGTGGTTTTATCAGTAGGCCTACTCCACAACCACGCCCTCCGTCCCTTTTCAAACAAGTCAAAAAGAGTGAAAATCGGCACTTTTTTACTATAACTCCTTTCTGGTGCATTTTAACGAGAAATGACTCAATGTGCCAATTTGTATAAATACAATTTCCGACAACCAATAGAAATATACATAGCTATGAAGCCAAAAATGTCATATTGTGCTTGATTTGAAAAATTAAAGCGTTATATCTCAAAAACTAATTGACAAACAGAGAACCGCGCCAAGTGCACAACCTCATACTTTAGTAAATTTTAGAATCGCTTTTACTCAGAAATTGTGATTCTTAGGAAAAAAAAGTGTGATGACGCTTTTTATAGATAATTGCAAACTTTGCAGAGAAATATAAAAATAGTACCTTTTATACGAAAGAAAAAATATTATAATTAATTAATATTATTATTAGTAACATAAACTGCGTAATTCTGATATGTTTTAAAGTAATTTAAGTCGATTGAAAATTATTGTTTCTGTACTAGTGCCTTTAATTAACTAAACCAAAATCTAATGATTTTGATATGGGGAGGGGGCCCCAAATGACAAGTGCTTAATGGCCCTGGCCCTCTAAGTCCGGCCCAGGATAGAGGATCACTATCTGTCGTCTGGAAACAATAGCGCCTTTATCAAGGCTTCGGCGAATTCGATACCTCCAGGTTTGCAGTCGGTTATATAATCGATAAATAATTAAAACAGCAAAGGTTTTACCAAAGATCTTATAACATTTTACAAGATTTTTGGTCTTCCTCTTTCCTTGTTTGAAACCACTCTCTATCCATTCTTTGCCATGTACAATATACTATATGCAACGCTGGTGTGTATAATTTATTGTCCTCCGATACAAAGGATTTCGTCACATTCTTTGTTATAAACATTTGGTTGGCTGTTGAGTAAGCTATAGTTTAAAACCATCTTGGGATTCTTTCAGGAAGTTATTTTGGTTAATTCAAGTTCTGAGCCATCGTTGCAGTAAGGTCATGAATATTTTGTACGATGCATTTTGAAACAAGATACCTCCATAATTTGCCCTGCTTAGCGAAAAGGTCGTAACTCAATTCTTGTCATTTTTTGGATTTTTTTCATTTTTGGATCTTCTCTATTATCTCTCTAATAAATTGCAAAAATCAAAGTTTTTTTTTTTTTATTTTACCGGACTACAAACAACATTCTTGATACTGTAATCTTAAATAATCTACAGTAGTTTAAGATTGATACTGTTTTTATAAGACCTGAAGGGCCGTATCTATCGAATTCTTAAAGAATTCGATTCAAGAATGGTGCAAATGCTGAAATCGTTATTTTTGCGAAGAATATTCTTAAAGAGAGGAGTTAATGCAAACAAGAACTTGTTTAAGCTATAATATAATTTATGGTTTCCGGCCGACTTCAAAATTTGCATAACATTAACTAATTTCCAAGGCCTTTAAGAATGCAACTAAATGCTGAACGAAACTAGTTAGATGTATTAGAAATATAGGAAAGATTTGTTTCGGAGCAGTAGATAGAGTCTCAGGTGACTAATTTCTCATTTGAAACCCACGGACAGTGTCTAGCTTGCACTAGGAGTTTGAAAAATTATAACCCAACTGAGATTCGAACTCATGATTTCTGGGTTCACAAGCAACTTACCTACTGGACCACTGCCCCCAAACAATTTATCACAGATGTTAATTTTGTGTGCCGTTTTCTAGAAATCAGATGACTTCTACGACTTTGTTTTCTAGGTAGCATGCAATCAAGTCTATGCAAATGCTTTTATCCAGAAGTTGCATCCCCTGTTTTCATGATTGATAAGCCACTTTTATTATTTGTTTTAGCTGTAGAAAATTCATAACTTCATAACCTAAATGTACACTTCGATCTTCTATAATAATGTGTCATGAAACTCATAATCCACTATTGTAGAATTCTAGAAGAATTTGATCAACTAAGCAATGATATAATTTTGTTCAACTTAAAAACTTTTAACTTTCCACCATTTTTCTTAGATCTTGATGCATACTGAGAATAGATTCCATCAGTTGAAATGTAAACATCGTGCTTTTCCCCAACTACAGCTACTGTGTCACCCAGGGAGGCCATCTTGGCTCAGACAATTACTTTCAGTAGAAAATGACTCGTAAGTGTATTAAATTAATTATTAATACGGATTATGGTATCACAGATGTTCGTAACAGAGTTGAACGCACTTTAGAAAATGTTTGAAAATCGTTATGGAATAACACGATGACTAGATATTTCTAAGAAGCATATCTTCAGACACCTGATAGAAAGACACATAAAATGTGTTAAGCTTGTTTTGTTTTGTTCATTTATTGATAAATTAAAACCGTCTTAATTCAATCAAAACTGCCCACCTAAAAAATAAATAATTAACTTTGGTTTTTCCAGTTTGCACAGCTTCCACCAACTAAAAGCAACATATGGTCAACTTCCAAAATATTTATTTAGAACCCAAAATAATTGTATCTACAAAACATTAGTATCTGCCTCTTCGTCTGCCGTCTAAATGCTAGAGAATTAAATCAAATAGTGATTTAATTAAATCCCTATATCCGTTTAAGTGTATAGCAGCCTAAAACATAAGCACACATACACAAACAACCATTCAGTGCCTACGCATAGCATCTCCCTCGGTTGTCTGATGAATGTGTTTCCCATTAGGTAATCCTTGATTGATTTGCATAATTAAGCTAAAATTCGTTTATTCCACGAAATTTCCACTCTATAACTGACCAATTTCAAATTAAAATCACACACAACTACAATTATTATTGTTTAATTAGCACACTTTAAAAACAAAGCATCTGTATTTATCTTTAGATACAACTTGCAAAATGTATCTACATACAAGCAAAAAATATACTGAATTAAATTAAATCAAAATATTTATTAAAATCAGCGTCATACAAAATTTTCCTGTTGGTGGAGTTGTAATCCCTTGATTACATTACAATTCGATTGCCGCAACAAGATGCCTTCGATGCAAGGGTATGTGCCATGTTAGAGGGAAAACCAGGATTTTAAATACGCGTATAAAAGCTTCAATTTATCCCAAACAACAACTTTCAAATTAAATGATAAATAAAATGCGATGCGAACGAGAGAGAAAATAACATTCAAATATTTAAAAATGAAAAACATAAACAATTTCAGGGAAATCACAGTCCGGAATCCGAATTCGATTTGCAGTTTTGTGTTGTTTTTTTCTGCTTTAACATTTGCACAACAAATCCGATCAATTTGGTTAAAATTATTCCAATCAAAGTCCTTGTTGCTAGGTTTAAGAGGAGAGGGCAAATTATATTTTCAACAGCAGAAGGCACATATATTGGTTTGCTGTTAATTAAACAAAAATTGTTAAATATGTCTAAAAACAATGAAACTTGCGACAGAACACAGGAAGTTTAAAGCAAGGCCAACAAGTCTTGTAGGTATACAATTTGGGGGAGGTTTTTGTTACGCAGGTCAACCATTGTACTTTAGGTATTACAGTCAGGGTGGATCAATAAGCCAGCTCGGTCTCAAGCTAGAAAACTTACACTTATGAACGTGAACGCGAAGTTTGATCGGGGTCCTCTTCCATTTGCGTGCGTTACCCAATAATATATCTTTCTCTATTTCGGCGTTATTCACGGTAAGAAATCAAATATTTTCAGGGGTGATGAAAAGAATACTGGATACTTCTCCAGTCGCATTTGAAAAAAAAGTTCACAGGTCAACTGTGAAAGTGTTATCGTTAGAATTTTTTGAAAGGCCGCACTAAAATAAAAAAGTCACCAAAGAAGTTCATTGAATATTTGTGCGATGCGAAAAACAGCAGTTTAAAAAAATATCTCACCGAACAGTGAAACAAATCTTAACATCGCTTTGGTGAAAGTAAGATTATTGCTCTTGATATCTCCAAGGCATTTGATAGAGTTTGGCATGAAGCGCTCTTATCGAAAATGCTAGCTTTTGGGATCGATGATACTCTTGTTCGTTGGATTAGAAGCTATCTTGTGGACCGTTCAATACAAGTTGTATTGGACGGATTCAAGTCTGATTCCTACAAAATAAATGCTGGTGTGCCCTAGAGCTCTGTTCTGTCTCCGACTCTTTTCCTCATTTTTACTTGCGATTTTTAGAGACTATAAGGCAAGTTATGCATTCTTAAAAAAAAAGAAAATCTAACAATCAAACGTGACATTACGAAAATTCCGTCCGTCAGTCTGTCTCTCTGTCTGTCTGTCTGTCTGTCTGTCCGTATCGATTCCTACAGCTTAAACGGTTGGACCGATTTGATTCAAACTTGGTATATAGTATTTTTAGAGTACTCTACCCGACTGTTTTTCGAATTGGCATTCTAGCTCCAAAACTAACGGTACCTGCCATATAACTTTTAATGAAAAACTTATTTTTCTCGAAAACAGCTCCTACGATTTTGATAAAACTTTCTGAATGGTGTTTTCTATGCAAAATGTATCTTTAAGTTTTAATGGATTTTTCTGAAAAAGTTTTATAACGGTACCTCCTATATGACCGGTTTTTTTAAAATCAGACATTCTAGTTAACTAATTAACGGATTTTGATGAAATTTTTAAAATATGTAGTGTTTTATGATCTAAATAATATCGTTTATTAAAATTTTTAAAAACATTTTTTTTTAATTTTTAATATTTTTTTAAAAAAAAATCTTTTGTTTTTTGAATATTTTGAAAACGGCTCTATAGATATTTTTAAATGTTTCTCCTAGTACGGACTATAGATTTCATTAAATTGACATACTCAAAAAAAATTAAATTTCGTTTTCGGTAAGTTTTTCAAAAAAAAAACATTTTTTGAAAAAAACTGGTCGAACGATTTTGAAATGAAAAATTCATAAAATAGAAAACAGCAAAAGAAATAAGATGGCTTACAACATTTTTTCCAAAAAACGTTATGTTTTGATTTCATAAAAAATTTATTTGTTTAATATTTTCCCCAAAATTTTATTTCATATTGCTCGGCTAAGCCCTAGCCATTAGTCAAATAAAAGTAGGTGACAGCCTGCATACATACCTACGTATTTTAAAGCATCATCATCATAAAAGCACACAGAATAAATAAGGAAGCCTATGATAAACACACAAAAACAACTAACAAATCAAAAACTATTCGATTACTACTGAATGCAAAAATTTCAATCAAGAAAGCAAAAGTTTACACCTGCCTATAAATAAACAAAACCACTGTGTTAACTCTTAATATTGTCTATATCCACTCGCTTAACGGTAGTTGGAATGTGTATCTTAATTTTAGTACCTACCTTCCTTCCAACCTTATTATAGGTACCTAATATCCTTAATAAATTCCGTTAATACCTACCCACACCATACGTTTATCCATCAATCAAACATAATTAACCTATTTTAATTAATTTTATTTCAAAAAATAAATTATTTTTATTGGGACCTATACCTAGAATTATTGCCCTACTGCTGATTCCCACGAATCTTTAATCAAATAATCAAATTTTTCCATACCAAAATGAATTTTTTTTATATCTTTCTATTAGCAAATTATATTATAAACAGTAAACAACAAGTGGAAAGATAATACACTAAAAAACTGCAAAAGCTAACAATCCTATATATTTATGTGTTAATCCCTTTGTCGTGACACATGTTCGTTCGAGCTTGAAACCACAACGATTCTAAAGAAGTTGCACGTAAAAAAAAACATTAAAATTATTTTTTTGTCTGCACTTATAACGGATTAGCACATTGGAGCAAGTACGTGCGACCCAGTCGTGCCTTTTATTATAAATGATCTTCTGTCTATTACTTCTAATCCACTTAACTGTTTTGCTGACGATTCTACGCTCAACTTTTCATATTCGTTCGATAATTCACGTCTTTCGCCTTCGGACTTACAATTGCAACGGTACCGTATGTCAAGCTCATTAAACTCCGATTTATACAGCATTGTCAAATGGGGTAATAGAAATCGTGTGAAGTTTAATTCTTCGAAAACTCAATGCTCTCTTCTGTCGTTAAAGCTAAACATTCCCCCAATGCCATTGTCCATGAATGGCACTTACATCGAAGAAACCGAAAGGCTCTCAGTACTCGGTATGTGTGTCAACGACGACCATATATTTGAGATCGCTAAAAATGTTGCTAAGTGCTTAGGTTTTTTGTATCGGTGTAAAAAGTATTTTTCCCCTTCTGATCTGGCTACAATTTATAAAGCATTTATACGCCCTAAACTCGAGTATAGCTCCCACCTCTGGGCAGCTGCTTAATATAATACAAAATCGAGCGTTAAGATTGATAGGAAATAGAACTTTTATAAAAAATGTTCACTCGAAGTAGCCAGCTGCATTCCTCACCTTAAGTTTCTCCCGTAATACTCGTCTCGCAAGGAATGCTCATCAGTTCACCCTTGAGCCCAATTTCGGACGTACCGTGAAATATAGGATTCTTTTTTTAGCCGAACAACACGAATTTTGTATAATTTACCCGGCGAGATTTTCCCTTGCCATTTTGATCTGCTAACATTCAAAACCAATGTTAATCGATACCTCCTATATCTTCCCTCGCTATCTTTCTAATGCCCGTGCAGTGTGCTCTACATTAAAAGGGAATTAAAAAGTCCCTTGTGCGCGCGTTAATTAAAAAGCTTATTGTATTATAGAATTTTCAGTTGATACGCATTATGAATTTGCAAATCAATCAATTTTCATATTTAAAATTTTATTTATTTTTGTAACTTTTAATAGAAGAGAAAAATTTATTAATTTATAATTTAACTGCATTAAAAACTTTTTAATACTATTTTACTTATAGCGGCAAAGATTTGTGAGGGTTCAATGTGATCGAACATAAGCGAATGTTACGTGCGACACAGTGGTGCCTTTTATTTAATTTTATTTTATCGGAGTTTCTAGGCCACTGCACAGTCTTATAGTGAAAAAGTAAAAAATGTTTTCGACCTGAATTTTTAGATGCTCGAAAAATGAGCACATGTATTATGTATACTCTCCGAACTACAAAAACTTGGTCAACATAGTTTTATAAGATTGGTTGTACCTCGCTTTGGCTTACCAAAGATTTTGTTAGTAGGTATACAAAAATATCGTGTGGTGTGGTTTTATAAATGTTTCATGTTGGCCTTGTGCCTTCATGGTAGTTTTCGTTTAATGTGTCTATCTTCTTGACCTGAATTTTTCGTTTTTAAACTTCAGTTAACCATAATACCTGAAATATACATAATTAAGGTTTTAATACATCCAATTAGATGATTCAAGTTAGACAAAAACCTTATCAAGAAATACACTCAAAAGAGGAGAGGGGAATCGACACCTGAAACAGTGTCTAGACATCAACTTTTACACAATTCTTAAGATTATAAATATTCATGATTCTTATACACAGATATACGATATCTCATGGATGGTTGAAACTGGGAAGCTCTATTAAGCATGCATGAAGGGTCGTTCAGGATGTAGCACAATTTACGGACGTGATTTGTTATAGTTTTTTTTTCTTTCTTCTGTTTTGTTGAATCCTCTAAGGCAAAGCTATGCATAATGAAGATTTGCGTATCCTTTTTGGTATGAAACTTTGGGCGGAGCTCTTGTATTTGATCTCGGGGGAATTATGGAATAGAATCAATTACGAAGGAGAGATATAGCGGTTCCTTTCCTTTCTGTTTGACTAGATACCAAGATAACACACACTATAGTGGGACTTTTATGGGTCAGAATTGTGTCTATAACTGTGCCAGGTTAAGGACATACATGATGGCAAGGAGGCAGGAACGCCAACCATTTAGCAGGGCTTATACATATATATGTACTAAGGTATATGAAAATACAAATTTCTTTAACAAAGGATACCTACGTAGATATATATCATCAGTGGTGTTGGCTGTCTTGGATCACATTCAAATCGACCCTAATATAACAGTAATGTGTGGCTAAAGGTTGCTACGAGGGTACTCTAAGAACATTCTTACTATTTTTGTGTCGAAACAGGTGTGTGCTATCTGTTGAAATTAATGTCACGTGTATTAATTACGTTATACATACTTGAGCGAGGATGTGGATTGTGGATAAAGGTCTTTCATATGGCTGAAATCATCAACATTAAGGAGTATGTTTTTGTAGATGAACATTTAATTTGTACATACCTGTACATATTTGAGTCGAAATAAACAAATTACTCATTATAGCCCGGTCAAATTAGACATAGAAATAGTGATGGGATTACAATAATTCCGACAGAGCTAAATTTTGGTGGAGACCTTGGATACACCATTAGAAATAAAGTGTCCAAAGTCTCAATCGATCCCATGTGTGCTAAAAATGTTATTTGAAGTCAAAGGTCACAACAATGGGTTTTTTTTAATTTTTTTTTAGCAAAACGGTTAGTTTTATAATAAAAACAGCAGAGGCAAAAATGTAGATCATGTAATTCTCTGTAAAACGTGTATTAACACTTTCCTATGATTCGCCATTTCTGAGCAAAAGCGATTCTAAAATTTACGAAAGTATGCGGTAGTGCACTTAGCGTGGTTTTTTCAACCAACATCGATCACAAGTACCAGGCCAAAAAAACAGGCGCAAATTCCCAAAACAATTCCACTTAAATTCAAAAAGCACAAGAAGAGAGAGAGAGAAGAGTTAAATTAGAAAGAAGATGTAGATAATGGGATGTGTGTGTGTATTTAACGAGAGGGTTCGTGAGTAATTTTTTTGGTGACTCTGAGGCTCGGTGTACACTTGCATCCATTTGACGCACAGGCCTGAATTGTGACAAAAATCGCAAACGTATTCTGAGCACCAGGCGAACATCAGATGTATGCATGTGTGTATGTATGTCGAGTATGTACTGCTTAACCGACTAACGGATTTTAATAAAATTTACAGGGATCGTTTCTGTGAATGTTTGGTCCCGCTAGCATTATTTTCGCATTTCACATCAAAACATAATTTTCTAGGGCGTAGTAGCGCGCCCGGTACTTTAGTTAAATATAAAACTAGTACCGATTGGTACTAGGTGTTTGGTGGAATAGTATGTTTTGTACTAGATTTTAAGTATTTAGTACAAGAATTTAGTACTATTGCATTTTTTGTAGCTTTTTTGTACTAGCTTCAGTACTTGGTAGTATAGTACTAGATTTTTTTTGTGATAAGTAGAATTGTATATGGTGTGAGTAACGGGATGTAGTTTGGTGTTGGTGTTATCAATGTTTTTTATGACGTCATCACGTAAAATTATCGTCCGTAAAACGACTTTATAGAAAACCAACTTTTTTTCTCCGAAACGTATTCCACACATACATACAAAAGTACCTTTCCTCATGTATGATAGGTTCCGTAAATATTTGAGCTACAAACAAAATTGAAAATAGCTAACCTCTGTAGACCTTATGTTCTAAATTGTAAGACTATTGGCCCAACCGTGCAGGCTGTACTTTAAAATATATATGTACGTACAGACAGACAGACAGACAGACAGACAGGCAAGCAGAATCTTGCCACTAATTCAAACACGTTTCTATATCGTCGTAATGTCATGTTTGATAGCTGTCTCAATTTTTTTTTTATCTACAAGAATAATACAACTTGCATTTCAGAAGAGAAAGATTAAGCCAAAACCTAATAAATAAACGAAGACCAATTAATAAAGGCAAAAAAATAAAGTCTTGGTTAAAGCTGTAAACGTAAAGGCTAAGCCTAAGGAGATATAAAATAAAAATGAGAATTCAAAAAGGACGAACTAATGTGTGCACGAAAGCTAGCATAAAATCCAACTTCAAACGCAAGTACTAAAGACCGATTACTTGAGTTGCAAGACCTAGAATCAAAATAGGACAAACAAAAAAGCTTATATTCAAAAATAAATGTAATAAACTCAATAAACACTTAATTAAAAATGGAAATGAACCCGGAGTTAAATATATTTAAATTAATCAAACACAAAAATCGACAAGATAAAGGAAACATATTCCATAATTTTTTTTAAGCTCTCGATTCCAATGGTTCTATAACCTCTAAGCTGTGACTTTAATTCTTTAATTGTTATTGCTGACATACGGCCACAATTGCTGCAAAAAGTGGTCGAAAATTGGGCCTCTCGGCTGGAATTTATTCGAGCTAGCCGCGGCAACCAGTTACCCGAAATTATTTTTAAAACATGGAAATTTGTTGTCCTTATTATAAAGCTAAATTCTTAGCCATAGCATTAAACTATATACCTACGTTTTATTTCTTATGGAAAACCATACGAACGGTTCCATAGAACGGTTCTTATGAATTTTGTAATAGGGATCCCATACCTGTGAAGCATATTCAAGGAGAGGGCGTACGTAGCAATTGTACAAGGAAAGAGTCACTTATGGATCATTAAATTCCTTTGTCCAGCGTTTTATGAATCCAAGCATAGAGCAAGCTTTATTAACTATAAAATTAACTTGTTGAGTAAATTCTATGTTGGAGCTTAAATGGACACCCAAATCCTTAAAACTGAAGACGCGACAGATTTTGTGCTGCGAAATATGATAATCGAATGCACTTACGATACGTTTTCTAGAGAAGGTAATCGTCTGGAATTTTACAGGGTTAAGGGAAATACCACTTTTTCTGCACCAAATACTTAAGTTATCAATATCTGCATGTAGGAGAATGCTAGACTTAATCATCAACATATATGAGAACGTCACTTGACTGAATGCATGATGTAAAATCATTTATAGCCAAAATGAATAATAATGGACCATGGCGGCTTCCTTGAGGTACGCCAGAGTGAGGCACGAAGTTTTCGGAAAGACTTTTTCTAAATTTTACCTGTTCTTAAGGTATAATTTGATCCAAGCTAAGATACAGGGAGGGAAACATAAGCTTTTAGCTTAAACAAGATTAGTTCGTGATCAAATGCTTTTGAGAAGTCAGTGTAAATGCAGTCAACTTCATAACCTTTTTCTAATGCATTTGAACATTTGTGGGAGAACGTAAGAAGGTTTGTAACTGTTGATCTGTGTCTTACGAATACGTGCTGTTGTTCACAAATGAGATTCTTACTAAATAAATTGCACGACTGGATCGCACGTACTTGCTCATATGTGCGGTCACATCGTCGAATAAATTTAAAAAAATCCACGCCTGGGTCGCACGAACTTGTTCTTATGTTAGATAATTGCTTAGTGGCTGCATATGTATGTATATAACGGGCGTTTTTTTAGACGTGAAGAAGAAGAAATAAAACGCATATAGTTTAATGTTATGGGCAAGAATTTTTGGGCCCATTCACCGAACATGTGACGCGCTTGATGGTCAATTCTTTCACGAGTTGGATTTTGTAAGCCTGCAAACCAAGATCCTTGCGCAAAATCTTCCATAAAGTGGATAGGCACTTCTCCAATTGTTGCGCGCGATGGCAGATGGACTCATTCGGGTCTTTTTCGATGCTCTGCTCCACCGAAACGAACCATTATTTTGGTAATAAATTTGCACGATTTGCAAACTTGTTCAGGAATAAGTCTATTCATTATGAAATGCCAAGCCAAACTGATCATAAATTAAGTGACAGCTGTAAAAAAGATAAACTCCGAAAGAAGTATTGCCATAATGAAAACCACACGTCTATTAAAATAATAAAATATTTTTAAATAGAAAATTCTTTAATTTTTTTAATTAGTTTAAGAATTTTCTCGGAAAAACTAAGTATGCAATAAAATTTGAAAACTTAATGTCTATCGAGGAAAAAAAATATTGAAAATCATTCGACCAGTGTTTTTTAAAAAGTCGTTTTTTGAAAAACTTCGAAAAAATATTTAAATTATTTTTCTAGTATGCCATTATCAGGAAATCTGTAGTTTTCATCTGGGAAAATTATTTAAAAAAAATCAGTTAACCCATTTTCAAAATAATTCGAAAACCAAACATTTTTTGAAAATTTTGAATTTAATTGAATTATAAATGACTTTTCTGTGTGCAAAATTTTATTAAAATCGTAATAATAGATTACGATTAAACCGCATTTAAAAAAAAACCGGTTATATGAGAGGTACCGTTATAGAACAAATTTCGAAAAATTTATTCTAACTGAGATTTATTATTGTGTAAAATGAGCACCTTGAAAGTTTTATCAAAATCGTTATAGCCGTTTTTGAAAAAATCAAACTTTTTATTAAAAATTGTATGGCAGGTACCGTTATTTTTTGACTTAGAGAAAAAATGAAAAACACCCCCCGAGATACTATCTAATAAATACTAAATACCAAGTTTGAAGCAAATTGGTCCATCCGTTTAGGCTGTAGAGGCGCGAACAAACAGACAGACAGACAGAAGGACGGAATTTCCAGACCCACTTTTTTCAACTTCTCTATTATCGTTATGTCATGTTTGATTGTTAGTTTTTTTTTTGCACGAATCCATAACTTGCAATATAATCGCAAGTAAAAATACTTTAACAGACTACTTGTTGAAAAAGTTTTGGTATGCAAGATAATTTAGTAATGGGGATGTAGTTTGTAATATCAGACTTATCTCCTTTTTTGAATATAAGAGTAAGAAAAGACTTTTTCCATATACTTGGAAATTTTCCTGTTTTAAGTGAAAGCTCGAAAATGAACCTGAGCGGCTGAACTAAAGAATTTCTACATTTTTTTAACACTATTGGAGGAATGCCATCGGGGCCAGCTGAACAATCATCATTTAATGAAGAAAGAAGCTCAAGCACTGTACTCTGTTCTACGTGGATATGATTACAACTTGTTTGCGAAAAGACACGAAAAGACTCTATTTTTGCCTATACTGAATATTATAAGTATAATATAACCTTCTGATAATGCGGCATCTACACGTCCCCTCATTGGTGAGCTCCCATCCAGACGTGTGTTGCAGCATTAGCTTCTTGATAAGCGATAAGGCAACTTAGTTCTTGTTGTTAGAAAGAAATGAGGGGGTATGTTGTGTTTGACTAAAAACTATTTAATATGTTGGTTTTGACACTTTTTATATAAGTTCTTATTCTGTCAAAGATCTTAACACTTATCTTGCTCCTATAAGTGTGTGCGTAGTGCGTGTCTTCCCTTGGAACTTGCTAGTGGAACCGAAAATTTTGAAAACAAAAACTTCCAAAACTCTTATCTTTGTACCTGATACATAGCAATAGGGGAGAAAGGCAATCCGACCAGTTGCACATACATATTGTACATTCAAATATAATATTACTCTTATCAGGAAATTTAGTATTATTTTCTGTTATCCAGTTTGTTTATTAACGAAATGGTTTCGACACCCTAGTCATACTTGTCAGGTTGATAGCGTCTACCTAGGCAAAGAATTCATCACGGCACCCTTCAGGAGTTGAAGAGTTTAAGCTGACTCACATTGCTTAGTAACTTACTGACTAAGTACATCGATTGAATTGGATGCATTTAAATTAAATGGTGTTATCAAAAAAAAAAAAAAAAAAAAAACCAGAAAGTGAGACACTTTCTGTATTATTCTTCTTGTTATTTCACAATACGAATACTGTTTATACGATAAGCTTTGATTATCTGATATGAATAAAACCAAATAATCCAATTTCTTAACAACTTATTATACTCTTATCAGGTTATAAGAGGTTCACCTGAATGATTTTTTCTTCTGATAAATTTATTGATTTCTATAAATGTTTTAACAAAATAACTCTGCAACTTAGTTTACCAAATATTCCCATAAGATGAACAAGTTCTTCGTTATTTTCATAGCAGTTATTTTGACTGTGGCTTCAGCAGCTCACATTCCTGCTAATTTGAACCCTGCTGTTCATAAAATCGAGCCGGTGCTACAGAAGGTCATTGATTATTTACATCAAGTAAAAAAAGATATTAGAATTGAAGATGTCTACGAGAAAGATTCTATGGCTGATTCTATCGCGGAAGTTCCTCAGGAAAAAGAAATAGATTCTTTGGAGGAATTTCGCCAAAAGCCAGTTAATTTAAAAGCTTTGCTCAAGCAGATTGAAAAACTTGAAAAACAAAAAAGCGATATTGTTGTGCCAACAAAATTAGAAGACTTAGACAACGCTGGAGTTCTTCTCAATTTTGGTTTAGATAAGCCAGTTAAAAATACAGACGACAGCGAAAAAGCAACTGGCGAAGAAGAAATTCGAGTAGAGGACAATATAGTGCCTATTATTGTTGGAATGATTGAGGAAACCGTCGACATGAACAAGAAAGCCTTTGACGAAGAAGAAGACAGTGACATTCAAGTAAGTTTTGGCTTAGATCAACCTATTGAAGCTTCCGCAGTGAGAAATCATATCGAAGAAGGTGATGACGAAGAAGAATCTGATTTAGAAGTCGCTGAAAAAAAAGAAAATGATGAAGACTCTGACATACAAGAAAGTTTTGGCTTATCTGAGCCTATACTGTTTTCAGCTATTAAAAACATAATTTCTGAAGCCGATGAAGACGAGGATGAGGAAGAAGTGTCAGCTAATGTGAACGAAAAGTTTATGTCTGAAGTTATAAGTGCTGTAATTCGTAAATTTGCCCAAGCTCATAACTTAAAATTGTGAATACAATAAAAATAATCAAAAGAAGTCTGAAAACAAAATTATTTTTTGTAGTCATTATCTCTAATTAAACAAGTGATAAAAAGTTACTGAAATTCATTATCTATTAAGATATGGTGTTAAAGGCTTTTGTTTTGAAATCGAAGTTCTCGGAAATAATCTTTATCGTGTTTTAATAAATTAAATACCTACTTACATACATATATATTTCTATTATTTTGTATTTTTAAAATATTTCAGCTTTTCAGTAAAAAATTCTTATATCAATACTTGTGATTGAAAGCTTAGATCACTTAGACCTTAGCTTCTCGTTATATTGTCATTCCTTCATATTTTATGATTATGATAAATGAGGCTTAAAATGCCAGAGTGTTTTTTGCCAAACGATAAATTCCATCACCGCTGGAATTGTTTTGGTAAAAAAGATTGCAGCTACGCACTAAGCAAATGTGATTAAGGAACATAGCTAAGCGTCATATATTAAATTAAAATGAAACAAAATAATAAGTCACAATGTCACACGTAATAAAATTTTATTTAATTGTGTGTTTTATCGTTGAGTCACAGATGAAGATAATAAAAATAATTAAGGATGTAAGGGAGAAACAACATCGTAATTCAGTTGAGATTTTGAATGATTTTATATGATTTGGAAACTGTTCGTTGAGAGCCTTGGGAAACCAAAAGTATTTTCCTAAAATTTCGAGTTTAATATATCTTAATTTTCTTTTGGAAAGGAGCTGTTAAATTCAAATTTTACAAGTCAATCCTGGGAGGAGTTTAGGTTTTCTAAAAGATGAACTAAGTTTCTCCTTTTAACATGCTAAGAGTCTTATAAAGTTTTTTTTAGGTTAAAACTTGGGTGTGATTTCCTTATTTGGACAGGTTTTCCGAAGCCTGCTTGAGTTTCTTGGATAGAATTGAAAATATGAAAATAGAACTTTAACTGATCAATAACCGAAGGTTAGGTTAGGTTGGACGGGATGATGATTCGATAGTCGAATCATCTCAGCCGGATCTCAAGAATGCATTTCGGTCCGTAGGAGAAGAATGAATTTCGGTTGCGAATTAGTTATGGGGCGCCTCCTTTAACTATCCTGAGGCTTTGATGAATTTCAGAATTCTTTTAAGTAACTTTTTTGAAACGTCGCCCAGTTCGTCGAAGAAGTATTCTCTGAGGGCTGTTTTCCTAGTCTGAGCTAGTTCGGGGCATTCACAAAGGAAGTGATATGAGCCCTCTTTTGCATCAACGTCTTGACACTGTTTGTATAAATCTGATGTGCTAATACCTATTCTATTCATGTGGCCCTCCATTCAGTTGTGACCCGTAAGGACACCAACCGGAACGGTGAATTGAGCTCTACCTAGCTTTTGAATGTATTCTGTATTTTTCTTTAAGAATTTTGACTAAAGACTTCTTGAGATCCGACAGTTATCGAGTTTTGACCATCTCTCGTTTGCGGGTTTGAAGAAATTCTCGTGATTTTTTTCTTATTTTCCAGTGGCTCAAGAACCCAGGGTACAGTGTGCGGTACAATATAGTCGGTTTGGTTTTCCATGTCTATATAATTTTCTATAATTTTTTTCTTAAGGCATTTTTAGCTGCCAGCTCCTTTGTGGAAAGGTCTATTGGGCCTAATGAGAGGAATGTTTCTAGGGCTGCGGTTGGAGTAGTTCTTAAGGCACTTGTAGTGTACATCCAATCCTTTTACCAAAAATTCTACTGCAAGTATAGAAAGCTATTGAAGCTCTCCTTTCTCTTTCCTTAATATTTTCTCTCCAGTCTAGTTAACCATCTAATACTAACCCAATATATTTGGTTGTACCAGGAGCAATTATATTTGAGACGTTTCGTTTCCTTGTAACCAAAACTAGTTCGGTCTTGAGCGGATTTACAGCCGCAGTCCGCAGCTATTGGCCCAATTATCGAGTTTATTTGTATTTGGATAGATTTTTCAATTGTACACACCACCACATGGAGAGCTGTCTCAACAGATTTGCCCTTCTTGTAACATGTTGGGCCTGCGATGGAGCATTGTCCTCTTCTTCTAAGCGGACACGGGTTTCAATTATTCTTTCTAAAGTTTTGAGAACAAAGTATGATAAGCTTATTTTCTTAAAACCAGGTTAGTGAGTGCTCATAAGTAACTCTAAGGTTTCTGTGCAGGAGTCAGTCCAGAAATTATCAGGTCTCTTAAGGAAACATGGAGCAGTGTGTGGACCTTTGACATGGCTTTTCTGAGCCTGGCAGCATCATATGTGGATTTTATGTCTGGACAATTTTTTTTTATTTTTACTGGACTTGTAGAGATCCCAGTCTTAAGGTTCATTACTATATTTGGCTTTGTTGGAAGGTTCCTTGATTCTTTCCTAAAGGCAGACAACTCTAGTTTACGTTTTGCCTACGTTTGCCTTTGTTAATGGGACATGAACTTTCGGAGACAAGAGAATGACTGACGTAAGTTCGTTTACACTTTTTTCAATATCGAAGCTATAAAGTAAAGGTTTTTTGTCGTATTGGCCCAGCAGTGTGGCTAGTTTATTGCTACAAGGGCTACCCAGTTTGTATTTCTAGTTTCCAGTTACTGACCACAATGGAGTTAGAATTTGTTGAAAGTGTCATATCCAGCACTTCTCTTTTACTTCTGGTAAGGAAGGTTGGTTCATAACTTCTATTTAGGATCAACAAATTACTACTTATAATAATTTGAAAAAGTGACTCACCTCTTGTGTTGGTGTCGGAACTTCCCCAGAGATAGAGGGCATTGGCATCAATCATATCCCTCTAGTAGGCTAGAACCGTTCCTACTCGCTGCTGTCAGCAGTTCTTCTAGAGCTGATGGTGGTGGCCCCGGTTCATCACCTGGCATGTATGTACGTGGACGCTAAGATTACGGGCAGTGCCTCTCCTCTTTCGCACTTCACCGTTGTAATATCAATAGTTTAATTTTTTTTTCGCCACTTTACAAGACCGATATTTACCTTCATTAGGGCCTTTTTTATAATACAGGAGGGTCTTAGTCCGCAAATATTCCCTCTGTTTATCCATGGCTCCTGAATAAGGTCTACGTCGATATTATCCTACGACAATAAGGTTGGAGGTTTAACTTAAGGACCTTCATCATTTTTGCTCTTATTTGCTTCATTGGCTACCGTTTACTGTCGCGTCTTTCACGAGACTGAGAAATGATGTCTCCACTTGGGCCCACAGTTCCGTGGTTAGCCTGTTTTCCGAGTTCCCTCTGTTAATGATGTCCACCTGAAGGTTCCCATCAATGACCTCTGGCCTCCCTACCTGCGTCTGTTGGTTCAGATGTATCACATTGTCGTTAAACGGTTTTGGCCAATGCGAGCTCCGATGTTCGGAAGTTGTTGCCCTCTGGGATTTAGAAGTCCGTGGGCCATCTTCAAAGGCTTTATCAGGTTTTGTGTTGCCGGTTCTTTAAATAGGTGAAGGTTGCTTGGGCTCCCGACGGTGTCAGGCGTTTGGGCAAAGACTCGCCTTCCATAGGCTCCTTTCTAAGCTCGCTGTCTTAGTTGGGGTTTTCAGCCACTGTGATTTCTGCGTCCGAACTGTCTGAGCTGGGAAAAGACTGATAGTCATCTTCGTTGAGGATGCGCTCCATATATTCCGAAGCCCTCTCCTGGCTGTTTCAGGTTCAGAGTCAGTGATATCCATGAGGTATTCACTTAACACTTCATGGGTATCACAAGCTTCATTACTCCCGGCAGATAATATTCTCGTTCCTTTGTATTCCCACTCGATTTTTAAGTTCTATCTTGTCCATTATCATAGTTCATGGTTTTGCGTTTACTTGTTTTTTATAACATACATACGTACAGTTGGATTGCTGCATGATAGAAATTAAGGCAACTACGACAAGTTGAAACCCGCCAGGAGGACACATTTACATCTTTTGAGCACCGTCATAATATTTTGTTTACGTTTTATTATTTAATGGCTTATTTTATAAACAATGCTCTGGCGCCGGTGGATTAGACATCTGCGTTCCTATTCCATTGGAAAGCAAGATCTTTGGCAGAAACAAGTAACATTTGCGTTGAAAATAACACAATTTTAACTTATAAAAAGTACTAAAAACTACAATACTTAACGGTTTTTAGTAAAAATGAAGTATACCATCACACGTCCTAAATAACAAGGTATTTATGAAAAATGTATTTCGAAAATTGTAGGACCGGTCCTTGATAATATACTGTTTTTTTAGTTTTAGTTTTCAAAATATTGATTTTTGATTTTAATTAGAAAAAAAAAGTTATTCGAAATTTTGATATGCAGAATTAATTCGGGTACCTAGATCTTCTTAAATATAAAATTTGACATAAATCCAAAAAGCCGTAACCGATAAAGCCAAAAATTAAAAAAAAAACCGTTATATGAAAGGTCCCGTTAATAGATTTTTCCCGTATATGTGGTACTAATCAAATGATAGCCAATACCAACAAAAAAAATCAAAAATTTTGATTAAAACCGTTGGAGCCGTTTTCGAGAAAAATGAGATTTTCCTAAACGGTCATATGGCAGGTACCGTTATTTTTAGGGCTAAAAATAAAATTTCAATTTCCCCTCTGGGGAATCCCAAAAGAATCACACACACCAAGTTTGAAGATAATCGCTTAATCCCTCTAGGCTGCGTTATACGTACTGAAAGACAGACAGACAGACATTTTTTCTCGATCACTTTTTTAGACTTCTCTATGATCGTAATGTCATGTTTGATTGTTATCTCAATTTTTTTAATATTCACGAATCCTAAACTTGCCTTATAGTCCCTATAATCGCAAGTAAAAAAGACCGATAAATTCCTTCACTGGTTTCTGAACGATTTCGCTGTGTTTGATCACATGAAACAACAAATAATATCTACCATTAATAAATTTTTCATTTTATTCTTATTAAATTAAATTCATTAGTGATTAATAATATGAGTCTCCTAGACATAGTTCAAGCAGATTCTTTATTATAATTTGCTTATGAAAAAGCAAATTCACATCCTTTAACACCATGGCTTTCAAGTATGTAATGCAAAATATGACAAATATAATACGCATTATATTTCAATTTTCTCTCTCCAGCTATCTTTGGCAGTGATGAAAATTGAAAAGGTGCGATATCAATATATCAAAAGCAAAACAAAGAAATTCAGAAAAAAATCTCTGCAGGTGACATCTTGTTGCCAAAAGCATTGAAGGGCTTTGCCCCCAACGCAAAGTTTAAATTTAATTCATAAGCCCTGCTACGAACTTCAATTCGACTCGTGTGCTCTAAAGCGTGCTTTCGGAGTACTGTCAAAATCTGCTGTCAGCACTCCAATGTTGTGCGTAGATGCGGAACAAGCAAGCAATGGCAGCTTCATAATATGATGGGGAAACTTTTACGTTATGCCAAGTAAAATGGTGTTATCGAAATGACATCCATCTGTTTAGGTTCACATGAAGCTTTATAAGGTAGACCATGATTAATTTCATGTTTCCTTAAGTGCTGCTGTGAAGACAGAACTTGGGGTATTGGACTGATTTGACTTAGGATGTGTTTAGATTTAAACTGCAAAATAGGCTCACGAGAGTAACAGCTCAAAGATATAAAAATATTTTGAATGCAGAAATCGATGAATTAGTTGATAATGGGGCAAAACATCGTTTCCTGCATTGAAAACAACTCCTTTACACGAACCGTGAAACATTTGAAATACAAAAATATTAGTGATTTAAGAATTTTTTTTTGAAAATCCGTAATTTCTGGTTAATAAGTTAAAGAGGATCTTTCATAGATGCAATTCTGAGTACAAAGAACTTCGGTTTCAAATACAGTGCCTAAGTAAGATAATTAAAGAGAGTGTAAAACAAGATCTTGATCTTGTTTAAACCACATCTCAATAAAATGAAACCAAAGTAAAAGGGTGTCCGCCGGGAAGGTATACTATTTTGTTTTGCCGTTGTTTTGGTAAACATTAGTCTTGACAGTTTATGTTTGGCAGTCGTAAAAAAGACACCTTCCAAATTTAATATGGAAAAATATTTGATAAACCAACGTGTTTTAATCGTTAAAACATTTTATCAAAATCAATCATCGATTACTGTGACGATGAGAAAGTTACGTGAAATTTTTGGGAGAAAATTCGCACTATTTATCGTGTAGTGAATGATTCCGAAGAATAAGGGTCTGTAGGTGATAGGCCCAAGCATGGACCACAACGTACTGCAAGATCGGCTATAAACATCACTGCTGCTCAAGGAAGTGTTCAAAACAATCCATCAACCTCAATTCGACGCCGTGCTCAGGAGCTTGGTCTTTAAAGAACAACTTTGGTCACAATTATGCACATGGATTTGCATTTGTTTCCATTTAAGATTGAGTTGACACAAGAGCTTCTTCCACAAGACCATTAACGCCGCCGTACATATGCCAATAGGATGTTACAGCTAGCCCATGACAACCCCGATTTTCATGAAGAATTCATAATGAGTGACGAGGCACATTTCCATTTGAATCGATATATGAATAAACGGAATAATCGGTTCTGGGCAATGGAAAACCCTCAAATTATTCATCAGTCACCTTTGCATCCATTAAAAGTTACAGTCTGGTGTGCAAATTGTTCAGGAGGAATCATTGGACCTTACTTCTTTGAAAATGAAAACGGTGTAACGGTAACTGTGAATCGGGAGCGATATCGTGATATGATTGAAAACTTTTAAACGCCACAACTGCATGTTTTGTGTTTGATTAACATGTGGTATCAACAAGACGGCACCACATCGCATACAGCCAGGATTACAAGGGAATTACTGCGAGACCTCTTTCCACAACAAGTTATTTCAAGAAATGGTGATGTTGACTGGCCTTCACGGTCGCCTGATTTGACTGCTCCGGACTTCTTTTTGTGGGGATATCTGAAAAGCAAGGTTTATGCAAACAAACCAGATATGCTTGAGCAATTCAAACAAAATATTCGTGATGAAATTAATAAAATACCGCGTGAAATGTGTGAGAATGTAATGAAAATGTGCTCAAAAGGGCTCGCATTTGTGAGACTAACAGATGCGGCTATTTTCCTGATATTGTATTCCGTACATAATTGCCGACATTAAATATAACATTTATCAATATAAGATGCATTCTCTTTCATTTAATCAAAAATTATAAACAATGTCCCGGCGGACACCCTGTATTTATCAGCCCTATGATGGACGCAAAGTCGTCTGAATCGAGCGTCGCGTTTTTTTATTAAATAAATGTTGTTTCACAATTTAAATAAATATTAAAATTGAAAAGTCTTAATAAAGAAAACATGTAGTTTTATTTTAAATAGAACTTTCGCTATCTTTTCTGAAACCATCGCATTATGCTTTTCAGGAAATTGATAGAATAATAGGAAGAATGACCTAAATTTAAGCAACGACGTTTCCTTTAAGGTTTGAAGAGTTTTGCAAAAGAGAACTCAACGTCCCCCTTATTACTTTCACCCAGTCAAACACCATATAGGATAAACCTTTTTTACCACCTACAACCCATCAAAAAGTCAATATATTCAGAAATATTTTAAAATCGCAAGTGTTTTTTTTTTTTAGATCTGGCAATCTGGCAATACTTTCTTCAGAGTTGGTCTTTTTGATAGCTGTCACTTGATTTATGCTCAGTTTGGTTTGCCATTTCATAATCAATAGACTTACTCCTGAACAACGTTTACAATTCATGCAAATTTATTACCAAAATAATGGTTCGGTTCGGTGAAGCAGAGTATCGAATAAGACCCGCGCAACAATTGGATCTGTGCTCATCCACTTAATGGAAGATTTTGCAGAAAAATATTTGTTTGCGGGCTTACAAAATCTAACTCATGCAAGAGTTATATGCATTTTATTTCTTCTTTAAAAGCACACGTCTAAAAAAAACACCCTCATAACTCTATTTAAAACAAAATTTCCAAGTTCTCTTTACGTTATTCTCCAATGTCTGTTTAATCACTGAGTAAACAATAGTTATTTTAGTTGCATGCAAAACTTCATAAATACTGCCCATAGCCGAAAAGTATCATGCTCTTATAATATCAAAGACTTCAGCCCAATATCTTTTCTTTCCAATTTAGATAAACATTTTGAAGGGCCATAACAGAATCTTATGATAAGTTTCTCGATGAATGAAATATTATCTTAAAAGTTCAAAAAAAAAAAACACTCAATAGAACATTCTCCTTTTGTTCTTATTGCCAGTGGATTAGAATCTATTTGAACTGAACAGTGTCGATCTTAAGCTCATAGAGGCCGAACGTCGGGCGAGGTGCGCGCACAAATAATTAAACAAAAGTCAAAAAAAAAAAAAATGATTGCGCAGTTATCGCGAGTGTTAAAAAAAAAATAATATTACACACTTGTTTGAGAAATTGGCAAAACCCCCTCGCGTGTGATGGAAAGAAAATAACAATATCCACTCGCGTCGTTGGAAGATGATAAGATTCCCATTCGTGCTGTGGAAGAAAAAAAAAACACACTTGCATAACAAATCAAATTATCCTCTTATCTGTCCCAACCCTTTGTGCTTAGCTTAACTGCCTCTTTCTTATCTACTGTAGGTTTCGTATGCTTGCGGTAAATGGATAAGGGCATCTGAGTTTGTCCTATTGTGCTGAATATTTAAATGGATTTTTTGTATGCAAGCTGTCTTATGGGCATAACACTTAAGACAGTTTGTTTTTTACAGAGATTAATTTGGATTTTCACTGCATGGTTCCACTTAGTCAGAATTGTGTTTTGTGTGTAAGTATTTTTAAATGGTAAGGGATTTTTGTGTCGTGTATTCCAATGTTCGTGGTAAAAGAAAGAATTTCTTTCACCTGTATGTCTACACTGTTCAATACAGGCCAGTTGTTTTGGCATTAAGTGAAACTCAGGTTGGAGTAAATACTGATTTATCAGAGTTTGCTCTACATGGGTATAGCTTGGTGTCATTACTCTTTTCCTATCATGGTCTCGTGGTCTATCTTAGGAATGATATTGCTTGCCATAGCCTTCCCCAATATGGGCAATGTTCCAACACGGACTTTAGCTTCTTGTGGCTCAAATTCACTGCCCGCAAGCATGTCATTCATTATTGTTTTATTTACAGGAGTCCAAATCTTGACAGTAATTCGACTTGTAACGAGTTTGATGCACTGTCTGATTTCATCTCGAAAATTGTTTCCCTTTGTCCTCGCACTGAACTCGTTATTGCGGGCGATTTCAATGTACACAATTCCAACTGGCTCCGCTATTCTGGTCAGACAACACCCAAAGGAAGGTATGTCGAGCTCTTTGCCGGGTTACATCACCTTACCCAACTGATCGATGTGCCAACGCGTATACCGGATGTTGCTGGGCAAGCCGCCCATACTCTTGACTTGTTTCTTACTTCTCACCCTGATAAATATACCATTAATGTAACTTCTCCATTTGGCACTTCAGACCATTGTGTCATTTCAGCTAATTTCTCATCCTCCACCCATCCAGTTAAAGAAAAACTTCCCACCAGGACCGTTTGGCAATACGAGAAAGCCAACTGGGACGGCCTGAATATTTTGTTCCGAAACTTTAACTGGTCACTATGCTTCCTCGATAGTGACATTGATGCCAGTGCTGAAATGATCACAAATGTGATTCTTCTAGGGATGCGTGATTTTATTCCTAACAGAGTAAAAAGCATCAAACCTAAAGAAAAGTCTTGGTTTAATTCTGAATGTAAAGAAGCTATCAGGCTCAAAGAAGTAAGTTTTCGATATTACAAAGCCAACCCTACAGAGGAAAATCGGAAAAAGCACAAGCAAGCAAGGAACTCATGCAACTCCGTTATTGAAAGAACCAAATTTTTGCATGACCAAAAATTACGGCAAAAAATTCTGCAGTGTCCCAAAGGCAGTAAAAATTTTTGGTCATTTGTAAAAAATATAAAAAACTCCTCGACATCTTCGGTTCCAACGCTCATCGACAATAACAAACCAATTGTTTACTCTTCAGAGAAGGCAAACTTGCTCGCCGCCCATTTCGCTGCCAGCTCCACGCTGCCGCATAGCAACGTTGCCCCTCCTGTACTTGAGAATGTAAATTTTTCAATGGGACAGATTTTTTTCCGCAGTCGTACAGTAGCAAGAGTTCTCAAAGATCTCGATATACACAAATCCGCTGGCCCGGATGGTATACCCCCGATTCTTCTGAAGAGGTGTTCTTCCACACTGGCAAAGCCACTGCGTAAGCTTTTCCATCGCTCCTACTCTTCTGGAATATTTCCTAGAAGATGGAAAACAGCATTTGTCCAGCCTGTCCCTAAGAAAGGTGACCCATCCTCCCCCTCCTCCTAACGACCCATAGCACTGACATCCCTTCTTTCTAAGGTCAGGGAAACACTGATTAACCGTCAGCTTAAGGAATATATCGAAGATCGAAAGTTTCTCTACGAGCGCAGTATGGCTTCCGCAGCAACCGTTCCACTAGTGATCTGATGGCATATCTCACCGAACAGTGGAACAAATCCTTACATCGCTTTGGTGAAAGTAAGATTATTGCTCTTGATATCTCCAAGGCATTTGACAGAGTTTGGCATGAAGCTCTTTTATCGAAAATGCGTGCTTTTGGGATCGATGATACACTTGTTCGTTGGATTAGAAGCTGGACCGTTTAATACAAGTTGTATTGGACAGATTCCAGTCTGATTCCTACAAAATAAATGTTGGTGTGCCCCAGGGCTCTATTCTATCTCCAACTCTTTTCCTCATTTTTACAAATGATCTTCTGTCTGTTACTTCTAATCCACTTAATTGTTTTGCTGACGACTCTACCCTCAGCTTTTCATATTCGTTCGATAATTTACATCCTTAGCCTTCGGACGTACAATTGCACCTGTACCGTATGTCAAGCTCATTAAACTCCGATTTATACAGCATTGTCAAATGGGGTAATAGGAATCGTGTGGAATTTAATGCTTCGAAAACTCAATGCTGTCTTCTGTCGTTAAAGCTTAACATACCCTGAATGCCATTGTCCATGAATGGCATTTACATCGAAGAAACCGAAAAGCTCTCAGTACTCGGTATGTGTGTCAACGACGACCTCCGTTGGAACGACCATATATTTGAGATCGCTAAGAATGCTGCTAGGTGCTTAGGTTTTCTTTATTGGTGTAAGAAGTACTTTTCCCCCATCTGATCTGGCTACAATTTATAGAGCGTTTATACGCCCTAAACTCGAATATAACTCCTGTGGGCAGGTGCTTCACGAACATCGCTTCACCTGCTTGATAGAATACAAAATCGAGCGTTAAGATTGATAGGAAATAGAACTGCCGCTGAAACAATTGCCCCTCTCGAACACCGACCCAATGTTTCATGTCTTTCCTTATTTTATCGTTTCTTTCATAAAAAATGTTCACTCGAGGTAGCCAGCTGCATTCCTTCCCTTAAAAGTTTCGCCCGTAATACTCGTCTTGCTAGGAATGCCCATCAGTTCACCCTTGAGCCCAATTTCGGACGTACCGTGAAATATAGTGTTTTTTTTTTTGCCGAACAACACGAATTTGGAATGGTTTACCCGGCGAGATTTTCCCTTGCCATTTCAATTTGCAAACATTCAAAACCAATGTTAATCGACACCTCCTATCACTCCCCTCCCTATCTTCCTAATGCCCGCGCAGTGTGTTACATTAAAAGGGAAACAAATAGTCCCTTGTGCGCGCGTTAATTATAAAAAAACTAACTGAAAATTGTCATATTGAAAATAAAATCATCCATATGGTAACTTGTTTTTCGCCTTTGATGATCGTGAACATCATTTTGAACGTCAATTTGCGATTGTCAATATGATGATCGCCTCTTTAGAAGTTATCCTATTAACAATCGCGATTGTCTGTATGAAAGTCAAGATAAATTAAAAGAATAAAGAAAAATGGTAAATATATACAAAAAAGGCCGTTATACAAGTTTTCAATATTAACAACTTTTTAGAAGTTTTCGCATTAACAATCGCTATTGTCAATATGAAAGCCAGAACAAATTACGAGACAAAAGAAAAACGGTACCTAAATCTATAAATAAAAAAGTTACGTTATAAAATTTGTCAACATGATTATCGCATTTTTCCGGTAATAATATGGGCAATCCCGATTGTCAATATGATGATCACTTCTGTGCAGTTGTAGTATTTACAATAACGATCATTAATATGAAAATATAAATACAATTTTGAGCACAAACAAAACGGTAAAAACGGAATTTTCTCCTATTTTTAATCCATATCTAAAGTAAAGTGCGTCATTCGCTTTGTAAAAGTTCAAGATAGGTATTAAAGTCATCAAATTGAAAATCGTCTTTCTCAACATGATAATCATGGTTGTTAATATGACAAACGTGATCATCATATTGACAGCCAATATGATCATTACTGTTGTCAATACGATCGTCCCAATTGTTAATATTATCATAATCGTGGTAATCAATACGATGATCGCTGTTGTCAATATGATCACAGCGGTTTTCCGCTTTAAAATTGATGATCGCAAATTTTCATATTGATAATTGCGGTCCTTGGTTGAAAAATAAAATAAATTATCAATATGAAAACCGTTTTTGGTTCAAAGAATGCTACATACGATATGGATCTCGAATCTAAAAGCCTCAAACAAATGGTAACCTAACTCTCTCTTTATATGAGAAGGCTTCATTGCATGTTATCCGAGGATAATTTCACAAACAGTGTATTATAAGGAAAAAAATATGTACAATGAATGTATCTGGTGGCACGGTAGTGCCCCCGCCAACCTACCTACAACGAGCTGCAGCCTGAACGGCTTAAGCGATTATCTTCAAACTGCATACCAAAATTTAAAAAATAGTTTTTTTTTTCAAAAAACTAAAAATTAAAAACAGGATTTTATCAAAACCGGTCCTACAATTATCGAAATACATTTTTCCTTGTTATTTAAGACGTGTGATGGCATACTTCATTTTTACTAGTTTTTAGTACTTTTTTTAAGTTCAAACTGTTTTATTTTCAACGCAAATGTTACTTGTTTCTGCCAAAGATCTTGCTTTCCAATGTAATTAGGCACATAAGAGCAAGTACGTGCGACCCAGTCGTGCCCATTTTTTTGGAGCTTTAATAACTTGGGTTTGGAAATAAAAAAAATCTCGGAAAATTTTGTCAATAGACTTAAACATATAAAGTTTTAATTACACAGCTCTTACACTTTAGATTTTATTTATATCTAAAAATCCCTGATTTCGTCACTGACTCACTGAAGATCAACAAAATTCTTAGAGTGAAATTTGGTAAAACTTAGAAATTTAAATCTATGTTGGGTTTTATATAACAGATTGTAATTTTCTTGTTCCAAATTTATAAATTATATCTTGAATTAATTAATTCTCTAAAATCTATTTTTAACTCTTCAAGTTAATTAATTTATTTATTTTTTTGACGTGATAACGTCTTATAAATCGATGACACGCTATACTTTTGCTGATAAGAAAGTAACGCATCACGCTTACTGTTTTTTTCAACCAAAATTGATCGCAAACGTATTCTCAGCACCAGGCGAACATGAAAAAGACCAGCAAATGCAAATTCCCAACATAATTCCACTCAAATTCAAAATTACTAGAAGAGATACAGAAATACAAAATGGGCGGGGTTTTGTTAAAGTAGAAAGTAATGGTGTGTGTGTGTGTGTGTGTGTATTTAACGAGAGGGTTTGGGGGTAATTTTTTTGGTGACTCTGAGGCTCAGTGAATACTTGCGTCATTTAGACGCAGCGTCTTACATTACTCACAAATGACGCGGCGGCATCTGACCACTCTATTTATTTGTGAATTCTGAGCACCAAGGCGATCATATCAGATGTATGTATGAATGTGTGTCGAGAATGTACTCCTAAGCCACCGAACAGATTTTAATGAAATTTACTGGGTAAATAAAGTTTTGTCCAGGGATCTTTCCTGTGAATTTTTGTCCCCTAGCATTATTTTCGCATTTCACATTAAAACATGTTCTTTCTAGGGCGATATAACGTGCGCTCGGTACCGCTAGTTAAATATAAAACTGGTTCCAATTGGTACTGGTTTTTTGGTACAATAGTATTTTTGGTAATAGATTTTTAGTACTTAGTACTAGATTCTAGTAATATTGTATTTTTGGTACTGGATTTGGTACTAGATTTAGATTTTTGGCAGACGGCTTAGGCCATGCTCAAAAATGTTAGTATATTACTATGATTTGTGCAAAACTTAAAGAAAAATAAAACATATATTAATCTAAATTTAAAGTCTAATCTACTAGATTAAGTACGTGATAAGTTCAATTGTGTAAGGGTTAACGGGCTGTATGTTAGTGTTGCTGCCATCAATGTTTCCTTATGACGTTATCGTCCGTAAACCGACTTCACAGACAACCAACTTTTTTATTTATATATTAGTTTTAAATTGGGCATAAAAGAGCCATTATATATGTAAAACGTTGCCGGGAGCAAACTTATGTTTTGAAAAAGATACGCTTATATAAATGTAATTATAAATTTGCTTAAAGAAATTATTGCAATTCGTTGTTAAGTTGTCTAAACCAGACATTCATATAAATGTAGTTAGTCGGTTGCTTTAAAAACAATTTGCACGGTTGTATCTCACGTCCTTGCTCTTATGTGCAACTTGTGCCCTGAATAAAATTTGAAAAATATTAAGGGAACTGCAAAGTTTTTATTCAATTATTCTGACTTTTGAATGTTTGAAAAAAATACGTAAAATAATATTCAGCGGAAAAAATAAAAAGCCATTTTATTTTTTTAAAAAATGTGAAAAAGTAATAATTATTTTTTTTAAATCGTAGGAGCGGTTTTTTAATAATGAAACCATTTTTATTGAATAATTTTTTTTTCAAAAATTAAAAAAAAATAACTAAAGAATGCAAACTAAAGCAAAAAATAATATACATTTAAAAACAAAAAATCCATCTAGCCATTCAAAATATTGATTTTTGAAAAAAATAAGAAAATTTTTAAATTTAGGTACAAAAAAAAAGTTTTCAAAATATTTTAAAATAAAATTACTAAGGCTACCAACATCGCCATGAATAATAATTTTGATTGAAAACGGATGACCAGTTTTCGAGGAAGACGAAGAAAAAAACGCTTCTTTGGGAGGTACCGTTTATAGCCCACCATCTTGATTTTTTTTTTCACCAAAACATAACATACACCTACAATATGCACTGATTTTTTTTCGTAAAAATTCTTGGAACCTCCGAGAAAAATAAGCTTTTACTTAACGGTTATATGAAAGGTACCGTTAATATTTGAGCTTAAAAAATAAATTTTTTTCAAAACCGTAGCAACGGTTTTTATATAAAATCGGTGTTTATCGATATTATTACATATATCGTATTATATCGTCGGAACAGTTTTTAAATAAAACGGTTTTTATTTAACAACTTAAAAAAAAATAATAATTTAAGAATACAAACTTAAACACAAAAATAACATAATGTATATTTAAAAACAAAATAAAAAAATTTTAAAATATATTGATTTTTCAACAAAAAAAGAAATAAATATCAATTTTAATAGTAGATAATTGGATCACCAGTTTTCAAGAAAGTCGAAGAAAAAAAAACCGGTCCTATGGGAGGTACCGTTTTAAGCCCACCATATTAATACTTACCTTCATAGTACACTGATTTTTTTTCATAACAATTCTTGGAGCCGTTTTCGAGAAAAATAAGGTTTTCCATAACGGTTATATGACAGATACCGTTAATTTTTGAGGTAAAAAAAATTGCAAAAACTCAAAATAGCCTTAAGTTATGAATTTGAAGACGATTGACCGAACCGTTTAGGTTACAGTCCAAAATACATCCGACAGACAGACAGAATGACAGAATTTTGCCAGTAATTCAAATATCTTACCCTATAATGGTAATGTCATGTCTGATTGTTAAAATTTTTCTTACGAATGTATAACTTGCTTTATAGTCCCTAAAAATCGCAAGTGAAAAGTGGGTTTGATAAATTCAATTTTTCTCGAAAAATATAACGCATAAAATCATACAAATTCAAAAAATGTTCACCAGCTCTAAGACTATAAGAACAATTTCTATTTCTGTCTTTTCCTGAGTACCAATTTATTACTTGCGATTGTAGGTACTATAATGCAAGTTTTGGATTCGTGCAAAAAAAATCTAACAATCAAACATGACATTACGATAATAGAGAAGTTGAAAAAAGTGGGTCCGGAAATTCCGTCCGTCTGTCTGTCTGTCTGTTCGCGCATATACATCCTAAACGGATAGGCCGATTTACTTCAAACTTGGTATTTAGTATTTATTAGGTAGTATCTCGGGGGATGTTTTTCATTTTTGCTCTAGGTCAGAAAATAACGGTACCTGCTATACAATTTTTAACAAAAAGTTTGATTTTCTCGAAAACGGCTAACGATTTCGATAACAATTTTAGGGTGTTATTTTTTTATAGTAATACATATTTCAGTTAGTATGAATTTTTCTAACTTTGTTCTATAACGGTACCTCTCATATAACCGGTTTTTTTCAAATGCGGTTTTATCGTAATCTATTATACCAATTTCAATAAATTTTTGCACACAGAAAGTCATTTATAATTCAATTAATATCGCATTTCAAAATTTTCAAAAACTTTTTTTTTAAATTGGTTTTCGAATTATTTTGAAAATGGGTGGATTGAATTTTTTTAAATAATTTTCCCAGATGAAAATTTCAGATTTCCTTATACTAGAAAAAAAAATTAAAATATTTTTTCGAAAAGTTTTTCAAAAAAAACGACTTTTTAAAAAAAACTGGTGAAACGATTTTCAATATTTTGTTTTCCTCGATAGATAGTTTTAGTTTTTAGTTTTCAAATTTTATTGCATACTTAGTTTTTCCGAGAAAACTCTTAAACTAATTAAAAAAATGAAAGAGTTTTCAAAAAAAAAAAAATATTTTTTTTATTTTAATAGACGTGTCGTTTTCAATCTGGCAATACTTCTTTCGGAGTTGGTCTTTTTGACAGCTGTCACTTGATTTATGCTCAGTTTGGTTTGCCATTTCATAATGAATGGACTTACTCCTGAACAAGTTTGAAAATTGTGCAAATTTTTACCAAAACAATGGTTCGTTTCGGTGGATCAGAGCATCGAAAAATACCCCATCCGCCATCGCATGCAACAATTGGAGAAGTGCCCATCCACTTAATGGAAGATTTTTGAAGGATCTTGGTTTGCAGCCGCGGCGGCCACTTCCCCGAAATCATTTTTAAAACTTAATGCAAGCCCTTATCTTTATAATCAAGCTAAATTCTTGGCCATAACATTGAGCTATATGCGTTTTATTTCTTCTTGAAAACACGTCTAAAAAAATGCATCCACTATAAGCAATTATCTAACATAAGAACAAGTTCGTGCGACCCAGTTGTGCATTTCCTTGAATTTATTCGATGTGACCGGACATATAAGCAAGTACGTGCGATCCAGTCGTGCAATTTTTTTTTTTGCCTTAAGATATCTTCCTTAATCCTTACTTGATTCTGCTAATGGATCAGTAAACGTATGATTGTAAGTTAAATTTTTCTATCCAAAGGTTATCCCCATAGCAATAACAATTATAACGTTTATCTTAAAATAAATATTCGGTCTTAGGGATTTTTAAGGTTTTTAAGGTTTAATATTGATTTCATTTTGTCTGTTTAAATTCCTCTTAAAAATATTGGGTGCATTGAAGTTTTTTTCTTTTCCTTTTTTCTATAAATAATATCTTCAGCAAGAGCGTTTTTGATTTATAAGTTTCCGTCTAGACACTGTATATTTCAAAGCTTTTATGAAAGTTAGAATATAATGTACAGTACAGTGTGGGTTCAAAGTTTCATCGTAGTATGGCCAGGAAAATGCAAAGATACATGGATATAAAATATATCGACTTTAAAATAATAAAGTATCGTTTATCAGGACTTTTGATACATTTGCATGGTAGAAAGAAAATACATGGCTTGGGATAAAACTCAATTTGTCCTTTACAAGTTGTTCTGAAATTTCATTTGGAAATTAGTCTTTATTTAGAAATAAAAACCGATATAATTTACTGTCTGTGTTTATCTTTATGTATAGATATAACAAAAAATTATTGAAAATATAAAATGTTAGAGGTCATACCAGTTTGAAAAACTCCCTCGATTGAAATAGTAGTATTTTACATAAAAAGCAGTGTAAATCACGGCTTTAAAAGCTCCACATAAGAGCAAGTAGTTTTTACCCAGCCTGTAACCATATTGTGTTTGTGTATGTGTGCTTTTTCTGAAACATCAAGTCAATTGACTTGAAACATAGCTCCTGTTGTATAGGCTGCACGATTCATAAGACCAACTCTTTGATGTCTTAGCCTGCGGGTCCTATAGAATGCATTTCATTTTTGTCCAATGCACGGTCACTTTGAAGGTGTTTTAGCATTGGCATATTGCGTACACATAGATATTTTCAAAAAAATAATTATCACCGAACAGACCAATGGAGCTCAGCCTAGGGATACATTTTCCATTACCATGCAATCACTATAACATCACATGAGCAGCTCTGTAAAGGCATTCTGAATCTGTGGCTAGACGCACTCATCCACATTGCCATTTGCACTCCTAACTCCAAAAAGGATGTTCTAGAAAACATGGTCTTTTGTCACAAGGGGCTTTGATAGCAATGTCTACACACCTGAGCTTGAGTAAAAGGATTTTTGTGGACACAGAATGAATGTTTCGTGGCATACAATAGAGAATAGAAGAATCCAAAGTCAGGCAAAAGAAGCAGGCTTCCCAGCGAGGATGTTCGAGAGTTGTGTTTATGCCTGTGCTTTGGTTGCAATGGCAGACCTATTGAATGGGATCTTTGTTTGGTTAAGAGTACTTTTACAGAAAACGAAAATCATATTTTTGATTAACCTTGAATTTTGAAATTCGCTTTGAGTTTTTACTTGTCTTAAATTAATTTTTTTGTTTTTCAAACACCTTAAGGGAAAAAACGAGCTACATACATTAAAAAAGTATAGTTAAAAAATAATCACCTTTCCCGTTTCACAATATTTAATTAAAAAAACGTTTTGTGACTCATAATACGGCCGAATTCTTCACAGAGTCCTAACGCTGGTACCGGGACCGGTTCTAGTCCTAATGTTAGTACTCAAATCGGTATCAATTCAGCCCTAGTCCTGCTAACAATTTATTTTGATAACGACATTTACCCTTGTCAAAAACAATTGACAATTTGTCCTTCATTTGGAAATTGATGATGCAAGATAACACGACACATGAAACAAAATTTATCCTTACTATGTTTTATTATTAAATTTTTATTTTCACTTAAAAATCGCTATTAACAAAAAACGTTTAATTGATTGCAGATATTTCACGACTAAAATCGATGGCGAGTGCTCGGAGTTCACTCGATTCCCGACCAATGTGAAATTGTAACTGTTAAATTCGCACTGTTCGGTTAGTTCCTTTTTGAAATAATCGTATATGTACTTGTTCTTATGTGCCTAATTACATTGGAAAGCAAGATCTCTGACAGAAACAAGTAACATTTACGTTGAAAATAACACAGTTTAGACTTATAAAAAGTATCAAAACCACAATACTTAACGGTTTTTAGTAAAAATGAAGTACGCCAACACAGGTCTTAAATGAAGAAGAATTTATGAAAAAAGTATATCAAAAATTGTAGGACCGGTTTTGATAAAATCCTGTTTTTTATTTTCACTTTTTTGAAAAAAAAATTTGGTATGCAGTTTTTTAGAGTTTATTAATATACATGTAATTATAAGATTTTAAATAATATTTTTTGTTAGTTTTAAAAATATTTATTCTTCAAAAAAATCGAAAATTATTTTTATTACAAAAAAAACTTATTCAACATTTTGATATGCAGAATTAATTTTGCTATCTACTTGCGGTTATAGGGACTATAAAGCAAGCTTAGGATTCGTGAATATTAAAAAAATTGAGAAAACGTTCAAACATGACATAACGATCATAGATAAGTCTAAAAAAGTGATCGAGAAAAATGTCTGTTTGTCTGTAAGTATGTATAACGAGCTCGGTAACGGCTCCATACATTTCTGTCAAATTTTATATTTGAGAAGATCTAAGTAGCCAAATTAATTCTGGATATCAAAATTCTGAGCAACTTTATTTTTCTATTAAAAAATTATTTTTGAAACTGCATACTAAAATTTAAAAACAAATTTTTTTCCAAGAAACTAAAAATAAAAACAGGATGTTATCAAAATCTGTCCTACAATTTTCGAAATACTTTTTTCATAAATTCTTTGTTATATAAGACGTTTGATGGCGTACCTCATTTTTACTAAAAACCGTTAAGTATTGTAGTTTTGATAGTTTTTATAAGTTCAAACTGTGCTATTTTGAACGTTAAAGTTACTTGTTTTTTGTTAAAGATCTTGACGTCCAATGTTATGAGGCACATAAGAGCAAGTACGTGCGACCCAGTCGTGTCCATTTTTTTTTGTAGTTGGCTAGTTTTCGAATGTTTTTCAATATGTTCTCCATTTCTCCCTAAAAAAGAAAAAAAACTACAAAGGAGTACTGAAGTGATTGAATACTGTGGATTTAAAATTTCCTGTCACTCTCATTTGTTTATGCTGACTGGCAAAGAATTCCAAACGCGAATGCTATTTGCAAGGAATAATCTTGATAAATTAATTTACATGAAAGAAGGTATAACTATGTTTTCTGTTCTGGCAGAGAGACAAAAACGATTTTTTTCATAAGGGTCCGGGAGCCAGGTGAAAATTTGGTCAATCATTTCCTCTTAAGCAATAATTGGTGAAACGCATCAGGGAATAGTATTATAAAACCTCGTGAACGTCAGCTGCAGTTCTGTGGGTGGGATGAGCAGTCCAGAGCGTTTTAACATTCAAAGTATCAGCTGACGGTCTTTCCACCGAGATACAGCCAGCTGACATTTATATTCATTTATAGTTGCGTATAAGTTACCATCAGTCTTAATTTTGGCTGAGAGGAAATCACTGAAAGTAAGTTTTTTTTGCAAGTTCAAGCATGCTATTTACACATAATCCGCCTTGTTACCGCCAGCTGACTACTTTTTTTTCTTGAAGATGATAGATAAGCTATGGTTTGACAAATTATTAGTCGGGAGGAAATGACTAAACAAAAAAATTATATTCTTCGTGCATGGGAGACTACCACGAACCATCCCACCAACGGAATCGCAGCTGACGTTCACGAGATTTTATAATACTATTCCCTGGTGCTATTCACCAATTATCGTTTGAGAGGAACTTGATCATGGAAATCTGTCGCTGGCTCCCGGTTTATAATGAGGTGTTTTAGTTTGTATTATTTTATGCAAAAAGTTACAATTACGAAAATTCTACTATTAAACAATAAAAAAACACTATTAAAGAAACAATACTATGGGCTCTGCCCTCAATACAGATCATTATATTTATTTGTACTTTTTTAATTAAAAAAAAAAATAAAAAAAAGAATCATTCTAGAATTTTTTCACACAATATTCGTTACGGTAAATTCTCTATTTTAATCGAAAAACCACCAAAAGTTTTACACGTATTATTTCCTAGGACTGCTCTGGGAACTTAGGACCGCTATCAGTGATGTGAAGAAATGCTCACAGGTAGTAGCTTTTCTTTATGACTTGGTACCAGAGCTAGGACCTGGTCTAGCTAGACCGGGTATTAGGCTGGCTTATTACTCATGTGAAGAAATGACTACGGACTTCCGATAGGTGTATGAACGTGTCTGAGATTGCTGGCACGTGAAGGATTCACAATTTTTTTATTGCTTTAAAGCCCATTATGATAGAAGTTTAAGGCTGACTAGGAGCATATCAATTGTATTTTAAGTGGATGTCATATTCTCTTTTCAGCAAAATATCATTCTCTGGTGATCTAATTTTTTTAAGGGCTATTACCTAAATATTCAGCTTTACATGCGGCCATGATATCCTCTGGTTGCTATGTAATTTGAATTCTGTGGGATTATATCTCGTTCCATGAGAAAATTCGTTGGTCGCTTAGCCGTCGTCGATGTTTGTTTCATCGTCGTTTAACCTGGTTAATTTCAAGGCTTTATTGTCAAGTTCTGATTTTCATTTTGTTTGACGGGATAGCTCGCAAGCCTATTGCCAACTTGAGAAACTGGAACCACCATAATTTGTCAAGCTTTTAATGAGTATTTTCTTAAAGTTCCATTGATCAATTGGGATAGTTACGGCACGGTAGGTTCATATTTTTGTGTGCTGCATATAAATTCCCATATGGTTAAGCGCCAAATATTGATACTCTAAAAAAATTGCTATATAAATGTATAAACACTTTTTTGGAAGTAGATACTCTCGTGATGGCCTTTATCTAATTAAGACGCGTGCAATCTCTTTGAAGCCAACATCTCCCCCAATTACTGTTTGCTTTTGTCAACACTAATCCGCCCAATTGTCATATTAAATTTATGCTTTGATGCAAAGCTATGTGGTTGTTGAATTATCCTCCTTTCCCATCCCCTAACGTCATTTAAAATTTCACAAATCAACATAGTGCCATTAGCCGCTAATCGTTTCATTTCAGTTGCACCCTTAAACATACTTTTATATGCATATAAATTATGCATGCAGATAATTTCGTTCAAATAAAATCCTTTCTCCGAAAAGTTGTCCTTTTCGGGCTTAGAATTCTTTCATATCAAAACCACTTAGTTTGCATATAGGAGCAGGTGCACTGGCCAGGACAAAATGGTAATAACTCAAATTCAGTAGAGCAGCTATATATATAAGAGAGGACCATTTTCATCTTTTTTTCTTCTTCTGTCCAGAATACGTTTTTTGTCCTGGAAATAGAAAAATTGCCAATTTATGTATCAGGATCAACAGAGAAATAAAAGATACATAAAATGGAAAACACCATTCTCCTTCTGATAATTTTCATTTCTAAATCCCCTGAAAGTTGGCTATAAACAGAAAAGGATAGACAAAACAACAGCCATATAAAACGGAATATAACAAATAACATATTTTTCCCATTAAAAGTCTCACAATAAACTTCAAATTGCAGAAAAGCACACGAATCACCAGTCCAGTCGCTATAGTCGTCTAGTCTCTAGTCCTTTCCTTAATGCACATCCTGCCATGACACTTCAGAAAACTGCAGCAGCGCAAACAGTAACTATGAAGGTATAGCACCTAGTCTTTCAGACCTTCAGTGGGTGCAATATATTATAGTTCTATACTTGCGTCGATTTTTTATTGTTTTCGTCCTGACGTTGTAAACGTCAAAAATATCCTTTCGACGCGAAGCAAAATTTAATAATAATTCGTCATCGCATGCATCCAAAATATGAGAAAGAATCACGTGCTGTTAGTTGCAAAATATAGAAGCTCTCCAATGCGCTTCATGCCCAATCTAGGATCAGAAGAATCTTCCGCTTGGCTTTGTTTTTCTATCCCTTTGTTTCTATTGGATTGCACCCTTTTACACAGTCACTTTGCTTCTATCCGCAACAGTCCTGCTGTTAGGACTGCAGAGAAGTTGACTTAACTGCAATCAACTTTAATAACATCACAGAATGTCAATAAATCCTTGAAAGTATCCGATAGCTGATGATGGGGCGAAATGATCCTTACGGTAAAGGCTGCTGTTGTTGCTTGTCCTGGCACTTTGCCTCTAACATTCTTACATGGTTTTGTTGCAATAAAAAATATAAAAAAAATAATAGCAAGGATGCAATTGTCCTGCTGCACTTGTTGTTTTTATTTTTTGTAACAATTGTTCTACTATGCGATGTGAAAGTAAAGGTAATTTGAAGGATTCGTTCTTCGTTGCCTTCGGAGCTGCAACCTATTTATTGGGCACGAAAGGCTGCTATATTCCTTGTGATAGATGCACATGTATGTGTGTATACTTTTTGCAGACGTGAGAGACCGTTTTTGTGTGGCAATGGGGTAAATCGTTTGACCATTTGTTAAAGATTTTTTTTTTATTTTAAGTGTGAATGCAGCAGTTTCTTGGTTACCAGATGGTGTTGTTGGACGAAATTGCTTATTGCCTTTTGGTTGCTGCAGGTAGAAAAGAAGGAAAAAAGTGGTTTTAAAAATAATATTTGCTGGTACAGCAAAGTTTATAGGACTTTTTATTTGGTTGGATTTATTTACTTTACAGGAGAAGGGCTATCGAATGAATATTTAAAGAACACACAACAAACTGAAGGTTGTAAAAATGTTGGTTGTGCAACTGTGTGTAAATGCGGATCTTATTAAATATTTAAAGCAGCAATAATATTGAGCTGTCAACTGAAAATGGAAAAAGTAATTTCAGATTATCGACAGTTGTTATATGTAATGTGAACAGGTATTGCATGAAAGCTATTAAATTTTATTGCCACAGAAGGGTATATTAATTTTAATACAGAAGTAGTTGGTATCTTCGGGAGAGAAGTATTTATGTTTAATAAAATATTGGCTTACAGCTTGTGAATTGCTTCTTTCATTTGAGAATATTGACCAAATATGTGCAAAAAGAACGAATCAAGAAATAATTTCTCGTAAACGTGCATATTATATGAGAAATAAACATAAATTTATCACAGTGATATTCATATTCCTTTAGGCTGCTAGGTCACTTTAATTAACTTTCAAACTCCCTTAGGTAAAATTCTTACATAAAACCAGCCATACCATACTTTTACCAGTCTTTTGTTGGGATATTAAGAATTTCATGAGCCTATAATAGGACCGGGAAAGTGAAACAAAAAACCGATTTAAATAAGGGTTATTATCGAAACCTGTAAGATTTTAGAAAAATTTAAATAAAAGCAAATCTTCTTATTGGTAGAGCTTAAGAATTTTCGTCACTTTTGACAAAAGCGGGGTCTCCCACACTGCCCATAATCTCCTAAAGGCCCTAACTGCAGTTTTTATAGTTTCGAGTTATAGAGGAAAACACTAAATCCCTAACCGCAACCAAAATATTAAACGTAAAAAATTGAAAAAATATTTGTTTTAAAACTTAATGTGCAAAACTTAATTGTCTTATAACTTCAAATTAAAAATTTGTTAGTTTTTATAAAATAGCGTAGATAGGGCTTTTTTGTGTTAATAAATATATTTAAAAAGCCCTATGTACACCAATTTGCAAATTTTTGTTGACTAAAATTATTTATTTTACCTAAACAAACTGTGTAAATGAAAGAAAATGTAATATTTAATTAAAAAATATTTATTCATTTATCAAACAAACAAGTTAAAACAACTAAATCTAATATTTATCTAATCTAAATTCGCTTCAAGCTCTGTCACTGGAAGATTGGTTCAGAATTGTTTTCTATTTTCTGGAAACAGTTGAAAGAGGTGTTTTTCAATATAATTTTTTCTGTCTTTTGATATTCCTCTTGGCTGGAAACGAACAAATGATGATGGTTTGAAAGAACTTGACTTTATATATTGTGTTTTTAAAAATTTAAGTGGGATGAACTCAGTATCATACGATTTCTTGTAAAATAAGTTGTTGCTTCCTCTCTCAACTTTCAAGCACCTAATATCGTGCAAATATGGCCTTGGTGTGGTTCTATTGATTTTGTAAGTAGAGGAGCAATCAGGCCAGTCATAAAAATCGGATGCAGACATTTCCTTTACAAAAACTTTACTAGAGTTTGCGGTTTGAACACAATCGAAAAAATCCTGAAAGCCGTAAAGTTTTCCCTTCCTTTTCATGGAGAGTTCTACTTGATGATGGAAACTGTCTGCAGACATGAATGAATGACCAGGTTCAAAAAAGTTGAGCAAAATGGATTGGACAGATATTTCATTAGTATTTATGATCTTTGCAAGGTAGGAAAATAGCGTCCAGTTTTTATTTTGGGCAGCGCAATTATCTACCCATAAAGTTATGTGCGCCTTATCCCGATTGTGCAAAAAAAAAAAACATGAAATGTGCTTATAATGTCTTCTTTCTTTCGTCCGGAAGTACCTTCGTGCCAAATTGCAGAAAAAGGGACTGTTTTGCTTTTTGTTCCAAGAGGCACAAAACTTTCATTGAATGCGATAATCCGTTTAGCAAAAATTACAGCCTTGAACGATTCCAAACGAGGCAACATTATAACTTTCTGCAAATCTACAGATACAACGAAAGTATCTAGCGCAATTTCGTTGGAATCCAGCTCTGCTTTTGATACTCAGTTCTTGTTACTGCTACTCGGGTCTTGTGATCCATCCAAGCCTTGCAAACCTCACAATTTTCTAGGACGTTACCTTCTTCATGCTGGCTGATCAAATGCAATTTATTGCTTTCGCATAGCTCACATTCTTCATGCCCAAGCGAGGCAAAGGAGATATTCATCTCTCGCAGGATTTTACAAAAATTATGATAAGATGTTCGAAGATTGGGATGACTGTTTTTGAGCTCATTGTGCATGTTCTTCTTTGTCAGATCGCTTGGAAGGTAACGACGTAAAGGTGCATGTTCTCGTCGATAGTGCAATATTGTTGGATTAAAAGATTCAATAAATTCCTTTATCTTTTCAATATTCAATCGTGCAGCAGATGGACCGCACCGTCCACGCTTATCGGCTCGGGGTGCTAATGAACCCTCAGGTGTTTTCGTTATAACGTCATAAATGACGCTGTTATTCTCCTTCGAAAATCCTAAAGTTGTTAGATAGAAGGTCTTGCAAACTGCACAATTGTCACCCTTTTCATTTGCCAGAAAATAGAAAAAACTAAATTTTCTTCTTGAAATCGAGCCGTCTTTTTTAGTATCACGAGCAGCATCTTTTTTTCGTGTTGAGCTCAATATAAATTGTTGCCTACCTTGCCAATCCAAAGACCAAAACTGAGAGTTAATGGCAAGTCTCCTACCTTCACAAATTTTTGAAATGCATTTTTGAATGCAATTTTCTCCACATGGTGGTCGAACTGGATGTTTCTGGGTTTCCTTTTCTTTTCTTTTAATTTTTTTCGCAACCCGTGATAGTCCTTTCCTCTTCCTCTTCAACCCTACGTCATCTATGATTTCTGCCGCCTGTCCTGGGTTGTTTGATACTGAAGCTTGCTCTAAAATGTTCATTTCAGATTACACATTGAAAAAATCCAAGAAAAATGGGCTAATTAGAGACCTTGTCAGTTTATGTGACTATTGGTTTTTCTCCGTTTACCTAAGCCCTAACTACCACATAGGGCTTTTTAAAAAACATCGTGGGTCTGTTTTTTCCATGCAGTAGTTTATAAAGGCCCTATGTGGTAGTTAGGGCTTTTTAAAAATGTTGGTCCGTATGGATTGTACTTAGGGCCTTTTGGAATTGCCATTTTCTAGCTAATTTGAAGATTTAGATTCTTGAAATTATACCAATAAAAAAGAGACAATGCCCTAACTCCAAATTTGCAAAAAAACTTGTAATCGAAAATTTTGTAGATAGGGACTTTACGAGATTATGGGCAGCACAAGTAACGGGTGATTTTTTTGAGGTTAGGATTTTCATGCATTAGTATTTGACAGATCACGCGGGATTTCAGACATGGTGTCAAAGAGAAAGATGCTCAGTATGCTTTGACATTTCATCGGTTTGGTTCATTCACCGTAACGTTGCGTCCAAAAGCATCTTTGAAAAAATACGGTCCAATGATTCCACCAGCGTACAAACCACACCAAACAGTGCATTTTTCGGGATGCATGGGCAGTTCTTGAACGGCTTCTGGTTGCTCTTCACTCCAAATGCGGCAATTTTGCTTATTTACGTAGCCATTCAACCAGAAATGAGCCTCATCGCTGAACAAAATATGTCGATAAAAAAGCGGATTTTCTGCCAACTTTTCTAGGGCACTGATTTTGGTAATAAAATTCAATGATTTGCAAGCGTTGCTCGTTAGTAAGTCAATTCATGATGAAATGTCAAAGCATACTGAGCATCTTTCTCTTTGACACCATGTCTGAAATCCCGCGTGATCTGTCAAATACTAATGCATGAAAATCCTAACCTCAAAAAAATCACCCGTTACAATACTGTTGCACCAAGGAATGCTCACCATAAAACTGCATCTATGAACGCGGATTACAAAGCTGTATCTATGAACGATAACCGTCACATGTCATTTTTGGTGACAGCAACGATTGTCTGTCGAAATCATAACTTCAATAAAGTTACACGTCGTCATTTTGTGGGTCATATTTTCTCAACATTGCGTTTTCTTTAATCGACTTTTATTTCAGAAATCCGCATAGAAAAAACTGGTGGCTAAAAAAAGATTTTTGAAGAAAATGATGAGGTGATGGCTCAATCTTGGATGCATCGGTTCGGTGAATGGTGATAGTAGCATGTGATAGATAGTGATAGAGCTTCGGTTGCGGCGAAGAAGGTAAGGAATTTTTGCAAACTGATTTGATAAATATATATTTTTCTTTTCCCTTTCAGTATCTGGACGTTAGCCCTTTACCACCACCTCCAGCACCTCTGGCAGTACCGCCAATTCCTGGCTCAAATGCCTTAAAAAAAGAACTTAAGCGTTTGGAGAATTATTGAACTTCAGGAGAATTTAATACTGGAGCACCGTGAAAGCCAACAAGAATTAACAACACGTTGGAAGGAATTCAACTTGCAATAAACGTACCCAACGCCACAAAAGTGGCCCTTTTTCTCCAAAACAAAGTTGTTTGTTAATAATAAAGTGACCAAAATAAGAATTTCAAATTACTTTCTGTGTGCAAAATTTTATTGAAATCAGGATAATAGTTTACGATAAAACCGCATTTGAAAAAACCGGTTATAGGAGAGGTACCGTTATAGAACAAATTTCAAAAAATTCATTCTTACTGAAAGATGTATCGTTGTAAAAGTTTTATTAAAATCGTTAGAGCCGTTTTCGAGAAAATCAAACTTTTTGTTAAGAATTGTATGGCAGGTACCGTTATTTTTCGACCTCGAGTAAACATGAAGAACAACCCCTGAGATACTACCAAATAAATACTAAATACCAAGTTTTAAATAAGGCCTATCCGTTTAGGCTGTAGAAGTGCTAACACATAGACAGACAGACAGACGGAATTCGCGGAACCACTTTTTTCGACTTCTCTATCATCGTTATGTCATGTTTGATTGTTAGAATTTTTTTCGCACGCATCCATAACAAGTAAAAAATTACCTCCTGGGATTCCATTAAAAAAAATCTTTTTGTCCTCTCAGCTGAAACAAATTTAATTTTAAGGAGCAAAGCTGGAGTTCTATTTCTTGATGACCTTGATATTTATTTGATATTTATTGAATAAAAATCATCTGTACAACGAGCTAAATTGTAACTTTAAAGATGTACAGGATAGTTAAATACATATGTACATAATTACAAATTATTTGAACCTTACACACTGTACCTTGGCCCATAGTGTGTGACCAGTCAGACCCAACTTGTCTCTTGTATCCTGTACTCTCGAGGAAACTGTCTGGTGGTATGTAAGATGACCGAACTTCACTCGGGAAGTCTAAAAGCTCTAGGACATTTAAAGAGCCTTAAGAAAATTTCTTAAGAATTTGTGAGGAAATTTCTGAAAATAAAACAAAATCTGTTTTGTTTTATTATAAACAGACTTTGCATGTGGAAGCTTCTATATATTAGTTTTATTCCTTAAGTTTATCCTCAAGACGGACCCTGGAATTAGCAACAGAATTTTGATTTGCAGCGCATGAAAATAAATGTATTGGTACAAATACGTTAATTTTGGATTGGATTTTAATGAAAATGATAGCTAAAATAGCTATCACCTGAAATCATCACAAAAATATGACAATCACAAGTGACAATTATCTTTCTCAGACGTTTTTTGTGATTTGTGACCGTAATTTATACCTTATCGCACTAGAAGTTGAAACTCTGTTGGGGATGGATACCATATTTTCTTGTAATTTTTTTGTTATTGACTCTTATTCTGCTATAAATCTTTTTCAAATCAATACTATAAATAATAGTCAACGAAGAATATTGGATTAAGTGTTTATAAACTGAGAATTCGACTTTCTTAAAAAGTTTTTATTCAGACAATATTTGCTTAACACCGAAGCCAAAATTAAAATAAATTCGAATAAATCGAAAACAACTACAAAAAAAGTTCCATGTTTTGCTCAATCTATGGAGTATGGCAGCAATAACTCTAGCGATATTCAATCCTCTTGTGATCTCTTTGCGCATTACTTTCAAACATCCTGCAATTCTGACAAAGTTGACAGAATTGATGACTTATACCCGGGCACAGTTCCCTTGTTTGATTTTTCATTAACTAAACCAATTTTTTTGAGCCCACTAATTTTCATACCATTTACTAACGATTTGCCACCAGTATTGAAATACTGTAAGTGCCTAATGTTTGCCAACGATGTGAAACTTTTTCTTGCAACATCTACGGATTTTGCCCTTCTGCAAATTAATATTAATAATTTTGTTGAATGGAACAGTTACAATCACCTTAAACTGTTTGTAAGTGCAAAATATTTAGCGCAACGAGATCATCATCTCTCATTACTTATGATTATCATCTCTCCTAGAAGATGGAAAACACCATTTGTCCAGCCTGTCCCTAAGAAGGGTGATCCATCCTCCCCCTCCTCCTACCGACCCATAGCACTAACACTCTTGTTCGTTGGATTAGAAGCTATCTTCTGGACCGTTCAATACAAGTTGTATTGGACGGATTCAAGTCTGATTTCCATAAAATAAATGCTGGTGTGCTCCATGGGGCTGTTCTGTCTCCGACTCTTTTCCTCATTTTTATAAATGATCTTCTGTCGGTTACTTCTAATTCACTTAACTGTTTTGCTGACGACTCTACCCTTAGCATTTATATTATTTATTATTATTTATATTATTTATACAGCATTGTCAAATGGGGTAATAGGAATCGTGTGGAGTTTAATGCTTCAAAAACTCAATGATGTATTCTGTCGTTAAAGCTTAACATACCCTCAATGCCATTGTCCATGAATGGCACTTACATCGAAGAAACCGAAAAGCTCTCAGTACTCGGTATGTGTGTCAACGACGACCTCCGTTGGAACGACCATATATTTGAGATCGCTAAGAATGCTGTTAAATGCTTAGGTTTTCTGTATCGGTGTAAGAATTACTTTTCCCTATCTGATCTGGCTACAAGTTATAAAGCGTTTATACGCCCTAAACTCGAGTATAACTCCCACCTCTGGGCAGGTGCTTTACAAACATAGCTTCACCTGCTTGATAGAATACAAAATCGAGCGTTAGGATTGAAAGGAAATAGAATTGCCGCTGAAACAATTGCCCATCTCGAACAACGACGCAAAGTTTCATGTCTTTCCTTATTTTATCGTTTCTTTCATAAAGAATGTTAAAAGTTTCTCCTGTAATACTCCTCTCGCAAGGAATGCCCATCAGTTCACCCTTGAGCCCAATTTCAGACGTACCGTGAAATATAGGGATTCTTTTTTTAGCCGAACAACACGAATTTGGAACAGTTTACCCGGCGGGATTTTCCCTTGCCATTTTGATCTGCAAACATTCAAAACCAATGTTAATCGACACCTTCTATCTCTCCCCTCCCTATCTTCCGCAGTGTGTTTCATTAAAAGGGAAACAAATAGTCCCTTGTGCGCGCGTTAATTATAAAAAAAAAGATTTCCATAATGTTAAAGTAAACATCAATATCAAGGATCTTGGTGTGCATTTTGATCGCCATGTTGATTTTCGATCGCCATTTTGACTATGTTGCCTTAAAAGGTAATTCTATGCTAGGTTTTTTAGAACGGAATTCAAATGATTTTAAAGATGCATACACTGGCTTTAGTGTTACCAAATCTTGAGTACTGCTGTGTTGCTTGGTGTCCTTTCTATGAGAATAATATATTGAGAATAGAAGGAATAAGATATGCGTTAATAAAGCTAAACTGAAATAGAGCACTACCCGAATACAGTGCAAGATATTCTCTAATTGATTTAAAAACTTCAATGTCGCAAGCTAGTCCAGTGTATTTTATTTGTTAAAGATATTTTCGATTATCGTGTATCTTGGTTTGAATTGCAGTCGTTAATGCCTTTATATGCCCCAACCCTTTGCTTTGTTATTGTAATAGAAATGAACTTTTGTACATTTCATCTCATAGAACTAACTATGGGTTCAATGAACCAATTATGCGCTCTCTTACACTTTTTAATGTAAAACACAATGAAATCGATCTTTCTATGAAAAGAGATATATTAAAAAAGATATGCTTGAAATTATGAATGTACTTTAGCTATAAATGTATTTACATACATGCTTTATATTAAAGAATGTGATTTTAAACACAAGTGCCTGTACTTGTATAATGTAATTGTGAATAATTGTTAATAGTGTTAATTTTTGTTATTAGCAAATCTTTGATTCATTGATGAAAGAATAAATAATGAAATAAATAAATAAAGGGTTTTATTTTGAATAGTCCGCTATTAAAGCAGCTGTCACCGTTGAAGCTGTCATCTTTTGACATTTGACAAGTAAAAAGTTTCAAACTTTCTCGAAAAGTGTTCATTCGATTACTTTTACAATTGATACTCAGGAAAATGTAGGCAGCTCTAGTATTTTCGCATTAATTTTTTTTTCGAAAACTTTTTACTTGCGATTTATAGGGACTATAAAGCAAGTTATGCATTCGTAAAAAAAAAAAAAAATTCTAACAATCAAACATGCCATTACGATGATAGAGAAGTCAAAAAAAGTGGAAATTCCGTCCGTCTGTCTGTCTGTCTGTCTGTCCGTATCGATATCTACAGCCCAAACGGTTAGGCCGATTTGATTCAAACTTGGTATATAGTATTTTTAGAGTGCTCTACCCGATAGTTTTTCGAATTGGCATTCTAGCTCCAAAACTAACGGTACCAGCCATATAACTTTTAATGAAAAACTTGTTTTTCTCGAAAACGGCTCCTACGATTTTGATAAAACTTTCAGAGTGATGTTTTCTGTGCAAAATCTATCTTTTAATTTTAATGGATTTTTCAGAAAAAGTTTTATAATGGTACCTCCCATATGACCGGTTTTTTAAAATCAGACTTTCTCGTTAATTAATTAACGGATTTTGATAAAATTTTCAAAATATGTAGAGCTCTATGATTTAAATAATAGTGTTTATTAAAATTTTCAAAGACATTTTTTTTTTAATTTTTAATAATTTTTTAAAAAAAATATTTTGTTTTTTGAATATTTTGAAAACGGTTTTATAGATTTTTTTTTAAATTTTTCTTCTAGTATAAGCTTTAGATTTCTTTGAATTGACATACTCAAAAAAAATTTAAAATATATTTTCGAAAAGGTTTTCAAAAAAAACATTTTTTTGAAAAAACTGGTCGAACGATTTTGAAATAAAAAATTCATAAAATAGAAAACAGCAAAAGAAATAAGATGGCTTACAACATTTTTTCCAAAAAACGTTATGAATAGTGTTTTTTTGATTTCATAAAAAATGTTCCCCCAAATTTTATTTCATATTGCTCGGCTAAGCCCTAGCCATTAGTCAAATAAAAGAAGGTGACAACCTACATACATACCTACGTATTTTAAAGCATTTCATCATCATAAAAGCACACAGAATAAATAATGAGTCTATGATAAACACACAAAAACAACTAACAAATAAAAAGAATTATTCGATTACTACTGAATGCAAAAAATTTCAATCCAGAAAACAAAAGTTTACACCTTCCTATAAATAAAAAAAAAACATTGTGTTAATTTTTAATATTGTCGCTTTTCATACCCGCTTAACAATAGTTGGAACGTGTATCTTATATTTAGTACCTAGCTTCCTTCCAACCTTATTATAGGTAAATAATATCCTTAATAAATTCCATTAATACCTACCCACATCATACGTTTATCGATCCATCAAACATAATTCAGCTATTTTAATTAATTTGATTTCAAAAAGTAAATTATTGTTATTGGGACCTATATAGGTCTCTATACCTAGCATTATTGCCCTACTGCTGATTCCCACGAATCTTTATGCCAGTTGTTCAATTTTGTCCATACCAAAACGAAAATTAAACTGAAAAAAGTCCTTTATATCTTTCTATTAGCAAATTATATTATAAACAGCAAACAACAAGTGGAAAGATAATACACTAAAAAACTGCAAAAGCTAACAATCCTATATATATATGTGTTTATCCTTTTATCGTGACGCATGTTCGTTCGAGCTTCAAACCCCAACGATTCTAAAGAAGTTGCACGTCAAAAAAAACATTAAAATTAAATCGCCTGTACATAAAAAGGATTAGCACACGGGAGCAAGTACGTGCGACCCAGTCGTGCTTTTTATTTTTTTTGTATTTTTAATATTTTTTTATAATTTTTTTTTTTTTTGAGAAAATCAATATTTTGAAAACGGGTAAGTCAATTTTTTTTAAATTTTGTGTTTAAATGTATGTTATTTTTGTGCTTAAGTTGGTATTCTTGAATTATTTTTTTATTTTTTATTTTTTAAGTTGTAAAACTTTCCGTTTTATTTAAGAACCGCTCCTACAATTTTGAAAAAAAAATCACATTTTTTTACATTTCTTAATGAAATAAAATGGCGTTTAAATTATTTCACTCAATACAATTTAACGTACCTTATTCGAACAATCAAAAGTCACAAAAATCGAATAAATGCTTTGATGTTCATTTTAATTTTCTTTAATTTTATTCTACAATGTGAACGCACATATGTATGAGCAAGTCGTGCAATTTATTTACTGTCACAAACAAAATTTCCAACAAATAAATATCTTACTTTGAAAAATTATTACCTTTTTTCGTGTTTTCTAGACATTTTAAAGTGAACATTCAGAAGTTAATTCCTTTTTTTTTCAACACTTCTGTTTGAGAAACTGGAAAAATGTCTGAATAACTAACTGACAGTTAATTCTATAATTTAGATAATTGTAAAATGCAAAGTTTTTTTTAGTGGGAGGTTTTAACTTGTAGTTTGTTTATGTGTCGGATAGTTAACCAGAACTTTAAGCAGATATTATGGAACAAGCCCTAAATGAAATGTTCATTTCCGTTTTCTATTTATTAACTTTAAAAACATTTTTAATTACTGAAGGAGTAATTCGTTCAAGGTGATGGCAGTTACATAGAAAGGAAGTTATGTGAGAAGTTGTCCGATAGCAATATTTCTCTCATGTTACTACTATTTTTAACTATTTTCTACGCGTTTTATGATTGCATTCTAAAGTACCAACTTCTTGCCGTCGACGTCCTTGATTGTGAGAGGGTGGTGGTGAAGATTTGTTTAAAAAATAACCCCAACCAACCCAAACAGACTTGTGGGTTTTGTTATTTTTGTTTAAGTTGTGGCACGATTATTTTCACCAAGGGAAATAAATTTTAATGGATCGTTTTATGTTCTTGTAGTGTTATTTCAAAGTTATTTACGAGTAGTCCCGATAATGAGAACCATTATCTTGCCTGGCAGATGCGAAATGGAGGAGAACAATCGTTAAATAGTTTTTGAAAGAAATTTTGAGGTTGCGTTTTATTTCTTGTGGTGGACTCAGGATGCAGTCTAAGGAACTATTATAATGCATAATGAATTCTTCTTCTTCCAGCTATATATAGGTTTTAAACAGCAGGCTATATGACAACAACAGTAATGCTTAGGTAGGTGCTAATATTTCAAGATTCTTGCTTATTCTGTGTCCATTTTTAAATCATTTGTGAAAAACTACATTGAAATCTCTAATAAGTGGACACTCATGGACCTCCAATTTTTGCCCGGTTATAAGAATTGTCCGGTTAACGGAAAGAAATAGAAACACTTAATTTTTATTATTAATAAAATATTACATCAATCAAAATATTTCAATCTGTGAGGGAAATCAATTCGATATTCAATTTGAAATACATTTATTGAACAAGTCTGATAATAATTTAATTTAAATTTAAATTAAAATTCCCATGCAAACCTCGTGACGTCAACCTGGAATCGAATTTCCCGGTGGGAACGGAATGTTTAGGTAAACGGAAGCTCGTGTGGAAGGCAACGGAAGCTCGTGTGCTTCGTAGGCATTTTTATATTTTGGGTGAATGTCTGAAGGTGATAACTGAGAAATCTACTGTTTAGTTAAAATTGTTGCTTGAGGTTATTTTTCAACAGAGAACGCGATGAGAAAAGAGAACCATATAGAAAAACTCAAAATTACAACTTGTATTTCACGTGTAAACCAAGAACTTCAAAGTCCTTATTCGATTTTTCTGACTTAGGATTGTTTGCAAAAAGTACGTAAAAATTTTGAAAATGTGAAAAAGTGTAATTTTTTTTAAATCGTAGGAACGTAGAATGTCAAAATAACCTTATGTTCCAAATTTGAAGACGATTGGCCAAACCGTTTAGGCTCTAGTTTAATATACATCCGTAGAGACGGACAGACAGATAGACATACAGAATTTTGCCAGTAATCCAAATATATGTTTCTCTATCATTGTAATGTCATGTCTAATTGTTAGAATTTTTTTTAAGATGTATGGAGTCTTAGGGCATAGTGCAGAAGAAAGAGAGTTGTCGTTGTCGTTGCATATGAGATCTTAACGATCGTCATTTAAAGAAGAAGAAGAAGATGAAACTATCAGAAGAGCTATTAAGCCCTATCATGGTAAACGATCGGAACGGAACTTTCACCGATTCTTAAGAAATAAAATTTATTTCGAAAAAAATTCCTTTTAAATTTTCCCTTTTCAAGCGCACATTCTAACCGCTTTGAAAGAAATTTGTATGATTATAATGAGGAATAGAAAAACATTTTGTATGAGTCGGGGAAAATTCCGTTCCGATCGGTTACCATGAAAGGGCCTAATGTTTAGTGTATATTAAATAACGCATGTTTTAGTTCTGTTTAATACTGTTGATTTTATAAAAACAAAACTAAAATATGGCAAATTCTTTATTTTTTTGTGTTTTACCAATGTTTTCGGGCTTAGATTGCCCTGGAGGTGCTACGAGGTTACTCCGCTTGGTCCTTCGTTGAGTGGCAAACGTGCTCTGAAAATTTTTGGAGGATATACATTTTATGTAGAGAAAACATTGAGGAAACCATTACTTTGTTTGAATATATCTCGATATGGATATATATGTGTGGTGTGTATACATATAAAGGTTAACATTTCTAAGTAAAGTGCCATGTAGAATTGTGCTCGTGAATGATAATATAATTTTTGTATGTACCTGCATACTATGACATTTTTACTTTCGATTAAATATAGCTAGTTATGGATTCATGAACATGATTATGTCGAGAAAAACCCACACATGACATTACTATTATTGAGAATTTTAAACAGTTATTTACAATACCAAAATTCAGTCAGTTTGGGGATATGTATATATGTTTATGTATTTGACTGAAACGTGTCGACCGATCTTTCAGATTTTGTCATTAATTAGTTCTTTTACTTTTTCTTAAAAAGCTTTTTGTAATTTTGTTTGAAGGGCTTCTTATATGACGACACGCCAACTAACCGCTTAAGAAAAGCTTATTTTCTTGGAAACGGCTAGACAGTTTTGTTGATTTTTTTTTAAAGTACTATTTTAGGTCTAATTAGTCATTATAATTTTTTTATTGTATGTTTATTACTTATTTCATCATCATTTTCATATTTTAAAAATATTCGTTAAAATTGTCATATGTATTCAGATCGCAGCGCTGTATAAAGCTTTTTTACATCACACTTTTGCCTATTGCTCTTTTTTCAGTACAAGGATTTTATGTTTATAGCATCGAGGGCATGATTCCTTTTTTGTGGGTGATGATGTACGCTCCCAGGCTTCCACCGATTTGTAGCAAAATATATTTTGCTCTTGCTGTACTAATTTTTTCATTCAATTTTCTTAATAGAGTTAAAAAACGTGCAACTTTAAATTCATATTTTCCATTACATTTACTTGAAGAAATCATATTTATTACCTTAGAACGCCCTTATTTCTTTACTATATAAATTCTTAACAAAACTCAATTACTTGTCACAAATCACAATCGTCTCGAATACCGAAAAAATTGTGACATTTTTTGGAAAATTCATGACAGACTTTTTCACAAATTTGCTTACCAAAATCGTCATATTTTTAAGAGAATTATGATTGTTGGTTGTTATTTTACAAATTTATCGGACTTATCAGTATTTAAGAAGTAGGGCCTATGTTATGCTATTATTCTCGACTTTATACTTGCTTCTGCCAGAGATCTTCGCTTCCAATTCCAATGTAATAAGACACAAGTGAGCAAGTACCTGTAACTTAGTCGTGCCCATTTTTGTTACTGTACGCAATGATATCCTATGCGTTAAACTTATGTATAACATTTCCTTGTTGTTTCTTAAAAGTGTCTAAGCTGTTGTCAAAATCCCATTACTATAGCAAATCCTGCAACAATATCTAAAACGTTTAACGTCATTGAAAATGGCACCCTTAAGTTAAATACAGTGGTGAAAAAAAAACAACAAGATGAAATATTGCTTGAACGTTTTGAGTTAAAACAAAACATTGTATCTGTTACTTTTTCTAAGAAAGAAATTATTAATGATAACAACACACAATATTTTGAATAAAAATAGGGCAAGACATTGTTTCGCACTGAGTCAATTCTAATTTACCTTTTTTTAATAAATTTATATTTATATAGAACGATATTTTCAAAAAATATTTTTCGGAAATTGGGGGATAGAAAAAAAATAAGAATTTCTTATCAGCGGAAGTAGTTTTGGCTTACAACTTCGATGGGACATGCGGCAAAAAGCCGCAGCCGAGTTCTTTCATTTTCACAAAACCAAATTTAGATTAAAAAAAATAAAGAAACATTGAACATGTGCATGTGTAATCCTCAACTTTCTAGATTCTAATAAAAAATATTTTTAATTTTTTTATTTAATTTAAATAAATATTTTTGTGAAAGAAATATTACAAAAGGGTTTTTGTTTGAATTTTTGACGTGATAATGTCTTATAAATCGATGACAGGCTACACGTACGAAATAATTTGACTCATGCTGATAAAACTCATCACTCATGCTAACCGCGATACTGTAGTTCTTTCAACCAAAATCGATCAGAAGCACCAGGCAAACATGAAAAACAACAGGCGCAAATTCCCAAAACAGTTCCACTCAAATTAAAAAAGAACAAGAAGAGAAAAAGAAATACAAAAAAAGGCGGAGTTTTGTTAAATTAGAAAGCAGATGTAGATAATGGGGTGTGTGTGTGTGGATTTAACGAGAGGGTTTGTGGGTGTGAGTTAACGGGCTGTATGCTGGTGTTGCTGCCATCAATGTTTTCATATGACGTTGTCACGTAAAATTATCGTCCGTAAGCCGACTTTACAGACAACCAACTCTTTTTTTAAATAAAGTTGTAGCGAATTATGGTGGTGAATAAGAAAATCACAGCCTTATAAAGGATTCTATTGATTTATCCTTAATTTTTCATAGGGATTAAGTGAATATGTGATTGTTAAAAGAACATAAGCGACAATTTTATTTTTTTACAGGAAAGACAAAAAAACATTATAATGTTTCATAACGTGGCCGCATTAACAATTATAAGTTTAAAATCTAACAACGGGTAGTTCTGCTAGTTGTAAACAGATATGAATTTAAAAAAAAGTATTTTTAGAAAAGGAGATTTTTTATTTTGTTTTGACACATAAAGTTTTGTTTGAGAGTCAAAATAACTTATATACTTTATGTTATGTTGTTTTAATACTCATTTTGCCTGTAAAATCTTAGCAAATTAACTGATATTGAATAAAATAACGCACTATTAAGAGTTCAACATTTAAAAAAAAAAAAAAATGGGCACGACTGGGTCGCACACAGTGTTTCCACCCTATTTATTTTAGTATTATATTACTACCAACGTAATCGTGTTATTGTTGATATGAAAATATATACAGGGAAAACTACATTTTCGGCAGTATTTCCACCTCGGTAACCTGTAACCCATTGAAACAGATGATGATGACAGAAATGCCATCCAAATCTGTCCAGTCGTTTGCGACGTTGTTAATTGAGGCCGCTCATGAACACTAGTTTCAGTTTGATGTTTTTGAGCCGCAACTCGCAAGATAAAGTAATTTTAAATACTCGGTGGATACATCCAGATTAAACATGGTTGTACATTTAAAATTCTGGATAATAAATTTAGATAATGTTCAAAATTTTCAAAGAGGAGTAGATTCGTTTTGCTGCGCAGTAGATTGTCGTAAGGTATTAAGCGCAGTAGATCTACTGCTAAAGGAGTAGGATGGCAGCACTGGCTCGCACAAACTTGGTCTTTTGTGTCAAATTGGAAGACTAGATCTTTAAAAGAAATAAGTAACATTATTTAACTTATAAAAAGTATCAAAACGTATCAAAGTATTAGCGGTTTTTAGTAAAAATTGAGTTCGCCATCACACGTCTTATGTAATACAAAAATTATAAAAAAATTTTTAAATTGTAGGACCGGTTTTGATAAAATTCTGTTTTTTATTTTAGTTTTTTGAGAAACTTGTTTTGATATTTTGATATGCAGTTTTTTAAGAGTTTAATAATATACAGCTGATCATAAAATTTTATAATATTTTTTTTTGATTATTTTTAAAAAAATATTGATTTTTCAAAAACAAAAAAAAATCAAAAATTTATTATAAATAGTAAAAAAAAACAAATCTTTAAAATATTTGCATGCAGATTTGATTTAGACACTTAGAACTTGTCAAATATAAAAATTTTCAAAATGCATAATCCATTTTCCAAATAATATGAAAGGTACCGTTAATGAACTTTTCCGGTAAGCTTTTTTTTGTAGAATGATGGCCAATACCTACAAAATTTTTTTTGTAAAAAATGTTCATTTAATTCGTTGGAGCCGTTCTCTAGAAAGATAAGGTTTTCCTTAACGGTTAGTATACCACTTTTTGCCAGCGTTGAGTGTAAAAAAAAACAAATTGCATGCGGGCGGTAGTGGTGCAGTAGATAAGATGTTTGCTTGCTAAGCGAGAGATCGTAAGTTCGAGTCTCAGTTTGGGAAGCAATTTTTCTAACTCCTAGTGCAAGCTAGAGCCGTCCGTGAGTTTTAATTGAAAACTTATCACCTAATTCTCGATCTACTGCGCCGTAAAATTCTTCCCTATCTTTCTAACTAGCATCGTGCAACATCCAGTTGCATTCTTAAAAGCATTGCGCCTTACAGACAAGTAGTTAAAATATTATTATATTATTATTAGAAATGTGTTTTGTAAGTCAGCTAAAGACTAGCTTTAAATATAAGTAAAAACTTCTAAAATAAGAGTACAATAATTATATAATTGAATGGCAGAACAGATATGTTTCTTTAGCACTTTGGTCTCAAACTAAAGCTGGGTAGAGCAGTGCAAAATCATACAATTGATTTTGAAAAATCTGTTACTTATGTTGTTTTAGTTATCAAGTTCAGTCGCGTAGTGATTTAACAACTGAATTTTTCTCACTTTTTTCATCATAAGTTACTGGGTGCTGAAAAAGAAACTGCCACTAACCTAACTGTTTTCATCATTGAATTCTCACAATAGTTGACATGGAATAAATAAATTTGACGAATAACACAAATAAATTTATTTAGTGAACTCACAGTTGAAAATTAATCATATTTTCAACATCCAAGCTAATTAATGAACAGCTTCTGTGGAAATAGCTGAATTTTCATCAAAAAAAAAGTTTGTTGTCTATAAAGTCGGTTTAGGGACAATAATTTTACGGGATACCGTCATAAGAAAACATTGATGACAACAACACCAACATACAGCCCATTAACTCACACCCACAAACCCTCTCGTCAAATTCACACACACACCCCAATATCTACATCTACTTTCTACTTGAACAAAACTCCGCCTATTTTGTATTTTTGTTCTCTTGTTCTTTTTAAATTATTTTGGGAATCTGCGCCTGTTCTTTTTCATGTTAGCTTGGTACTCAGAATACGCTTGCGATCGATTTTGGTTGAAAGAACCACAGTATCGCAGCGTGTGTCACTTTTCTTACATTATGAGCATTATCAGCATGAGTCTTATCAGCATGAGTCATATTATTTCGTATGTGTATTTATCAACACCATGAAATTCATGAAAAGAATAAGTAGAAAAGAAGCTGGTGCAGCTCCAGGTCTTCGTCTATCATCGTAATGTCATGTGTTTGATTGTTATCCCAACACACCAGAATTGTATCTTATTTAAATATTCATTTATAGGGATGGCCTTAGAAGAACTTTAAAAATTATTATTTTTTTGTAAACAAACATTATTTATTAAAAACAATATTTCATTTCTTGCTTTCCAGAAAGTAGGAGAAAGCCTTTATGCTCTACTGTGTCTCTGCAGCATGTGCGTCTGCATAAAAATTAATGTTTACTTTATTGTTCACCTTTATTGAAAACGATTTTGATGCAGGAAGAATACCTGCTGAGCTAGTGAAGTGTTACGTCTACATAAACGACACAAAGACACACCGGCACACATCCTCGTCTTCTTCAAGTTCGATGAATTCCAAATTTAGGATAGGAAACGACCTTTACAACCATGGAACACTTTTTACGCCCTTCATCTCGGGTTCTGTAATTTTTTGTTGTCTATTCATTTTACCAAGGACCCGACACCCGAACCACCCAAATCCATAAGACAATTTTCCTAACTTACGTGCCATGAGTGTTTAACGATCGGTTTTAGTACTTAGGTGCATGTTGCGTATACGTTCTCGCGGATAATAGGTTCCTTAGCCTTAAGCATCATGGTGCGAAATTTTGTTTTTATTGTTTGGTATAACAGTATCTAATATGCTATGTCAAATCGTGTAAGTTTTTTTTAGAAAAGATTGATATGCACGGAGAGAAGTCGTTCGGTATTGCGGTGGTGGGAAGCTTCCTTTCTTAATTTGTTTACTCCAAGACTTTTAGGATTATAAATGATGAGATTGGCAAGTCTCCTATAGCCCATAGGGCACAGGTGATGTTTTGGGAATCTGGAGCTTGAAGAAGTGACAGCAATCTTAGAAATTGTTATCACTGAAAGTTGGGAATGAGATTATTTTGGAGGCAGTGAAAATCACGGCATTTTTTTTGAAAAGATATGTGTATGTTAATTTTATGAAGTGTCATCAGGTTTTTGATTTCTTGTGAGTAAAAAATTGTGACTGTATAATGGAGGTGACAAAGATTTGTCATAAAAAAGTTGACGTTTTTAATTAGAATCTAATAATAAAAATGGTAATCTCTGGAATTTGTTCTTTTGATTGACTTGCAATAGGCAACGTACCATGATAAATGATTTTTTTTTTTCTTTTTTCATTGGAATTTTTTTTTAAGGAAATATTTTTTCTATTGCAAAAGTTCTCTTAAATGTCTAGCAACCTCTAATTTATTTTCTCTTATCCGTAGTATGGGTGGTTTAAACAAAATGTCAATTTTTTTCAATTTAATTTCGGTTAACAATAGTTTGAATTATTCGGATTTTCGGCAAGCGTTGACATAACTTACGCCACGCAAGACAGATTTCAAGTGTGCCACATTAACGCACAGATCTTATAAGAAAATAGTCGAGTTCAGGGAACTATTCGAGGGTTCCAAGTATGATGCGATTTGTGTCCCAAGACCTGCCTCTTTCTTATTTACTGTAGGCATTAGATGACCATCCAATACTTGCGATACAAATGAGGGCATCTGAATTTGTCCTGTTGTGCTATATGTTTCAATTGTTTTTTGTATGCAAGCTGTCTTATGGAGATAACACCGAAGACAGTTTGCTTATTGCCGAAATTAATTTGGAACTTCACTGCACAGTTCGACTTAGTCAGAGTTGTGTTTTATATGTAAATAGTTTTAAATGATAAGTGATTTTTGTGTCGTGTATTTCAATGTTCGTGGTTTAAGAAAGAATTTCTTTCACGTGTACGTCGACACTGTTCAATAAAGGCCAGCTGTTTTGGCATTAAGTGAAACTCAGGTACTGATTTATCAGAATTTGGTCTACATGGGTATAGCGTGGTTCCATTATTTTTTTCCCATCATGGTCTAGTTGTCTATGTTAGGAATGCTATTGCTTGCCAGAACCTTCCCCAATACGGGCAATGTTTCAACACGGACCTTAACTTCTTTTGGCTCAAATTCACTTTCCACAAGCATGTCATTCATTATTGTTTTAATTACAGGAGTCCAAATCTCGACAGTAATTCGACTTGTAACGAGTTTAATGCGCTGTGTGTTTTTTTTGTCCTCGCACTGATATCGTTATTGCGGGTGATTTCAATTTACACAATTCCTATTAGCTCCTCTATTCTGATCAGACCACATACGAAGGAAGGTATTTCGAGCTCTTTACTATGGTACATCTCCTTACCCAACTAATCGATGTTCCAACGCGTATACCGGATGTTGCTGGGCAAGCCGCCCATACTCTTAACTTGTTTCTTACTTCTCACCCTGATAAGTATACCATTAGTGTAACTTCTCCATTTGGCACTTCGGACCATTGTGTCATTTCAGCAATTTCTCGTCCTCCACACATCCAGTTCAATAAAAACTCCCCACCAGGACCCTTTGGCAATACGAGAAAGCCAACTCGGACGCTCTGAATATTTTTTTTCCGAATCTTTAACTGGTCACTACGCTTCCTCGATAGTGACATTGATGCCAGTGCTGAAATGATCACAAATGTGATTCTTCTAGGGAAGCGTGCTTTTATTCCTATCAGAGTAAATAGCATCAAGCCTAAAGAAAAGTCCTGGTTTAACTCTGAGTGTAAAAAAGCTATCAGGCTCAAAGAAGTAAGTTTCCGATCCAAAGAATGCTGATCAGTTCACCCTTGAGCCCAATTTCAGACGTACAGTTAAATATAGGGATTTTTTTTTGGCCGAACAACACGAATTTGGAATATTTTACCCGGCGATATTTTACCTTGCCATTTTGATTTGCAAACATTCAAAACCTTCTGTCCTTCCCCTCCCAATTATCCTCATGCTCGCGCAGTGAACTTACATACATTAAAAGGGAAACAAATAGTCCCTTGTGCGCGCGTTAATTATAAAAAAAGACAAAATTTAAAAGGTCATCTTGGCAGTATATTCCATTTTCATCCAGCATTCGAAAGTTAGCTCGAAATTCGACAGCATGTTCTTCGATCTTTTTATATCACAGGGTTTACTTTTCTTTTGTCTCTAGTGCTAAAATTTTGGGAAGTCTTTCATCAGGCATATTTAGTACTTTTGTAATATAATCAATATGACATTTGAGAGTTTTAATGAAAAGTGGTGTCAGTCCTGTCCCTTTGGGATCATATAGTTCGGGGTATTTTTCAGTAAACAAAAGCATCTTTTAATAAAAAACCTCTGAAGTTTTTCGACTGTTCCATACTTTTAACCTCCCCAGATCTGTGCTGCGAAAATCATAATAGATTCAGCCACTGCGACGAAGACCTTATACCTACTTAACACTATGTGATATAATTTGGTTTGAGTAGCATCTTTTCCATGTTGCGGATATTGCACTTTTGGCTTTAACTAGCTTGTCATTGAGGTGTGTTTCCATATTAATGTTGCTGGTTATGGTGAATCCCAGATATTTGTAGTATTTAAATATCTCGATTGGTTCTCTATTAAAGTGCAATTTCTCATTCCTTGCTTTTCTACCAGAAACTTTGCGGAATATCATCACTTTTGATTTGCTCAAATTGACCCTCATATTCCATAGCCGACAGTACACTTCTAGTCGATTAATCAACTTTATGGTTTCAGTTGCATAAGCATAGAGTATCACGTCATCTGCGAATAGCAGTGCTTTAATGAGAGTCCTCGTAATTTGCTCGTTTTTTGCTCTATAAACGTTACTGCTATGCTTTGAAGTACGAAAATATTATCTATGGTCGAGTAACCACTTTAAAATCCTCCTTGAAATTCCCCAAGCAACTTTTTATCTTGTATCCAGCTAGTCAATAGATCATTCAATAATGTTGTAAATATCTTGCATGAGGCGTTTAGGAAGGAGATCCCACGATAATTGGATGGATCATCAATGTCGCCTTTGGGAAAAATAAAAGATTGTTTGAACTGTTCTGGTAGTACTCCAGTATCCAAAACTATATTAAAAGCAGAAGAGAGCTTTACGGTGAGACTTTCCGTTCCTTATTTTAGAAACTCCATTGGTATTCATCAGTTCCTGGTGCCTTTCCATCCTTCATTTTCTTAAGCGCATTATTTACTTCATCATATGTAATAATACTATATCTAAAATATCATTAGAATAAGCAGGTTTTGCGTATTGGATAGGAGGTGTAAGACTCCGGATTAAAAAGTATCTAAATCCAAAAGGGCGCATTGGTTGCCAGATGTGAGACTGTTTTCAGCTTGTTGACCCCACTATTTCTCTTTTCTTTTGTTCTATCTATTCAATCAATTATTATTTTTTCTAATTTATTTCATTAAAATTGCATTACAAATTGTAAGTTCATATTGATAGGCTTGATAGGCTAGTATTATAAACAAATAAATAAACTTAACTAATCTAAACTACTTCACTAACCATAACGCTTAAGCCGCCAGGGCCAGTTAAATTTTCCAAGACTTCGTTTTGTGAAACAAATAATTTTATATGATTTGGAAATTTTTCAATTCAATTCAATTAATTTCCAAAAGATATAGTTTACAAAGACACTTTAAGATATAATTCTTTTAGAGCATCTAGTATTATAATATTAAAAATTTGTTATTACCAATAAAAGAAAGAAAAACTAGAATAGTGCAAATATAATTTCTTCTTAAAGGTACATGGTGAGGCTATAATCTGCAATTCGTTTGGAAGTAAATTCCATAAACGCACGGCAGATACATAGAAGGAGCGTTCGGCTATGACGTGCGAAAAACGCGGTATAATAAGTTTCAATCCACGTTGTGAATTGGCAAACCGGAGCGATTCACTTAAATAAGTTGGACATTTAATGTGGATGACATTATGGAACCTTAGAATGAGCCTGTACCTCCAAAACTTTTCAAGACTCATACCAACCAGAGTGTGTTGTAAATGCGAGACGCTGGTATGTCTCTAAATACAATATATAAACCGAATACAATCATTGAAAGCAACATTAAGTTTTCGTTTACATTTTCAATCAAGAATAGGATATACTGAACAATTAAAAATAAAATATGATAAAATCAAAGATTTTATGAGGTATTTCTTCATATCAGGATATAACAATTCAGAGAAGTATCGTAAGGAACGCAGACCATAATATATATGCCTAATTGTGTCAGAAATTGCTTCACAGCAGCTTAAATTACTATAATTTACTTCTATACCCTAAATATTTCACTTCTTTCACATACTTAATACTTTCATAATCAAGAATTACCGAAGGAAAATCATCAGGACTAATCACATCCCTAGAACAAAGCATGGCAACAGATTTAGAAGAATTTAATTTCATAGCATTATGATTAGACCAAATAAGAATGTGATTTAAATCCTCATTTAGCCTTACTATACAATCCTCCATTAGACCAATTGAGCGAAAGATGTACAGTACCACATCATCAGCATACAAATGGACTCGGCAGTTGTTTATTACATCGGGGAGGTCATTTATGAACAATGAAAACAAAAGCGGACCCAAAACTGAGCCCTGTGGTATACCTGTGTTGGTTATAATAGGATTACGTGTATCAACATCAGTTTTTATTAGTTGCATTCGATTTTGCCGATAATTGTGAAGAAGCTTTAACGAGGTGCTACCAAATTTAAAAATCAACTTAAGTTTAGAAAGAAGAATCAAATGATCTATACAGTCGAATGCTTTCGAAAAATCAAGTAACACCATGACACCAAACTTATCAGTATCGAGTGCAAATCGAATATCTGAAGTAACTTTTAATACCGCTCATTCACAGCTGTGTTTGCTCCGAAACCCTGATTGCCATGGAGAAAGTAAATTATTTTCAGTTACTTGAATTTGGTCATGAATAATTTTTTTTTAAAAAATTACACAGGAAAGATAAAATACTAATAGGCCTGAAGTCAGAAGGATTTGCTTTTTTAGGGACAGGTATTAATTATGTTAGCACTTTTCCACTCATCAGAAAATTGAGCACTATATATACAAAAGTTAAATAAATGAAGAAGATGGTTTATTATAAATGGGAGTATGAGCTTTAAGAACTTTGGAGATATATCATCAGGGCCAACAGCATTTGATTTAATAGACTTGATAGAACAAAGTAACTCACAAGGACCAATGCAAAAAAATGAGAAAGGATTCTCATAATCAGAAACATTAAACAAGTCATGATGGATACGCGAACCAGAAAAAGGAGGGATCAGGAAATTGGACAATGATTGTGCACTAAAAGGGCATTTTTTTCATTCTTATCGTCTTTAACACCAATTTTTTTTTTCAAATTACTCCATAATTCCTTAGAACTGAGAGACGCATCAAGCTTCGATAATAAAAATTCCCGCTTGGAATTACGAATGAGAGAACTAACTTTGTTACGAGCTACAATATATTGTCTTTTATTATATTCCGTTCTATTATTTTTAAATCTGTGGAAAAAACGTTCCCTTTCCCGAATCATTGATTTTATGTTGTTGTTAAACCAAGGACAAGTTTTTTTTCTTAATTATTCCAGTTACTATAGGAACATATTTATTATACAGTCTAGTTATCAGATTATTGAAAATTGCTACTTTGAAATTAATGTCTGAAGAAAAATAAATCTCATTTAATTCAGAATTCATAAAACTATTTTGAACGGCTTCATAGTCAATACCACAATAGGACCGATAACTAATTGAACGGGTCATATTAGTTCTATCAACGTCAAACTGATAAGAACAAAAAATAAAATCGTGAATAAAATCAGATGTAGGCCTTATTTGATCATTTCCCAAAATATTCCTCTTAGAACTTGTTAAGAACATGCCGAGTAGGGAAGGATTTACATCTGACTTAAAACATGTAGGCCATAGGGTGTTTACAACCGACAGGCCTATAACATCACAGAAATAGTTGAGTAATCTCGTTACGCTGTTATCAAGCAAGAAATTGACGTTAAAGTCACCCCCAATCACAATGTCACTATATTTTGGACTAAGTCTGAGTAAAGTTTCTTTTAGTTCGTACAAATTTTCTTCAGTAAACATTTTAGGTGGACTGTATAAAGAAACAAGTAAACACTTTTCAACTGAATTTTTCACTTCAACACATATAAACTCTATATTGGCGACGTTTGATCTATAAACTGTAGAAGCAGATATATGCTCACGCACATATAAACATACACCGCCCCCCCACCCTGTCCTTACGATCATTTCTAAATAAGTTAAAACCAGGTAGTCCTACAATTGTATTTGAGTTAAGGCCATGATTCAGACGCCATAATTACATCCACTTTAGAAGTACTAAACAAATTCATAAATATAGTCAAGATAGGAAAAGATCCTTAATACCTAGTTATTGTTCTTTATTTTAATCAGATGGATAGAAAATAAATTAAAGAATGCCAAATAAATAAAGTTACCAAAGTTAGATGCAATTGACAAAAGTGGCAAACGTGCTTTGAAAGTTTCTGCCTTCTTTGTTACCCATGTAGAAGATATTCCACTTTTATTTTGATCTTTCAACATTAACTCTGTATTTCTAATATTTGTCTTTTACCACGTGCAGCAATAACATCCGTAACCGTAACCCGTAAGTCCTTAAATCCTCTTTAAGAGAAAAGTGTTCGTATCAAAACACGAATAAGGGTAAACACACCATCCTTTTCCACCCTCGAGTTGAACTTGCATGCACTGTTTGGTAAAGGGTTTTCAAAATTTCAATAAAATATACGATTTTAGCAAATGTTTTTTAAAGGGATTATTTTCATGAAGGGAGAGTAGGTTGGTGAGCTAAAAATGAGTGAAGAGGTTGGTATACGTATAATTATTGCAAAATGTGTTCTTAAATCGAGAAACATTTACATAAAAAAATGTGATATAAATTGCGGTGACATAGACCAAAACATAAAATCTGGCATTTCTTATGATGGCACTTTCAGTAAATGACATAAGACTACGTTTTAAGGTTTGAAAATCTATTGTATTAAAGGACGTTTTGTGTTCCATTAGTTGTCATGATTCTTGAGCAAAATTTAATATAAATGGTAATTTTTTATAAAAAAATGTTTTACAAAAAATAAGATTAAAATACAATCCTTTACAAATTTGGAAAACTAATTATTTTTGTAACTAAATTATGTACATACATACATACATACATATGTACATACATAGATTTAAACGGACCCTTAAAATTCTTAAAGCACTGATTCTGAGATCTTTTCTGGGATTCTGTTTTTATTTCTACGGCCTCTTTCCCTATTTGCATACGATCTCACTGTATTTAATTGATTCCATATTTTAATGCGGGATTTGCGAAAGTATTAAGAAAAATAAATTGGAGTGAAAAACAATTGAATAGGACTGAAAAATTCCTTATATTTGACAATTTGTAAGTTTCCTGCCTTACAGATCTAATACCCACATTTCAAAGTGGATTCGCGCGGATTTCGAATAAAAATATTGTCAACTTTGAGGTGCAATTGTTTGAATATTTTAATAAAGCAATAATGAAAAATGTTAAAACTACGTTTTATCTTTTAGAACAACATGCGATTTATGGGAGCACTACGAAATCCCGCAATTTAAAATCTCGCATAACGAAATCTCGCATTTTTTTAAATCTCGAAAAACGAAATCTCGCATTACAAAATCTCGCAAATACAAAATCTCGCTTTTTAAAATCTCGCATTTTAAAATCTCGCATTAACGTTTCACACCCAAAAATCTCGCAAATTTCAACCAAAATCTCGCAAATAAAAATCTCGCAAAGACAAATATGTGAGCTCTGTGAAATAAGGTCCCAAACAAATTTTCTGAATTGAATTTTTTTTCATTTTCAGTATGAGGTAGGGGGGGCATGTTGCTTGGGCTCACTATAGGATTTGGAGTAGGTGCGCGATTGGGTTTATGCAAAGGTTCTTTAAATCAAAAAGAAACGTTGCACATACCCAACATTGCACCTTCTTCAAATCCTATAGTGAACCCAAGCAGGGGGGTGGCAGGGCCCCCCATACCTACCTCATACTGAAAATGAAAAAAAATTTCAATTCGACATTAGGTCCATGGACATGATGTCTATTTCGTTCATGGACCTTATAACTATTTCCAACAGTATGTAATTTTTTTGTATTCAATGATTTTTTTTTCAAATTTGGGTCTTATGTCCCATTTAAACAAAAAATATTTGGGTCTTATGACCCATTTGGGTGGATCGTAACGCCCAAAATTAATTTGGGTTTTATGACCCGCTTAAGTGGGTCATAATGCCTAATAAAAAAGTTGGCCGTTTTATGACCCTGGGCGTTATGTCCCTGCGCCACCTACTTCTTCATAAAAGCACGAAGAATATGGTTTTTAATGATCATTTGGGCTATAATTAGGTTAGATTTCCTTGTTTTTATAAAGAAGTAGGTTCGGTTATTTATGAATAAATTTTCAAAAAAAAGTCCTAGAACCATAATGTTTTTATGCGAGATTTTAGTTTGCGAGATTTTAAAAAGCGAGATTTTGTAATGCGAGATTTTGATTTGCGGGATTTCGTAACTAACCCGCGATTTATAGGGACTATAAGGAAAGTTATGCATTCGTAAAAAAAATTCTAGCAATTAGACATGACATTACGATGATAGAGAATAATATTTGAGTTACTGGCAAAATTCTGTCTGTCTGTCTGTCTGTCTGTCCGTCTGTACGGATGTATATTGAACTACAGCCTAAACGGTTGGGCCAATCTTCTTCAAATTTAGAACTTAAGATTATTCTGACATTCTACAGAGGAGTACCTGTCCTGTACCTGTCATATAACCGTTAAGTAAAAGCTTATTTTTCTCGGAAACGGCTCCAAGTATTCTTACGTACGAAGATCGGTGTACTATTGTAGGTGTAGGTTATGTTTTGGTGCAAAAAAAATCATGATGGTGGGCTAAGAACAGTACCTCCTATAGAACCGTTTTTTTCTTCTTCGACTGTCTCGAAAACTTTTCATCCGATTTCAAACAAAATTGATATTCAGGGAGATGTTGGTGGTCTTAGTAATTTTATTTAAAAATATAAAACGGGTAGATGGATTTTTTTTAATTTTCTTTTTAAATGTAAGTAATTTTTGTGTTTAAGTTTTCATTCTTGAATAGTTTTTTTTTAATTTAAAAAAAAATTGTTAAATAAAAACCGTTTTATTTAAAAACCGTTCCGACGATTTAACAAAAAAATCACATTTTCTAAGAAAATAAAATGGCATTTAAATTTTTCCGCTGAAAACTATTTAGCGTACTTTTTTCAAACAATCAAAAGTCAGAAAAATCGAATAAAAACTTTGAAGCTCTTTTAATATTTTTAAAATTTTATTCGAAGCTGTAACCGCACATGAAATCCAGTCGTGCAATTTATTTTTTACTTGCGATTATAGGTACTACTATGCAAGTTATGCATTCGTGCAGACTAAAAATTTTGAGATAACAATCAAACATGGCATTACGATGATAGAGAAACATATTTGAGTTGCTGGCAAAATTCTGTTTGTCTGTCTGTCTGTTTGTATATATTTTGGACTACAGTCCAAAGCCAAACGGTTTGGCCAATAGTCTTCAAACTTAGAACTTAAGGTTATTTTGACCTGCTACAGAATTTTTTTTTAATTATTTTTTGCTTAAATATTAACGGTACTTGTCCATACCCGTTAAGTAAAAGCTTATTTTCTCGAAAATGGCTTGATGAATTCTTATGAAAATATTATTAATATATTTTGGTGGAACAAAAATTGGTGGGCTAAAAATGGCACCCCCCATAAGAACGTTTTTTTCCTCGAATTTCTCGTGAAATGCCTAAGAACGGTACACCATTGGACGGTCTTTTTTCCTCGACTTTCTCGTGAACTGGTTAACCGACTAAAACTAAAATATTTAGGAAGATGTAGTAATTTAAATTTAAAATATTTTTAAAAAGTTTTTTTTTTGTATTTTTAATAATTAATTTTTTTTTTGAAAAATCGGTATATTCAACGCGTAAGTGATTTTTTTTAATTTAGTTTTAAATGTAGCTTATTTTTCTGCTTAAGTTTCCATTCTTGAAATATTTTCTTTTTTATTAAAAAAAAATAAATAAATGCGATCCAGTCGTGCAATATATTTAGCTGATTAAGTGCTTTTGTTTTGTAGCAGTTGAACAAAACTAAATAATTTTCTTCTGAAAAGTTTGCCTTACAGGTATATTACAGGTAAACCTATAAAATTCTATATAATGTTTTGTTTCAAGCTTTTCATTAAAATAAGTAAGAAAATTGTTGAATTGAAAACCGAAAATATTGTTAATATTTGATTTTAAATATTTTCTCAACTTTGTATTTGAAGAAAACCAAATTAGAAGGCCGCTGGTATGGCATTGCTATTGTCCTTTTCGCCAACAAAGCCTAAACATCTTGCCATTGTTCTCTGCAGAAAACACTAATTTATGTTCAGGAATCCATTGAAGGACATGTGCGTACTGTATATATTCGGTTAACTCTTAAAGACAAAACGTACCCAAACCAACATACCAAAGAAAGACAAGACACAAAAAGGGCAAAATCAAACGATGGGCCACCTCGAATTCAAATGAAATTCCAGAACACTTTGATAAATTTTCCAAAAACAATTCAGCGAGTTAATTAAAGCATTTTGAGGGCAGAGTATTCGTATTCGTGGGTGCAGTTCCTGGTGTAGGTGGAAAGACGTTGTTTTACAGTTCTTCATCGTTATCAAGAGGACGCTGGTGTAATAAACATGGTCTTAATTAATTCTTCCGTTCTTTGTGTCCCCCTCGGCGAATCCCAGTCTGTGTTTAATATCAGGAACCGGAAGTATGTCTCTTATTTGATCCGAATGTCCGCATCCCCGCGATTTGGTCTTGTACTTTTTATCAGCAATTTGATGGAAGCCTTGAGATGAAATATAATTTACGTTGTCGCTTTGGCAACTTTTAGCGATTTTAAGCACAAAGCAGCCTTTCTATACTCCTATAGGTACAAACTACCCTTAGCTTTAATCGAATATTCTGTTAAAAAGAACATCATTTGCCAGTATACCCAATGTAGAGCTACAACGATAATAACGGTAATAATAATTAGCGAAGAGAAGATTGTTTTATAATTTGTTGTTAAAGGAATTACGAAGAGGAACTAATTTGCTAAAAGGCTTCGTTAAAACTCTCAAAGTAAACAATACCGATTCCTTCTACTTAGGGGCTTAAAAGCGCTTACACAACCGCCGGCATCTCTGTACAGAACATTGCTATGTATATTGATTTTCTTCTCGGTGTTTGACTTATTGAGAAATTCTTAGGCGGTAATAAGGGAAATTAGTTTGACTATTTTTTAAATGTATTTAATTTTGAAACAGCAATTTAAAATTGTTTCCACCAAACGAGAACTTTAAAAAAAAAAAAACATTAAACCTATTAATTTAAAATTACTAACTTTTCTGTCTCTCAAAAATATCTGTCATTTATATTTTTCTCAAGGACATAACTTCCTTAGTTTTTCAAGAGTTTTGCTGTCAATACAATGCGATACAACTAGTGGGAAGTTTTTATTCTCGAGACATAATAAACAACTTAACTCCCTGACTCTCTTTATTGGAAAATTGAAGTCTTTTTCGGCCTTAACCTTTGCTATACCAACAATTTTTCGTAGCCTTTAGGAATCGTGACCAAAATATTTGCCAAATTTCATTTTTGTCTATGATTATTATTGGCAGCTGACAGTGAATCAAATGTTTACTATCATACCCCACGAATTATTCTTTTTCTGATCCACTCTTCATAAAGAGGAGATACGTCGGTATGTGTATATAACAGGACGAAAAAATATCTAAGATATTTAATCTGAATTGACACTTTCTAATGCTAAAATATTTTCCACCAGTTTATGATAAAAGAGGGGTACGAGTGGTTGGGGGAATGCAGGACTCAAATAACATTGTTGGTAGACATCTTCAACGAATAACACACCTTTGCTCAGCTCCTTTCGAAAACACTGCTGCACACACAACAAGGTGTTGAAGATGAGAACACGAGGTTTTTTTTTTAGGAATTCTATTCCATGCTCCGATGGGGGGTGTTAAAATAGATTACTCGACTTTCCACATCAAATTAATGAAGAATTTATGGGAATCGTGCTTAAAATTTCAAAGAGACCGCAGTGCCTTATATATGGACCATGCCACACTGAAGCTGTCCTTATATAGCTGGTGCTACGTTAGGTTAAGGTACGTATATATTGCTTCAGGTGTTTAATGTTGCGATGTACTCTGCTGTCAGCGTGCGTCAAGGACGAATAAAAAAAAAAGAAAAATATATGGTTTCTTGAGTTTTTATGAAAAATTCAAGTCATGGTTACAGAACATGCCCTTGCGAATATACACTTCGACATTAATGGATGTAATTTTTCAGGTTCTTCATCGAAGTTGACAGGTTGTTATTGTCTGCTATTCTGTAGGTAGTTCGAATGTATTGTTGTTAACAAGTGAGATAAGGATATTATATTATCGAACTTTTATTGGGCCTTAGATTTCACTCTGTAAATATAAATAAAAATAAACAGTTTGTCTGCAGTAATAATGAATAAAGAAGAATTAGGCTTAAGAAAATAAGCGCAGGGTCGAAAGCCCATAGTGGGCATGTGACCTACTTGGGTTTAAAGTCCAAAGAAGTCCTTCTCTGGTGAGCCAAAAGTCCATTTCATAGGAAAACATAAAAAGATTCTAGTTAATTCTAGCAAAACAAGTTCGTATGGGGAGCATGTTAATTTTGTAGGCAACCTATTTACAATATACTATTTGACCTATTATATTTGATATAAAATATTTTGCATCCATTAAAGAGCTGGATGCAGATCGTTGTATAATCGTATCTCTTACTATATTAGGATCAAGTATAGTTACCTTACCTTACATTAAGTGGCGCTACAGTCCAGGGTGGAGCTGGGCCTCAACCAACAAGTTTCACCAGCTAGCTCTGTCCCTAGCTAGCTGCCTCCAGTTTCGCATGTGGAATCGGTTGAGGTCCTCTTTCACTTGTGCGCCACCTGAGTCTCTGTCTTCCTCTACTGCGCCGTCACTCTGGGGTGGATTCGAAGATTTTCCCGCCCGGAGCATTAATGTCCATCCGCTTTATATGACCCAGCCATCTGAGACGTTGAGTTCTTACTCCTTTAGCTAGGTCAGTGTCACTGTGTATCCTGTACAGTTCTTCCTTATGTCTTCTTCTCCACCCTCTGTTAATGCATAGAGGACCAAAAATCACCCGGAGAATCTTTCTCTTGAAGCAGCCTAAAGCGTCTTCTCCTCATCCGCTTTTGACAACATCCATGCGTCTGCACCATAGAGCAGGACTGGGATGATGAGGGTCTTATAAAAAGACAGTTAAGTTGCTACTCAATTGCCTTCTAAGCCCGAAGAAGCAGCGTGTTGTTGTCTGAGTTAATATCGGAGCCCAGGTAGACAAAGTCCTTAACTACCTCAAAGTTATAGTTGTCTATGGTTATATTTTGTCCAAGATGTCGATGTTGGGTGTTTCTTCTTGATGACAGCATATACTTGGTTTTGCCCTCATTGACTGCTAAACCCATCTTCGCCGCTTTCGTCTCAATACTACCAAAGGTGCTGCTGACATCACGCTGTGTCCAATTATGACAATATCGTCGGCGTAAGCGATTAATTACGAACTTTTTAAATATCGTGCCTGTGGTGTTGGCGTGAGAGTTCTACACTATTCTTTCAAGTATGATGATGATAAAGTCGTACGACAACGCATCGCCTTGTCTAAATCCTTTTTTGACTTCAAAGTTGTTGGTGAGGTCTTTACCGACCTTGACGGAACAGCTGCTATATGGACCTATCAGGTTGTTGAGATAATGGCCTTAGGTGTTCACATAATACAGCAGAAAATATCTTGTAGCCGATATTGAGGAGACTAATACCTTTGTAGTTGGTGCAGTTCAGAGGGTTTCCTTATTTAAGGATCGGGCAAATTATGCTGAGATTCCATTCATCGAGCATGCTTTCTTCTAACCATATCTTGCTTATGAATTGGTGCATTCTCATAGCCAAATCATCCCCTGCAGCTTTGAAGAGGTCGGAAGCTATGCCATCGGCTCCGGCGGCCTTCTTGCTCTTTAGCTTAGATATAGCTAGCCTTATTCCATACTGATGTGGTGGAAGGAATTGTTGGTCTACTTCAACCAGATAAAATGGAACATTCTGCCTGAAAGCGGAATTCGTTTCATAGTTCATCGCCGTTATACAGTCTGCAGAAATGGTTTTTCGATATTCTCAGCATCGACTGAGATTCCACTACAATGTTCCTTTGATGGTCTTTGCAAACTTCAGTTCGAGGTCTGTAGATTTGACAGTTTCTTTTTACATTTTGGTAAAACTTTCGAACTTCATTCCTGCAATAACAGCTCTCAAATTCCTCGATCGGCGCTTCTCGTGATCCCTTTTTTTCTGAGCCATGCCTTGTATGCTTCTTGTTACGCTGCGTGTGCTTGCCGACATTCATCATCAAACTAGAAGTTTCGTTATGGAGGACGTGAAAACCCAGCACTTCTGTCGAGGCTTCCCTGATGGCATTTTGGCAATGTTGCGACTGGTTCTCAATGCTTGATGCTGGCGGTAAAGGACTCCTTTGGAGGTTATTTGAGACTCGATCGGAGATGTAGATTTCTTGCGATTGCAGCCGTCCGAGGTTAAACTTCCTCACAGTATTACCTCTTCTTGGCGTGGGTCATGATATCCTAAGTCGTACCTTGGCTACAATGAGCCAATGAGGTAGTGGTCCGAGTCAATGTTTGCCCTACGGAAAGTTCGGACATCCATCATACTGGAGTAGTGCCTTGCATCGATCGCAATGTGGTCAATTTGGATGACAGTGGATTAATCAGGGGATCTCCATGTCCCCTTGTGAATGTTGAGGTGTGAGAACTTGGTACTAGCTATTACATTATTTCGCCCCGCGCGCAGCAAAGTCAGTTAGCCTGAATCCGTTATCGGAGGTGGCGTCGTGCAAACTGTGTTTTCCGATTGTACCACCAAAAACATCTTCTCTCCCTAGCTTGGCGTTAAAGTCGCCTAGGAAAATTTTAATGTCATAGTTAGGGCACTGCTCATTAATTTTGTCCAGGAGCTCAGAAAACATTTCTTTGGTGTCATCATCTTTTTCCCCTGTGGGGACATGCCCGGATATAAGGCTTATATTGGCGAATTTAGCCTTGATGCGGATTGTCATGAGGCGTTCGTTGACACATTTGTAGCCCAAAACCTCTTGCCTGCGCCTGCCTCCAACGACGAATCCACATCCAAATAAGCGCTGTTTTTATTGTGTATAGCAATTGCCGTAGTAAATATCGAAGTTTTTTATTTTTCTTTTGCCGCGCCGTGTCCCATCGCATTTATTGGATGGGGGTTATATCTGCATTACAGCAGTCAAAGGCCTCCGCTACCTGTTCGGCTGGGCGTGGTCTGTTAAGGGACCCAACATTCCACGTACATATCCGAAATGCGTTGTCCATAATTCGTTTGCAAAGTTCGTCATGAATCCGTCTTAACACATAAAATTGATGTACGCAGCTATTATATTAAAAATAAATCAGAAAGAATAATATTCATAACTACTTATATATTGTATTGGTACTAGAAGTTTAAGTAAACATATTCAAAAAAAATTCATGCAAAAAATATGCAAGCAGAAAATGTGATGAATTTTTTTTTTTGTATTCAAACTTTTAAATTAAGGATCAGAACCAATAAATAAGATCAAATAACTACTAGAATCTAACTTATTTCATGCACCAAAATCTCAATACCCCTAAACTTTGTAAGGATTCTTAAAGCCTACGAATTTTTACAACGTCTATGAGCAATGCAGTGCTGTCTTCCGTCTTAAATCATCAATTTATTTCCTTAGAAGGTTAACTTCTCCACCGAAGGAAACATATTTAATAAGATGGCAAACCACTACCACACTGCCTGCATTTAGTTTTATCATATTGCCATGTGTTGCCAAAAACATTTCAACCCCTCGTGCCCTGAATTGACGGCAAAATGTTTGTTTGTTGTAGATATAAAATCATTTTCTTTCTCAACGTTAACTCACCCTTTTCCAAGTAGGTTTTTCAAAGCCCATATCATCAAACATTCCGCTCATCACATTATCCCAGCTGGGCCATAAAACCGATTCAAATGTACCGGTCTGCAAAAAGTTTTCTCGAGCATCGTCGTCAAGCCCCAACGAAGCAGCAAGTATACTTTTCCTACAGCAGCTATCAACTTAAGTATTCACCCGAAATCGGCACTAAATATCCGTCTGTCTGTATCCCTCACACAGCAACAACAAAGACAAGAGCCAGAGTATGTCCTTGTTGAACTTTATTTGAATGCGTATTATACAAGTTTACTCAATGTTTAAGGATTATTTCTATCAGGCGTGTCTTTAGGAACAAGTAGCTTACTTATCAGCCGTTGATTAGACCACCGGAAACCAGGTAAGCTTTGGAATGCTTACCTTCAAAGGCGTAGGTTGGGTGGTTCTCATACAAACAGTTGACCTAGATATTCACGTGATTATAGTGTGGCAATGCAATGTTTTGTGGAACCGCACATGACCCATAAAAGAGGAAATCGTCATTTCCTGGTGCAAGAGCAGAGCACTTATGGGGAAGGTAGAGTGTCCAAAGTTCCGCTAAGGCAAAGAGAAGAGAACACCTATTTTAGTTACGGTATCTTGGATGCAGTAGCAAGTCTCGTTGTTATTCGTGCCCCCCATGACTCATTGAAAACTGCGTTCCGTTCCGGTTCGTGACTTTTGAATTTTCGAAACGATTTTCGGGAAAATGGCTGCTAGAGAGAAGCGGATAACAAATTCACATGCAAGGTGGAGCCGATGGGCCACGTTGAAATCACGTAGGAAATAACTTTTCAACTGGATTAAACCAAAGAATCTCATACGTGCTAGCGGGTGGAAACCATTTTTGGAATTTTATAATTTATTTTTATTTTTTACCTTGATGGGCACGATGGGTTTCTGAATTTTTGAAATAGAATTTCTACCACACCAATAATATAACGGTGTGGTAGATACAGCAGAAACCCTGTATTCAAAAGGGCGAGTCAGTTCTTATTGCTGATTTAATTAAAAAGGCATATTAGTTGCCCCTTGCAGTAAGAAAACGAGAATATATTATCTCTCTAATAATTAAAGTCTTAAAATTTTACACTGTGGGTAATTAAAGACGAATGCAATATGCAGTTTATAACGCATAATCTCTTATTGTTATCATCATTAAACGTGGTTCCTTTTGACAGCTTTGGATGTTTGAATGTTTGCTTTTGAAATTTGGTAGGTACATGGATAATGTGCTGGATTAAAACAATGGCTTTTTATCCGGGACAAATGAACGGTTCCTGTGGGAGAAGCTTTAATGTGGAATATTGCATTGCTCGAGGTGGGTTGGTTTTATATGCTTCCATGCATTAACGACTGCACGAATTTGTGAAATTTGGTAGACGGAAGTCACAAGATTCACTATACCATAGGTTCTTAATTTGTTTCGGCCACGGAACCCTAAATCCTTATTTTGGCTGACCCCCCTACTCAAAATAAAAGAAAACATCGGTCATTGAAGGGTGGTTTGGATATTTGTTAAATAAACTTTGCCTAAATTTAATAATTTTATCTTGAACTTGCATTTCTAAAAAATTATTATGTATTCGAACAGGCTTTCTTAATATTGAAAACAAAACTTAACTTTTCTAAACAAATGTAAGCCTAATTAACCTCATACAACTTCACTCAACTTAACGTTAAAAACTTAAAACTCTAAATTTCACTTTCCTGAAATTGTCATTGGCCATTTTTATCTAAAAAACTTGCCATATTCTGCTGACCTTGTTAGCATTTAAAGCTTTGAAATTAAATGAATTTTTTAATCTTTCCGTTTTTACTTGTGATCGACAAAAAAGTCTGTCTGTCTGTCTGTCTGTATGTCAGTCTGTCTCTATGTCTGTCTGTCTGTCTCTCTGTCTGTTCAATAGAAAACAATTTTTGTATTCAATTGAATGTTTGTGACATAGCTAAGAATTTGCCGAATTTTTTTCCACACAAGCATCTAAGATTATACATAATTTTACTTACAGAACGTCCAATCAGACAAGTCAATATATCGCTCAGTCTATATTTATTGAAGAGGCTGATGAAATTGAAACCCGAAACATACTGCATAATTTAAATACGATCAAAAGTCCAGGAGCTGATGGGATAAGAGCGTGTGATATCAAACTGAATGCTGATTTTCTGACACCAATCTTACAAGTAATTATCAACCAAAGTCTGATGCAAGGATGTATTCCAAGTTTTAAAAACATCACTGATACGACCCCAAAAAGTACGGGAAAACTACTTGGGGAATTTTGAAACGTCGTCAACATGAGCCTAAATAAAAATCATCATATTTTAGTTATGTTCGTGGACTTCAGCAAAGCATTTGACAATCTAAGTCATCAAAAACTACTTGAGGTTCTATACAAAATTGGCATAAGAGGAACATTATGGAAATGGATGGAGAATTATTTAAAAGATAGGACTTTCAAAGTTAAAATTTGTAATTCATGCAGTGAAGAAAAAATATGTACATATGGCTTACCACAAGGGTCCGGTTCTATTCCTTGTTTTTACGAACGCACTTCTTGGAGTTTGAATAAGAATAAGGATCTTCTTTCAAAACGAAAAATGTCCACATGCTCAAAAAAAGTAATGTAATTGAAGTAGTTACATCTATAAAATAACTTGGAGTCACAATCGATGATCATTTTCTTTGGCGCGAACACATTGAGAGCATAAGGAGTAGCATGAGAAGTTCTATGTTTGCTCTCTTTTATCTTGAAAAGTATTCAACAAAAGATGTCCACTACTACTCGCTAGTTGAATCTCGATTGAGATATGGAATTTGGCCTGGGGAAACGCATCAAATATAGAATCTTAAAAATAATTGATAAAAATCATCTCTTTTTCAAGTTTTTGAATGTTAAATATATTTATAAATTGTCAGCTATAATAGAATACTACGACGATGTAAGGTTTCAGCAACCTATCTCACACAACATAAACACCAGAAGACGAGCGCAAGCTCTACTCGAGATTCCAGCGGTATACAACAACTACGGAAGAACACAACTGAGTTATGCGATACCATAAATTTTAAACCAGCTACCAGCCAACCTAAAAACATACAACATTTCAAAAAATGTAAAAAAATATATAAAATTGTTCTTTTTAAACTAGTTTTTCAATTTTTGATCTATTATTTTGTTAAAAAAAAAAAACAATTTCTTCATTAAAAACATTATTTGGTATTTTTATATTAAAAATAAAATTTCATATTTTTGTATTAAACATTAAACTTCTTTAAATGAATTTTTTTTAATCACTTCAAATCAATTAGAATAGTTCTTGAAAATTCAACCACCCACAGATAAGCATAAAGCTTTGTGGGTAACACAAATATGCCTGCCTGTCTGTCTGTCTGTCTGTCTGTCTATCTGTCTGCCTGTCTGTCTGCCTGTCTGTCTGTCAGTATGTATAACGAGCTGCAGCCTAAACGGCTTAAGCGATTATCTTCAAATTTGGTGTGTGTGATTCTTTTGGCATACCCAAAGCTTATTTTTCTCGAAAACGTCTCCGACGATTTTGATGAGAGTTTGAGAATTTTTTTGTTAGTATAGGCTCTGATTAGCACCAATTTTACGGGAAAAGTCTATTAACGGTACCTTTCATATAACGGTTTTTTTCTCGGTAACGGTTCTTTGGATTCCTGTCAAATTTTATATTTAAGAAGATCTAAATAGCCAAATTAATTCTGCATATCAAAATTCTGAATAACTTTTTTTCTAATTAAAATTAATTTAATTTTTTTTTTTTTTTCAAATCAATATTTTGAAAACTAATGAAAAAAATATTTTTAGATTTTATTATCACATGTACAATTAATAAATTCTAAACAACTGCATACCAAAATTTCGAAATTTTCAAAACCGGTCCTACAATTTTCGAAATACATTTTTCATAAATTCCGTGATATTTAAAACGTATGATGGCGTATTTCATTTTTAATAAAAACCGTTAAGTATTGTGGTTTTTAATACTTTTTATAAGTTCAAACTGTTTTATTTTCAACGCAAATGTTACTTGTTTCTGCCAAAGATCTTGGTTTCCAATGTAACTATGCACATAAGAACAAGTACGTGCGACCCAGTCGTGCCCATTTTTACTTTCGATTTATAGGGACTATAAGGCAAGTTATGCATTCGTAAAAAAAATTCTAACAATCAAACATGAGATTACGATGATAGAGAAGTCAAAAAAGTGGGTCCGGAAATTTCGTCCGTCTGTCTGTCTGTCTGTCTGTCCGTATCGATATCTACAGTCTAAACGGTTGGGCCGATTTGATTCAAACTTGGTATATAGTATTTTTAGAGTGCTCTACCCGACAATTTTTGGAATTGGCATTCTAGCTTGAAAACTAACGGTACCTGCCATATAACTTTTAATGAAAAACTTATTTTTATCGAAAATGGCTCCTACAATTTTAATAAAACTTTCAGAATGATGTTTTCTATACAAAATCTATCTTTGAATTGTACTGGATTTTTCAGAAAAAGTTTTATAACGGTACCTCCCATATGACCGGTTTTTTTAAATCAGACTTTCTCGTTAACTAATTGACGGATTTTGATGAAATTTTCAAAATATGTAGTGTTTTATAATTTAAATAATATTGTTTATTAAAATTTTCAAAACCATTTTTTTTAAATTTTTAATAATTTAAAAAAAAAAATATTTTTTTTTAATATTTTGAAAACGGATCTTTAGATTTTTTTTAAATTTTTCTCCTAGTATAAACTATAGATTTCTTAAAATTGACATACTCAAAAAAATTTGAAATATGTTTTCGAAAAGTTTTTCAATAAAAAACATTTTTTTGAAAAAAACTGGTCGAACGATTTTGAAATGAAAAATTCATAAATAGAAACAGCAAAATAAATAAGATGGCCTACAACTTTTTATCCAAAAAACGTTATGAATAGTGTTTTTATGATTTCATAAAAAATGTTCCCCAAAATTTTATTTCATATTGCTCGGCTAAGCCCTAGCCATTAGTCAAATAAAAGAAGGTGACAACCTACATATTATGTACATACTTACATATTTAAAGCATTTCATCATCATAAAAGCAAACAGAATATATAAGGAGCCTATGATAAACACACAAAAACAACTAACAAATAAAAAAAAATATTCGATTACTACTAAATGCAAAAATTTCAATCGAGAAAACAAAAGTTTACACCTTCCTATAAACAAACAAAACCACTGTGTTAACCTTTAATATGGTCTCTATACCTACTCCCTTAACAGTAGTTGGAACTTGTATCTTAATTTTAGTATCTAACTTCCTTCCAACCTTATTGTAGGTACCTAATATCCTAAATCAATTCCATTAATACCTACCCACACCATACGTTTATCGATCCATCAAACATAATTAAGCTATTTTGATTAATTTTATTTCAAAAAGTAAATTATTGTTATTGAGACCTATACCTAGAATTATTGCCCTACTGCTGATTCCCACGAATCTTTAATCAAATAATCAAAATTTTCCATACCAAAATGATTTTTTTTTATATCTTTCTATTAGCAAATTATATTATAAACAGTAAACAACAAGTGGAAAGATAATACACTAAAAAACTTCAAAAGCTAACAATCCTATATATTTATGTGTTTATCCCTTTATCTAAAGAAGTTGCACGTCAAAAAAACATTAAAATTAAATCTTTGTCAAAAAGACGCCTGTACCTAAAAAGGATTAGCACACGGGAGCAAGTACGTGCGACCCAGTCGTGCCTTTTATTTTTTTTACATTTATTAATTCGAATTTAAAAATCATTAATTTTACGTTGAACGATATGTTTTGACAAGAAAAAATTGTTCTATTTTATTATATATTATATTTATTTATATAAAAAATAAAATGTATTTTAAGTTTTATAAAACATTATTGCTGCAACAAAAAATTCGTTGTAATTTTTCAATGTGAAGAATGATTTTCTTTACATATTTACTAAAAATATCCTTAAAATAAGGCTTTATGTCCGACAACTAGATGCGAAGGTTTGGAGTTATATCCTGTCTGTTTCTGTACATATTACTACTTACATGTATCTATAAATATATAAGTACAGTTGCGTTCAAAGTAATAGTGCACCTACTAAATCTGTCGCCGTGATTTAATACATTTTTCTTTGCCATTCTTTTCCAGTTTAACTTTTTGTTAAAGAACTGGGCAGATACCAAAATCGGCTTTTAAACATCAATACACGAAAAAATTATACCCGGAGGCTCCAGTATTATGATCTGGGCTTGTTTTCATTTTAATGAATAGCATTGATTTATCACATAATCAATATGGTGAATAGATTCGAAGTGCGGCAGAAAGTCTTAAAATTAGGGGAACAGACGCTTTTTCTCTGTGGCATGTCAATGAGAAGGTAAAGAAATGGCATCCCTACTTAGCCCAAAGTACATTTAGAATCTGAAAATTTGAAGGGACAATCATAACGGTAAAAGAACTATCTTTGTTCTTACTTAATTTGTATCTGGAAAATATAATGGATTCGATTTTCCCTTTCGTTTTCTTGAATATTCTCATCAGTATACGAGTTCCTCAGTAAAACACTATTCATTTTGCTTTTTTTCAAATTGCAAGAAGTTGACATTTTATTTAGTATTTAGTATTTATTTAATTTATTTGATTTGCTTAAACTGTAAGATACAAAATCTTATAATGAAGTTAAAAGCTTTAAATGTATAATAAATCAAAATAGAAAATATGGCTAAAAAGAATTTAAATATTCTAATCCTTAATATTTAATTTAAAGTTAACATTATTTAATTTTCATTTTAAGTTGAATATTAACATTAGTAAAAAACAGAAAAAAAGATTAGGAAAAAATCATAAAGAAAAAAAAAGTATAAAAAAAGAATTTTATTTTTATTTTGTATTTAAGTGCACATCAGTCTTAAATAGACTGAAAGTAAATCAGTAACTCGCTCCGAATCTGTGCTTCACTTCTCAACGCACTAACATGCTGCGGTAAGGTGTTCCATAGGCGAATGGCATTGATAAAAAACTGCCTCTTGGATACCAAATAGTTATCACGCGGATGTATAAGTATTAGAGATCTATTGGAGGAGCTAAATCTTAGTCTAGCAAAAAGAAAACCAGGTTGATGTGTTTGAATAACATTAAATAATAAAGCGTTCTATAATTTAAAAGATAATCGAGAGAGATATTGATCATGTGCTTTGAGAAATAAGAGATTCGGTCATATCTTCTCAAGCCATATACATAACGGGCAGTATTGTTGAATGCAACGTTGAGCTTTCTTCTGCTAGCCGCATCACAATCACTAAAAACTTCGCACCCGAAAGTTAATATAGGTATGACTAAAGTTTTGGCAACCAATAGACGTGATTTTAGAGCGGTGAAATATTGTGGGGACCATAACATGCGAAGAACACCATAAACTTTGCCAACGGCTGCATTGAAATGATTATTCCAAGTTAATCTTCTATTAAATAAAATTCCTAAATTTATGACAGTGTCCACATATTCAATGGGGGCATTGTTGAGCGTAATGATTTGCTTATAACAATGCATTTGGACTTAGATGGATTAAGAATCAAACCATTTCTGTAAGACCATTTTGAGATTCTTTCTAGATTTGTGTTAATAGAATGAGCACAGTCTTCAATTAGTCCAAGTTGACAGCTTTTAAACAACTGAACATCATCGGAATACATTTGAATAGAAGCGGATGCAATAATAGATGGAAGCTCGTTAATGTAGAGGGAGAAAAGCAGAGGTCCCAATATTGATTCTTGGGGGACTCCTTTTACGGTGGGTAAGACACTCTACATTTTGGTACCTACCACAACAGCTTGTTTCCTATTGGAAAGATAAGAGACAAAAGATTGACAGCAGACGTTGAAAAGTTATAGATGTTCAAAAGCTTATCGCAAAGAATGGAATGTTCTAAAATGTCAAAGGCTTTTGAAAAATCAAAAAGAACAAGAAATGTGACATGACATTCATCCAGGGCTTGTCTTATGTCGTCAACAACATTAATAATGGTGGATATAAAGCTATAGTTTTGGCGAAAACCAGACCGCATAGGGGATAACATTTTATGTAATCTTAAATATGCTTTTAATTGTTTCTCAATAACTCTTTCAAATACTTTTGATAGAAAGGAAAGAACGGAAACAGGTCTAAACTCCTCATTTTTACGATCTTTAGGAATAGGTATTATTTTTGCCAACTTCCAGGGGCTTGGGAAAATTGCAGTCATTACAATGGTGTTGAAGGCATGTGTAACATAGACCAAGATTATTGGTAAATTTTTTCAATTGACAAAAAGCACTCAACTACGTCCCTATTGTCCCCGCAAGAGAACTGAAAAATATCTTCTATCAAAAAAGGAGACGCATTTGGAACATCAACGGTAGTTAACGTTAGAAACAGATGGAGTAGCAGAAGGAAGGGACCCAAATTTGTGATTAAGCTCATAAAAATTTAAATTTAAATTTTCGTAACACAATTTATTTTGCTTCCCAATTCCTATTTTGTTTAAATTTTTCCATAATAGTCCCTCTTTTATTGATGGGTTCAGAATCCTATTGTACATTTGTCTTTTTGCTTGTCTTATTTTACTAACAACTTGATTCCGCAGCCTTCGATAGAGTTGATTGTGTGTATCTAACTTAAAGCGTTTCCACTGCTTGTAAGCAGTAAACATTGAGGTGGAAAAAAAGTAACGAAAGCTTTTAGAAATAAATTGCACGACTGGATCGTACGTACTTGCTCATATGTGCGGTCACATCGTCGAATAAAATTTAAATAATAAGTAACATTAAGGTAGAAGAATATCTGAACTCAAAAAAGTGTCAAAACCACAACACTCAACGGTTTTTAGTAAAAATGGAGTATGCCATCTTCCTCTTGTAACGGAAGATTTTTTTGAGGTTAGGATTTTCATGCATTAGTATTTGACAGATCACGCTGGATTTCAGACATGGTGTCAAAGAGAAAGATGCTCAGTATGCTTTGACATTTTATCATGAGTAGACTTACTAACGAGCAACGCTTGCAAATCATTGAATTTTATAACCAAAATCAGTGCTCGGTTTGAAATGTGTTTTGCGCTTTACGTCCGATTTATGGTCTACATAATCGACCAAGTGAGCAAACAATTAATGCGATTGTGACCAAGTTTCGCACTCAGTTTACTTTATTGGACATTAAACCAACCACACGAATGCGTACAGTGCGTACAGAAGAGAATATTGCGTCTGTTTCTGAGAGTGTTGCTGAAGACCGTGAAATGTCGATTCGTCGCCGTTCGCAGCAATTGGGTTTGTGTTATTCGACCACATGGAAGATTTTACGCAAAGATCTTGGTGTAAAACCATATAAAATACAGCTCGTGCAAGAACTGAAGCCGAACGATCTGCCACAACGTCGAATTTTCAGTGAATGGGCCCTAGAAAAGTTGGCAGAAAATCCGCTTTTTTATCGACAAATTTTGTTCAGCGATGAGGCTCATTTCTGGTTGAATGCACAATTTTTTTTTTTTTTTTTTTTTTTATAATTAACGCGCGCACAAGGGACTATTTGTTTCCCTTTTAATGTAACACACTGCGCGGGCATTAGGAAGATAGGGAGGGGAGAGATAGGAGGTGTCGATTAACATTGGTTTTGAATGTTTGCATGTTGAAATGGCAAGGGAAAATCTCGCCGGGTAAACCATTCCAAAGTCGTGTTGTACGGCTAAAAAAAGAATCTCTATATTTCACGGTACGTCCGAAATTGGGCTCAAGGGTGAACTGATGGGCATTCCTAGCAAGACGAGTATTACGGGCGAAACTTTTAAGGGGAGGAATGCAGCTGGCTACCTCGAGTGAACATTTTTTATAAAAGAACCGATAAAATAAGGAAAGACATGAAACATTGCGTCGGTGTTCGAGAGGGGCAATTGTTTCAGCGGCAGTTCTATTTCCTATCAATCTTAACGCTCGATTTTGTATTCTATCAAGCAGGTGAAGCGATGATTGTGAAGCACCTGCCCACAGGTGGGAGTTATACTCGAGTTTAGGGCGTATAAACGCTTTATAAATTGTAGCCAGATCAGATGGGGAAAAATACTTCTTACACCGATACAGAAAACCTAAGCACTTTGCAGCATTCTTAGCGATCTCAAATATATGGTCGTTCCAACGGAGGTCGTCGTTGACACACATACCGAGTACTGAGAGCTTTTCGGTTTCTTCGATGTAAGTGCCATTCATGGACAATGGCATTGGGGGAATGTTTAGCTTTAACGACAGAAGACAGCATTGAGTTTTCGAAGCATTAAACTCCACACGATTTCTATTACCCCATTTGACAATGCTGTATAAATCGGAGTTTAATGAGCTTGACATACGGCACCGTTGCAATTGTACGTCCGAAGGCGAAGGACGTGAATTATCGAACGAATATGAAAAGCTGAGGGTAGAGTCGTCAGCAAAACAGTTAAGTGGATTAGAAGTAACAGACAGAAGATCATTTATAAAAATGAGGAAAAGAGTCGGAGACAGAACAGAGCCCTGGGGCACACCAGCATTTATTTTATGGGAATCAGACTTGAATCCGTCCAATACAACTTGTATTGAACGGTCCAGGAGATAGCTTCTAATCCAACGAACAAGAGTATTATCGATCCCAAAAGCACGCATTTTCGATAAGAGAGCTTCATGCCAAACTCTATCAAATGCCTTGGAGATATCAAGAGCAATAATCTTACTTTCACCAAAGCGATGTAAAGATTTGTTCCACTGTTCGGTGAGATATGCCATCAGATCACCAGTGGAACGGTTGCTGCGGAAGCCATACTGACGGTCATGGAGAAGCTTACGATCTTCGAGATATTCCTTAAGCTGACGGTTAATCAGTGTTTCCATGACCTTAGAAGGAAGGGATGTCAGTGCTATGGGTCGGTAGGAGGAGGGGGAGGATGGGTCACCTTTCTTAGGGACAGGCTGGACAAATGCTGTTTTCCATCTTCTAGGAAAGATTCCAGAAGAGTAGGAGCGATGGAAAAGCTTACGCAGTGGCTTTGCCAGTGTGGAAGAACACCTCTTCAGAATAATCGGGGGTATACCATCCGGGCCAACGGATTTGTGTATATCGAGATCTTTGAGAACTCTTGCTACTGTACGAGTGCGGAAAAAAATCTGTCCCATGGAAAAATTTACATTCTCAAGTACAGGAGGGGCAACGTTGCTATGCGGCAGCGTGGAGCTGGCAGCGAAATGGGCGGCGAGCAAGTTTGCCTTCTCTGAAGAGTAAACAATTGGTGTGTTATTGTCGATGAGCGTTGGAACCGAAGATGTTGAGGAGTTTTTAATATTTTTTACAAATGACCAAAAATTTTTACTGCCTTTGGGACACTGCAGAATTTTTTGCCGTAATTTTTGGTCATGCAAAAATTTGGTTCTTTCAATAACGGAGTTGCATGAGTTTCTTGCTTGTTTGTGCTTTTTCCGATTATCCTCTGTAGGGTTGGCTTTGTAAGAACGGAAACTTACTTCTTTGAGCCTGATAGCTTCTTTACACTCAGAATTAAACCAAGACTTTTCTTTAGGTTTGATGCTTTTTACTCTGTTGGGAATAAAAGCACGCATCCCTAGAAGAATCACATTTGTGATCATTTCAGCACTGGCATCAATGTCACTATCGAGGAAGCATAGTGACCAGTTAAAGTTTCGGAAAAAGATATTTAGGCCGTACCAGTTGGCTTTCTCGTATTGCCAAACGGTCCTGGTGGGAAGTTTTTCTTTAACTGGATGGGTGGAGGATGAGAAATTAGCTGAAATGACACAATGGTCTGAAGTGCCAAATGGAGAAGTTACACTAATGGTATATTTATCAGGGTGAGAAGTAAGAAACAAGTCAAGAGTATGGGCGGCTTACCCAGCAACATCCGGTATACGCGTTGGCACATCGATCAGTTGGGTAAGGTGATGTAACCCGGCAAAGAGCTCGACATACCTTCCTTCGGGTGTTGTCTGACCAGAATAGCGGAGCCAATTGGAATTGTGTACAATCGCCCGTAATAACGATTTCAGTGCGAGGACAAAGGGAAACAATTTTCGAGATGGAATCAGACAGTGCATCAAACTCGTTACAAGTCGAATTACTGTCAAGATTTGGACTCCTGTAAATAAAACAATAATGAATGACATGCTTGCGGACAGTGAATTTGAGCCACAAGAAGTTAAAGTCCGTGTTGGAACATTGCCCATATTGGGGAAGGCTCTGGCAAGCAATATCATTTCTAACATAGACCACGAGACCATGATGGGAAAAGAGTAATGGCACCAAGCTATACCCATGTAGAGTAAATTCTGATAAATCAGTATTTACTCCAACCTGGGTTTCACTTAATGCCAAAACAGCTGGCCTGTATTGAACAGTGTAGACGTACAGGTGAAAGAAATTCTTTCTAATACCACGAACATTGGAATACACGACACAAAAATCACTTACCATTTAAAAATACTTACACACAAAACACAATTCTGAATAAGTCGAACCATGCAGTGAAAATCAAAATTAATCTCTGTAATAATCAAACTGTCTTAGGTGTTATGCCCATAAGACAGCTTGCATACAAAAAATCAATTTAAATATTCAGCACAATAGGACAACTCAGATGCCCTTATCTATTTACCGCAAGCATACGATGCCTACAGTAGATAAGAAAGAGGCAGTTAAGCTAAGCACAAAGGGTTGGGACAGATAGGAGGATAATTTAATTTGTTATGCAAGTGTGAATTATTTTTTTTCTTTCACAGCGCGAATGGGCATCTTATCGTCTTCCAACGACGCAAGTGGATATTGTTATTATCTTTACAGCACACGCGAGGGGGTTTTGCCAATTTCTCAAACGAGTGTGTAATATAATTTTTTTTTTTTAACACTCGCGATAACAATGCGCAATAATTTTTTTTTTTTTTGACTTTTGTTTAATTGTTATGCGCGCACCTCGACCCGACGTCCGGCCGCTATGAGCTTAAGATCGACACTCGCATTTGGAGTGAAGAGCAACCAGAAGCCGTTCAAGAACTGCCCATGCATCCCGAAAAATGCACTGTTTGGTGTGGTTTGTACGCTGGTGGAATCATTGGACCGTATTTTTTCAAAGATGCTGTTGGACGCAACGTTACGGTGAATGGCGATCGCTATCGTTCGATGCTAACAAACTTTTTGTTGCCAAAAATGGAAGAACTGAACTTGGTTGACATGTGGTTTCATCAAGATGGCGCTACATGCCACACAGCTCGCGATTCTATGGCCATTTTGAGGGAAAACTTCGGAGAACAATTCATCTCAAGAAATGGACCGGTAAGTTGGCCACCAAGATCATGCGATTTGACGCCTTTAGATTATTTTTTGTGGGGCTACGTCAAGTCTTAAGTCTACAGAAATAAGCCAGCAACTATTCCAGCTTTGGAAGACAACATTTCCGAAGAAATTCGGGCTATTCCGGCCGAAATGCTCTAAAAAGTTGCCCAAAATTGGACTTTCCGAATGGACCACCTAAGACGCAGCCGCGGTCAACATTTAAATGAAATTATCTTCAAAAAGATAAAAAAGATTGTCATGGACCAATCTAACGTTTCAAATAATGAACCGATGAGATTTTGCAAAAAAAGTTCTCAAGCTCATAAAAAATCACCCGTTATAATAACGAATTAATGAAAAAAATATTTCGGAAGTTGTAGGACGGATTTTGATAAAATCCTGTTTTTTATTTTTTTTTAAATTTTGATATGAAGTCTTTTAAAGTTTATTAGTATACATTTGTTTATAAAATTTAAAATGATTTTTTTAATTAGTTTAAAAAATATTGATTTTTCAAAAAAATTAAATTCAAAAAATAATTTTAATTAAAAAACATAAATATTATAAAAATAAGCTTTTCCTAAACAGGCATAGGGCAGGTACCGTTATTTTTAGTTCTAAAAATAAAATTTCAATTTCTCCTCTGGGGAATGCCAAAAGAAGCACATATCGCTTAAACCGTATAGGCTGCAGCTCGTTGTGCATACTGACAGACAGACAGACATTTTTTGCCACTAACTTTTTTAGACTACTGTATAGACGTAATGTCATGTTTGATTGTTATCTCATTTTTTTTTTATATTCACGAATCCGAAACCTGCCTTATAATCCCTATAATCGCAAGTTAAGAAATGTTTCCTATTTGTAACCCGAGTAAATATCCTACCAATTAAAAAAAATATTTTTTCAAATTTGTTTTGTCGTTCTCGCGTGATGCGCTCCAGCCGAAACTGCTTCAATTTTATTACATAAATAGTATTGTATCCTTATAATATATATTTTTAATAATTTTTATTTAATAAACTTTTGACTGTAGAAACATAAAATTATATGAACTGCCTGAAAATGCCCTGAGGCTGAGGCATTCAACAACCAAGACTAACCAGACCTAACCTCACATACAAGAAATTCAATGTCGTGTTCGTTTAAAATTAAACTCGGTTATTCAAATTTCATACTCTTGTCCAGTTTAGGTCCATTTTTGTATGCCACCAATTATGTCATGCTGCCTTCATATTACCTACGAAAAATAAATGTATTTTTCATATTTAATTTACTATTTTTTCTACACTTTTGGATATAAGGTCACCAGAAAATTTATCTATAAATCAATCATTTACCAAACCTCATCGTTTTACTTACTTCTTACTATTGTGCATTGACAAATATGTGGGGTAATTGTTGACGTTGATACACCTCATGTTTTTTCATCCTCACCCGACCAATGTGTACCCTCAGGAATATAAAAAAAAAAAATAGACATCCTGTTGACAAATAAATCCTTTTCCCAGATTTCCTTCTGATGTGCTGAGCGAAACCCTTTCAACTTGCGATATGAAAAATGCATTTCAGATATTACTCACCAACATTGCGCGCCCCACCGCCGCATTTGGTTTTATGATTGGAATTCATAACGATTGGGGTTTTTTTTAATCGTGTCGTTTTTATGATATCGCCCGCTTTCTGGGTCACAAGGACACCAGCTCACATCACCTTTCAACGATTACCAAGTACTGACAGACCGACCGACATTCGACATTATGTTATTCAGAGGAAGCCTCAGGCGCTTAACCTGCATCGGTTTTGGGATGTCAGTGTATCTGGCTGAATCGATGGATAGACGGATGGATGTATCCATATCCAAAGGCATGTGTGTCAAGTGGGGATTGGTAAGTTGAATTTAATTGGCAATTTCGAATTTGTTTGATGAAAGCGGACCGCCACCGGGCAGTAAGTGGGAAATGTTTTACCACCTCCTCGCTCTTGCATATATGTACCAACTATTCTATATTAAACAGATACAGAGGCTGTCATCAGATTTCCAATAAAATTCCCTTTTTGTCTGTGCAATGTATGCTACGACATTTCGTTTGCCATTCATCTAAAATTAAAAAAACAATATAAAATCAAATATCTGAACTAAGTTTTCCGAAACTGTTATCGATTCCCCTGAATGAAAACTAGAAAACTAGTATTTTGGACCAACAATATTTCAACAAAAACCTCTTAATGGCTTTAGAAAAGAGAACAATTTAAGGATTCCGAACGTCGAAACACGAAATGATTTTCATTGAACGGTATTGGCATATTTTCTATTCACTAAAGTAACATTAAACGACTCAACGAATATTAGATTTGGACTAACAAAGGAAACAACTGTTGTTTGAGGATTTAAATGATTCACGAGAATACACAACGTGCAATTGGATCAGTAAATATTTCTCCTGGTCGACATTTTGCAATTGAATTTTATGTCATCATCGGTATATCGTACCTAACTCAACTTTCAAAAAGTGTAACGTGGATTTAATGCAGAATATCAGTTTGTGATAAGCTTAAAAAGAAATGCATCCGAAATGCAGTATTTCGTTAACAAACTTTTTAGTTTAAGCATCGCAAACGTTTTGAAACGACTGTGTGGGGTAGACATGAACAGAGCATCTCTTCGAAAAAGCTTCTAATTAATCCAAGCCATATGTAAATCAGCTAAGTTTTTGGTTTGAAAAAAAATTATTGGGAAGCGCTATCGTGTTGCTTGAAAAATATTTTAGTATTTGGTATTTACTGATTATCATAGAACTAAATATTAAGATTTACATCTTTTAGATATATAAGCCTTGTTTATAAATGAAATCAGTTGTTTTTACATTTACCTAATAATATATCTACAAATATAAGTTTTCCGCCGCTCAGACTCGAAACAACACGGCTGCCCTACGTAATAAAAACAAGAGCAATCAATACCAATACAGTCGCGCGCACTAAGGATCGCCCTCGGAGAGCTCGATGAGGAGGGTAAATCCTGGGCACAGAGTGCCGGACGTAGGGGAAAAATGGCCACGCCTTTAGAAAAAGGTCAATAGTACTGTTGATACCATCTTAGGCAGTAGTCGCAGAGATGGTTTGATGATGAATGCAAACTAGAGTCTGAACCTAAGAATGCTGCATACCGAGCAATGTAACAGTCTCATAGGACGCGGGCACGCGAAGATGAATATAAAGAGTTCAGAAGAATCGTGAAAAGACTTCATAGACAAAAAACGGCAGCCTGGGCGAAAAAATATTGTCTGTGAAATGGAAAGATATAGAGAGCAAGGTCCGCACCAGGCGCGGAATCCGTCAGAAACATGTCGCAATCTACACCACGCTGCACATCACATACTGGAAGGACGGAGAGGGAAATCGGATCACCGATCCTGAAGGCATTTTGGAGCGATGAGAAGTGTACTTTAATGAATTATTGAATGGTAAGATCATGGAAGAAATGGAGACTCCAGAATTTCAAGAAGAAGACCTCATGCTGCAGCCACCAAGCATTGAGGAGATACAAAAGGCGATTAATCAGCTCAAAAATAATAAGGCCTCGGGAGCCGACGGCATACCTGCCGAGCTGATCAAACATGGAGGGCAAATACCATATCAAGCAATTCTTAAAATCATAGTTCACGTATGGGAATACGAAGAAATGCCAGAAGACTGGCGTAAAGGTATCATATTATATGCAATACATAAGAAGGGATATATCACAAATTGCAACAATTATAGGGGTGCAACATTGTTGAGTACATCCTATAAGATATTCTCCTCTATCCTGCATGACCATGACCAAGTGCATGCAATGATGCAACCGATGAATTTCAATATCTTTAATGGATTCCGATCATTAAAGATATTGATTGGTCTGGATAGCAAACCGGCTTTAATCGACTCCGATGTTAACGGCCTTGGCTCCGATAAAGCATCGCTTCCCGAGAGATCAGTGAAATCAAGCATCGTTGCGCCTGGTTAGTGGAAAGATGAGGGACCGTCCGAAAACCAACTCCGTTGACATGTGTTATGTGTTTTCTGTTTTCCGTTATCTCACTATCTTTTGTTCTGTCCTGTATCAATGTCGACTTGTGTGTTGTCTTGTAATTGTCTAAAACGATGGCTTCAGTAGCTAGTGATCCTATGTGTATCTACTACGAAGATTTATCTACAGAGTAGATTAAAATGTAATGTAATGTAATGTAATGTAATGAACTCCGAAAAAGGAATGGTCTGGATTGCATCCTCTATAGCCTGGCGTTGGAGAAAGCAATCCGTGACTCTGGCAAGTCAACAGGATTGACTGTCGACACCAAGTCCAGCCAGATACTTGATTACGCAGACGACATTCACATCATTGGCAGAAACCAACAAGCTGTACAAGACTCCCTTACCCAGAATGAGCAGGCGGATCAAAACCTGGGGCTGCATATTAATGAAGGGAAGACTTATTAGATGGCTACGTCTGCGAGGAGTGTTGGTCCAACTATCAGGGTATTGGAGCATATATTTGAAGTAGTACAATCCTGGGTCAAAAGTAGCAGCCGATAAATATATGGAAGAAGAAATACGCGGGCGGCTGTTAAAATCCAAACTAAAAGAACCTACTATAGTCTGTCAAGGCTCTTTAAATCCAGAAACCTGACCATACAAACCAAGCTACTGCTGTACAAGACTATGGAGTAACCAGTATTTACATACTGATCCAAGACTTTGGTGCTTACAAAAAGGCACTCTGATCTCTTATCCGCGTTCGAGAGGAAAGTATCACTGAGAATTGTTGGCTTGTGCGTGAGGGAGGATGATTCCGGAGAAGATGCAATCATCAATTGTATGAAATCTACCTCAAAACAGATGTTGTGGAAAAAATAAGGCTCGGTAGACTCCGGCAGGCTGGGCATCTAGTTCGCATGAGTGAAGAGGAACTAACTCGGAAAGTCTTTTGCAGTTCTTTTTAGGGTAGAACACAACGTGGCAGACCTGGCTAGCATTGGAAGGATGACGTAAACCAGGACGCCCGAAGCCTTGGGGTGCGCAATTGGATGGCTTCGGCCAGCAATCGGGATGTATGGAAGATCTTGTTGAAGGAGGCCCTGACCGGATCTGCTGTTGCGCCGATGATGATAAAAAATATAAGTTTACAAAGAAAATAAAAATGTGAATTTAAATTAAAAATTATAATTAAGTGAATGAATAATATTCATGTGTAACAAGAAGATGAACCAAAATCGAAAAAGAAGAAAGTGAGAGTTCGATTGAATCAAACTTCTAGTTTCTTTACCGTTTTTAAAAAATCCACGGGAATATTATTCAAAAGCACAGTTAAGTCGAGCGTCTTATTTGAGATATCAAGACACTTTGATTTAAAGGCGTTTAAAATAAGACCGCAGGTGTTAGATCATTAAAAAAAATGGCATTCAGATCTTCATAAATATATGTTGTTTACAATGAGGCCCAACACAGAAGATTGAAGGTACTGGACATCGTCTGGGAACATTTGCACAGTTTCGTAGCGTATGTGACTAGGAATATCATTTATATAAGCTGCGAACAGAAGTGGTTCTAGAATCCATCCTTGAGGAACACCACGCGATAAAGAAAGAAATTCGAAAATCTTAGAGTTCCAGACACGACTGCTTGTTTTCTACGATTTAGATATGAAGATATGAGCTGAACTGCTTCCGAGCAAATATAAAACTGGAAGATAATTTTGGACACAATTTATTGTGGTCAATTGTGTTGAAAAGAACCAGAAACGTGACCTTGTCATCATCCAAGGCTCTCCTAACCCTCTCCCCCACTTTCAATAGCACAGTAGTATAGTACTATTTTCAGGTCAAAATCCACTGTTTGGGTGGTAAGAGATCGTTCTATTTGATGAAACGTTTAATTTGTTTAAGTATTATTCTTTCAGCCACTTTGGGATTAGAATGGTAGAATCGATATTGTACAGTATTCTGTTCATCTCCGATTTTCGGCTATTGGGATAATTTTGGAAAATTTCCATTGAGATGGAAAAGTTCTTTTTGTAAAAAAGTGAGCTTATGGCATACGTTAAAAATGGTAAAATGAGTGGCATTACTGCCTTGACAAATGTAGAATACAGTAGATCAAACCCAACTGAATTTGTTTTGAAAGAAATTAAACTTTCAACAACATCCACAGAAGAAACTGTTTCAAGGTTGCAGTAAATTGTAATGTTAGATGATGGAGATTGAACTTGGGCTAGTGATGGGTGCAGAGAAGTGGATTGAGGAACGGAAGAAATTGTTCGACTCATCACAATTAACCTCAAAGTCCAATAATTTCTGTTTTCCAATTCCAAATCCGCAGAGGTTCTTCCAGAGCTTACGACCATTTTGAAAAAGGTTCAGATGATTTAAGTTTCACCTAGCCCAACACATTTATATCGCAGTTGTCGGTGTTGAATTGAGTTTAAAGAAAAAATGAAAAATCAAATTTCAATTATTTAAATTAATTTAAAACAAACCAGTTCAATAAACTGTATTTGATTTAATCGTGTTTTGTGAAATAAATTACCTTTTTAATACTTGTTAAACATTCAATAACAAAATAAACAAGCAAAATGTAAATACTTTTCTACATTTTTTATTAATTACAGCTGAACAAACGAAATTCAGTTTTACTACAAATAGGTTCTGACACATTTGAATCAATTTGTCTTTTTTCATAATTGAAACTTCGGAATATGTTTCTTACCTTATAGATTTAAGAACACTTGTAGATTGATTGAATGTATAACAACAATTCTTAAAAAGTGTGTGAAACGATTCAATAAAATCAAAAACCGCAACGTTATTACTACTTTTTACAAAATCAAAAATTCAGAATCTATAAGTTATATCTCTTGAAAGAACTTTGTTTCGTTCCCCCATTTTAAGAACGCGAATATTAGTTTCCATAATTTTAACGCCTTGAGTTAAACCTACAATGAATTAAATTCATCAAAAATGTTTTATCAAAACCATTTGCAAAATAATTACCATCAATTTAGATTAAGCAAATCGAGATCCTATGTTAATTCAAAATGTTCTTTTTTAGATTGTGTTGTCATCGTTTAAGAATTACATGCACCACTGGGTGGCATCTCATTTCTTTGCAGTTGCGGATGGTAGTTATATAACTAAATACTAAACTATACAGTTTGGTATTCATACAGTACCTATTAAAATGTTCTCATATTCTTAAACAACTTTTGAAATTAAGATTTTTTTAATTAGAGAAAGTTAAGTTGCAGATATTAAAAAAAGTTGAGATAAAAATGCGATTGGCTTTGTATTTGCTGTAAATGTACCCTTAATGTTTGAAAGCACTTAGTCACTTTGTCACAATAAATTAACGTTTAACCACTATTACTATGCAAATTTTAAAGTAATGCATTTCTCATTAGTATATTTTAATCCAAAATTTATTGTAGGATGTAGTTTCTCCGACGGTTCACAAAGTAGTCAAAGTAAAAGTCTTGTTTTTCTTAAAAGTTTGTATGCCACGCACCATTATTTTTGGATCAATTTTTTTTCAATCGCAAAACAGCTTTAGATCTTTTAGACGAAATTTTAGAATCAAAGAATCTTAAAAACATTCATTCAAAAAAAGGTTTGCATGCAATCTTATTCGAATTAAGCATACGCTTCAGTGTAAACAAAATGTTTTAAATTCTATTACCCATTAGGAAGTGCAAGCAAAAATAAATTGCACGACTGGATCGCACGTACTTGCTCATATGTGCGTCACATTGTCGAAAAAATTTAAAAAATGCACGACTGGGTCGCACGAACTTGTTCTTATGTTAGATAATTGCTTAGTGGCTGCATATGTATGTATATAAAGGGTGTTGTTTTTAGACGTGTGGTTTTCAAAAAGAAATAAAACGCATAAAGTTTAATGTTATGGCCAAGAATTTAACTTTATTATAAAGATAAAGGTTTGCATTATGTTTTAAAAATGATTTCGGAAAGTGACTTCCGCGGCTGGCTCGAATAAATTCCAGCCGAGGTTCAATTTTTACAATTTTGTGAAAATCGGGATCGGTGGCCATCTCGTTTTGGGCCCATTCACCGAACGTGTGACGCGCTTGATGGTCGTTCGGCTTCAATTCTTGCACGAGTTGGATTTTGTAAGTTCCTTCCGCAAAATCTTCCGTAAAGGGGATTGGCACATTTCCAATATTGTTAGGCGCGATGGCGTCTTTTACGATTTCTGCCCCACCGAAACGAACCATTATTTTGGTAATAAATTTGCACAATTTGCAAAATTGTTTAGGAGTAAGTCTAATTATTATGAAATGGCAAACCAAACTGAGCATAAATCAAGTGACAGCTGTAAAAAAGACCAACTCCGAAAGAAGTATTGCCAGATTGAAAACCACACGTCTATTAAAATAAAAAAAATAATTCTTTTTTTTTAGAAAATTCTTTCATTTTTTTTAATTAGCTTAAAAGTTTTCTCGGAAAAACTAAGTATGCAATAAAATTTTAAAACTAAATGCCTATCGAGGAAAAAAAATATTGAAAATCGTTCTACCAGTTTTTTTAAAATATTGTTTTTTTTTGAAAAACTTTTCGAAAAAATATATATAAATTTAAAAAAATTTGTTCTAGCTGAAATATGTACTGTTGTAAAAAAAAGCACCCTGAAAGTTTGAGCAAAATCGTTAGAGCCGTTTTCGAGAAAATCCAACTTTTTGTTAAAGATTGTATGGCAGGTTCCGTTATTTTTTGACCTAGAGCAAAAATGAAAAACACCCCCGAGATACCTACTACCTAATAAATACTAGATACCAAGTTTGAAGCAAATCGTCCTATCCGTTTATGTTGTATAGGCGCGAACAGACAGACAGACAGACAGACGGACGGAATTTCCGGCCCCCTTTTTTTCAACTTCTCTATTATCGTAATGTCATGTTTGATTGTTCGATTTTTTTTTTCGCACGAATCCATAACTTGTATTATAGCATCTATAATCGCGAGTAAAAAACGTATCCCACGCAAATAATAAATCTTCAATTTCAATTTTTTCTCTGAGATGTTTAACTAACTATTTATTTTTTAATAAGTCGAGGGGATCTTGATTCTTGAAATTCATTTCTTGACTAATTACTCTTTCATTATAAATAGTTGATAATAATATTTATGTCAATTGAGTTCTTTTCCACTTGGCACAAAGCCCCGTCGCGATAATGCCAAAGTAAATATTTACAAAGCATTTATCAAAAATTAGCACCTTTCTGACAACCAATGCACCAAAAATCAATCTGTCAACAACTTAATCGTGTTCACCTTGAAAATATGTAGTGTCAAGTTAAAAAAAAAAAAATATTTAAGTATTTGTGATTCATTATCGAATGCGGTTCCAAAATTTCCATTACAAATTACAAACTGAAAAAATACTCTTATGTGATTTGAATAAAAAGATTTCGGTTGCAAATTTGAGTGGAAATAGAAAAAAAAAAATATATCCTTGTGGTGAATAATTGTATTATTCCTGTACTGAAAGTTGTTTCTTTCAGCAGCACCAGGACGAAGGCGAAAGTGACGAAAATGGTTTATTATATACGAGTTTATACTCCACCAATATAAGATCCGCCGTCCTCGTCATGCATTAAAATGTAATTTCTCGAATTAATTTATGCAAAGTCGTTAAAAGCAGCAACTCAAATTGTAAATTCGCAAAACAACCGCAGAGGGATTGCCAAAGCTTTGCGAATCCTGTTCCTTTCGTCAGGAGACGTGCAGCTCTGCTTCATCAGATCCACAGCCAACCAACTCTTCTCCTTTGATTGTTCTTTTCGTGTTTCTTGCATTTACACCACGAGCTGGAACGACTGGCATAGGGCGTTACGGATGATCAGAGTAAAGTTGTTTTGTTTTTCGAGAATTCCGAGGATTACATCCGAAACAGGAGTGTAGTATGGACAAAAAAATTAGCTTTGTTAAAGAAAACTCTGCTTCTTATAGCATCGGGATATTTTGTGCAGCAAGTCGAATAGCTAAGTGCGCGGATCCGTTACACAATGGAGTCTTTGGTGTGAGTGGTTTTGTTTGTTGTTTCTGAGTGAGAGATTTGCATTTTGAAAAGTTTTGCAGTTGCACATAACTGAAGCTAAAGCAATCGTGTAATCCTAGCCAAAGCATTGCCAATGAGATTCTAATTGGTTGAAAGTTGAGTCTTATGGAGATTTTGTTTGTACGAAGTTGTTAATATTTACCAATTGCTAGAATGTTTGCGGTTGAAATGGATGAGATAGTAATTAATTGTTTATTAAAACGAAGTATTAGTAGGTCGGAATAAATAAAAGTAGTTCATTACTGAGGTGCATACATTTCCGAAATAAAAGCTTACAATGTGAAAGGGCTTTTATCATATCAAAATACACTGGTATTTAATTGCAGTCCTGCTATTTAAAAATTGTTTAAACAATTGTTTAAAAATGGCTATTTTGAAAAACGGCATCAACAAGAAATTAGCTATATACGTATTTAAAACGGTTTTTCTAAAACAATTTTGAAAAATCCCTATCAGAAGTTTGATCAAAATCCAGTGAGCCGCTATAATTTATAAAAAAAATTAAGGAAAAACTTATTTTGGCTTTAAATAATGTAAAATAAATTCACTTAACTAGAATGTCAAGCTAAAAAAATGGGCACGACTGGGTCGGGCGTACTTGTTCTTATGTGCCTAGAAGGCAAGATCTTTGACAAAAACAAACAACATTTACGTTGAAAGTAACACAGTTTGAACTTATAAAAACTATCAGAACCACAATATTTAACGGTTTTTAGTAAAAATGAAGTACGCCACCACACGTCTTAAATAACAAAGAATTTATAATGAAAGTATTTCGAAAATTGCAGGATGGATTTTGATAAAATCCTGTTTTTTTATTTTTAGTCTTTTGAAAAAAATAATTTTTATCAAATTTTGGCATGCAGTTTTTTAGAGTTTATTAATATACATGCACCTTCAAAATTTTAAATAATTTTTTTGGCTTTTAAAATATTGATTTGTGGAGAAAAATTCAAAAATTAATTTTAATTAAAAAAACAAAATTAATTCAAAATTTTGATATGCATAATTACTTTCTATCTAGATCTTTTTTAAATATAAAATTTGACTAAAATCCATAGAGCTATTACCAAGAAATCAAAAAATAAAAAAAACGTTAATTGAAAAATTCAATTTCAATTTCCCCTCTGGGGAATGCCAAAAGAATCACACACACCAAATTTGAAGATAATCCCTTAAGCCGTTTAGGCTGCAGCTCGTTACACATACTGAAAGACAGACACACAGACAGACCGGCAGACAGACAGACATTTTTTGTCGATCACTTTTTTAAAATTCTCTATGATCGAATGTCATGTTTGATCGAATGTCATGTTTGATGTTATCTCAATTTTTTATATTCACGAATCCTAAAGTCGCAAGTAAAATAAATTGCACGACTGGATCGCACGTACTTGCTCATTTGCGCGGTCATATTGTAGAATAAAATTTAAGAAAATTAAAGTGAACATCAAAGCATTTATTCGATTTTTGTGGCTTTTGATTGTTCAAATTAAGTACGTTAAATTGTATTGAGTGAAATAATTTAAATTTAATTTTTACTTCTTTAAGAAATGTAAGAAAATATGATTTTTTTTTTGAAAATCGTAAGAACGGTTTAGATATAAAACGTTTTTTTAACAACTTTTTTTTCATAAAAAAAATAATTGAAGAATACACACTAAAGCACAAAAATAACATACATTTTAAAACAAAATTTAAAAAAATCACCTACCCGTTTTCAAAGTATTGATTTTTCAAACAAAAAATAAAAAAAAAAATATTAAAAATACAAAAAAAAATGTGCAAAATGACTAAGGATAAGAATATGAATTTTGATACTAAGCGGATCACCAGTTTTCGAGAAAGTCGAAGAAAAAAAAACCAGTCCTATGGGAAGTACCGTTTTTAGCCCACCAACTTAATTTTTTTTTCTCCAAAATACAATGGTTGCTTACAGTAAGTAGTACTCAGGTTTTTTTCATAAAAAATCTTGAAACCTTTTTCGAGAAAAATAAGCTTTTACATAAAACGGTTATATGACAGGGCTAAAAAAAAAATTGACTAAAATCCTCTGCAGAATGTCAAAATAACCTTTAATTCTAAATTTGAAGACGATTGGCCCACCGTTTAGGCTACAGTCCAAAATACATCCGTACAGACAGACAGGCAAACAGAGAGACGGACAGAATTTTCCCCGTAACTCAAATATGTTTTTCTATCATCGTTATGGAATGTTTGATTATTATCTGAAAATTTTTTTTTGCACGAATGCATAACTTGCATTATAGTACTTATAATCGCAAGTATTAAGTGTTAGGAGACTTTATATAGAGAATTACATGATCTACATTTTTGCCTCATCTGTTTTTATTATAAAAACGGTTAGTTTTTTTGCTAAAAAATCCAACAAAAAAAAACATTGTTGTGACCTTTGACCCCGAATAATTTTTTTTGCACACATCAGATGGATGGGGACGTTTGACACTTTCTCTCTCCAAATTAAGCTCTGTCTGAATTATTGTAATTTGGCCAATATTTTTATGTCTAATTATACCGGACTCATAATACAATTGATCTTTTACAATTGAAGTGGATGTTGTAACTTGTAAGTCAGGACTAATTACTCTACACACCCACTTAATGAAGCGCCACGATGAACGTTCCTTTCGTCAAACGAAATCTTCCGTAAAATTCGATATCGTCCCATCTATTGATTGAAGCATCTACTGGCATATAGAGTAAATGCACCAATTACTACAACATTTACATCCTAATTATCGTGGAAGAACCAATCGGCGAAGATCAAGACATTTTTTTAAATCCAAATCCAAAACCGAGTTCTAACGAGCTAGACCCCCAATATTGAGGGTCCAACTTTATCGAAAATCTAAATTCGAGTTCTGAGGCCTAAGAACTTCGCTAAGAAATGAAATTAAAACAAATCGAGTTCTATTTTTATTAAACTGAGTAATAAGAGCTAGAACTTTGTAAAGAAATCGGCCGTAGGAAAATTAGAAATAAGTTTCAAACATGTTATTTATTTAAAAAATACCAATTTTAATTATAAAAAAAAAAATTATGTGAAAAATTACACCCTGTAGAGTTATTCTGAATAAAAACGTTTTAACAAACAATATCTACAATACAATCATCAAAATCGTTCAATTTTTGAGAAATTTAACCTTTTACGGTAGGAACCATAAAATAAAATTTCGAAAACCCTATCTAGATAGAGAAAATGATCAAACTTTTAAAATGTAAGGGGAAATCGGTTCAGCTTTTAAGCCATGGAGCCATAAACACATGTACATTCAGACAACCAGATAGATATTTTTGTCACTGTCGCACTTTATTGTTATTTGCGAATCCATAACTTGCCTTACAACACCTATAATCGCTGGCAAGAAAGTGGGGAGTTCGGTGTCTCTAGTGTCAACAACACTCGAAACCATGTTTGCTCTGAAAATATGTTCTCAGTGAATAATATCAAATAAAAGGCACGACTGGGTCGCACGTACTTGCTCTTATGTGCTAATCCTTTTTAAGTGCAGGCGTCTTTTTGACAAAGATTTTATTTTAATATTTTTTGTATGACGTGCAACTTCCTTAGAATCGTTTTGGGGTGAAGCTCGAACGAACATGCGTCACGACAAAGGGATAAACACATAAATATATAGGATTGTTAGCTTTTGCAGTTTTTTAGTGTAGTATTATCTTTCCACTTGCTGCTTACTGTTTATAATATAATTTGCTAATAGAAAGATACAAAGGACTTTTTTCAGTTAAATTTTCATTTTGGTATGGAAAAATTTGAACAACTGGCATAAAGATTCGTCGGAATCAGCAGTATGGCAATAATGCTAGGTAAAGGGACCTTTATACGTCCCAATATGGGACCAATGGAATTTATAAAGGATATTAGGTAACTATAATAAGGTTGGAAGGAAGGTAGGTACTAAAATTAAGATACGTGTTCCAACTACTGTTAAGCCAGTAGGTATAGAGACAATATTAAAAGTTAACACAGTGGTTTTGTTTATTTATAGGAAGGTGTAAACTTTTGTTTTCTCGATTGAAATTTTTGCATTCAGTAGTAATCGAATAGTTTTTTTTTATTTGTTAGTTGTTTTTGTGTGTTTATCAAAGGCTTCCTTATTTATTCTGTGCTTTTATGATGATGGAAAATACTTTAAAATACGTAAGTATGTATGTAATATAGGTTGTCACTTTCTTTTATTTGACTAATGGCTTGGCTAGGGCTTAGCCGAGCAATATGAAATAAAATGTTGGGGAAAAAAATTTATGAATTCAAAAAAACACTACTCATAACGTTTTTTGGAAAAAATGTTGTAAGCCATCTTATTTCTTTTGCTGTTTTCTATTTTATGAATTTTTCATTTCAAAATCGTTTGACCAGTTTTTTCAAAAAAATGTTTTTTTTTGAAAAACTTTTTGAAAACATATTTTAAAATTTTTTTTAGTATGTCAATTTTAAGAAATCTATAGTTTATACTAGGAGAAAAATTTAAAAAAAAATCTATAGATCCGTTTTCAAAATATTCAAAAAATATTTTTTTAAAAAAATTATTAAAATTTAAAAAAAAATGTTTTTGAAAATTTTGATAAACAATATTATTTAAATCATAAAACACTACATATTTTGAAAATTTCATCAAAATCCGTCAATTAGTTAACGAGAAAGTCTGATTTTAAAAAACCGGTCATATGGGAGGTACCGTTATAAAACTTTTTCTGAAAAATCCATTAAAATTAAAAGATAGATTTTGCACAGAAAACATCATTCTGAAAGTTTAATCAAAATCGAAGGAGCCGTTTTCGAGAAAAATAAGTTTTTTAATAAAAGTTATATGGCAGGTACCGTTAGTTTTGGAGCTAGAATGCCAATTCCAAAAACTGTCGGGTAGAGCACTCTAAAAATACTATATACCAAGTTTGAATCAAATCGGCCCAACCGTTTAGGCTGTAGATATCGATACGGACAGACAGACAGACAGACAGACAGACAGACAGACAGACGGACGGAATTTCCGGACCCACTTTTTTTGACTTCTCTATCATCGTAATATCATGTTTGATTGTTAGAATTTTTTTTTTTTTACGAATGCATAACTTGCCTTATAGTCCCTATAATCGAAAGTAAAAATCAGAAAACCTTCTCTTATGTACGTAGATATGTACATCAAAATATTCATAACTGTAGACACTCAAGCCCACTGTTCTAATAATTCAGTCGGGCGAGCTTCAATTATCTTATTCACAAATCTCTTCATCCATATGTGGCACCGTCTCTAGCCCGATCTGACGATCAAGAGACAACACATAACGCGCCGGACGTCAAACATTCTGACACACTCCTCTAATCTCACTTTCAAAATAGCCCCTATCCCCCTGTGTGTCTGTTTAAAATCTTAAGCAAACAAGAACTTTGTCATAAAACTAAAGCCGATCATTTCCACGGCAGTCATAGATTGATGGTCCAGTTTGGAATCAGACAGTCGGGAGCGTGCAACAAGATCAGTTCATTATCGCAGTGTCTCCCTGAAGTGCTACAAAATGACAGATTCTCGACACAAGTCTCTGCCATCAATAACTGTCACCTCGGAAAAGGGTGGTGAGGAAGAAGCTCGTGAGCCTTTACGTCCAAAATTTGTTCTCGGAAAGGTTACAACCAGTAACCTCGGTACTCGGGGGGAAAAGTTTGCTCGCGGCCTTTTGCCAATTCTGACATGGATCTGTGATTACGACGCCGAGTGTGCCATAAATGACTTAATTGCGGGAATCACTCTCGGGCTAACTATCGTTCCAGAGAGTATTGCCTGTGCCCTGCTTGCAGGGCTACCAGCTCATTATGGACTATGTTCGGCGTTTTTGGGTAAGCAACACTCACTCATAACTCTGGAGGCTTCTAAATCTTCTCCCTGTTCCTTAAGGTTCATTCGTTTACCTGTTTTTCGGTTCCATTGACAAGGTCATTGTGGGACCTACTAGCTTGGTTGCTCTGGTTAGCGTCCAATTTACAATGGGCAAGCCGGTGGAGTTTGCTGTGTTACTGACGTTTCTGGCTGGTATGGTACAGCTGTTTATGGGAACCCTGCAACTGGGTAAGTAGAAATTGACATTTTGTTTTTGATTTATGTGACAGTTGATGCTAATTACTTTCCAACAAAATAAAGCACAACGTTCAATGCTTGTCTAAGGCAAGGTTTTAATGCGTGCTTGCGTCAAATTGAATGTTAATTGGGTTCTAACTAGTTGAACAAACATGGTCTGAGAGCTTTTGTGTTTTCCTTTTGTTTTGACAAGTGGTGATTTTAATATTTTGATTTGTGTTTGTGCCAGGAAATCCCTTTGAAATGATGCTATTTTGCGCGAGCAATCAGAGTATCATGTGGCGTCTTAATGGTCAAATTAATAACACACATATGCAAACGTCACAAACTATTTGTGACATTTTCAATTAGAGCACAAGCTGTTCGTTCGTACGTAGTTTGCGCGGGAGTGTGATTTGTTTTCCGGGCGAGGTGAATATTTAGTATTCAGCAATGTAACACATTGGTTAGCCTATTTAAGCCTCATTTGACACTAAGGCTTGACAAATTAATTAATGCTAAGTTTTACAAAATATGAAAATTTTGAATTGAATAGTATGCAAAGATTCAGTGTTTTCTAAGAACTTGGAAATAAAGTAAATATTTAATTACAATGCGGAAATTAGGTTTAAATCATGTTTTTTTACCTGCTGTGAATGTTTCTATAGTAATTCCAAAGAAAAGATTCTGAAATTCTTATAAAGGGTTTTTCAATAAGAGCGCTACAAAAAAACAAAACAAAAACGGTTTTGGGTATTAATGAAATTCTTTATTCCTGTTAAAGTACGTTCGATGCCATTATGTATGGAATTCGATTTCTTTTGCATGGCCACCACGGGCACGCTTGCAGAAGTCCAGACGCTGAACCCAATTTTCGACGGTTTTCAAGTATAAGTCGGCCGATATTGCTGCAATTTCACGTTCGATATTCGTACGAAGTTCATCAATCGTCGCTGGCTTGTTGGCATAAACCATAGACTTGACGTAGCCCCACAGGAAAAAGTTTAACGGCGTCAAATCGCACGACCGAGGCAACCAGGCGACTGGACCATTTCGTGAGATAACACGTTCTCCAAACTTGGTTTCCAATAAATTGATTGTGACATTCGCTGCGTGGCTTGTGGCGCCGTCCTGTTGGAACCACATGTCCTCCAAGTCCATATCATCCAATTGGCGGCCAAAAATATTCGGTTATCATTGAACGGTAGCGATCCCCATTCACAGTAACGTACCGGTCTTGATCATCACAGAAGAAGTACGGCCCAATGACGCCGCCGGCCCATAAACCACACCAAACCGTAATTTTTTCGGAATGCAATGATGACTCATGGAGTATGTGTGTATTGCTGCATGACCAATACCGCATATTTTGTTTATTGACGAAGCCATTCAGCCAAAAATGAGCCTCATCGCTGAAAATGATTTTTCGATGAAAATCTGAATCATTTTCAAGTTGTTGCTCAGCCCAATTCACGAACATACGACGCTTCTAGTGGTCAAGCGGCTTCAGTTTTTGCGTCAATTTAATCTTGTAAGGGTGTAGGCCAAGATCTTTTCGCAAAATTCGCCACAACGACGTCACAGAGATGCTCAACGCTTTAAAATGACGTGTGAGAGACACATTTGGGCTTTCTGCAACTGAAGCCTCAGCGGCAGCAGTATTCTCGACACTACGGGCACTTCCTTGTCTCACTGGCACGGGAACATTTTGTACTGTGCCTGTGGATTCAAATTTTTCAACTAGACGCTCAATTGTTGATCTGCGAGGATGATTATGACGACCATAAATTGGACGTAGATCTCTTAACGTTGAGGCCACTGACTCCGAATTTCGGTAGTAAATTTTAATAATTTCGACTCGTTGTTGGCTCGTATATCTTTCCATAATTAAATGGTAAACCTGTCAAAATGTCAAAAGAGCGGCAAGCAATATGGCGTCGTTTGCTGTCCCTGCCGCTCTACTTTTGTAGCATCCCTGTTGAAAAACCTGATACATACATACGTACATACATATGTATGTGTCCGATTTTTTCAGAAAGTTTTAGCGATTAAATATCCTCGGCTTTAGTTTTTTTTTTTTTAAATTGTTATCAATTCGGACTAAATTGCAACTCGGATTTGGAACTAGTTTAAGATAAAACTCAGAAATAGATATAACCTCAAAATTGTGGATCTAGATCTCAGATTAGATACATTTTTTTTTTGGCTTTTTGACTATGAGGTTGAAAGTGTGGGTGGGTTTTAAAACGTCGCACCGAATGACAGGACATACTAGAATTGAATGTTAAGTCTGATGAACATATTAAAACTTTTTAAAGCCAACGTTGCACCACCTCTAATGGAAAATATTCGGGTGATTGATAAATACTTGTCTTGGACTTCACAGCAGAAAAGAGTTGGAGTACAAATACTATTATTCCAATGGGAGGGAACTAAACCGGATACTTAAAACGTGAAAATGACTGTCCCAAACCAGATATGTCCTTATGTGGTTTAGTTCGTCATTGCTACGAGGTTTAGGAAAAAAATTGCACGACTGGTCGCACGTACTTGCTCCTATGTGCGGCCACAGCTTCGAATAAAATTTGAAAAATATAAAAGTGTTTTTTCGATTTTTCTGACTTTTGATTGTTTGAAAAAAGTACGTTAAATTATTTTTCAGTGGAAAATTTTGAACGCCATTTTATTTTCTTAGAAAATGTGAAACAGTGTGAATTTTTGTTTTAATCGGTTAAGCAGTTCTCGAGAAAGTCGAAGAAAAAATAACGGTCCTATGGGAGGTGCCATTTTTAGCCCACCATCGTATTTTTTTTTCTTCAAAACATTGCTTACCAACAATAGTACACAGATTTTTTTCATACAAATTCTAGGAGCCGTTTTCGAGAAAAATAAGTTTTTACATAATCGTTATATATGATAGGTACCGTTAATATTTGAGCTAAAAAAAATCAAAAAAACCCTTCTGTAGGATGTTAAAATAACCTTAGGTTCCAAATTTGAAGACGATTGGCCTGACGTACAGACAGACAGACAGACAGACGAAATTTTGCCAGTAACTCAAATATGTTTCTCTATTATCGTAGTGTCATGTTTGATTGTTGCCTCAATTTTTTAATCTGCACGAACGCATAACTTGCATTATAGCACCTATAATCGCAAGTAAATAAATTGCACGACTGGATCGTACTGCTCATATGTGCGATCACATTATAGAATAAAATTTAAGAAAATCAAAGTGAACATCAAAGCATTTATTCGATTTTTGTGTTTTTTGATTGTTTGAATTAAGTACGTTAAATTGTATTGAGTGAAATAATTTAAACTCCATTTTATTTCTTTAAGAAATGTTAAAACGTGTGATTTTTTTTTCGAAATCGTAGGAGCGGTTTTTAAATAAAACGGTTTTTTTGCAATAACTTTTTTTAAAAAATTAAAAGAAATAATTCGAGAATACAAGCTTAAACACAAAAATAATAATAATTCATTTAAAAACAAAATTTAAAAAAAAATTCACCTACCAGTTTTCAAAATATTGATTTTTCAAACAAAATTAAGAAAAATAATTAAAAATACAAAAAAATTCGAAAAAAAATTAATGCGAAATTACTTAAGCTACATCTTCTTGAATATCAATTTTGACAGTAATTGCATCTCCAGTTTTCGATAAAGTCGAAGAAAAAAAAAACGGTCCTATGGGAGGTACCGTTTCTAACCCACTGTATTATTTTTTTTTCACATCGCGGAAGTTAGAACCGAAGAAGGAAAGCTGTATTTTGTTTGTTGAGCACACTGAATTTTTTTTTGATAAAAAATACTTGAAGCCGTTTTCGAGAAAAAGAAGCTTTTACATAACGGTTATATGACAGGTACCGTTAATTTTTGAGCTAAAAAAAATTGAAAAAAACTTCTCTGTAGAATGTCAGAATAACCATAAGTTCATTTGAAGACGATTAGTCTACAGTCCAAAATACATCCGTACAGACAGGCTGACAGACGGACAGACGGACAGAAAGACAGACGGATGGACAGAATTTTGCCAGTAACTCAAATATGGTTCTCTATCATGTCATGTTTGATTTTTATCTAAAATACATGACTTGCATTATAATACCTATAATCGCAAGTAAAAAGTGACAAATTCTTAACGAAGGCGCAGTAGGCGCAAATTTCGTTTTACAGTTCAATACAAAATTCTTTTTTATCGACCGATCTTGACGGTATTTTCACGGGCAGATCTGGGATCGCTTTTGTTCGAAAATTCTTATTTATGTTGAGGTTTGACTGAAAATGACACCAATAATAATATTTGTAATATTCAAATAAAAATAATTAAATGACAGTTTTTGGCATACATTTGTTTTAAGCGATAGGCGTACCTGAGGTGGAAATATTAACGAAAATATAGTTTCCCCTTTATACAAATTGTCCCGTAAGTCAACGTAAAGCTGGCAAAGGGGGAAAGAAGAGGTTATATCGGTACTGGGAAAAATAAGAAAAAAAATCCATCTTCCTTGGTATTTTTTAACCATAACTCAACGAAATGATTATCATGGATTACGTTAAAAATAAAAAACATCAAAATTTGAAAATTTGTGACATCCGTACCTAAAAATGTGACCTAAAAATCGATTTTTATCGTTTTCTTAAATATTGCCCTTAAATTTTAACGAGCAAGATGGATTTTTGTTTCTTATTTTTCCCAGTACGGATAACCTTCTCTTGCCCCCGTTTCCCGCTTGACGTTGACTTACGGAACACCCTGTATATTTTCATATCACCAATATTATTATTTTGTTTGTTAACACGATTACTTTAGTGGTGTTTAGTGAATATTGGATATGTGACTCTATTCTCGGGATCAAGAAAATATATGGTATACCCGAGCAACGCCCGGTGGATCAGCTATTTTACATATGTATATTTTTACAATTAAAGTTTATTTAAATACAGATTTTTAATGAATATTTATCGGAAATTGTTGTACATAGGTCGTCTTATATATATATACTAACGTTGCTTTCTAAAAACTTGCGAATTTTCAATTTGAAATACTTACTTGTAAAAAATAATTTTTTTACTTTTTATATTCGGGTTGCGGTTGGCGATAGTGTTTTCTTCTATAATTAGGAAGTCGGAACTAGTAAGTATGAAAATTGTAGTAAAGGCCTTTAGGAAATTATGTACACTCCACTACAGCTAGTTCGAGTTTTAAATAACTTTATTTTTTATAACTAACACGCAGTTAAAGGATTTTGGCTACATTATAAGGATAATAAGGATAATGTTGATTAAACACTAGCTGGGGAGTTAGGAAACTAAGGAAGTTTGTAGTGATGGTACCGACGCGCATTGTTATAAGCTTCTGCATTTCAAAATTGGAGCTAAAAACAGAGTTTGTCGAGGCATTCTAAGCTCGCGTGGTATCAGGTTAAATGAAATATTACGGTTGAACCGTTTAGGGGAGAAATAGCGATAACATAAGAAAAGGCAAGAAAAATTACGGCGGGCAGTGCTCAAGTCAAGAGAGGTGAATGTTTCTGTTATAGTTCGGTTTTTGAATCCAGTTCAAAATACTCAAAGCCTTCAAGCATAATTCGAACACATTCCGGAAGCTATTTAACTGCTATAAGACTTTTGCTCACTGGTGTTATAGCAGCAAATCGCTTTCCACGAAAAATAATTACCTTAGTTCAGCAAGTCATTTGTTGATAGCTAAATGCTTAACTAATTGCAAATGACCTACAGCCAAAAAAAAAGAACAAATAACTAATTATTTTATGGACTGTCCAACCAAAAATATATAAGCAAATTACTCAACGACAATATATATTTTTACCTATAGTAAATAAAAATGAATGTGAATTAATTAATGCTTCGGTTTTCTTCTGCATCCAATAATATGATGTTATGAGTTTTACAAACACAAAATTTACTTAATAAATAAAATTTCTCAGATAAACAAATGAAATTGTGGAGACATTCAATGTTTGTTTTTAAATTTATGAAGATAGGTATTGACGTTTAGAAATCGCAAGAATTTGTTTTAATAATAAAAACGAGGTTTATATATACATACATATTTGAAATAAGCCTTTTGGAAGGCTTTTAAATAATAGAGCTTTTACTAGAGTTATTTAAGACATTGTATTAATATTTAAAATAATACTAGCTGACACACCGGCCACTCCGCCAGGCAAAACAAACATTTTCCCACAATTTATAAAAAAATAAAATATTTACTGTCATGCTTTTTTACTTGCGATTATAGGCACTATAAAAATATGCATTCGTTAAAAAAAAAGATATCTATTCTACAGGACATTACGATCAAAGATGGCCGAACTGTCAAATTTTGGGAAAACTACATTAATTACTTATGTAACAGAAGTTTATGTAGTTATTCTAGTAAATGAAACAAATTGTAGCAGATGTACATTAAAATGTCAAAATCAACTGTCAACTGTTACTTTTACGTCAATTTGAAACAACTTACAGTTATTTTCCTTCTATAGACAAATAATAAAAAATTAAGAAAACTTTAACTTTCGTTTCTTCCTTTTAGCGGGGTTTGAAGTAAGAGAAACAAGTTACAAAAAATAAAAGTTCAATGTACCTAACATAAACAAAAGTTTTCTTTTCAAGTCACAGCTGTAAATAAATTTTGTAAATATTTTTACTTGCGATTATAGGGACTATAAGGCAAGTTATGCATTCGTAAAAAAAAAAAAAAAATTCTAACAATCAAACATGATATTACGATGATAGAGAAGTCAAAAAAAGTGGGTCCGGAAATTCCGTCCGTCTGTCTGTCTGTCTGTCTGTCTGTCTGTCCGTATCGATATCTACAGCCTAAACGGTTGGGCCGATTTGATTCAAACTTGGTATATAGTATTTTTAGAGTGCTCTACCCGACAGTTTTTGGAATTGGCATTCTAGCTCCAAAACTAACGGTACCTGCCATATAACTTTTATTAAAAAACTTATTTTTCTCGAAAACGGCTCCTACGATTTTGATTAAACTTTCAGAATGATGTTTTCTGTGCAAAATCTATCTTTTAATTTTAATGGATTTTTCAGAAAAAGTTTTATAACGGTACCTCCCATATGACCGGTTTTTTAAAATCAGACTTTCTCGTTAACTAATTGACGGATTTTGATGAAATTTTTAAAATATGTAGTGTTTTATGATTTAAATAATATTGTTTATCAAAATTTTCAAAAACATTTTTTTTTAAATTTTAATATTTTTTTTTAAAAAATATTTTGTTTTTTGAATATTTTGAAAACGGATCTATAGATTTTTTTTTTAAATTTTTCTCCTAGTATAAACTATAGATTTCTTAAAATTGACATACTAAAAAAATTTTAAAATATGTTTTCGAAAAGTTTTTCAAAAAAAAACATTTTTTTGAAAAAACTGGTCGAACGATTTTGAAATGAAAAATTCATAAAATAGAAAACAGCAAAAGAAATAAGATGGCTTACAACATTTTTTCCAAAAAACGTTATGAGTAGTGTTTTTTTGAATTCATAAATTTTTTTCCCCAACATTTTATTTCATATTGCTCGGCTAAGCCCTAGCCAAGTCATTAGTCAAATAAAAGAAAGTGACAACCTACATTACATACATACTTACGTATTTTAAAGTATTTTTCATCATCATAAAAGCACAGAATAAATAAGGAAGCCTTTGATAAACACACAAAAACAACTAACAAATAAAAAAAACTATTCGGTTACTACTGAATGCAAAAATTTCAATCGAGAAAACAAAAGTTTACACCTTCCTATAAATAAACAAAACCACTATGTTAACTTTTAATATTGTCTCTATACCTACTGGCTTAACAGTAGTTGGAACACGTATCTTAATTTTAGTACCTACCTTCCTTCCAACCTTATTATAGTTACCTAATATCCTTTATAAATTCCATTGGTCCCATATTGGGACGTATAAAGGTCCCTTTACCTAGCATTATTGCCATACTGCTGATTCCGACGAATCTTTATGCCAGTTGTTCAAATTTTTCCATACCAAAATGAAAATTTAACTGAAAAAAGTCCTTTGTATCTTTCTATTAGCAAATTATATTATAAACAGTAAGCAGCAAGTGGAAAGATAATACTACACTAAAAAACTGCAAAAGCTAACAATCCTATATATTTATGTGTTTATCCCTTTGTCGTGACGCATGTTCGTTCGAGCTTCACCCCAAAACGATTCTAAGGAAGTTGCACGTCATACAAAAAATATTAAAATAAAATCTTTGTCAAAAAGACGCCTGCACTTAAAAAGGATTAGCACATAAGAGCAAGTACGTGCGACCCAGTCGTGCCTTTAATTTTTGTGGGAGTTAGTTTACATTCTTCGATTTTTTTTATTTATTAAAAAAAAATAAAAAAACGGGCCTACAATTTTGAAGAAAAAATTTGTTTTCAACATAAAATGGCATATTAATTGTTTCGTTTTTTTTTTGTTCAAATAACTTTTGTATCGTAATTATTTAACATTTAAAAAAATCAACTTAAACTTTTGAAAATCAGGGGAAAAAATATATACATAATATACATATGGCTTAGTTGTCATGCATTTTTTAAACATACTTATTTCTACAATTAATTAAAGTTTTTGTTTCTGCCTCCATTTTGTTAGATTTATGAAAAACAATAACGAAAATTCTATTAAATAAAACAAATGTTTACTTTTTAATACTATTTTAAGTTAAAGTATTTATTTAAACATTTAAATTACAACATTTATTAATTAATTATTAAAATTAAAGTCGCGACGTTATATATGTTATATAGTGTTGTCTTCTTTTATCTTGTGTTTTAATTGGTATGTAATTGCAGTGTCGTATAATGCGTTACTTTTAATTGTTAGTTTGTCGTTAAGCACTTTGTCTTGTTCCATCTTATATGACTTGTAAGTGCAAAATTCTTCTATTGTGTCCATAGTTTTTCCTTTTTTTGCATATGTGGAAAGGTATCAGGTTATTTTTAAAGTAAAGCGAAATTTGATTTAATGTTTATTTTAGGTTTATGTTCTTTGAATCTTTCGTTGGTTTTTGAACTCATTTTTGATTGTCTGTGGTATTATTTTTGTAAATTAATTTATCTATTGTTTCTGCATTGTAACCATTTGCCAGTGCTATTTGTTTTATTATGTCAATTTCATGTTTATAATCTTCTCCATCCATATTACGTTTAGTAATCTATTTATGAATGCATTAAATGATGACATTTTTTGTGAATGTGGGTGGTGGGAGTTTTTGTGTATAACAACGTCAGTAGTAGTAGGTTTTCTATAAATTTTATATTTTAGTTTTTGGTTTTTGTCTTTGCTTATATTTAAGTCGTAGAAGATAATTTTGTTGTGTGGAGGGTTATGAGTTGATAAAATGTACTTGTTTTCGTAATGATTGAGATATATATCTGCCCTTAATCCACTTAAGAGGGATCCCATGGCTAATCCTTCGTCTCGTATATAATATTTGTTATTAAATGAAAAATTATTTTGTTTTAAAGTTATTTTTAATAAATGTATGATTTCATTTATTTTTTGATGGTCAATAGTTGCAGTTTGGGTGAGATTTTCTTTTATTAATTCTATGGTTTCGTCTATTGGTATGTTGGTGTACATATTGGTGACATCATTGTAACATGGTGCTGTGGTGTAATTGATTAATGGTCGGATTGGAGTATTTGTTTTGTGTATTTTGGGTTATCCAGTAAACTGTGGTGCTTGTGCTTTAGGTTGTTTGAGTTTTATTTTGGTTATGTTTGTAAATAGGTTATTGCAATTGTTAATTGTTTGGTTTATTTGTCTTACATATTCTTTAGTTGGGTCGTTTTGTATGTTTCATATGTTATTTTCTATTATAAATGTTAATAACAAAATATAATATAACAAAAAAACTCCCACCACCCACATTCACAAACAATGTCATCATTTGATGCATTCGTAAATAGATTACTAAACATACCTATGGATGAAGAAGATTATAAAAATGAAATTGACATAATAAAACAAATAGCACTGGCAAATGGTTACAATGCAGAAACAATAGATAAATTAATTTACAAAAATAATACCACAGACAATCAAAAATGAGTTCAAAAACCAACGAAAGATTCAAAGAACATAAACCTAAAATAAACATTAAATCAAATTTCGCTTTACTTTAAAAATAACCTGATACCTTTCCACATATGCAAAAAAAGGAAAAACTATGGACACAATAGAAGAATTTTGCACTTACAAGTCATATAAGATGGAACAAGACAAAGTGCTTAACGACAAACTAACAATTAAAAGTAACGCATTATACGACACTGCAATTACATACCAATTAAAACACAAGATAAAAGAGGACATTATAGCAAACAACAACAAATAAGTAAACAAAGAAAATTAAAACAATGGCAAAAAAGTATTTACTAGCCCAATGATGGACGCAAGTCCGAAACGCGCGTCGCGACTTTAATTTTAATAATTAATAAATAAATGTTTAAATAAATACTTTAACTTAAAATCGTATTAAAAAGTAAACATTTGTTTTATTTAATAGAATTTTCGTTATTATTTTTCATATTTCTACAATATTTTTTCCTGGACATAGTATATTTAAATTTGTCAAGAAATATTTGGTTCTGACTTCAAAATCTGCGCTGCGAAATAAAGGCCCCAAAACCAAAAACGAAATAAGGCCCCAAAAGTATATTAAGAATGCAACAAAAAATTATTTATTTTGGGGTGTAATTTCACCTTTTAGGGCCTAATTTAATTTTTACAATTGGAGTGACCATCTATTTACATCAAAGAATGAAATAAGACCAGAAAAAAATATTTTGAGGCCTTATTTTAAAGGCCAGAAGAAATTAGTAAACTAACGGCTATTAAAATTGTTATGACGTTTTTTTGGCAAATGTTATTGTTGTTTATTAATATAATTTAACATAAATGTTAAAAAAAATGTAAACATTGAAAAACACGGGAGCGTGTTGAACTTCAGTTTTTTATGAACCAGTTTTTAAAAAAATCCTTACAAAAAAATTTAAAACCCCGTCTTCTAAAATAATGTTTTTTTTTAATACCATTTTCTAAAATCCCCCTTGATCATTATCCTGGTCTATTATATTTCCGCTTTTTTAAATTATAAGAGACGGCATTATATAAAGCGGGATTTTTAAATCGGGAATTTAAAAATTCAATTCAATTCAATTCAATGTTTTTTTTGTCCTTTTACTTTTAAGAGATTTTTTTATTTTAACTTTTTCTTATATCTACTTAAATGCTAGACAAAAATATTAAAACTAGCTAAAAATATCATCTTAATTAACTTACTGGCCCTATGCGGGCGCTCTAAATTAATCTCTAACTTAATTTTAATTGCCTTTCGGCCTAAAAATAACTTAATTTTATCTTATCTATATTGGGGTTTTATTTTTTACCCAGAAAAAATTAAAAACTAGGCCATCATTATCGTTTTCTTAATCTATCTTAAACTACCTAAAAACTAACTCAAAATAAACTAAAAATAAGCTTAAACTTTCTTAAAATAAACATAAAATACTTAAAATTACAACAGCCACAGCAGCCGTTTTTTTTTTATTTTAATATTTTTTTTGTTGGATTTTCGGGTTTTTTTTTGGTGCCGCCGCAACTGCCCTACCTTACTTAGATACTAAAGATATATGTAGGTCAGCCATAGGCGATATGTCCGTCTATGTCGACTAAAAAATTCGGGTTTTAGCTAAGCCACCAAAATTGGTGGACCTGATCTATTGCTTCCTTCCGATCCCGGTCGGGCACGGCCCTACTGAAACGGAGGCGCTCTGTTTCGCTCCCAGCGACTATGTCTCGGTTGTAGAGGAGCCGCCTATCGACTGTTCTGCGGCCGACGTGGTAGATCAACGGAATCGCCGATCTATCCTGAATTAGCCCTCGACTATCAAGGTATAGGAAAGCCTCGGGCGGGATAAAACCACTCGAACGTGTGCTTTCAAAATATTCATCTTGGGGGTAGTAAGCCCCGAAGATTTGTCCATTAGCTGAGGTCATCGCCCTTGCAATGTGTCCGCGAATGAGCTTAATTAAAAAATTATCTATCTTGTTTGTATTGGCCCCGTTGTATAGGACCTCGTTGGAATAATAATGTTTGTACTCCGACTCCGACTAGGCAATCATCGGCCTAATGAGGGTCATGTAGCAAATCACTTTCACCCTGCTATCAAGGCGGCTGCTATAAAACAACCGTCTTGTCAGGGAAAAAGCTCCCCTAGCCCTGGTCAGAGCAGCCTCTACATGTCGGTTGAAATATAGATACTGATCCAGCTAGATGCCAAGGTACTTTACTACACTTTTACTCGCCAGTGGATGCCCATGTGGCCCAGCGATCACTAGCTTGCGCCAGTTCTTTCTCGTATCCCTAGAAGCCCTAGACACAGGGGTTCTAAACAAAATAGTTTCACATTTTTGGAAGTTAATTTTCAACTTCCAATCATTACAATATTGCTGAATTTTATCGAAATCACGTTGCAAGAGAATTCTGATAACCTCAACTTTTGGACCTGTTCTGTACGCAATTAAATCATCGGCATACGCAATTGCATGAGGTAGACTCCCAATGAGATCGCTGGTGTAAATACTAAAGAGAATCGGCGAGTTCACCGCTCCCTGTTGCAGACCGTTTTTAATATCAAAAGTTGTGGTAGATGTTACATTGCCACTCTTGACAACAAACTTTCTACAATTAAGCATGTCGTAAAGCATATATAGCAGTGGTTTACTTATGCCCCATCTGGTTAGCTTCAGATAAAGACCCTCTAACCATACGGTGTCGAAAGCCTTCTCCAGATCAACCAGACAGGCACCCGTGCATTGATTCTTAGCATTGTTCCATTGGACAGCAGATACTAACTTTGACGCGGCATGAATTGTGTCATGTCCCGCCTGGGTGTCTGGAATTATATTTTTGTCCTCGGACCACTTGGACAGAGCTCTATTGATAACTTTTTCGAATACTTTGCTGATACTCGGAAGAAGACTTATCGACCGGAGATTTGCCGGATTGGAATTGTCCTTTCCCTTTTTCGGGAGAGGATGTACAACAGCTGTCTTCCAGCTCACTGGATAATATGCATTATTCAGCGCGTTGTTGAACAGTGCTGTGTATATGTCTATTGCTTCCTCAGGGAGATGTCGTAGTACAACATTGGGTATACCATCGACTCCTGCTGACTTATTCAGGGTGTTGGAGAAACGTGGCCAGCGAGCCTTACTAAAATTGTAAGAGCGCTCAGGCACAAATTCCTCCAATTCAATGTATTAAGATACAAACGTACAAGTAAGATATAAGTATTTTATAGTACCTAACATTGGGTATAATAAATATTCATATTTTGAATTATTAAAAATAGTTAACAAATTACATTATTTGACAATTTTTACAAAAAAAAAAAAAATAGAAAATAAAAATAGAGATATCAAGCAAAACAAGAAATTACGGATTGAAGTTTACCTTTCGATAGAGAATTAACTACTTGAAAATTTGTAACTGGATAGGTGATGGTGTCTCTCTGTGAAAGAATTTTATGATTGCTGTGTGAAGTAAGAAGAATTTTTTAAAATTTGAAGCATTTATTAATTAAATTTATTAAAAAAGCGGGTTGTATTTTGTTCTCAAGAAATTGAATTTACAAAAAATTAGGTCTTCTTTTATTTCGATTTTGGGGTCTTTTCCATTGTAAGGGCGTATTTTCATAAAGAAAATGTGGTTTTATTTCATTATGAAACAATAACCTATTTTTGGGGCCTTCAAAATCTTACAAATTCATGAATTTTTTTTTAGACAGCCTACTAAAATGTAAAATTCTATGATGTTGGCCTTTAAAAGTCAAACCAACTCAAACGAACCCAAAAATCGTTTATGCTAATTACAAGACTGGGGTGAAATCGGCTAATGTGATATGTTGTAAGTGATTGTCACAATCAAAAAAATCAGGGGTGGAATCGGCTCTGGATCATTAGCTGACTCTTATTTTGTATCGAACAATCATCTTCAGCGAAATTGGACACTTCGAATGCCCGCCACCAATACAAGCCCCGGCGGCATTTAAACGATGTTTTACTTCACACATAATGGCATTAATATATAATATAACCCTTTCAAACGAATAAAAAATGTTGATGATATCTCATGCAAGTTTTCTTTTATTTAAATTTAAAGTTAGGAAGCTCTTAATGACAGACCCTTTAGTAATACTACGATTTATTTTTGATTTGACCCAATCTTAGAAAGTTGAGAGCTTCTGTCCCATTGTAGCACACTTTATAAGACCTTGTGATGAATTTACGTTCTGTGTCAAACACATTTTCAGGCTTTTTCTATTCCAATATATTAAGTCATTAAAATCTCTTATAACAGCTTTAGTACATATTTTAGATATATATTTCAGGTTTTCTTTTTGAGTTTATCTCCATGCCTGTTATAAAGGCTTTTTCAACAGCAACTGCTATACTCGTCATCGAATCACAGCTCAAAGTGATGCTGGGTATTAAATATCTTGCAACTGGATTTGTTGAATCACTAGCAACTCTCTCTTTTCGATTGGATGAATCCAGTGCAGCTGATTTGGTCATGGGTCTCGCAGCAATAGTATTCCTTGTCTTCTTCGAGGTAAGATATTTTTAAATTTCATTAAAAACAAATCACATTCCAACTCTTCTCAGAGTAGTTTCTCGGAAGACTCGCCAAACGTCCCAACCAACCAAAGGTGAAGAAACTCATCTACCAGTACCTGTCCTTTTCGAGAAATACCTTGATTGTTTTTATAACAGCAGTATTCACAGCAGTTTGGATGAATAAAAAATCACCTGCAGCAGCCATTCCTTACGCATTAAGCAAAACTGCAATGGCAGGGTTGCCAAATTTCACTTTTCCACAAATGACAATTGTTACTCCGGACAAGACCTATTATTTCATGGATATCCTTGCGGAGTTAAATCTGGGAATCGTAGTCATACCTATTGTGGGAGTTCTAACTAATATTTCAATTGGAAAACTAAGTATGTGGCATATGAATATTTTCTTTTTTAAAGGTTTTTGAAAAAAACTGCATTTTAATTTGTTCAGCCCCAAAGTGCAGAGCCAATACCAACCAAGAGTTATTTACCCTCGGACTGTGTAATGTAATAGGATCAAGTGTTCAATCCATGCCAATATCAGGAGCTTTTACCAGGTATGCTATAAGCTCCGCCTGTGGACTCAAAACTCCGATGGCAAACTTGTATTCAGGTATGAGCTTTGAGGATATTTTTGAAGTTGAATATTCTGAAACAAGATTTTATTTTTTTTTTTCAGGTATAATAGTGCTTTTGGCACTGGGCTTCCTCAGTCCTTATTTGAACTATATTCCTGAAGCCACATTGGCCGCTATCTTGATGTGCGCCATTGTAAACCTCATCGACTTTAAGCTTCCATTAAGGCTTTGGCGGGAGAGCAGAAGAGACTTTTACATCTGGTGCATTTGCTTTGCCACCTGTGTCATGTTGGGAGTTGAGGTTGGATTATTGGTGGGAATCATCATAACAGTGGCATATCTCCTCTATCTTTGGGCCAGACCTACCATTACTGTCAAAATAGATTCCGTAAGCATGAAGAGTTCAAAAATGTCATTTAAACTATATGTTTTCAAATTATAGATTGACGAAATGCAATTTATTTCGGTGACTCCCGGCAATGGAATCTATTTCCCAGCGATCAACCATCTCCGAGGGAAGATTCTTAAAGCGTGCATGCAGGCTGAATTCATGATTCCAATTGTTATCAACTGTAAAATGATAACTGGCCTTGATTACACAGCTGCTCAAGGCATATCACGATTGTCAACAGACCTATGCCAAGAAGGCAACGGATCACTTCTAATTCTATATCATATGAATCCTGACCAGCAAAAGCTTATCGATCTCACCGAGAATCTCGTCTTCTGCGAGAGCAGGGAAAAAATAAGAGAATTCCTAACGCAGGAATCCTTACGAAATGGTTTCATTAATTTAAAAGCACATATCCGGGCGTCCATTGACTTAGGCTATAAGGTTGACATAGAATAAAATAAAAAAATTCTAGAAAATCAGATTGGAATTGGAAATTGAATCTCGTGGTTTATATATATGTAAGTATAAAAAAGAAGAATGGTGCATTTTCTAGAAATGCGATTTCAATTCAAATCCATTAACAGGATTCTTTGAGGTTTTGTGAATTCCATTAATGGTTCTGTTGGTTAAAAAGGATCAAGAAGAAAAAAAGGAAAAAAAGCAATAGAGTCCATTAGTTACAGGTGAAGGTGCCTCTGCTGTACAACTGCCGGAAGCAAAGCATTAGAAAATACTGAGTGGGAGAAAATGCAAAAAATGCAATTACCAGTTCATTAAGTCATCTTCCTGTTAAATGAGCTGGGAACTGATGGAAAATGGCTCTTGCCACCTTTTTTTTGCAACAGAAAAAGACGAGAAGTTCCCTCTAATGCACACTGTTTAATTTTAATCCTCTTTCACTTTGTGGCTTTAACTTTTTTTATGGTGTGGTTAGTTTGAGAGTGCTTTTTGCTGCCCAGCATCCGTTTTGTTGTGTATGATGGTGAAGCTTTGTCATTGGAAATAAATAAAAAAAAGATGGCCATTTCAGTCAATCCGCTTAGATTCGTACCTCTTACGGTGGGGGCCTGGACAGATAATGAGACTATGGTTTAAGTATTCCTTAGGTTAAACTCCTAAAACCTCATATTTATAATTTAATTTTGTTTCGTCGAAGCTGATTTTTGAAGCTAAAATTTTGTACTTTTGAAGTTTTTTTTTTATATATTTTCACTACATAGGGTTCGAAGATTTTTAAAATATTGAGGTCATGGAGTTAACATAGAGAAACCGGTCGATTTTTTTCCAAATAATTGTGCCTTAATAATTACCTCGAAAAGATTTCGCTTTGAAATATTTTTGTCTTATTTTTGCAATCTCCACAGGCTTCATCCACACAATTTTTGACGAAATATTTTTGCTTTTCCCAACAATAGAATTTTCTGAAGTTAACCGATACACGCTTATAATGACGTTAGAGTCTTAAGCTGATGAAAATTGGAGAAACGAATTTGTTCGACACACCAGATCCAAAATTATTAGACGTTTTCTTCTAGTCCTCTTTTGGGGTTTTCATTTTTAAGCTCAGAGCAGGGCACTGAACTGTCAAAAAAAGATCTGTGTTTATTTTTTAACTCGGAGCATTCTGAGCGCTCATCTTGTGTTTATTTTTTCAATCGGAGCTCGATCGGAGCGCGCTCTATGAGCTCAGGATAAATGACCGAGCACATGGAGTAAAAAGCTGAGCGCGCCAACTTCTTTTGTTAGAAAGAAAGAACAAACAACAAACATCAATATGGCGTCGGTCGAAATAGCTGGTTCTTCTGAAGGTAAATAATTAAAATACATTTTTACAAGAAAATAATATTTATTTTATTTTATTTTTGCATTTAAGGTGTAAAGTGCAGGGATATGACGCTGTGTCTCATCAGTTTGCTAAAAGAAAACAAAATGAGGCTGGAGACAGGAATTAAAAAAAGTGCTTTCCAGGAAATCGCCCGGCAAATAAATAACCACTTTGGCGTCAACCTTACACACGAGCAGGTGGATACAAAGTATAAGGGCCTAAAAAGGACTTATAAGAAGGTAAAGGAAGACAACCAAACCACTGGCATGTTCCGGAAGACCTGGGATTTTTGTATTAAAATAATTTATTGTTTTTATTTTTTTTTTATACTGAAGTGTTTTTTTTATAATTTATGTATTATTAGTGTAAATAGTTGTAAGAATTTCATTTCATTCATACATTCATTCTTAAAATCATTCCTATAGTGCCTCAGAAGTTTGAAAAATAAAATGTTGAAACAAAAAATAAATTTATTGTTTTTATTGTTATGTACATACTTATGTATAATTGATTTGATTAAACAAGATTATTTTTATTAAAACAGAGAGCTCATCAAACTGTCTCTTTTCGTTTGAGCAGTTTGTAGGTCCATTGTGTCGTCGTCACGTTTATCTACAATATTTTCGCTGTCCTCAACTACGAAAAAGTCCTCTGCACTGTCGTTGCTTGCTAGACATATATTATGTAAAATACATGATGCTAAAATATATTTTACGATGGATGTTGGTTTAAGAGAACTCAAACCAAAAAGTCTCCGAAACCTGCCTTTTAGTAAACCAAACGCGCACTCTATCGACACTCTACATTTGGAATGAACCCTATTGAATATCTTCTGTTCATCCCTTAATCGACCGTTGTCCTTGAAAGGGGTTATAAGCCAGTGCTTAAGTGGATAGGCGGAATCTCCCAACAAATGTTGCTCTTCGCTTAAACAAAAGTCACCTTGAATGAATTGTTTGTTATTAATCAGACTTAAGAATATATAAATATAAACCTAACCTGAGTTTATTTTGTTTATGATGCCAGATCTTCTCAATAGCAACGCATCATGTATTGAGCCTGCTTCGCCTGCATAGCAATACAAAAACTCCATTTTGTGGTTGCACACTCCTTGTAGTAGTACTGAATGAACCCCTTTTCGGTTGATGTAGGAGTTTGGGGAAATAATCGGGGCTCTAATGGGTATATGACTCCCATCAATTGATCTTATTATTCCTGTAGATTGTTTTTTTAATCGTTAGTAGTTATAATCAAAGGTACTGAATAAAATGTTACCACGAAAGCGATGTTTCTGCATGTAGTGATCGGAGGTTCGGGCAGCTTCTTCTGGAGTAGGCCATCTAATAAACCTCTTAATTCGGTTTTATGAGGCTTTCACATTTGCAGGTAACAATATTACAGACGTTTGCAATGCAAACACCAAATCTGTCTGCAATGGATCTAAAATCACAAGTTGAATTATATGTTTATTTAAATATATATATATCATGCAATATTACCTCATGCATTCTGGGTTACCGAGGTACCAGAAAGTAATCATCAGCTTTTTTTTCTGTCGGTGTTGCTTCCCGGCCAGGTCCAGATCGATGCTCCTCAATAACATAAATTTCTCGGCACAACATATCAAAAACATCCGGATTCACTCTAAAATGTTGTTTGAATGTCCTGTCGAAAAATCTTGGCACAACTTCTTCCGCGTAATTTACATTTTTTGTGATGCTTCATCATCTTCCTCATCGGATACAAAAAATAAATTGTAAGCTTCTCGTAGAATAATTGCTTTGTCCATTTTTTTTTTCAATTTCTTTTCTTAAAACACTTAAAACTTCAACAACACAAGCAAACACACAAGCCAATTAATTTCATTTGACATTCAACAAAATATGACAATTCAGTGCTCAAGTGTGTTTGTTTTTTTTAGATCAGAGAGCTCTGATCATACTCTGCTCAGAGCGTAATCGATTTGCTCAGGCTCTACTCCGTGCTCTACTCAGAGCTTAAAAATAAAAACACCTTTTCATGTTTATTTCTATGTTTTGGTCCAATAATCACGGTAGTTGAGCATGAAGTTAAAGTATTGCAATCCTTTAACTAACTTGGGTCAAAAGTTGCTGCTGATTATAATGAATGAATGAATGAAGTTGGGAATTTTGTAATGCACTTCGACCTTAGAGATCCATTGTGTCCCCTACATAAATAAGTGTAAGTCCTATTTTATAATACTTCGTCCAGTTTTAGTTCCTTAATGAAGCTAGAATCCTCCTCCTTTTTAAGTGACCTCTTGATGTGGTTCTCTGTTAAGCCACAGCCTGTTCATTTTCTTTTATTCCTATGTACATGTCGTGGTACTTAAAAGCTATAAGCATGGTTACTTTGTTGCTACTTCCCAGTCTAAGCATTCGCTAACAATTTTTGAAGTGGCGATCGCCGGACCTTAAGGCTTTGATTGCAGCTTTACTGTCTGTCATCATTTGCTTGTTTGTGTAATTCTATCTATGTTCTTTGCAGCGCACTTGCATATCCCATTGACTTCCGCCTGGAATATGCTAGACCGGTGGCCAATGGGTAGGGTGAACTTTTGTTCTTGGTCCAATTACACCTGCTCATTTTACTTATTTTATTTTTTATTTATTTCATTTATTTATTCAATGGAATCTTTTACAATGGGCGGTGAAGCCTATACAATAGTTTGTAAAAGTTAAAAAGACTATTTATTTCGTTAAATTTAGATTCAAGTTAAATTTTATTTAAATTAAATTTGAAAAATGACAAGAAAGACATACGAATTTTGCATTGAATTTAAAATTACCCATCGTTCCTTGTTTTTTTTTATTTGAAATACGTATGTACTTTATATTCAATTTTATATATATTTTTAATTTAATTTTCTGCCAAGTATCTGAATAAAGCCGCATGAAATTGCGTCCTGCCGCGAAGTCTTCTAATGACAAAGTGTAAACTATTCCACTGCCTGATAACAACAACAAAAAACTGACGCTCAGAGTTACGGCAAGTAAATTTGAGTTGCAATAACATAAATGATCGAGATGAGTTCACAAAGTGTATTTTTTCAAAAAGATATGTCGGCTGTTTGCTGATTAAAATCTGTGTTTTAAGGGAAAAATATTTAAAATATGTGTAGAGACAACAGCCAAGGATGTTGTTTGTATAGTTTGATACATGATCATATCTCCGGAGATTGTATACATAACGTGTAATATTATTGAACGCTACTGTCAAGTTTCGTTTCGTTTCAGATATTTGATATCCATATGTTATTGCTAGGCTTAGCCGAACATGCTGGGGAGTAAAATGCTTTGATAGAGAAAGACTGCGTAAGGAGCCGTATACTTTTCCGATAACCATTTGAATATGATCATCCCAAGTAAGAGTGCGATTAAACAAAATACCCAGATTTTTAGCTTTCTCGACATACTCGAGTTGTTGATTAGCAAGATACAATTTGGGAAAATAGCTGTAATCAAGTTTATTTTTGTATACGACTAAGCATTTCGATTTTCTTGGGTTAAGATGCAGTTTATTTTTCTCAGACCAGTTTAGAATACTACTTAGATCACCGTTAAACTTTTCAGCCCCATCTTCAATCATACCAAGCTTGCAGCTTAGACGAACTGGAGCATCATCAGCATATAAATTTAAAAAGGAGTAATTCACTTGTAGCGGGAGATCATTTATAAAAAATTGAGAACCAAGAATTGACCCCTGTGGAACTCCTGATAAGAGATTCAATTATTTAATTTTTTTAATAAATTTAACTACAGCTTGACTTCTCCCACTGAGATATGAACAAATCATATCTGCTGCTGTGTTCGAAAACATAAACTGTTCTTTTAGCTTTGATATGAGCAATCTATGGTTGACTGTATCAAAGGCTTTTGAGAAATCCAACAACACGAGAAACGACACCAGATCACTATCCATTGCCGTTTTTATATCGTCTGAAACTTTAATAATTGCTGATATGCAGCTATGGTTTGTTCTAAAACCCGATTGTTGCTTGCTCAAAAGCTTATTGACGTTTAAGAAAGATGAAATTTGGTTGTGCAGGATTTTTTCTAATACTTTTGATAAAAAGGGTAAAATTGATATTGGTCTGAACTCTGGATCAGACATGCGGGTAGCAGGTTTTTTTAAAACTGGTATTATTTTCGCTACTTTCTAAAGGGATGGAAAATGTGATGTCATTATGATAGTGTTGAATATATGCGTAAGGGCAGGAAGAATGTGTGGTAGAATCATTTTTATGAAAAGTGGATGTATTTCGTCAAATCCCATGGCGCAAGATTTAATTTTCAAAATTGCACTGAAGACATCAGCATCATTCACCCCTTGAAATTGAAAGTAATTTGCACTATCGGGGTCAACAACCCGATAGGCTTCGTTTGTTTCATCAGTGTCTATCCTACGGTCAAAAACCTGGGATGTGCTCAACCCATCCACATTTAACAAATCTTCACTTTGAAATTGTTCATTTTCCACATCCAATGTTTTGTTGTCTTCTTTGCTTGATGATACAGCGGGCATCGTAGGTACATTTGTTTGTTGTTGTGAACCCACCATACCTCGCGTGATATGTTTTTTATTCGAAGCTGGAGTACAAGACATTTTGCAAGACAAGGCAATTATGATTGAGTTAATAAAAACAGAATAATGAATCGGAATTGACTGACATTTTTTACAAGACTTATTTGTCCACTGCTTTTAACCAGATTAACTTGACTTTAAAACGATTATTGATGGTAAAATAGGTGAAAAACTCAAAAAGATATTGCACTATGGAAAACGTGTGACTAGCTTGTCATAGCTCTTAAGTATGGCATGGTTTTTTTTTATTGAGTAAGTGTTTTCCTCACTTTGAGTTTCCATTTTGTTGCTCAGTTCAGTGTTAAATAGCTTAACAAAATTGAACTCTTTGGTCCTGCTTTTCCGAGATAAGCTAACCTAAGCTGGTGATAATGGTATGGAGGAAGAATAACGTAGCCCCTTAGTTGTCAAGGCTATTAGATGGTATCGGCCAGCGATCGGAATATCTACTGTACGCGAAGCCTAAGTCTTAGCTTTCTCTATTACACCATCACTCACTGGCGGAATTGAACATTTTCCGGATTGGAGCATTGTATCCGCTCTACCTATATCAAACACTTTTTCGATTCATCGTTGTACTTCCTTCAACAATCGCTGTTTAGGAATGCTTGGTCAACATTTATACGGACCTAATTTTTTCGAAGGAACCTAATGTGTCCTCATTAGCATGCATGGATATATCTACACCACAGGACAAGACAAAGATCATAAAGATCCACTTTGTCTGCAATTTTTTTTTATAATTAGCGCGCGTACAAGGGATTATTTGTTTGCCTTTAAATGTAGACCTCACAGCGCGGACATTAAAAAGAGAGGGAGGGGAAGAACAGGAGGTGTCGATTAACATTGGTTTAGAATGTTTGCAGATCAAAATGGCAAGGGAAAATCTCACCGGGTTAACTCTTCCAAATTCGTGTTGTTCGGCTAAAAAAAGAATCTCTATATTTCACGACACGTCCGAAATCAGGCTCAAGGGTGAACTGATGAGCATTCCTTGCGAGACGAGTATTACGGGAGAAACTTTTAAGGGGAGGAATGCAACTGGCTACTTCGAGTGAACATTTTTACTTGCTTTACTTACTTACTAGGGACTAAAATGCAAGTTTAGGATTCGTGAATATAAAAAAAATTGAGATAACAACCAAACATGACATTACGATCATAGAGAAGCCTAAAAAAGTCATTGGCAAAAAGTGTCGGTCTGTCTGTCTGTCTGTCGGGGTGTATATCGATCTGCAGCCTAAACGGGTTAAGCGATTGCCTTCAAATTTGGTATGCCTGTATCTTTTGGCATTCCTCAGAGGGGACATTGAAATTTTGTTTTTAGCGCTAAAAATGACGGTACTTGCCATACGACCGTTTAGGAAAAGCTGATTTTTCTCGAAAACGGCTCCAACGATTTTAATGAAAAGTTTTGAGAATTGTTTTATTCGTATTGGCTATCATTTGGTCAGAACCATATATACGGGAAAAGTCTATTAACGGTACCTTTCATATAACGGTTTTTTTAATTTTTGGCTTTCTCGGTAACGGCTCTATGGATTTCTGTAAAATTTTATATTTGAAAAGGTCTAGATAGCAAAATTAATTCTGCATATCAAAATTTTGTATAATTAAAATTAATTTGTGAATTTTTTTTTTTTTTGAAAAATCAACATTTTTAAAAATAATTTTAAATTTTATAATCACATGTATATTAATAAACTCTAAAAAACTGCATACTAATATAAAAAAAAAACAAAAAAAAAACTAAAAATAAAAAAACAAGATTTTGTCAAAACCCGTCTACAATTTTTGAAATACATTTTTCATAAATTCTTTGTTATTTAAGACGTGTGATGGCGTACCTCATTTTTACTTAAAACCGTTAAGTGTTGTGTTTTGATACTTTTTATAAGTTCTAACTGTGTTATTTTTTTTAATTTAAATTTTACTTGTTTCTGTCAAAAATCTTGCTTTCCAAATTAACTAGTGTTAACTGAAACTTCCTACCGATCTTACTGACCTTTATTCTGCAATTTCACATAGTATATAACACATTAACATTAGTATTTCAAAGGACAATGCATGTTTATGAATGAGTGGATATGTGTGTTGCGGAAGCTGTTCTTACATTAATTTACCATGAAACATTAACATTAGTATTCAAAGGATATTGTGTGCTTATGGAAAGGTGAATGTGTGCGTGTAGTGTGAGTTTATGTGTGCGTGAGGCTATGGTGTGTTGCGCAGGCTGTCCTTACACTAGGCACATAAGAGTGGGTACGTACTTGCCCAGAGGTGGGAGTTATACTCGAGTTTAGGGCGTATAAACGCTTTATAAATTGTAGCCACATCAGATGGGGAAAAATACTTCTTACACCGATACAGAAAACCTAAGCACTTAGCAGCATTCTTAGCGATTTCAAATATATGGTCGTTTCAAAGGAGGTCGTGTTGACACACATACCGAGTACTGAAATTTTTCGGTTTCTTCCATGCAATTGACATTCATGGACAATGGCATTGGGGGTATGTTTAGCTTTAACGACAAAAGACAGCATTGAGTTTTCGAAGCATTAAACTCCACACGATTTCTATTACCCCATTTGACAATGCTGTATAACTCGGAGTTTAATGAGCTTGACCTACGGCATCGTTGCAATTGTACGTCCAAAGGCAAAGGACGGGAATTATCGAACGAATATGAAAAGCTGAGATTAGAGTCGTCAGCAAAACAATTAAGTGGATTAGAAGTAACAGACAGAAGATCATTTGTAAAAATGAGGAAAACAGTCGGAGATAGAATAGAGCCCTGGGGCACACCAACATTTATTTTGTAGGAATCAGACTGGAATCTGTCCAATACAACTTGTATTGAACGGTCCAGAAGATAACTTCTAATCCAACGAACAAGAGTATCGATCCCAAAAGCACGCATTTTCGATAAGAGAGCTTCATGCCAAGCTCTATCAAATGCCTTGGGGATATCAAGAGCAATAATCTTACTTTCACCAAAGCGATGTAAAGATTTGTTCCACTGTTCGGTGAGATATGCCATCAGATCACCAGTGGAACGGTTGCTGCGGAAGCCATACTGGCGGTCATAGAGAAGCTTTCGATCTTCGAAATATTTCTTAAGCTGACGGTTAATGACCGTCAGTGCTATGGGTCGGTAGGAGGAGGGGGAGGGTTACCTTTCTTAGGGACAGGCTGGACAAATGCTGTTTTCCATCTTCTAGGAAAGATTCCAGAAGTGTAGGAGCTATGGAAAAGCTTACGCAGTGGCTTTGCCAGTGTGGAAGAACACCTCTTCAGAAGAATCGGGGGTATACCATCCGGGCTAGTGGATTTGTGTATATCGAGATCTTTGAGAACTCTTGCTACTGTACGAGTGCGGAAAAAAATCTGTCCCATATAAAAATTTACATTCTCAAGTATAGGAGGGGCAACGTTGCTGTGAGGCAGCGTAGAGCTGGCAGCAAAATGGGCTGCGAGCAGGTTTGCCTTCTCTGAAAGTAGAAAATAGATTTGTCTTTAGTGATGATGTTGAGGAGTTTTTAATTTGTATTACAAATTTTTACTACCTTTGGGATATTGCAGAATTTTTTGTCGTAATTTTTGGCCATGCAAAAATTTGATTCTTTCAATAACGGAGTTGCATAAGTTCCTTGCTTGTTTATGCTTTTTCCGATTTTCCTCTGTAGGGTTGGCTTTGTAGGATCGGAAACTTACTTCTTTGAGCCTGATAGCTTCTTTACACTCAGAATTAAACCATCAGGACTTTTTTTTAGGCTTGTTGCTTTTTACTCTGTTAGAAATCCACGAATCCATAGAAGAATCACATTTGTGATCATTTCAGCACTGGCATCAATGTCACTATCGAGGAAGCATAGTGACCAGTTAAAGATTCGGAAAAAAAAATATTCAGAGCGTCCCAGTTGGCTTTCTCGTATTACCAAACGGTCCTGGTGGAAAGTTTTTCTTTAACTGGATGGGTGGAGGACGAAAAATTAGCTGAAATAACACAATGGTCCGAAGTGCCAAATGGAGAATTTATACTAATGGTATATTTATCAGGGTGAGAAGTAAGAAACAAGCCAAGAGTATGGGCGGCTTGCCCAGCAACATCCGGTAGGTATACGTGATGAATTTGAGCCACAAGAAGTTAAAGTCCGTGTTGGAATATTGCCCGTATTAGAGAAGGCTCTGGCAAGCAATATTTTCCAATTTTTAATTTGTTCGTGTTTTTGTGCATAAGAAGGCTTTGCTATTCAATTGCCTTCTCAACCCGAAGATACAGCGATTGGCAAGAGTTATTTTTCGTTTGATCTCAGCGATGGTATTGTTCTCTGAGTTGATAGCGGAGCCAAGTAACTAAAAAGTTATAGCTGTCTTTTTTGATTTTTGGTCCAAGGCGTTTTATTATGACATGGGAAATCCAATCGCCAAAAGTAAGCTCTTTCGTACCTTAGACATTTTGAAAGTTACAAAGAATATTTTGCATTAAAAGTCTGCACTTACATCACAGAACTTCCAGTGGATCAGATTGACGACTGCTTTTGTATGCAAAACCATTCTATTGCCTTAAAAAAGAATAAAGCAAAAACGTTAACTCATAACATGTATACATAACATTCTAACCTCATTTCCTGATTAAATATTTATCATCGTCTCGTCAATGCCCGAGCCTGGTTAACTCCTGAATGCGCATTTTCCGCCTGGCCAAAAATTTGAATATTGCAACTATGAAGCTTTAAGATTCCCATCTTCAACATCTTCTTCACCGAGTGCGACCGGAAATTAGATGACTAAGTTATTCATTGCTGTCGGGGTAGTTGTTCTCCGAACTCCAAAATGTTAAAGCTACTTAGTTTGGCCAACAATTTTGATATCAAAAACAACTTTCATCGTCGCTTTCATTAAAATTTCATCAGCAATTCAAAACGCCAAGGAGTACAAGGGGAGTTGCAATTAAATACAGACCACCTGAAAATACTACTCTTCTCATCTGTGCTTAAGGTTTTCGTTCCCGACAGCGTCCTAATAACACCGTCATATCCTTGCCCTAGAACTTGAATTGCAAATCGTTGTTTGTTTGTTGTGAAACTGCCATGCCATGCCGTTGCTGTTGTTTTCGCCTAACCAAGGTGTTGTAATATTAGAGTTAAGGTGAGAACTTAGTTAAGACAATAAAGCAGAGGAGTTTAGTTAGACACTGTTTCTTGAAAGTATCTGTGATAGTTAATCTAGAACAACGTGATTAACATTTTGCTTTCACAGATGTTTGATGCATAATTGTTAGATGAATTCTTTGGTAATGGAGAGATCAACAACATAGAGGGAATCGAAATTAGGTAATTTTAATGAGGGTAATGAGGTTGTTGAATGGACTGTTAAATGTGTGGGTTTTCCTGGAGATAACAAGGATGAGGACGTGAAGAAAATGCTACTAATTTAGTATTAATTTTGTATGGATCTCTGGGAAATACTAAAACTAAAGCAAATTATATGTCAGTTAGAAAATTGCAATATTTGAGAAAGTTTAAATTTGTTAAGTGGTCAAGTTGGCGTCATATTGAATTGTGGTCAGCTGTCTACGGGATAGGGGTAACAGTATTTATCATACAGGAGTATGAACGTGCCATATCTATCCCGAACTACCAAACAGCTTCCATAGCCTCCTCGTGGATACCGCTGGTAATTATAGGTGGCTAGTAGTCAGGGTTGAGAAAATGCTGTCTTGTAAAAAAAAAAAACAAAAACTCAGAACCGAACAACAAATCTAGAAAATAACCAGACTCATGACAACGGAACAAGCAACGACAACGGCTAAGCGATTTAGGAATTTTCTATTGGAACGCTAAATCACTCTACAGAGCTCGAGCTGTACATCATCTACCTGATTTTTCTGGTCATATTTAATGCTGCCATAGCATCACTTCAAGAAATGAGATGGCCAAGATGGCAATGGTGTTTTGCAGAAAAATATGTTATCATGACGTTATCTCGAATGAAAAAAATCTCGAAAGACCATAACCTCGGTAGAAAATTGATTAAAAAGCAAGTCGAATTAATGTGTTCATATATATATTTGTATTATTAGTATTATTATTTTATTTTATATTTATTATAAAGCATTAAAAAAATAAAAAAAAATAATTCAAGAATGCAAATTTAAACACAAAATATACTTATATTTAAAAAAAAATAAAAAAAAACCAAACCGCCCATTTTCAAAATATTGATTTTTGAAAAAAAAAAATAAGAAAACTATTAAAAATATACAAAAAAAAAATTCGAAAATATTTTCAAATAAAATTATTTAGGCTACCAACATCTTCCTGAATATCAATTTTGATTGAAATCAGATGACCAGTTTTCGAGAAAGTCGAAGAAAAAAAACGGTTCTACCGTTTTTAGCCTACCATCTTGAATTTTTTTCACCAAAACATAACCTCCACCTACAATAGTACCCTGATATTCTTTTATAAAATAATTTATATTCTTAAAAATAGTGTCAAAACCACATCACTTAACGGTTTTTAGTAAAAATGGAATACGCCGTCATATATGTTGTATAATAACGAATTTATGAAAAAAGTATTTCGTAAATTGTAGGATGGAATTTGATAAAATCCTGTATTTTTATTTGAAATTTTGGTATGCAGTTTTATAGGGTTCATTAATATGCATGTTATTATAAAAATTAAAATAATTTTTTTGATAAATCTTAAAAATATTGATTTCTCCAAAAAAAATTCAAAAATTAATTTTAATTAGAAAAAAAAGTTATTCAAAATTTTAATATGCACAATTAATTTTGAACTAGATCTTCTCAAATATTAAATTTGACAGAAATCCAAATAGCCTTTACCGAGAAAGCCAAAAATAAAAAAAAAAAAACCGTAAATGAAAGATATCGTTAATAGACCTTCCCCGTAAATTTGGTTCAAATAAAATGATTGCCAATAACAACAAAACAATTCTTAAAAATTTTCATCAAAATCGTTGAAGCTGTTTTCGAGAAAAATTAGCTTTTCCTTAACGGTCATATGGCAGGTACCGTTATTTTTAGGCCAAAAAAATAAAATTTCAATTTCCCCTCTGGGGAACGCCAAAAGAATCATACACACCAAGTTGGAAGATAATCGCTTAAGTCGTTTAGGCTGCAGCAAGTTATACGTACTGACGATCACTTTTTTAGACGTTTCTATGATCATAATGTCAGTTTAAAGTTAAATATAAGTATTTTTGCATATACCTAACCTCGCACCTACTCCAAATCCAATAATGAACCCAAGCAGGATGGTTGCAGGGGGGCAGTATGTCCCCCATACAGATTGCTTTATGACGAAGTATTGCATCCGCCGCTCGATTTCAAATTCAATAGGGCTCTCCTAAGCGATCGAAACAAAATAATACATAAGTCGCGTGCTAGCATTCAGCCGCAATTCGGAACGACTGGTGTGATGATGATTGCAACCTAGCATTCCTGCATACTGATGGAGCATAGGCAACCGAGAAAAGAATTCACAGAAAAAATGCCGAGCAGTGGGAAAAAACATTGTCTGTGAAAATTAAAGAAATAGAGATTAGAGACCGTGGTCCGCACGAGGCGCGGTAGTTCTATACCACTCCGTGTGGAAGATGTCGACACAAAAATTACAATTAACATACTGTAACGAAGGAGAAGAAAATCTGATCACTGATTCTAGCAGGGGGTGGGAAGTGTACTAATAATGAATTGTTAAATGGTCAGCTCACGAAAAATTGGAGACTTCATCATTTCAAGAAATAAACCTCATACTACAGCCACAGCATTGAGGAGACACAAGAAGCAATCAATCTATCACAATGGTTTAATACCAGGCAAATCAATTATAATTGATCAGATCGTTACACCCTAAGGCAGGTTATGGAAAAAAGTCTGGATTTTAAATTTCCAACACGCAATTTTTGTAAGGACCTTAAACATGCCTACGATAGCATAACCGGATAGAACTTTTTAAGGTTTGCGCCGAGACCAATCAACACCTCTAATGGACTCCGACAAGGGTATAGACTGGCTTGCTACCTTTTCAAACTGATGTTAGAGAGAGCAATCCGTAACTTTGGTACGTCAATAAGAGGGAATATTATCACCTGGTCCAGGCAGATACATTAATATTTACAGATGTCAACAGGCCGTATACAAGCTTCTTTCATTTAGATGGAAGAGCAGGTAAAAGTCTTGTGCTGCACTTTACTTAAAGCAAAACCAAGGAGAGTCTTACGATTAATTGTTGGCCCTGCATGCGATGGAAGAAGACTTCGGAAAAGAAAGAAACATGAATATGATGAAATATAATACCTCGGAGCAGATGTTGTGGAAAAGACTAAGAACTTATCTGTAGACTCCTGTTGGCTGGGCGCCTATAGGAACCAGCTCAGAAAGTGTTTAAGTTCTATTTATGGCAGAAGCCAACCTGGCAAACCATGTTTACGTGGAAGGATGGCGAAGACCAGGACGCCCGAAGCCTTGGGGGGGCGAAACTGGATTCTACGGCCAACAATCATGATGTATTGAAGAACTTGTTGAACGAGGCTTAATATCGATGTAGTTATAAGATCTAGAAAACATTTAAAGTAAGCCATATACAAAATTGTTTTGAATTCTGTTGAATTCAAAAAGTTGTCTACTTGAAAAAAAAGAATTTCTTCTAATTACGATATTTATTTATATTTCCTTTTTTTCATAAATTCATTGTTAGTAAAAGGCCTTATTTTTACTAGAGACCGTTACAAGTTGTGGTTTTGACCCTTTTTATAGGTTTGAATCATGTATTTCTTCTTCGTACATGTTACTTCTTTCTGTCAAAGATCTTGGCTGCCAAGGTGATAAAGCACATACATATAAGGGGAGTACGGGGAATCAGTCGTGTCCCTATTTTGTATTTATCTAAACGCAAGTTTGCCTCTATAGTGTAAAGGAACATTTATTTTAACCGTCGTTTATTTACTAATTAAATTGTATTACTAGACAATGACCTTCGGATCATAAAGTGTTGTTTGATCTAAGCTTAAATTCTGATAATTGAAAGAAATCTATCATTAACCTTTATGATTATAACCTATTCCTACCTTAATTGTCATATTTTTTTTATATGATCCATTTTTTTTTTTATTTATTATTCTCAAAACCTGTGGTCCATTGTTAACGATATTTCTATATTTTCAAACGAAATTTTTCACAAAAGCTTCCTTGAAGAAACATAAATTGTGCCAACTCTCTTGGAATCGATCCAAATAAGTGTCCTAGGGATTTATTTCTCAGCAGATTTGCATCTTCACATAGAAGAAATCCTTTTTTTCTTAAAGCTAATTTTTCGTTTGGCTTTAACACTCTCCGCTCATCTCATTCACGGTATTTTATCTGCATTTATAAGTGCGAAAGTAAATTTTCATTTTTTCTTATTACTTTCTAAGGGTATGTGTGTATTAGCCGGAAAATGGACTGTTATCCGTATCACAATTCACAATCCGATATCCCCGTTGTAAAACTTCGAGGAAAAGTTGAATCTGCTTTTCTGTTGTTCTCTCCTTGCTTCTCCAATCCAACTGTACCCATTAATACCCATTAGGGCCTTAAAATGCGGATTCATTGGAATGGAATAGAATTGTTGGAGTACAGAGTAAGCAAAAAGAGGATGAGGGGAGCATTTTTGGGGAAACATTTGAAAATCGAGGACAAGTCTAAATGCTTTAAGATTCACAAAGGATTTACTACAATTCAAGCTGAAGTTCTAAACGAAACGACACGACGACGGCAAAGATTTGGATTTTCACGAGAGAAAGTGTAAATTCTCAGAGGAAAAATTTACATATTATCGTTTGTTGTTTGAAAAAGGACTAATCTGCTGAAGAGAGCTGGCAAGGATAATGCAGTAGGCCAAGGTGATGGTGCTTTGAAAGCTGCATCAGGGTATCCAGATGGATAACAATATCTCTTATTTCTAACAAATGACGGTTAAAAAGGGTACGGGTACGGGTATCATCCTTTTTACAATTCGAATGTATTTAACGTACATATCTTGATATACATGTTTCCTATTTTTACCGACAGATTCAGCTTAAAGTAAAATTGGAGAACAGAATAGTTTCCGGAGAATGCAAATGAATGCTGCTCTACTCACAGTTTTTGTACTTATGATATTGAAATAGTTAACAGCTTTGTAGTGTGTAAATATGTAAAACCTTATATTGATATATAAAGTTTTGTATGACTCGGACATCATTGAAAAGACATTAAGAGTGGCTTATTCAATATTTATGGGAATGGAGAAATATTATTCTCAAAACATTATTTTTTAATTAATGGCCGTTAAGTTGGTAAAATTTGAGCTAAGGAGTATATTTTTGGAGTTTAACTGTAGCAGAACTTATTTAAAAAACAGTATTCTATAAAATTATGTATGCGAGATTAATTTTGTCGTCGTTTGAGCTATTTTGCAGGCTTCTGTGATATACCGTTTACGAAATATCTTAGTTTTATTAGGAAACCAACCTTCAAAATATTCATGAAAAACAAAATCAAAAAATTAATTTCAATATTTTATTACTTCAAACTATTATTTATTCCTATAGTCCGGGAGGCGGCCGTAGGAACACCTTCCTCATGGAGTCAATGGAAAACTTAGCCATTAATAAATAGTAAATTACATAAAATGTACAAAATCGCTGGTCGGACAGTTTTTCTTGTCCCTTTGGCGGTAAAATGGCCACTTTCGGTTTAGTGTTGGCCTACCTCATCGGGTTAAATAACAAATGGAGTATCAAATGAAAGCTTAGACCGTCTACGTTAAGAATCTGGTCGTCAGACAAACTCAGAATTGGCAAATCATGCGTCCGACCGCTTTTGTTCAATAATAATTTGTCTTAAAGAAATGTACAGTAATTTTTTTTACTTGCGATTGTATGTAGGTACTACAATGCAAGTTATGCATTCGTCTAGCAAAAAAAATTGAGATAACAATTAAACATGACATTACGATGATAGAAAAACATATTTGAGTTACTGGCAAAATTCTGTCCGTCTGTCTGTCTGTCTGTCCGTCTGTCTGTCTGTACGCATGTATTTTGGACTGTAGCCTAAACGGTTAGGCCAATCGTCTTCAAATATAGAACTTAAGATTATTTTGACAACCTACAGAGGAGGTTTTTAAGTTTTTTTTAACCTGAAAAATTAACAGTACCTGTCATATAACCAATATGTAAAAACTTGTTTTTTGTCGAAAACAGCGAAATCAGTGCACTTTTGTAGGTGTGGTATGTACTGTTAAAAAAATGTAATTTGGTGGGCTAAAAATGGTACCACCCCTAGGAGGGTTTTTTTTTCTTACAATAAAGTTTGATATTTAGGAAGGTGCGTAGAAAGCCAAAGCAATTCCACGTACAAATATTTTGGAATACATTTTTTTTGGATTAAAAAAAAATTTTTTTTGAATTTTTTTTTGTTTGAAAATTGGTATTTTAAAAACTAAATAGAATATAATGGCGTTTAAATGAACACTATTTTACGTAATTTTGCAATCAAAAGTTAGAAAATCGAAAAAAAACTAAAGTTCCCTTAATATTATTAGAAGCTGTGACCGCACATAAGAGCAAGTACGTGCGATCCAGTCGTGCAATTTATTTTTTGCTCAACTCATTGAAAAGTTGAGCGAAAGTATATGGAACAACATTATATAACATCAAAGTCTATTAGAATTATTTACAATTTTATATAAAGCCATGGGCTATAAATTCTAAAATTATAAACAAAAAACTGCCAGTAAGAGGCGAATGTTTTTAGTCGTACTAGTATTCGGTATACGTAAGCGTAAACGTGGATTTTTCGAAGCGATATATATTACAGTAGCATTTCGTTTCTTGTTTCTCATATTTAAACGAATAATACTTTTTTTAGAATAAAGTTTTCTTATATATAAATATTATAAAATAAGTAACCAGAGGTTGTTTGCATTTCTTCCAAAACTCATTGCGCAGCAGTTTGCTTCCAGCACCATAATTCCATGTTGCCGAATGTTTTGTTCCACCCATCAAAATCCCAATCGGATTCTAAGTACAAACAAAAGTTCAGAATCCGAAAAACAAGCCAAATAAGGTACCAAAAAAGAAAAAACAAATTTCTCTCTGGAGAGACCACGAGAACAGCCAGTAAAGAGAATCTATTCCCACTTTACGTCCATACAAAAAACCCATATTTTCAACACGCTGGTTTTTTAGGGTATATTTCGGCCCTCCGGGTGTTGTGTATCAACGGAACATAAATATCTTGATCCAAGATTCGAAAAATAGAAAAAAAAATAAAAGCCCTCCCAAAGGCGAACCGTATGTTTATACAAAAAAATTACAAGTCGAAAAATTCGCGTCCTTTCCCACCCTTTACACCGCACCATACCTTAGCCCTTGCCGTTGTGTCGTCGACGTAGTCATCATGGACCTATTGTTCTACGAAAAGAGGGCGGAAGTCCGTGTTTTTCTTTTGCATTTCTCAATGTGATGCTGTGAGTTGTGGTGGCTGTGAAGAAACAAAAAAGCACAAAAACAAACGGAAGCTTTTGGTTTCGGATATGCGGTTTCTAGGGTGGATTTAACACGTTGTCGGGAATCGATTTTCGTTGCTTTCCTAAGTTCTTATTTTATCGCATCCCTTCCTTTTAGAGATTTAAGGAATTTAAATGAGGGAAACCCAAACATAACACACATTTAAATTGATATGTTCAAAGAGGAAATACTTGGGTGTAGTTTGATATTTGCTGAAATTGATATAGTTGTGGCATTATTCCTATAGAACTTTCGAAAATTGTTTCTTGCTGATTTTAACGGATCTTTGAAAAGAAATGGCACAATTTCCTTATTTGGTGTTTTAAGTTGTAGTTTGTATTTTGTAAATAAAGCCGAAATAATGCTAGATACATTATACACAGACAGTCAATAGCAAAATTATTTGCACAAAGTATTTTTCATACTGTAGTGCCCCGTGGCTTAGTGGTTAGTGTGTCGGACTGCTAAGCGAAAGAACCTGGGTTCAAATCCAGCTCATGGCCACCTTTTTTTTCTGGGGTACTGCCTCTTGTGAGGAACTGACAAAACCTCCAAGAGTAAAATTTGTCTCGAAAAAGTGCATCTCATGTAGCCGTTCGGACTCGGCGGTAAACTGTAGGTCCCTTCCATTCTTGCAGAGTAACAAGACACACACAGGAATGGTTGAGAGTATAAGTCACTAGGCCTTGGCTCCTTAAGGAGCTGTCGCGCCAATAAATTTATTTTAATTTATTTATTTATTTTTCATACTATATCTTTCAATGAATGATCAATTAACTAATTGGTTTATTAATTTTTAATTGTTAACATTCTCTTAAAACGGTTAGCACAAATAAAAAAAATCATAAATAGCGGCAAATTCACGAACATAAAAATGGCAAAATTATTTGCACAAGTGCAATTTCCGGTTTTGGAAATGAATTGGCTGATATGCATCCTGACTGAATGTCAAATAATGCAGATTATTATTATGAATAGCTGGGCCCGCGGCCTGGCTTGCGTTAGCTTAGGTCAATGGATACAAAAATCGTATTTAAATCTTGTAAATATACGTGAGTATATACAGGGTGTCCGCCGGGAAGGTATACTACTTTGTTTGTTTATAATTTGTTGATTAAATGAAAGAGAATGGATTTTATATTGATAAATGTTTTATTGAATGTCGGCAATTATGTATGGAATAAAATATAAGGCCTCTGTTAGTCTCACAAATGCGAGCCCTTTTGAGCACATGTACGGCGGCGTAAATGGTCTTGCGGAAGAAGCTCTTGTGTCAATTGAATCTTAAATGTAAACAAATGCAAATCCTTGTGCAAAATTGTGGCGAAAGTTGCTCTTTGAAGACCAAGCTCCTGAGCACGGCGTCGAATTGAGGTTGATGGATTGTTTTGAACACTTCCTTTAGCAGCAGTAATGTTTTCAGCCGATCCACAGTGTTTGGCCCTTTTATGAAAAATTAAAAAAAAAATTTGTAATGTACATTTTTGGTATGAGAACATATTGATATAGTGTGAACTCATCTCAAAAAAGGTAATTTTATTGATATACATTTATTTATATGAAAGCAATTAGCTCCGCAACATGAGTACATCAAAGCATGAGAAAACTCTAAGGGATTTATGCTAAACTTGGGAGAGCTTATATTTGACGTTTGTTCAACATTTATCCAAATTAATGTTTTTTTGCTTCAAGCAAGTTCACGTTAGTTTATTAAAAAATAATGGGTAAGCAATACATTTTTTTAACATTTATTAAAAAAAAAACAGTTAAATCCAGCTTTCAACTTCGTTTTGTAAAAAACACATCATATCACATCATTAATTTTTATATATTATATTGCTATCAGTCTTAGTTTGATGTGTACAAAGTTTAATCTGCTTTCGTCAGCTGGTTGTTGAGTAATAATTTTTAATTACAGCTGGTCTACAACTCAAAAATGAAGTTTTTTTTTTTTTGAAAAATGGCTTGAAGCGAATCCTACACACAAAACCGAATTAGTTTTTAAATACGTTTTAAACATATTTCAACTGCAAAATGCTCCTGATGATATTATATATCAAGTACAAAGAAGTCAGTGGAGCTGTTTACGTTGAGGATATCTAATTATTGAAGGTCATGTTGCAGATCTAAAAAAGCTTTTAAAAACAAACATTCTGTTTATTTGGACAATATTTTCAAGTTGAATGAAAATGTTTTAAGCTACATTAATGCCATTGAGGAAGACGCAGCAAAAATTATGAGGATCTCAATCGTGCTTCAAAAAAGCGAAGAGTAGCAGATTTACTCCAAAACAGAGCTCCATATGAGTTAGAATTCGCTGCTTCTGTATCAAACAAAGGTAGACAAGACAAAAAATGCATGTCACCTTTAGAAGCTTTAGCCCTATATACTGACCTGGATTTGTCGTATAGAAAATATGAACGTTCAAGAAAAGTTATCAATAACTTACACCCTGATACATTACCGAGCTATTATTCAATGACAAAAGAGAAACGAATTGCTACCTCAAGACATTACTTCAGACGAAACAGGGTCAGAAGAAAACTTGCAGGAACTTTTAAATAAAACTGCTTCTTCTATAATAAAATCTGTTGAACCTGGTGCAATCAGTTGATTTTCGTCATTGAAGCTTATTTGTAAATGGGGTTTCGATGGATCCTCAGGTCATAGTAATTATAAACAAAAATTTGCAGCTTCGAGTCTAACCGATGAATTTTTGTTTATAACTGCCTTAGTCCCTCTACAACTGGTCGAGCCTAATACCGAGTTAGAAAAAGGGGGAAACAATACACCTTCGTCTACTTTTTTTTGTCGACCTATTCATTTGAGGTTTATTAAAGAATCAAAGATGTGGTTAAAAATGAATTACATAGGGTGACAGCTCTTATAGATAATTTAGATACAGTTGTTTTGCTTTTGATGGATTCTGCTGGTTTCGTAAACGTTAGTTTTGAAATGATTTTTACCATGATCGATGGAAGCATATGTAACACTGTTACTGAAGTCAATTCGACTCAAACACGTTACATATGTGGTGCAACACCAAAACAAATGAATGAAGACAACATTGTTGACCTACAGCCTAATACAAGTACATATAAGTATGGCTTATCCACTTTCCACAACTGGATTAGAAGTTTCGAATGCTTGCTACATATTGCTTATAGGATGCCCTTGAAGTGTTGGCAGGTACGTGGCCCCTCTAATAAAGAAATATTTAATGAAAACAAAAAAAGAATTCAAAAAGAGTTTAAAGAAAAAATGGGCCTCATTGTGGATAAACCAAAGCCCGGCTATGGGTCGACAAATGACGGAAACACGGCACGTACATTCTTTCGGCAGTCGAAACTTAGTGCTCACATTACAGGATTAGACGAGGATTTGATTGTAAAATTCTCAATGATCAATAGAATATTGTCCAGTAGTGGTATGAAAATTAACTTGGTGAAATTCAGAGATTTAGTTAACGAGACTAAAATGTTATATTTAAGTTTATATTCATGGTATTACATGCCTATGTCAATTCATAAAGTTTTAATTCACGGACTGGATGTGATAGATTCCTTTTCGTTGCTCATTGGTCAACTATCTGAAGATGCTTTAGAAGGTAGACATAAAGACTCAAGAAAGTTAAGGGAACACCATACTCGAAAATCTTCCAGAAGCAATACCCACGCGGATCTAATGAATATGATGCTTTTAACATCGGATCCTCTGATATCAGCTATTCGGAACAAAATGAGAAAATTAGAACAAAAATTAATAGAAGATGACATAATGGAGTATTTGGAAACAACGTCATAATACATTATTATACATTTTCAAAAAAAAAAAATATTAAATATACTAAAAAAAACTCTACAAATAAAGTTTTTTCTTATAATAATATTTCTTTTGAAACAATATTTTATTTAAACACAAAAAACAGAACAATATTTCAAATAATCTGAGTACATTATTTTTGACAACCATTTGTAAGGGCTCGCAACACTGTGCGATCTTGCAATACGTTGTGGTCCATGCTTGGGTCTATCACCTACAGACCCTCTTTCTTTGAAATCATTCACTACACGATAAATAGTGCGTTTTGTTTTCACGTTGATGTTACAGCTAGCCAATAGAATGTTATAGCTAGCCCATGACAACCCCGATTTTCATGAAAAAATCATAATGAGTGATGAGGCACATTTTCATTTGAATGGATATGTGAATAAACAGAATAGTCCGTTCTGGGCAATGGAAAACCCTCAAATTATTCATCAGTCACCTTTGCATCCATTAAAAGTTACAGTCTGGTGTGCAAATTGGTCAGGAGGAATCATTGGACCTTACTTCTTTGAAAATTAAAACGGCGTAACGGTAACTTTGAATGGGGAGCGATATCGTGATATGATTGAAAACTTTTTAATGTCACAACTGCATGCTTTGGGCTTAATTAACATGTGGTATCAACAAGACGGTGCCACATCGCATACAGCCAGGATTACAATGGAATCACTGCGAGACCTCTTTCCACAACAATTTATTTCAAGAAATGGTGATGTTGATTGGCCTCCACGGTCGCCTGATTTGACTGCTCCGGACTTCTTTTTGTGGGAATATCTGAAAAGCAAGGTTTATGCAAACAAACCAGAAACGCTTGAGCAACTGTAACAAAATATTCGTGATGAAATTAATGAAATACCACATGAAATGTTTGAGAAGATAATGAAAAATGTGCTCAAAAACAGAGGCGGACATTTACCTGATATTGTACTGCATACATAATTGACGACATTAAATAAAACATTTCAATATAAGATCCATTCTCTTCATTTAATCAAAATTTATATACAAACAAAGTAGTATACTTTCCCGGAGGACCCCATGTACTATATACCGATTAGACAGAAATTCAGCAAACAGCGTTTTTAAAAACGGAGGTGGCGTATTAATTGCTGTTAAGTGTTATCTGAAACTTATTCTTTCAAACAATTACACAAATTTAGAACTTGATTCAGTTAAGCTAACAGATCATGATTCGTCTTTTGTCATTTGTGGTATATAGGTATGTTCCTTCAGGTTCGCCCTCTTCTATTTGTGAATTGTACTCGTCTGCAATATCGGAAATAGTTGAACTTTTTGCCGATTCAAATGTTAATCCGCTAGGTGATTCAATCTCACAAATCTTGATTGGAAGCTTGCAGAGGAGTTTAAAACATCGTATACTGTTCTTGAACATGGTCCTGTGTGTCAAAGAAATTTCGTTGAGATTGTACATTTATCACGACTTAGCCAAATTAATGGATTTGCCAAACGAATTCCTACGTTGCCTGGGCCTTGTTTTTACTGATTTTCCTGGTTCCTATGATATTGTTAATGGTAATGACTGGCTTTTACCGAAAGTTCCTCACCATTATCCAATTAATTCCATTATTCCAACGAATTACACGTCTAAAAGGGACAAGGTCTCAATTACTGAATTTAATTATAACAAAACTAATATGGAAAAACTTGACGAGTTCTTTAATCATTGTGACTGGACCAATGTTTTAAATTCAAACGATATAAATGTATGCGTAAAAAATTTTTTTTAACGTTCTAAAAAATTGTCTTCGTAATTGAGTTCCTAACTTAAGAAAGAAATCTGGTAATTTATCAGTAAATTGGATCAATAAGGATCTTAGACGAGTACGTAATTTAAAAAAATACATTTTACAATAAATGGAAAATAAATCGATTAACTAACTTTTATAACATGTTTTCTTACTAAAGAAAGTTGTTTAAAACTAAATTGAGGACAACTTACAAGGCTAATATTATTAAAATCAAGTCTGACATATGGAAGAATCCAAAGAATTTTTGGAAATATTTTCGTTCAAAAAGAAATAGTTCATCATATCCATCATCTTATTCAATCGTTCACTGTCAACTAGTGTATTCCCTGAGTTATGAAAATTGTTATTTATTATACCTCTTCATAAGAGCGGTAATAAAAATAACATTCAAAACTATCGAGGAATTGCAAAACTTTCATGTACACTGAAGCTTTCTGAAAAGAATTGTCTCTAAACATATTCAATTTCACTGTCAAAAATTACTCGCTTCTGAACAACATGGATTTTGTTTTAAGAAATCTAACGTCACTTATCTTTTACAATTTACTAACCACGCTAACGAAAATATGCAAATTAATGTTTTCTATGCTGACCTCAGTAAAGCATTCGATAGAGTTTGCCATACCATACTTCTACATAAATTAGAAATTTGAATGAATAAGATCTTACTTAAAAAAATCGTACACAATTCGTAATTTTTAAACACTGCACATCTAAAATAATAAATGTTTTATCTGGAGTTCCACAAAGAAGCCACATTGGTTCACTTTTATTTCTTCTTTTTATTAATGACATTACTTCGGATATTTGATATTGCAAGATTTTGAATTTTGTTGACTTAAAACTATGTTTTCTATGGCTTTATGGATCCGAATGGATACTTATTCCTACAACATGATATAGACAAAGTTTTTGCTTGGTGTTTCTCGAATGGAATGGAACTCAACAGAAGATAGTATAAGGTTATGACATATTCAAGATGTAGGGAACCATTTTTGTCATACTATTGAAGAAGACATTGTTGAAAGAGTTGATGCTTTCAATGGCTTAGGAGTTTTATTTAACACAAAACTCTCCTTTAATCCTCACATTAACACAATAATAAGCAAAGCGAGGAGACGCCTTGGCGTCATTATTAGATTCTCTAAAGAATCTGCTGATCCCTACATTGAAAAAGTTTTATATTGTTTACTTGTACGCCCTATTTTGGAGTACTGTAGCTGTATATGGTGCCCTAGCTATGAAGTTGCCATAAATAAAATGGAAAGCGTTCAAAAAAAAATGTTGTTTGTTCTTCGCCGTCTTCCATGGGACCCAAACAAACTTCTTCCACCCTATGTGGACCGTTCAAATCTTCTTAGTCTTTTGACGCTAAGGAAAAGTAGGCAGGTACATAATGTCATATGGATCCATCATTTGTACACCAATTCTTAGCACGCTGTAACACTCGCCCAAGATCAACATGCAATCAAACATTCTTCTATACTGCTTCTGCGAGAGTGATAACTATAGAATAAATGTACCAATTAATAATATGTGTATTGACTTTAATAACTCTTTAAATGACTTTAATTTATCAAAGAATAATATCGAAAAGAAATTATTAAATTGTTAACTTTTGTAGCTAATCACTAAATATGTTAAATTTAAATACTTTGTAATCAACTAAGATATAATATCTGCAGTTGTTGTTTCAAATAAATAAATAAATAAAATAAATAAATAAATAAATAAACCCTACCCATCCCTGTAGAAACACTATTACTACCCTGGGGTCCAAAAAATCCCAACCTATTTTTGCCCTTATTTCAGAAATAAAGAAACATTTAATAATAACTACATTTTTATTGAATTTATACACATATCAAAATGTTAAAAAATAGTTAAACTTTACAGAGGCACTCTTGGCAGATATCGCGGCTATGTTCGCCACAAGACGAGTTTCGGCACCTGCCACAGCGGATTTTTTTTACTTCCGATTATAGGTATTGCACATCTTTTTTACTTGCGATTATAAGTACTCTAAGGCAAGTTATGGATTCCTGCAAAAAATATCTAACAATCCAACATGACATTACGATGATAGAGAAGTCGAAAAAAGTGGTTCCGGAAATTCCGACCGTCTGTCTGTCTGTTCGCACCTCTACAGCCTAAACTTTTACTTGGTAGTATCTCGGGGGTGTTTTTCATTTTTGCTCTAGGTCGAAAAATAACGGTACCTGCCATGCAATCTTTAACAAAAAAAAAAAAAATCTAACGATTTTGATAAAACTTTCTGGGTGCTATTTTTTTTACAAAAGTAAATCTTTCAGTTAGATTGAATTTTTCGAAATTTGTTCTGGAACGGTACCTCTCATAGAACCAGTTTTTTCAAACGCGGTTTTATCGTAAACCATTATCCCGATTTCAATAAAATTTTGCACACAGGAAGTCATTTCTAATTCAATTAATATTACATTTAAAAATTTTCAAAAATTTTTTTTTTCGATTTTTTTAAATTTACTAAAAAATAATTGGTTTTCGAAATATTTTGAATTTTTTTTTCGTTATATCATGTTTGATTGTTAGAATTTTTGTTTTTTTTGCATGAATGCATAACTTGCATTTTAGTACCTATAATCGCAAGTAAATGAAAGAATTTTCGAAAAAAAATATTTTTTTATTTTAATATACAAATGCATGTAGCCATAGACAAATGCATGTAGCCATTCAGCAATTATCTAGCATAAGAACAAGTTCGTGCGACCCAGTCGTGCATTTTGTTTTAATTTCAGATAGTGTTATTTTTCAACATTAATGTTACATATTTTTTAAATTTCATTCGACGATGTGACCGCACATATGAGCAAGTACGTGCGATCCAATCAAGCAATTTTTTTCCAAAAAAGTCTCGGAGCTGATTTCGAGAAAAATAAGCTTTTAATATCGGATATAAGTATGAAAAGTACCGTTAGTATTTTAGCTTAAAAAAATTAAAGAAAGTCCTCTTTAGAATGTCAAAATAACATTATGTTCTAAATTTGAAGACGATTAGCCCAACCGTTCAGGCTGTAGCCCAAAATATATCCGTACAGACGACATACAGACATACAGCATTTTGCAAGGAGCTCAAATTTGTTTCTCTATCATCTGAATCTCTTGCGTTATAGTATCTATAATCGCAAGTAAATAAGAAATGAAGCCACCAAAGCGCTTAGCATTATAGAGATGTTAAAGCAGCATTTCTTGTAGATTTTTTTTTTTTTAATTATTATACATAATTTCCAAAATTATGATGTCTAGCCTGTTACACAAAAATGTCGTAAGGCATCCCCTCATCCGAGTTGTAAGCTAAAGCTAAAATAAATTGTTTCTTAAAATGTCTGCAGGAAATGCTGCTTTAAAACCTCTATAATTCCAAGCGCTTCGGTGACTTCACTCATTTTTAAAGCTTGCGTGGCCGTCTTATATATAATAACATTTGATTGGTTGTTTTGTGATACCGTCGACTGTTGTAAGCGGCGAAACACTTTTAAAGGCTGTGGCTAAAAGGCTGCGGATGTTTTTTCTTTCTACACAAGGTTTACTCACGGGGACCGGGATGCTTTTCTTCAATCTTTTTTTCTCTAGTTATACTCATTCGCAAGTTCAAAACACACTTCCGCAATTATTCCTCTACCTATCTATCCCTTTAAAGGATTATTCAGTTAATATACAACATAACACTAACTGACATGTTCTGCACAAAATAAGAAACTTTATTTAAAATTTAAATAAGCATTAATTAAAAAAAAAATTAAAACTCCAAGCAAAAGCTTTCAATTAACAAATCATATAAAAGAAGAGCGTATCGTTTTCGTATCCTTATAACTATGTCAAACTATTATAAAGTCTACTCTTCTTGGATTATCTTTTTCCTCCTTAGGGACATCCTTCTCAGTGTGGCCTCATAATAACAAAAAATCTTAACAACAAGAAACTTGTGTTACAACATGGAAATTCACTTTGGCCACAGGACGCACCCACTAAGAGTCTTCAAAAGTGCATCTGCATTTAACTTCATTTTAAAACGTTACCAACCCAACAGCTATAATGGCTCGTTGTACAATGCACAGTGCACACTCCAAAAGACAAGAAATACACACAGCATTTAAATGAAAATATAAGCATAACTAGCACACACACATAACATCCTTAAGTGGATAACTTTGCGGTTTAAATATAAAAAAAAAGGTAAGAAGACCAAAACCAACCAAATCAAAATAAAAAAATTGTCCTCTTTTCAGCAGAGAACAGCATACTCGTAATAAAACTTCTTCGCATCTGGAAAACTTCGATCGCCTTAGATCCTTTTGGTCCTTCGGGCCAACACACATTTGCCAATTTTAAATACCAGACTCATGCAAACATCTTTCAGGGTCCACACAAATTTCCATTTTCCTTAAGGGAGGGGGGGGGGGGCTTTCTTCAAGCAATACCAAATGAAGAAATTGAAACTCTCACTCGCCTGTGATGTTTATCTCCTGTACGCCCGCGCTACGCCGAGTTGGAATTAGTTTTTCTTCTTGGAGGTCTTGAAAGACTCTGGAGATGGGTTGTGAGGAAAGAAACAGAAATCTAGGATTCCCACATAACCCTTCCGAAAAATAAGTGTTTACACTATGATTACAAGTTTTGCAGTTCTTTTGCCAGTCCTGCTTCTGAAATGTGATGAAGGACGAAGTTGGTCCTGGCTAGGAGGACGTTGGTGGCGGGATGATTCTACGGTAAGTTTAGTTATTTAACGGGTTCTTAGTTTGCTGCAATGTGAATAGGAAAAGGACTAATTGTATGAATGTATATGTCTAGGTACGAAAGTATTTCCTGGTTGCGTTTAGAGAGAGAGTTTTTCTTTTTTAAAACCACATTTTGGCAGGCGGGTGTATGTGGCTGGGGTTGATTTTATGGTATATTCTTTTTCACAGGGACAACTTTTCCAGTTATTTTGTTTAATCATATGTTCATGTAGTTCCTGGTTGGAAAGAGGGAATTGCAAACAAATTGAATTTCATTTTATGTTTGAGATAAGTTTTTCTTTTTTGTTTCAAGATGATCCTGTACGTCTTTTTTAACGAAAAGCTTTACGAAATGAAATTCGCTGTGCGCCAATTTGTTAAATGTATTTCGTCATCGTTTTTACAGTACCCTTGGTGAAGATTTGGCAAATTCACTTAATTTTCAATGAGCAACTGTTTGCTACTTATGACGATGTCTTTGAGTCAATTTTAGTAAATGAGAAAAGTTAGGATTTAAATATGATTAAGAAGCGCTCTGTGATTTAATTTTCATTTACATATGTAAGACTTAAGTATACCCATAGCATAAGATATTGCAATATTTTTTTTTATATCTGCACTAAACTAAATGAGGGGTTAATTCAATGCAGAGCAATGTTCTCTTAACCCGTGTTATAATCATAAGTGTTCGTGGTAGACCAAATTTCTGTAGAATTTTTTATTTTCTTATTACCATCCTTGTGGAAACCTAATCCCAAATATGGAAGAAAACAAGCTGAATAAGATGTGTTTTGACTCGATTTTCCCAAGAAGTAAGAACATCTCCACGAATAGTCGTCTGCTTGTAGGTGGAAATATTAATGGACGTGTCGGAAGACTTGGCTACAGTGATCATCATCATCATCGGCGCAACAACCGGGATCCGGTCCGGGCCTCCTTCAACAAGTTCTTCCATACATTACGATTGCGCAACCCAAGGCTTCGGGCGTCCTGGTCCATCCTTCCAACGCAAGCAAGGTCTGCCACGATGTCTTCTACCCTAAAATGAACTGCAAAAGACTTTCCAGGCTGATCCCTCTTCGCATATGCAACAACATCTGCTTCGAGGTAAATTTAATACAATTCATGATTGTATCTTCACCGGATTTGTCCTCCCTCGCACACAGGGCCAACAATTTCCGTAAGACTTTCCTCTCGACCGCGGATCAGAGATCAGAGTGCCTTTTTGTAAGCACTCTAATTTGTATGTGAATACTGGGTTCTTGTATAGCAGCATCTTGATTTTTATGGTAAGGTTCCTGGATTTATAGAGCCTTGACAGACTATAGTTAGTCGGTTCTGTTGGATTTTAACAACCGCCCGCGGATTTTTTTCTCCATATTCTTATCAGCTGCTACTTTTGACCCAAGTCATCGTTTTCCTCTGTGGGGCATGCTCAAAAGCTTTTGCCTGCGCCTGCCTCCAATGACGAATCCACATCCAAATAAGCGCTGTTTTTGTTGTGTTTAGCAGTTGCCATAGTAGATATCGCAGTTTTTCATCTTTTTTTTGCCCGGCCCGTCCCATCGCATTTCTTGGATGGCGGTTATGTCTGCTTACAGCAGTCAAGGGCCTTCGCTAGTTGTTCGGCTGCATGTGGTCTGTTAAGGGACCTAACATTCCACGTACTTATCCGAAATTCGTTGTCCTTATTTCGTTTTATCCGAGGCTTGTTGTTGCTTCGCAACTAGTTGTTTTTGGTGTGGCCGGGAAGTTACGCCGACGGCACAGCCCCCAACCTGGAGGACCAGGTCCTTATTTTGACTCCAAGGACGAATAGCCGGATAAACCGCTCCTTATAGGCCTGAGCTCCGAAAACTTCGTAGTAGCCCATATAAGGTGTTCAGTAAGTAGTTCAACCTGACTGAAACTGTAGACGCCACCGTTGATTCCATCTAGAGAATTCTTCCGCTGCCGCCTGGATGCAAGGAGCAGTGCCTTAGTGGTAACACTTCTCCCCCCCCCCCTTCCCACTCTCGTTTGCTGCCACCAACAACTTTCCAAAGGGGTTGGAACCCAATCTCCAGTTGAGGTACTAGGCACCCGATGTTCACCACGTGGAGGTGAGAGTAGGGGTAATTTGCGGGTTCTTGTACCCACACACATATCTACCCTTTGAACATCAAAAGCCGTATTGCCGGTCATTAAAAAGCTTTCAGTCCTCAAGATATTTTCTTAAGCTGAAAGTTAATCAGCGTTTCCATGACCTTAGAAGACGCGACGTAATTGCAATTGGTCGATAGTTTGATGGAGAGGAGGATTCGCTTTTTTAAGGGACAGGCTGGACAAATACTGTTTTCCATGCACTCGGAAAAAGCGTAGAGGAATAGGACAGATGAAAAAGCTTACGCAATGGTTTTGCCAGCGTTGAAGAACATCTCTTTAGAACAATAGTGGGGATACTATTCGGACCAACGGATTTGTAAATGTTAAGATCATTTAAGACACTTGCAACTGAACGAGTGCGCGGAAGAAGATTGGTCCCATAATATCATTTACGTTCTCAAGTACAGGGGGATAGATAACACCTGCCGGAAGCATTGAGTTTGCTGCAAATAGGCCTGCAAGCAGATCTGCTTTTTCTTGGGAAACGACAGCAGGTGTATCGTAAGAGACGAGCTTATGAATCGATGATGACGAAGAATTCCGAATGTTTTTCACAAAAGACCAAACATTTTTACTTCCTTTGGGACATTGAAGAATTTTTTGATGAATTTTTTTGCTCATGTAAAATGAGAATAAGAATATGAGCATTGTAGGCCTTCCTAGCTTGTTGAAGCTTTTTTCCGGTTTTCCTCGGTAGTCTTGGCTTTGTAACAACGGAAACTTACATCTTTCAACCTAATAACCTCTTTGCAGCTCGCATCGAACCATGAGTTATCCTTGCGTTTGATACTTTTTGACCTATTCGGGATGAAATTTCTCATTCCTGAAAGAACAATATTTGTTACCATATCTGCACTGGAGTCTACGTCACTACCAAGGAAGCAATCGATTTGACACCATAAATCTTATTATAATAACACCAATAAAAACAAAATACCCTCACAATGTACATCATTCCATTAGACAAAACTATGGTCTAAAAATATATTTAGAAATGTTGTTTCCACAAACATTATTAAGTATTATTTGCCCGAAATAAATTTTCCCATCATAAAAATTCCAACCGACTCTGTTTCCAAAAAAAAAAGCAAATAGCCCGTCATAAAGTGTCAGTTTCTACATCAAAAAATAAACTTCAGCTAACAATAAGTTAACTTGTCCGCATAAAACCCAAACAATGCGAATGGAAAATTTGATGGAATGTTAACCTGATGAACCGCCCAAAGAACCAAGGAGCAAGGACCCTCACTGGGAATCCTCCTGGAATTATTGTCTTCAATGGTGTCCGCATAAAAATTCTTTTGAAATTCTTTCTTCCTTTTTTCTTGGCTTTTCTGCTCTCCGTTGTCTGTTGTTTTTTTTTTTCTTCCAAAATTACCATAATTACAATTTTACATTCATTTGTCGCTGATAAAAAAACTTTTCCTCATCCCTCCCACAAGAGGGCAATGAATGATCATAGGTGGGTGAATTGGATAGATGGCATCACCACCCCAAATGTGTTCTGTTCTGTGAAAGAAAAGCTGTTATCATTTTTTGAAATTTTATTACACTTAATTTATGCTCCATAAAAATGCGAGAAACTTTCTCAAGTACGAATTGTCATCTTTGTGAGTCCCTGTCGAGGTCCATTTGCAAAAAGGGCGCGAAGGATATGGGTGTTAAACAGGCTCAGTCAACAAAGAAACAGGGCCAAAAATATATATAAAAATGTACCCCATGGGAAGTGCGGGGGGTAAATAAGTGAAAAAAAGAATCTGAAAACAAATTTTTTGATTTATATTTGCAATTTTGCAAAATTGGGAACACAATGGAATTTAACTTTTTCTAATACCAATTTCCCTTGTTGCTCTTGAGGTGTGTGTGGGCTTGAAAGAATCGTAGTGAAACCGTAGCTCCCTTATAAAAGAATAACTTTTTGAATTTAAGTTACGACTTGAATGACAACACAACAAAAAGAATTGATGCCCAAATTATGTAGGATGGTGGGAGAGCTTAGAGGGTAGTAATTTAGCAATAAGAAGTTTCGAAGAAAATTTAAGTTTCGCCATTAAGGTAATTTCGGTTTTATGAATTTGTTTCAATTTTTTTGGGATGGTGGTGCAAAGAAGTAGGTGTATATTTATTTACAATCCAAAAATGTTATACATAATTGTATTGAAACAACTTATGTATGTACGTTTTGCTAGACGTAGTTTACAAAGTTGTCGTTAAAATTAAAGAAATCGATGATGATGATCATAACAATTAAAACTAAATTTTTGATTAGTTTCAAAAACATTGACATTTCAAAAAAAATTTGTTCAGAATTTTGGTATACAGAAATAATTTGACGACCCATATCTTTTTAAATGTAAAATTTTATAGAAATCCAATTAGCCGTTACCGAGAAAGTCGAAAAATAAGAAACAGTTATTTGAAAGGTACAGTTAATAGACTTTTCGGGTAAAATTAGTTAAAAAAAAATTGGCACATACATTGGAAAGCAAGATCTTTGACAGAAACAAGTAACATTTACGATGAAAATAACACAGTTTGAACTTATGAAAACTATCAAAACCACAATACTTAACGGTTTGTAGTAAAACTGAAGTACGCCATCACACGTCTTAAATAGTAACAAAGAATTTATGAAAAATGTATTTCGAAAATTCGAGGACCGGTTTTGAAAAAAATTCTTTTTTCGAAATGTTGGTATGCAGTTTTTTAGAATTTATTAATATACATGTGATTATAAAATTTAAAATATTTTTTTTGATTAGTTCAAAAAAATATTGATTTAAAAAAAAAAGTTTTAAATATTAATTTTTATTAGAAAAAAAGTTATTTAAAATTTTAATATTTAGAATTAATTTGGCTATCTAGATCTTCTCAAATGAAAAATTTGACAGAAATCCAAGGAGCCATTACCGAGAAAGCCCAAAAAAAAAAACAAATATACGAAAGGTGTTAATAGACTTTCCCCGTCAATTTGGTTCGAATCAAATGATAGCTAATACGAACAAACAAATTCTCAAAAAAAATCATCAAAATCGTTGGAGACGGTTTCGAGAACAATAAGCTTTTCCTTAACGGTCATATGGCAGGTACCGTTATTGTTATGCCTAAAAATAAAATGCCAAAATGGGGGATGCCAAAACAATCACACACACAAAATTTGAAGATGATCGGTTAAGCCGTTTAGGCTGTAGCTCCTTATACACCCTGACAGACAGACAGACAGACAAACATTTTTCTCAATCACTTTTTTAGACTTCTCTATGATCGTAATTCCATTTTTCATTGTTATGTGAATTTTTTTTATATTCACTAATCCTAAACTTGCCTTATAGTCCCTATAATCGCAAGTAGAAAGGATAGGCAATACTTACAAAAATGCTCTTAAAATGGTGGAATCGGGTAAGGTGATATGTGGCAGTTACATTTATGATAGTCAGACGTGATCAAATTAAATTTTCATTCTGCGTAAAGTGATCACAAACGAAAATTCAAAATGTGGCATCCCTTGCAGTTTTCCACTGGAATCTGGAATTTTGTTTTTTGAAACTTAGATATTTTAGCCATTTTATTTTATTTGTTTATTTATTATTTAGAAAAAAATTAATTTAATTATTGCGCTCTGCAGTTTGCGAAATACACTGATGCTCCATGTAACCGTAAATCTTTAAACATATATATCGTCGTCGTTGTGCCATCACTCGCTCCATCTAAGAGAAATACAATTACATAATTGAAATACAAAAAAAATAAAAAACAAAGAACCAACGACAGTTCACAGATTTCGCCTCTAAACAAGAGAAATTATTCGATGAGCTACGCTGTAAAGAAAACCAAATAAAATATATTGCGCGTATTTGCTCTTATATGCGGTCACAGCTTCAAATAAAATTTGAAAAATATTAAAGGAACTTCAAAGTTTTTATTCGATTTTTCTGACTTTTGATTGTTTGAAGAAAGTACGTAAAATAGTTTTTAGCGGAAAAAATAAAAAAATTAATAAAAAAAAATTACATTACGATTTGTGATTTGTGAGCGGTTTTTAAATAAAACGATTTTATTTTGATAAATTTTTTTCAAAAATAAAAACATAATAATTTAAGAATGCAAACTTAAGCAAAAAAATAATCTACATTTAAAAACAAAATTAAAAAAAAACCATACACCCGTTTTCAAAATATTGATTAAAAAAAATTAAGCAAATTATTAAATATACAAAAATAAAGTTTTCGAAAATATTTTAAAATAAAATTACTAAGGCTACCACCATCTTCCTGAATACCAATTTTGATTGAAATCGGATTACCAGTTTTCGAGAAAGTCGAAAAAACGGTTCTATGGGAGGTACCGTTCTTAGCCAACATTTAATTTTTTTTTCACCAATATATAACGGTCATCTACAAAAACACACAGATTTTTTTCCATAAAAAATTCTTAGAGCCGTTTTCAAGAAAAAAAAGCTTTTACATAACGGTTATATGACAGGTACCGTTAATATTTGAGCTAAAAAAATGAAAAGCCCTCTGTAGAATTTCAAACCAACCTTATGTTCCAAATTTGAAGACGATTGGCGTAACCGTTCAGGCTGTAGTCCAAAATACAAATGAACGTACAGGCAGACAGATAGAATTTTGCTAGTACTCAAATATGTTTTTTTCATCATAATGTCATGTTTAATTGTTAATAAAAAATTTTAATCTGCACGAATGCATAACTTGAATTATTGTATCTATAATCGCAAGTAAAAAAGTGAAAAAATCACAACACTTAACGGTTTTCAGTAAAAATGGAGTACCCCACCACGTCTTGTTTTTATAATCACGAATTTATGAAAAAAATATTTAGAAAATTGTAGGACGGATTTTGATAAAATACTGTTTTTTTATTTTTATTTAAAATTTTTTTTTTTGAAATTTTGGTATGCAGTTTCTTAAAGTTTATTCCTTAATTTATGAATCCTGAACTTGCCTTATAGTACCTATAATCGCAATTAAAAAGAATTAAGATCTTAAAATAAAAATTGGCTCTTTCTTTTGCGAAGAAGCAGTCGTTTTCCTTGTTGCAATATTTGTATATTTTGGGTTTTCCGTTTCCCTTGGTGTTCAATATGAAAGTAACAGCTATATTGCAGTCAAAAGAAAAAAATCTCATAAATGTGAGAGTCACCTATGAGAATCAACCTACGCAGGCTGAATTTGTTGATCGTGGTAATCACTTATCATATATCACCTAAGCCGATTCCACCCAATGCTTCTTCGGGCTAAGAAGGCTGTTATACCATTTACATTTAAAGCAAATTATTTGAGGTTTTATGAACATCTGGTAACTCTCATTAAAATGTCAAATTGAAATTTTGCTTTATTTTTCAAATAAATCGTTCTGTATGGAACTTTAAACCGATGTGTTTCACTTGCCAGAATTGAGAATACACTACAAAGGCAATTGAGTAGAAAAGCCCTCTTTTGTGCAATTAAAGTATTACTTTATAAGACCCTCGTCATTCCAGTCCTACTGTATGACGGCAGAGGCATAAAAATTGTGGATAAGAACAATTTAGATTTCTTAGAGAGAACAATTCTCCAGGTGATTTTTTGACCCCTATGCATAAGGGGCGAGTATAGAAGGAGAAACGACGAAAAACTAAAAGGACTATACACAGAGATAGACCTAGCCAAAGGAGTAATAATTCAAAGTCTCAAATGGAAACCAACATAAATGCTGCGGCCTTAAAGTTCCCGATTCCACCCCGGATGGACGGCGTAGTAGAGGAAGACCTAGACTAAGGGGGCGGATTCAAGTGGAATAGGACCTCGACCAACTTCACGTTTAAGAATGAAGGCAGCTAACTGGGACCGCCCGCACTGACTGGAGAAGCCTGTTGTCCGGAGCGCAGGTTAACCATGCACTGTACCTAAAGTAAGTTAAGTAAAGGTTCTTAAATAAAAACAGTATCTCTAGCCTCTTATAAGTGATACGTAACTTGCACACCATATATCAACAAGTCTTTATTTCATCCCCGCGTTACAACCAATTAGCAACTTTTTTGTATATTAATCCCATAAAAGCTCCAAAATATCCTTATTACTGCAATTACGCCTGCCCGTTTTGTGACCAATTTTTACGCATCTTACCATCTAGAATACGTAACCCGAAACAAAACAAAACAATATTAACTTTTAGCATCTTACAACTACACCAAAAATCTTACCGCTTTTATTTACGTGACAGGTAATGCTTGTGGGCTTCTTAAAGGGCAAGTAATAGATTTAAAAGGAAATCCACTTCCAACTTGTATCCATAATCTTTAAAAAAAAACGGGGCTAGAATGGGTCGCGCGTACTCGCCTATTCACATTGGAAGGCAAGGTCTTTGATAGAAACAAGTAACATTATCGTACAAAAATCACACGTTCTGAACCTAAAGTGTCAAAACCTGAATACTTAAAGGTTTTTAGTAAAAATGAAGTACGTTTCCACACGTCTTAAATAACATAGAATTTATGAAATAGTTTTTAAAATATTGAATTTTGAAAAAAAAATTAATTATAGGAAAAAATAAAAATTCGAAACTTTGGTATGCAGAACTAATTTGTCTACTTAGATCTTTTCAAATATAAATTTTTGTTGAAATAAATAGAAGCGTTACCGAGAAAGACAATAATTAAAAAAAAAACGGTATATGGAAGGTACCGTTTTTAGACTTTTGCCGAAAATTTGGTTTCTATAAGATAATACTAATAAAAAAAATTCTCAACAAATTTCATCAAAATCGTTTGAGATGAGAAAAATAAGTTTCCTTAACGGTCATATGGCCAGTACCGTTATTTTCAGCCCTAAAAAAAAAATTTCAATTTCCCCTCTGAGGAATGCCAAACGAATCACACACACCAAAAAAGATAATCGCTTAAGCCGTTTAACCTGCAGTCCTAGTATATGAAATCTATAGTAGCAGCTTCTAGTTAAGCGAGGTAGAGCCGCAACGTCGCTGCAATAGCTTTTTCTGTTTTGTATGGGTTTTGGAAAAAGAAATATAATGATGAAAGAGTAGGTTGTATGGTTTGTTGGAAAAAAGTCTTTAGTTAGAACGAGTACAAGAATAGGCAGAAATAATGAATAATAAGTACGAGTGAAAGGTTCAAAAAGTGACACTAGACCATATGGTATGGTTGAGAAAGGGAAACAAAAATTAGTGGATTTCCCTTTGATTTTTCGTAAACAAATCAAGATTGTGCGACTTCAATTATTTTTTGAATTTTGCATTTTTCAAGAAATTTAGTTTTTTCTGTATTTTCTGTATTTCTTATACTGACATCAATTACCAATGTTGCCATATTCGGATTTGACTGTTTAAAGTTTTAATGTATATTGTTCTATTTTGAACGTTATTTAAAAATAAAACTGGTGCCAGTTGGTACTATGTTGTTGGTACAATAGTATTTTGGTACTAGATTTTTAGTACTTAGTATTAGAATTTAGTACTATCGAAGTTTTTGTACCATATTTAGTACTATATTTAGTACTATATTTAGTACATATTAGTAGGTTTAGTACTATATTTCGTAGTAAGAAGTATATTTAGTAGTGAGTAGTAGATTTAGTACTAGATTTTTTGACGTGATAAGTGAAGATACTCTAAGGCAATAACATAGGTACAAAACTCTGCAAACGATGTGTTTTATTTGTAAAATATGTAAATAACTAGGTACTTCAACTCAAATTAAATTTTGCAGACTTAGCAAAATTCATATAATAATCAAACATGGTAACCGTTCAAAATTGTACAAAAAAACCAAACTAAATTTCAGCAAAAATCGTTAAAACGGTAAATTTCATCCTCTTTCCGTATCTATAAAAAAAACAACACCCAAAAAACATATCCTCACATTCCAGTCTAAATTTCTATCTTTCATTCTCTCATTATAGCTTATTCTAGAGAAAATGGTAATGAAATAACATGAAAAAGTGTTCATGGTTTGTTTCCTTCTGACTGCTATTACTTTATATACATCTTTGTCGTTCTGTCTTTTTCTAACATTGCATATGTGTTGAATACATATCCCCGATTAAAAGTCTACATTGCAGTCTCCACTCAGAGAAAAACTTTAGGGAGATGTAGACGAACTAGATGGCGCTAGTTTCCAGCTTTCAACCATTTTGAGTAAATATTTTTAGGAATACTTGACCAGATTTAAGACTTATGGACCATTCCTATAATGCTTCCAGAAGTGATTGCCAAGATATTTGTTTTGAGATCAAAAACAAGCAACACAGTTGTGCCCTTTAATTTTATATAGATCAGTCTTCTCCTACCAGGAATTCCTCCGCTCAGACTCACGAACTTGCCCCCCCATTCCTTCCACGTGACCTGAAGAATGAAATTCTTTTGGTTGTGCGTCGGATAGGTTGTTTGCAAAACTTTACCACAGACTTTAGCCCTCTCCAATTTCGACTTCTTTTGTGGGAAATGTCCTCATTCCAAACATAATCTCTTGATTTTCCCTCAGGTCAAAGTCTGCAGATTTGAGGGCATTCACATACAGTGAAAACGTATACACAAAACTGTACATATATTTGTCGAAGAAAAGAAGACACTAAAATTGGAAGAAAGTTAAATCGTTTCCCGGCTTCGTGCCACCAAAAAAGCGTGCGAATAAATGGTCACGTTCCAGAGGTTAAGCGCAATGCTACACTACACCGTACACTACGCCAGTAGGTGCCACCGCCATCACCATTCACGTTTCGTTGTTCCAGTCCGTCGTAGTCAGGAAAAAAAATTGGGAAAACTTTTTAATCGGGAATTACTCAGATGCTGATAAAAATCCTGCACGAATGAAGGATACCTACGAAGCTGGTCTCGACTCAGAAGCTTGGATGTGTGAAAAGACTATGCGGAGTGGGTGCAGATGTGTTGCAGTATTTTGGATAACTTTTGCCATTTTCAACATAACTTTAAATGGTGTGAAAAGGTTTTTTTTTAACTTACGGTTCAGGTCTCAGAATGTTTTTCGGCGGACAAAGGTCTGCGATTGGTTGAAGGTGGTGGCTCGTGTACGTGCTTGTAACTCAATGCAGGTGACACCGAATCGTGGTGTCTATAGCTCTCGTACTTATGGATAAAGTTGCAATCATCTTTAAGAGCCTTAGCTCAGTTCGACGGATATTCATCTATGCCTTATATTGATATATTGTAGCTTTTCAAGAAGTTTTTACGTGGGTATTTTGAGAAAATCATACAAAATTTGTGTGATAGTATTGTGGAATTTTGCTTTTAATAACTTTGTTGTAGCAAAATATGATAGAAGAATAGTTTTTTAAAGTTCTGAAATTTGATACATGGGAACTAATAGTACGGGCGGCGGCCGCGGCCGTAGGAACATCTATTAGTCCAGGAGCCCGGGTCTGATTTGTTCGTCAATGAAAACACTCGGTGGGCTTGAATTTAGATGTGAATTATAAGAATAAAAAGTCCAGATGGTCAGTCAGTTTTACCTGATTGCGAAGCGGCGGAGAGGGCGTGGTTGTGAAAATTTAGTTTTTGTATCTTTGGGCATCCCAAATATCATATCAAAAATTCGGAACCACCCGATCTTTGGTAGGGTAAAACCTTTATTTACTGGAGTAGATGGCAATATTGGTCACCTTTGAGCTCTTGCAAGCGGTATTTTGTCCCTCTATCTGGTTGTAAGCGGTACTTTTTAGACATTACCTGATGTTAATTAAATACCCTACCAAAGATCAACGACGAACAAATAAGTTTTTTTTTGCTTTTTTCATGTTTCAAGCACCCCCTACATCAGAATGTCCCGAGGTGCGCTATAAGCGGTCCATTTTTATGACACACAAGCCTAGGTTTAAAGCTTCATTATTATTTGAATAACGAACATATTGACCACTTTCTACTGTGGCGGGTTCCCGGATTATATGTATCTCATCAAGTCAATGGAAAATGTACAAATGGCAAATTACATACAATTTACAAAACCGCTGGTCGGACAGACTTTTTCTTATCCGTTTGGCGGTAAAATGTCCACTGCCGGTTCCGTTTTTGGTGCTGGTCTACCTCTTTGGGATTGAGTCAATGAACAAATGGGGTATCAAATGAAAGCTCAGACTGCCTTCATTAAGAATTTTCTGGTTGGACAAACTTAACATGGGCAAAACATGCGTCGGAACACTTTATTCAAAAAAAAGTTGGTTGTCCGTATAGTCGGTTTACATAGGTATGATAATTTTACGTGATAATGTCATAAGAAAACATTTATGGCACCAACACCAACATACAGCCCGTTAACTCACACCATATACCACTTATCACTTAAAAAAATCTAGTACTAAATCTACTACTAAGTACTAAATCGAGTACTAAAATCAGTGCACACAATAGAATGGTACAAATTTTTAGTACTAAGTACTACAAATCTAGTACCAAAAATACTATTGTACAAACAACCTAGTACCAATTGGCGCCAGTTTTATATTTAACTAGAAAAACATGTTTTAATGTGAAATGCAAAAATATGCGGACCAAACATTCACAGGAACGCTCCCTGGACAAAACTATATTTACCCTGTAAATTTCATTAAAATCCATTAGGAGTACCTACATACTCGACATACATACACATATACATACATCTGATGCTCGCCTGGTGCTCAGAATACGTTTGCGATAGATTTTGGTTGAAAAAGGAATAGTATCCCGGTTAGCGTAACGCGTTAGGGGGTAGCGTAACGCGTTGCTTTTCTTGTTGGCATGAGTCATGTTATTTCGTAGGTGTAAATTAATATTGAAAAAAGCGGTCGGACGCATGTTTGGTCCATAATTATCCGCACGTAGGTTTCCGGAACTCCTCGTTTTTTAAGAGACACCCATGTCCCCTATCAGATTCCGTGGCTGTCTATGGAATACTTTTTCAAAATCAACTATAGCACAATGTGCAAATCCCTTAAGGAATCACGATATTTTTCCATTATGATCCATATGCTTTGGATGGCATCTGTAGTTGATTTCCCGCGATAAAATCGGACTGGTTATCGGATAACCGTATTATATTTCGCAGTCGACCACCCAACACCCGTTCCACCATCTTAAGTGTGTGTGTGACATTAGCTCAATTGAATGGTAATTATCACAGCTTCACGCATCACCCTTCATCTTGTATATTGGGATAAGTTAACTTTCTCTCCATTGCTCACCGCTAAAAGTCTTGAGACGAGAACCACTAGCCCCCTAGCCACGATGTCTCCCAATTTTTTCAAAACTCAAAAGGTATCTCGTCTTGCTCTATCGCTTTCTCTTATTTTGGAGTTGACCGCCTCGCTAACCACTTCGACTGTGTCGTCGGGTACTTCATCGAAGTTAGGTGCAACTATTGGAAAGTAAGTATAGCCGGGGACTTTTCTCAGATTCTAAACCACATTAACCTGTATACCAAAAATCAGCCTGTAACTAATTGTTTCCTTTAAAAAAGCTATTCTTACTGGGCTATAGGCTCGCAATATTGCAGATGTACTTCTGATTGTTTGATGTGCGAATACGAGCAGTACAGGGTGTGTACAACTAAAAATACTCCTTTATCCCACCCGCAAGGTAAAAGCTTTCCATTTTTTCACTGCAACCGAAAGTTAAAAAGAAAAAACGTAAGCCATCCATACCCTTAATCCTACAGGATTAGTGTTCTGCATCACTTGCAAAGAGACCGTCCTCAAAGCTCAAACACTAAAAATCACCATGAAATATTCATTTACCACGCCGCCGTTCTCTCGAGCCGAGAAAGGACTGTTGATGAATATTTGTCACCTCTTCAGTTAAATGCACAAATTAATTGCACAGCGATGCTATATCAAAGCCAGACACCGCAAATGAATATAAAAAGGATACACAGAACGTGGGCAGTAGCATGGGGTAGACATTTTAGCCGTTCTTTTCCGGGCAATAACGTAGGGAGTTTTAGCATTGTGTTTATTTGGCTTGGTGGTGGATCAGATTTGTGAATACACCTCTAGACAGACTTTGGCAGACTAATGCACTAAAAGGTTTTTTAAGATCCAACTACTATTTTGTGTCTTTTTTCGGTGATGATAAATAAAGCCTGAAAGTGAAAAAATAACAGACATTTTGAATACAAACGTTCAACAAACTGACACTGCAGTTTTAGGAGAATCAAATCTCAAAAAATAAACACAAGTTTGTCCTGATGTAATACTTTAATGTGAATTTGTTATTGGCGAACAAATTTAGGATTTTTTTAATTATTATCAAAGAAATGACCAGTCGAATAACCAAGCATTTAACAATATTAACAATACGCTGCTCAGTGATTGCCTCGCCAGAGAATCCTGGAACTGTGTGTTTAGCTCTAACAATCCTTCAGTTGCTTTTTCGAGTTTTATAAATATTCTATATGTTCATTTAGCTTCCAGTAAATTTGTCACTCGAAAACGAAAATACAAGTATTTGAAACCATGTATATGAAAATATGCAGAAAGACATTTCTGATGAAATAAAAAAACATAAACAGGAATATTATAAACGCAAATTTGAAGAAAACAGGTTAAATCCAAATCAACAGTGGAACATTGTTAATAATTTATTAGGCAAAAATTATGATAGAGTAGACTTGAAATGCGTACAATTTAATGAAAATACAGTTTTGGAAAACGAGCTAGATATAGGGAACAATTTCAATATATTTTTTTAAAATGTATCTGACAGCCATAAACCAACATTATTAGAAGTTACAAGAGTAAATCAAGAATCTTTTAAAAGTAGCGAAATAATGTCGACCTTCTTTTTTAGTGCTAAAACTGAGGATGAAGTTTATCGTGTAATTGCTTGTTTAAAATCTAAGAGCTCCTTTGGAATAGATGTCTTAAGTAGCATAGTTATAAAAAAGTTAGCATCCTCACTGTTAGGCCCTTAACTTACATAATTAACTTGAGCTTTGAAAATGGAATATTTCCAGAGTATTTAAAAACAGCTATAATCGTTCCAATTTATAAAAAGGCAGCAACAAGACCCTAACTATTACAGACCGATATAATTGCTATCAGTTTTTTCAAAAAAAATTCGAAAAAATAATTGAAACGAGGTTGATAAAATTCTTTAAAAAATATAAAAAACTTAGTCCATTACAGTTTGGATTTATGAAGGAAAAGTCTACCGAAGATGATTTTGTCGACCACAAATTGCTCTTGTGAAAGCTATACAGATATGGGTTCAGAGATAACATATTAAATTGGTTCTCGTCATATCTCCAAAACAGGTATCATTTTCAGTGATTCGATACCCAGTTGGCCAGTTCAAGTGTGGGTGTTCCTCAAGGATCAGTTCTTGGGCCCTTACTCTTTATAGTTTATTTAAATTCAATTTTCCAATTGTCCTTGAACGTAAATATTATAGCTTTTGCCGACGACCCAGTCAGCAGTCTTATGCTGCTACTGTTGTTGATAATATTAGGGAATTAATGAACGTTGATTTATCTCTACTAGCAAACTGGTCCGCTTGCCACCAAATGGTTTTAAGCAGTAAATCTAAAGTTATGGGGTTCTCGTTGTCAAAAGAATTTAGAATCGAAAATGTCGGACTCCACGGTTTCGGTTGTGAATTTACAAATTGCAATGATTCTTGTATGTTGCTCGAATGCGTTCCTGAATTTAAATATCTGGGCCTAACTTTAGATTCAAAACTAAACTGGAAATCACATATCACGAATGTGAAAAAAAAACTTTGTACATTACCTTGAACAATATCTTTTTCTTACGTAAATTAGTCCCAGCTGATCTATTAACCTCTATTAATTATGCATTAACAAATTCCCGCCATGAATATAGCATAACCTGCTGGGGTTGTGCTTACATTAGAAATATACAGCCCCTTATTTCAGCTAAAAAAAAACTTATAAGAGTAATGCTACACAAAAGAAGATGGGAGTCATCTTTTCCTTTATTTAGATCACTTTTTATCTTGCCTCTAAGACATCTGTACGTATAAAAGGTAACAAAACTGTTTTACTTGCGAGGTGGTCATAATAACGTTAGAAGGAATGCTACTGCCTATACACTAAGGTCTGCTTACAATGTGTCGGTTCCTAGAGCGAAAACAGAAAACCTTAGACGTTCTAGTATGGCTATAGCTCCATATATATTCAATAAATTGCCTGCAGATATATGCAGAAACCTTGATCAATGTAATGGGTTCCTGAAAAATCTAAAAAAATGGCTTATATCCAAATCAAATGTGGAAGACTTAATTCAAGTTGTAGTTTAGTTTAATGAACTTCGATCTCACAAATTTCATAAGAAAATGTCTTACTTAATTAAACTGAATAATGTCATATACCTCATTTTAAATTCATACTTTATCGCCAAAATCATTAATATTTACCCCTGTAAAATCTTAATATCTGAAATATTTAAATTTGTCCTTATCTCTACTTTTTGTCCTTTTCCACAACATTCTCTCCAACACGACTACGACTCTCAATTTATAAAAACGTATATTAAAAAAGTGCTTTAAACACTGGCATCTTTGCCACAAAGTGTATGCAAGTTTTCAAATTCATAATTCATGGTTAACGAATCTGTTTTCTTGTTAAAAAAAGTAAAATAAAAATGATATACATATACAAACATTTAAATTTAAATTTATATATAAATATAAAAAAAAAAATGTTTGAATAGAAACAAAATGAATTCTTAGATTAATTATAAATTTGAAATGAAAAAAATAAATACAATACAATACATTATTTTTTTAATTATATCCCGGAAACGTCGAAATAAATTAATTTTTGCGATGAAATCCATTAACGATTTATAGTTATCTTCAAATATAATGTTTATAAACTGTCAACGGCCTTGGCTCCGATAAAGCATCGCTTCCCGTACCGGCCCAACTCCACTCGTGGGGGTGGGGTCGCTATCTTTTTACGAAAAGGTATTGATCATAAGGTCATATATAATAGTGAATATAAATGTGATCGCAGTGTACGCACAAGAAGCACCTCAACCTGCAAACTTTATTGCAGAGCTCGAAAAACTTTTCGAGTGCCTTAGTCTGCACTCGGATGAAAATTACTTTATTCTCGCTGGGGATTTCAATGCCAAACATGAAGATTGGGGAATTCAAATCCAAAATCCAAGGGGATACCATCTTTTTGATTGGATAGGTCGACACCATATTGAGTATAAAATCGACCTTCTTGCTACAGATAGACCATCGTTCCCAAGGAGTGGTGCTTTTCTAGATCTACTACTGTTAGACTCAAGACTGACAGTAACTGACTCTGTGGGCCAACAGACAAGAAACTGTTTACAGACGGTAAAATACGACAGTGACCACTGCGGACTTTCCGCCATCATACAGCTACCAAATGAACTTGTTGGCTCTTACAATTTTAGTAAGGAACGCTGGCCACGTTTCTCCAACATCCTGAAAAGAGAACTCCTTTCTAACGACATTGTGCCTCCAAATGACAGGAATCTATCGAACGTAGAGATCGACGGATACCTGCTTCAGATGGATGGTGTCATAAAACAAACGATGGACAGAACGATCCCACGATCTACAAAGAACATAACGCAACTGAAATGTACAAGAACGCGACAATAGACGCACTACATAGACAAAAAAGTGGCCCCCTGACAAGATTAAAACGCTTGTACAGGCGGTTTACTGACAGAAATGATCCGGAGATTAGGACACTGAAGTCTTCAATCAAAAATGTCAACTCGCTCATTAAACAAAACTATCGATTGTCTATTAACTCGTACTGGGATAACAGAATTCGAGCCGTTAATTCTAGCTACCCGAGTATGTTTCCCGAGATTAATAAAATCTTTAGAAAGAATACTCAAAATGATCTTCCGTGTCTTTAGCTTCAAAGAACGACAGACAACGAAAACATACTCCTGACCGCAGGAGTAGATCTGGGGAACGCCGTCTTGAACGACGAATTCTTTTTGGTCGAAGATCCATTGGAGAAGGTTGAGACAGTGGGTTCTGCTTTTCAGCAAGTATATAAGGTTAATGATTCCATTTGCCCGAACCACGACCTGGAGAACAGAGCTCTGTTGAATCACTTTTACCATCGAAATAGCATCACGCAATGGCGATCTGAGAATCTTGGTTTTACCGGATTCAATGAAGACAATCTGGCAAATGCCACCGTCGCCGAGCGAAATGGTCCAAGTTCCCTGCTCATCTCGAAGGTCGAACTACAAATGATATTCGCATCATTAAAGAAAAAGAAGGCAGCAGGAGTCGATGGTATACCCAATGTTGTACTACGACATCTCCCCGAGGATGCAATTAACATATACACAACACTGTTCAACAACGCGCTGAATAATGCATATTATCCAGTGAGTTGGAAGACAGCTGTAGTACATCCTCTCCCCAAAAAGGGAAAGGACAATTCCAATCCGGCAAATCTCCGGTCGATAAGTCTTCTTCCGAGTATCAGCAAGGTATTCGAAAAAGTTATCAATAGAGCTCTGTCCAAGTGGTCCGAGGACAAAAATATAATTCCAGACACCCAGTTCGGCTTTAAGGCGGGACATGACACAATTCATGCCGCGTCAAAGCTAGTATCTGCTGTCCAATGGAACAATGCTAATAATCAATGCACGGGTGCCTGTCTGGTTGATTTGGAGAAGGCTTTCGACACCGTATGGTTAGAAGGTCTTTATCTGAAGCTAACCAGATGGGGCATAAGTAAACCACTGCTATATATGCTCTGTGACATGCTTAATGGTAGAAAGTTTGTTGTCAAGAGTGGCAATGTAACATCTACCACAACATTTGATATTAAAAACGGTCTGCAACAGGGGGCAGTGAACTCGCCGATTCTCTTTAGTATTTACACCAGCGATCTCATTGGGAGTCTACCTCATGCAATTGCGTATGCCGATGATTTAGTTGCGTACAGAACAGGTCCAAAAGTTGAAGTCATCAGAATTCTCTTGCAACGTGATTTCGATAAAATTCAAAAGTACTGTAATGATTGGAAGCTGAAAATTAACTTCGAGAAATGTGAAACGATCCTGTTTAGAACCCCTTTGTCTGGGGCCCCTAGGGATACGAGAAAAAACTGGCGCAAGCTAGTGATCGCTGGGCCACATGGACATCCACTGGCGAAAAAAATGTAGTAAAGTACCTTGGTATCTGGTTGGATATGTATCTATATTTCAATCGACATGTAGAGGCTGCTCTGGCCAGGGCTAGGGGAGCTTTTGCCCTGACAAGACGGTCGTTTTATAGCAGCCGCCTTGATAGCAGGGTGAAAGTGATTTGCTACATGGCCCTTATCAGGCCGATGATTGCCTACGGATGCCCTGTGTTGTTCAACGTTGCACCATCTCAAATGGAAAAGATTCGGGTGTTCGAGAGACAGTGCCTTCGCACTTGTCTCGGACATTACAGAACACCAGAGTCGGAGTACAAACATAATTATTCCAACGAGGTTCTATACAACGGGGCCAATACAAACAGGATAGATAATTTTTTAATTAAGCTCATTCGCGGACACATAGCAAAGGCGATGACGTCAACTAATGGATAAATCTTCGGGGCTTACTACCCCCAAGATGAATATTTTGAAAGCACACGTTCGAGTGGTTTTATCCCGCCCGAGGCTTTCCTATACCTTGGTAGTCGAGGGCTGATTCAGGATAGATCGGCGGTTCCGTTGATCTACCACGTCGGCCGCAGAACAGTCGATAGGCGGCTCCTCTACGACCGGGACATAGTAGCTGGGAGCGAAGCAGAGCGCCTCCGTTTCAGTAGGGCCGTGCCCGACCGGGATCGGAAGGAAGCCCTAGATCAGGTCCACCAATTTTGGTGGCTTAGCTAAAACCCGATAATTTTCAGTCGGCAAAGACGAAATATCGCCTATGGCCGACTACATATATTTATTGTAGCTTTAAGTTAGGTAGGGCAGTTGCGGCGGCACCAAAAAAAAAAAATATATAAAATTTCAAAAAATACAAAAAAATATAAAAACACGAAAATCAAAAAAAGCTTGCTGTGGCTGTTCTAATTTTAAGTAATTTTAAGTATTTTAGGTTTATTTTAAGTAATTTTAAGTTTATTTTTAGTTTATTTTAAGTTCGTTTTTAAGTAGTTTAAGATAGATTAAGTTAAGTAGATAAAGATAAACCAGTTTTTTTAATTTTCTGGGAAAAAATAAAACCCGCTATAGATGAGATAAATTTAAGTTATTTTTAGGCCGAAAGGCAATTAAAATTAAGTTAGAGATTAATTTAGAGCGCCCGCATAGGGCCAGTAAGTTAATTAAGATGATATTTTTAGTTTTAAGACTTTTGTCTATCATTTAAGTAGATATAAGAAAAAAGTTAAAATAAAAATCTCTTAAAAAAAACGTTTGATGGCAGACCCCTTATAATAAATTTTTTACATAAGCTAATTTTCTAGCGTACAAAATAAAATCTAGCAATTATAAGACATGAATAAAAAATTAACTTTTAATTGCGTTTTAAATATGCAAATGTCAATGTGTATCGTACAAATTATTTATTTAACTGATTTTAAATATTGAACATAGCTGTTACCCGGCATGTGCCGGTAACAACAGAAAAAAGTTTTGTTTGTTTATTGGAAGAGAGGGAAATTTTTTTTATTTATTAACTTTCTATCTTAATGTTAAAAGAGAGTTTGAGTTTTTTTTTTGTTTGGTAGGTGTGTAAACATAATATAGCTCGTATAGTTCTTGGTTGAACCTTCTCCTCCAAAGCCCGTTAACGCAGATAGGGCCAACAATCTTCCGAAGAATCTTACGCTCGAAACGACTAAGGATATCTTCATCCGCTTTAGATAGAGTCCATGCCTCGGCGCCATAGAGCAGGACTGGGATGATTAGGGTCTTATACAGAGTCTCCTTTATCTTTCGAGAGAGGGCTTTGCTACTCAATTGCCTTCCTAGCCCATAGAAACAGCGATTGGCAAGAGTAATTCTTCGCTTTATTTCTGACGAGATGTTGTTGTCAGATGTTATAGCGGATCCGAGGTACACAAAGTCCCTAACTACCTCAAAGTTGTACCTGTCTATTGTGATGTTTTGTCCAGTTCGCCGGTGTTGTGTGTCCCTTTTTGTGGACAGCAGGTACTTCGTTTTGGCCTCATTGACTGCTAGTCCCATCTTAGCCGCTTCAGCTTCAATGCTAGCAAACGTTCCAGTGACAGCTCGCCGAGTTCTGCCAATGATGTCTATGTCGTCAGCGTATGCTAGCAATTGCACAGACTTGAAAAAAATTGTCCCACTACAATTGACATGCGAGTTTCTTACAATTTTTTCAAGTATTAAGTTGAAGAAATCGCACGATAGCGCATCACCTTGTCGGAATCCTTTTTTGACGTCAAAAGCTTCTGTGAGGTCAGTACCAACCTTGACGGAGTAGCGAGAGTTCCCAATCGTCATCCTGCGCAGTCGGACGAGTTTTGTGGGAATGCCAAAACCTGACATGGCTCTGTATAGCTCGTCTCTATAAATACTATCGTACGTGGCCTTAAAATCGATAAAGAGGTGGTGGGTATCGATTTGGAATTCTTGGGTCGTTTCCAGGATCTGCCGTAGCATGAACATTTGATCGATTGTGGATTTTCCTGGTCTGAAACCACACTGATAGGGGCCAATCAGGTTGCTGACGAAAGGTTTCAGGCGTTCACATAGTACGGCAGAGAGGATCTTGTAGGTGATATTCAGGAGACTTATTCCTCTATAGTTGGCGCAGTTTAGAGGGTCTCCTTTCTTGTGGATCGGGCAAACGATGCTGAGGTTCCATTCATCAGGCATACTTTCTTCTGACCAAACTGTAGAGATGAGTTGGTGTATGCACTCCACCAGGTCATCCACGGCCGCTTTAAAAAGTTCGGCGGGTAGTCCGTCGGGTCCAACAGCTTTGTTGTTTTTTAGTTTAGATATTGCTATCCTTACTTCATTTTGGTTAGGTGGACGGAAGTTTTGTTTGTCATCATCCATGTTGAATGGTTCAACGGTGAATTAGCTTTTTAATTCAATTCTTTTGTTGACATTATATTCTTCGTAGATAACATTGCTCAGTCACAAGGCCAATATTAAGAATTATAATATTCGATTCCAAAGGACTTGGCGGACGGCAACCTCAAACTACTTTTTTTTTTTTAAATATTAAAGCAAATGGTGGTTCTTTTATTTTCGTCTTATTTTTTAAATTTTGTGTGTTTTGTTTAAATGTTTTTGGAGTTTTTTGTAGGAAAAGCACGTGTAAATGTGATAAGTTTTAGTTTTAAAACACTTACATAAAGATTTGATAATATAATAATGTTCGAAATGAAATTAAGTCATTTATTTTGATACAATTTAATGTTTTATTAAAGCAATCAGTTTAGATGGCTTTCTCTTTTTTTCTGTACAGAAATTGGGCTCAAGACATGAAACATTGCGTTTTTTGTTCGAGAGGTAAGCTACCGTTGCAATTGTACGTCCGAAGGCTAAGGACGTGAATTATCGAACAAATATGAAAAGCTGAGGGTAGAGTCGTCAGCTAAACAGTTAAGTCGGTTAGAAGTACCAGACAGAAGATCATTTATAAAAACGAGGATAAGAGTCGGAGACAAAACAGAGCCCTGGGGCACACCAGCATTTATTTTATGGGAATCAGGCTTGAATCCGTCTAATACAACTTGTATTGAATGGTCGAGAAGATAGCTTCTCATCCAACCAACAAGAGTATCATCGATCCCAAAAGCACGCATTTTCGGTTAGAGAGCTTTACGCCTAACTCTTTCAAATGCCTGGGAGATATCAAGAGCAATAATCTTACTTTTACCAAAGCGATGTAAAGATTTCTTTCACTGTCCGGTGAGATAAGCCATTCAGATCACCAGTGAAATGTTTGCTGCGGGAGCCATACCGACGATCATGGAGAAGCTTTCGATCTTCGAGGTATTCCTTAAGCTGACGGTTAATCAGCGTTCCCATGACCTCAGAGAGAAAAGCCGTAGTGCTATGAGTCGGTAGAAGGAGAGAAGGATGTGTCACCTTTTTTAAGGACAGGCTGGAGAAATTTGGTTTTTCATCTTCTAGGAAAGATTCCAGAAGAGTAGGACCAATGGAAAACCTAACGAAGTGGCTTTGCCAGTGTGGAAGAACACCTCCTCAGAAAAATCAGTGGATTTGTATTTATCGAGATCTTTGAGAACTCTTGCTACTGTACGAGTGCTGAAAAAAAAATCTGTCCCATGGAAAAATTTATATTCTCAAGTACGAAGGGGCAACGTTGCTGTAAGGTAGCGTAAAGCTTGCAGCAAAATGGGCGGCGAGCAGGTTTGCCTTCTCTGAAAAGTAAACAATTCGTTTATTATTGTCGATGAGCGGTGGAACCGATGATGTTGAGGAGTTTTTAATATTTTTTTACAAATGACCAAAAATTTGTACTGCCTTTAGGACATTGCAGAATTTTTTGCCGTAATTTTTGGTCATGCAAAAATTTGGTTCTTTTAATAGCAGAGTTGCATGAGTTCCTTGCTTGTGCTTTTCCCGATTTTCCTCTATAGGGTTGTCTTTGTAAGATCGGAAACTTACTTCTTTAAACCTGATAGTTTCTTTACACTCAGATTTAAACCAGGACTTTTCTTTAGACTTGGTGCTTTTTTCTCTGTTAGGAATAAAATCATTCATCCCTAGAAGAATCACATTTGTGATCATTGGCATTGGCATCAAGGTCACTATTGAGGAAGCACAGTGACCAGTTAAAGTTTCGGACAAAAATATTCTTTCTCCTGTTGCCAAACGGTCCTGGTGGGGAATTTTCTTTAACTGGATGGGTGGAGGATGAGAAATTTGCTGAAATGACACAATGAAGTGCCAAATGGAGAAGTTACACTAATCGTGTACTTATCAGGGTGAGAAGTAAGAAAAAAGTCAAGAGTATGGGCGGTTTCCCCAGCAACATTCGGTATACGCGTTGGCACATCGATTGGTTGGGTAAGGTGATGTAACCCGGCAAAGAACTCGACATACCTTCCTTCGGGTGTCGCAATAAACATTTCAGTGCAAAGACAAAGGGAAACAATTTCCGAAATGGAATCAGACAGCGCAACACTCGTTACAAGTCGAATAATTTTCGAAATTTGGACTTCTGCAAATAAAACAATAATGAATGACATGCTTGAGAACAGTGAATTTTAGCCGTGTTGGGGCATTGTCCATATTGGGGAAGGCTCTGGCAAGCAATATCATTCCTAACATAGATCACGAAACCATGATGGGAAAAGAGTAATGGCACCAAGCTATACCCATGTAGAGCAAATTCTGATATAACAGTATTTACTCCAACCTGAGTTTCACTTAGTGCCTATATTGAACAGTGTAGACGTACACGTGGTTACATTATCAGAACACCCTCACATAATTTTGTAATAATATTAAACACCCTATGATAATGAAGAAAGATACAAAGTATCTTTCCATATACCAAATGTAATGCTCACACAATGATTCATAATTTCATTGACGATATCCGATATTATAAACATAAACTGCATATCAGCACATTTTGCCTTCAGTAACTTGTGTACACAAAGCATCTTTAATAATTCCAATAGAATTCTTGTGTCAGCAATTTTATTAAACAAAGAGCAGCATATGATCTTCAAGCATATTGCTGAGTAAACAAATATGAAGTATAAAAGGGTTTCTTCGATCACTTAGAAGTTTAGTTCTAATTAGTATTCCAACGTATAGCTGAAGATTTCCCCCCACCAGTGGTAAGGGATCTGAAGCTCATAATAAATTTATATTATTAAAAAAACACTAGTGTTTTATTTGATGGTGGTATTCAATTGATGAAAGACATCGTCAAATACAGGAGAATCTTTGAGTCATAATTGTAATTTCATCAAGTCGTGTTTTTCAAGCATAAAACTCTTATTATATTGCTAAACAATTCAATAATATTAAACGTATTTTTTGAATAACTCCAAGTTCGATATTCATGAATTTTATGTCCTATAAAATAATGATTCTATTGTTCAGCTGAAATAAATTCTCTAAATTTAAACTTTAAGTGCAAAACTCACTCAACAAGGCTTTTGATGTTTGAACAAAAATAAGGTCTGCCAAAAAATATATCCCACAGTCATATAAAATTTATTATCTGTTCTCGGAGGACATATATATTTTATTCATTCATTTATAATTTCCACCAATTTTTTTATTTTTGCTTACCTTATATTCTCGCAATATACTATATAACTAGTGATTGAATGAGGTCCTTTTGGTGTTTTTCGACTCAGGAAAAAAAGTCTTTTTAGTTGATTTGTTGCTGAATGTCTGCCTGGGCCTGGCTGCCTACCGCTCTGCTGGACTAGCGAACGAGCCTTTTACCTACTTCAGTATACCAGCCGCCAGTCTATTATTCCATACATGTATATGAACAACTCTAGTACTCGGCCATTCAATTTTCACGTCGATTGTTCCTGGACGGATTTTTATTTATTGAAATTGCCGTAGAGTGTCAATTGGGCGGTGTTGGAGAAAAGGACACTTCCACTGAATTTATACTGCAACAATACTGAATCAACAAAGAAAAAAAATCTGCATAAACCACCTCACAGACAATTAATTGCGCTTCTCGCCACTTTAACACGCACCTTTATCTCTCCCTAAATTCAATATTTATATGCATGTATGTATGTAAAAAAAGGTTGACAAAATAAAAGGTATTAATCATAATAACGTCACAAAAGTAATTTGACTTCGATGCTACATCATATTTTGGTCCTGGCAGTGAGGCTAAAATTCACAAAATATTGTGTTGATTATATTCCACCTATACGGTTTTGTGGACGATAAAAAAATCCTTGAATCCCTTCTTTTTTCTACGGCAAAGGGACTTCAAACGTTATTTAAAATCACAAAAAAAAACCTACTTTAAGGATTTGTGGTGGCTGGAGTTGGGGTGGTTGTTGATTTGCTTGCACTTTTCTCTAGGCGACTGTCGCACATACAAAGCAAGCATCTTTAGCCGGATTTTTGTTTTGTATACTTTTCGTCCTTGCCGGATTTATCATTCCATGAAATATTCAATAGGATATAAGAAAAATATACCGAAAAGGTCCCACTCACATCGCAACGGATGATCCGCTTAACGTTTTATGAAGGCTTTCTTTCTGCTGCCGGCCTCGGTTGCTGTAAAGGAAAGCGGTTCCGGCGCGGCGTTGGGGCTAAGGCTTAGCCCTTATGGCATAAGAGTATAAGGACTTGAATCCTTACTTGAAGTGAATTGCCTCAACCTGCTGTTGTAAAGATTATATACTTTGGCCCACTGTTGTGCATACGCTAAAGCTGGCCGAATATAGGTGGGGGAGTTGTTGGGATGTTGGAGATTTGGCCTTTGGAGACTGTGAGATTCAAGGGAATGAAATAAATTATTCAAAACACAAAAGGCTAATGGCAGGCGAATGTCCCTTTTTCGAGCTTTTATGTGCCATTCGGAATGGAATTGACGATACAATTCCGCATTTTTATGCTGCAGTGGTGGAGGTGTCAGTTTTAAGGGCATTTGGGCTTATATGTCTGTGATTATTAAAACAGCTTAAATGTTGTCTCGTAAAACAGAGTGCTATGAATTAAATTTTAATGTTTTACGAAAACACCTTGCTAGGATGTTCATTGTGCCCTTATCCGTATTTTAAACTTAAATAATACTCAACACACAACAACAAAGTTATTGGTTTGATCAAATCGTCACTGGAAGGACAACCCAACGAAAGTCATTGAATGAAAACTGTAATGTCAAAAAAAGTAAGGAAATTGTAAAATAAACTATTTATACATATATAAATATACAGGGTCTTCCAAATTTCGACAGTTGATATTGCTAGCGGCCATCTTGTTGAAGCTACATCTGTCAAATTGGCTGTCATTTTTACTTGCGATTTAGGTACTAAAATGCAAAAAAAATCTAACAATCAGACATGACATTACGATAATAGAAAAGTTGAAAAAAGTGGGTCCGGAAATTCCGTCCATCTGTCTGTCTGTCTGTTCGCGCCTCTACAGCCTGAACGGATGGGCCGATTTGCTTCAAACTTGGTATTTAGTATTTATTAAGTAGTATCTCGGGGGGTGTTTTTCATGTTTGCTCTAGATCGAAAAATAACGGTACCTGCCGTACATTTTTTAACAAAAAGTTTGATTTTCTCGAAAACGGTTATAACGATTTTGATAAAACTTTGAGGGTGCTAATTTTTTACAATAATACATCTTTCAGTTAGAATAAATTTTCAAAATTTGTTCTATAACGGTACCTCACATATAACCCGTTTTTTCAAATGCGGTTTTATCGTAAACTATTATCCTGATTTCAATACAATTTTGCACACAGGACATTTAATAAATCAAATAATTTTGCATTTCAAAATTTTCAATAACTTTTTTTTCGATTTTTTTTAAAAAATTAAAAAAAAATTAGTTTTCGAAATATTTTGAAAATGTGTGGATTGAATTTTTTTAAATAATTTTCCCAGATGAAACCTACAGATGGTCTTATAATAACATACTAGAAAAAAAAAATTAAACATTTTTTCGAAAAGTTTTTCAAAAAAAACGACTTTTTAAAAAAACTGGTCGAACGATTTTCAAATTTTTTTTTTATTCGATAGACATTTAGTTTTCAAATTTTATTGCGTACTTAGTTTTTCCAAGGATACTCTGAAACTAATTAAAAAAAAATAAAGAATTTTCTAAAAAAAAACATATTTTTTTTTATTTTAATAGACGTGTGGTTTTCAATCTGGCAATACTTTTTTCGGAGTTGTTCTTTTTGACAGCTGTCTCTTGATTTATTCTCAGTTTGGTTTGCGATTTCATAACGAATAGACTTATTCCTGAACAAAGTTTGCAAATTGTGCAAATTTATTACCAAAATAATAGTTCGTTTCGGTGGAGCAGAGTATCGAAGAAAACCCAAATGAGTCCATCCGCCATCGCGCGCGGAAGGATCTTTGTTTGCAGGCTTAGAAAATCCAACTCGTTCAAGAATTAAAGACGAATGCCCATCAAGGGCGTCACACGTTCGGTGAATGGGCCCAAAACGAAATGGCCACCGATCCAGATTTTCACAAAATTGGGAAAATTGGGCCTCGGCTGTAATTTATTCGAGCCAGCCACGGCGGCCACTTCCCCGAAATCATTTTTAAGAACATAATGCAAACACTTATCTTTATAATTAAACTAGATTCTTGGCCATAACATTAAACTATATGCGTTTTATTTCTTCTTGAAAACCTCACGTCTAAAAACACACCCTTTATATACATACATATACAGCCACTAAGCAATTATCTAGCATAAGAACTAGTTCATGCGACCCAGTCGTGCATTTTACTTAAATTTTATTCGACGATGAGACCGCACATATTAGCAAGTACGTGCGATCCAGTCGTGCAATTTATTTCAGTCTGTTTTGCGAAATTACCATGTATCTTCTCAAGCCTTCAACAACACATGCAAACGAAAAAATTGTTTTATCAAAATGGGTGTTCTGTTCGGGCAACGTTCCGCGCGCTTCGCCCATTGTACGGCCGCAATAATCGTCCTACCGAGAGGACTGTTCGCAGTGTGGGGAATAAATTTGAGTCCACTGGTTCGGTAAACAATCAACATCCGTTCGTCGACGAAACGCAAGATCTGCCGAAAATATTTCCACCGTTCGTGAGAGTGTGCAGAAGAATCCGAGACAGTCGATTTGGCGTTGATCACAAGAACTCGGCCTTTCGCAGACTACAATTTTTGCGTCTTGACTTAGGCCCGTACCTAGGGTACAACTTTACTTGAAACAAAAGGAGGACGTCTAGTGTGTTCCAAAGCAGCGAATTTGTACGAATTTTTACGAATTTCTTCGTAGAAACTAGCAGAAGAGAGCCCTCGAGAAAGAGAACTAGTTGCATGAAAATACGTCGAGTTCATAAATGTAACAATGCAGAATCACCGCAAAACTAAAATTGTAAAAAAATGGTACCGTTTGTGTGAATTTTTAAAAAAAAATTTGATTATTTAGAGCAAACGTCAACACTTTTAAAAAAATTAAAAAAAACTTTCCAATAGACGGTATTTGGATGGAAAAATTGAACTTGAATTTAGCAGTGATGCCGCAGTTTTACATTTATGAACTCGGCTATAGTTTTGTATTCAGTTTTTCATCGATCTAGTTAACATTTTAATCAATAAAATCTGTTATTCGTCGTCGACAGGATCCTTCAAAATAATATAAATGCATTATCGTGCCGTCTTTAGTTATATTATTCCAAAAACAAATTGTTTCTTTTATACATAAATATTTATGTTACTCATGTTTGGTATTTCTATTAATAGCCGTGTTTTATTGGTAAACATAACCTTAATTTACAATAGTACTGATTTTTTTTTTTATAAAAATTCTTGGAACCGTTTCCGAGAAAAATAAGGTTTTACTTAACGGTTATATGACGGGTACCGTTAATATTTGAGGTAAAAACAAATTAATAAAGTCCTCTGTAGAATGTCAAAATAACCTTATGTTCCAAGTTTGAAGACGATTGGCCAAACCGTTTAGGATGTAGTTCAATATACATCCGTACAGACGAACAAACATACAGACAGAATTTTGCCAGTAACTCAAATAAGTTTCTCTATCATCCCAGTTTGATTGTTAGATTTTTTTTACTTGCGATTATAGGTACTATAAGGCAATTTATTGATTCATGCGATAAAAAAATTCTAATAATCAAACATGACATTACGATGACGGAGAAATTCCGTCTGTCTGTCCGTCTGTTCGCACCTCTACAGCCTAAACGGATTGGCCGATTTGCTTCAAACTTGGTATACTTAGTATTTACTTGGTAGTATCTCGGGGGTGTTTTTCATTGTTGCTCTAGGTCGAAAAACAATGGTACCTGCCATACAATCTTTAACAAAAAGTGTCATTTTCTCGAAAACGGCTTTAATGATTTTGATAAAACTTTCAAGTTGCTATTTTTTTTACAACAACAATCTTTCAGTTTGAATGAATTTTTCGATACCTCTCATAGAACCAGTTTTTTCAAATGCGGTTTTATCGTAAACCGTTATCCCGATTTGAATATAATTTTGCACAAAGGAGGTCATTTATAATTCAATTTTTCAAAATTTTCAAAAAAATTTATTTCGATTTTTTTTTAATTTTCTAAAAATAAGATTGGTTTTCGAAATATTTTGAAAGCCGGTTGATTGATTTTTTTTAAATAATTTTCCCAGATGAAAAGTACAGATTTTTCTTATAAACCAAAAAAAAATATTAAATATTTGTTTTGAAAAGTTATTTAGAAAAACGACTTTTTAAAAAAAATGATTTTTAATATTTAGTTTTCAAATTTTATTGCATACTTAGTTTTACTGAGGAACCTCTTAAACTAATTAAAAAAAATGAAAGAATTTTCGAAAAAAAAATTATTTATTTTATTTTAATATATACACACATATGCAGCCACTAAGCAATTATCTAGTATAAAAACAAGTTCGTGCGACCCAGTCGTGCATTTTATTTAAATTTTATTCGACAATGTGACCGCACATATGAGCAAATACGTGCGATCCAGTCGTGCAATTTTTTTTTCTTACAAATGCATAACTTGCCTTATAGTCCCTTTAAATCGCAAGTAAAAATTGAGACAACAATCAAACTTGACATTACGATTACATTACAGCCTAAAGTGTTTGGCCATTTCATCTTCAAATCTAGTACATAAGGTTATTTTGACATTCTAAAGAGGTTTTTTTAAATTTATTTTAGCTCAAATATTACGGGACTATAAAAGGTCCCGTAATATTTGAGCTAATAGAGCGGTTAAGTAAAAGCTTTTTTTCTCAAAAACGCCTCGAAGATTTTTTATGAATAAAAATCAGTGTACTTCTGTAGGTGTGGTTTATGTTTTGATGAACAAAAAATTTAAGATTGTGGGTTTAACAACGGTACCCCACTTAGGACGGTTTTTTTTACTTTCTCGAGAGCTGGTTAACCGATTACAAACCAAAATTAATATTCAGGAAAATGTACACATCCTTAGTAATCTTAATTTAAAATATTTTCGAAAAAAATTGTTTTGTATTTTTAACAATTTTTAAAATATTTTTTCGAAAAATCGATATTTTGAAAACTTTTTTGTGATTTTTTTTAATTTTATTTTTAAGTGTGGGTTATGGTTTTGCTTAAGTTTGCATTCTTTAAATATTTTTTTTTTGATTTTTGAAGAAAAAGTTGTGAAATAAAAACCGTTTTATTTAAAAACCGTTCTTACGGTTTTAAAAGAAAAAAAAATACACTTTTTCCATTTTTCAAAGAAATAAAATGGCAGAACACTGTACGAATTACTCTCTGTGGAAGGATATTAATGGTGTTAAAAAAAACCAAGTTACAATTAGCACCAATTCGAAAAAAAAAAAACAATAGAGATTGGGCTAAAACAGACAAAGAAAAGGCAGATCTGTTTGCGGATCACCTCTAGGAAACTTTCAAACCCTTTGACGGTGAGGAGTTGTTGAATGAACCCGGTGATACTCATTGGACCTCTGAAAACTTCCGGATTCGAGATGTCACTTTTTCAGAATTTTTAGAAGCTATAAGAAAGCAAGAAAAAAAAAGCTCCCAGATATGACTCGATAAATGCACCCATTCTTGAAGAGTTACCGAGAAAAGCAATCACTAAAATCCAACGTCTGATTAATGCCAAGTTTAGGCTTACATACGTTCCACGGCAATGGAAATTAGCCCAATTCATTATGGTCCCAAAACCAGGCAAAACTCTTAATGAAAAGAAGTCTTACAGACCAATATCGTTATTACCAATCATTTCTAAGTTATTCAAGAAATTATTCCTTAAGCGCCTATTTCCAATTGTAGGAGAGAAACCGAACACCAATTCGGTTTTAGAAATAAATACTCAACAATTGATCAAGTATGCAGAATAAAAATGAAATTGAAAAATCCCTAGAGGGAAGAAATATTCTTGATGTTTCCCAAGCTTTCGATAAGGTCTGGCACGCCGGCATAAGATATAAATTAAGACAGGTTTTTCCGAAACAAATATATTATATTCTGGAATCCTATCTGGAAAACACACTTTTCCGAGTGAAACAAGGCACTGAATATTCAATTTTTATAGAAATAAATGCTGGTGTTCCACAAGGAAACGTTCTTGGCCCACTGTTGTTCGTTCTTTATGCTCGAGATATACCTCAAGAATGAAGACGTCACGTTAGCAACATTTGCTGATGATACGGCCATACTTGCATCATTTAGCTCAATTGAAAGAGCAACTGAAAAGCTACAGAAAACTCTTGACAAAATAACAAACTTGACGAGGAAATGGCGCATTGTTCTAAACAAGTCCAAATCAACTCATGTTAACTTTACTTACAAGAATGTTAACAATCTACCCATCTTTATTAACTCTTGATGCTAAGCTTAAATGGAAGACGCACGTGAAAAAGAAAAGAGACGAACTCGGTATTAAGTTACGAAAACTAAACTGGCTAATTGGAAAATATTCCAATCTAAGTACTTATAACAAACTGCTTATCTACAAGCAAGTGCTAAAACCCGTGTGGACTTACGGAATACAACCTTGAGATTGCGCTAAACCAAGCCATATAGATACAAACACTGCAAACATTTCAAAACAAAGTCCTCAGAGCAATTGTTGGTGCTCCATGACACATACGAAACAGCGATTTACACAGAGACCTGTGCATGGAAACTGTAAATGACGAAAATAAAAAATCTGTTTAAAACACGTTTACAAGGCCACTGTAATAGAAGCATACAGCGGGCCTTTGAAGAGACAAATCTTGTACGACGACTTCGGAGACTTGTTAGTCTAAGTCCTTCTGTGTCAGTAAGATCCTTTCTCCTTCAAGTTGATTCGTTAGTCTGTTCACGTTTTCTGTAGTCTCGTCTTCTTCTTTATTTTCTTCTAATGGGATCAGTTCTCGAGGGCTGCGCCAAATCTTTGCCAACAACATCCGGCAAGACCTTTGATGATTCCGCGAACCCCTGTGTTGGTGTGACAGTGGGGTTGATGTTAATTTCGGTGGAAAAAAATTTCTTTTAGTTTTAGATGTACAAATAAGCAATAAGACACCATATCTCTTTAAATTGTGCAATCTAGGTTAAAATGAAAAAAATATAAAAAAATCAATTACAATAAAGATCAAATCAAATCAAAACACCATAAATACACACGAGTGAACTTCCCATATTTTCTGATGACGTGATTTTTGGAAAGTCTAGTTTGTTTATTATTAATACGCTTAATGCTAAAGTTAACATTACAATATTTATATTTTTATATATGTACCTACTTTAATATACTAAAATATCTTAATCGTAAGTTAATTGAATACAAAGTTTCAATGCCTGTGAAAAAATAAATTATATTTAAAGCTGTCATTTTAACAAAAAAAAGACCGGAGAATTTACCAAAAGTTTTAATTGATTTTTTAAGATGACTGTTCTCGCCATAATTTGATCGGCTGAATATTGTGTAAAGAGTCTAATTTCTTCTTAAACTTGTCCGACTCAAATTGAAATTTATTCGACTTAGAGCTGTTGATGATGAAATAGATCCATTCATTATTTTAGTTATAAATCAGATCTGCAAATATTCTCTATGAACAGGAAGAGATAAGAGGTTTATCAGTTGTAGTCTTTGGATGTATGCAGGTAATATAATTCTTTCAGACCAAGGAAGAAAACGAAGAGAAAATCGTAAAAATCTTCGTTGGATGCTATGGCACCCATACAACGGAACCATATTCAATGATTGGCCTTACAAATGAAACATAGAGAGTTTTGACAACATATGGATCACGAAACTCACCAGAAAATCTTTTGACGAAAGTGTTTTGTTTGCTTTTTTATGATGTGGTTACAGTGATCGATAAAAGATAGTTTTCGGTCTAATAGGATTCCAAGATCAGAAAAACTAGATAATTTACACAAATTAGACGAATTCAACACATAGTTATAAATATTTAAAAATAAACGATTATTATTGCACCATTCCCAAAATTTAATTAAATCTTGCTGCAGTTGTTCACAGTCTGCGCTGTTGTCAATTGCTCTAAATATTTTTACGTCATCGGCATAAATTAATCTCATTGAATGTTTAAAAACAGAACGAAGATCATTAATAAATAAAACAAATAACCGAGGTCAAGGATGACTTCCCTGAGGGACACCAGAATTTACATGTAATTGATGTGAGCGGTTATTCTTAAATACAACGCTGTGGTACCTATCCTTTAGGTATGAAGCAATCCATAAGACAAAGCCGTCGTTAAGTCCATTTTTTTTTAATTTGTGTAAAAGTATTTCAGGACTAAATTTGTCAACAGCTTTACTGAAGTCTGTAAAGATGCGATCTACTTGCAAGTGTTTTTCAAAAGCATCTATGCAAAATGTGGAAAATTGCAATAAATTAGTGACTGTTGATTTCTTTTTTACAAAACCATGTTGGTTTTCACATATAATAGAAGAACAATTACCAGATGGAACGTCACAGACCAACGATTCAAACAATTAAGGAATAGCGTATAATTTCCCTATAGGACAATAGTTTATAATTTAAACTTTTAGGACCTTTTTTTATGGATTGGCGTTAAAAAAGAGTATTTCCAGAGAGAATGAAATTTGGAACTTTGAAGTGGTTCATTGAAAAGAATAAATATCGGATAAGATAGGCAAGACACAAAGTTCTTTAACATATATGACGGTACACCATCTCGACCGGGACTGAAACATTCATCACGTTTTAAAATATTGTATGGAAACTTTGGAGATTGAAAAGTTTATGTAATTAAGATGTGTGTATTTTTGAGTATTAAAACAAATAATAGAGGAAGTGCTTTGCGAAGGAAAGTCTTCAAATGCACTTTTAAAATAATCCGCAAACATGTTAGATATTGTCTCTGGATAATGGCTTTCACAATCTTGATAAATCATTTTTGCTGGATAACCATCGCATTTCCGCTTTACATTAACGTATTTGCAAAATTTGTTGGGGTTCATTTTAAGCTCTCTTTCAGTTTTTGAAATAAACTCGGAATATAAGTAATTTCAATAGTTGATAAAGTCAATTTGCAGTTCTCTCTAAGTGTCTCTTCATTCTCAGATAAATTAAACCTCAACCAGGCCTTGTTTCTTTTATTTTTTAAAGGGTTTATATGCAAATCAAACCATGGCAGATTATTGTTAAATCTTCTAAGTTTTCGTTATGGGATAACTAAGAAGCAGTCAAACAAAAAAAAAAAACGCGAAATATTTCCATCAAAACTTAAATTTGAAAATAAGATATCTCAATTTTTATCGACAAGTAAATTAAACAACTGATTGAAATTACATTTTTTGAAATCATAAACAAGTTCATTTAGGTCATTGGAAACACATAAATTCAATGAAATAGTTAAGGCAGGATGTTGGCGATCTTGTTCCTTATATTTTTTAATTATATTCAAAGAAGTTTTTGAATAAGAATGCGATGGAAGTGACCTTCCAATATTTTAATATTTTGTTTGCTACGCCAACTTAATAAGATCGTGCTGCCTTACCCCACATCCTTGCTTAAGTTTCATCCATACATCAAACAAACTAAGACTCGCCCTTTTAACAAAACAAGTAAACAATTTATTTCAGAAATTATATGACTTGTCAAATCTCCTTTCGTGTATAGTTGTGGTATTTCCATAGCCACACCAAATTCTTCTTTCAAGACGAAACCAAGAAAACTCATCTCCAGCTTTTGTGGTTCATCATAAAACAGAAATATATCCTGACGCTCGCATAGTTCCTCCAGCAGCAGTAGAGAAGTACATCTAACTAAATTTCTCTCTCATTACAGCCATCTGCCCTCCTCAAAATGAAAACAGTTGAACTTCTTCACCATATTCGCCTCAAATTGATGGCATATTTCGTAGAACCCTGATTAGTTTGGCCCTGTACAAGAGGAGCTGGAGCATCACAGAACTTTTAACGAACTTTCACCCAACAAAATTTCCACAAAGTATGCATATTGTTTTTTGGGAAAAAGGAAAATCCTTGTGCCAAACAATGCGCACCCAAAACCTAGAGGTTTTTGGGATATGTATGGCTTTGGGGCTTGGCTATTGAAAGACCTCAACAAAGATGACGTGCAGAGACGACGAGCATAATGGCGGAGAAGAGAAATGCAGTACAAAGTCATCTCGGTTTAACCAGTTTTCGTTTCCTTATCGGTGTCAGAAAGATAGCAGATATACCGTACATATGAATATATCTACATAGTACATGTGTGAGTTATAATTTGGGAGAAAGGACTCTATGGAAATAGTGGGTGTCCAATGAGTTCTGGTTCTGGGAGTATGAATAAGATTTTGAAATGTGGGTTGACTTGGTGTGAGGTTAACGTTGAGCTATCATACAAGTTTTGGCTGGTGGCGTACATGAAATGCTCATGTTTTGGGCACTAAGCAATCAACTTGTTAAGTATAAGCTGAATATGTATACGTTAATTCATTCTTTTCGCTTAACGTTTTTTATTTTTACTGATTCCATTGGGAAATGGGGAGAAAAGAGGCCTTTAGGAAAATAGATGGACTTTTCAGTACTCATAAGCAATATGTTTTAATTTTGTACACTTCAGATTCTTTTAAAATAGCTAGCTAACTTATAGCAGGCTTATATCTATGATCAGAGGTTCTACATAAGTGTATGCTTTAGTTGGTGGTATTGGCCAGTATCTTTAGACACCCAAATCCGAAATAATTCAAACAAAAGAGTTCGGTGCTACAATGGCTTTGTTTGGGGCCCAATTGCCCAATACGAATATCCTAGGTTTTCCTTCTCTTCAGAGCTGTGTTAAAGGGGGGGGGGGGGTAAAATGTCCCCCAAAGATTATGTTTGTGGGTTTTCGCTTGTATGTTCTAAACTTATTAATATTTTCAAAAATGGTCTGAATAAATGTTATAGAGCATTTAATTCCGCTTCAAATGAAATCAAAACCATTTATCTTGGATTACCAAACTACATTAGGTCAAAGTTGGACCAATTTTTTAATATTTTTTTAGTTTTTCTCAAATATTTTTGTAAATAAACTCATTATTATAGAAGTAGTGCATACAAAAGTTGTGGAATTGAATTCTCCATAATTCAAAATGAAAGGTTACAGAAGACACGCCTGTTAAAACTACAAAACGGATCTTAATGAAATTTTGCACACATGTTATATAAGATAAGTCCTATAAATATTTCATCAAAATTTGGTTAAAAAAAATTATATTTTATATTATATATATTATATATTATATATAAACAATTTTGATGACATTTTTCAGAAATTTTAGGGTTTGTGCACAAAAAAATGTGTAAACCTGTACTACAAGACGGATTTTATTGAAGTTTTTCACACATTTTGAGATCAATCCTCTTCATATTTTGTCTAAATTTGGTAAAAAAATAAAACATTAAAAAAGTTATTGACATTTTTCAAAAAATGTAGGGTATGGGGGCGCAAAAAAAGACTGTCAAATGTGAACTACAAAACGATTTTTAATGAAATTTTGCACACAAGAAAAAGTTAAAAGTTCGTCTACTTTGGGCGTTGCGTTCATAAAGTATAACCCAACGGACGGACTGATGCTATGGGTCTGTCTCTTTAGACGTAAAACTTAGAATGCTTCACATGACTTTCTTAAGAGACCTTTTTTCAGCGCTCAGACCACTGTGCGCCGTTAGGTGCCACTCTAGTAATAATAGCAAACATGACTGAGGAGCTATTACCAATTAAAAGGGAGATTCGGTTTGAATCAACAGCCTTCCACTCATTTCATTTCGGGAGGTGTAGTAATTATTTTTGTTCTCACCTTATTTCTAGTGTTTGAATAGCTGTTGTACGGGTATCTGGACTGAATATCTATCTGACAGTGCAAGAACCACTCAAGATTAAAATAACGAGATATAGGTGCGGAAGGCGTGAGTGAAAAATTTATTTTCTGGCACGCGACCCTTCAACTCGCCCCTGGAGACGCAGTTATTTTTGCAAGTGAATTTTGGTGCAATAAAAATATTTACTGTTGTTATAGTTAGTAGTTATCTATATTAATGATTCCAGATCTAGACTCTAGCAAGAGTGGAAAATAAAAACCCGAAAGTTTGATCATTTATGATGTATTTCTTTTTTATTTTTATTTCTTCTATCATCATTTAAATTTAAACAATTCAACCATGGGGTACCTTTCGGCAACCTCAACAAAAGGGAAAATATAGGCAAAGGGATTAGCTAAAAACTCATGTTTCAGTGTAGATTTTAATAAAAATGCCTAATTATTAACAAAGAGGGCATTTAATTCGAATTAATAGAATAGAAATAAGGATAATTATAGCATTAAGTCAGGCACTCTGTAAAAGGAGAATTAAATCAGCTAATAAGCTTAAGCGGATACTGGCTCGGAAAGAGTGGTGACTTAATGCAAACTTTGAGAAGAGTTGATCAAAGTTATCGTTGTTCGATTAGATACATATCTTTTGGTACTTTTATTAGTTCTTGTACTGGAAAATTATTAGTTTTTAATTAATTAATGTTTTAATTAATTGTTTTTATATTATATTACGATTTAAATTCTCAGATCTAAAGGTATTCAATGAACGTATAATATACGTATATTAAACATCAAAGATTCTTACATTACAAAGCATTTGGCATCGAATTACCTATATACACGTATTTTATGTATACGAAACATGTACTAAACGATAAAGATGAATACAACTGCATTGCTGTCAACATGACGTATTTATTTACGTATATTGGACGTGTTTGTTCTACATATCTCGATGGAATATGGTACATTTCATATAAATATAATATTTGTTAATTATCTTACGACTTCGATTCTTGGATCTGAAGTTATTCAATGGAAGTATAATATACGTACATTAAACATCAAGGATTCAAGGTAAAAGTTGTACCGATGTATTGCTACGAATTCCACAACGAGATTGGCCGAGCGGTTAGCGATAGAGACTATTGGTGCCAACGGACCCGGGTTCAATTTCCACACTAGGTAATTGTCTTTAAATTAAAATAAATATAAATAATAAATAATCGACTTAAATAATAAATCACAAATCAATTATAGAATGCAAAAACCACAAAAAATGTAAAATAATTTTTTTTTTATTTTTCACCTATGTACGTCTTACAAACGTATATGGCCACGTCGTTTTTATGTTTTTTATACGTCAATGTTCTATCTATAATATCTATGTCATACATACATTAATACGATGTCACCGTTAACGTCTGTAAGATATATTTAGTACGTATAACGAAGAGCTAAATGTTTGGCTAGTATCTGTATAATATATATATATTCTACGTATATTAGCCGGACATTTAGTTCTTCAGTATACGTCTTACAGACGTTTATGACGATGAGATTACGTCAGCCGCGCGTCTTGTTTTTGTATTATTTTAATCAAAACCCCGTTAAAGAAAATATTCAGATTGGTCCCGCAGGGACCTTGAATTTTTTGGAATAAAAGTAGCATGTGTAGTTGTTTAATGAGTCTTATAACTCTTCCATGTAACAAACTTCAGAAATTCTTGCAATCGTGGTGGCATGAAAACATAAAAAACAAACCTCCAGCCATATATCATTTCACATTTAATCCTCTCTCACGGGAACAGTGCATTTTCCGTAATATAGTCTATTAGTCAATCCATCACCCTATCCATCTACCTACAACATTTCATTCAAATCCGTTAAGCCGTACGTACCATACCGTCCAACCAAATATACAATCATTTATATTTTAAGTAGAAAGTAGGATTAGGTTTAGCCCCAAATAAAAAACATTCCTAATAAAACTTGTAGAAAACTTTGTTACAAACAATTTCAAAAGAATTCAACCTTTATACAACTTTTATTATACAAATTATAAGCTGATTTTTTTAATTTCACAAGAAGTTAGAGGAACGGCCAAAAAGAAGAAACGGAGACTTTGCAGGAAGTTAATACCTCATAAGGTTCTATTGCCTGTACAAAATCCAGCTTTTCCTGATATCTTTTTAAACTGACTGTAGTACAGACTATATCTCCTCTATGGACAAAGTACAAACTACAACAAACTAATTAAATCTGACCCTACATAAAGGGTAAACTATTAATTAAAATTAATTTTTATTTTCAAAATGAAATTGGTTGCAAAATTGGTTTTACTTATTTCGAAAGTGATTTTAATAAAAATATCAAGACTCAATCTGACAAAAATTAAATTCTCAATAAGATCAACTTATTACCAAATCGGTGGAACTGTCATTTCCACTCAAACCACAAATTCATTTCAAAAGCACTCGCAATCGCAATTCATTCCACTGTGCCACAAAACCACAGCACTTCACATGAATGTTTATTTTATAATTATCCTGCCGGGCTTGCCACGGCCATGTTTTTTACTGATTTATATTATTTCGTGCCAAACGAGGAAATATTCCATTTACGGAAAAACAAATTGAAATCTGAAGCAACTTCAATGGCACTCTTCAACCTCTATTTTGATAAAAATCGAAAGAGTGCAGATATACCCACCGAACTTGCGTTTATGCGGGAAAACCATATCATTTCCTCATCATCAACATCAACTCGTCATACTATTTCAAAAAATATGTTATGAAATATGCTTTCATAAAACGGGTTAGGGAGCTTTACTCCTACATACTGGTGCTAGATTGAGTTTTATATGCCCACCGCAAAAGTTTTCCGCGTTCTGATATGTTTCTTCTGATATATTGCGGCATGGGGCAAAAACCCGGTTACGATATCAATTACTTTGCGAAGCGGTTTTGGGATTCTTTTGAATGTCGAAAACTCCTCCTTTACGTGTTTTCTGCTTTTGTATAGCGAGCGGCAATAATTGAGATTTCCATTGAAAATAAAATCGAGAAAACAGCAAACTGAAGACAACATAATGAATAAAATAAATTGCAAAGTAACTGGCATGGGGCAATATTACGAAATCAGAAACAGTAACAGTACTCGTATGCTTGTATCGAATGAGGTAGGTTTTCCGAATACGTTTCGTATAAATCTGTATGCATTTTATTGAATTTTTCCACGAGAATAGCGGAAAAATGTGGGTCGCTTGAGTATGTGTGTAAAGTATAGCTTCAATACTGATGGTGAGTAATAGCAGTGAAATATTCCCGATGAAAACCACAAAACAAATTGAAAAATTTCCATTCAATGAGATTCAGTGGGAAATGTCAAGAACTCTTTTAGCAGATGCGAGAATTGAACAACTGGCTCTGGGCACTGATTGGAAACCATGTACGGAAAAAGGTGCAGGTATGGGGGTATTGAAAATTTAATTTACTCTCATACCTTTCGGCCGCAACATAACTTATTTCTCTTAAACCGGAAAAAGTTAGATGATGCAAAATGCAAAAAAAGCACCTTTGCCCTGATATAAAAATGGCCGCTAAGAAAAAGCCGTCGGTCGTGACAGGGCAAAACCTCTACCATTAGATGTCCATATAGCCCAGTTATCAGCTCCAGTTCTTTATAGTTTCCCAAGAAGCTCTTAATTTTCTAATCTTGTCGAAATCACGTCGCGAGAGACTTCTGAGGGCCTCGACTGTTAGACCTGTTCTATAAGCGAGTAAGTCGTCGTCCTACTCAATCGTTTGCTGGTGTAAGTGTTATTATGCACAGCCTTAAAGCTAAACTATCTATCTGGATATTTATTTGTCTTCCACTCATGTGGACCGATGCTGATTGGGAACTTTTTCTTAACTGATTCTCGGAAGAAGACTATTCGATTGGAGATTCGTCGGTTTGAAATTAGGTTTTAAAATTCAGTTTTAAAATAGGAAGTAATTCAGTAGAGCTCTGTTTTCAAGGTCGTGATTCGAACTCTCACATTCACTTTCTTTAAGATCCTCGATTATAAAGAAGCCGTTATACAAAACTTACTTCTCACAACAAAGCTTTCTGCCGGACTCTGTTCTCCCAATATCGATGTAGATTTTCTTTTATTTTACTTTATAAGGTACTTTGTATATTTGTATATTCGTATAGTTCAGTTCAACGTAAGTGGAATAATTTAACAATCTGAAATTATTCAAGGTGTAAGGTCGATCAAATTTAGTTCCCTTGATAAGCCATTGGTAAAACGCGGTCAATGCGCGTCTTAGCCTAGTAAGAATGAACCAAATCCCTTAAGCTCGTTTGAAGGTAGAAACCCGCAGTGATCCATACTCGATTGTCTGTTAACAGCTTCTTGTCTGTTGACCCGCTGTAACAGTAACTGCATGTCAGTCGTGAGTCTAACAATAACAGATACAGTTACACACTTTTAATGGGAAACGATAGTCTATCTGTAGCACAAAGTTCGACTTTCGAATGTCTGTAATCCCGTGGCAGGACCCAACCTTTAGCAGCGAATATATTGAAAATTGCACCACGCCTCTTTTCCTCCCTTCAAACCCACATTAAAAAAAGCTAGTTTTCTTCTCTGATTAAAGTCAACTTTATTTTCATTATATTGATTTTAGTTACTTTTCGGACCGACTTCCCCTCCACCACTAATAATAATAATAATAATTATCACAGGTGATTCTGAGGGAAGTATTAATGTAATTAACACTACAAAAAGGCGTGAGTGAAAAATTAATTTTTCGACCGCCACCCATCCGCTCCTGGAGGCGGAGTTTTTTTCGGAGATTTGTATATATATATATATTTGTATATATATATCTATATTATATAGGTTAGATAGCTGAACTCAATGCCTATCTGACTGTCAAAAAAATACTTAGCTAGGACTTCTACATTACGCGATATAGGCATCTGCATGCTTGAGTGAAACATTTTTTTCTGACGCGGCCTTTCAATACGGTCCTAGCGACGCCGTTATTCTTTTGGAAGATTTTTGGTTTATGGATCAGGTGTACCTATCTGACAATAGAAAACATACTTACCTAGGACCTATACATATCCAGATATAGGCATGTGAAGGCTTGAGTGAAAAAAAAGTTTATGCGTGACCACTCAATCTGCTCCTGGAGACGTATTTATTTGTTCGAGAGATTTCGGGTGTATCGATTACGTAGGTTAATTTAATACCTATCTGACAACGTAAGACACACTAAAATAGGAAAGCTACATAACGAGATATAGGCATGTGAAGGCTTGAATAAAAAAATTATTTCTTGACTCGGATTTTTTAAATCCGCTCCTGGAGTCGCAGTTATTATTTTTTTTTTTTTTTTTACTTTGTTGTATAAATATTAAATAGCTGGACTCAATACCTATTTGACAATGCAAAACATACTCAGTTCGAATCTGCACATAACGAGCTTTCAAATGCTGTTTGAAACGTGAAAAGGTTTCAAAGAATTTAAAAAAGAATCGAAAATAAAATCAACTTATTAATTTAGAAATAAAAGAACACGTTTTACTTTAAGCACGTTTTAATGAAAAGAACATTTTCTTCTAGAAAAAATTGACAGCAGTTGGTTTGTTATATTATATTTTATTATGACGTTTGGCAGATGGCCAGAGCTGTCTCTTGTAGTTATGATACTTCTCAACATTCCGCCCACCTCGTCCAGTTATTGTGACGAAACCTCTGGCCGCCCACCGTGTTCATCCGTACATTTGTTGTCTATTGGAAGTACGCTCAACTTCGATATAGCTCGCTTTAATATTGATGATTGTGTTCGAATCGTAGCTACTCGCACTAGATCGTCGTCACCCGAATGTACCTCCAAGACTCGTCCCAATTGCCATTGAGTAGGTGGCGCACGTTCATCTCGAACAAGAACCAGGTCCCCCACTTTGATATTGAGTTTTGCTTGTTTCCATTTGCTTCTTACCTGGAGCTCATGTAGATACTCACAACTCCACCTTTTCCAAAAATCCTGCTGCATTTTTTGGAGCTGCTTCCACCGTGTAAGTCTACCTGATTTGATGTCGAGCAAGCCTGGCTCTGGAGCAGCAGTGATGGGACCGCCCACCAAGAAGTGCCCAGATGTCAAGGCAACTAAGTCACAGGGATCATCAGAAAGTGCTGACAGAGGCCTTGAATTAAGCACAGCTTCAATTTGCTTAAGAATGGTGTAAAACTCCTCGAAAGTCAGAGTTGCTTCGCCGATAGTTCGCTTAAGATGATGTTTCATGCTTTTAACACCGGCCTTCCATATGCCTCCAAAGTTTGGAGAGCCAGGTGGAATAAAGTGCCATGAAACACCGTGGCACGAATAGGATCGCGCGCCTTCCTCTAACTGCTTCCGAAAAGCCGCAGAGTCCGCTTTGAGTGCAATATTTGCACCAGCAAATGTTGTTGCACAATCGCTGTAGATGCTAGAGCTGTATCCTCGGGCGGAAAAAAAGCGTCGCAAGGCCGCAAGAAATGTTTCGGTGGTCATATCACTCACGAGCTCGAGATGTATAGCTCTGGTGCTCAGACACACAAAGAGAGCAACCCATCCTTTGTAAGTTCGGTGACCTCTGCCTTGTGTGGCTCGAACGGCATACGGCCCAGCATAATCTAATCCACAATGTTTAAACGGAGCAGCAGCTGTACAACGAGGAGTGGGAAGACTTTCCATAATTTGGGTTGTAATTAATGGATTTTGACGGAAACAGGTCAAACAACGATTAATGAACTTCTTAACAGCGGCACGCCCATCGATTAACCAGTAACGTCTTCTGAGAAAATTAAGGGTTGTTTGTTTGCCACCGTGCATAGTACACAAATGGCCTTGATTAATAAGCATCATGGGAAATCGTTCAGACACAGGCAACCAAGCATTCTTTAACCGCCCATTCAATCCCACTTTCGTCAATAGTTGGATTAAGTTTAAGTAGCTTGCTTTTTGCACTTATAGGTTTTCCTTGAGAAAGACACGATACCTTTTTGAACATACCCGATCCAGAAATGTAATGCCCTCTGACGTTCAGTGGCTGTGGACCAGGATGATGTCGCATATGGTCGTTTACGTTTGAGTAAATATAACGATAGCACCAGCTTGTAACTCCGACTAAAGTGTTGATATCGGAGTATTTGTAGAGAAGACCCAATGCTCCAGATTCCTCGGTCTGCTTAGACGGTGTTTGTGCAAGTAGTGAAGTTATCTGAGGTAAATTTTTGACGACACAAATTTTTTGCGGCCATTCGTTCTCCGCTTTCTTTAGCCACTCCGGGCCCGACCACCATATATTGAGGTTCCTTAGCTGGGAAGGGTATATACCACGGGAGGCGACATCAGCCGGATTGCTATTAGTGGGTACATACCTCCAACAGGCAACGTCTGTCAGCTCTTGAATTTTTGTAATCCGGTTGGCAACGTACTGCTTGTGCTGCCCAGGGTTTGACCGAATCCAGCTCAGAGTTGTTTTGGAGTCGGACCAACAGAAGGTTTTTACTGACGTCAGCTTTAAGGTGGCGAGCATTTTGGCAACTAGTTTTGAAGCAAGAAGTGCTCCATTGAGTTCCAAACATGGAACGGTGATCTTCTTTAAAGGTGCCACTTTAGTTTTGGCCATGAGAATTGACGTTTTAACTTCACCATTAACTGTTTTGACTCGTAAATAGGTGACGGCAGCATAAGCAGAGGTAGACGCATCCGAAAACACATGCAGCTGGTAGTTCGAGGCATCTGGTGATGAGAAAACCCACCTCGATACCTTGATGTCATCTATCAATGGAAGCTCTTTGCGAAATCGAATCCAGTTCTGCTGATGAGGATCTGGAAGTGGATCATCCCAGGAGATGCCAGAAAGCCAAAGTTGTTGACACATGATTTTGCCTGTTATGATGACTGGAGCTAGTAGACAGGTTGGGTCAAAGATTTTGGCCACATCGGACAATTTTTGACGTTTTGTTATAGCTGACGAGACTCTCGTAACGTTCACCTTGTATCCTTGTATCACTTTGACAAAACCAATAGATACCAAGTGTTTTGGTTTCAAGATCCAGATTAAGTTCACAGAAAGGGTCGTTTAACTTTTCGTAAGAACTCAAACCTTGTAGAAACTCAGTAGAGTTTGAGTTACATTTTCGTAACAGGAAACCTCCTCTTTGTAGCAACTTCTGTAGTTCGATCTGTAATTGTTGAGCCGTCTCAACAGAATCGGTGCCATGCAGACAGTCATCCATGTAAAATGATTCCCGGAGTACTTTCGCAGCTTGCGGAAATTCAGCTTCTTCATCATCGGCCAAGGTATGGAACACTTTTATTGTTAGATATGGTGAGCAATTTAAACTATATGTGACCGTAAGAAGTCTGTAGACAACTGGAAGACCCTCGTTATCCGTCCATATGATTCGCTGCATATCAGTGTCATCTTGCTGCACAAGTATTTGTCTATAACATTTCTCGATGTCTGCCATAAAGCCTATTCGATGAGTACGCCATTTCAAAAGTATGGCAGAGAGGTCACTCTGAAGCTTTGGTCCAACATGGAGACAATCATTGAGAGATTTGCCTGAGTTGTACTTTCTAGCTGCATTGAAGACCACTCTTAATTTTGTTGTGGAGCTTGACTCCTTGTAGACACCATGATGTGGAATGTAGCACAAGTTTTGAGGTGACACATCTTCGTACACGGGTTCCATGTGCCCCAACAGTTGATATTCCGACATAAAGTCTTGGTACATTGTCTTCATTGTTGTGTTGTTGTCTAGCCGACGTTGTTGGTAATAAAAAAGCTTGAAGGCGTCTCCTCTAGAGTCTGCCAATGTTGTTAGGTCGATGGAATCCTTAAACAGGTACTTGACGACGTACCTTCCAGAACTGGTTCGTTGTACCGTTTTCTTGAAGAATTCTTCGCAATAATGTTCATCTTGAGTCATCTTGGAAAAAGATTCCAGGTCCTCGTTCTCGGTGAATTTCCACATGCATTGAACTAAATTAGCGAGTTCAATCTGAGAAAATGCACAGTAGCTTGTAGTCAACTCTCTGGATACTGATTCGGGTAAGCGCCCGTAAATGACCCATCCTAAATGGGTGCGTTGTGCTACAGGAGCACCAACAGCTGATTGCATTATTTCACCATGTAGAAAGTTTGGATCAGACAGATCAAGATCCATAAATTCACAAAAAGGTTCGGTGTTGATTCGCAGAGTGGGCATGAGTTGACCCAACCGTGGTAAAATTAGTGCTTTGCAACTAATGTTAAAATTTGGTTCTGTGAGAGAGCTCACAGAGATATCAACCAGACCTGTTGACTTACCAACACTCGATCCCCCTACCCCAGTCACTGGTACAAGATGCTTTGTTCGCCGAAGACGAAGTTGTTGAACCGCATGCTCACTAATAAACGTTGCTTGGAAGCCACTGTCCAAAAGAGCTCGAAGTTTTAGATGGTGCCCAGTGGCAGATCGTACTTGAATTTGAGCTGTAGCCAGCAGAACCGGTTCCAATTTTACTAGTGATTTGTCGTTGACAGATTCGTGATGAGGGAGACGGAGATCAGAAGTACTGTTTGTTTGCATATGGTGTGTGATGACGTTGGTCTCTTGAGGCTGGATGCTGTCGTGCAACATTGTGTGGTGTTTTTGATGACATCTTAAGCAGGAGTAGTCCGACGGGCACTGCTGTGAACCGTGATTAGCTTTTAAAAACTTTTCTCTTGTCACAAAAGTCAATCTCTGTGCTGGGCTTTGTTTTCTAAAATTATTGCAAAACATGAGAACATGCTTACCAGAGCAACTTAAACATCGATTGACATTTGCCTGGTGACTGTGGACTGGATGAGTTTTGGTTGGTTTTTGGGTGACCTCGTTGTGACTTGGCCGGGAGCATGCGGCCATAGCATCAAGACCCTGCAGTCGGTTTGCCAAGAACTGCTCCAGCTCGGCGAACGTTGGAATGGCATTTAGGCTATTAAGTGAAGTTTCCCAATCTTTGATAATAACAGGATCCAATTTTTCTGTCACCAGTAAAATTAACCAATCATCCCACATATCGGTTGGTCTGCCAAGTTGCTTTAAAGCCCGAACAGCTTCAGTGGTGCCGTCCAGAACCCGGCGCAAGGCCTCTGACGATTCGTGAGTCATGGTCGGTAGCTTTACAATTTCCCGAAGATATTGTTTGATAAGCTTACGCTTATTGTCATACCGGCCTTGTAAAATATCCCAAGCAGTATTGAAGTTGTCATCACTAACCTGAATATTTTTTAAGACTCGCGCAGCATCACCACGAAGACTACAATTCAGATAATGTAGTCGTTATACATTGGACAGCACTGTATCGTTGATAACACAACTGGTGAACATGTCTTTGAAGTTCAGCCACTCATCGAACGATCCATCAAATGTGGGCAGTTGAAGCTTTGGCAGAATAGATTTGACGTTGCTGCCACCGCTTACGACGACACGAGTCGGTGTTGAATGAGACATAGTTACTGTCTCATGCGCTGAAGTGGACAGCTCGTCAATCAAGTCACTCAGTTCTCCTAAGGCTTCGCAGTACGCAGATTCTATGTTGGTAAAGTGCTCATCTGAGAAAACTCTTTTGAGCTCCTCTTCATTGTCGTTGGTGACCTCTATTGATGAGATGGCGTCATGGGCGTCATTGAATTTGATCCAATAATCTTCTAGAAGTTTTCTTCTGCCCAAAAAGTATCCTTTGGTCTGCTTCGCCTTGGCGACTTTCTGCGAATTAACAGAGAAGTTAATAATTAATTTCGAAATAGATTCTTCTTTGGCCAGCGCCATTGTTCTTAAAGGAAACTTTTCCAATAGAAAAAATTGTAATTTAAATGCAGAGAATTAAGATCCCCGCAAGGGATGCCAATGTTTGAAACGTGAAAAGGTTTCAAAGAACTTAAAAAGGAATCGAAAATAAAATCAACTTATTAATTTAGAAATAAAAGAACACGTTTTACTTTAAGCACGTTTTAATGAAAAGAACATTTTCTTCTAGAAAAAATTGACAGCAGTTGGTTTGTTATACTATATTTTATTATGACGTTTGGCAGATGGCCAGAGCTGTCTCTTGTAGTTATGATACTTCTCAACAAATGCCTATATCTGTTAATCTAGAGGTCCTAGCTGAGTGTGTTTTTCATTGTTAAATAGGGATTTAGTTCAGCTACCCGATCCATATACCAGAAATCTCTTCAAAACATAAATAAGTCTTAAGGAGCAGATTAAAAGTCACGTAACAGAAAATGCATTTTTTCACACATTATGTAGCGAGCCTATCTTAGTATGTTTTGCCTTGTCAGATAGGTATTGAGTCGAGCTACCTGATCCGTATACAAAATATCATCCAAAATAATAACTGCGTCTCCAGGAGCGGATTGAAAGGTTGCGTATCGGAATTTTCTTTTCACTCAAGCCTTCACATATCTCGTACCAACATGATGTGAATATGGTCGGCTTTCATCAGAGAAGAAGGGGTAGATTTAAAGGGTGTCAAAAGCTTGTGAATTTTTCCAGGAATCAAAATTACAACAAAAATTGATCACAATTTGAGTTTAAGAAAAGAAATGATAGGAAAATCTGCAGATTCCGCTGCTCCGGTCTGTATCTGTTTTTTTACTTTTGTAAAAGGTTGACTCTAATATAATCGAGATCGTCAGAACGGGTAGGCGGAGCTCATCTAAGAGCTTTTCCGATTTTCCAAAGCCTATATGCGCTCCTGTCAGTATGATTAAATAAATTATTAACAACTAAAATTGCTTTGGTATTTTCTTTAAAAACATGAGTTCAATAATTATTATTATTGCTATTAAGGGCTTTCGTTTTCACAAATTATTTTCTTAAACACCCTTAATTATTTTGCTTACTATAATAACACAACACAACATTAAAAATATCTTCTCTCCGACCAACAGACATACTTGCTTCTTTCGCAGATATGATAGCATATAGAACCCTATTTGGCACATCAATTAGTGAAATGAGTTTACACAATCCTTGAGGATGGCTGTTTCAGCACCTTTCTCCACAAACCGCAAACTATATGAGCATAGCAAACAAACAGGCAAAATTAAACAAACTACAATCTCTGATGGAAAGGATATAGGACGAGTACCTATAGTGGCTTAGGGATTCATAATAATAACAGAGATGCTTAACACATACGCAACTAAGAAAAAGGTCAATAGGCTCGAAACGGTAAGAAAGGATAACCGCAGATGTTTTAACGGTTCAATAAATTAGGGTTGAAGGTATTATTAGTTTGCTCATGTACGCAAACGAGTGGGCTTAATTAAGTTTAGGGGTTAGCCATAAGAAGCCTTATGTTATATGCGTTGCTTGATAGCAATGAAAATGAGCGAAGCGGAATTCCACGCAATTTTGAGTTTTGTTGGGATATTAGTTATTCGATTTTTTTACTTCAGTTTAAAGGTACTTTAAGGCAAGTTATGAATTCGTGAAAAAAAACTCTAAAAATCAAACATGACATTACGATGATAGAGAAGTCGAAAAAAGTGGGTCCCGAAATTCCGTCCGTCTGTCTGTCTGTCTGTCTGTCTGTTCGTACTTCTACAGCCTAAACGGATAGCCCGATTTTTTTTCAAATTTGGTATTTAGTATTTATTTGGTAGTATCTCGTGGGGTGTTTTTCATTTTTGTTTGATTCAAGTTTGATTTTATTGAAAACGGCTCTAACGATTTTGATAAAACATCGATCAGTTAAAATGAATTTTTCCAAATTTTTCTATAACGGTACCCCCATAGGATCGTTTTTTTTTTCTTCGATTTTCTTGAGAACTGCTTAACCGATTAAAGATGTAGATAGCCAAACTAATTCGGCATAAAAGCATTTTCGAATAACTTTTCACTTGTGATTATGGGTACTATAATACAATTTATGCATTCGTGCAAAAAAAAATTTGAGATAACAATCAAACATGACATTACCATGATAGAGAAACATTTTTGAGTTATTGGCAAAATTCTGTCCGTCTGTCTGTCTGTCTATAAGGATTTATTTTGGACTGTAGCCTAAACGATTGAGCCAATCGTCTTCAAATTTAGAACTTAAGGTTATTTGGAAATCTACAGAGGACTTTTTTCAATTTTTTTTAGCTCAAAAATTAACGGTACTTGTCATATAACCGTTATGTAAAAGTTTATTTTTCTTAAAAACGGCACCAAGAAGTGTACTACTGTAGGTAAGCATTATATTTTGGTGACAAAAAAATTAATATGGTGGGTTAAAAACGATACTTCCCATAGGACCGTTTTTTTTCTTCGACTTTCTTGGAAAACTGGAGATCCGATTACTATCAAAATTGATATTCAAGAAGATGTAGGTAGCCTTAGCAATTTCGCATTATTTTTTTTCCGAAAACTTTTTTTTTTGCATTTTTAATAATTTTTATAATTTTTTTTTTGTTGAAAAATCAATATTTTGAAAACGGGTTGGTGTATTTTTTTTTTAATTTTGAATTTAAATGTATGTTATTTTTGTTTTGTTTAATTTTTTTAAAAAAGTTGTTAAAAAAACCATTTTGTTTAAAAACCGCTCCTACAATTTTCAAAAAAAAATCACACATTTTTACATTTCTTAAAAAAATAAAATGGCGTTTAAATTATTTCACTCAATACAATTTAACGTACTTTATTTAACAATCAAAACTCAAAAAATTGAATAAATGCTCTGAAGTTAACTTTAATTTTTTAAAATTTTATTCTACAATGTGACCGAACATATGAGCAAGTACGTGCGATTTTTGATTGGAGCAGTAACAATCTTCGTAACAATGGGCATATGATCTGAATAATGTTCAGATAAACCTTCAAAATCATCAAGCAAAGATATCGAGTCACATGTCACAGTAGTCTATCATTGAGCATCCTTGATGACCCACGAACGTATATTTTCCGTTTGCATTTGATTTACTGGGGCCATTCAGACTACGAAATCTAAATGAATTACATCATTCCAATAGTTTTGTTCCTTTTGCATTTGTAGTTTCATCTTCCGAATTTTTAATTTTACCTGCAAATTAATTTTCTTTGTTGTTTTTATATCCGAAGAAACAATGTTTAAGCTATTAAACAGATCATAAATACAAGAAATAAACCAATTATCTCTCCCGATAGCTTTTCGATGATCGCCCTGCTAAGCTTTGGCTTATAATAAGTAAGAAAGCTATACTCTATCCGGTGGTAGTTTGCAGTACACGTCTTAAAGGAAAGCTTTTTTTAAAATCAGTAGCTTGCCACACTTTTACACAATACTGAATTTAATTAAACCCGCCAGTGAATTTCCAATTCCATCTGACGCAAACCAAAACGTCCTATTCAGATTCATAGCACATCTGACTGCGCACTGATTGGTTGTGGCTGCTGTTATTCAAAAATCAACCCCTATTAACTTATCTTTATTTAGAGTTACCTACTGCGTTGCGTTGAGTTGTTTATTGCGGAAACCCTACAAGAGCTTTTGTATGAAAAGCCCTTACGGCAAACAAAGAGTGCGAATGAGAGACAAACATCCCTATCTTCCCTGTACCATAGTTGAAAAAAGGCTTACTATTGTACTGAATTCAGTACAATTTGATTTCCTCAGTACATAAGTACATCTTTGAAATTTTCAGTACAATTACGAATTGTTTGTACGAAACTAATTTATTTCTTTAGTAATTTTTTTTTATATTTATGTAGATAATTAAAAAAATCTGCGATGCGAACTTATTACGTTTTCTTAAACGCACTTGAAAATTTCTCAGAAAGCGCAGTATTGGATGGTCAAGTGATTTTTATCGTTGAATTTGTTTGAAAGTTTTTTTCTAACGAAGACAAGAACATTGAAGCTATTAACAAAAAATATGGAGCTCTAACTTATTGCGACTATATTAAGAAACTGATAAATTTCTCTGTATTGATATTTTGGGCAAAAATTGGGGTTTTAACAGAATGAAGTTTATGTTTCAAAATATTCATCGAATCAAGGGGCTTTTTGCATTCCTCATTCTTCAGCAAATTTTGAAAGAATTGTTCATATCAAAATATAATAAATACTTAATTAAGTAATGGATTACAAGTTCCAACGTATTCTGCACCGATCGAAACCAAAAATTATATCAATAATTAATGTTGGCACAGTTTTATAATTAATGAAAATCTTGTCAATAAAAATGTGACAAATAATCTTCTCCAAAGAGAAGAACTTTTTGAGTTCAAATTCATTTAATACTAACTAATTAACTATTATTTAGTTACATTTACATATCTAAGATACCAGGTATAAGCATTGAAACTGACCATTGAACATTTCCATTTTTAATTTGGAGATATTGAAGAAGCAAAACCAGTGATGGCACTATAAACCTGATAGTTTGAAATTATTTGTTGGCAGAAGTTTACTTGATCAAAAATACATAAACTGGCTTTCAATGAATTTGTGATACTTTTTTTCTGCATCATTTTAATGATTTAGAAACTTTTCATAGGTTCAATGAACGCTACGACTGGCTCCTGTGATACGGGGATCCGCCCGTTATTTAGCTATAAAAATGAAGATCCATTATTTGTATTTATTTTACCTTAATTTGTTTTTTACAAACTAACTGACACACCTGGCGTTACTGGAGAACGCTATACATTTTCTCGATCCCCGAAAATAGCACCACAAATCGGTTCCAATAATAATTAAACACTATCAACCTAATCGTGTCAGTACACAAACAAAATTTATTATTGTTGGTATGAAAATATGTACATACATAGCTTTAATTACTTCGTACACTATCAGCTATATGTCTGTGAAAGCTCGTCAAAATTGGTCCATGCATAACAATTTTCGGCACCACCTAGATATTAAAATAGCCTTAGTTATTACTCCTTACGATATTAGTAATCTGCTTGTCAAAAGTCAAAATCAGTCCATAAATAAGATTTTTCGAAAAAAAACATCCAGTGTCACCTTGTGGGTAATTTAAATATCCTAAGTTACTTCCTAGAACATCAGCTATCTGCCAGTAAAAGTCTCATCAAAATCGCATCGCCGCACCGTTCCCGAAAGTAGCCCAAACAGACAGACAGACAAAACATTTAAAAATACATCTTGTAAAAAGCTGTTATTTTGATATTAAAAACACATTCAGTTTTGTATGTGTATGCCGAATTGTTTTTTTTTTTTTTGTTCTTGTTTATAAATAAATTTTATTTTTGAATTTGTGGTTGTTTAAATATCCATTAAAAGAGCCCAGTACAATTTGGTCATTTTCAGTACTATTTTATTTCAGCATTCAGTACAATCGAAAAAAGTCGATTTTCATCACTGCCCTGTATTGCAAACTACCATCGGATAGAGTATAGAGGCTATTTAAATGCTACAAATGTTAAAAGAATGTATATTTCAATCAATACATACAAAACTAGCTCACAAAGTCTCGTTATCTAAAAAAAAATGCTAAAAGCTCTCTTTATTTTAGGAACTGTCGCTCCTACTGTGTCACCCAATGCATATTTCCTTGGGTACACATCAAAAAGCTCTCAACAGTTAGTTTAAAAAAAATATCCAATTGTTCAGGACTGTATATAAAAGAGGTAAGATAAGGTAAAAAGTCTTCATCTGTTTAATTTTTATTAATTTTTTTTAGGAAAAGTTAGGAAACACCAACTGCTACTTAAAGCCACATTTATGGCATCGTCAGCCAGAAAACTTTCTTGCATTGCAATGGCTTATTTATGAAAAACATGATATAGTAGCTGCTTGATCTAAGGAAATATACCCTTTTCCACTTAACATTTGCCAGCTGAGATTACAATATTGTCATCCCAGTGTAATCGTCACGCAGACCTTTTTTCCGATTTCGGTCCAATTCCGCATGACAAGAATTTGTTTTATTTTATTTAGTATCAACCACCTCCTATACTGTTTCTTTTGATTTTATGTTGAAATTTTAATTCTACTGCGATGAGCAAACAACACGAAAAAGGACATTTTTCTGCCAACACAACACACCCTTTCGTGTTTTACATTTTAACAAACCGAGTTGTAGGCAATCCTTTTTCTGTTTGTCATGCAGGTGACATCCTTTTTGGAGAGATCCAAAAAACAAAATTGTCCTTTATTATTAATGAAGGAACTACTCGGATCAAGTGATGGATTTGTTATAAATTATTTACCGTAATCAAAAAGTGTCTAAATTCATATTCTTTGGTTGTCGTAGAAGCGGAAAAAAACGGTTTATTTTTTTGTGTGCGTTGAAGCCACCATAATGAGAAACGGTTGTCCTTTGAATAATTTAATTATCAGCGGAAAGAGATAGCTATTCTCGCGGATGAGTGGATTTTCAAAATCATGACCGCTAAATTGATTTTTTCTTAAATATTTTTACTGGAAATGAGACGGTCCTTTCATAGTCTAGATATTATAATTCTTGGGAACATTTTTGAGCAGTTCAAAAGGCTTAAAATAATAGATATTGATGATTGATTTAGGGGCAATTAATCATTATTTAAAGGTTAGACACAATACACCTCAGTTATTGCATATCTATAAGATAACGTGGGTTATGTTTAAGTAGTGTTGGTGGAGAATTATGGTGAATAGAGGTGAAGGTTGGAATTGATGACTTATTAGTCGGATATTGCGCATAATAATAGGTATGTTGCCTCTTCTATTAAGTATTGTTATGGATTTATACATAAAGCATTCTATAAGCGTTCTTCCGTTCTGCAACTGGCCTATTCACGGCTGAAATTGAATTGTTGGATGATTAATGCTCAGAGGGGATGATTGGGTTAATTGGATGCTTTCAATGTGTATAGTACATCTGATGATTGTATTTGAATACAGGCCAAGGGCTTTTGTGTTGTCATAACGATTTATGAAAGTAATATTGTTAGATTCGAGAATTCTGATCAAGAATATGCCAAACAAGATTGTTGGTATGTTAGATAAAATTATTATTTTATAGATTAAAAATTAAAGAATTTTTGTTATCAAAATACAATTCAACTTAAGTTTAGTTTGTTTATAATATTCTTATTTAAATAGGCTAAACTAATGCATTAAATACACAAACACACCGAAAAAAACAACAATGTAAAATAAAAAAAACTAACATAATTCAACATTTTTTGGCTATGATTTTGCTCCAATGGAGCTAGGGTTGATTTAAAATTGTTTTCTTTTAAAACAAGCGAAATATATTTTTATATAAGAATAACGTAGAATACACTTCAATTGAAATGAATAAAATATTTTCTTAATTAACTTACTCTGTAGGCCAACAGACAAGAAACTTTTTACAGACGGTAGAATACGACAGTGACCACTGCGGACTTTCCGCCGTCATACAGCTACCAAACGAGCTGTGGTGTTGGAAGGATTTGTGCCTGCGCGCTCTTACAATTTTAGCAGGGCACGCTGCCCACGTTTCTCGAACACCCTGATAAGAGAACTCCTCTCCAACGACATTGTGCCTCCAAATGACAGGAATCTATCGAACGTAGAGATCGATGGATACCTGCTTCAGTTGGATGGTGTCATAGGAGATTAGGACATTGAAGTCGTCAATCAAAAACGTCAACTCGCTCATAAAAATCTTGGTTTTACCGGGTTCAATGAAGACAATCAGAAAACGTCACCATCGTCGAGGGAAATGGGCCAAGTTCCCTGCTCATCTCGAAGGTCGAACTAAAAATTGTCTTCGCATCATTAAGGGAAAATAAGCCAGCAGGAGTCGATGATATACCCAATATTGTACTACGACATCTCCCTGAGGAAGCAATAGGCATATACACAACACTGGTCAACAACGCGCTTAATAATACATATTATCTGCAGCTGTTGTACATTCTCTCCCGAAAAAGGGAAAGGACAATTCCAATCCGGCAAATCTCCAGTCTTCTTCGGAGTATCAGCAAGTTATTTGAAAAAGTTCTCAATAGAGCTCTGTCCAAGTGGGCAGATGAAAAAAATATAATTCCAGACACCCAGGCTTTAAGGCGGGGATGAATGTGCGGGTGCCTGTCTGGTTGATTTGGAGAAGGCTTTCGACACCGTATGGTTAGAGGGTCTTTATCTGAAGCTAACCAGATGGGCATAAGTAAACCACTGTGATAGAAAGTTTGTTGTCAAGAGTGGCAATGTAATATCTACCACAACGTTTTATATTAAAAACGGTCTGCAACAGGGAGCGGGAGCGTACAGGACAGGTCCAAAACTTATAGTCATCAGAATACTCTTGCAACGTGATTTCAATAAAATTCAACAATATTGTAGTGATTGGAAGCTGAAAATTAACTTCCAGAAATGTGAAACTATACTGTTTAGAACCCCTGTGTCTAGGGCATCTAGGGACACGAGAAAGAACTGGCGCAAGCTAGTGATCGCTGGGCCACATGGACATCCACTGGCGAGTAAAAGTGTGGTAAAGTACCTTGGTATCTGGCTGGATCAATTTCTATATTTAGATCGACACGTTGAGGCTGCACTTACCAGGGCTATGGGAACAAGACGGTTGTTTTATAGCAACCTTCTTGATAGCAACCGCCTTGGTACATGACCCTCATCAGGCCGATGATTGCCTACGGATGCCCTGCGTAGTTAAACGTTGTACCATCTCTTATGGAAAAGATTCGGGTGTTTGAGAGACAGTGTCTTCGCACTTGCCTCGGCCTTTACAGAAGACCAGAGTCGGAGGACAAACATCATTATTCCAACGAGGTTCTATACAACGGGGTCAATACCAACAGGATAGATAACTTTTTAATTAAGCGCATTCGCGGACACATTGCAAGGGCGATGACCTCAACTAATGAACAAATATTCGGGGCTTACTACCCTCAAAATGAATATTTCGAAAGTACAGAGTTGATAGGCAGAGACATAGTCGCTGGGAGCGAAACAAAGCGCCTTCGATTCAGTATGGTCGTGCCCGACAGGGATCGGAAGGAAGCCATTGCTTACACTACTCAAAACACTAATAGGCCCTTAAATTTCAGGACTTCCCAAGGGCTTTCCGGCTTTGGGTATTGGTATAATTTTAGCTACTTTCCAAGAGCTTGAAAAGTATTGCAATTTTATACATGTATTTATGATGAATGTCAGATAAGAGTTTGGTATCTCTTATCTGACATTCGTCGGTAAATTTTTAAGATATATATTTCTTACCTTATCGAGACCTTCAATTTCTCTAATTTTTAAGCTACTAACAATATCTTTAATATCTTTGTCGCATACAAAATAACTAAATAGTAGGCGTATTTATAGCAGACGTCTTAATTGCTTCAAGTGTTGCAAGAACTTGCGAGTTGGTTTAGCTTTCACTTAAATTGTGCGAAGTTTAATGATTTTTCAAAAACTCTTGACTTAGTTCTACAGCTTTTTGAATGTCCGTATATAAGGTGTCTGTGGAGGTTTTTAAGAAAGGAATATTTCTCCTTTTGATATTAATTAAATTTAACGATGTTCCAGAAAGTTTTATTATTCGTTTCAAGAGAGCTAATTTTAACATTCCTTTCTTTATGACGTAAATTAGAGTTTTTAGAAGTTATAATCTTGTTAAAATATAAAACCATTTATTTTGAAAAAGGCTGATGGTACCATGACCAAAAATTACGGCAAAAAATTCTGCAGTGTCCCAAAGGCAGTAAACATTTTCGGTCATTTGTAAAAAAATATTAAAAACTCCTCAACATCTTCGGTTTCAACGCTCATCGACAATAACAAACCAATTGTTTACTCTTCAGAGAAGGCAAACTTGCTCGCCGCCCATTTCGCTGCCAGCTCCACGCTGACGCATAGCAACGTTGCCCCTCCTGTACTTGAGAATGTAAATTTTTCCATGGGACAGATGTTTTTCCGCACTCGTACAGTAGCAAGAGTTCTCAAAGATATCGATATACACAAATCCGCTGGCCCGGATGGTATACCCTCGATTCTTCTGAAGAGGTGTTCTTCCACACTGGCAAAGCCACTGCGTAAGCTTTTCCATCGCTCCTACTCTTCTGGAATCTTTCCTAGAAGATGGAAAACAGCATTTGTCCAGCCTGTCCCTAGGAAAGGTGACCCATCCTCCCCCTCCTCCTACCGACCCATAGCACTGACATCCCTTCTTTCTAAGGTCATGGAAACACTGATTAACCGTCAGCTTAAGGAATATCTCGAAGATCGAAAGCTTCTCCATGACCGTCAGTATGGCTTCCGCAGCAACCGTTCCACTGGTGATCTGATGGCATATCTCACCGAACAGTGGAACAAATCTTTACATCGCTTTGGTGAAAGTAAGATTATTGCTCTTGATATCTCCAAGGCATTTGATAGAGTTTGGCATGAAGCTCCCTTATCGAAAATGCGCGTGCTTTTGGGATCGATGATACTCTTGTTGGTTGGATTAGAAGCTATCTTCTGGACCGTTCAATACAAGTTGTATTGGACGGATTCAAGTCTGATTCCCATAAAATAAATGCTGGTGTGCCCCAGGGCTCTGTTTTGTCTCCGACTCTTTTCCTCATTTTTATAAATGATCTTCTGTCTGTTACTTCTAATCCACTTAACTGTTTTGCTGACGACTCTTCCCTCAGCTTTTCATATTCGTTTTATAATTCACGTCCTTCGCCTTCGGACGTACAATTGCAACGGTGCCGTATGTCAAGCTCATTAAACTCCGATTTATACAGCATTGTCAAATGGGGTAATAGGAATCGTGTGGAATTTAATGCTTCGAAAACTCAATGCTGTCTTCTGTCGTTAACATACCCCTAATGCCATTGTCCATGAATGGCTCTTACATCGAAGAAACCGAAAAGCTCTCAGTACTCGGTATGTGTGTCAACGACGACCTCCGTTGCAACGACCATATATTTGAGATCGGTAAGAATGCTGCTAAGTGCTTAGGTTTTCTATATCGGTGTAAGAAGTACTTTTCCCCATCTGATCTGGCTACAATTTATAAAGCGTTTATACGCCCTAAACTCGAGTATAACTCCCACCTCTAGGCAGGTGCTTCACAAACATCGCTTCACCCACTTGATAGAATACAAAATAGAGCGTTAAGATCGATAGAAAATATAACTGCCACTGAATCAATTGCCCCTCTCGAACACAGACGCAATGTTTCATGTCTTTCCTTATTTTATCGTTTCTTTTACAAAAAATGTACACTTGAGGTAGCCAGCTGCATTCCTCCCCTTAAAAGTTTCGCCCGTAATACTCGTCTTGCAAGGAATGCTCATCAGTTTACACTTGAACCCAATTTCGGACGTACCGTGAAATATAGGGATTCTTTTTTTAGCCGAACGACACGAATTTGGAATAGTTTACCCGGCGAGATTTTCCCTTGCCATTTTGATCTGCAAACATTCAAAACCAATGTTAATCGACACCTCCATATCTCCCGAATGCCCACGAAGTGTGTTACATTTAAAGGGAAACAAATAGTGCCTTGTGCGCGCGTTAGTTATAAAAAAAAAATCTAAGGTTAGTCCGATATCCGATTGGTGTCAACAACTGGCAAGATGAGGATAATATAGCCTTGTTCGTCCCTTCAAAAATCTATGTTCGCACACAAATCCCAAAGTGGTCTCACTTAAAGCGTTTTGTTGGTAGTAAATTTGAATTATTGTTTTGCACAGCCATAGTTCCGAAACTTAAAAAAACTATTATACTTTTTGCCACGACTGACTAAGACTCAAATTAAAATATGACTGCACAAAGTAAACAAAATGAGTAAAACAATTACTGGTAATCTTTAAATAAATGAAATGACAATGACTAAAACTAGCATTGGCGTTGCATATTTCAAGTATGTTAATACGAATTTCGGGATTAAACTTTGTTTCACTTGTTGCATCTCTTGTTGATGTATGCGACATCAAATCAAGTGCTATTTCTATATGAATATTAAAAACTGTGCAGGACTGGGTCGCACGTACTTGCCCTTATGTGCCTAATTACATTGGAAGCAAAGAACTTGGACAAAAACAAATAACAATTACATTTATAAAACCTATTAAAACCACATTATTTAACGGTTTTTAGTAAAAATGAAGTACGCCACCATACGTCTTAAATAACAAAGAATTTATGAAAAAATTATTTCGAAAATTGTAGGAAGGATTTTGATAAAATCCTGATTTTAATTTTTAGTTTCTTGAAAAAAAAAATTGTTTTTAAATTTTGGTATGCAATTTTTTAGAGTTTATTAATACACATGTGAATATAAAATCAAAACAATTTTTTTTGATTAGTTTTAAAAATATTGATTTTTCAAAAAAAAAAAAATCAAAAATTAATTTTAATTAGAAAAAAAAGTTATTCAAAATTTTGATATGCAGAATTAATTTGGCTATCTGTATCTTTTCAAGTATAAAATTTGACAGAAATCTATTGAGCCGTTACCGAGAAAGCGAAAAATTAAAAAAAAAACGTTTTATGAAAGGTCACGTTAATAGACTTTTCCCGTATATGTGGCTCTGATCAAATGATAGCCAATACCAACAAAAAAAATCCCAACAATTTTCATCAAAATCGTTGGAGCCGTTTTCGAGAAAAATAAGCTTTTCCTAAACGGTCGTATGGCAAGTACCGGTATTTTTAGTCCTAAAAATAAAATTTCAATTTAACCTCTGAAGAATGCCAAGAGATACACACATATCAAATTTGAACGCAATCGCTTAACCCGTTTAGGCTGCAGATCGATATACATTCGGAAGGACAGACACGACAGACATTTTTTGTCAATGCCTTTTTTAGACTTCTCCATGATCGTAATGTCATGTTTGATTGTTATCTCAATTTTGTTTTATATTCACGAATCCTAAACTTGCCTTATAGTCCCTATAATCGCAAGTAAAAAAGAAGCCATCTGCCTTAGGTCAGGCTTAAGATGAACATCCTTATATTAAAAACATAGAATTTAAAATAATATAATACAGAATCTAGATGTGAATAAAAAGAGAAGACAGAGATAAATAAAGTTATACTCAAGCAGATATCAAACCCTATTTCTCCCAACGCAAACTTCTAACCAACTTTTTTCACTTCTTTAGTGTTTAATGATTGTTTTAATTCGAAAATTTAACGCTTTAACGCCATTATGAATGAGCATAAACTTAATGCGAATCGTAAAAAAACAGTTTCCCTATTGTGGTTCTGGATTTTGTTGGTTTAACTGTTTCCCAACTCTACGAAACACATTTCATTGTATTGAGGGTGTTAAAGCAGTTGCGTTTTTTATTCCTTTCGTTTTCCAGCACGATGGGCGGCCGCTGCTCCATAAGTGCAAAAGCAGCAAGGACACGGAAAATGGTAAGAGACGCATTTTAATTTTCTTGCATTATGGTTATGCTGCGCGTGGGATATTTACATTTTACACGCTTTTCCCCGTGCAACGGTCATATTGTACTCTAGCTTTCATTATATTATCGAGGGTATTTATTTAATGTTAATTCTTTTGTGCGCCGCAGCCGCGTGGTGGCAATTTAAACGAAAGATAGAGCGTGTGATTCTGGAAGATGATTAAAGAACGTAGTTTATGATTACGTATCCACCTGACTCCATTAAAGACAATACAATAATGTTTCCTGCTCAATGGATATTGTTGGAATAATATTTATATGTACAATTTTACTTTTTACTTTTAGGGCTAAAAATAACGCTAACTGCAACACTGAGCCAAATGCCGTAGGTAGGTGATATTGACGAAAATATTTGTTGACAATTTTGTTACAAAATTGTTCATATAATTTAAAATAATGTTCTTCAAAATCAGTAAGGTTTCTTTAAATGCCGTCTAAGTTGGTAGATATTCAAATAGAAGAGTTTATGGTCATAATTGAAAAAAATACTACTACTTACTTACTTAGGTGGCGCTACAGTTCGGGACGAACCTGGGCCTCAACCAACATGCCTCTCCAGCCAGCTCGGTCTTTGGCTAGCTGCCTTCAGTTTTGCACTCCAAGTTGGTTCAGGTCGTCCTCCACTTGTGCGCGCCACCTAAGGCGAGGTCTTCCTTGACTGCGTCTACCCTGTGGGATGGAATCGAAGATCCTGCGAGCCGGAGCATTGTTGTCCATTCGCTCTACATGACCTAGCCATCTTAAACGTGATATGCGTATTTTTTTGACCAGGTCAATGTCGCTCTACAGGTCGTATAGTTCTTGGTTGAACCTTCTCCTCCAAAGCCCGTTAACGCAGATAGGGCCAACAATCTTCCGAAGAATCTTACGCTCGAAACGACTAAGGATATCTTCATCCGCTTTAGATAGAGTCCATGCCTCGGCGCCATAGAGCAGGACTGGGATGATTAGGGTCTGATACAGAGTCTCCTTTGTCTTTCGAGAGAGGGCTTTGCTAATCATTTGCCTTCCTAGCCCATAGAAACAGCGATTGGCAAGAGTAATTCTTCGCTTTATTTCTGACGAGATGTTGTTGTCAGATGTTATAGCGGATCCGAGGTACACAAAGTCCCTAACTACCTCAAAGTTGTACCTGTCTATTGTGATGTTTTGTCCAATCCGCCGGTGTTGTGTGTCCCTTTTTGTGGACAGCAGGTACTTCGTTTTGGCCTCATTGACTGCTAGTCCCATCTTAGCCGCTTCAGCTTCAATGCTAGCAAACGTTCCAGTGACAGCTCGCCGAGTTCTGCCAATGATGTCTATGTCGTCAGCGTATGCTAGCAATTGCACAGACTTGAACAAAAATTGTCCCACTACAATTGACTTGCGAGTTTTTTATAATTTTTTCAAGTATTAAGTTGAAGAAATCGCACGATAGCGCATCACTTTGTCGGAATCCTTTTTTGACGTCAAAAGCTTCTGTGTGGTCAGTACCAACCTTGACGGAGCAGCGAGAGTTCTCCATCGTCATCCTGCACAGTCGGACAAGTTTTGTGGGGATGCCAAAACCTGACATGGCTCTGTATAGCTCGTCTCTATAAATGCTATCGTACGCGGCCTTAAAATCGATAAAGAGGTGGTGGGTATCGATTTGGAATTCTCGGGTGGTTTCCAGGATCTGCCGTAGAGTGAACATTTGATCGATTGTGGACTTTCCTGGTCTGAAACCACACTGATAGGGGCCAATCAGATTGCTGACGAAAGGTTTCAGGTGTTCACATAGTACGGCAGAGAGGATCTTGTAGGCGATATTCAGGAGACTAATTCCTCTATAGTTGGCGCAGTTTAGAGGGTCTCCTTTCTTGTAGATCTGCAAACGATCATGCATAATTTCTCCTGACCAAACTTTAGAGAGAGTGTATTCACTCCATCAGGTCATCTCCGACCGCTTTAAAAAAATCGGCGGGTAGTCCGTCGGGTCCAGCAGCTTTGTTGTACTCTAGTTTAGATATTGCTATCCTCACTTAATTTTGGTCAGGTGGACGGAAGCTTTGTCTGTCATCGTCCATGTTGAATAGTTCGTTCTGCCTGACAGTGGTATTTTGGTCTTCATCGCCGTTTAAAAGTCTGCAGAAATGGTCCTTCTATGTACTCAGCACCGACTGTGACTCTACTACGAGGTTTGCATTCCTATCTCTACAGGCTTCTGTGCGGGTTTTTTTCCTTGGCACGTTCTTTTTACCTGTTGGTAAAACTTCCGCACGTTGTTCCTCGAGTAACATCTCTCAAAATTTTCGATCGCGCGCTTCTCATGCTCTCTCTTTTTCTTTTGGAGAAGCCGGTGTTCTTCCCGTCTTTTCTGCAGCTCTCGTCTTTCTTTGCAGCGCCGCTTTATATGCCTCTTGTTTGGCTGCATTCGTCATCAAACCAGAGGTGGTGGTCTGGTGAAACCTAGCACATCAGTTGCGGCATCTCTGATGGCTTGTTGGCAGTGTTGCCACTGATCTTCGGCACTTGATGCTGGCGGTACTGGATTTCTTGAGAGGTTACGGGATATTCGATCGGCATAGGTTCTGGAGGTTTCTTGCGATTGCAGCTTTCCGACGTCATACTTCCTCACAGTATTACTCCGTTGTTGTGGAGTTCGGGTTATTCGCATTCTTACCTTTGCTGCAACAAGGTAGTGATCCGAGTCGATGTTAGCTGCTCGGAAGGTGCGAACATCCAAGATACTGGAGGCGTGTCTTGCATCGATCGCAACGTGATCAATCTGATTGACGGTTCTTTGATCTGGGTGTCGCCAAATCACTTTGTGTATATCGAGATGAGGAAACCGTGTGCTTGCAATGGTGACGTTATGTGCCGCTGCGAAGTCAATTAGCCTAAGTCCGTTTTCAGACGTTGTGTCGTATAGGCTATGTTTTCCGACAGTCTTACCAAAGATTTCCGCTTTACTTATTTTGGCATAAAAATCGCCTAGTACGATCTTAACGTCGTATTTAGGGCATTGCTCATAGGTTTTGTCGAGGAGCTCATAGAAGTCATCCTTGGTGGCGTCATCTTTGTCCTCTGTGGGGGCATGAGCGCATATTAGGCTAATGTTGGCGAATTTAGCCTTGATACGGATTGTCACAAGTCGCTCACTTACGTGTCGAAAGCCCAAGACTTCTTGCCTAAGTCTACCGCTTATGACGAATCCGCACCCAAATAAACGCTGTGGTCTTCTTGCGCAATCACCGTAGTACACGTCACAGTTTTTCATCCTCCCTTTGCCCGGCCCATTCCATCGCACTTCCTGGATGACAGTAATTCCTGCTCTATAGCAGTCTAGGGCCTCCGCTAGTTGTTTGGATGCACGTGGTCTGTTAAGAGTTCTAACGTTTTTCAAATACAAATATTTATGTTAATGAACAAAATCGGGTTAATTTACGCTCCTTCATGTTGACGAAATTTCGTCAATTTTCTACTACTGTCTAATTATTTTCACATTGAAAAAAAGTCTTTATTAACACTTTAAGAATATTCCGTGTTCTTTACCACACACCAATATTTTATCAAACTAAAAAGTGTATTTGAATCCAGGAAAGCATTTTCCTTACCATGAAAAAAATTCTTCAATTTGAAGAATTATTGTTTACTTCTTTTGTAAGACTAGATGCATATATTAATATTAAACAAATGTAATTAAGCTAGCCCAAAGATAGATGGACACACTGTCCGAAACGCGCTTTGCTATTTAAAATATAAATTAATGTTGTTAAATACAACCATACAAATAATTAAAATATTATATATAAACTAAGTATTTTTTTAATTATATTTCATTATTAGAACAACCTATAAACTATCACTTATGTCTGTGTGTTTAATAAAAAAAAAATACTCCGCGTAAATTGGAGAATTTTTTATTTCAAATGAAGAAAGACGTGTGGAAATTATGAAGGTTTTTTCAATTCGAAGAAAATTTTTAGTGAAAATTAACAAAATTCATTAATTTGAAGACGAAATATCGTCAAATGGAAGAATATTTCATTACTTTGAAAAAATCAAGTTGTGTAAATATGAAGAAGTTTAATTCATTCAATTCAAAGAAACTTTGATGTGAAAATTACGAAAAGTTATTAATTTCAAAGCCAATAATTCTTCAAATTGAAGAATATTTTTTTTTAAATGAAAAATGTGTTCATTTACACTGAAAAATTGTCTTTCATAAAAAATTAAAATTGTACTATGAATTATGAGGATTTAACAACTGAACTAAATTTCCAGGAATTAACGATATAATCGTCAAATTAACCGTTGTTCACCGTATATTGATCTCCCTTTCTTCAATTCCACCTACATTTTTATCAATTTCAATACCAAATTTGGTTAAGTATTTATTTCTGTTAAGGAAAATCTTATTTTTCTCGAAAATGGCTGCAACGATTTTGATGAACATTTTTGAGAGTATTTTTGTAGATATGTAGGTATTAGATATCATTTTATTAAAATCATATTTAGCGGAAAAGTCTATTAACTTTACCTTTCATATAAGGATTCCTATATATTAGAAAAGAAATAGATAGCCAAATTATTGCTGCATACCAACATTTTGAATAACTTCTTTTCTATTTATAATACATTTATTATTTATTTTTTTCAATTTACAATATTTTTAAAACTATTTAATAAATTTTATGATCAGTTGCAAATTAAAAGAAAAACTCTAAGAATCTGACTAACAAAATCTCAATTTTTTTATATAAATGAAAGACAGTATTTTATCAAAATCGGTCGTACAATTCTCGAAATACTTCCTTTCATAAGTTTATTCTAATATAGCACGTATTTCATTTTTACTAAAAGCCGCTTAGTGGTGTGGTTTTGGCACTTGTTTAAGTTCAGACTCCGTTATTTTGCTTGGTAAATGTTACTTGTTACTTTCAAAGATCAAACCTTCCAATGTGATTAGGCACATAAGAGCAAGCAGGGCCGTCTTATTGAAACCACAGCTCCTGCACATCATGGTTGTTCAATTAATGAACGAAAAAGTCAGTAATTATGGCTCTATAGCGGTCACCATTGACTGTAACGTTCTGGCCAGCATCGTTTTTAAAGAAGTACGGACCAATTATTCCACAAATTCATAAAGCACACAAAACAGCCAGTTTTTGTGGATATAATGGTGTCTCAAGATACACTTGAGGATTATCATCACTCCAAATATGGCAGTTTTGTTTATTGACGTATTAATTCAACCAAAAGTGAGCTTCATCACTAAATTCGCTTATGAAAATTGGGATCAACGGCAATCTTGTTTTAGGCCCATTCACCGAATATTCGCCTTGCTAGGTGATCCTGTGGCTTCAATTCTTACACGAGTTGGATTTTGTAAGTACGCAAACCAAGATCTTTTCGTAAAGTCTCTTTATGGAAGACTTGGATGATGGACACATATCCAATTCCTGTGCACGATGGCGGATTGACTGATTCGAGTGATTCGGTGTATTATCATTTAGAGTAAACGTGTTGAGAAAAAATTCCATAGATAATCGAATTAATTGCTCTGATGGACGATTATTACTTTTAATTTACTTTTAATTGATTTTTATTTTCACTTTTACTTATATCTACTTAAATGCTAGACAAAAATCTTAAAACTAGCTAAAAATATCATCTTAATTAAATTACTGGCCCTATGCAGGCGCTCTAAATTAATCTCTAACTTAATTTTAGTTGCCTTTCGGCCTAAAAATAACTTAAATTTATCTTATCTATATCGGGTTTTATTTTTTCCCAGAAAATTAAGAAGAAAACTGGTTAATCTTTATCAACTTAACTTAATCTAACTTAAACTACTTAAAATAAACTAAAAATAAACTTAAAATAATTTAAAATAAACCTAAAATACTTAAATCTAGAACAGCCACAGCAGACTTTTTTGAATTTTTTTATTATTATTATTTTTTTTTTTTTTTTTTTTTTGGTGCCGCCGCAACTGCCCTACCTAACTTAGATACTAAAGATATATGTAAGTCGACCATAGGCGATATTTCGTCTATGTCGACTGAAAATGGTCAGGTTTTAGCTAAGCCACCAAAATTGGTGGACCTGATCTAAGGCTTCCTTCCGATCCCGGTCGGGCACGGCCCTACTGAAACGGAGGCGCTCTGCTTCGCTCCCAGCGACTATGTCTCGGTCGTAGAGGAGCCGCCTATCGACTGTTCTGCGGCCGACGTGGTAGATCAACGGAATCGCCGATCTATCCTGAATCAGCCCTCGACTATCAAGGTATAGGAAAGCCTCGGGCGGGATAAAACCACTCGAACGTGTGCTTTCAAAATATTCATCTTGGGGGTAGTAAGCCCCGAAGATTTGTCCATTAGTTGAGGTCATCGCCCTTGCAATGTGTCCGCGAATGAGCTTAATTAAAAAGTTATATATCCTGTTTATATTGGCCCCGTTGTATAGGACCTCGTTGGAATAATAGTGTTTGTACTCTGACTCTGGTGTTCTATAAAGACCGAGACAAGTGCGAAGGCACTGTCTCTCGAACACCCGAATCTTTTCCATTAGAGATGGTGCAACGTTGAACCACACAGGGCATCCATAGGCAATCATCGGCATAATGAGGGTCATGTAGCAAATCACTTTCACCCTGCTATCAAGGCAGCTGCTATTAAATAACCGTCTTGTCAGGGCAAAAGCTCCCCTAGCCCTGGTCAGAGCAGCCTCTACATGTCGATTGAAATATAGATATTGATCCAACCAGATGCCAAGGTACTTTACTACACTTTTACTCGCCAGTGGATGTCCATGTGGCCCAGCGATCACTAGCTTGCGCCAGTTCTTTCTCGTATCCCTAGAGGCCCCAGACAAAGGGGTTCTAAACAGGATAGTTTCACATTTCTGGAAGTTGATTTTGAGCTTCCAATCATTACAATATTTTTGAATTTTATCGAAATCACGTTGCAAGAGAATTCTGATGACTTCAACTTTTGGACCTGTTCTGTACGCAACTAAATCATCGGCATACGCAATTGCATTAGGTAGACTCCCAATGAGATCGCTGGTGTAAATACTAAAGAGAATCGGCGAGTTCACCGCTCCCTGTTGCAGACCGTTTTTAATATCAAACGTTGTGGTAGATGTTACATTGCCACTCTTGACAACAAACTTTCTACCATTAAGCATGTCATAGAGCATATATAGCAGTGGTTTACTTATGTCCCATCTGGTTAGCTTCAGATACAGACCCTCTAACCATACGGTGTCGAAAGCCTTCTCCAAATCAACCAGACAGGCACCCGTGCATTGATTTTTAGCATTGTTCCATTGGACAGCAGATACTAGCTTTGATGCGGCATGAATTGTGTCATGTCCCGCCTTAAAGCTGAACTGGGTGTCTGGAATTATATTTTTGTCCTCGGCCCACTTGGACAGAGCTCTATTGATAACTTTTTCGAATACCATGCTAATACTCGGAGGAAGACTTATCGACCGGAGATTTGCCGGATTGGAATTGTCCTTTCCCTTCTTGGGAAGAGGATGTACTACAGCTGTCTTCCAACTCACTGGATAATATGCATTATTCAGCGCGTTGTTGAACAGTGTTGTGTATATGTTAAATGCATCCTCAGGGAGATGTCGTAGTACAACATTGGGTATACCATCGACTCCTGCTGACTTCTTTTTCTTTAATGATGCGAAGATCATTTGTAGTTCGACCTTCGAGATGAGCAGGGAACTTGGCCCATTTCGCTCGGCGACGGTAGCATTTGCCAGATTGTCTTCATTGAATCCGGTAATGGACGATTATGTTAACCGAAAAATGGACGTAGTGCGCTATACGTATTTCGAACAACAGAATCATGATTTTCAAAAAAAAAATGTGCATAATTCGGAAGCATTGTTCAGCCGTCAGTCTATACATTTCGAAATGCCAAACCTAACTTAAAATAAATCCCTTGACAGCTGACAAAATGGCCGCCAATTAATATAGTAATGCCAACTTAAAGTTATATGCCTCTAAAAAAAACACCCCTTATAAAAACTATTTATACTTTGTTTGGAGTATAAGTAAGGATTAATTAACTTATTGATTGATTGATTAATTGGATTTAAATGATTTAGTTCAAAAAAGGAAGAGACCAACCACTTGGTTCAATTTCAATTTTATTTTTTAATTTGTTTTCATTTTTGTGCAAATGTTTTGGAGTAAAAAAATACAGTGGAAGTGAAAGCCACTGGGTCCCCGATTTTTTATTTGATTTTTTTTGTTTTGTAGTGCCCCGTGGCTTAGTGGTTAGTGTGTCGGACTGCTAAGCGAATGAGCGTGGGTTCGAATCCAGCTCATAACCACCTTTTTTCCGGGGTACTGCCTCTTGCGAGGAACTGACAAAACCTCCAAAAGTAAAATTTGTCTTGTGCATCTCATGTAGCCGTTCGTACTCGGCGGTAAACTGTAGTTCCCTTCCATTCTTGCAGATTAACAACACACAGGAATGGTTGAGATTATAAGTCACTAGGCCTTGACTCCTTAAGGAGCTGTCGCACCAATAAATTTAATTTATAATTTATTTTGTGATAAATAATGGTCGGAGACTAAGAAAGACCGAGCTGATGGTCTAACTTTATAATATGATTTTAAATTAAAAAGAAAAATCATTTATTGATCTTTCATAGATTGGTCCAATACTACTTGGTTAGGTATAATGTATTTTTAAATTTCCACCAAAAAAATCTGTATTTAAATATTTGTATATAAAAAGGCGGCTTGTCTGAGTCTGAGAGCAAGAACTTACATGCGATCCAGCCGTGCCCATTTATTTTAATATTCTCGGTGATGACGACGATTGATGTCTACCTTAGATAATAGAGGTACAGAAGAAATACAGTACCTGTGCTTCTACCTGCTTACTATAGAAAATCTTTCCGAAATTTTAATAATACCCATTTTTAAGCTAGATTTAGCTTACCAACTATTCTTAAAAAATGGTTAAATATTTGGAAGTTGGTAAGCCAACCTAACTATACTTCCAAATAGAAATAATAGACCAATCTTTGTTAATTTAGCAACGTATACATATTTTTAAATATACTCTATCCAGTTTTAAGCCCAAAAGTTAAAGAATATATGAGTTCATAGAATATTTTAAAGAAGTTTTTGCTCTGTGTTATATAACTTTATAACTTTCTTTATAATTTCTGAAGAATTAATTAAATTCATTTTCTTTGTTTTTCTACCCAACATTCATCTAAAGTTATTTATCTTCCCACAATTTCCTTACAAAATTCCTGATTAACCCTTCATATCTAGATTAACCAGAATCTATATCACTTAATACTCTTGAGCTTGGCTGCACTTCAGCTGAACGCCTTATGCACTTTTCCCATAAATTTATCAATTAGATATCCAATTAATTTGTATCCTACCAAACGGAAGCAGCAACTTCAATAATTTAAAACTCCACCTACTCCTGTTGATGACTTCTAGTTCAACTTTCAGTGTTGGTTCCAGCTTTGGGCACCCATTCTCGATCCTTGCAATGCAATTTTGTAAAAGTTAGTTTTTACTCATTAATTTCATCAAGAACCATATCCACACTCTTAAGCACAAGATTCCACCACAGGATGTAGATAAATAGATAGCAAAAAAATTATGCTCTATCAATTTAATTTAATTTTATTCTCTCTCATCCATACGACTGTGTGGGTTAGCCAATTAAATATGAATAAAACCAAACTTCCGGTTAAAAAAAAAGAAGCTAAATCAAATCGAAACGAATTCCCTTGGAGGGTAAATTAGCTTATTCGACCAGGACGATCGCATTTTGACCTGATTTGCTAGAAGCTGGTCTTCACGCGGGTCACGATTGCTTACCATTGAATTAATTTATTTAACCGTCCCTTCCATCATCCCTTAATCTTCCCTTCTGTCCAAATCAATGGCCATAATTTGATTCATCGACCAACGATGAGGACGACGACGACGATGGTTACAAGAGCTAAATTCTTAAGGACTCTTTTTTCTGCCCGCAAGTGGCTATAGTTGCTCTTTCCGTTTGCTTTATATTGGTACGTATGAATGGCGAAGGAATTGGAGAGAATTTAATTGGAAATTTATTACCAATGAACTTTCAATTTTATAGTTTGCAAGGATTCATTTTTTGCGTGGACCCAGGAGAAAAACCTTAGTTTGGTCTTGGTTCTGTCGTTGTTCAAATGTCCTTCTTGCTTAAGCGAGCAATTAATGCTGAGTAATTTATGAAGCGTCACCTTGCGTTACACAATGCAATTTAGGGCAAATAGCAGTCTTAAAAGCGGCCAACTGAACAGGAAATGCATTTCCACCGCGGCGATGTATGAAGAAGTGCTGTGCTATGGAAACAAATGGCATGGAAGTTAGATTATTATTTTAAGTTCTTTTTTAATAATTAAAAAAAAAACTGAAATATAAAAGAAAAGACAAATGAAAATGGTTTATGAAAGGCAATAAATTTATATACAACAGTTTGTTACAATCTAAAAATGTCCATGTGAAACGTTTGTATAAGGACTACATTACAGGACCTTTGTATTCAATGTTTGGCTCTTGACCTAAGTTTCTCAAAAAGAAAAAGCTTCGAGGGTGTCACTTTAAGCACGATTTTTTGTATACGTGTTTGTGAGGCTTAGTATTAGTTTTATTTAGCGGCTTTTTATTATCTATGTTTCGGGGTCTGGGTTAACTTCAACACGTAATGTAACAACAACTTTAAGATCCTGCTGCTGATCCTAAACTGCGACGAATTAAACACCAGTTTCTTTTACATGTGTGCATTCTACTGTGAGCAATCATCATCATCATCATTGGCGCAACAACCGGGATCCGGTCCGGCCCTCTTTCAACAATACTTCCATACATCCCGATTGTTGGCCGATGCCATCCAATTGCCCAAGGCTTCGGGCGTCCTGGTCTATGCCATCCTTCCAACGCAAGTAAGTTCTTCCACGTTGTCTTCCAGCATACAAAGAACTGCAAAAGACTTTTCGAACTGAATCCTCTTCGCTCATGCGAGCTAGATGCCCAGCCCACCGGAGTGTACCGAGCTTTATTTTTACAACATCATCTGCTTCGAGGTAGATTGTATCTTCTCCGAAATCGTCCTCCTTCTCACAAGTGCTCAAGAATTCTCCGTAAGGCTTTGATCTCGAACGCAGTTAATAGGGCAGTTACGTTAAACAGTCAAATCGGAAATAATTACAAAAAAGAGAATTTCTTGTTGCAATGGCTTTGTTTGTGACCCAATACGAATTCCTAAGTTTCCCCCCTCGCTAGAGCTGTGCTAAAGGGAATGGGGGTAAAAGGTACGCCAAAAAGGGGCACTTTTTCGCTTGTTTGTTCTAAACTTATCAATATTTTCAGAAATGGTCTGGGTACCAAAACCAATTTTTTTTGACTACCCAGTACCAAACTACGTTAGGTCGAATTTGGGCCAAATTTCCACATTTTTCTGTTTTTCTCAAATATATTTGCAAATAAACTGGATTGGACTTAATACCTATCCGGCAATGCAAAATATTCTTAGCTAGTAACGAGATATATAGGCATGCGAAAGCTTGAGTGAAAAAAATGTATTCTATGTCATGCGACATTTAAATCCGCTCCTAGAGGCGCAGTTATTCTTTAAAGTAATTTGTGGTATATGGACTGAGTAGTCCAAAAAACTTGGTTTTGGTCTCATTTGATGCGGAGGTAGGACCTCTATGTAACGAGATATAGCCATGTGAAGGCTTGTGTGAAAAAAAAAATTATTTTCTGACATGCGAAACATGAAAACATACTTAGCTAAGATTTCTACACATCGAGATATATGGATCTGAAGGTTTGAGTGAAATAATGTAGTAGTAGTCTGCAGGCGAAACTATTGTTTCAAGAGATTTAAAGTATAGTGTAGCTAAATTCAATAGCTATCTGATAATGTAAATTATATTCATCTAGGACCTCTGCATAAGGAGATATAGGCGTTAATTATAGTTTATAACTCGTCACCCTTTAATCCGCTCCTGGAAACGCAATAATTTGTTCAACAAATTTTTAGTTTGATGGTTTGAGTGAAAAAATATAGTTTCTGACACGGTACCCTTCAATCCGCTCCTGGAGAGCCAACTTTGACCTAATGTAATTTGGTGGTGGGCAGTCCGAAATACTTGTTTTGGTCTCATTTGACGTGGAATTAAATACGCTACAACTTTTGCTCAGACCATTTTTGAAAGTATTGATAATTATAGAACGTACAAACATAAAAGTGCCCCGTCTGAGGTGTTTCTCTTGCTGACGTGCCAGAGTCACGGATTGCTTTCTATAACGCCAGGTGGAGAAGATGCAAGCCGGACCATCCCCTTGTCGGAGTCAAGGGATGGTCTGATCGATCTGTTCGCCATGGGATTTTATTTTACAATGTCAATCCATGATGTTTTTCATGTTAAAATTAAGTACAAAACGCTTCAACTCCTCGTCCCAAGAATACAGAGATGTTTGAAAACAATATTTGTTTTCAGTATAAAGCTTGGCTTTAATCTGTATGTAATAAAATAAATCCTATCCTCTTTCAATCTGATCCTAAAACTACCCAACAGTACGTAAGGTTTTTCGTCTATCTGCCTCTACCTAAGTTTACTGCTCAATTCACTTGAAACAAACACTGCGGTAGTGGTATGTTTTTAAAGTTCCCCGAAGCAATCGGAATCCAACTCCATATCATCAGTATAGCAGAAAAAAAATTAAAAAAAACATCGTAAAATTAATTAGAACTTCAGATCCAAAAATGTTCGACAACTTCAATTTTGCAGCATGCAATAGAGAATGATTCATGGTCTTATTAATGCATAAAACTCTTTGGTTTTTGGGAATTGGAAAATTTTCGGATGAATTTACGAGATGCCTGGGACTAGTTTTCAAATTATAATATTCTGCACGTGCAAGACCAATGCAGTTTAAATGGAAAGTTTTGGGGCAAGTTTGATATTCTGCAGAAATACTACACCGAATGGAGGAGTTCAAACACAGATGTGCATTTCAGATTATTAATTAAACTTGTTGCAATTGGACGTGAAAAATGTTACAAAAATAAATATGTCTCTGATAACTTTGAATTAACTGTATTCTGAGTAAAATCTCGAAAAGAAATCTGATGGGAAACATTTTGGTAAAAATATAATTTGACACATGTCGAATATCAATTATTTCTTTTTTAAGAACTTAAAACTGTTTAATGAAAAAAAGTATATAGAGCACGAGTTCTTACACTCTGATGCTGGTAATTAAAGTAGGCTTCTATTTTTCTTTAAGATAAAAAAACATGTATGTATTTTTGAATCCGTTAGAAGAAAAAAAAAAATGGAAAAGATCTCAGTCTTCGGTTGCTGCTCAGTCAAATAGCCACTTCGATTCTTCCCCTTTATGATAGAAGGAACTAAAACAACTTTTCAAATAGAACTTTTGTTTTCGAAACATGTAATAGTAAGATACCCACTTGACATTTATACTTGAGAAAACATAACTGAAATAATAAATTCCCAAAATTCCGAATGCTCCTTGCACCTGGAGGTATTATACCCTGCTATTGCTACATTTGCTCAACCAACAAACTTTTTCAACCAGTTTCCTCCATAGCTAGCTATGCCTTCAGTATTGCACTTTAAGTTGGCCGAGATCCTCTTTCACTGCCGTGCGCCGCCTTAGTCTCGGTCTTCCCCTATCACACCGTATCACCGTGGCGGAATTGAAGATTTTCAGCCTCGAAGCATTGGTATCCATCATCAATCATCGCCTAAGCGTAGGGTGGATTGAGTGTCGGGAAAACTCTACTTTCTTTTTCGATCGATTGCTGAAATGCAGGCTCTACACTGCAGCTGTGCGTTCAGCACTTACAAACGGTTCAAAACGTTGGACAATGTAGAAAAAGTATGAAAATAAATCAACAGCAGCTGAGATAAAGATTCTCCGCATGACAGCAGGAGTTACAGAGCTTGGCCGAATAAGATGTACGAGAATCCGAGGAAGCATTCACGAAAAAAATAGAACGCGACCGGCTCAGCTAGATTGTCCGTTTTGAGAAGAGGTTTTGAAAATCCCGCCAAAGAGGCAATATCCTACGATTGGGTTTGAATCCCAATCGTGAAAGAGGAGGGCAGGTCCAAGCACTCCTGGTATAAACAAATGCAAGAACACCAGTATTTGATTGACCTCACACATGAGACAATTCAAAACAGGTTTTCTGAGGACAAACCAGAAAACCCTAGTGTGAAGCAGTAAAGTGGGAGAATTGTGATATCAGTCGAGATCAAATAGTCGTCGGGAATAAAAGGAAGAAGGTATAGGTAAGTACTATTTCTTCTGGTCAAAGGCCTTGGCTCTGATAAAGCATCGCTTCCCGTGAGATCAGCGAAATTAAGCATCGTTGCGCGTGGTTAGTGGAAAGATGGGGGACCGTCCGAAAACCAACTGCGTGCTGTTGACATGTGTTATGTGTTTTCTGTTTTCCGTTCTCCTTCTGTCTTCTCTTCTGTCCTGTATCAATGTCGTCTTGTGAGTTGTCTAGTAATTGTCTGAGCCGATGGCCTCAGTAGCCAGTGCTCGTAAGTGTGTCTACTTCGTAGATTTATCTACGGAGTAGATTAAAAATGTAATGTAATGTAATGTAAAAGGAAGAAGAAGAATAGGTATTGGTATCAATCCGCTTTATATCTATATCTAGCCAATGTGAAACATTAGATTTTTACTCTTTTGACTAGGACTGTGTCGCCGGAGACTTCGCTTGATCTCAGCGCTGTTGTTGTTCTCTGAGGTGAAAGCGGATTCCTCGTCCACAACTACCCCAAAGTTATAGTTATAGCTGTCTATAGTGAAATTTTATTCAAGAAGTCGCGGGTGTTGGGTGTCTCTCGTTGATGACAGCATACACTTTGTATTTCCATCATTAAATGTAAGCCCATATTCGCTACTTTCGTATCAACAGGAGGTATTTTTCCGATTATGTCAATATTTTGCGACGTATGCCAATAATTGTATTTGGAAGATTGTGCCTCTAGTGCTCTGCACTTTTCTTTCCAGTATGAACGCCTAATCTAATTTTGTTTTACTTAAAAGGTGTCGGTGAGGTCTTTACTGACCTTGACGGAACAGCGTGCGTTTTCCATCGTCATTTTACACAGGCGGACGAGTTTGGTAGGGATCTTAAAACTGCACATTGCTCTATACAACTCGTATCTATAAATGCCGTCGTACGCGGCTTTGAAATCGATGAAAAGGTGGTGGGTATCGATTTGAAGTTCTTGTTTTTTTCCAAGATCTGCCGAATATTTGATCGATAGTGGACTTTCCTGGCCTAAAACCGCTTTGAAGAGCTCGGCAGCTAAGTTATCGGCTCCGGCGGCTTTGTTGCCCTTAGCTTAGATATAGCTGGCCTTATTTCATTCAGATGTGGTGGGCGGTATTGTTGGTCTAATTTGCCCATATAAAATGCACCATTCTGCATGACAGCGGAATTCGATTCGTCATCGCCGTTATACGGAAATGGAGTTTTCATATTTTTAGCATCGACTGCGGTTCCACTACGATGTTCCCTTGATCGTCGTTGCAAGCTTCAGTTCGAGCTCAGTAGCTTTGACAGTTTCTTTTTACATTTTGGTAAAACTTTCGAACTTCATTCCTGCAATAACAGCTCTCCATTTCCTCGTTCGCGCGCTTCTAATGATCCCCTTCTTTCATTTTGAGAAACCAGTGTTCTTCTTTCCTTTTCTGCTCGTGGAGCGCACGGGTAGTTCTGGTCCTTCTCTGCAGCGCCGCCTTGTATGCTTCTTGTTTAGCTGCGTGTGCTTACCGACACTCATCATCAAATCAGGGGTTTCGTTGTGGTGGCCGTATAAAACCCAGCACTTAAGTGGCGGCTTCCCTGATGGCATTATGGCAATGTTGCCACTGGTTCTCAATACTTGATGCTGGCGGTAAAGGATTCCTTTGGAGGTTATTTGAGACTCGATCGGAAAAGGACTTGGAGATTTCTTGCGATTGCAGCCGTCCGACGTTAAACTTCCTCACATAGTATTAACCTCTTGTTGGCGTTGGTCGGGATGTCCTCAGTCGTACCTTGGCTACAACGAGGAAGTGGTCCGAGTCAATGTTTGCCCCTCGGACGATCATCAAACTGGAGTAGTGCCTCGCATCTATAGCAATGTGGTCAATCAGGTTGACAGTTGTTTGATTAGGGGATCTCCATGTCTCTTTGTGTATGTTGAGGTGTAAGAACTTGGTACTAGCTATTACAATATTTCGCCCCGCAGCAATAATATAACCTGAATCCGTTATAGGAGGTGGTATCGTGCATGCTGTGTTTTCCGATTGTACCACTAAGGACATTTTCTCTCCCCTCTCAAAGAAAATAATGCAATGATTAAATTTGTGGAAAGTCATTATTCATTCTAAAAAAATAATGAAAATTACCTATTCCGAATTTAAAGTTAGAAGAAGTTATAGAAGAAATGTATTCCTAAATCGAAAGAATCAAGAGCGCGTTCTAACAGAGACAAAGAACACTTCGGCACTACTGCGGATAAATGGTTGTATTTTCTTCTCAAACAAAATCCGTTGCACTTGCTTGCAAACATTTTTCTGAAACACGAAATCGATGCTAATTATGAATTCTACCCTGCATTCGTAGTAGCAGTAGTTATCGATAATGGCTGCAACTTTATATGAAAGGCATTTATAGAGATTGGTTGAAAACGTAGACTGAGCGAAGAATTTGATGACATTTGAATGGGTGTTACCGTTACCAGGACAGTCTCGTTGTTTGAACTTTGATCAATTATTGACATTAAAACCAACTCTACCAGAAGAAATAATTTGTGTTTTGCGTCATATGTCCCACATTGATGAGACTTAAGTTCCATAATAAAATTTGGGACTTATAACCCACCTTGGTGGGACAAAAGTCCCAAATTTTAAAAGAGATAGTATTTAATAAGGAACTAAAGCTATCACTTAAATGTGAGCTCTGTGAAATAAGGTCCCAAACAAAAAAATTAAATTAGGCCTCAAAATTGGACGTTCCTCTCCTTCCTCGGACTCGAATAAAATTAGGCCTCAAAAATTGTTATTGAGGTCACTATAGGATTTGAAGTAGGTATGAGGTTGGGTATATGCAAAGTTTCTTTATATCCAAAAGATTCCCTAAATAATTTGAAGTCATTTTATATAACTTCGCACCTTACTCCAAATCCTAAAGCGACCCAAGCAGAAGGATGCATGCTGCCCCATGTACGTACATATCACACTGTTTTAATCTTTAATATCTTTGTAGGCCGCCCAAATTAGATATTGGTACTTTTGTCCCACCAAGGTGGGATAAAAAATAAATAAATTTATTGGCGCGACAGCTCCTTAAGGAGCCAAGGCCTAGTGACTTATACTCTCAACCATTTCTGTGTGTGTGTTGTTAATCTGCAAGAATGGAAGGGACCTACAGTTTACCGCCGAGTCCGAACGGCTACATGAGATGCACTTTTTCGAGACAAATTTTACTCTTGGAGGTTTTGTCAGTTCCTCGCAAGAGGCAGTACCCCAGAAAAAAGGTAGTTATGAGCTGGATTTGAACCCAGGTTCTTTCGCTTAGCAGTCCGACACACTAACCACTAAGCCACGGGGCACTACACCAAGGTGGGATATAAGTCCCAAAACATAAAACTGGGACTTACCTCCGGGGACTTATGTCCCTGTGCCCAATTTCTCTGCTTCTACCTGCAAAGTTCACCGAGGTGAGGTCAGCAGACCTCACGGTTTTGGATAGTTCCTTGTCTGAGGCCAACTAAAGCAGATGTCGTTTTTGTTAGATCCAGAGTTCTGGCGCCTGCCTTTTTTCGCAATAGTTATAAGTGGTAGTCATTGTTTGTTTATGTTTGATCTTTCTTTAACGTCATCGATAATCTTTTTAGGAATGAGAAATGTTATCCCAAATAGGTCGAAGAGTATCAAACCTAAGGAAATCTCATGGTTTGATTCAATCTGTAGAGAGGCTATCAGGTTAAGAAATGCAAGTTTCCGTTGTTACAAAGCCAACATGACTGAGGAAAACCAGAAAAAGTTTCAGCAAGCTAGAAAGGCCTGCAATGTTCATATTCAAATTTTTATATGAGCAAAAAATTCGGCAAAAAATACTGCAATGTCCCAAAGGCAGTACAAATTTTTGGTCATTTGTAAAAAAAGTAAAGAATTCTTCGTCATCGTCAGTTCCTACGCTCGTCTTCAACGATACTCCTGCTGTCAGTTCTCAAGAAAAAGCAGATCTGCTTGCTGCCCAATTCGCGTCAAACCCAACACTTGCCGCAGGTGTCAGAACTCCTCCTGTACTCGAGAGCGTAAATGATTTTATGGGACCAATCTTCTTTCGCACTCGTTCAGTCGCAAGAGTATTAAAAGATCTCAACATAAATAAATCCGCTGGCCCGGATTGTATCCCCGCTATTGTTCTGAAGAGGTGTTCTTCAACGCTGGCAAAACCTTTGTATAAGCTTTTCCATCGGTCCTATTCCTCTGGACTCTTTTCGAGTGCATGGAAAACAGCATTTGTCCAGCTTATCCCCAAAAAAGGCGAATCTTCTGCACCCTCAAACTACCGACCAATTGCACTTACGTCCCTTCTTTCCAAGGTCATGGAAACGTTGATTAATTTTCAGCTTAAGAAATATCTTGAGGACCGAAAGCTTCTTAATGACCGGCAGTACGTCTTTCGTAGCAACAGGTCCACTGGTGATTTGATGGTATATCTCACCGAAAAGTGGAACCAATCTCTCCATTGTTTTGGGGAAAACAAAATTATTGCACTTGATATTTCTAAGGCATTTGATAGAGTTTGGCATCAAGCCCTTTTATTGAAAATGCGTGCATTTGGACTCGATGAATCTCTTCTTCGTTGGATTAGTAACTACCTTTCGAACCGCTCAATTCAAGTTGTATTTGACGGTTTCAAATCTGATATTCACAAAATAAATGCTGGTGTGCCCCAGGGCTCTGTTTTGTCTCCGACTCTTTTCCTTATATTTATCAATGACTTATTATCTGAAACAACTAATCCAATCAATTGTTTTGCGGACGACAGTACTCTCAGCTTTTCATATTCGTTTCCAGATTCACATCCATGTTCTTCGGATGTTGAACTGCAACGGCAGCGTATGATAAGTTCATTAAATTCTGATCTTGACAGCATTGTACAAGGGGGAATAAGAAATCGCGTAGAATTTAATGCTTCTAAAACTCAATGTTGTCTTTTGTCGTTAAAGCAAAACATACCTCCAATGCCACTATCCATGAGCGGCACTTGAATTGAAGAAACAGAACACCTCTCAGTTCTCGGTATGTGCATTACAGACCACCTTCTGTGGAATGACCACATATTTGACATCGCAAAGAATGCTGCGAGGTGTTTAGGTTTCCTTCGAAGATGCAAGAAGTTCTTTACCCCTTCTGATCTGGCTACAGCATATATTCGACCGAAACTCGAGTATAATTCCCATATTTGGGCAGGTGCTCTTATAACCCACTTGAGTTTTCTAGATAGAATAAAAAAAGAGCTTTGAAAATGATAGGCGACCGAACAATAACAGAAACGTTTACATCTCTTGAGCACTGCCGAAATGTTTCGAGCCTTTCGTTATTTTATCGTTATTTTTACAAACAATGCTCTAGCGAAATAGCCAGCTGCATTCCTCTCCTGAAACGATTCAACCGTAATACTCGAACTGCTAGGAATGCCCATCAATTTACCCTTGAGCCTAACTTCGGACGTACTGTTAAGTATATAGATTCTTTCTTTAGCCGTACCACACGAATGTGGAATGCTTTGCCAGGCTCTGTTTTTCCCTCCCATTTTGATATGCAGAACTTTAAAACTAATGTGCATCGGTATCTCCTCTTTTATCCCTCCTCATTTCCCTAATGCTCGTGCGGTGTTTAAATATTTTAAGGGTACACACAAACCCCTTTCGCGCGTGTAAATTATAAAAAAAAAGGACTTTGAATGCAGACTTTTTAAAGTAAGCCCAGACTTACCTCGACATTCATTGCATCTGAAGATATCTGTGATATCTCCTTTAGTCGTCTTTTACGATAGTTAAGGAGGTGCTGCTGGGAAATTCTACCCCGTCCCTGCACAGGAACAGTAAACGAACTCTGGTAAAATTAATTTTATGACTAATTGGAAGTTAAAATTGACTTTTTTCAAAATCAAAAATTAATAACGAAAATATTTTTAGTGAAATATAATTCTTGAGAAAAGGCTCTGCTAAGAAGATAAGTCATATGCTGAAATCTGCCCAAATATCTTCTATTCCCCCTTTTTTCGTAAATGCAATTAGACTCTTGGTTCGAATGCCACTGGCTAGGAAAGGAATATAATTTCAAAAAGTCCCTCCCAGTTCCATGGAATATTTCAAAGATGCATTTGCATTTGGTCGTCATTTTCATCGTTGTCGTCCTCGGCCATTGCATTATTATTATCGTCATTGTATGGAGGCCATTTATTATTTGCATTCCGCTTGCAGGTGCCTTTTTATTGCATTTTCTAAAAATGAGTTATTACATCCAATAGAACGTTGAGCATACTCGTAGCTAAATGCATGTGTACGTGCATTGCCGTACTTATGGACAGTGGGTATTGTCACATCAGTCCTGTTTTGCATTCCAGGGATGCATTATTTTTTGAATGCATATCTACATCTTACGCCTAGTGCTAGAGGATTATTTTGTAGTGTGAGGGTGTAACAATTATTATCGGCTCAAATGACTTTCTGGATGCACGATGCCATAAATGGATAATTTATTATACTTTGGTTGCATTTTGCAGAAATTTTGTTGAACATAAAAGAGAAATTTGGGGAGGGGATCAATATGTTTGTATTTTTTTAGTGCACAGTGAAGATGTTGTGGTTTACTTTTTGTCCTCTGGGCATTTTATGCATAATAAATGCAAAGATAAGCAATGAAAATTCACATAATTCTTTAAAATTATATAGCGAAGTGGGGGATATTTATTTTGCATGTATATTTAAACAAAGTCCATTACAATACTATGAAATAACATTTTTTGAAAGCTCCGGGAAAATAAAAGACAGATGTATACGATGCCAATACTTGTTCTTTGCTCTCTAGATAGTAGACGCTTTGGGAGGTTATTTCACTATTGCTTCTACAACTGAAATAGGATCTGGTTTGATGAACACAAGTTTTTAATTTTTAGTTCTTGGGTACAGTAATAATGAATTTTTATCGATGAATTTCTAATTCCATTATTGTAGGTAATTGATAACAGCCACGACAATTGTTTTTTATATATAATATAAATAATGCAGACATTGGTACAGTACTAATTAATTTATTTTAAATTTAGGACACATTTTTTAGAGTAAATACAAACAGGGATATTTTTGTAACTTTAAATAAATTAAAAAACTTGCTATAGCAAAAGTCTATCTATCTTTTTTTTGCTGAAATATCAATATTAAATACCATATTCGACAACGTAGTGTTATTTCTTCTTGGGACGATCATGATTTCCACCATTTGGTTGTTGATGAATTACAACATCCCCAAACACGGTAAAAAAAATATTTTGATATTAAAGGTTTTTATTGTATCCTTTTGCGATAAAATAAAATCAAGGAGAGATCTGGAATTTTGGCCAGGTCGGTAGGCCAATTTGTGGGGGGTGAGAGTCCTCAGGGCCAATGTGGCGAGTCGTATGTGGGCAAACAATCAAACCACAACAAGAAAACAACTGGAGCTCCGCTGCGTTGCTTTGTTCTCAACCGCGTTCGTGTTGTCAAAAACTAGAGCGAACGTTGAATTTGCAACAGAGCAAATGTCAAATGGAAAACTAGAAAAAAGCCAAACCAAGTTTACAAATAAAAATTACTATTAAGTTCAAACATTGTATATACACTGTCTATAGTACTATCATGAAGCATAATTTTTACTTGCGATTATAGGGACTATAAGGCAGGATTCGTGAATATAAAACAAATTGAGATAACAATCAAACATGACATTAAGATCATAGAGAATCCTAAAAAAGTCATTGGCAAAAAAATGTCCGTCTGTCTGTCTGTCTGTCTGTCTGTCCGGGTGTATATCGACCTGCAGCCTAAACGGGTTAAGCGATTGCCTTCAAATTTGGTACGTGTTTATCTTTTGGCATTCCTCAGAGGGGAAATTGAAATTAAATTTTAAGGGCTAAAAATAACGGTATTTGCCATACGACCGTTTAGGAAAAGCTTATTTTTCTCGAAAGCGGCTCCAACGATTTTGATGAACATTTTTGAGAATTTTTTGTTGGTATTGGCTATCATCTGGTTAGAACCACATATACAGGAAAAAGTCTATTCACGGGACCTTTCATATAACGGTTATTTTAATTTTTGGCTTGCTTGGTAACGGCTCTATGGATTTCTGTAAAATTTTATATTTGAGAAGATATGGTAGCCAAATTAATTCTGCATATCAAAATATTGAATAACTTTTTTTTCTAATAAAAATTAATTTTTGATTTTTTTTTTTGGAAAAAATCAATATTTTTAAAACTAATCAAAAAAAGTAATTTTTAATTTTATAATCACACGTATACAAATAAACTCTAAAAACTGCATACCAAAATTTAAAACAAAATTTTTTTCAAAAAACTAAAAATAAAAAAAAGGATTTTATCAAAATCCGTCCTACAATTTTCGAAATACTTTTTTCGTAAATTCTTAGTTATTTAAGACGTTTGATGGCGTACTTCATTTTCACTAAAAACCGTTAAGTAATGTGGTTTTGATAGTTTTTATAAGTTGAAACTGTGTTATTTTGAACGTAAATGTTATTTGTTTCTGTGAAAGATCTTGCATTCCAATGTAATTAGGCACATAAGGGCAAGTACGTGCGACCCAGTCGTGCTCAGTTTTTAGTTCTGAATCATGTCGCAATGAGGCGTGCTGAAATTGCCAATTGGTGTGAATATAGAATAAGTACAGACAACAAAAGTGTATTAAATAGTGGTAAAATATCGGTAAATGTTCTCGTTTCCACTATTTAGAGTTAGTTACGAATCAACCAGGAAGATGGCCAGACGAAAAATTACCACCATGAGAGTACTATAGAGAATGTTAATATATACAATGGTTCAAAGATACAATCGGATTTAAAATTTTAAGTTGAGAAAATGAAAAAAAGTTAAGCAAAGGTAAAAATTTTAGGCAAAGAAAAAATGAAGACTTGGCAAACGGTTCCGCGGCTTATGTGTGTGCCCTTATCAAGAACGGTGGACCGTCGCCTTGGATTAAAGGGAGCAAACAAAAGCTTGTGGTGTTTTAAAAAAATCAGATTGAATGTACAAAATTGATTTGATTACACTTAGTTGTAAAGTTGTAATACTTTATTTGTATGGACTGTGGAAGTAATCGACTATCGCATATGAAAGTATCAAAACCAAGGATGAAGATGTTTTCTTTTTTCATTAGATTGTTTTTAGATTTTAAGTTTTTATTTTCGCGGACGATATTCATATTAGATAAAGTTTTGTATTTAGGGGTAGAATGAAATAAGAAAATATTTCTTATAACGCGGTAAGTTCCGAAAATACAAAACTTTATCTAATATAGATTATTTTTATTCCATCTTTAAAATGTATGTACAATTGGCCTTAAACTAACTTATAACTAAAATAAATCATGTCGGTTCAACAACAGGGGCCGACGTACTTCAGTTGGCTCTATACAATGCTATATTTGTACTTATATCATATTTATATGCATTGTCATACCTTTACTTATGCAATAAAACTGACGTTACTAAGTGTGAATTATAAGAGATAGAAAAAATAATTGCCAATTGATCATTTAAACATGATTGTTTTGATGTTTTATTAATATGTGTTGAAATGAAATGATAATAAGGAATGGATACAAATAATAATTTAGGTATTGCTACTGAAGTAGTTAAGTGTTACATATATGTTTGTTTTTTTGTAATGAAAAATAATATGATAACAAATAATAAATTACATATGTAAATAGTTGAGTGCTACAAATTGGTTTTCCGGTCGAGATGAGTTAACACAGGATTCAATGCAAGCTCTGAACAGTTCTTCTCGTTAATATGCAATATGGGTTTTAAAATAATTTATGAAATCTCTTTTCTCGGTCTTGCATTTTTTGAGGACAATATATAAATGCAATGCTATAGGTCAAAAGAAGATTCCGTCTCTCTTGTTTCAGACTATGGCTGTACGATTTTATTCTTTTTGCTATACTTAAAATATTCTCCGATGGGTCATACACCTGTTAACCTATTCATTAGCAATATACAGACAAAAAATAAAAGAAAAATATTTAACAAAATATTTCTTAGTTCAAATCAGAACATACAAAATCTTCAAATTCGTATCCTTGAAAAAAACTGTTTATCTCAATATGTCTACATCTATATAACATTATATTTCTATAACTCTTTATCTCCATATCTCCATATCTCTATATTTCTCTACCACACGAACCGTGCTTTTTGGACAATTGGATAAAAATAGTTGCACTTGGAACGTGCGTACGTTGAACAGGTCGCGCAATGCTCGGCCTTGCTAGCCGAGACCCTCGCCAGGTTCCAAGCTGATGTAACAGCTCTCCAGGAGATGTGATGGGATGGACCTGGCCTGAGAAAAACAGAAGACTGTAACTTCTACTATGGGAAATGCTATTTTGATGGGAGATCACGCTTGTTTGGATGCGGATTCGCTGTCAGAGGAAGACTAAGGCAAAAAGTCTTGAGCTTTCGCGAAGTCAGCGAGAGAGTGACAACGATCCGCATTAACTCCAAATTCCACCACCTGAGCCTCATAAGCGTCCATGCCCCTACAGTAGAGAAAGACGACGACGAGCTCCTCGCCAAAACTTATGACCGATGCCCCAAAAATGACATTAATATCCTCTTAGGAGACTTTAATGCCAAAATTGGGAGGGAGGACATCTTTGCTATGACGATCGGAAAACACAGCCTGCACGACACCACTTCCGATAACGGACTCAGGCTCATCGATTTTGCAGCGGGAAAAAACATGGTGCTGAGTAGCACGCGATTCCCACGTCCCGACATCCACAAAGGCACATGGCGATCCCCAGATGGTCGAACCTGCAACCAAATTGACCATGTTGCGATTGACGAAAGGCACTCTTCCAGCATTTTGAATGTCCGTACATTCCGAAGAGCAAACATCGATTCGGACCACTACCTAGTCGGTGCAAAGCTTAGAGTACGGATCTCAATGGAAGCTCTCAGGCGAACACCAACTACGCCGAGGAAATTCAATGTTGGAAAACTTCAATCGGAAGAGACCGCCGCTGCCTATGCAGACCGCGTATCCCTTGAGCTTGCGAGAAATCCTTCAACTGATGATATGAACCCGGAAGACCAATAGCAGCTATGTCAACAAGCCATAAGAAATGCTGCATCAGAGGTATTAAGTTTCTCACAGCCGCCCTCTAGAAACCCTTGGTTCGACTCCGAATGTGCTCTGGCAAACAAAGCTAAAACGAAAGCATACAAGTCGTGGCTCCAGAGAGATACGAGAGCCACCAGAAATCTCTATGTTGAGCGAAGGAAGGATGAGAAACGCATACTCAGGAGGAAGAAAAAAGAACACCAGCAACGCGAAGTCGAGGAGATACAGAGATGTTTTTGCAGAAAAGAGGTGCGAAACTTCTAAAGAAGAGTGAAACAGTCTACATCAGCTTTCACAAGTCACCCTGGGCCCTGCAAAGATCAGGATGGAAACACCATTGTGGAAACGCAGGCGATGTTAGCCATCTGGAGAGACTACTTTAACCAGTTGTTAAATGGCGATGACAGCCAAGTTCCCGCCCAAGATCAACTTGTACCAGTTAATCTAGATGACGACCACGAACTGCACCCGCCCGACCAAAATGAGATCAAAGTAGTCATCACCAGGCTAAAGATGAACAAAGCAGCTGGATACCATGGTCTACAAGCGGAACTTTTTAAGCACGCTGGAGATGACCTGGTAAGGAGCATACACCAACTCATCTGCAAAATATGGTCTGAGGAAAGTATGCCCGATGAGTGGAACCTCAGTACCATCTGCCCGATCCACAAAAAAGGAGACCGCCTAACCTGCGCCAACTATAGAGGCATAAGCCTTTTGAACATCGCCTATAAGATCCTTTCCAGCGTTTTATGTGAGCGTCTAAAGCCGTTTGCTGATGATCTAATAGGTCCTTATCAATGCGGCTTCAGACCTGGAAAATCTACCACCGACCAGATATTCACATTACGCCAGATCCTAGAGAAAACCCAAGAATATAACATCAACACCCACCACCTGTTCGTTGATTTTAAAGCAACCTACGACAGTGTTAATAGAGCTGAACTGTATGGTGCTATGTCTAACTTTGGAATCCCTGCTAAACTGATACGCCTTATCAGGATGACGTTGCAGAATGCTCGCTGTTCCGTCAAAGTTGGTAGAGACTCTACTGAAACCTTCGAAACCACCAGAGGGCTTAGACAAGCAGACGCGCTGTCATGCAGCTGTTTTAACATTGTGCTTGAAAATGTAATACGGAGCACCCATGCCAGTACATCGGGACCCTCTCCCAATCGGATGAAAAGTCACTTGGAGTCTTCGAGAGAAAAGTTCTGCGTACGATCTATGGTCCTATTTGCGTAAACCGAGAAGACAGCATTTGGCGACGAAGATACAACGACGAACTATACGAGCTGTACAGCGACATAAGCTTAGCCAGAAAAATTAGAGTCCAACGACTAAGATGGCTGGGCCATGTAGAGCGAATGGACACCAACGCTCCAGCGAGTAAAGTCTTCAAAGCCAAACCAGAGGTAGTCAGAAGCCAAGGTAGACCTCATCTTCGATGGAGCGACCAGGTAGAAGGAGACCTCCGCCAACTTGGAGCGCAAAATTGGAGACAGCAGGCAAGGGATCGAGCCAGCTGGAGGGGCGTATTGAGCAAGGCCTAGGAGCACCACGCTCTAGTTGAGCCAACATAAGTAAGTAAGTAAGAATAAAAATAGTCTATATTTGAATCCAGCACAACATCTATCTACCTTCTAAATTTCATGCAAATCCGTTTAGCCGTTGAGGCGTGATTGGGGAACAAATATCCAAACATACAAACATACACATATATAATATAAGTAGGACTGTATCACTTTTTTACATTTCCTAACCAATTAACTAAAAACTGAGCTTTGTAAGTGAAGTGAACGAATAAACATTGATCCCTTGAACGAAAGTGTAAGCATTCACAGTATCTTTTAAAGCAGCATTTGCTCCTCAAAAGCTTAATTTAGGTACCTGAATGGTGGATGTTAACAAATATCCCGATATAAATCAATTTCAAATTCAAAGGATTCGCAAATTCTCAATTGAAACCAATTTCAAACATATCGACGACAAAAGCAATCTCCCAAATCAAATTCGGCCAATTGGGAATTGACATTACAATACAAAAATTCACACTGAAAATAACATTTCAAATTACACTCAATAAACTGGGAAGTCATAAACAGATGAATGCCAAAGTGAATTGAATGTCTGCCTTCCTTCATCCGGAAATCGACCCCAATGTTCAACAAGCAACCAAACATAACTCAAAATGTCGGAAACTATATCCCTAGCATAATCGCTTTGTTTCATAAATGGCCACTTCCCCCATTTCAAGAATTTTAGCGGGAAATTCAAAAATAATTCATCAATTTCCATTTCATCTCGTTAAGGATTCAATTAGAATCAATCCTCGCTCAAAAACTTCCCAATTATCTGCTGCGGGTTTCCATCCTAGATATTAAAAGCAAAGTGTGACCAGGCCTCAAGGGGTGGATGGAGAAAATAATCGGCGTGGTGAGAGACCTGCTGTCGTAGACAGCACCCCCGCTTGAGCCGCGAATTAAAAAAGAATCCTCCAGACCACGATTGTGCTTATCCGCACAAAAGAAGCGTTCGCTGTGCGAACGAGGTGTTGCGTTGGAGTGGAAGGCCGCCACTCAACCTCAATGCTGGCGGTCTTGTCAGAAAAACCGCCAAAGCGATGCCAGATCTAATTAAATTTGTGGCAGCTTGTTGTTTTTATATGGGGTTGCTGCTCATTCCACTGGTTTGTGCCACATTATAGATAGCCGGTGGTGGTGGTCTTAGTAGAGTGGTGGAAAAAAAAGAATGAAAAGGCGCTTCTCTGCTTTTGCAGGAAAATCGACCGAATCGTGGAGTTTAATTATCCTTCTAGGGTTTTGTGGTGGATCGGCAAAAAAAATCAAGCAAACAATTGATACGCAAATTGAACGTCTTGTAAGTTTGCCATGTTCTACGTTTTTTTTTTTTTGAGTTTCGTTTGTTTAGGGATTAAGGACACGTGCCTAATCATAAGCAGCTCTTGATGAAGTATTCTTTGATGATATACTAAAAATTGTAGGTATAAACTTCAAGTATAGGTAGGTATTGGAATTCAAATGTTTGGATGGACGTTTTGATAATCTTGTACATTAAGAGATTATTTTTTAAATTTAACTACAATTCTTTAAAGGTTAAACGTTTTCAAATAGTCTATTTTGGTAGGCATGCTCGTTATATATCTGAAAGATGACCAAACGACGAGCTTTGGATCTATCTGGTCCATGGACTGTAGAGAGCTAAGTTAGCTACTCAGGAACTAGGGGCATTAGGAGAAAGGATACGCTCTAGATCCCACATCAACGCGATCTAAATGCTAATGCATATTTTATAATCTCTAAATTGAGGAAGGAGGGATCAGAAACAATTTCTCAGGAGGAACAAAAAAATGTCCACTAACGTAAAGCCAAGGAGTTGGAGAAGGGTTTTAAAATGAAAGAGGTTTCTACAGAAGAGTGAAACAGTCCACATCAGATTTCACTAGGCGTCTTGGTCCCTACAATGATGGAAACACTGTAGTATAGTATATACGTCAAATCCCACAAATGATCGACCTGGCCTAGTCAATCTAGATGACAACCAAAAACGACATCCACCGGACGAAAATGAGGTCCAAGAAGCCATTGCCAGACTGAAAACGAACAAAGCAGCTGGTGCAGTTGGGCTTGGTCAGATGCATACACCATCTCATCTGCAGTATGCCCAAAGGGGAGACCTAAATGTCGCACGTAGAACAAATTTCTGTGCTTGAAAATTTCAACCCTCAGATTTTAGCTGTAGGTCCAAAACATGTATCCAAGAATTAAATTTTTAGCAACATTTTAAAATTCTTCGATGAATGTAGTAGAAAAGAGAGAGTTGATTTTTATAGATGAATATATTAAATATGAGAGAGCGAGATAGTATTTAAATGTTGATACCAACAAGGAAAAGAAAAAAAATACATTTCTCTGCGGGAAGGTATGAATTAAGTTTTTTTATTCTAAATTTATTCGCAGAAATTGATAACGACACATAGCTTAAAATAATTATTTAAATAGAAACAATTTTATATGTGACAAGTACCTTTATAAGAGCAAGATTGTGTGAAAATGAATTTCAAGCCTCAAATTGTCATTAGGTTCAAATCATTCATAATAACGCAGAAATCCTTGGCAACATTTAAAAACGTTCTTATTATGAGTGGGAAAGAGAGAGTTATTTTTAATACGTTTCTTAAGTGTGAAGGACCGAGATGTTGGTTGGAACAGGAATAAATGAAAACAAAAACGATCGTTTTGTCATGCGTGTACCTATAGATTTTTTTGATACGCAGAAATGCATACGAATTTTGTCTGGCTTTTTCACATTCCCAGTCAAACCTTGGGTGCCTTCCTTTATGGCTTGCTTCTCTTTGAAAGGGTTTTGCTGCCTCAAGAATACAGTCTGTGAGTATGTCGGTTCCTCGGTTCCTCATTTAGTATCTAGGCATCTTCTCTTAAAATCACCCATCAGTATAATGTCATCTTTTTCTGCTAAAAACTGATGTAGGCCTGTGAAGTCGTCCATCCATTTATTGCAGTTAATGTAACCGGAACCACGTAATTTTTTTGTTTTCCTATTTTTATTTCAAGAAGATCACGGTTGTGTGTCTTTATAAAATTGGTCAAGATATTTTTCCAGCTCTTTTCTTATACTATACAAAATCCACCACTGGCGCGCCCATCCCCCCCCCCCCCCCCCCTCCTTGTAAACGTCCAAAGTAGTTCGTGGTGCACAAAATATTTCGCAAATCTTTCCATATCTTTTTTCTATATAAGTTTCGTAAGACATTAAAATCTCATAACTGCTTTATAATTCAAAGAAATCATTAAAAAGAAGTTTACTACATAAACCTGCTATATTAAAAAAAAATAAATTTAAGGTAACGTTTTTTTAATAACATTATTCTTATTTTGTAAAATACATTACAATTAAAAACACTGAATGCGTTCATTGTTTCTCACAGTTTTGAGAACCAGAGGGACCCACATTTGGCATTTCCACGTTATTACTCAGCAGCTGTTCAATAAGTGAGATTCCTTGATTCCTCCTTCATGGTCGCAAGTCAGCTCGTTTGTTATGGCAGTCGTATTTTGGGTCCCTAGGAAGTTAAGGTAAAGAGATTTTGCGTTTTCGAAAGCGAGAACTTCGTTCTCCGTGGGGATATTCTTCTTATTGGCCTTGTTCTACCTGACGTTCGAGTGCTACGCAGCGCGCCTCCATTTTTTACTTGCGATTAAAGGGACTATAAGGCAAGTTTTGGGTTCGTGAATATAAAAAAAATTGAGGTAACAATTAAACATGACATTACGATTATAGAGAAGTCTAAAAAAGTTAGTGGCAAAAAATTTCTGTCTGTCTCTATGTCTGTCTGTCTCAGTATGTATAACGAGCTGCAGCCTAAACGGCTTTAGCGATTATCTTCAAATTTTGTGTGTGATTCTTTTGGCATTTCCCAGAGGGTAAATTGAAATTTTATTTTTTAGGCCTAAAAGTAACGGTACCTGCCATATGACCGTTTAGAAAAAGCTTATTTTTCTCGAAAATGGCTCCAACGATTTCGGTGAAACTTTTTGAGAATTTTTTGTTGGTACCATCTGATCAGAACAAAATTTATGGGAAAAGTCTATTAACGGTACCTTTCATATAACGTTTTTTTTTTTTTTAATTTTTGGCTTTCACGTGTGACGGCGTACTCTAATTTTACTAAAAACTGTTAAGTGTTGTGGTGTTGACACTTTTTTTAAGTTCAGTTTTATTTTTCTACGTTAATGTTACTTATTTTTAAAATTTTGATGTGACCGCACATATGAGCAACTGCTTAGAGTGCGGCATCGAAAACGTCAGGCTGACGATGGAACCGGTTGGAGGGCACATGCTAAGCCCAGAAACACTTAGCGTGACCAAAAGTAAAAGTAAGTAATACTATGTTGTTTACAAGTATTGTAATCTTTCGAAACATTTTTCCTGGCATTGACTTATTTTGTGCTAAAAAAAATTAAATTTATTAAACACCAATCCCGTATAATGAAATTCATCAGCTAACCAAAATTTGCCCAAACATCACCATTCTAAATAAAATCATTGTAAAAAATGTAAAATAAAATATAAAGTAACAAAAATGTCCACACTCAGTATAGCCACAGGAAAATTGCAAAAGTTTCACCTGTCAATTTTACAAACAGCAAAACTTTCCCAAATACACTCTCCGAAATATTATAATATCACATTTGTATTTCATTGCTTCGTATTATTTCGTGATCCGACTGTCCTTTTATTCTAGCATTTTTTCCTGTCGATTTGAGCACACAAAAGTTGAAACTTCTTCTTTTACCAGAGTTAGACAATTGTTGCAAATAAATGTTAGCCACAAGAGGGTGTTCTCAGTGGAAAAACTCTATAAAAGGATACTTGGAAAAGATACGAAGGTGTTTTTGACTATTTTGCGAAAAGCGATGAGTTTTTTTGTTCATAACTAAAAACTTTTGACCGAGTTTTTCTTTTGTGCAAGAGGAGGAATACGGCTTCATATGTTCATTGAACATCACACAACAATTGAAAAAGTTTCAATAGGGAGATAAGAGCTTGGGACGTGTTCAATGACAGGAGCTGTAGCAGTTTTTTATGGTGATGAAATTTTGTGTTGCTGCAAAATGCATTAAATTTAAATTAAAAATTAAATTAAAAATGAAGTGATATGTGAAGATGTATTTTCAAGCTTTTATAAATTTTGATATTGAACAAAATAGAAAAACCTTTAAAGAAGGTCGGTTCGACATTTCATCAAAGTTTTCTCATAGCCATATACATTCTAAAATAGTGATAAGTTTCACTGTTATAGAAGCACTCAGAAACATCATTTAAGCATTCGGATTCATCGAAAAAACTTCAAACTTGAAGACTTAAAATTTAAAGCCTTCTGCATCCCTTTACTATATCAAAACGCAAATAAGTGTTGAGTGTATTAGAACCAAATACGCCTGATCCCTTAATGATCCCAATGATTTTTAAGACTCATTGTAATTAGTCTTCCAATAGGGACTTCTAAACTTTGACAGTTGATAGCGGCCATCTTGTTTAAGCTACATTTGTCAAATTGTCAAATTGAGCTGGCGGCGTCATTGGCCCTTTTTTTTCTTAAAAACTATCTTAATCCTAGACAAATATTAATTAAAAAAAACTAGTTCATTTATCACTGTCTTATTTATAACTTACTGGCCCAATGCGGGCACAAATCATAATTCATTAACTTATGGTAATGAATTTCAGCCTTAACAAATAACTAATTTTCTGTCAAAAATCATAGTTGATATTTATTAACCAAGAAATCTTTTTATTTCAAAAAACTCAGTATCTGGACGTTTATTATTTTATATAAAACTAAAACTAAAACTATGTAAGTTGGCCAAGACTTAAAAATAAGACATACATAAGTCGACTACCCATTATCAAATACGTTGATAAGCCACCAAAACTTGTTCTCCTGCTTTACCCTATTTCTACGGTCCGGTTCGGAAACAGTCCTATTGAACCGAAGGCGCTCAGCTCCACATTGGGCGAGGATATCTCGATCATATTGGAGCCGCCTATCCACGGTTCTGCGCCCGACGTGGTAGATTAGCGGGACGGCTAATCCATGCTGTACAAGTCCCTGATTATCTAAATAGAGGAATGCCTCGAGCGGAATAAAGCCATTCGTGCGAACACTCTCAGAATATTTATCATTCATAATAAGCCCCAAAAATTAAGTTTTTGGCCGAGAACATCGCCCTTGCAATGTGACCCCGAATTAGTTTCAGCATAAAGTTATCAATTCTTTCCTAGTGTATAGGAGCTGCTTAGAATTATAATGCTTGTACTCCGACTCTGGGCTTCTGTGAAGTCCAAGGCAACGTCGAAAACCCTGCCTCTCAAACACCCGAATCTTTTTTATTTGAGATGGGGCAACGTTAAACCACCCGGCACCCATAGGCAATCATCAAGCGGACTGATCGTGATGAGCAAATCATCTTCACTTTCACAACCTTTTTGTCAGGGCAAAAGCTTCCCTAGCTCCAGTCAGAGCAGCCTCTACATGTCGGTTGAAATATAGATACTGATCCAGCCAGATGCCAAGGTATTTTACTACATTTTTACTCACCAGTGGCTGACCATATGTCTCTACGATCATCAGCTTGAGCCAGTTCTTTCACGTATCCCTCGAGGCCTTAGACAAAGGGGTCCTAAACAGTATCGTTTCAGATTTCGCTTTGAACCCGAACTGATTATTCGGTTTAATATTATTGTTTTCCGACCTCTTAGACAGCGCCCTATTGATAACCCTTTCAAATACTTTGCTGATACTTAGAAGAAGACTTATCGACCGAAAATTCGCCGGGTTGGTGTTGTCCTTTCGGGAAAGGATGCACAACAGCTGTCTTCTAACTCATTGGGTAATATGCATTTTGCAGCGCGTATTGTTAAATAGTGTGGTACAAATGTAAACTGCTACCTGAGGTAGATGTCTTAGTACAATGTTAGATATACCATCGACCCATACTGACTTTTTTATGAATCGAAGATAAACTGGAGCTCTACCCTAGATATTAACGGGGGATTAGACACATTTTGCTTGGAGATGATGGCAAATGCCAAGTGTTCGTCATTGAACCCGATAAAACCTCTGTTCTCTGATAGCCATTATGAAATACCGTTTTGAAGGTAGAAGTGGTGAAGCAAGGCTCGGCTCTCCAGGTCATGGTTTCGGTGAATGATGGCATTAACCTTGTACACTTGCTGGAAAGCAGCCCCCACAGCTTCCACATTCTCTTGTGGATCTTCGAGCCTCTCCTGGATCTATTCCTGCTGACAAAAGTATGTTTCTGTTCTCCGTCATTCTCTGAAATTTAAGACACGGAAGATCGTTTTGATCATTTCTCTTAAATATTTTATTGATTTGTGGGAACATACTCGGGTCGCTAGAATATGTGGTCCAACGACATCGGGTTTCAACAGGACACAGCTCATGCCACATTGGACATTCTGTACGAGCCGTTTGATAATATTTTTGATAATACCTCACACACATTTTCTTTTATTTAAGTTTAAAGTTAGGAAGCGCTTACTGAAATTTATTACTATTAATTTTCTGACATAACTAGGGCTTATTCCCAAAACACTATTTTCCCATCATTACCTACATAAGTATCAAACAAAATACAAAAAATGATACCCACAACAACCACTTTTGTCAAAAAATTAGTTATGGTCAAAATAAATAATACTCATTCCAACTGATAATAACGATAACTTATCAAAGAAACTTTTAATTTATTCTAAGGTCATTATTCTTAGCCTTGTCAGCTTTTTCAGAAGCTTAGAAACTTGATGACAATCTAATTGCAACTAATCAACTAAGCAGACCCATATTTGACTTATAAAACCCTTAGACCTATGTCCACAAAAAGATTGATATCATTCGATTTAAAAGTTGTTCCCCACAAGAAGAAGGCCCCTTCGTAAGAGTTGTCCTTAACCAAAGTCCCAAATATGCCACACACAACTGAGAAGATGACCATTAAAAAGGACACCTTATTCATTTTCTGTGGCATAGATTTATCGTTGTTTCGTAGATTAAATACTAATTAACAGGACCAACCAAACATTTTCGTCCTTGTTTATTCGTTCTCAAGTGTATCCTTTCCACTATATACGTATGTACATAACCATATATACTATAGGATGCGAAAAAAATCCTTCGATAAAAATCCTTTTTGTATCAAACTGCGTTACTCTATATTACAATGTTGTATCGAAACATTTGACCTTTTTTGGTTCTTTTTTTTGGGCAAGAGACAGGGTTGCCCTCTTGTCATCCCGATGGTCGCACATGTAATGTGTAACCAAATGCACTTAGCTATATCACGCATAACTCAACTCACACCCACATAACTACTTAAAGTGTTTTCTGTTAATTTATCCTTTTCCAGAGAAAATTTATGTGTCTGCTCCGACCCCTGTAGGATTATTCATTCTGTTGGAATTGCTTGTTATGATGTAAAGGAGGAGTTTACTACAGCAAAAAGGATATCATTTGATATGTTACCGTTCCCTTGCTTTGCCCTTGTCTATCCGGATATGTTACGTTTTTTATCGTATTTTTGTAGCTTTTTAAAAAGGCCAGAATAACATCCTTTTTTAAATGTTGTTTCTGCTTTGATTCAAGAACAATAGGGTCTGAACAATGATTAAGTTTTGGTTAAAAAAAAAAAACACATAAACGAGTTTGGAAAGAACCCTTTTCGATTTTGTCTTCAGAGATAAATTATAGGTTGATCTTGATTAAAACTAATTTAATTGAAATTGATTTTTAGGATTTAGGGTCAGGATTTTGGTAAATCATAGCTGAAGTATTTATAGAGAAAACACATTAGGTTTTTAAGAACTTTAATTATATTTGCTTGATTTGAAGCAGGAGGTCTTTTCAAAGTTTTAGTTTTATCAACACCTTGTTTCCTGGCAGAACTGTTAAAGAATGCAATCACATTATTGCCAAATGTCCATTTCTTTCACAGAATTTTTTTAGAATGCAACCAATATTCGCGGTTTTTCACCATAAATTAAAACAAAATAATGCGTATATTTTTAGCTGCATGCATTTTATTAGTCTTTTAGAAGTCTTTTACAAATTTCGAAAATATTTTAACAAGATTTTTAAGGATGTATGAAATCCTTATAAAAAATAAATTATTTGGCGCGACAGATTCTTAAGGTGCTAAGGCCTAGTGATTTATACTCTCAACCGTTCTTTTGTGTGTGTTGTTAATATGCAGGAAAAATTTTTGGTCTCTGCGGTTCCAACGCTCATCGACAATAACAAACTCTCACAGAAGGCAAACTTGCTCGCCACCTATTTCCCTGCCAGCTCCACGCTGAAGCTCTCATATCGAAAATGCGTGCTTTTGGGATCGATGGATTAAAAGCTTTCTTCTGGACCGTTCAATACAAGTTGAGTGCTTAGGTTTTCTGTATCGGTGTAAGAAGTACTTTTCCCCATCTGATCTGGCTACAATTTAACGGGTGATTTTTTTGAGGTTAGGATTTTCATGCATTAGTATTTGACAGATCACGCGGGATTTCAGACATGGTAACAAAGAAAAAGATGCTCAGTATGCTTTGACATTTCATCATGAATAGACTTACTAACGAGCAACGCTTGCAAATCATTGAATTTTATTACCAAAATCAGTGTTCGGTTTTTTTTTGTTTTTTTGTTCAAATTTTGTTCAGCGATGAGGCTCATTTCTGGTTGAATGGCTACGTAAATAAGCAAAATTGCCGCATTTGGAGTGAAGAGCAACCAGAAGCCGTTCAAGAACTGCCCATGCATCCCGAAAAATGCACTGTTTGGTGTGGTTTGTACGCTGGTGGAATCATTGGACCGTATTTTTTCAAAGATGCTGTTGGACGTAACGTTACGGTGAATGGCGATCGCTATCGTTCGATGCTAACAAACTTTTTGTTGCCAAAACTGGAAGAACTGAACTTGGTTGACATGTGGTTTCAGCAAGATGGCGCTACATGCCACACAGCTCGCGATTCTATGGCCATTTTGAGGGAAAACTTCGGAGAACAATTCATCTCAATAAATGGACCGGTAAGTTGGCCACCAAGATCATGCGATTTGACGCCTTTAGACTATATTTTGTGGGGCTACGTCAAATCTAAAGTCTACAGAAATAAGCCAGCAACTATTCCAGCTTTGGAAGACAACATTTCCGAAGAAATTCGGGCTATTCAGGCCGAAATGCTCGAAAAAAGTTGCCCAAAATTGGACTTTCCGAATGGACCACCTAAGACGCAGCCGCGGTCAACATTAAAATGAAATTATCTTCAAAAAGTAAATGTCATGGACCAATCTAACGTTTCAAATAAAGAACCGATGAGATTTTGCAAATTTTATGCGTTTTAAAAAAAAAAAAGTTCTAACCTCAAAAAAATCACCCGTTATAAAGCGTTTATACGCCCTAAACTCGAGTATAACTCCCACTTCTGGGCAGGTGCTTCAAAAACATCGCTTCACCTGCTTGATAGAATACAAAATCGAGCGTTTAGATTGAAAGGAAATAGAACTGTCGCTGAAACAATTGCCCTCTCGAACAACGACGCAATGTTTCATGTCTTTCCTTATTTTATCGTTTCTTTTATAAACAATGTTCACTCGAAGTAGCCAGCTGCATTCATACCCTTAAAAGTTTCTCCCGTAATACTCGTCTCGCAAGGAATGCCCATCAGTTCACCCTTGAGCCCAATTTCGGACGTACCGTGAAATATAGGGATTCTTTTTTAGCCGAACAACACGAATTTGGAATAGTTTGCCCTTGCCATTTTGATCTGCAAACATTCAAAACCACCTCCTATCACTCCCCTCCCTATCTTCCTAATGCCAGCGCAGTGTGTTACATTAAAAGAGTAACAAATAGTCCCTTGTGCGAGCGTTAATTATAAAAAAAGAATGGGAGGGACCTACAATATACCGCCGAGTCAGGACGGCTACATAAGATGAACTTTTTCGAGACACATTTTTCTCTTGGAGTTTTTGTCAGTTCCCCGAAATGGAAGGTGGTTATGAGCTTAGCAGTCCGACACACTAACCACTGAGCCACGGGGCACTACTTATGTAATCTTTAAAAAAAAATTAATTAATCAGTTAATACAAAAAAAAATTACTAACCCAGCCTAGTACAAAGTCGAGCAGAACAGTTCCTAGCTCTGGGACTCACTCTAACGAAAAATTAGGACCTGAGCATTTCCTCACATTACTAGGACCTAAATCCAAAAAGCGGTACTATAATCACAACCTAACAACAAAAAACTACTTCAGGACGGAGAATCCAACCGACCTCATGTCAATGCTTTTAAAAACACGGTGTGAGATACTTCCCCTGAATTATATTCAACATAGAAGCGACTTAGAAGAAATTTGTGGCTATGCAATCTTAAGGAAAAGGAGAACGTCTTTCATTTTATGGGTAGATATCCTATTTTTGCTGAAACCAGATGGAGTACGTTCGGACAAAAATTATTTAAATGAGGCTGAAATTATCAACATCCTCAACGGTGAAATGGATTAGATGCTTTTGTACAACTACATACATAGCTATATAAAGCCAGCAATCGGTTATGGAAAACGGATCTTAGAAGAACATTATTACACGGAAAAAACAATGTTAAATTATTTAATTAAATTTATGTTTCAAAATATGAATTAGGTTTTAATTGCCAACTGACAGACGACGTAAGTCATGTTAAAATGGAATTTTTTTCTAAAAGAATTTACTAACCTTTGTATTAATTGTGTTTTTAAAATGTAGAAATAAATGTTATAAGTATAATAGAGAAATAATGTTTTTTTGGGTCGTATTTTCTTCTGTGTTTTTTCTTATTAGTAAAATAGTTAATATCGGGTTTTCCAATGGGACTTGATAACTCACTAATCATCGAACTGTCATTGTCAATTTACTTAGTAAACTCAACATTTTCATCATGGTAAAGTACACGAGCGAGCAACGTCTGCAAATTATAAAAATTTTCCACCGAAATTCGAAGTCGGTGACCGCAACTTCAAGAAGCTCATTTTTGCCTCAATGTTCGTCAATAAACAAAATATGCATTATTGGTCGGGTGAAAATCCATATTCGCTTCATGAATCATCACCTTATCCACTGTTTAACTTCACCACACATTAACTGTTTGGTGCGGTTTGCATGCGCGTGGCGTTATTCAATTTCAATTTAATTTATTTAAAATAACGGTTGTACAAATAAGACTTAAGTCTTTTACAGCACATTGTAATAGTTTGGATATTGTTTACGTAAAGATTATAATATTGGGCCATATTTTTTTCGTCGACGATAAAGATCGTTTCGTTAGTGTGAATGGCCAGCGTTATCGCGCCGTGATAACCGATTATTTTTGGCCCGAATAGGAATATATGGACTTGGATGAAATGTCATTTCAACAGGATGGTGCCACAAGCCACTTACTTGCTCTTATGCGCTAGCATATCATCGAAAAAGTTTGTTGTCTGTAAATTCGGTTACAGACGATAATTTAACGTGATAACGTCATAAGAAAACATTGATGACACCAACACCAACATACAGCCCGTTAACTCACACCATATATAATTCCACTTATCACGTAAAAAAATCTAGTATTAAAAATAATACTAAGTACTAAATCTAGTGCCACATATAGGACCAAAAATACAATAGTACTAAATTTTAGTACTGAGTACTAAAAATCTAGTACCAAAAATACTATTGCACCAACAACCTAGAACCAATTGGCAATAGTCTTATATTAGCGGTACCTTGTGCACGTTACTACGCCATTGAAAAAACATGTTTTAATGTGAAATGCGAAAATAATGCTGGCGGAAGCAAACATACACAGGATCGATCCCTGGACAAAACTTGTAAATTTCATTAAAACCTGTTGGGCGGTTCAGAAGTACATACTCGACAAAAATACACAAATGCATACATCTGATGTTCGCCTGGTGCTCTGAATACATTTGCGATCGCAATACAGTATCGCGGTTCGCATGAGTGATGAGTCTTATCAGCATGGGTCATGTTATTTCGTACGTGTAGCCTGTCATCGATTTATAAGACGTTATCACGTCAAAATGACCCACAAACCCTCTCGTTAAATTCACACACACACACACCAATATCTATATCTACTTTCTACTTTAACAAAACTCCGCCTATTTTGTATTTCTTTTTCTCTTCAATTTTCTTTTTGAATTTGATTGGAATTTTTTGGTTGAAAGAACCACAGTATTGCGGTTAGCATCAGTCAAGTCTTATAAGCAGGAGTCTTATCAGCATGAGTCATGTTTTTTCGTACGTGTAGCCTGTCATCGATTTATAAGACGTTATCACGTCAAAAAATTAAAAAAAAAAACAGATTGAGTTCTGGGATATTGCAATTAAAAAATTGAACTTCCATTATATGTATCACCAGGATTAAACACATGCATTCCGAGTCGTTTTGTTGTAGTCAAAATTGTGTTTGGAATTTCATATTGATGATCGTTGTTGTAAAATACGGCAAATGCAAAGAAATGATCATCATATTGACAATCGCTATATTGTCCATATGGTAACCGCAAAGAAGCGATCATCACATTGAAAATCGGAGTTGTTAATATGAAAACTTTTTAACGGACATTTGTTTGTCTTTAAGTTCAACTTTTTTCTTCAGTCTCATAATTTTTCTTGGCTTTCATATTAACAATCGCGAATGTTAATGAAACAACTTCCAAAAAGGTGATCATCGTATTGACAATCACGATCATCACATTGACAATCGCATATTGACAACCAAACCTGACGTTCACGATCATCAAATGCGAAAAACAAGTTATCATATTGATGATTGCAAGGAACTTATGCAACTCCGTTATTGAAAGAACCAAATTTTTGCATGACCAAAAATTACGGCAAAGAATTCTGCAGTAAAAGTTGTTGCTCATTTGTAAAAATATTAAAAACTCCTCAACAATAACAATAACAAACTAATTGTTCACTCTTTAGAGCAGGCAAACTTGGTTGACCCATCCTCCCCCTCCTCCTTCCGACCCATAGCACTAACATTCCTTCTTTCTAAGGTCATGGAAACGCTGATTAGCCGTCAGTTTAAGGAATATCTCGAAAATCGAAGATCCGTCCCACTGGTGATCTGATGGCATATCTCACCGAACAGTGGAACAAATCTTTGCATCGCTTTGGTGGAAGTAATATTTTTGGTTTTGATATCTCCAAGGCATTTGATAGAGTTTGTCATGAAGCTCTCTTATTGAAAATGTGTGCTTTTGGGATCGATAATACTTTTGTTCGTTGGATTAGAAACTATCTTCTGGACCGTTCAATACAAGTTGTATTGGACGGTTTCAAGTCTGATTCCCACAAAATAAATGCTGGTGTGCCGCAGGACTCCATTCTGTTTCCGACTCCTTACCTCATTTTTACTTTGTTATTATAGGGACTATAAGGCAAGACAAAAGATGTTTGTCTGTCTGTCTGTCTGTTTTTTCAGTATGTATATAACGAGCTGCAGCCTAAACGGCTTAAGCCGTGTGTGATTCTTTTGGCATTCCCCAGAGGGGAAATAGAAATTTTATTTGTAGGCCTAAAAGTAACGTTACCTGCCTTGTACCTGTATGACCGTTAGGGAAACCTTATTTTTCTCGAAAACGGCTCCAAACTATTTTGATGAAAAGTTTTGAAAATTTTGTTTTGGTATTGGCTATCATTTGATTAGAACCAAATTTACGGCAAAAGTCTATTAACGGTAGGTACCTTTCATATAACAGTTTTTTTAGTTTTTGGCTTTCTCGGTAACGGCTGTTTGGATTTCTGTCAAATTTTATATTTGAGAAGATATGGTTAGCCAAATTTATTCTGCATATCAAAATATTGAATAACTTTTTTTTCTAATAAAATTTTTTCTGAAAAATCAATTTTTTGAAAACTAATCAAAAAAAATTATTTTTAGTTTTATATTCGCGTATATATTAATAAATTCTAAGAACCTGCTTACCAAAAATAAAAAAAAAAATGTTTCCAAAAACTAAAAATAAAAAATATGATCTTATCAAAACCGGTCCTAAAATTTTCGATATACATTTGCAATAAATTCCTTGTTATTTAAGACATGTGATGGCTACTACATTTTTTAATAAAAACCGTTAAGTATTGTGGTTTTTAATACTTTTTTATAAGTTCAAACTGTGTTATTTTCAACGCAAATGACCAAATTTGAACGCAATCGCTTAATCCGTTTAGGCTGCAGATGGATATACACCTGGACAGACAGACGGACATTTTTTGTCAATGAGTTTTTTAGGCTTCTCTATGATCGTAATCTCATGTTTGATTGTTATTTAATTTTTTTTATATTCACGAATCCTGAACTTGCATAATAGTCTCTATAGTCGCAAGTAAAAATGTTTACTCGAAGTAGCCAGCTGTATTTCTCCCTTAAAAGGTTCTCTCGCAAGGAATGCTCATCAGTTCACCCTTGAGCCCAATCTCGGAAGGACCGTGAAATATAGGAATTCTTTTTTTTAACGGAACAACACGAATTTGGAAAGTTTACCCGGCGGGATTTTCCCTTGACATTTTGATCTGCAAGCATTTAAACCCAGTTTTAATAGATACCTCCTATCCTTCCCCTCCTTATCTTCCTTATACCCGTGCAGTGTGCCAGTGTGCTCTACATTAAAATGACAATTTTCAGTTAACCACCAGCGATTGTCAATATGACAACCTATCACAAGTAGCACAAAATAGTATATTTTCGGTATGTCCTTTCTTAATTCCTATTCCTTCTTTTTTAGGTATTTCCACAATCAACTCAAAGTGGTATGTTAAGTTCTACTTATAGAATTCTTAAATACTTCTTCAATCGGAATTCCTTAAATCATTTTTTTTTGTTTCTTTAATCCTTCTTAAATCCCTCTTAAATCCTTTTAATTTTGTTGGCGTTTTCAATACTTCTTTAATCCATCTTAAATCCTTGTTCAAAAGTTTTTTTTTTTACAGAATTAAATCGGCATTTTCGATACCTTACAGCATCGTATTTTGGTGCAATGAAATTGTAATAATAATAATAATAATAATAATAATAATAAGAAGAAGTATTTTCCGTATTATTTCCGATTCAATTCCGTAAAAAAAAAAACTTAAATCCTTCTTAAAAAGTTTTTTTTTATGGAATTGAATCGGAATCTTCGATACTTCTTAAATCCGTTTTAAATCTTTCTTAAATCCTTTCTTAAGTAAATTGCTCTACTGGATTGCACGTACTTGCTCATATGTGCGGTCAGATCGTCGAATAAAATTTAAAAATAAGAAACATTAACGTAAAAAATAACAATATCTGAGCTTAAAAAAGGTGTCAAAACCACAACAAACAACGGTTTTTAGTAAAAATGGAGTACCCCATCACATGTCTTGTATAATTATGAATTTATGAAAAAAGTATTTCGAAAATTGTAGGACGGATTTTGATAAAAAAAATCTTGGAAAATAAAAGTTATTCAAAATTTTGATATGATGTAAAATTTAATAGAAATCCAATGAGCCGTTGCCGAGAAAGCCTATAATTAAAAAAACCGTCACATGAAAGGTACCGTTAATAGAATTTTCCCGTAAATTTGGTTCTGATCAAATGATAGCCAATACCTTTGTATATACACTGCCTACAGTAACAGTATTATCATGAAGCATCATTTTTCAATTGCGAATCAAGTCGCTCGCAATGAGTGGCGCATCAATCACCAATTGGCGTGGATATAGAATAAGAACAAACAACAAAAGTGAAATAAATTCTGGTAAAATATCGATAAATGTTTTCGTCTCCACTATTTAGAGCTAGTTACGGAACAGGCCAGAGGATAAATGACACCATGAGAGTACTAAACAGCATGTACATAAAAACAATGCCAATACCAACAAAAAAAATCTTAAAAATTTTCATCAAAATCGTTGGCTTTAGTAACCATCTTAAAAAAAATTAAAAAGAAGATTTTTACTGGCATTCGAGGAACGTAACCCCCTTTTCTTCAATTAAAGTTTCAGTTAACAGAGAATTGAAGAGGTTTTTACTTTTCTGTTTTATTTTCAGGATTTTGGCCTTTCTGGATTTTGGGTTTTCGAGATTTTGGATTTTCGGGATTCTGGGTTCTGAATTTTTGGGATTTTGGGTTTTCTGGATTCAGAATTTCGGGATTGTGTCCGTCTCCCATTTTTCATTTAATTTTTTGGTCTGGTTTGTGTTGTCCTTTGGCAGCGATTTCTCTTGCTGTAAGCAAGTTCATTTCAAGAAGTCATACATATTTAAGCTATGGGAGCTTATGCGCTACACATGTTTAGTGTGTCTTCATCCGGAAAGTTTTAGTTGAATTTCATATACTACAAATACATGGCTATCTTCCCATAGTCGTTCTTAGACCTCTCTTCATTTTCATTCGAATTCCTGCCGATAAACAAAATCTCATTATTTTCTGAATGTTTATATAGTGGTTGTGGAAATCTATCCAAAACGTACGCTTTCTCCATTGTAAGCATCTTATTTTAAGAGAATTAACACTGCCAATATTCCACACCTTTTCTGGTATCATCAGCTTCAGGACCCTGCTACATTCACCCGACTTCGAAGTAGCCTAGGCGATTCTAAGTAATTTGTCCGCAAGGATGATTCCAATTCCAATTTCCCCGGAAGCGTAATGACAAACTCTGTAGCAATATACAGACATCCAAAGTTAACGTTCAACCATTTAATGCTCACCGAATTAATTTTATTTTTAAACAATGCTACCAAAAACTGCTCTGCAGTTTGTTTGGAAAATGTGGCCAAGCATATAATAAAATAAAATTCAAAACCATATGTTTGATTTTGCACCTTAAAATGTTTAATAAAGCCATATGATTTATTTGCATCCATTTATTTTAACATAACTTATTTCTTATCATCCCCTCTTCATATAAATACATTCATATAGTTATTATTTTTAAAGCCTACATACACATTTTTGTCAAAGCCTCCAACGTTGCATATTCACAGCACACTTCAGATTTGATTTAATATATAAATTAACTCGGAATTCGACCGCACGAGTTCCGCGAACCAAAATCAACATCGGTAGCTTTCAATTTGGCTGTTAGCCACTATTCCGCTCATTTGCACCGCACTAAAACCTCCACATAATATTATAAAAGACCAACATCATACCTCCCGCGGACTTTCCTAAAGCTATCCGATTCCCATGCCTGCCTCTGCCTACCTTCAAATTCTAAATAGCTGATGGCATCAGCTAAATCAAAATCCAAAAACGCACCGCTCCATAAATCAGGAGCACTTTAAAAATTAATTTCACTATTTGTTTGGATTATGCTAAGTAGGACGAGTGAGAGGACGAAAATTGTTCTCGATACCTGTGTGCTGATGCATAGATACGTAGATATACATGTGTCCTAGAATCTACCTAAAATAATTCGGCCGGGGGTCACCATCATCATATGTACCAACCCCACATATGCGAGCATTCCCACGAATACAAACAAAACGCGCATTCAAAATGATTTCCTAATTTATTTGATTCTATGCGCAGACATTTTGCCGTCCTTTCCAGCAAATTGACAGAGCATTTGTGCAAATTATAGACTCCTAGAGCGGTTGTAGTTGTTTGAAGGTCCTAGCTGCACAGACCGATTCAGGGATTGGCAGGGAGAACCGCAATTAGAATGAGACCATCATAGATAGCAACAACAAAAACTATATAAATAAAATAGGTGCGTTCATAAGCAGAAACAGGATTTTCGATTTTGTTGTTAGGACACAACAAAATCCTAACGAATTCATATCACTTTCCGGGTTTTAAGTGTCCATTCCCTGGCTATCGCCCCAACAAGAACGATATGTTTGAATTTGAATACAAAATGCAGGTGAAATTGGTGAGGATTTACGTAAATCGATTTGTATATATTTTGCAGATTTATTTGCGGTGCCATGGAATGATTATTAAATTGAAACACTCTCAGCCAACCTCTTCTCTGTTTGGCCTAAATGCAAATATTTGCAGAAGTGGCGCCGCTCTGTCTCGGATGGGAAATACGTTGCTTTTTTCGAAAATGAAGGGTGTTAGTTCTATTTTTATTATTTGGGGAGCAGATGAAAGGTTTTTTAAGCTGATTATACTGACCAGTGGACAATTGGTTTGGTTATCAAATTGATTGCAAGAGATTTGTCAACAGACATAAATATAGTACATACGACAGATGGCTTATGCGTGTAGAAAATTTTATTTTTCTTGTATATTTTACGTGTAATTATGTAAATAAGAATGAATTAAAGGGAACAAGTAGCGAGGTTTGCTCCAGTTGCGGATAGTCTTATTCATCAGAAATATGTCGAAATATGCATCACAAGGATGGAGAAGAAAATCTGATCATTGATCCAGGCATTCTGGAGCCATGCGAACAGAACAGACATTCATTTCAAAAGGAAGACCTCCTACCATGTAAGAGGCCATAAAGAATTTCAAAGATAACAAGGTCTTGGATGAGATGGCATATCTGGAATCAGCAAACATGATGAGCTCGGCAAGCAATTCATAAAATTTAGGAGCGCTAATGGAAACAAGAAGAATTTTTTTTTTTATGCATTTCAGAGGTCAAGTGGTACTAAGTTTAAAGCAAACTCATATGTACGCAATTTATTTTTTTTTTTTTATAATTAACGCGCGCACAAGGGATTATGTGTTTCCCTTTTAATGTAGAACACACTGCGCGGGCATTACGAAAATAGGGAGGGGAGAGATAGGAGGTGCCGATTAACATTGGTTTTGAATGTTTGTAGATCAAAATGGCAAGGGAAAATCCCGCCGGGTAAACTATTCCAAATTCGTGTCGTTCGGCTAAAAAAAGAATCCCTATATTTCACGGTACGTCCGAAATTGGGCTCACGGGTGAACTGATGAGCATTCCTTGCCCAGAGGTGGGAGTTATACTCGAGTTTAGGGCGTATAAACGCTTTATAAATTGTAGCCAGATCAGATGGGGAAAAATACTTCTTACACCGATACAGAAAACCTAAGCACTTTGCAGCATTCTTAGCGATCTCAAATATATGGTCGTTCCAACGGAGGTCGTCGTTGACACACATACCGAGTACTGAGAGCTTTTCGGTTTCTTCGATGTAAGTGCCATTCATGGACAATGGCATTGGGGGTATGTTTAGCTTTAACGACAGAAGACATCATTGAGTTTTCGAAGCATTAAACTCCACACGATTCTTGTTACCCCATTTGACAATGCTGTATAAATCGGAGTTTAATGAGCTTGACATATGGTACCGTTGCAATTGTACGTCCGAAGGCGAAAGACGTGAATTATCGAACAAATATGAAAAGCTGAGGGTAGAGTCGTCAGCAAAACAGTTAAGTGGATTAGAAGTAACAGACAGAAGATCATTTATAAAAATCAAGAAAAGAGTCGGAGACAGAACAGAGCCCTGGGGCACACCAGCATTTATTTTGTGCGAATCAGACTTGAATCCGTCCAATACAACTTGTGTTGAACGGTCCAGAACATAGCTTCTAATCCAACGAACAAGAGTATTATCGATCCCAAAAGCACGCATTTTCGATAAGAGAGCTTCATGCCAAACTCTATCAAATGCCTTGGAGATATCAAGAGCAATAATCTTACTTTCACCAAAGCGATGTAAAGATTTGTTCCATTGTTCGGTGAGATATGCCATCAGATCACCAGTGGAACGGTTGCTGCGGAAGCCATACTGACGGTCATGGAGAAGCTTTCGATCTTCGAGATATTCCTTAAGCTGACGGTTAATCAGTGTTTCCATGACCTTAGAAAGAAGGGATGTCAGTGCTATGGGTCGGTAGGAGGAGGGGGAGGATGGATCACCTTTCCTAGGGACAGGCTGGACAAATGCTGTTTTCCATCTTCTAGGAAAGATTCCAGAAGAGTAGGAGCGATGGAAAAGCTTACGCAGTGGCTTTGCCAGTGTGGAAGAACACCTCTTCAGAAGAATCGGGGGTATACCATCCGGGCCAGCGGATTTGTGTATATCGAGATCTTTGAGAACTCTTGCTACTGTACGAGTGCGGAAAAAAATCTGTCCCATGGAAAAATTTACATTCTAAAGTACAGGAGGGGCAACGTTGCTTTGAGGCAGCGTGGAGCTGGCAGCGAAATGGGCGGCAAGCAAGTTTGCCTTCTCTGAAGAGTAAACAATTGGTTTGTTATTGTCGATGAGCGTTGGAACCGAAAATGTCGAGGAGTTTTTTATATTTTTTACAAATGACCAAACATTTTTACTGCCTTTGGTGCACTGCAGAATTTGTTGCCTTAATTTTTGGTCATGCAAAAATTTGGTTCTTTCAATAACGGAGTTGCATGAGTTCCTTGCTTGTTTGTGCTTTTTCCGATTTTCCTCTGTAGGGTTGGCTTTGTAAGATCGGAAACTTACTTCTTTGAGCCTGATAGCTTCTTTACATTCAGAATTAAACCAAAACTTTTCTTTAGGTTTGATGCTTTTTACTCTGTTAGGAATAAAAGCACGCATCCCTAGAAGAATCACATTTGTGATCATTTCAGCACTGGCATCAATGTCACTATCGAGGAAGCATAGTGACCAGTTAAAGTTTCGGAAAAAGATATTCAGGCCGTCTCAGTTGGCCTTCTCGTATTGCCAAACGATCCTGATGGGAAGTTTTTCTTTAACTGGATGGGTGGGGGATGAGAAATTAGCTGAAATGATACAATGGTCTGAAGTGCCAAATGGAGAATTTACACTAATGGTATATTTATCAGGGTGAGAAGTAAGAAACAAGTCAAGAGTATGGGCGGCTTGCCCAGCAACATCCGGTATACGGGTGTTGTCTGACCAGAATAGCGGAGCCAGTTGGAATTGTGTACATTGAAATCGCCCGCAATAACGACTTCAGGTGCGAGGACAAAGGGAAACAATTTTCGATATGGAATCAGACAGTGCATCAAACTCGTTGCAAGTCGAATTACTGTCAAGACTCCTGTAAATAAAACAATAATGAATGACATGCTTGCGGACAGTGAATTTGAGCCACAAGAAGTTAAAGTCCGTGTTGGAACATTGCCCATATTGGCTCTGGCAAGCGATATCATTCCTAACATAGACCACGAGACCATGATGGGAAAAGAGTAGTGTAGACGTACACGTGAAAGAAATTCTTTCTTAAACCACGAACATTTGAATACACGACACAAAAATCACTTACCATTTAAAAATACTTACATACAAAAACACAACTCTGATTAAGTCGAACTGTGCAGTGAAAATCCAAACTAACTTCTGTAATAATCAAACTGTCTTAGGTGTTATGCCCATAAGACAGCCTGTTTACAAAAAATCAATCTAAACATTCAGCACAATAGGACAAATTCAGATGCCCTTATCTATTTACCGCAAGCATTGTATGGTCATACGATGCCTACAGTAGATAAGAAAGAGGCAGTTAAGCACAAAGGTTTTGGGACAGATTAGAGGATTTGTTATGCGAATGCGTTTTATTTTTTTTTTCTCCCTCAGCGCGAGAGGGCATCTTTATCATTCATCCTACGACGCGAGTGAATATTATTTTTTTTTTTTACAACACACGCGAGGGTTTTTTTTTCCAATTTCTCTAACGAGTGTGTATTATTATTTTTTTTAAAGCACTCGCGATAACAACGCGCAATAATTATTTGTTTGGCTTTAGTTTAATTATTTGTGCACGCACCTCGACGTCCGTCCTCTACGAGCTTAGGATCGACACTCCACTACGCTCTTCATCATGAATGCAGGTGTTAGCAGTTAGTAACTACCCAACACCAAAAAAAAAAAGAACGTAGGACTGAAGATAAACACAAAAAAAAATTAACAATTCATGTATTAACTACAAAAAAAAAATAATGAACAATATTTAAACAAAAAACCAAAATAAAATTTTTACAAATTTAAAGAAAGACGGTTCACAAACACTTTTACAATAAATAGTAATTAAAGATAAATAAAAATACGATAAATAAAACATATAACAAATAGAAGTCATGCTCGTGGAACACTGGTTATTAAGTTTTGTTTCAACTGCTTTTTGTTCAAATTAAAATCAATTTGAAGGTGATTGGTATTATAGAACCTTTTCATGCGAGTTAATGGCTCATGCATGCCATAGTTAGTTCTATGGTAGGGGCAATACAAGAGTTCTTTATAACGTAATCGGTAAGAGCCTCCCCGATAGTTAAAACCTACCAAGGAAAATAATTCAGGAGCATCAATTTGACCAGAAAGCAATTGATGAAAAAACACAAGATCATTACTGACCCGTCTGTGAGAAAGGGATTGGAGATTCAGAAGCCGAATTCGATTCTCATAAGGGGGCAGATTAGATGGATCTTCCCATGGGAGGCCTTTAAGAGCAAAGCGAATAAATCTATGCTGAATAGCCTCAATTCGAGATTTATGGACTTCATACAATGGTGACCAAATTTGAGAAGCATACTCGAGATGGGGACGAACATAGCATTTGTATAAAGATAGTGTTACGTAGGGATCATTGAATTCCTTAGCCCACCTCTTAATAACTCCAAGCATGGAATTTGCTGTACTTATAATAGAGTTGAGGTGCTCATCAAATTCAAGGTTAGAACTAAATAAAACACCTAGGTCACGAAATGTAGAAACCTGACAGAGTTTGTTGAGACATTGTATAAGTGTTCTCTTACGCGAAAATGTCATACTTTGACACTTAGAAGCATTTAGACTAAGACCATTCTTAGAACACCATAAGACAAAACTGTCTACATCTTCTTGTAAGATCATACGGTCTGAAGAATTTTTAATTGTTTTAAATATTTTCATATCATCGGCAAAAACAAGAATTTCACTATTAGAAATGTAAGAAGATACGTCATTTATAGCAATTATGAAGAGTTAAGGTCCAAGGTAACTTCCTTGTGGAACTCCAGATAATGCATTAAAAGGGTTTGACAATACGTTACGAAATTCGACTTGGTAAGATCTATTTGTTAGATAGCAAAGGTGGAAAGCCAAACATTTCTAATTTAAACAAAATAACATTATGAGAGAGTTGGTCGAAGGCTTTAGAAAAATCTAATTCAAACCCACTTTCAAGTGCATTAGAGCATTTATGCTCTATATATATATAAGATAATAGGTTTGTTATAGTGGATCTTTTTTGCATAAATCCGTGCTGCTGGTTGCAAATAATATTCTTAGTTAAGAAGGATAAGCTTTCGCAGACAACTTGTTCAAATAGCTTAGGAATGCTTGAAAGCTTTGAAATTGGTAATTTTTGATTTCCATTTTTTCACCTTTTTTAAAAATGGGTTTTATAAAAGATTTTTTCCAAAGACTAGGAAATTTGCCAGACGCTAATGAAAGCTTAAAAAGGTATTCAAGTGGATGAGCTAAACATAAGGAACACTTTTTTTAAAACGATAGGTGGAATCATATTAGGTCCAGAAGAGAAATCATCATTGAGAGAAGAAAGATAGTTTAAGATTCTCGCACTGCTAATAGGAACATTATTAAAATTAACTTGAGAGCAGCCAAGTCGATTATCATAATAAACATAAAATAATAATAAAACAGAAAAGTTATATTACATGATAAAAATGAATTCCTGACAGCAATAAGAACACCACCACCAACATCATCTGGTTTATCGTGATGCCGATCTTTACGATAAACTTCGAAATCTTGACTGAGGATTTCTGTATTCAAGTGTCTTGGATTTAACCAAGTTTCAGTTAAAGGCAGCACATCATGGGGGAAAACATGAGAGTTTACGTATAAATCTGCAGTTTTGCTGCGAAGCCCTCTCACATTCTGATAGAAGAGGGAGAATCTATTTTGTTTTTTGGAACACTCTTATTGTTGTTAATTTTATTTTTCTTTGTGCTTGAAAATTCTTTAACAAGAGCACCACCTGGCCAAGCATTACTGTCACAAATAGAATCAAACGATGTTGGTGGAACAAGTAACTTAAAAGAAGAAACAAAACTCTCTGGTTTGCTTATCTTATTACATTTAATATAATTCGCATTGGGGATTAATTTTTTTGTCATTAAATAATGCAGAACGTCACCCGGATTAAGTTCGGGTATCAGTCAGTCAGTCAGTCAGATGAGATCTCTACTATTAAGCAGCCCATAACTCTGGTTCTAGACATCGGACAGCAAACAGATTTCTTATATGCACTCTCCAAACTTGTTCTAAAATCTCCTAAAAATGTCATTCAAGTCGATCGAGCCGAAAAAATAAGTTAGCGGCCAAACATAATTTGGATTGTTTGGGCAAAAGATGTCATCTGATGTTGTTTGGCTCTCATTTTTTTCTAAATGAAAAACTTCGATTTTGGTTTTTGATTATGTTTATTTGAACCTTTAGAATTGCATTGGTCGAGTCGAGGAGATGATATCGGCCAAATGGTCGCCATCACAACTGATTGCCTTACTGGCTCGTTTTTTGGCATTTTTCATCACTTCGGCAAGAAATTTGGGCGACAGATTCTCGCACTCGTGTTGAATGTTGTCCTTTAGGGCTTCTAGGGTCTCGGGCTTGTTTACGTAAACACGGGACTTCAAAAAACCCACAAAAAAGTCTGGAACGGTTAAATCGGGCGATCTTGCGAACCAGTGCAAATTGCCAAAACGAGATATGAGGCGACCCGGGAGCGCCGCCTTCAAAATATCCGTTGTGGCTCGCGCAGTGTGTGCCGTAGCTCTGTCCTGTTGGAACCACTTGTCCTTCAGTCCTAATTTGCCTAATTGCGGCAGAAAAAACTCGGTTAACATGGCCCTAGAGCGCACCGTCGACTGTTGTCGTTTGACCAAAAAAAATGGCCCGATGACTCCTCCAGCGTGAACAGCGCACCATGCAGTAACTTTGAGCAGGTGTAATGGCTCCTCGTGCATTACTCGTGGATTTTCGGTGCCCCAGAAGCGGTAGTTTTGCTTGTTCACGTACCCGCTGAGGTGGAAATGAGCCTCATCGCTCATTATGATTTTGGTCAAAAAATGATCCACTTCGTCCTCGAGATTGAGGATGGCTTGGGTCTTTGACCAAAATTCGCCTTAGAGACGACCGGCTAATTGCGAGGCACGGCGTCCGGTCGATGTTTCCGGCGACAGCTCGACATCCTCGTCAACAGCGGCGATATTCTCGGCACAACGGACGCTCCGAGGTAGGTCACTCTTGGCAACGTCTCGTGTGGTCCCATACTCTTCAAGGTTGGTGGCCAGACGGCACAGTGTTTGCGCAGTCGAATTGTTACGCAAAAAAATAGACACGATTATTCCGCGTTAGGTTTCATTCAAGGTTAGTTAAGAATCATTTTTAGTGTCTTGTTTTGGCTCACCTGGAGTATATTGACACGTTGCACAGTTCCCAGATACGCCAACCGACAACCATATAACAAAGTTGATTGAAGCACGAGCTTGTGTATGATGATTTTATTTTCCGTTCTCAAAAGAGATTTTCTATTTGTTAGCGGATACAGCATTTTAATTGCGATATTGACTCTTTTAATTGATTTGTTGAAATAAGGCTCTTATCAAGATTGATTTCCAAATATTGCACATTAGGTTCCCATTTTATAAGAGTTCCATTGACTCCAAACTCGTTACTGGGGAAAAATAATCGCTTTCTTTTTTTTGGGAAAAAGATTAATTTTGTCTTTCCGGCATTTAGTTTAATTTTCTATCTGTGAAAATATCTCATTAGAATTTCAAGTGCATTTTGAAGATTTGTCTCACTATCGAGAACAAATTCATGCGATGAAAATATACAAGTGTCATCTGCACAAATCCCTGTTTCACAATATGAAAGCTGTGGAAAATCAGACGTGTAGACATTTAATAAAACAGGACCAAGGACTGATCCTTGAGGGAAACCATACTTAATAAAACGAATTTACTTTTATTAACGTAAACTTTATAACATCTTCCAGACAGGAGATTTTGAACAAATGTTATGAGAAAATACGGTATCCCGAATGTTTCCATTTTGTAAATTTTCGGAATTGGCCTTTTTGACTGCTTTCACTTGATTTATGTTCAGTTTGGTTTGCCATTTCATAATGAATAGACTTACTCCTGAACAACGTTTGTAAATCGTGCAAATTTATTACCAAAATAATGGTTCGGTTCCCGGGACGCACCAATATTCGGTCGACATAATCGATCAGCAGAGTCGGTAATTCGAGCAACCATGAATCGGTTTCGCACCACTTTCTCAGAGACGCCGTACAGTGCGCACCGAAGACATTATTGCTGCTGTGGAGCAGAGTATCGAAGAAGACCCAAATGAGTCCATCCGCCATCGCGCGTAACAATTGAGGCTGTGCCGATTCACTTAATGAAAGATTTTGCGGAAGGAAAATTTTGTTCAGCGATGAAGCTCACTTTTGGTTGAATGGGTACGTTAATAAGCAAAATTGTCGTATTTGGTGTGATCGTAATCCACAAGCCATTGTTGGGACGCCGTTACATCCTCAAAAAGTGACTGTGTGGTGTGCTGTATGGGGGAGGAAATCATTGGTCCATATTTCTTCAAAAATGAAGTCGGCCATAATGTTATTGTCAATGAGGAACGCTATAGAGCCATGATTAATGACTTTTTGGTGTGTGAATTGGAGGATGTTGATGTGGACGGCCTTTGGTTCCAACAAAACGGGGATAACCTGCCATACATTCAACGAACCAATCAATTTATTGAAAGAAACTTTTGGTGAGCGCATTATCGCGTATCGTGAGCCTGTGGCGTGACCTCCAAGATAGTGCGATTTAACACCGGGGCGGCCATTTGTCCAAAATCATTTTTAAGACATAATGGCAAGCCCTTGTCTTTATACTAAAGCTAAATTTCTGGCCATAACATTAAACTATATGCATATATAGAGTATGTTAAATTGTATTGAGTGAAATAATTAAAACGCCATTTTATTTCTTTAGGAAAGGTAAAGAAGTGTGAATTTTTTCAAAATTGTAGGAGCCGTTTTTAAATAAAACGGTTTTTTTAACAACTTTTTTTAAAAAAATAAAAAAAAATAATTCAAGAATAAAAGCTAAAGAAGAAAAATAATGTACATTTAAAAAAAAAATATAAAAAAAAAAAAATTATTAAAAATACAAAAAAAAAAGTTTTGGAAAAAAATTAATGCAAAATTACTAAGGCTACCTACATCTTCTCAAATATCAATTTTGATAGTAATCGGATTACCAGTTTCCGAGAAAGTCGAAGACAAAAAAAACGGTCCTATGGCAGGTAGCGTTTTTAGCCCACCATATTAATTTTTTTTTTCGAGAAAAATAAACTTTTACATAACGGTTATATAACAGGTACCGTTAATTTTTGAGCTAAACAAAAAAATCAAAACTGTAGAATGTCAATTTTCAAAATTTGAAGACGATTGGCCCAACCGTACAGACAGACAGACAGACAGACGGACAGAATTTTTCCCGTAACTCAAATATGTTACTCTATCATCGTAATGTCATGTTTGATTGTTATCGCAAAATTTTTAATCTGTACGAATGCATAACTGGCATTATAGTACCTACAATCGCAAGTAAAAACTATTACATGAAAGGTACTGTAAATACTTCTAAATTTCGAGAAAAATAAGCTTTTCCTTAGCGGTTAACTGGCAGGTACCGTTGTTCTTAGGCCTAAAAACAATATTTTATAAACGCCTCTCAGGAATGTGAAAAGAACTACACATTTTAAATTTGAAAGTTATCACCTTAGCGACTAAGGTTATGTCGCAATCATCATTAAGTATGTTTCTAATATGCGGATGTTACTTGTTGCCTAAGTTGCAACTAGCTTTATTTTGACTTTGACCAAATATTTTTATAACAATTTTTAAATAACATAAACTTTAATTCAAAAGATACAAACATATGTATGAAGACCAAAAACCAGACTTTAGTTCTTACCACAATGCACTCCACTTCAATGGCCCACAGATCAGACACTGCAAGTATAGATTCTAAGATGTTTACCACAAAAACTTTGTCATCCATACGAAGAGAGAAAACCAAAACCCATTAAATCCAATAAAGTTTTTGCCTCAAAGACCTTATCGCAGACTTTACAAATCATTAGATTTCCAAATCCGATGAATTCTATATGAATGAGCGCAAAACCGCTACGACCAATAAACAATCTTTTTGCAAATACACTATACCCAAAAGTTGTAGTGAAGTGCGAAGAAAAAGTGCTCTCCGTTTTGAATACTTTATATTTATTATTATATTGAACAAAAAATTTAATAAATATCCCTTCGGCTTTTCCTTGTTGGGTGGAAATGTTATTTTATGGAGCCATAGTTTCAATATCTTCATTCCATTCCAAGATATAAGCTTTCTAGACTTAAAAAAAAAAACAATTTTTCAAGTGCAATAATATTTATATTTCCCTTCTTCTAACGAATGAAAATGTTAACATTTGTTAAATAACTTATAACTTTCTTAATAACTTTCTAAATAAATAAAAATGGGCACGACTGGGCTGCACGTACTTGCTTTTATGTGCCAATTACATCTTTGACAGAAACAATTAACATTTAGGTTGAAAATAACACAGTTTGAACTTTTAAAAAAATATCAAAACTACAATACTTAACGGTTTATAGTAAAATGAAGTATGCCATCACACGTCTTAAATAACAAAAAATTTAAGAAACATGTATTTCGAAAATTGTATGACCGGTTTTGATAAAATCCTGTTTTTGATTTTTAGTTTTTTTGAAAAAAATGTTGTTTGTAATTTTGTTATGCAGTTTTTTTTACGCCTGATTTTCAAATTTTAAACATTTTATTTGATAAGTTTTAAAAATATTGAATTTTCCAAAACAAAAAAAAAAATTAGAACTAGAAAAAAATAATTATTCAAAATTTTTGTAATGTAGAATTTGGATACTTCAAAAGTACCGTTAATAGACTTTTCCGGTAAATTTGGTTCGAATTATCTGATAGCTAATACCAACAAAAAAAAAATCTCAAACATTTTCATCAAAATCGTTGGAGCCGTTTTTGATTTTGATGAACAGTTTTTATATTTTTTTGTAGGTATTAGCTATCATTTTATTCAAACCAAATTTACGGGAGAAGTCTTTTAACGGTACCTTTCATATAACAGTTTTTTTTGTAATTTTCGGCGTTCTCAGTAACGGCTCATTAGTTTTCAATAAAAATTTATATCTGAAAAAACCTAAGTTGCCAAATTAATTCTGCATACCAAAATTTTGCATGTTTGTATTTAAAATTAATTTTTGATTTTTTTTTTTTTTTTTTTGGAAAATTCAATATTTTTAAAATTATTCAAAATAAATTGCACAACTGGATCGCTCGTATTTGCTCTTATGTACGGTCACAGTGTCGAATAAAATTTGATAAACATGAGAAGAACTTTTAAGTTTTTATTCGATTTTTGTGACTTTTGACTGTTCAAAAAAAGTACGTAAAAGAGTTTTCAGCGGAAAAATTTAAACGACATTTTATTTCTGTAAGTAATGTGAAACATTGTGATTTTTTTCTCAAAATCGTAGGAACGGTTTTTATTTAACAACTTCTGTTAAAAATCAAAAAAAAAACAAAACTAACCTTAATTTAAAAAAAAAAAAATTCACTTACGCGTTTTCAAAATATCGATTTTTCAAAAAAAATTAATTATTGAAAGTACAAGAAAAAAGTTTTCAAAAATATTTTAAATTGAAATAACTTAGGCTACCTACATCTTACTTACTTACATCAATTTTGGTTGTAATCGGTTAACCAGTTCACGAGAAAATCGAATAAAAAATAACGGTTTTATGGGAGGTACCATTTTTAGCCCACCATCTTAATTTTTTTTTCACCAAAACATAATGCTTAAAAACAATAGAACACTGATTTTGTTCATAAAAATTCTTCGAGCCGTTATAACATAACCGTTATATGACAGGTTCGGTTAATATTTGAGCTAAACAAAATTAATGTCAAAATAACCTTATGTTCCAAATTTGAAGACGATTGTCCTTACCGTTGCAGAGAGAATTTTACCAATAACTCAAATATGTTTCTCTATAATCGTAATGTCATGTTTGATTGTTATTTAACAAAATTTAATCTGCACGAATTATAGTACCCATAATCGCAAGTAAAAAATTATTTTAGATCTTATGATCAGCTGTATATACTTCCTAAAAAACTGCATACCAAAATCTCAAGAAAAAAAAATCGAAAAACTAAAAATAAAAAACACGATTTTATTAAAATCCGTCCTACATTTTTCTAAATATTTTTGTCATAAATTCAATAACTTAGTGTTAGCACTAAGGCACTACTCCTTGCATCCTGGCGGCAGCGGAAGAATTCTCTAGATGGAAGCTAGGGAGAGAAGATGTGTTTGGTGGTACAATCGGAAAACAAAGCTTGCACGACACCACCTCCGATAACGGATTCAGGCTAATTGACTTTGTTGCGGGGCGAAATATTGTAATAGCTAGTACCAAGTTCACACACCTCAACATTCACAAAGGGACATGGAGATCCCCTGATCAATCCACTGTCAACCAAATTGACCACTTTGCGATCGATGCAAGGCACTACTCCAGTATGATGGATGTCCGAACATACAAGGCGGCGCTGCAAAGAAGGACCAGAACTACCCTTGTACTCTACGAGCAGAAGAGGAAAGAGGAACACCGCCTTCTCAGAAAGAATAAAGGGAACATGAGAAGCGCGCGATCGAGGAAATGGAGAGCTGTTATTGCAGGAAAAAAGTTCGAAAGTTTTACCAAAAGGTACTAAGAAATTGTCAAAAGTACAGAGCTCGAACTGAAGCTTGCAAAGACGATCAACGGAACATCGTAGTGGAATCGCAGTCGATGCTGAGAATATGGAAAAACCATTTCTGCAGACTGTATAATGGCGATGACGAAACGAATTCCGCTGTCAGGCAGAATGGTCCACTTTATTTGGGCGGAGTAGACCAACAATTCCGACCACCACATCTGGATGAAATAAAGCTAGCTATATCTAAACTTTAGAGCAACAAAGCCGCCGGAGCCAATGGCCTAGCTGCCGAGATCTTCAAAGCTGCAGGCGATGACTTGACTATAAGTATGCACCAACTCATAAGCAAGATATGGTTAAAAGAAAGCATGCCCGATGAATGGAGTCTCAGCATAATTTTCCCGATCCTTAAAAAAGGAGACCCTCTTAGCTGCACCAACTATAAGGGTATCAGTCTCCTCAACATCGCCTACAAGATCTTTTCTGCTGTATTGTGTGAACGCCTAAAGCCATTCGTCAACAACCTGATAGGTCCATATCAGTGCGGTTTTAGGCCAGGAAAGTCCACTATCGATTAAATATTCACATTACGGCAGATCTTGGAAAAAACTCAAGAACTTAAAATCGATACCCATCACCTTTTCATCGACAGCATTTATACAGAAGAGTTATATAGAGCAATGTGCAGTTTTAACATCCCTGCCAAACTCGTCCGCCTGTGTAAAATGACGATGGACAACGCACGCTGTTCCTTCAAGGTCGATAATACCTCACCGACACCTTTGAAGTAAAAAAAGGATTTAGACAAGGCGATGCGCTGTCATGCGACGAACTCTCACACCAACACCAGAGGCACGATCTTTCAAAAGTCCGTCCAATTACTCGCATACGCCCACGATATTGACATAATCGGAAGAACGCAGCGTGATGTCAGTAGCGCTTTTGTGAGTATTGAGACGGAAGCGGCAAGGATGGGTTTAGCAGTCAATGAGGGCAAAACCAAGTATATGCTGTCATGAAGAAGAGACACCCAACATCGACGTCTTGGACAAAACATCACCATAGACAGCTATAACTTGGAGGTAGTTAGGGACTTTGTCTACCTGGGCTCCGCTATTAACTCAGACAACAACACCAGCGCTGAAATCAAACGAAGAATAATTCTTGCCAATCGCTGCTTCTTCGGGCTTAGAAGGCAATTGAGTAGCAAAGCCCTCTCTCGGGCAACTAAACGTCCCTTTATAAGACCCTCATCATCCCAGTCCTGCTCTATGGTGCAGACGCATGGACGCTGTCAAAAGCGGATGAGGACACTTTAGGCTGTTCTAGCCAAAGAGTAAAAATTCAACGATGGCTGGGTCATATAGAGCGGATGGACATCAATGCTCCGGCCCGGAAAATCTTCGAATCCACCCCAGAGGGACGGCGCAGTAGAGGAAGACCGAGGCTCAGGTGGCGCACACAAGTGGGAGAGGACCTCAACCGACTCCAGGTGCGAAACTCGAGACAGCTAGCTAGGGACCGAGCTGGCTGGAGAAGCTTGTTGGTTGAGGCCCAGGTCCGACCCGGACTGTAGCGCCACCTAAGAAGAAAAATCGCAAGTAAAAAATTATTTTAGATCTTTTGATCATACTTCCTAAAAAACTGCATACCAAAATCTCAAGAAAAAAAAAATCGAAAAACTAAAAATAAAAAACACGATTTTATTAAAATCCGTCCTACATTTTTCTAAATATTTTTGTCAAAAATTCAATAACATTTAAGACGTGTGATGGCGTACTCCATTTTTACTAAAAACCGTTTATTTTTGTAGTTTTGGCACTTTGATTGTAAAAAATAACTTGATTCTGTCAAATATCTTGCTTTCCAATGTGCTAAGGCACGAAAGAGCAAGTAAGTGCGACCCAGTCGTGCTCATTTTTTTCTTAATGGTTACCACTTGTCCTAATTGAAATAACCAAGGCTAACTATGTATATATAAAAACAAAAACCATTTAATACCGTCATAGACGTTTAAAAGGACAATTTGTTGTGTTCTTATAGGGGACAAATTTACCTGATCATCAATTTGGAAATTTAATGTTTTGCCGTTAACCTGTCAAAATTTATTGTGCAGAAAATTTTATTTATGAGTCGATGAGAAGACGTAGATTCATGGCAGTATATAAAAACTGCAAGGCTTACTTCAAGCTATAAATTGTTATATTGAAAATACATTCCTCAATCCATATCAATATTTTGGTTTAAACATCGATTTATTAAAGTTTTGGATTCACAATGCATATTCGTTTCAGACAAAGTCGTTTCGCATTTCGTTGTTTCAGCATTCTATTCAAAATGTTTTTCAATTAGCTGGTTTATCTTTGATTTGAAATCGCCTTTCTTTATTTAGTTTTTCCATTATTTCGTTTTTTGTTAATTTCGATTTCGATTACTTGTTTTATGAATTTTTCCTTTTTATTTATATTACAGTTGGTATGGGTCACGTGGGTATGGTTTGTATTAATCTAAAAAAAAATTACGTTTTAACATTCTGTAGAATTAAAAACATTCAACTTTTTCGCCAACGTTTGTTTCGCCTTTATTTATTTTTTGTGTGTAAAGAAATTTAAAAAATAATTAAAAAATTGAACATTCAATTCCTTAGCAACGGTTTGGCCAAACTATTCACAGCGCAAACATGCGCACCACATTTGCTTACCTAGCAACGTATAGAGAGCCTCAACAAACAAGAATTCAAAACCGGCGTGTTTGGAATTGGAAGAGCAAATTAAGAAATGGTAAAAAATAAAAAAAAAAAAAACAATTCGATTTCATTTCAAAACACTAACCATTTAGATACTCTCCCGTGGAAAAACGGATTCAGCTAGTTCCCGGCATATACAAAGTGCAACCACAGTCCAACAAGCAAAAAAGTCTCTGCCCACACTTGAGGATTTCATTTTACAGCGCGACTACACTGGAGCAAGAGCCTTCCTTGAGGTACTACATTTTACTTGTTTCCTTGTCTTTCCATTACTTATTTTTAATGCCTATTTCTGGTTAGTTTGGTAACGAAGAAGACGATGACGAGCGTAAAATCCTTGCAGACCAATGGATTGCCTTTTGCAGCTTCCACCTGGGTGATTACCAACAAGCATTGGATCAGTATAAAACCATTAAATCCCTAGAGCTGGTCAACGCCGCCGATGTGAATCTAAATGTGGCTGTTTGCATGTTCTATCTAGGGATGTACGAGGAAGCCCATCAAATGATGGAGCACATCCCGAATACGCAGCTTAAGGTGCGTCTATTATTTCATCTGGCCCACAAGTTCAACAACGAAGAACAACTGATGGCTTTGCATGAATCTCTGCAGGATGTTGTGGAAGACCAACTGAGTCTCGCCTCGCTGCACTATCTCCGAGCACATTATCAGGAGGCAATCGATATATATAAAAGGATTGTTCTCGATAACAAGTGAGTATACGAAGAGTAGGTATCGCATCTATCTTTAAATAAAACTTCGAATATTAAGGTGAATTTCTATAGCTTAGTAGTAAAGTAAAACGTAGTGTTGCGTCATTTTTTTACCCTAGACGGACGTTTTAAAGTTCTAATTGAATATTTCCTTGATACTAAAGTATGAACGGTGTTCATAATAGAGTGAACTTTTGAATTTCTTTTTGAACTCCTTACCTCTTAACCTATTTGGATTCTGGTGGTATGAAACATTCATTAAGAGCTTCCTAAAGCATCGACATTTTGTTATTCGTTTGAATGACTTATCGATGCCATTATGTGTGGAATATAGCATTTTTAAATGTCCGCCGTTGATTCTCTTCCGAAATGTCCAATTTTCCATGACTCTGGCGCATAAATCAGAACGAATTTGACCGATGGCATATGTTATGTTGGCTTTGAAGGCCATTGTGACCTGCGACTTCAGAAAACCCTACAAGAAAATGTCTAACTGGGTCAAATCACCCGATCTCGTTGGCCAGTTCACATCACCTCCACGAGAGATGACCATGCCCTCAAATCGCTCGTGCAGAATTTCTTATGTGGGATGAGCTGTGTTGCATGTGGCGCCGTTCTGTTGAAACCAGATGTCGTTGATGTCCATATCATCCAATTCAGGTCAAAAAAAGTTGGTAATCATCGACCTATAGCGCTCGTCGTTGACGGTGATGACCTGGTCAACCACACCCAAGAGTGCCTTTATCGGGATGAATTGGACGATCTCATTCGACAATTTTGTTTGTTCACATACCCATTCTTTCAGAAATGGGCCTGATCGCTGAAGATGATTTTTCGATGAAAATTAGGGTCAGTTGCCAACTGCTCCAGAGCCCATTCAGCAAACACACGTCGTTGTCTGTGGTCGCTTCAGGTCCTGAGTCAGTTGAATTTTGTACGGTACAGGTGCAGACCCAAACGCGAAATTCGCCAAGTTGTGGTCTGCGAAAGGTCGAGTTTTTGTGAGCGATGCGAAATCGACTGTCTTCGGTTCTCCTGCACTCTCTCACAAATGGCGGTGATGTTATCAGCAGATCTTGCGTTTCGTCGACGAACGGGTGTTGTTTGATTATTTACTGAACTAGTGGACTCAAATTAATCCAGCACACTGCAAATAGTCCTCTCGGTACGACGATTATGGCGACCGTACAAGGACGAAGCGCGCGCAATGTTACCCGAACAGAACACATATTTTGATAAAACAATTTTATTATTTTAACGTGTTGTTGCTATATTCGTCCATGGTGATTTGGCAAATTCAGAATTAATAAATTACAGTAAATTTGACAGATGTAGCTTAAACAAAATGGCTGCTATCAACTGTCAAAGTTCGGTAGTCACTCTTGACCCTTTACTTGTCCAAATTTAGATCTGAAAGCTTTGCCTTTTCCTTGACTTGGTTTTAAGAGAAAAGTGTTATTTTTTTACCAAGACTATTTATGCATCATCATTATCGGCGCAACAACCGGGATCCAGTCTGGGCCTCCTTCAACAAGTTTTTCCATACATCCTATCGATTGCTGGTCGATGCCCGACGTCGTCCAATTGCGCACCCTAAGGCTGGTCTACCCCATCCTTCCAACTCAAGCAAGGTTTGCCAAGTTGCCTTCTACCTTCTTTCACCAAGAAGACTATTAATGTGTTTCAGCTCGCTTCTTTTCTTGATTAACACAAGTGATCCGAACTTGGCTTTTATATGGGTTTGTCCCAAAAACGTTTGAAAACGTCCCCCTGCCCTATGAGACATCTTTATCTTAGATCATGGTGGTTTGCGTTGAAAATCTTCGCAAACTATAAAAATGCAAGAATTCACCTACTCATATGTCAGAAGGTTCGTGGTTCGTCTACGATTTGCGTTTGTTCTTCCGTTTTTGCTTGTTGTTTGCTAAAACAGTCCTTCATCCAGCTTTCGTTTTGTCCTTCTAAAAGGGACTACTTGGCACTGAACGTATATCTAGCACTGTGCTTCTACAAGTTGGACTACTACGACATGTCGCAGGAAGTGTTGGACGTCTATTTGGCCAAGCATCCGGACAGTACAATTGCCATCAATTTGAAGGCTTGCAATCGTTTTCGTTTGTTCAATGGACGTGTCGCCGAGCAGGAGATTAAGAACATCGCCGACAATGGGACATTCGGCGCGGACCTTATCAAACACAACCTAGTGGTGTTCCGGAATGGTGAAGGTGCCATGCAAACGTTTCCGGCGTTGTTAAATATTGTGCCAGAAGCACGATTGAATTTGGCCATCTACTATTTGCGTAATGGCGATGTCCAGGAGGCTCACAATCTTATGAAGGAAATCCAGCCAACAGTGCCGCACGAGTACATCCTTAAGGGGGTCGTACATGCAGCACTTGGCCAGCAATTGGGTTCGGTAAGTGAAAATTGCTTTTCAATCACCATATAACACTTCTTCTCTCTTTGAATTTTGCAGAAGGAACACATCAAGACAGCGCAACAGAATTTGCATTTAGTGGGTAGTTCGGCAACTGAATGCGACACAATACCTGGACGACAAAGTATGGCTTCAGCATTTTTTCTTTATGGGCAATTTGAAGAGGTCCTGGTGTACATGAATTCAATTCGGAGCTATTTTGTAAACAATGATACATTTAACTATAACTACGCCCAAGCCAAATGTGCCACGGGCTATTATCGAGAGGCGGAGGAATTGCTGGTGCATATTACAGATATGGATATGAGGAATCAGCACACATATTGCATGGTCTTGGCCAAGTGTCATATTCATGCCGGACATCCGGAACAGGTAAATAGTCTGCAAAGGCGTGGTCTCACATGGAAATGATTTTGGCTAATAGGTGTAAGCTTAAGGAAGTAATTTATTGAATATGCATGCGGCAAATGCAGATTATAGCAACCGGAAGCAGCTGCTCTGTCTTGGCTCTTGTGATGAATAGGAAGTTGTTAAGACATTAATGGATCTGCTTTGATGTCCATTAATTTGTTCCGTAAATTAGACATCTGAAATGGATAGATGCGACACATGTATATATATTTATATGTTGTGAATTAGCGGCTTTGGTCTAATATTTTTATTTTGGTGTTCTGAAAAAAAAATCCTTCGTTAAATAATAACTCTGTAGCAAAAGCCCTAAGTTAAAAATAGTAGATTAACATTTTAAACGTATTTAGGTAGTTTTCAAACAATATAAGAATTTTTCTCATTTGTTATTTTAATCGTTGCAAATAATTTGAAAAATTGTTGTCAATTAGGCAAATAAGTTTGATAAAGATTTTTCATGGTTATACATTCTTAGAAAATCGTTTTTGTATTCGATTTTTCGAAATACTTAGAAAAATCAACTATGCACAGCACATTTTAAATTATGAAATTAAATTATTGTATTGGTGTCAGACTGCTATGCCAGAGGCCCGGGGTTGTATTATCGGTCATAATCACTCCAAGAGTAAACTTTGTCTGAAAAAAAGTGCTTCTAATGTAGTCGCTCCTAGAGATTCACAAAGCACGCAAAAGAATGGTTGAGATTGAGAGTACAAGCCACTTATGCCTTGGCGAACTCATGAATTTGCTGTTGTGTTAGTAAATTTAAAAGCTAATTTATTAAATGGCCTTTAATTACAACGAAACATAAATTATTATCATCAATCATTTTCAAAATATTAATAAAGCAAACGAAATATAGAATTTGAAAGATTGAATTTTCTCTTCCAGAACTGTACATTTAGCCCAGTAAGAATAAACAAAAAATTGAGAGAGGAAGCAAAAGTCAAGTACTAGGTGCGTTTTTTTATCTGGTATCCCCAGGAGGCCTAATCCACGATGTTAGATAGAGCAAAAATATTATATATTTTTAAACAATAACCTTTTGTTTCAATGTTTTATATGCGGACCCAAGTTAATCCTCTTCCAATATTATTTGATGGGTATTTTAACCAAATCGTCAATATTATCAGTAAGGACTTTCTCAACCGCTTCCATTTTCACAGAATTTGTGCATGACTGTCCTTGACATTGACCACAAACAGTAGAATAGTTAAGTCGTATTTTTCTACAGCCTCAATTGGCACCACAAACACCGCAGAACCTCATAGTTCTTCTAGAGCTGGCGGAAGCAATGTTGTTGTAGGCTCGAAAACGTTGTTTTTTAATGACCAACACCAGTCTTCTAGGTTGAGTTCACATCACAATTTCCAAGCCAAGTTTGAACTTAAAATTATACCCTGTTAAAATGTTGAGCAGCAGCCGAAGTAACAAAATCTCATCATGGGAACATTTTTGAATACTGCAAATATGTATCACTTTGTTCAAATATTTTGAAGAATTTTAGTTTACCATGCCACAGTTTACAGATACCACATAAAAAAAACACACCTAGTGCTTCACCTCCAAAGTGGTGTTGAAGAAAGTACACATATTCGGTATTTTAACGAAACTGTGAAGTGCAATAACTTATTTTAAACGGCTACTTTCATAAATTAACTTCCAAGGATGTTTTTAAACAAATTTATCTCAGTTATGCACAATTTAAAAGCACATTTAATACACAATTTTGGTAGAAAACAACTTTAAAACAAATTGCATACTTTTGGGAAACATAGGTGTAACACTTTGAAGTGACTTCTAAACGGTAAATGTGAACACTATTTTCAGTAATTTTATGTAAAATGAGCTCAGCTATAATTTTGTAGAACATTTATTTTTCTAAAACATACTGTTCTTGTAATATAACAAAATATTCATTTTGTAGACCTTTTACCCACCATAACAGACCTAGCGTACACGGGAAATTTGGGAACTTTTCTCAGATTGTAAGCTGCACATCAATACCAACAAAAATCAGCCTGTAATTAATTTTTCCTTCCAAAATGCTATTCTTACTGGGCTAATGCTGATCTCGACACGTGCACTTTAATAATTTGTAAATCGTGTTGGTATTTAAACCTCATGTGAATCAAAAATTTGTAGCACAAGTTATTTTGTCCATGATAACATTATTTTCACGCAGAAATACAGTAGATTACGGATATAAGAAACTCGCATAAAAGAAAAGCACTGCTATAAGAAAGTCTTTTTTACACACCAACATACATTTTTAGAAAGAAAGTACTCTTATAAGAAATTTAACTAATTCAAGAAACCTTTGCCGAAACCTTTTTAGTCAGTTCAACTTTCGAAGCCCTCCAAGATCTCTGTTTTCTCTGAAACTTAAGCACCATTTCTCAGAAAAAAATATGAGCTTTGCTGCAAAAAATTAATCCTAATATTTGTTGGATTCCTTTTAGTCCAGTAAAACGGTGGTTTCACGTTACAAAAAATATACAAATGGATTTGTTTTTCGAATTCTATGTTTTTTTACAGAAATGAAAAATTATGTTGAAATTTCAACGCGTTCTAACTATGCATGAATTTTGTAGGAAATTCAATGGTCTTTCATTGTATTGTGGATAAAATTTCAGTTAAGACGCATAATTTCCGAGATGTAAGCAAAAAACCGCGGATATCTCAAAAAACACAACAGGAAATTTTCCTGGATTTCTTCAGATTCGGACTCAACGACCCAAAAAAACATAGAATTCGAAAAAAAAATCCATTTGTATATTTTTTGTAACATATGGGCGATTTTAACTACGCTTTGACTGGACTATTTGCTCAATTTTAGTTTATCAAAGAGAGAAGAAAATAGACGGAAAGTTTACTTGGCGTTAGCTGGGAAATTGTATTTAAATAAATTTTTCAGCTCCATCAAAAGTGACAGGAGAAATTTCCTGTGAAATTCGAAATCTAAAGAAATCTGAACTGGCTATTTGTATATGCTAAAAAAGAAACGCCTTTTCCTTGAGAATTAATATTAAATTAGGGAAAATAAAATAGGGAAAGGCCAGGAAGAAAATTGCAACTAAATTTAAAATTTCCAAAAGCTCTTTTTTTAAATTATTAAAAACGCCGATGAAATCGAAATAACAAAATCTCCCTACTTGTAAAAATTTGGTCAAAACGAGGATCAGAAATCCAAATCAAGAACTACCAAACAAAACTATGATAAAATGGTTCCAAGAATTGGAAAAGAAAAGTTCTATTTTAGTTTTAGTTTTATTTTATTAATAATTGTTTTTTTTGTCTTTAATTATGTTTTAATCGAAGGGATTACAGTTATTTCAACAAACATTATTCTCTGTGGTGGCTTCAACAATAAAGTCCTAATAGAAAATTGCTTCTGTGAACAAATGGAATCGTTGGCTCTACAATTAGTCAACTCGACAACGCCCACTCATTTTACCCGTTTCTCGAGTACTTTATTGGACCTATTCTTTGTCAGTAATAAAGATCAAATTCTATGTTATGATCAACTCGCAGCACCTGCTTTCTCACATCATGACCTTATTTTTCTGGCATTCGATTTTCAAACAAGAAGACAGACTGAAAACTTGAAAATCAGTTTTAGAGACTTTAAGCACATAAATACAACAAATCTCGAACAACATATCCGTTCTATCCCTTGGGACAATATCTTTTATATGACATCACCTCACGATCAAATTGAATTTAAAAATAAAAATGTTGTTTCCATATTTAATACTCATGTGCCGCTAAAAACCAAAACAAAACTAAATATATCTAAGCACTGGTTCACGCAATCAATAAAGAATTTAATGAACCAACTCGATCAGGCCTACAAACGCTGGGTCCGTACAAGGGTCGAAAACATTCATGAACTCTACAAAACGTTACGTAATAAAGTTGTAAAAGTGTAAGAGATGCAAAAAGATATTTTTATTCAACTCGCATCGATACATCTGCCGATAGTCGCAAACTCTGGAAAAACCTACGGGATTTTGGTATAGGGAAACAAAAGACACGTTGACATTGAAGAACTAAATATTAAGTTCTCTTCCCTACCAACCATTGCTCTTAGCACCGATCAAGAATCCACAGAAGACTTTGCTGATTTTCTTTTTCCACCGTTTAGTTTTGCGGGCATAAATAGCGTTGATGTACTTGAAAGTATCTTGTCGATCAAATCAACCGCAACTGGTGTTGATGATATAAACCCCATGTTTCTCAAATGTATCTTACCTATAGTGTTACCATTTTTAACGCATATTTTGAATACAATTATTACAACTGGAATTTTTCCGCGTCAGTGGAAAATTGCAAAAATTATAACAGTTCCAAAAAATTCTTTAGGTACCGAGTTTCGTCCAATATCAATTTTGCCTTTTTTATCGAGAAGTTTTGAAAAAAATCATGCAAAAACAACTCTACGACTTTATTGCACGCCACAACCTCTTAACAATCATTCAATCTGGTTTTCGTCCTAGGCGCAGCTGCACCACAGCCCTTCTTAAGGTCATCGAAGATATAAGGGGACAACTTGATAACAACAGGGTTACTTTCCTTGTCCTTCTAGATTTCTCAAAAGCCTTCGACATGGTTAATCATTCCCAACTTTTGAACAAACTAAGGAGTAAATATAACGTCTCCCCATGAATGTCTCTAAACATTTTTATGCAGATGACATACAAATATACAAAAGTTGTCCCATAGGGCTTATTGAAGATTGTGTCTGTACTGTAAACGAAGAACTCGACAAAATCTTTACCTGGACGAAAAGTAACGCTTTGATGCTAAGCTCATCAAAATGCAAATGTTTAGTTTTATCTAAAAAAATCCTTGATATATCCTACTTCCCATCTGTAGTCATCAATGGAACTCCCTTGGAGTACACAAATAAATCAAAAAACTTGGGCATAATCTTTAACAGGCCATTAACTTGGAACGATCACATTAATTCAGTAGTAGAGAAAACTTACGCATCATTAAGATCTTTATGGGCAATCCAGGGTTTTACACCACCTAAAACTAGAATGGTCCTTGCCAAAACCCTTGTAATCCCAAACCGTACTTACGGCTGTGAAATTTACAACAATTGTGACTCTGCGAGCAAAAGAAAGTTAAAAGTAGCTTTCACAACAATCTCCGTTATATTTATGGACTGAGAAAATATGACCATGTATCGCATTTAGCTGAGAACCTTCTACACATGTCCCTTGATAATTTTATAAAGTTTCGTTCGCTAAAAACACTGTTCACCATTATGCAAACAAAACAACCGCAGTATCTGTACGAAATTCTTCAATTTGCAGCATCAAGCACGACAGAAACGATGATACTTCCTAAGTTCTCTTGCCTCACATCAGAGAGACAGTTTTTCATCACTGCTGTACGTTCTTGGAATTCACTCCCAACTCAAATACGTGGGTCAAACAGCATACAACAACTGGAAAATAAGCTTAAAATCTATCTCCGTAGTGCCTAACCAAAGCAACTAACTTACTTACTTATCTATTAATTTATTAATCTTTTATTTTTTTTTCTCTCCTTTTCACTTTATCTATTATTAGATACACTCTTATTTCTTCTCTGTATAATGCTTCCTCGATAATTAACTACTTTTTTTATCAAATTTTGTTATGATATCTTAATTTAATATTAATGTTAAACTTTCAATTCAATTATTTTTTTTATTTTTTTTTTATATTTTATCTTCTTATTAAAATTGTTTATGTTATTACATTTGCTATCACCAGCTTATAAGACCTCCATCTTACAGTGTTAGTATTTACTTGAAATAAATAAATAAAAATAAATAAAATAAAAAATAATTAAGACTTACCTATTTTTTTTAGTTTTGTTACTTGTTTAAGAATAAAGTTTTTATTTAGTTCATTTTGTTGTACAGGGTGTCCCGTAATTCGATTTCAGGATTTTGGGACATGATTCTTGGGTATAAAATAACACAAAAATAATTCTGCCCTATCCTTACTTTTGGTATCATTTATCGGGAATTAAAGAAAAGGCTTACTTGGGTGTACCTTGACCCATGTTAACGGAAATTGCGCTGTTATTACTAATGATAGAAATTTTATTAAGGACTTTGTTTTTAGGAGAAATACTAGCTTTTGTAAGTGCATTTAAATTAATTTGATATCTTATCGCAGTTTTAAGATATACAGTTTTTAGGCTATCCCAAATAAAAATTAACAACAATTATGTTGAAAAACATACAGATTTAATAATATTTGGAAAAGCCCGCAGCAAGTAAAAATTTGAAAAGGTCTAATTGCTTTACCCTGCAAAATTTTTGAATAAAAATGATTTTGTTTGGGTTTAGGTAATTTTTTTTTCTATTTATAAACTAAAACAGAAAAAAAACCCGTAGATTGTATAAGTCTTGGGAAAACCTGAAGCAGTAAAAAAAAAGGTTTTTTACCTACGTTTCTACCAACGGCTGACAATAAGAGTGATTTTCCATTGGTTTATTTGAGTCACTGTCAAGGTATAAAAGATTTGAAAAAGAAATTAATTCATCAGTTAAATTTTAAACGCTTAAACAAGCCAAATGTCTTCATTTACAAACCAAGAATATACAGACATTATATACGTTTGTGGGTGGTACAATGGAAATTCAATTAGAGCGCACCAAAGATACCAAAAACTTTATCCAAACCGACGAATTCCTATTCATCCAGTTATTTGAAGGCTTCGAGAATCGGAATCAGTCTCAAATACAAGACATAACACAGAAGCTCTACTAGTAAGAAGAACTTCGACTGAAGAAAGAATACTGGAAGCTGTTACAAAAGATCCATCAATCAGCATTAGACGACTAGCTTTGCAATTCAATGTTTCCAAAAATTAAGTTTCTAATTTACTACATGGACTTGAGTTTTTTTCACGGTTTAATCTCAATTTACAAGAGATGGGGTCACAAATTTTCACGATCTTCACATATGGGCTCCGAAAAATCCACACGCAAGTAGATAGTCATCATTTCAACACAGATTTAGCGTCAATAATAAGGGCAGGTGAAATTGGAAATAATTTAATCATTCTATTCAAGATAGGCTGAATTCTGGAAGATTTATTAGAAAACATTCCTCTTATGCAACTGGCTTCATCGTGTTACCATTTTTTTATTTTATTTAATATACCCAAGAATCATGCCCCAAAATCCTGAAAACGAATTACGGGACACCCTGTATGATTTCTACTTTTTAAGAAAATGCGTTCTATGCGTTATACAAAGTTTATATAATAATAATACTTTTTATTCATGAAATTTTGTCATTGATTTTTATAAGAAACTCTATTTCTTATATCCGTGCTCCTTATTTAAGAAATCTTCTTTCTTATATCCGATGTTTGAATATAAGACAAACTCGGATATAAGAAAGACATTCCTTGGGTTTCCAGACTTCTCTCTTATGATTAAATATTAAGTTAAAATTATAAGACGTTTTAAACTAAATTCATCACCAACTAATACAATTTCAGGCCTGGAATCTTTTTATCACTCGTGACACGAATTCTGAAGCATTTCTACTGCTTCAATTGATTGCAAACGAATGTTACAAATGTGCTGAATTTTGGGTTGCAGCTAAAGCATTTGATATGCTCGAGAAGTAAGGCTAATTTGCATCAAGTCACATATCAGTCTCCTAATACCAAATCAATTTTCCAGATTAGATCCTAGTCCGGAACATTGGGAAGGAAAGCGGGGAGCCTGTGCGGGAGTACTCTATGCAATTAGCGCTGATACAGACCAAGGAAAACCGCCAAACGGAGTCGGAGACATTATATCACTTTTAAGGGAATCTACAAATCCTCAAGCTGAAGTCATTTTGAAAGCTATTAGGAAGCACATGAATGTGTTTAAATAAAAAATAAAGATTTTAATGAAATGATGTTACATATTTGAAATTCAATAGCGAAATTCAATAACGAATTTATGAAAAAAAAATTTCGAAAATTGTAGGACGGATTTTGATAAAATCCTGTATATTTTTTTTTTTTGTAAGAAAATAAAGTTTTTTGAAATTTTAGGATGCAGTTTTTTAGAGTTTATTATATGCATGTGGTTATAAAATTTAAAATAATTTTTTTGGGGAGAGTACGATAACTCCGGCGCCAAGATTTAAGATGTTTTTTTACGTTTTTTTTACTAAAATTTCGAGTTTGAATGCGAATATTTTGAAAACTATTGACGGAAGCAATTTCATTTAAATGTATAATTAAAGAGCAGATGTTTGGCTGTTAAAACCGCTATAGTAATGGTTTAAAAGTGTTGCCGTTGGTTTTTAATATTTATTTTTCCATCAAATAATTTTTTTTTTCGAAAATCGCCCCTACCTCCAAGCCCCCACTCCCATAGTAAAAAAAATCTTGTATTCAATCCCCCTACAATAAACCGCTATTAAATCTTGGCGCCGGAGTTATCGTACTCGTGCCATTTTTTTTTTTTTTTTGATTAATTTTAAATATATAGATTTTTCAAAAAAAAAATATAAAAAAATAATTTTTTCTTAGAAATTTTTTTTGAAGTGAAACTTCTTTACGCGCATGAGTGTAAATTTCTTACGGATGAAACGGAAGTAGTGACAGGGAAATGTGCAACGTTTTTGTCTAAGAATAGGTAGAGAGAGACTGAGACCGATTGAGAACGGGCGAACGTAGCATGAAGCACATAGCCATGGAGCGAGCGTAGGGTGCAAGCGAGTGAGTAAACGCAGATCTGTTTTATTTATTTGCATTAATTTTTCTTAATGACAGAACACATTTGAAAAAACACAAATAATTAAATTTTACGAAACGATCACTGAGTAAACCGGATATTGTTCAGGTGGCGTTGTGTACACTAAGAGCTTTTTAATTTGACTGACATGTTGTCTTGGGAGGTAAATTTGCGTATTGTGGATTGTGTGTGGTCTTCTATATGTGAAATGAGTGATCATTAAAGATAATAGTGGGTGGGATTTTTTAGGGCAGAGCAGAAGTTAATTATTATGAATAGGAAATGGGATATTTTTGGAAAGTATTTGGTTATGATTGAGTGGGTGGGTATTTGTTTTTAACAATGGGAAGGATATTTTGTATTTATCATCATCGAAGGAAATATGTATTTGATAAGTCCCAAATAAAAAGCAAACGGTTCATTTCAAGAATTTATTTAAGACTGACTTGTAAAAAGGTATAAAGTTAAGTATCAAGACAATAATGATATATTAGAGAGAACGCATTGGTATAAATCATAATGTTATAAGTATGAGTCTTCAGAAAAGAAATATGAAAATAGAAAAAGGTACATTCACAATAATCTTTCATTTTTATTTTCTCGAAAATTGTGCCAACGATTTTGATAAAACTTTCAGGGTGCTATTTTTTACAACAATACATCTTTCAGTTAGAATAATTTTTTTCGAAATTTGTTCTATAACGGTACCCTCTATAGGGCCATTATTTTTCTTCGACTTTCTCGAGAACTGCTTAACCTATTACAAATTACAATCAATATATTCAGGAAGATGTAGATAGCTAAACCAATTCAGCTTAAAAATATTTTCGAAAAACTTTTGAAGTGAAACTTCTTTGGCTGCAGCGCGTTATATGTACATACTGACAGACAGACAGACAAACAGACATTTTTTGCCACTAACTTTTTTAGACTTCTCTATGATCGTAATGCCATGTTTTATATTCACCAATCCTAAACTTGCCTTATAGTCCCTATAATCGCAAGTAGGAAAAAAAAAAGTATCAAAACCACAATACTTAACGTTTTTTTTAGTAAGAATGAAGTACGACAACACGTCTGAAATAGCAAAGAATTTATGAAAAAAGTATTTGGAAAATTGTAGGACCGGTTTTGATAAAATACTGTTTCTTATTTTTAGTTTCTTGAAAAAAAAATTCTTTTGAGATTTTGGTATGCAGTTTTTTAGAGTTAATTGATATACACCAGATTTTTCAATTTTAAATATTTTTTTATATAAGTTTTAAAAATATTAAAATTAAAAAAAAATTCAAAAATTAACTATGAATGGAAAAAAAATAATTTCTCAAAATGTAGGTATGCAGAATTAATTTGGCTACCTAGGTCTTTTTAAAAATAAAATTTGATTAAAATCCATTTAGCCGTTACCGAGCAAGTCGAAAATCAAAAAAAACTGTTATATGAAAGATACCGTTAATAGACTTTTCCGGTAAATTTGGTTTCTATAAGAAAGTAGCTAATACCAACAAAAAAAATCTCTAAAAATTTTATCAACATCTCAATTTGTTTTATATTCACGAATCCTAAACTTAAATTATATGTACCTATAATAATCGTCAGTAAAAATCCTGGTAATTTTGTGAAGGCTTTCCAATCAAAATCGATATTAGTACAATCTTATTAATGTTCAAACAACAATTCCTCCCCTCTCATTAAACCAATTAAGGCCTGAATGTTGTATGTATTTGCCTTGTACGAACAACTCTTAAATTTAGTTAAGGGAAAATATTAAAATCTCATTGAAAACTACTAAAACGTTCAGCATGAACCTTCAATTACAACTAAAACCTAAAATAAACTTAACCCAGCCAAACCTTAGGACCCTCAGTGTCACTCCGAGCCCCACAATCCTCCTTCTAATCCCTGTTAAAAGCGGCCACCCGTATGGCTTGGCAGAGGCGTTGGCAATGGTAAACTTCAATTTTCAAAATTGACACACACCCTTCCATAGAAAAGGCTTTATTCTAGATTTTCGTTGTCTGCGTGCACTGGATCAAAGTTCCTAATGCAATTATGCACTGGGATATGATTTCTCTATCAAAAAGTTCACCGAGCAAGGACTTCTTGTGGTGGCAAGGGGCCAGAGGAAATGGCGGCTGGCGCGGCAATGTGGTCCTGATGCGGTGCAGAATAACGAAGGTGGGTATGGTGGATTACATTGCTCCTATTATTTGCATTTTAAATATTCTACCGACAGATTTTCGTAGAAAATTTGAATTAGAATACCGAACTTCTCGTCCTATGGCCCTTTATCCGTCCTCCATCGCCAACATCACCGACCGACCAACCGCCATCATTCATTAGATATAGAATTTAAATTTTCGACATCCTACGCCAATCGATCGTTTCATATAGAATTGAAAGACTGTCAGACAGTCGGTAAGTTTTTGTGGCATAGACGTTCCTTTTTGTGTGGAGTGGGAGTGTACAAAAGCGCTGCCACAATGGTCTCCATTGAGAATATTTATTAAATCATGTGTGTGTGTGATTGGTAATTGTATCCTATTGTGAATATTTTTGGATGTTATCCTGGCAGAATTCAGTTACAGGAAACAATGAATCCTTTTGCTTGTAACATGTTTATGCAAATTATGGTATTTTCCAATATAACAGGGCTGTGTTCTGATCCGATACCCCCGAAAACACCTCCTTCGAAATAAGCCAGTAAAAATGATTGCACCTCAAAGACTGCTGCCTTGTCCCAATCACCCGCATGTGTGTGAAACTTTTTGGGGTTTAAATAGAGTTGGGGTTTTCGACTTTTCACTTTGGAACAATGCATTTGGGGCCAATTTGTACCGTTGCTGTAAGCTATATGCAAAGTTATTTTCATTCTGTTTTTCGGGAAAACAGCAGGAGCGGCGGGCGGAGTACCACGATTTTCAGAACCGATTTCGTAGTAATTTTTGAGTTGGTCACAGAGGGACGGTTGAAAATATTCGCCCTTACAAGTGTCCTTTTATTGAATTTTTGAGTTCTTGTGCAAAAGTATAACTTTGTGCAGAGGAGCCGGGGAGCCGCGCACTTCGTACCACCCTCTTAAAGAAGGAAAGCACAATCCCACAGATATTGTTCAATATTCTCGAATGAATTGTAAATTGAGATTTTACGGTTGTAAGGATTAGAATGGCCAAGGGAAATGGATGATCGATTCTGGTCAATTGGTTGGTTGACTGCGACAAGATTTGTGCCCCAACCACAACGATGACATCCGATGGGTTTCTTTTTATTGTGTTTCGGATATGCACACAATGAACATTTTATATTATGTATGTTTGTTCAATAGGAAAGAGAACTTGTATTTTAAGGATTTTGAATATGATTTGATAGAAAAGTTTTAACCTGGAAGTTAATACTTTTATAGAAAAGGGGATAAGTCCGTTGAAGTTGAAGGGTTTTAAATTTTAATTCGTAACTATGAACTCTTTAAATTAAATGTGATTTAAAATGAAGGTATAGTTTATTTGCACGTTTGATTCCGCGTTAGATACACACTTTTAAGGCAGGATATATATTTTTTTTTTTTGGTGTAAGTCAAGCACAAGCGATATTTTTAGTTGCGAACTAGGAACTATAATGCAAGTTATGCATTCATGAAAATTAAAAAAACTTGAGATAACATTCAAACATGACATTACGATGATAGAGAAACATATTTGAGTTACTGGCAAAATTATGTCTATCTGTCTGTATGGTATGTACATATGTATGTATTTTGGACTACAGTCTAAACGGTTGGGGCAATCGTTTTCAAATTTAGTACACTGGGTCATTTTGACATTCTACAGTTTTTTTTTTCATTTTTTATTTATTACCTCACATATAACCGTTAAGTAAAAGATTATTTTTTTCGAAAACGGCTCCAAAAGTTTTTATTAACAAAAATCAGTGTAGGGACTATTGTAGGTGTGGATTATGTTTTCGTGAAAAATAAAGTTGGTGGGCTAAAAAGGTACACCCATAAGGCCGTTTTTATTTTCTTCGACTTTCTCGAGAACTGGCTTATCGATTACAATGAAATTTTATATTCAAGAAGAAGTAATTTAACACACAAATATTTTCGAGTAGTACTTGTTTTGGTATTTTTAATAATTAAAAATAATTTTTTTTGAAAAATCAATATTTTAAAGGGTTAGTAATTTTTCTTTTGACGTGATAACGTCTTATAAATCGATGACTGGATATACATACGAAATAACATGACTCATGCTGATAAGACTCATGACTCATGCTATCCGCGATACTGTGGTTAGATAAAAGGAAATAAAAAATAGGCGGAGTTTTGTTAAATTAGAAAGTAGATGTAGATATTGGGGTGTGTGTGTGGATTTAAGGAGAGGGTTTGTGGATCATTTTTTTGGTGACTATGAGGCTCGGTGCATACTTGCGTCATTTTGATGCAGCGGTGACGTCTTACATTACTCATAAATGATGCGGTGGCATCTGACGAGTGTGTGCACCACTCTATTTGTTTGTGAGTACTGTAAGACGCAAAACCGTAAGTGCTGCAGTACTTAGTAGTAAATTTAGTACTAGATTTTTTTAAAGTGATAAGTGCAACTTTATACGGTGTGAGTTAACGGGCGGTATGTTGGCGTTGCTGCCATCAATGTTTTCTTATGACATTATCACGTAAAATTATCATGCGTAAACCGCCTTTACAGACAACCACCTCTTTTTACTTGCGATTATAGAGACTAAAAGGATTCGTGAATATACAAAAAATTTATATAACAATGAAACATGACATTACGATCATAGAGAAACCTAAGAAAAATCGACAAAAAATGTCTGTCTGCCTGTGTATCTGTCAGTATGTATAAAAAGCTGCAGCCTACACACCTCAAGCGATTATCTTCAAATTTTGTCTGCTTGCTTCTTTTGGCATTCCCCAGATGGAAAATTAAAATTTTATTTTTAGGCCTAAAAATAACGGTACCTGCCGCATGACCGTTTAGGAAAAGCTTTTGATGAAAATTTTTGAGATTTTTTTCATTATTATTAGCTATCATTTGAGTAGAACCACATTTACGGGAAATGTCTATTAACTGTACCTTTCATATAACGGTTTTTTTAGTTTTTGCCTTTCTAGGAAACGGTTCTTTGGATTTGGAACTTATGTCCCTGCGCCAAAATTCTAGACTTTTTTCCACAACCTGCCTTAGGGTAAAGATCTATCTGATCAATTGGTGAGATTTGCTTGGTATTAAACTACATAAATAGTTCCCGATTATGGGTTTCACGTATTGCGGATAGGTTTATTTCGTCAAGGTCCTATAGGTGTGGTATGATAAATTATACCATGAGTAACTTGATCTAATGTCGACCCTCCATGTTTGATCAGCTCGGCAGGTATACATTATGCTCCCGAGGACTTGTGATTTTTGAGCCGATTAATTAATAATGCTTGGCAGCAGCAAAATTACGTCTTCATTTTTAAATGGTTGAGTCTCCATTTCTTCAGTGAGCTGACTGTTCAACAGTTCATTAAAGTACAGTTTCTATCGCCTCGGAATACCTTCAGGGTCAGTGGTCAGGATTTCTTCTCCGTCCTTACAGTGTTAAGGTGTGTCAACATCAGAGAAACATTTCAGAAACAAAGAAATATTTCTGAAATGTTTTTTTTTTATTTTTCTAAAATGTTTATTTGAGTCTGGCCGCTTGGCGAAACATTTCTGAAATGTAAATTATAATGTTTCTGAAATGGAAATGGAAATTTTAGAAATATTTCCGGATGCGTCCACACAAAAAAACTGTTCAGAAATATTTCTGAAATGTTTTTTAAACAAATGTTTCTTTGGTATGGATATGCCTAACAGTTTGTGCAGAATGTTGTATATTGGACATATTTCAGATTCAGATTGATGGTACTTCCGCGCCTGTTTTTTTCTGAGTCCTTTTGTTCTTTATATGCAGACTCTAGTTTACATTCATCATCACACCAGTAGCTTGCGACTACTTCCTTGGATTGTATCAGCTGTACTTAGTCTAGTCATAAATACTGATACAAAGAAAAATTAATGCCAAATTATAATGCGCCGATATTTTTCAAAAACTTTTGTGTTAATAATTTATTGCGAATTTCATAAGATACATTTAATAAAAGAAATTATTCTAATTGGCCGCCATTTGCGTTGCTACACGACCTGAGACGCCTCATCGATCGCAGCACGCACCTCATCCATTGGGAAATTGTTGGAATGCCCAATACCTACGAATAATAATACGAAAATTGTCTTGTTGAGAAACTTTACGATATCCTCCAAAACTGTGGTTTGATAAAAATGTTGCCGAAGTTTTCACTCCTTTTTCACAAAAATGAAAGTCATTCACACATTCGGGGGATGGTGGCCGCTTTCGACATTTGGAATGAGTTCAGACGCTTCCCTTGGTGTCCGAGCATACACTCGATCATTCTGTTTATTGAATGATTCTTCGAAAGTGTACATTTTCTCATCAATTTACAGAATCTGTCGGTGAGCATTCTTCGTGTTCTGTCTGAGCAGCATCCAAAGCCCGTTTACGCAGATAGGGTCAAATATCTTCCGAAGAATCTTACGCTCGAAACGACTAAGGATATCTTCATCCTTTTAGATAGAGTCCATGCCTCGGCGCCATAGAGCAGGACTGGGACAGAGTCTCCTTTGTCTTTCGAGAGAGGGCTTTGCTTTATTTCTGACTAGATGTTGTTGCCAGATGTTATAGCGGATCCGAGGTAAACAAAGTCCCAAATTACCTCAAAGTTGTACCTGTCTATTGTGATGTTTTGTCCAATCCGCCGGTGTTGTGTGTCCCTTTTTGTGGACAGCAGGTACTTCGTTTTGGCCTCATTGACTGCTAGTCCCATCTAAGCCGCTTCAGCTTCAATGTTAGCAAACGCTCCAGTGACAGTTCGCCGAGTTCTGCCAATGATGCGTATCGCACAGACTTGAAAAAAAAATCGATAAGGAGGTGGTGGTTATCGATTTGGAATTCTTGTAGTTTCCAGGATCTGCCGTAGCGTAAACATTTGATCGATTGTGGACTTTCTTGGTCTGAAACCACACTGATATTGGCCAATCAGGTTGCTGACGAAAGGTTTGAGGCGTGCACATAGTACGGCAGAGAGGATCTTGTAGGCGATATTGAGGGGAGTTATTCCTCTATAGTTGGCGCAGTTTAGAGGACGTGGATCGGGCAAACGATACTGAGGTTCTATTCATCAGGCATACTTTAGATATGAGTGATGAGTATGCCCTCCACCAGGTTATCTCCGGCTGCTTTAAAAAGTTCGGCGGCTAGTCCGTCGGGGCTAGAAGCTTTGTGTTTATTTTAGTTTAGATATTGCTATGGACGGAGGGTTTTGTCTGTCATCGTCCATGTTAAATGGCTCATTCTGCCTGACAGCTGGATTTTGGTCGTCATCGCCGTTTAACAGTCTGCAGAAATGGTCCTTCTATGTACTCAGAACCGACTGTGACTCTAGTTCGAGGTTTCCATTCTACAGGTTTCTGTGCCGGGTTTTTTCTTGGCACGTTCTTTTTACCTGTTGGTAAAACTTCCGCACGTTGTTCCTGCAGTAGCATCTCTAATTATCTTTGATCGCTCGCTTCTCATGCTCTCTCTTTTCCTTTTGGAAAAGCCGGCGTTCTTCCCATTTTCTTCTGCTCGTAAAGCTCGCGAACAGCTCTCGTCCTTCTTTGCAGCACCGCTTTATATGGCTCTTGTTTGGCTGCATGGGCCTGCCTGCATTCGTCATCGAACCAGAGGTTTCGTGGTGGTGGTCCGGTCAAACCTAGCACATCAGTTGCCAAGTCCCTTTGTGTATATCGAGACGAGGAAACCGTGTGCTTGCAATGGTGACGTTATGTGCCGCTGCGAAGTCAATTAGCCTAAGTCCTTTTCCAGACGTTGTGTCGTGTAGGCTATGTTTTCCGACAGTCCTACCAAAGATTTCCACTTTACCTATTTTGGCGTTAAAATCGCCTAGTATACGATCTTAAGGTTTTATTTAGGACATTGCTCATAGGTTTTGTTGAGAAACTCGCAGAAGTCATCCTTGTTGGTGTCATCCTTTGTTCTCTGTGGGGGTATGAGCGCATATTAGGCTTATGTTGGCGAATTTAGCCTTTATACGGATTGTCATAAGTCGCTCACTTACGTGTCGAAAGCCCAAGACTTCTTGCCTTAGTCTACCGCTTATGACGAATCCGCACCCAAATAAACGCTGTTGTCTTCTTCCACAATCACGTCACAGTTTTTCATCCTCCTTTTGCCCGTCCCATTCCATCGCACTTATTCTTGCTTGAGATCCGAAGGTCGTTGTCCCTAATTCGTTTTTTCGGGTCGTCAACAGTTAATCTGTCCTTTTCCGAGGCTATCGGTCGTTTCAGGAAGGAACCGCAGATTCCGAATCAGTAACCCGCTTCGGGGATATGAGCGCTGCCGTTGGCTCATTAAAGGCTCATCCGCCACCATCTCTATTTCAATGCCCTGACTTGCATTGAATTGTCCCAATGACCTTATCTCCAAATACGTCGAAGTAGCTCATTAGGGCATCTGCTTCGTTGAATGTTGACGCCACCGTTGGTCCAATTGGTTGGGCTCATCCGCCGAAAGTCTTCTTTCTGAGGGGCTCGTGCAAGACTTCTGCGAATCGATCAGAACAGTCATTAAAGCAGAGCATTAGTGTTGTTAATTTTTCTGTGTTCATCACTCGCGCTTATAAGTTTAGCAGGAATGTCCGGATGGACAGACCAATATCCGGTGGTTACCGCGGGAAGGTAAAATAAACACGATTGATGCGTATGAGATAGTTGCAGCAACTGTGCATCGCCTGGTTGACGCCGTTCAGCGCCTACCCTATTCATACGGCACTCAACTGAAAATTAAGTTTATCTGGCACAATCCAAACCATTGTTGTGAGGGCTCAAATAAAAACACGACGAAATGCTTCGAGAAAAGATAGGCAGTGCCCTTTGTTGGCTTTGCTTGTCTTGGCAGATATCGAAAGATAATAAGAAATATAGCCGATTGACAGTAATCTGTTGGTTACTGTCAATCGGCTAATATAGTAAAAATAAGGATTTTTATTGGGAAATTCCTAAGACATTTGATTCTAAAACTAAAGCACAAAAGTCCCTAAGATGTCCTTTATTTATTCAACAATAATTACAATCGTTACTTTGCATCTCCTTTTTCTTGAGCTTCCTTCAAAAGTTTTGAAACAATCTCTAGCAATATAGGAATCTGTTTTTCCTGAAATCTTCCCAACTTCATTTCAAGTGTTTCCCGGTTTATATTACAACTCTCTATACCGGCTTCCATTCCAAACATTTCTGCCGAGTAATTGAATTCATGCCACTGAAAATACTCCATAATCAGTTGATTCAACAACAAAGTCCTTGTATCCAAATTGGCCGTATGTCCCTTGGAATGAGCAGCTTCACCACTGCCTCGCATCATCTTAACTATTCGTTGTTGCAATTCGCATTTAATTTCATTGAGGACTCCTTGGTTTTCAAAATGTTGCCTTATGGTATCGCAAAGGCGGGACTCTTTTTGGGTCAATTTATTGAACATTTTCTTTATATCCGATTAAATCTATTTACATATGTATGTAAGTATGTTTTTACAAATGTATATTCGAAAAACTAGTAATAGTAACAGAAAATTCCTGGCCAGCTTTTTGAGTTGAGGTTTACAAAACTCACATTTTCAAATTATTATCCAAAGTATGTATATATTTTCAAAACTATACGATGACGACATAAGACAAGAATATTTTTCATTAGCAGACAAACTTTTTAATAAGAAGGTTCATTTTCCTCAAATGAAAAAAACGATAATGGTGAAATGGACTTGTCCAATTTACACTGTCATCCAATGGAGTTTCCAGCGTAAATAGGGAAATTATAAAGAAAGGTGAATCATCCCGAATAGTGGGTTACACAACCCATATCCATATTGCAATATCCAGAAGAAATCAGGCAATTAAGTTGAAATAGTGGAAATGTGTGGATTCTACATCCTTGTACTAGACTGTAATGTGCGAGAAAACCTAAGAAACTTATGGCAGGCTTGCTCGAGAGGTTTGTTTGTATGTTCAAGAGAAGTGGAAAAACTTTCTCCTCATTTTTTCGATATCACTTACAAAATTTATTATCCTTAATGGAATTTGGAAAATTTTCCTTACAAAGTAATTTTCCCCTACTATATCGCCTTAAGTATTATAACGAGGAAGTTTTTTGTGTTCTTCCTGGGGTATTTGCGTTTTTCGAGCGAGGGTGAATATTTTTAAAACAAAAAAAAAACTTTGAATAGGATATCGCTTAAGTGGAAGATAATCACGCAAATTAAAAATAGAAATTAAGTTTTTTTTTTGTATTCTTAGAAGTGTGGATTACGCTACGTCCGTAAGTTCAAAGGAGATAGTAGGTAAAATCCTTATACTACGCGAAAAAGTTAAACGCTGAAGTGCAGGGTTGTTACCTTACCCGTAGTTAAAAGGAATTTTGTGTCCCTTCGGCGTAAGACATTGTCGTTAAAGTTTGTAGACGAATTGAAACTTGCAATTCGCTTAAAATGTTCTTTTTTTTAACTTTTAAAATTTGTTAATCAACTGTCAAACGATGATAAGAGGTGGATTTAGAGACGCGAAAGTTTTCAGAGAAAAGTTTGTGTTAGGTTGAAGGTAGTTACAGGGTATCTTCAGCTCTCAGAAGATAGAGTGATGATGGCTTGTTGAAATAAGCAAAGTTTTTGAGTTAAGGAAAGCATGTTCAAAGGTCAGAGGCTTAAAATGACAGAGATAAAATTGTCACTAGAATTTGTTTGTAATTTTTATTTGATTGGCAAAGCTTGATGTCAGTTTCAAAATATTAATAACATCAAAGACAAGAAACAAATTAATTCATTATAAAATACAAAACAATTAAATGTTTAAATCACCAACTTTAAATTAAATGTTAAGACATACATAGCTTCATTATATTCAAGTTATCGTGTGACGCAGTTGAGCAGAAATGATTTTTCTTACAAAAACAAAATATTTTTTTTAAATAAGGACTAATCGTTAAAAATGTAGGTTAGAGTTTAAAAAAAATCACTTCCAGACTACTTTAAGGATACAGGAATTTAATTTGATTTAAATCTTATTGTTGGCTTTCTACTTCCGGGAATAATTAAGGGAATAAATCTTAGGGCTTTTTAAAGCATAATCTTGCACTCTGCATACAAACAGAATAATTTACTAGGCAGATTGAAGGATTTTCTTAATACATATAAAATTTCCGTGGAAGATAACAAAGGAACAAATCTTCATAATAATACAAGAGTAAACACTGTTTTTTAGAGAATACTAAAAAAAATTGAGATAACAATCAAACATGACATTACGATCATAGAGAAGTCTAAAAAAGTGATCGACAAAAAATGTCTGTCTGTCTGTCAGTATGTATAACGAGCTGCAGCCTAAACGGCTTAAAGGATTATCTTCTGTGATTCTTTTGGCATTCCCCAGAGGGTAAATTGAAATTTTACTTTTAGGCCTAAAAATAACGGTACCAGCCATATGGACGTTTAGCTAAATCTTATTTTTCTCGAAAACGCCTCCAACGATTTTTATGAAATTTTGTGAGAATTTTTTCGTAGGTATTAGCTACCATTATAAAAACCAAATTTACGGGAAAAGTCTATTAGCGGTACCTTTTATATAACGGTTTTTTTTTTTTTTTTTTTGGCTTTCTCGGTAACGGTTTTTTGGATTTCTGTCATATTAAAATTTTGAATGAGTGAAAAATCAATATTTTTAAAACTAATCAAAGAAAATATTTTAAATCTTATAATATATTAATAAAATAAAAAAGTGCATACCAAAATTCAAAAAAAAAAATGAAACAAAATAATAAACAGGATTTTATCTAACAATTTTCGAAATCCTTTTTTCATAAATTCGTTATTATACAAGACGCGTGGTGGCGTTTTTCATTTTTACAAAAAACCGTTAAATGTTGTGACACTTTTTTAAGTTCAGATGGTTTTATTTTTCTACTTTAATTCAAATTGTAACGGCACAGAAAAACCTCGCCGGGTAAAACATTCCCAATTCGTGTTGTTCAGCAAAAAAAAATCCCTATATTTAACGGTACGTCCGAAATTGGGCTGAAAGGTGAACTGATGAGCATTCCTTGCGAGACGAGTATTACGGGAGAAACTTTTATGGGGCGGAATGCAGCTGGCAACTTCGAGTGAAATATTTTTATAAAAGAAACGATTAAATAAGGAAAGATATGAAGTATTGCGTCGGTATTCTAGAGGCACACTTGTTTCAGAAACATTTCTATATCCTATCAATCTCAATGTGTGAGTTATACTCAAGTTTTGGGCGTATATACGATTATAAAATGTACCCGGATCAGAAGTGGAAAAAATTGTTTGCATCGATAAAGAAAACCTCAGCATTTAGCAGCATTTTTAGCGGGCTCAAATATATAGTCGTTAACACCGAGGTCGTCGTTGAAACCGAGTACTGAAAGCTTTTCGGTTTCTTCGATGCAAGTGCCATTCATGGACAAGGCATAGGGGGTATGTTAAAATTTAACGAGAGAATACAGCATTGTGTTTTCGACGTATTAAACTCCACACATTAAACTCCACACTCTTGCCAATTTGACAATGCTGTGTAAGTTGGAGTTTAATGAGCTTATCATACAGTATCGTTGCGATTGTACGTCCGAAGGACGTGAATCGTCGAACGAACATGAAAAGCTGAGGGTAGAGTCGTCAGCAAACCAATTAAATGGATTAGAAGTAACAGACAGAAGATCATCACATAAAAATGAGGAAAAGAGTCGGAGACAGAACGGAGCCCTGGGCACACCAGCTTTTTTTTATGGGAATCAGACTTGAATCCGTCCAATACAACTTGTATTGAACGGTCCAGAAGATAGCTTCTAATCCAACCAACAAGAGTATCATCGATCCCAAAAGCACGCGCATTTTCGACTAGGGAGCTTCATACCAAACTCTATCAAATGCCTTCCAGATATCAAGAGGAATGATCTTACTTTCACCAAAGCGATGTAAGTATTTGTTCCACTGTTCGGTGAGATATGCCATCAGATCACCAGTAGAACGATTACTGCGAAAGTCATACTGACGGTCGGGAACGGTTCGAAATTCTGGCTTTCAAAATTCTGTATGGTCAAAATTGCTTATATGCAATATGGCTTAAGTCAAGTCTCTTTTTAATTACTCGCGCAATTTGCTTATTTTTAAGAATGGTTTTTTATATGCTCGCCATTTTTTACTCGCTCTGGCGAAAATTAGTTCCTTTTTCAGGTTCTTTATGAGTTTATATAACCCCGCCTTTCTGATTCCTACCGACCTTTTTAAACGGCCGGCGATGCCAAGCTTTCACACTGTTTTGAGTTCTTGGAAACACTTCTGTTTTTGGCTTTAAATTATCAAAAACGGACCAAAACTCTAGGTGATGTCTTCCATGTAAAAAAATTTTTTTCAAACCAAGTGGCACAAATACCAAGCTCTTATGCGAACTTTTAAAGCAAAGTTTTCACAATTCCCGTACTTTTGCACCAATCTGAAAAATTGTTAACTATTTATTATTATTAATATAGATCTTTATAAACAAACCTCTCTTTTTGCACCCTTCTTCAAATTATCTGCCCAAAGTGAAAAAGGCAGCCTCTGGTTTTACCTTTTTTGCGGCTGTGTTGATGGCAATTTCAAAATCGCAGATTATTCTTTTTGGCTTCAAACTTATTTGAAAATCGTAGCTACTTTGTGTAGCTGCCAAAAATAACTTCATAGAGCTGCAAAGATTTTTTGCTCATCAAGCAAAATACTAAAGGGACAATTTATCCCTGTATTCTTCCATGATTAGAAAAAAGTTATCTCATTGAGGTTGGAACTGCATCTATAACGTTCCATCCATAATCCAACAATCACTCTCGCGTTGTAATTGCAATGAAGATTTTGTCCCCAAAATTATGATTTTTTCGTTTTCAACATCCTTTTCCGACAAAATAAACAATTCCCCTTCAAGGTCTAAGAGCAATGTCGATGTCTTCCAAATGGGTTCTTTAGAAGTTCGGACAGATTTTCCCGCCTTTTGAGCGGTTTTTGATGGCCGGTAATCACGACAACAAGACGGTGTATTAACCACAGACTGTTGGATTATCTGACTCATTGGCATGAACCTTATCTTAGCAATGTTTTTATGGAATTATTTGTAATAATCACATCTTTTTTCGGTAGCAATTGGTTCATGCGTATGACTTGATGAGTGTTTAAAACTTTATGCACATTTTCTTCAAGCTTTGTAACTATTCGTGATTTACGTCTAAACATTACGCGATGACAACAAGCCCTATTGTCGGTACAAATTTTGGTTACTTTTTCCAAATAATAAGAAAAACCGTCCACAAAAAGTTTATTTTTTCCCTTACTTGACTTAACAAAAGATATTCATTTAGAAAAATTATACGCACTTTACACAAAAACTACAAGCTTTAGAAAATCGTGCACGTGCACGATTATTGAGAGATCGCGGTGTTACAATTCTTTATTTACTAAATTTACATCTTAACAAACCAAAATACATTGCACGACTGGATCGCACGTACTTGCTCATATGTGTGTGACCACACACAGGATAAAATTTAGGAAAATTAAAATTAACATTAAAGTATTTATTCGATTTTTTTGACTTTTGATTGTTCAAATAAAGTACGTTAAATTATATTGAGTGGAATAATTTAAACGCCTTGTTAAGAAATGTTAATAAGTGTGAATTTTTTTCAAAATCTCTGGAGCGGTTTTTAAATAAAACGGTTTTTTAAAATATTAAAAAAAATAATTAAAAAATGCAAACTTTAGCACAAAATTAATGTACATTTAAAATCAAAATTAAAAAAAAATCACCTACCTGTTTTCAAAATATTTATTTTTCAAAAAAATAAAATTTTAAAAAAATTATTAAAAATACAAAAAAAAAAGTTTTCGAAAAAAATTAATGCAAAATTATTTGGCTACCTACTTTTCTAAAATATCGATTTTGATAGTAATCGGATTACCAGTTTCCGAGAAAGTCGAAGACAAAAAAACGGTCCTATGGGAGGTAGCGTTTTTAGCCCACCATATTAATTTTTTTTTTACCAAAATATAATGTTTACCTACAGTATATACACTGTTTTTTTTTATAAAAATTCTTGAAGCCGTTTTCGAAAAAAATAAGTTTTTATATAACGGTTAAAATGACAGGTAGGTACCGTTACTGTTTGAGCTAAAAAAAAAAATTGAAAAAAAGTTCTTAAGTTCTAAATTTGAAGTCGATTGGACCAACAGTTTAGGCTACAGTCCAAAATATATCCGTACAGACAGACAGAAAGACAGGCGGACAGAATTTTGCCAGTAACTCAAATATGTTTCTCTATCATCGTAATGTCTTGTTTGATTGTTGTTTCAATTTTTTTGCACGAATGCATAACTTGCATTATAGTACCTATAATCGCAAGTAAAAATAATTCATTTTTGAATTATGCAGAACACATCTCAGGATAATGAATGGGGGGTATACACCATGCTGGCCGCTGGATTTGTGTATTACGAGATCTTAGAGAACTCTTGCTGCTGTACGAGCGCGGAAAAAATCTGTCCCATGGCAGCGAAACGGCCTGAGAGAAAGAGTGCCTTCTCTGAAGAGTAGACATTAGGTTTTTCATTATGGATGAGCGTTGGAACCGAAGATTTTAAAGAGTTTTTAATATTTTTTACAAATGACCAGAAATTTGTGCTGGCTTTGGGACATTGCAGAATTTTTTGCATTCTTTTTTTTTTGGTTCTTTCAATAACAGAGTTGCATGAGTTTCTTGGTTGTTTGTGATTTTTTCGATTTTCCTCAGTAGGGTTGGCTTTGTAAGATCTTTGAGCCTGATAGCTTCGTTACACTCAGAGTTAAACCAAGACTTTTGTTTTGGCTTGAAAGAATCATAGAATAATCATATTTGTTGCTGTTGTTGGGGTTCTAAAGCAGAAAAGCTCGCTCTTGTCGCTATTATTAATCTTAAGTCCCATTTAAGGTAGTAGTCCCACAAGTATCTTATGTGATCTTCAACTCTCCTGTCTGCGATTTCTGGGAAAATGGATGTTGCATTATGTTAAGGAGTCATCGGCATAAAGCTACGTTTTCGTCCCTGAGATGTTGGTAGGCTGGTCAGCTGTGTAAATGTTGAATGGGTCCAACTTGGAACCTTGTGGAACTTCGTGAATATTCTTTGTTTATCTGTACATAAAGGATATATGGGTTAGAACATTTTTAAATTAAAAATAAATAATCTTACCAAGTGTTTTAGATAGCCCTAGACTTGACACTTTGAATATAAGTCTTTATCCAAACTGGTTCGAAGGCATTTTTGATGTCCAGTAAACAGGCAACTGCCGTCTCTTTCTTGTTGAGTCCATATGTCACATCGCAGTGCAGTTCAAGAAGCGGATGGATGGTGGAGTGTCGTGCTTGGAAACCATACTGACATTCAGGTATGATTTCCCTTTTCTTGAAAAAAATGATGAAGCTTTCTCAGGATATGTCCCTCCAGTATTTTGCTGACACAGCATAGAAGCAAAATCGGCGATTATCCGTCGATGCTAGTCCTGTTGATTTTCGAAACGGGCACCACTTTTGCCGTTTTCCATGTTTCGGGGAAAGTAGCTGTTATTCAGGCAGTTGTTGAAGATTGATCGTCAGCAGTAGGATGGCGAGATTTGGTAGCTTTTTAAGCACAAAGTTATAAACCCCATCATTTCCTGCTGACTTCTTATAATTTCCTCCGTGGATTATGTCAGTTACTTCCTCGATGGAAGTAAAAGAATCTCCAGTTGGTCCGAGTACAGGATTGTCCTCAATCAAGTTGGTGACTGAAGTATTAGAGGCTGCAAGTTCTTCAAACTTGTTTTCAACTTCTTCGATGAATTCAGAAATTTGATTGGGCGGGAGATCCTTGAAGGTGTGCTCAAAATGCTTAGCGAGAGCTTCTGCCTTTTCGATTGGTATTGTTGCTGACTGTTACCCGTGCATTAGGGTATCTGAAGTATTTTGCGGAGTCTCTGTCTGTGTAGTCTTAAGCTTTTCCAAGGCGTTCTTAACTGTAGTCTCAAATTGAGTATGCACTATCAATTTCGCTGTTGGAGAAATTGCTGTTGGTTGGGACTTCCGGGAGATCTCTTTCAATTTCGGTACGGAAAGTTCTCCAGTTCACCCTGTTATATCTGATGTAGAGCTCTTGGTCTGGTTGTTCGCAGAATATCATTTGATTAGGTCTTACCCTCACTTATACTGCCAGATGGTCGGAATCACTATCGTGTGCAACGCAATTGTAGTTCCGTAGTTGAGGTAACGGGTGATTTTTTTGAGGTTAGGATTTTCATGCATTAGTATTTGACAGATCACACGGGATTTCAGACATGGTGTCAAAGAGAAAGATGCTCAGTATGCTTTGACATTTCATCATAAATAGACTTACTAACGAGCAACGCTTGCAAATCATTGAATTTTATTACCAAAATCAGTGTTCGGTTTGAAATGTGTTTCGCGCTTTACGTCCGATTTATGGTCTACATAATCGACCAAGTGAGCAAACAATTAATGCGATTGTGACCAAGTTTCGCACTCAGTTTACTTTATTGGACATTAAACCAACCACACGAATGCGTACAGTGCGTACAGAAGAGAATATTGCGTCTGTTTCTGAGAGTGTTGCTGAAGACCGTGAAATGTCGATTCGTCGCCGTTCGCAGCAATGGGGTTTGTGTTATTTGACCACATGGAAGATTTTACGCAAATATCTTGGTGTAAAACCGTATAAAATACAGCTCGTGCAAGAACTGAAGCCGAACGATCTGCCACAACGTCGAATTTTCAGTGAATGGGCCCTAGAAAAGTTGGCAGAAAATCCGCTTTTTTATCGACAAATTTTGTTCAGCGATGAGGCTCATTTCTAGTTGAATGGCTACGTAAATAAGCAAAATTGCCGCATTTGGAGTGAAGAGCAACCAGAAGCCGTTCAAGAACTGCCCATGCATCCCGAAAAATGCACTGTTTGGTGTGGTTTGTACGCTGGTCGAATCATTGGACCGTATTTTTTCAAAGATGCTGTTGGACGCAACGTTACGGTGAATGGCGATCGCTATCGTTCGATGGTAACAAACTTTTTGTTGCCAAAAATGGAAGAACTGAACTTGGTTGACATGTGGTTTCAACAAGATGGCGCTACATGCCACACAGCTCGCGATTCTATGGCCATTTTGAGGGAAAACTTCGGAGAAGAATTCATCTCAAGAAATGGACCGGTAAGTTGGCCACCAAGATCATGCGATTTGACGCCTTTAGATTATTTTTTGTGGGGCTACGTCAAGTCTAAAGTCTACAGAAATAAGCCAGCAACTATTCCAGCTTTGGAAGACAACATTTCCGAAGAAATTCGGGCTATTCCGGCCGAAATGCTCGAAAAAGTTGCCCAAAATTGGACTTTCCGAATGGACCACCTAAGACGCAGCCGCGGTCAACATTTAAATGAAATTATCTTTAAAAAGTAAATGTCATGGACCAATCTAACGTTTCAAATAAAGAACCGATGAGATTTTGCAAATTTTATGCGTTTTTTTTTTTTAAAAAGTTTTCAAGCTCTTAAAAAATCACCCGTAAGAATAATGATGAAGTTCGAAGTAACCACAAAGAAATCCTAATGAGATGGAGTTCTAGGGTAGGTTGAGATAGAGGGTGCCAACCGTTGAAGTCTCCTCCAATGGCACAGGATGTGTGTTAATACACAATGCTATTGATGATGTGGAGATCGTGTTGATGTATACTGAGACTAGCAGAAGCGTCTCAAACTCGGTCAGTTTAGTGACGACTATCGTTGGTTTTATGCATCTAAGTCCAGTTATACTATTCTTTTCGCTGCTGAGGTCCGATTTGAGAAGAATTGCCGTTCCTCTGCCACTCGCTCCTTTGTCCTTTCTGTAGGAGTGTAATTGTCTGGCTTTAAGTTGTTCTTCGCTGTGATGTTAGTTTCCTGCAAGAAAATTTTGTCTGTTTTTTTGTTTTAAAAAACATAGATAGAGAAATTTGTTTGGCTCTGCAATAAATAGATGTTAAAATTGAAAGTTGGGTATTTATTATATAATTTGAATATAAGTTTACCCAATATATATATCTTTAGCATCGAAAGTACCGCAGTTGCTTGGAATTCTAATCTTTGCCTTCTGGAGAAGAGAAGAGAGAAGAGATCTGTTCCAAACAGTCTTTCGGTATCCTCGAAGATGTTGAATGACGTTGATCCTTTCTGCATTTGTTTGCTCGTTGTTGATGGTCCTTGATCCTTGAGTTGTGGTGAGGGCTTTTTTCCTTGCTTTTGAGCTGGTTTTCGTAGGTATTGGTCCAATGGATTAGGGGGCTGCCCCGACTGCTGCTGCGATTTTGGGGTACAAAAGAACGCTAACAATAGTTCTGTTTACTGATTGGACTGCAAAAGCAAACTAATAGAGCTCTGGTGTTTTTTATTTAAATTTTAAAGGATATTTTCATAACAAATTTTAACATCGTTGAAGTTTTTATTACCAAAGGAAACAAAATTTGTTGCCCATGAAATTGCTTTATAGATGGCACACAGAGACCGTATATCGTATATACAGCTATGGGCAAAGTAATAGGAACACTCTATATTGTTCTTTAAATTTCTATTAAGCTGTGTATGTAGCGTTGATTAAAAGCTTGACATTCTGCAAGTCGAGCAAACCATTTTCCGCTCATTCTAAACCAATTTATCTTTGTCTCGTCTGCATGTGTACTTTTTTTAGCAACTGAACTTTTTTGACTGATTTCAAAGGTAGATCTGCATTCTATGGTAAACGAAGGCTCTTTCTGCAATAAATACTAATTCATACTTGCTGCAAATCATTGGATAATCGAAATGTATGTATTTTGATTTAGGCTTCCTTATCAATGACAATTTGTCTTTTTTGGTGATTTTTGACGGCCACCATCTTTTTTCGTTGAGTTTTTAGCTTGATGGAATTAAAAACCATTATATCAGGGACTACGGGAGCTTTCGCGAACTTCCACTATTGTGGAAAGCTAAAATGACCTCGCAGTGATTTGCAATACATTGTTTGGTCCTTCCTATAGCTTACAATAAATGATGCAAGAAAATACCTAAGTAAGGTACAGGAATTAGAAAAGGCCTTAGATGTAAAATAGTATCTGAAAAATCAAAGAATCTATTAAAGGAAAAAATAATTTCTTTCACTGTTTTTTCTGTGTGTTCCTATTTTTTGGCCGGCTTCTTTTAGACACAAAAGCAACTGAGTGCAAATTATTGCAAAACACTTAACAAAATCGGCAAAATTAAACATTGGATAAACAGATTACTAAAAAACCCTTATTCCAATACCACTTTTTCGTCACGTGATCGGCTATTCTAAGAACGAGGGATAGTCAAGCTTAAAAACATTGGGTGTTCCTATTATTTTGAAATACTAAAAAGACAAGTTTTGGCTTTTTATATTCAAAAGGGGTAGCTTGCTGAATGAATTTTCGAAAGCGGTATGTGATATCGACACATAGAGCAATTAAGTTTATTTAAGCTTCAATCCCGGACAAGCATGAAATAAATGTTTGTAGCTGCATATCAAAAAAAATTAATTGTTTTATATAAATAAACCTAATCTTTGTTATTAGATTATCCTGTCTGCCTCCCTTTCAAAAACAATAAACAATTTTAACAATGGACATATTCTATAGTCAAAAACCGTACACAAAAGAGATTTACTCGTAACGGGTATTTAAACTAAACCATTCAGTCTTTGTTTCATTCATGAGCTGCTACAAATCTTGTTCCCATGTATCTCATGTACCTTTAGGAGTTATAATTGAAACAGTGTCTAAAAGTTCTATCCTAGATCCCCATCGTTCTGTATACCATTCCTTGCTGGAAGATTTCAAGTGATTCAAATTCTTTCAACAATGATAAAATGCCTTGTTCCAAAAATTTCTGATTGCTCATTGTCGAACAAGAGTTGTTACAAGCCCTTCGGAGAGCCTCAACTATATGCTTTTTGTCAAAAACAGCCACAAATCCAATTAGGTTAGAGTTGGAATATAGAAGTGATCTATAAACATATCCTATATGCAATTGAAATAGAACATTGCATCTGTTCACACCTTGTTTTAATCCCTAAACTCGAACAAAGTGATTTCTGTTTTTTGTCCTTTTGCTTCCCAAAGAAAAATCAAAACAATTTAAATTCTCCTCCAAGCCCACAAACATGTCCTTTTAGAGTTTATTAATCGAACGAACAATGTTCATTGGGTCCTTTTTATCAGGACAAAAAGGTAGAAGAGACTGAATTTCCTTCTGGAGAAAAAACAAGGAAGCTCCTTTGAAAAGAGTATATTTGCCATGCAGTACAAGGAACATGCCTTGAAAATAAACAAAATATCAATCGCTTGACAACAAACCCAAGATGTCTTGTCGGTCCTGTGGCCAACCCTCACCATTCTTTTTCTCACGTGGGGGTAGAAATTCATAAATGTACGTATCCTCCCACTCTTTCAGCAGCTTCCCAAGGATCTTCTCTAGAACCTGTCTTTAATTTGATGGTCGAATAGAACATGACATAACACACACACTTCATTGAATGGCCAAGAATGAATGATTCTGTTTTAAGTTCCTGTAGCTTCTAGAGGAACAAGGAGTAAAAGACACCAGAAGAAAATTTGAGTCCTTCTGTTCCTTGTTTTTATGTAGGACACAAGATATCTGCTTTGACATGCATAAATACGGGCGACATCATCATCACAGCCATCAAGCAAACATGAAGTGAGTGAACAAGTAGGGCTGTCCTGCAAGCCAGGACAACAAAACTACAACCATACAAGCTACAACAAGGATTATATTCATTTTAATATGGTGATTCCACTTAAACTGGGTTACTGCCATGAATCAGATGAGAAGAACCCATACTCTTGGACCGGTGGCGTTGTCGTCATCATATTTGGTTAGTTTGTCGTAACATATGCATAGTCATTGGAAGCTCCAAGATGAAATGGAAAACATCATCAGTAGCCTGGTATTGTTTATGGCAATTTAAGTGGTCATTTTGGATTTTGGGCAGGAACATGCTCCTTTACTTGTCATCTGGTCATCTCTTGTTCGTACTTTCGATAAAAGCACATGATGAAGGTGAAGTGGGGGTGTATGGAATACATGCTGTTGGAGAAATATTATTAAATAATTCGCTTAGATTACAATCGTTAGCCTTGTGATTTGGGATGAGACACGGCCAGTGTATGGTATTTGATGAGCGATTTTGTCTTTGCATGGGTTTCGATTGAGGTAAGTAACCTCTTTTGATAAGGAAGGTTCAAAATATGTGTTGTCTCTGTGAACAAATTTACTGTCTATTACTGAATATCAGATATTTGAGCTAAAAGAGAGTTATTGATGTCAATCTGGTCACAAGCTGCTGTGAAACTGTTTGATACTATTAATTGCCTTACTTACTAAGGAGAGTAAAAGTAGCTTCTTTGTTAGGCCTAATTCGAAGGCATAACAGTATATGAAATAAACTAAATGCTTATTTTTGCTATTGTACCTTTTTCTTTACTATCTTGACTATGACCATAATTCTCCCACTTCGCTAGATTGATTTTAGAAAACATAACAAGTTTCTGATTGTTCTGTTTCTGAGGCCAAATAAATGGAGATGTCGTTCTTTCTACGTTTAAACATCTAAATACTTCGCCTTTACCTTTGCCCTGATATTAATATTCGATTCTGTCAGCAAAAGACGATGTTGCTGAGCAATCGCTTCTTTCAAAATTCTTTTTCAATTCTTCACTTGCAGCTTTATGAAACAAAATGATAGTCGATCTGAGTTTCATTTCATGCCATTGTTGTTTTATAAACAAAATTTAGGATGGCTTCATTAGGAGGGTTCCTAGGTCCGTATCTCATACCATTATGCTTTCCATGGACATGTGTTCCATACAAATTCTTCCCACAAATAGAAACTCATACTGCTAAGGCGTTTACAATTCATTCCTCCGCAAAAATGATTCCACTTTCATTTCTGTCGTGCTTTTTTCTGAAATACAACTTTTTGTAGGTTCCTTTGCATAAACATCTAAGGATGTGTCCACACCAAAGAAACATTTGATCAAAAAACATTTCTGAAAAATTTCCCAATTGTTTAAAAAACAATTCAGAAATGTCTCTGAAAACATTTCTTAAATGTTTATTTATTTCCTATTTTATGCATGCAGTTCTGTACTTCAAGATGCATTGTAAAAAAGGAGCGATCGTAGCGTCGCGTTTTGTGATAATGAACAAAAACCAAACAAACAAATACAAAAAGCCTGTCAACAGGACTAAAATGTTTGAAAAATAAAGAAAGATTTCCGTTCGAAAGGGGAAATATAGAGATATTTCATAAACATTTTAGAAACATAAAAAAACATTTCTCAAATGTTTTTTAAATGTTTCTTGTTTCCGGTTTTATAAATGTAAAATGTCTTTCTTCCGATGTCCCAATTTAACGAAGAAAAAAAAAACCGAAAGAGAAAAGGAAATAAAGAAAAACCTGGAACCTTACAGAAGTTTACTCGATCTCTTTTTCCGCCAACATTCAACCCAACAAGACGGAACAAAGGAACACTGTGCATCTTCTTACTTAACTAAACCCTAAATTGAATTCATTTTCATTTAATTTAAATACTTGAATAATAATTTAAAAAAAAAAAAAGGAAGAGTTGGTTGTCTTTAAAGTCGGTTTACGGACGATACTTTTTACGGGAAAACGTCATAAGAAAACATTGATGGCAGCAACACCAACATACAGCCCGTTATCTCACACCCACAAACCCTCTCGTTAAATCCACACATACACACCCCAACACCTACATCTAATTTCTACTTTAATAAAACTCCGCCTATTTTGTATTTTCTTTTTCCTTCTTCTTTTTGAATTTGAGTGGAATTATTTTGTGAATTTGCCCCTGTTCTTTTTCATGTTCGCAAGGTGCTTGCGATCGATTTTGGTTGAAAGAACTACAGTATCGCAGCGTGCGTCACTTTTCTTATCAGCATGAGTCTTATCAGCATGAGTCATGTTTCGTATGTGTAGCCTGTCATCGATTTATAAGACGTCAAGTAAGTATTTAAAACTATTAAATACGTATTTTAACCTGCATAAATATATCTTCCAGTTCACAGATTCAAACGAAATTGTATTTGTATAACTTTGAAATTTACAAATTAAACTAACAAGTTATCAACGAAACTTTCTTCACTGTTTCAAACCATTCTTATTCTGAACCCCGACTTCTTATTCTTTCTGTTTTAACTAGGAATGCATGACAAACCATTACAAGCGTTCAGCTACAAATGTATGTATAGGTATAGTCTTTCATTACTACAGTTATTAAACAATTAATCACCCACAAACGTATCTCTTTCATTAAAGGTTTGCCTGGCTGTACAAAACGACGATGGTTATGTACAATTGTACATCACATCGACTCAAAAACAATTTTCATCTGTATTTCAGGACGTAAAATATTCCGCACGGATTTACGAATACTAAAGAAACAGGACACTAATGAAGCACATTACCATAACCTCGTTAAGCGTTCATCCGACCATCAACGTCAATAGTATTGGTAGAGTTTGAGGAAAAGGATTTCAAAAAAGGACCCAACTGTGTGTATATGTAAAAACATTGTGTATAGGAAGTATTCCATTGGTCATCTACCAGTCTTTTGTCGACAGCTCCTCAATGCGTGCGGGACCGGGAACTTTTCCTGTTGCCATCGTAATGACTCTTAATGCAAACGATTCTACGCATTAATTGCATTCCATCAGCACCACCAATGTCATGTTTCGTGAAAAGCACGGTCGTACTTGGTACAGAAGAATATAAGGGCGACACAGTTTTATAAATAGAAATTTGTTTGGATTTGTTTTTAATATTTCTATTCATGAGGCACTCACTGTTACACGATATCATTTGAGTCACGACTTCGTAAGCTTTATTTAGTTGTCTTTTTTCTAAGCCTTTAACAAAGTTAAACTACAATAAAAAGGAGAACGACTAGATTGTTACAATATGAGCCAAAATCCTGGAATAAGAAAATTGATCTATTAATAAACTTTTTTGAAAATATGTATGTATGTATATGTGTTTTTTTTTTACTAATACGTAAAAACAAAGTGAACCTTCACCCTTCAGATATCTTGTTTCTTATATAACAATTAAGTAATTAAATAAATTGCACGACTAGATCGCACGTACTTGCTCTCATGCGCGGTCATAGCGGCGAATAAAATTGGAAAAATATTAGCTAAGGCAATTTCAAAGATTTTATTTAATTTTTGTCACTTTTGGTCGTTTGAAAAAGGACATAAAATAGTTTTCAGATAAAATTTAAATGCCATTTTATTTCTTTATGAAATGTGAAAAAGCTTGAATTTCTCCTCAAAATCGTAGGAACGGGTTTCAAATAAAACGGTTGTTTTTAACTTTTTTTGATTAAAAAATAATTCAAAAATGCAAACTTAAGCACAAAAATAACATACATTTAAAAACGAATTTAAAAAAATTCACAAACCCGTTTTCAAAATATTGATTTTTCAAAAACATTATTAAAAATGCAAAAAAAGTTTTTGAAAATATTTTATTTGAAACTACTTTTACTACATACATCCTCCTGAATACCAATTTCGATTGTAATCCAGTGGGAGGTAATGTTTTTAGCCCACCATATTTTTTTTTTTTAAACAAAACCCACACCCACAAAAGTACACTGATTTTTTTGCATAAAAATTCTTGGATCCGTTTCCGAGAAAAAAACCGTTATATGGCAGTTAAGGTACCGTTGATATTAATTTCAGCAACTCCAGTGAGTCGTGGTTCTTGGATGTGTTCCTGTCCATTTCCACACTGTCATTTTTCAATCGATGGACCTTGCACGACCTCATGAAATTCGATCTTGTATTTTCTGATTTAGGAAACGCTTTTGACAAAATTTCGCTGTGTTTAAACTAACTGTTATTGGCTCTGAAGTAGTTTCTTTGATATGCAAATCGTCCTACCTCAAAAACCGTTCCTACAGAGTGCGTTTTAGGATAAAACTTTACTAACCCATTTCCAACTTCCGAGTCCCTCAAGGAAGTCACTTAGGCCCTTTCATAATTCCAAAATCCAATAGTTTCGAAATTTTCGTTGAGCTTTAGAGTCCGTGTTTCTCTACATACATTCCATGTCATACAATTAGGAACAGGTAGTTTTTGTTGTTTGTTTGTAAAAATAAAAGATTTGCGAATAAAAGGTAAATTCAATGTCTATGTGACTTTTCCCAATGGCGTCACTCTTTGTTAAGAACAATAAACACAGAACAAAATGTACAATATAAAATAGAAGAAAAGTAATAAGATTGCTTTATGGTTTTCTTCTTAGAAGACATTTTTATTAAAACCATAGAAATAACGTTATCAGAGTGTTGATGATCATTTAATAGGATATCCACATATTTTTTGAGAAGATATCTTGTTACTTTCAATATGATTGCTTTTTAAAACAATAAGAAACCGTATTGAAAAGTATGAGCAAATCTCTTAGAAACAACAAGAATATCTTATTGACGTATTATTGAAAAAGGGTGAAAATCTCTTAAGGTGTGTCCACACCAAAGACATTGGTAAACATTTAAGAAACATTTCAGAAATAATTATTTTTTCTGAAATGTTTTTTTACATATTTCTAAAATGTTTATTTAGGTCTGGACGCTTCGCAAAACATTTCTGAAATGTTTATGAAATGTCTCTCTGTTTCCCCTTCCGAACGGCAATCTTTCTTTATTTTTCAAACATTTTAGTCAAGTTGACAAGTTTTTTGATCTTATTTGTTTGTATATGGTGACAAAATGCGACGCTATGATTGCTAATTTTTTACAAAAATTCTTGATGTATAAATCTGGTTGCATGAAAAGGGAAACAAATAAGCATTTAAGAAATGTTTCAGAAATGTTTTTTAAACAAATGTTTCTCTGGTGTGGACACACCTTTATAGACCAGAAGACGAACTTATTGAAAGCTTTTAAAAATTCGGTGTGAAATAATGTGTAATCGAAGAAATTTTGAATTATATTATATAAAATTCTTGCCGTTTAATGCAAAATTCATATAAATAAAAGACGAAATAAATATGAAGGGTCCAGGGGAAAAACGCAATAAGTCCATTTTTTTTAAACCAAACTAATGATGTCATCTTGTAGCTTTTTGTCAGTAGTTTATATCGTTGTATTTATTATTTGAAAAAAGGTAGTCTACCAAAAAACCATTGAAACGAAATGCCATCCTGCGGAAGAACTACTGAAGTCCAAAACACTATGAAAGAATGGAACAAGTCCATACTACAAGGTGGGCCAAAAGAGATCACAATATTGGAAGATGCTCTTATTCTTGCAAATGGCCGCCAATGTCAAATCTGTTTTGACTGATGTCATCTTGTAGCTTTTTGTCAGTAGTTTATATCGTTGTATTTATTTTACCAAAAAACCATTGAAACGAAATGCCTTCCAAAGAGCCGTAACCGAGAACGCCAAAAATTAAAACAAAACCGTTATATGAAAGGTACCGTCAATAGACTTTTCCTGTATATGTGGTTCTAATCAAATATGTAATAGCCAATACTAACAAAAAATTCCCAAAAAATTTCATTAAGATCGTTGGAGCCGTTTTCGAGAAAAATAAAATATTCCTAAACGGTCATAATGGCAGGTGCGGTTATTTTTAGGCCTAAAAATAAAATTTCATTTCCCCTTTGGGGAATGCCAAAAGAATCACAAACACTAAATTTGAAGATAATCGCTTAAGCCGTTTAGACTGTACCTCGTTATACATACTGACAGATAGACAGACAGACAGACAGACAGACATTTTTGCTCGATCACTATTTTAGACTCCTCTATGATCGTAATGTAATGTTTGATTGTCATCTCAATTTTTTTTTAAATTCACGAATCCTAAACTTGCCTTATAGGTAGTCTCTATAATTAAAAATTGTCAAGTCCTTATTCGAAAACACTTAATATTTCAAATCTTCTATTTTTTTGATGTTTTGTTGATACGAAGAATCTCGACCTAAGTTACTGGCCTTGAATATCATGTTGTCAAAATACGTGATTGTTGATCGTTGATCATCTTTATCCGTCAGAACATCCAACAACATAAAAGGATTTATCTTTACAACGGACTCAACCGAAGCTACGGTTTTTATGTGTCGGCCCCTCAGAGTATGTTTCCATCCTTTGTGTTAATAACAACAGCACAAATCCTTTCCCGTACAACCCCTTCATTTTTTCTCCCAATCAACCCATTTGTCGTACATGTTGGGTGAATGCGGAATTATGCTCATTGAATTTGCATATGAAATTGTACGCACGTCCGCGGTATGATCACCCACCAACCAATGCTGTAATCACCGTGCGTGCAATTCCCGCACCTCATTCCCGCGACTGAAGTTCAATTTCAGTCACCAGACGCATATCACCAGCGTTACCAACAACATTGGCGGTAGATTGATGGGGTTGGTCACGCGTAGGAAGCTCTTTGGTTCGGCTGCTTTAGCATTCAAACCATGTTTGATAAGCAATTAAATTTCGCAATTATTGAAATCAATACCTGACATCCTGGTGCCTGTCATCAATCATTCAATTAAAATTCTCTCGACGGGGTTCTGCGCTCCGCTAATGACGATGGTGTTATAAAATTTTACATATCCTGACAGGTTAATTAGAGAAGCTATTGAACTCTTCGGCTTAGGGTCACTTTTGGTAAAAAACTCAGGGAAATGATATCGAAAAGACTATCCGTCGCCTGACTTATAGGTATGTGTTTTAATCCCCAATGATGAGCTCAGTGATTGACTATTGTGTTCATCAAATTTAAGAGGGGGAGGCAGCAGTTGCTTCATTTGAAAGAGCTTGATACGAGAATGCATTTTGGCAGGAAATTAAGGACTCATATTATGCCAACAGTTGTCATGGCACCGAATTATATAACTAAAGATGTCACTGGCTTTGAAATCTGATATGACGGCAAGTCGAGATGACCAGTCGTAAATGAATTTGCTATGGATAAGTAATTGTGTTTTAATTGATACCTTAGTTGGAATTCGGATTGTTGTTCTAAGGATTTTTTTCTTAAACAGTTTTAAAATATACACAATAACTTTACGAATGCAAACTTTTATTTATTATTTATTATGAATGCTTTTGAGAAAAGAAGCTGTTATGAAAAGTTTTAGACCGAAGATTGGTCTCAATTAAGGAACCTATTGATGTGGTTGTGAATGATGGATAAGTTGAACGCAATTAATTCAATAAAACTTTATCAATAACTTAATAACTAATATAATATATAAGGCCGGGTTTCCATTTGCAAGAAAACTTCTGCAAGAAATGTCTGAGAGTTTGTCCGACATTGACTTGCAGGTCGAAATTGCGAAGCAAGTTCAAATGCGACAGTTCTTGCGAGTATTTGCGAGTGCAATTAATTGCAGCTTGAAACACCAAAGCGATAGTTCTTGCTGCTTACAGAAATAGTTTCGTATATCTCGCGCTGTAGCTATATATCGTTAAGTAATATGTACTTACCAGATGCTAGAAATCTCAGCAGGAATCATGACGTTGTTCCGAATGTAAAAAATCTCGAAAAAATTTTTTTTTAATCTAGAATATACAAAAATCTCGAATGGGCACAAATTTCAAAGACCATATCTCGAAAAAAAATCTGTAAAAAAAATAATTCGAGTTTTTTTTTAAATTTTTAAATAGTTTAAACTTAAATAAAACTAACTTTGCATAAACCCAGCCTCGCACCTACTCCAAATTCAATAGTGACAGCCCAAGCAGGGGGAGGGGTTGTAGGGGCAGCATGCTCCAATACCATACAGTCATAATTCTTAAAACCGGGTGATTTAATTTACCTAATAAGGTTGTATTTTGAGAGAATATTTTAAAAGGGGATATTATATAAGAGAATATTTTTAAGGGACCTGAATTTCCCAAAGATATTTTCCTGGGGGTATTTTGACCGCGGGTATTATACAATACGATGTAAGCAGAGATAATCTAGAAGTAACTATTGTATCAAAAATTAATATATTATTCTAGATTTTTCAAATCCAATCGCAAACCGAAGTTGTTCTTTTTTTACAATAAAATTGTAACTGCAGCTGCTAAACGTTGAGGTCTACTCGCAATAATTTCAAAATTTTGAGCAAACAATCAGATGTCTTGCAAAATTAATGGTCCTCCTGTATAATTACCTCTGGCGTGGCCGCTGGCCGTCAAATGGGCGCAATAGTATGTAACGTAGAAGAAGTCCATGGCCTCTAAGGCGTGGCGCGCATTAGGCGGCCAGGTCGCGCGGCCGCCTAATGCGCGCCATGCCTTAGAGGACTCCTGTACTAGCACTAAAAAATCTACTCCATCCCAAACATCTGCCTTCGTGTCTGTGTATTATTACTAAGATTTTTATAAAGAACGATTTGCAACATGTTAACGTACTAAACTATTTAAACTATTAATGATAAGTTTAGTTTTGAAATCTCGATGCGGATTGCTCAGCCTAAATGCAAAAGCATTATACAGTGATTTGTGGGAATTTGTAAAATGAGTAACATGGATGCTACCGAAAACACTTTTCATTTTGTTGGAGCCGTCTTATTTACAGATCATACAGAAGACAAATTCTTCGGAATGAGCAGCTTGGCCGTGACCAATTTCTCGAAATTCTAATTGGTGATAATTACTTAATTGTAATATAATAACACTTTAACCTGACATGCAACTTTACAAGTTATTGTCATTGGACTAAATTTTGTATAAATTTTCTAAAATGAAAAAAATTGTATCTTTTTATCAATTTATCATATTTAAGTTTAATTAAATATTTATATTATATTATAAAAAAAATTGGTTGTCTGTAGTCAGTTTACGGACAATTTTACGTGATAACGTCTTAAGAAAACAATGATGACACCAAAACCAACATACAGCCGTTAACTCACAGCATATACAGTTCTACTTATCACCTACAAAAATCTATTACTAAATATACTACTAAGTACTAAATTAAGTAAAGTATAGTACCAAATCTAGTACCAAAATACAATAGTACTAAATTATAGTATTACGTAATAAAAATCTAGTATCTAAAAATACTATTATACCAACAAACTAGTACCAATCTGCACCAGTTTTAAATTTAACTAGCGGCACCCGGCGCGCTTTACTTCGCCCTAGATAAAACATGTTTTACTGTGAAATGCTAAAATAATGCTACCGGGACCAAACATTCACAGGAACGATCCCTGGACAAAACTATAGTTAGCCTGTAAATTTCATTAAAATCAGTTGGGCGATTTAGGAGTACATACTCGACATACATAATACGTTTGCGATCGATTTTGGTTGAAAAAACCACACATTGAACGCGTTACGCGGAATGTTGTATATCTTGTCAGCATGAATCGGAACGGGCACATGAGTCATTTTATTTCGTATGTGTAGCGTGTCATCGATGTTTAAGACTTTATCACGCCCAAAACTGGCAACTGACAGCCTTATTCCAAAAATCGGATTCTCAGGGTGTTTTCCCATCACTATAGAAAAGACTTTTAAAAAACTATGGAGCTGATGGTATTTCAATCAAAATTTGATTTAGGATCCAACAAACACACACTCGTCAAAACTTAAACACACATACTTAATAAAATAACTGAAGAACCACTCTCCTTAAATTCACACAGAACACTTACTTAAGAACTAATTCAATCCATAAGTTAATGTTCATTCATATAAATGGTAGACAAAAAAAAAAAGCTATCCACCTACCTCGTATCTCTCTTGCTCCGTTTATAGTTTTTCCTGCCAAAGTACCATTAGAAAATGTGAAATTGAATGGAAAATAAAGAATAACTCCTTCGTCTCGTTTGCTTTTTTTTTGTGTACTTACAGAAATCTAAGTGCAGATTGCAGAGTCGAAGCAGCAACACTACAGAGGCAAGAACTCGTGTATTCTTGCTTACGCTAGGACTCACTAACCACTGACCATAGACGTTGATGATGCCATTTCACAACAAAGTACCAGCAATAGGCTCTAATAGACATGAAAGCTTTACTTATGGCCACTTATATGATATCCGCACTTGCTGAGATGAGAGCAACAAAATAAAAGTAAAAGTAAGGTAACATAAAATTGGAGCACATAGTTGCAGGATTCACTTTGATAAACAATTCTGCTGTTGTAAAAAGAAAGATTTACGGTGTAAAATAGGTAGTGAGAAGTAAGAAGTAAGAAGTAAGAAGTAAGAAGTAAGAAGTAAGAAGTAAGAAGTAAGAAGTAAGAAGTAAGGAGTAAGAAGTAAGAAGTAAGAAGTAAGAAGTAAGGAGTAAGAAGTAAGGAGTAAGAAGTAAGAAGTAAGAAGTAAGAAGTAAGAAGTAAGAAGTAAGAAGTAAGAAGTAAGAAGTAAGAAGTAAGAAGTAAGAAGTAAGAAGTAAGAAGTAAGAAGTAAGAAGTAAGAAGTAATAAGTAATAAGTAAGAAGTAAGAAGTAAGAAGTAAGAAGTTAGGAGTAAGAAGTAAGGAGTAAGGAGTAAGAAGTAAGAAGTAAGTAGTAAGAAGTAAGAAGTAAGAAGTAAGAAGTAAGAAGTAAGAAGTAAGAAGTAAGAAGTAAGAAGTAAGGAGTAAGAAGTAAGCAGTAAGAAGTAAGAAGTAAGAAGAAAGGAGTAAAAAGTAAGAAGTAAGAAGTAAGGAGTAAAAAGTAAGAAGTAAGAAGTAAAAAGTAAGAAATGAGAAGTAAGAACTATTTTTGTATTTTTACTTGCGATTATTGGTACTATAATGCAAATTATGCATTCGTGCAGATAAAAAAATTGAGATGACAATCAAACATGACATTACGAGGGTAGAGAAACAATTTTTAGTTACTGGCAAAATTCTGTCTGTCTGTACGGATGTATTCGGGACTACTGCCTAAACAGTTGAGCCAATCGTCTTCAAATTTAGAATTTAAGGTTATTTTGACATTCTACAGAGGACCTTTTTTACCTACCATATAAACGTTATGTAAAAGCCTATTTTTTCTCAGAAACGGCTCCAAAAAACTATATGAAACAAAATCGGTGTACTATTTTAGGTGTCGATCATGTTTATGTGAAAAAAAATAAGATGGGATAAAAACGGCAGCTCCCATAGGACCGATTTATTTTCTTCAACTTTCTCGAAAGCTCGTATTCCGATTACAATCAAAATTGATATTCAGAAAAATTTAGGTAGCCTAAGTAATTTTGCATTAAAATATTTTCGAAAACTTTTTTTTTGTATTTTTACATTTTTTTTTTTTTTTTAATCAATATTTTGAAAACAGGTAAGTTTATTTTTTTTTGTTATTTTTTGGTTATTTTTTTACTTAAGTTTCTTGAATATTTTTTTTTTATTTTTTAATAAAAGTTGTTGAAACAAAAAGCTGATGTAAAAACCATTCCTAAGATTTTGAAAAAAAAAAATCACAATTTATACATAAGAAAATTAAATAAAATGGCGTTTAAATATTTTCCCTCAATACAATATTTTATGTACTTTTTTCCAACAATCAACAGTTATAAAAATCGAATAAATACTTTGATGTTTCTTTAATATTTTTTTAAATTTTATTCGTCGATCGTGATCGTACATATGGGCAAGTACTTGCGATCCAGTCGTGCAATCTATTTTTAGTTTTATTTCATGTTATTTTTATTCATGTTTTTATAAAACTTTACAATTTTTATACGTTTTTGAGAAGTCTGGAGGCATGTCTGCAGAAGTTTGGGTTTCTCAATTAGTTTCTTAATGTAATCTTTAAGTGGAAAATTAAATATATTACATATAAAATAAATACATTTATTGGCCCGACGGCTCCTTAAGGAGCCCACGCCCAGTGACTTATACTCCCAACCATTCCTGTGTGTGCGTTGTTAATCTGCAAGAATGGAAGGGGCCTACAGTTTACCGCCGAGACCGAACGGCTACATGAGATGCACTTTTTCGAGACAAATTTTATTCTTGGAGGTTTTGTCAGTTTATTGCAAGAGGCAGTACTCCGCAAAAGAAGATGGCTATGAGCTGGATTCGAAACCAGGCTCATTCGCTTAGCAGTTAGACACACTAAGCACTAAGCCACGGGGCACCACATTACATTACATATATGTATGTATAAAACCGAACAAAAATCTCAAAACTTTCATATAAATTACAACTTAAATTAATTTATTTTTCATTCAAGTTTATCTTTTCGAATTGTTCATCTCTCCAAACATCGAAAATTTCCTTAGAAAAACATATAGCTATACATGTTCTGTATGAATAGGGTAGGCACTGAAAGGCATCAAACTGGTGATGTACAGTCGCTGCAACTATATCGTACACATCAATTGTGCTTATTTTACCTCCCCGCGGTAACCACCGGGTACTGGTCTGTCCATCCGGACATTCCTGCTAAACTTATAAGCGCGAGTGTTGAACACAGAAAAAATAGCAACACTATAATGCTCTGCTTTAATGACTGTTCTGATCGATTCGCAGAAGTCTTGCACGAGCCCCTCAGAAAGAGGACGTACGGCGGATGAGCCCAACCAATTTGACCAACGGTGGCGTCAACAGTCAACGAAGCAGACGCCCTAATGAGCTACTTCGACGTATTTGGAGATAAGGTCATTAGGACAATTCAATGCAAGTCAGGGCATTGAAATAGAGATGGTGGCGGATGAACCCTTAATGGGCCAACGGCAGCGCTCATATCCCCGAAGTGGGTTACTGACTCCGGATTCTCCGGTTCCTTTTGTCCAAGGAATCCAACAAAGGACCTGGCCCTCCAGGTTGGGGGTTGTGCGTGGGGTTAACAACCCTGCCACGGAAAAAAGAAAAGGTTGCGAAGCGACCAATAGCCTCGGAAAAGGACGGATTTGACGACCCGGAAAAACGAAACAAGGACAACGACCTTCGGATCTGCACGTGGAATGTTAGAACTCTTAACAGATCACGTGCATCCAAACAACTAGCGGAGGCCCTAGACTGCTACAGAGCAGGAATTACTGCCATCCAGGAAGTGCGATGGAATGGGCCGGGCAAAAGGAGGATGAAAAACTGTGACGTGTACTACGGTGATTGCGCAAGAAGACCACAGCGTTTATTTGGGTGCGGATTCGTCATAAGCGGTAGACTTAGGCAAGAAGTCTTGGGCTTTCGACACGTAAGTGAGCGACTTGTGACAATCCGTATCAAGGCTAAATTCGCCAACATTAGCCTAATATGCGCTCATGCCCCCACAGAGGACAAAGATGACGTCACCAAGGATGACTTCTATGAGCTCCTCGACAAAACCTATGAGCAATGCCCTAAATACGAAGTTAAGATCGTACTAGGCGATTTTAATGCCAAAATAGGTAAAGAGGAAATCTTTGGTAGGACTGTCGGAAAACATAGCCTACACGACACAACGTCTGAAAACGGACTTAGGCTAATTGACTTCGCAGCGGCACATAACGTCACCATTGCAAGCACCCGGTTTCCTCATCTCGATATACACAAAGGGACTTGGCGACACCCAGATCAAAGAACCGTCAATCAGATTGATCACGTTGCGATCGATGCAAGACACGCCTCCAGTATCTTGGATGTTCGCACCTTCCGAACAGCTAACATCGACTCGGATCACTACCTTGTTGCAGCAAAGGTAAGAATGCGAATAACCCGAACTCCACAACAACGGAGTAATACTGTGAGGAAGTATGACGTCGGAAAGCTGCAATCGCAAGAAACCGCCAGAACCTATGCCGATCGAATATCCCGTAACCTCTCAAGAAATCCAGTACCGCCAGCATCAAGTGCCGAAGATCAGTGGCAACACTGCCAACAAGCCATCAGAGATGCCGCAACTGATGTGCTAGGTTTCACCAGACCACCACCACGAAACCTCTGGTTTGATGACGAATGCAGGCAGGCCCATGCAGCCAAACAAGAGGCAACGCTGCAAAGAAAGACGAGAGCTGCTCGCGAGCTTTACGAGCATAAAAGACGGGAAGAACACCGGCTTCTCCAAAAGAAAAAGAGAGAGCATGAGAAGCGCGCGATCGAAGATATTGAGAGATGCTACTCCAGGAACAACGTGCGGAAGTTTTACCAACAGGTAAAAAGAACATGCCAAGGAAAAAAATCCCGCACAGAAGCCTGTAGAGATAGGAATGCAAACCTCGTAGTAGAGTCACAGTCGGTGCTGAGTACATGGAAGGACCATTTCTGCAGACTGTTAAACGGCGATGAAGGCCAAAATCCCGCTGTCAGGCAGAATGAACCATTCAACATGGATGATGACAGACAAAACTTCCGTCCACCTGACCAAAATGAAGTAAGGATAGCAATATCTAAACTAAAAAACAACAAAGCTGCTGGACCCGACGGATTACCCGCCGAACTTTTTAAAGCGGCCGGAGATGACCTGGTGGAGTGCATACACGAACTCATCTCTAAAGTTTGGTCAGAAGAAAGTATGCCTGATGAATGGAACCTCAGCATCGTTTGCCCGATCCACAAGAAAGGAGACCCTCTAAACTGCGCCAACTATAGAGGAATAAGTCTCCTGAATATCGCCTACAAGATCCTCTCTGCCGTACTATGTGAACGCCTGAAACCTTTCGTCAGCAACCTGATTGGCCCCTATCAGTGTGGTTTCAGACCAGGAAAGTCCACAGTCGATCAAATGTTCACTCTACGGCAGATCCTGGAAACCACCCAAGAATTCCAAATCGATACCCACCACCTCTTTATCGATTTTAAGGCTGCGTACGATAGCATTTATAGAGACGAGCTATACAGAGCCATGTCAGGTTTTGGCATTCCCACAAAACTCGTCCGACTGTGCAGGATGACGATGGAGAACTCTCGCTGCTCCGTCAAGGTTGGTTCTGACCTCACAGAAGCTTTTGACGTCAAAAAAGGATTCCGACAAGGTGATGCGCTATCGTGCGATTTCTTCAACTTAATACTTGAAAAAATTATAAGAAACTCGCAAGTCAATTGTAGTGGGACAATTTTTTTCAAGTCTGTGCAATTGCTAGCATACGCTGACGACATAGACATCATTGGCAGAACTCGGCGAGCTGTCACTGGAACGTTTGCTAGCATTGAAGCTGAAGCGGCTAAGATGGGACTAGCAGTCAATGAGGCCAAAACGAAGTACCTGCTGTCCACAAAAAGGGACACACAACACCGGCGGATTGGACAAAACATCACAATAGACAGGTACAACTTTGAGGTAGTTAGGAACTTTGTTTACCTCGGATCCGCTATTACATCTAACAACAACATCTCGTCAGAAATAAAGCGAAGAACTACTCTGCCAATCGCTGTTTCTATGGGCTAGTAAGGCAATCGAGTAGCAAAGCCCTCTCTCGAAAGACAAAAGAGACTCATGTATAATCATCCCAGTCCTGTTCTATGGTGCCGAGGCATGGACTCTATCTAAAGCGGGTGAAGATATCCTTAGTAGTTTCGAGCGTAAGATTCTTCGGAAGATTTTTGGCCTATCTGCGTTAACGGGTTTAGGAGGAGAAGGTTCAACCAAGAACTATACGAGCTGTACAGCGACATTGACCTGGTCAAAAAAATACGCATATCACGTTTAAGATGGCTAGGTCATGTAGAGCGAATGGACAACAATGCTCCGGCTCGCAGGATCTTCGATTCCATCCCAGAGGGTAGACGCAGTCAAGGAAGACCTCGCCTTAGGTGGCGCGCTCAAGTGGAGGACGACCTCAACCAACTTGGAGTGCAAAACTGGAGGCAGCTAGCCAAAGACCGAGTTGGCTGGAGGAGCATGTTGGTTGAGGCCCAGGTTCGTCCCGAACTGTAGCGCCACCTAAGTAAGTAAGTAAGTATACATAAAAAAATTGCATCTATCAAAATAACAATTCATTTCAATTTTAAAAAACACAACACATAACAGAAATAAAAAAGTTGTTCCTAAGAGTTAAAAAACAGACTTATTTAGAGATTTTTCTTTAAAAAAAATGCTCTTAAGCTACGTTTACACGATTGCCAGGTCTGACAATCATTGTCAAATCGGCAAACGTCTGACAATGTATGAAAATGAGCTGAAAATTGAAGTTATGTGTACACGGTTTGCAGAAAATCTATAAATGTCTGCAAATCTGTTGGCAATATTTGGCTGACAACTTTGACAATCTAGTTTGGCCAAATAGCTGGCAATAGATTTGCAAACATTTGTAGATTTTCTGCCAACTGTGTACACACCAAATTAAATTTTGGATCTGCAAATTCATTTTCAGCTCGTTGTCACATTGCAACTGTCCTGTCAGAAAAGTTTAAAGCTGCATTGAATTTAAGTGAAGCGGTGGTGACCGGGTAACTGGCTCAACCACAATGGGCTAAAATGTTTCAGTATTTTAATCTTCAATATATTCATCCATATCTAAAAATCTGAAAATATATGTATGTATGTCTTTACATATCTTTAAAATACAAAAAGTACCTTAAAATTTACCTTGGAATCTTTGCCAAACTTGTCTGCCAATGAATAAATTTGCAATTGTTATTTAAAATCCATTTGCAAATCTATTCATTGGCAGACATTTGCAGAAACGTCAGAAAATAAATAAAATTTGGTGATCTACCAATGAATTTTGTGTACACGCGATTGCCACATCTGCAAATTGATTTGTCTTCAAAATGATTGATGAACAATTTTTTACGCCTTTCATACACTATTCCACTACTGGAACTGGAAGTATCGATATCGGTCAATAATTGGTCAGTCGGTTTTACATCTAACCTTTATAAATAGACCTTACAAAAGCGGTTTTAACTGCCGATGAAATTTCCGATTTTGTCATTGTGACAAGCAGAGGTTATAATATATCAAAAATTGGAGCAAAAAGCTTCTAAAAACTCAAGACCATTAAATTGGTCATCTATTCCAACATTTCTAGAGCCCAATCCGAGATCGTTTTTCACTTCAAATGATGAAGTGGCTTTAGTTTTGAGTTAAATCTTTTTTTACTTGCCATTATAGGTACTACAATGCAAGTTATGCATTCGTGCAGATTACAAATTTTGAGATAACAATCAAACATGACATTACGATGATAGAGAAAAAGTTTGAGTTACTGGCAAAATCTGTCCGTCTGTCTGTCTGTCTGTATGGATGTATTTTGGACTGTAGCCTAAACGGTTGGACCAATCGTCTTCAAATTTAGAACTTAGGGTTATTTTGACACACAGTACACATATCAAAGGTAAAATCATTAGAGGATTTATTTCTGCAATCTTCTGCTCATCTGTCAAAATCAAAGTAAAATGGCGGCCGCAGATCACAGATCAGATTTTGACATATGTTTGGTTATGTGTACTGTGATTTTGACATTCTACAAAGGAATTTTTTAATTTTTTGTTTAGCTCAAAAATTAACGGTACCTTGTCATATAACCGTTATGTAAAAGCTTATTTTTTCTCGAAAACAGCTCAAAGCATTTTTATGAAAAAAAATCTGTGTACTACTATAGGCAAGCATTATATTTTGGTGAAAAAAATTAATATGGGGGCTAAAAACCTCATAGGACCGGTTTTTTTCTTCGACTTTCTCGAAAAATGGTGATCCGATTATTATCAAAATTTTTATTCAAGAAGATGTAGGTAGCCTTTGTAATTTTGCATTAACTTTTTTTGAAAAACTTTTTTTTTTTTGTATTTTTAATATTTGTTTTAATTTTTTTTTTTTGAAAAATCAATATTTTGAAAACGGGTTGTTGAATTTTTTTTTAATTTTGTTTTTAAATGTATGTTAGTTTTGTGGTTAAGTTTGTGTTCTGAAATTTTTTTTTTATTTTTTCAAAAAAGTTCTTAAAAATAAACGTTTTATTTAAAAACCGTTACTACAATATAAAAAAAAATCGCATTTTTAAATTTTTTCACTCGATTTAACGTACTTTATTCGAACAATAAAAAGTCACAAAATCAAATAAATGCTTTGATGTTAACTGGATTTTTTTTTTATAGATGTATAGATAATGCATAAATAAATGCTAACTAGAGGCAAAGATAGCCATCAATATTAAAAATTTCAAAGTGATCGGCCACATTTTTCTCTCTTGAAGGTTAGCTCCTGTATACTGTACTGAGGGATTGGTAGTGCGGAAATCCATTAAACAAATGAAGCTATAAAAAAGCTAAGAAATGCAAATCGTGCTAAGTGAAGAAACAGAAACAGAATGTCAAATGTAAAGTTAAGCTGGCAGGTGTAGTCCATAATGTTCTTCTATGCCATCCTCCCTAAATCGCCATCAATTTTCAAACCGAAGAATAGATTTTTTGTAAAAACTAAAAACCCTTTCCCAACCCACTATTATAGAAAGTCACTTTAGTAGACACAATTTAAAGTGGTAACGAGCAAGAAGACTTAAAAAAAAGTCTTCAATATGAAAGCCAATGTTCTGTACACCACCTTAGTATCCCTTCAACTTTTTTTTCATTATTTGTAATTTTTTTTATCACGTCTTAGCTTTTCCACACTGAACCTTTTCAAAGTTGGCAATTTCCTTGATTAGCAGTTTTTTTTTTCGCAGGACTCGCCTTTCCACACTCCTGACTACTTTGCTGAAGTTGGATAAGAATTTGCTGGATATCATTCAATGAATAGAAACCGTGCTTTTCAATTGCATGTGTGTTTAAATGATGGGAATCCTTTATCTTATTTCAGCTTCTCGGCAACCGGATGTAGAAATTGCACTTTTTCAGAGTATTACAAGCTTGTGATTATACAAAGGCTGTATTATGGCACATCATCCACGTGTCTGTGATAAGCCCGAGAGGAAAGTGCGAACTTCACCGTCTTATCCAACAAAATTCTCAAATGCCATATCAAAGGCCAACAAATTAACAAACGAACTTATTATTCCAAGTGTCAGAATCACATCCTTGGCTCCAGAGCCATCTTAGGAAATGATTATATTCGATAACCATTTCGTTAAAGAAGGATCCTCTTATAATGCCCCTCTTCGGATACGGATATCATTGCCGATGAGATTTCAAATGATTTTCTGCGTGAGTGTGTATATAGGTACCGGAAGGCCTACCTTATAGGATATAAAATAAAAAAAGGATTCTTCATCTACAGCCTCTCTGCTCTCGACTCAACACGTTGTGAGTTCTGAATCCTTGGAAGTGTTTGCGATTTGTACGGTTTCACGCGTCAAAAGTTCAACCAAAGTAATCATAATTTCTGAAGTTTTATGTTGTGTGTGCCTGGAGAGGAATATCCTTGAGAAAAATCCAATTACAGGTAAAAGGATTTTTACGTTATCCTTATCGGCTTCTTTTCTATCTGCGTGATTAGCTATGAAATTTTATTACGGTGTGCCAAGGAAAAAGGACATTTTTGTAAATATTAAATAAATTAAATGGGGAATCCTTGACATTGTCCTGGATGCATGAAAAAATCTCAGATTATTTGCTTCTATCTTTGAAGTAGGTTAAGCTCTTCCATCGATGAGTTTAATTTTCTTCTTTCAATTTTGTTGTTATTGTTTATGGTTCGGTTGGTAGTTTGGTCAGTTTTCTAAAGAATATCAGGCAAGCAGTTGGGTTGACATCTGGGAAAGTAGGGGGGACAGTTGCACCGACTTGAAAGCAACAACAATATTCGCAGTCGTTTTGTCACATTCGTTGTCATTCTTTGTTCCTGGGTCGTCTTTGAAATTTCGTTCTTCTGGGTAGAAGAATCGGAGTTATTAGAGGCAGAACTAGGTAAACAGTTTTTTTTTGTGTGCTCCTCCTTTCTTGTGGTTGTTTTAATCGTGAAATCTCTGCTCTAGTTGTTTCAAAAACGAAGAACACAGCATTTGGAATGAAGTGCTTGCTTTTGAATGAAAATGCCCACCACCAGCTCTCTACAAAATGCTTTCTCTGCAAGAATCCTTTTCCGCAATGGAAACTCATCACCGCACAATGTTTGCCAGGGCCAAAGAACCAACGACCAACAACGACGACGACGAGAGGATTTGATTTAGAGATTTGCCCCTAAATTGAGGTTAAGTGGCGGTGAAGTGGTCCTTTTGGATAAATTGCAATTTTGTTCAAATTGAGAAACGCTCTTTGCAGGGAATTGTGTCAAATTAAGCTGATGACCAGAGACTAGATGAATTTGAGAGAGAGAAAAAGAACTTCAATCTGCTTGTTCATAATATTAAATGGAACATGTTTTAATGGAGGCCAGAGGTAATTGAAAAGGATTCTGTGTTCAAGAGGCTACAGGTGAGATGGACTTTTGCATAACATTTTTGGCATTCTGAACAAAATAAAAAAAGAAAGAAATTAAGACACAGAAATTTATTGCTACTAGTTACAAGGAGCCACCTCTTGTCTTAATTAAATTCTCCAAAAATATATATAAAGAGTATCTTCTCACAAGTTTTAGTAAGAGTAATTGGTAAGGTGAGAAGGAAGGCGAAAGAAGGGAGTAGATATAAGGTAACTTGCATTGCTAGCGAAGAATTGCCAGAGAATCGATGGCTCCAGTAATGATTTGGTAGAATAAGAGCAGGTCAGCAATGGCTCCACGGGAAACTATATGGACTGGAACGTGTGAAATACGAGGAGATAAGCTAAAGAGAAAAAGTCATGTGTTTACATTAATTTCAAAGAAATTCTTAACACACCATTTAAAGAAGAAATTGAGGTTTATTGACGCAGAGAAGAATCAGAAGAAATAGTACTTACCTATCTATACCTTACGTAATTTTCAATTTCAATTTTGGCACAGATTGAAAGGGTTGAGAGAGAAATAAGAGTGAACTGAGATGACTGCCTTGAGGAACACCAGAGTAAGCAAATTTTAATTTAATTTTGGTTTTATTTATTAGCTTAATATAAGCTTAACTTAAACTTAACTAAGCTTAAAAACTAATTAAACTAATTTAATTTATAAGAAGGAAAAATGATGTAAGAGGTGGGTTTTCAGACAAGGACTTGGCAGGTTAAAATCGAATTGATTTTACTCAACATGCGGGTTAAAGGTTCATTGACAACCTTAGGAAGTACGATGGAGAGGAAGGTGAAAAAGACGCGATGATGTTAAGTTGCGTGGGTCAGTGTTAAGCAAGATGAGATCAAAAAGAGAGAAACAGTCAGTGGCACCTGTAAGAAGGCGATGAATTGAAATGATGTCAAACACATTGCTACTAACTTCAAGGGGGTGTAGATTTATAATTTTGAGTCGGTCAAGAGGGTGGCAGAGATAAGAAGTTATTAGGGTCATAAAGACTTCGGAGAGCAAAGAACAGAAAACGACGTTGAACGATTTCAATTCTAAAGATATGAACCACATGATAGGGGGCCCATACTTGCGATACATATTTAAGAAGAGGACGAACATAGGAAACTCTTTGGACCACCTCTTGATAAAAACAAGGGCGGAGTTAGCTTTTGGTATAACATTGTCGATATGAGAGCGAAAATTTAATTCGCAGTCACAGGGGACGCCAAAATCGCGAATAACCTGTACGCCGTTAATTGGAAGGTTCTGAAGATAATAAGATCTGAGGCCTTTTTCGAGAAAACGTAATTAGCTCACATATGGCAATGTTAAGTTCCAGAAAATTCTTACTGTACCAATTGACAAATGAATTGAGGTCATTTTGAAGCAGGAGAGAATCACGACCAAAGGAAATCACCTTGAAAATTTTAGCATCATCAGCACAAAGGAGATAGAAGATGATTGAATTTTTTTTCAACATCATTAATGGCAAGGATAAACAAAAGAGGTCCAAGATGAAAAAAGAATTAAAATGTGAGAGATTTTGTCGAAAGCTTTTCTGAAATCTGTAATGATGACGGTCTAACCTTTTTCCATGGCAGAGAGTAAAAATGTTACGAACTCAACAAGATGTGTTGTGATAGATCTTCCCTTATAAAAGCCGTGTTGATTTGAGGATATCAGAGATTTGCATTGGAAAGAGAGTGAATCATACAGAATGCTTTCGAAGAGTTTGGGGATATGAGAAAGTGTGGCGATGGGCCGAAAGATAGAACTTGGATTTTGGGTTTTTTTTTATGGATTGGTGTGATAGTGGATATTTTCCATAAATCGGGGAAAGATCCGGTGGAAAGGATAGCTGGGACAAATTAGTAATAGGAAGGACTAAACTCGAGCAAAATTTTTTAAGTAAAATGGCAGGTATACTCGTCTTCAAGTTCAAGGATACCATGAAGTAGGATACTAATGAAGCATCCATATAATTCATATTTGAAGGGCCAGTATTAAAATGAGGGAGGTAGGAAAAATAAGACTTGTCAGGATCTAGGGTTTTTGGTGCAAATGACTGTTTGAAGTAACTAGCGAAGAAATTGGAGATGGTAGATGGATCATTGGATGATTGGTTGTAGTAGAGCAGAGAGGGAGGGAAACCATCGTTTTTCTTTTTATAGTTAATAAAATCATAAAACGATTTAAGATCCGTTGTTAAATTTGCTTGGGTGTTGGAAGCAAAGTCATAGTCATAGAGTGTTTCATATAGATTTCAAAATTTATAAAACACTCCCAAGTAGTCTAAGTAATCGAGAATTGGACGAGAACGAAGATATTTAACCCAAAGCTTATTTCTCTTGTTTCGTAGTTCGCGTAGTTTATGATAGTACCACGGGGAGAAGTTAAAAATTTTAATTTTGGTGGGGGCAGCACCCCCATTTATTTGGCTTATGTCAAGCTACAAAACTAAAACTAACTTAAGACTAATTAAATCTAAATAGGAAGGTTGGGACAGTTGTTGAGGCGTAACTTTAGATTCGGTGTACTAATATTTATGTCAAAATATTCAGCATTCGAACTTACACTTCGCAGCATACGTGTAATAGGTTCATTGGAGCCATAGGAGGTAGGAGGGTATATAGAAAAGTCTAGAATTTCTGAGATTGCGGGGGTTAGTGTTAAAGAAAATGGAATTATATAATGAAGGGCAGTCAATGGAACCAGAAAAAAGTCGGTGAATGAAAAGAATATCGGCAACCAATCCTAGTTCATCTAGAGTTCTCAGATTAATAAGTTGGAGACGGGCATGATATGGAGGTAGAATAAAAGGATCTTGCCATTGAAGGCCGCGAAGAGCGAAAAGAAGAAATCGTTTTTGAATGCTTTCTATTCTCGAAATATGGACGTGGTGGTATGGGCGCCAAATTTGAGAAGCATATTCAAGGAGAGGTCTAACGAGTGTTATATATAGGGAACGAGTCATATAAGGGAATTCTGCAATTCTTTAGACCATCGTTTTACGAAACCTAGAGTTGAATTAGCCTTCTTTATTATTTCATCGATGTGTGATCGGAAACTAAGCTCACGATCACATAAAACACCGATTTCTCGGATCGAATCAACAATGGGAATGGATTGATTGAAGAGAAAATATTGACGGGGAGGTAAAACTATGCGTTTACGTGAAAAAGTTATCGATTGGCATTTTTCCACGTTCAGTTCCAGGCAATTTTTGTTACACCAAATTTGAAAACGACCAAGATCTAATTGAATAAGGTTTGAATCATTTACTGAAGATATGGTTTTGAAAAACTTAGTACCGTCAGCATATAATGAGATATTGGAATGCTTTATTATCAATTCGATGTCATTAATGGTAAGGATGAAAAGGAGAGGGCCTAAGTGACTTCCTTGAGGGACACCGGAAGTGGCGAGAAATGGATTGGAAAGTGCATTCCTGAAACGCAGACTATAGGAACGATTGCTGAGGTAAGAATTTCAAAGAGATCTGTTCAAAGCCAAGAGCCTTAAGTTTGAAGAGTATAAGACTATGAGAAATTTTGTCAAAGGTTTTACTTAAGTCAGTGGAGATAACGTCGACTTCCATCTCTGCTTCTAGAGCTGAGAGGGCAAAGGAAACAAATTCAATAAGGTTAGTGGTAGTGGATCTACATTTGAGGAAGCCATGTTGTCTAGGGGATATAAGCGACTTACAACGAAAACTTATTATTTCGTATATGAGGCATTCAAATATTTTGGGGATGTAGGATAGTTTGGCAATGGGAACGAATGAAGTTTTCCATACTTCTGGGAATACACCTTGGGATAAAGATAAATTAAAGTGAGGTTTTGTGTTGTGAAGTTGGTACGTAAATTTGGAATTGTAAATTTCTCTATAGAATTTACTAATGGCTTCGTTTACGGAAAGATTTACGAAATTAAAAGATGTGTTACTGAGATATTCGTTAATTTCTCTGAACTTAGCTTTGTGAAAGTCAAAAGAACGAATTGAAATATTAGTTTATTAGTGGTTAGGACACTCCTGAAATAACGACAGAAAAATAGGTGGATGATAGTTGTTGATCGTTGAAAGAGAAAGAGTACTTAATGATACACTAGAATTCATGGGGTCTGTTGAGAAAATTAGGCCGAGTTGTCTATTCATAAAGTTACAGACACCACCTACTTGGAAAAGGCTTAAATAAGCTAATCGATCGATGACTAGATATTCTTTATTGGCAGCTGGATTGCATGCGATAAAATGTGATTCATCTTCGGATGCTTTCCATATTAAGTGAGGAAGATTAAATTCATCAAAAAGAAGGATTTCATCTTGGGGTTCACTTAGGGTTATGAGTTCATCAACTGCGTTAATAGCTTGTTCGTATGACTCATTGGGTTGTGCGGGTAGGATGTAGAAGCAGATGTCAAAAATTGCTTTTCGGGAAAGACTGATTTTTATAGAGACATAGTCTATAATAGATGAGGAAGATTTTGATATGAAATATGAATCAATTGTGTTTTTAACGACCTATATCGCGAAAGGGGAATATAAAGCCTTATGCAAAACTACCCTTTTTCATAAAACTTCATTATGTGACAGATTTGTTTGTAAAATCGAATGAGGTATGGATTTATTTTTTCAAAATTAGCCTTATGATAGTTGAATGATTAATTAGAACTATTAGAGAGAGAAGCTGGAGAGGAAATGAAAAAAGAGAGAATGAGAGGAGGGTGAAATTGATGAACTACAGATAATGGGATGGTGCTTTCTGAAACAGATGAGTTAATCGGGTCAGAGGTGAAGATAAGATCGAGTTGCCGGCCCATGTTATTCTGAATTTCATTCAATTGGTAAAGGGCAGAATCAGAAAGACCGTCAACAAAAACACATTTCTTGGACGAAACGGGATTGGCAGCTAAGGATAGTACATTATCAGAAATGTTTCATTGAAGTTTATTTTTTTTATAATTAACGCGCTCACAAGGGACTATTTGTTTCCCTTTTAATGTAACACACTAAGCTGGTAGTAGGAAGATAGATAGGGGAGAGATAGGAGGTGTCGATTAACATTGGTTTTGAATGTTTGCAGATCAAAATGGCAACGGAAAATCCCGCCGAGTAAACTATTGTTGGGGAAGATTGAAGTCTTCAAAGATTAGAACTTCGTCAGGTGCTTCAGAAATGTCTAGCACTTCATCAATGTAATCAACAGAAAGCTTGTAAGATTGAATGGCTTGGCTAGGAAGAATGTAGAAACACACGAGGTAAAGGTACTGATTTGGGATTGATTGTTTAATGGATATGTAGTCTAGCAAGTTTGAGGAGGAAGAAGAAACAAGGAACGAATCGAACTTGTTATGGACAGCACTAAAGACACCTTTGCAGGGAGATTTAAGAAGAGACTGTTCGTCGTCGCGAAAAACAGTAAAGGACGAAGGAAACTGCTCTTGACTCTTAATGTCTTTAGAAAGATTTGTTTCAGTAAGCGCAAAAACGTCATAGGACTGAGCTTGTGACTGTGAATAAACAGTCTGTTTTAGAGCAAAGACCTCTTACATTTTAGTAATAAAGGGAAACAGGGAGGTGGTTGAAGAGTGGTTGGGGAGATTTAGTGTTAGGAGCGATAAAATTTATCAGAGTCGGATCGTACTCTTTGAAGGTAGGAAATTCTTTTAAATTAAAGAAACGAAAAAAGGCAGAGAGATCTTTGGAGATTCGTTTTGAGGATATGTTCAGAAGCTCGTGATATTTGTCGTATATCTGTCTTAATGGTAACGGATCAGTAGGCAGACACGCCTGACACGCTGACACATAACTTTTCGTTTTACCGTCTATGCATAAATCGTCAGGTTTATCGTGGAGATAAGCTAGGAACAGACGAATGTTGTTTAAAAGTTTGTTATCTCTGAGTTTGGAAAGGGCATAACGGGACTCAGTGGAATCAACAAATGTCTATTGAGTTTGTTTTACATTAGGTGGTAAGCGAGGATCAAAGCAGTGGGGTGGCAGAGTTTGGGTGTAAAATATTGGAGCTTACAAACTTAGGGTATTTCGCCCCTGTGGTGAGGTCAAAGCTTGGATATTTAGGAGATTCAGTAGGATTTGAGGAATTTAAAGGTGATGAAAGAGAGTCAGGATTGATTTTGAAAGACACTCGTTGGTGAGCTTGTTTCAGTGTTATTGGGGTTTGCTGTTCTTTCACTTTGGATTTAAGTAAAGGCAGTCTTGGCCTAGGTAAGGGTTAAGTTTGAGGCTTAGTTTGGGACTTAGTTTGGGGTATAGGTTGGTGATTTGGTTTAGGTCTATGTTGAGTCTTAGGTTGGGGTCTTGCATGGGGAACGGTTTGTGAATAATGATTGGGTTGGTTTGAAATTGTAAATGGACCTGTAAAATCTGGCATTATGTGCGTTTTGAAGGACCAGTCAGGATCTGATTGAGTGCGGTGTTTATTCGGTTGGAATATAGCTTTCGGTGTTAATGACTTAGGGTGTTTGGATATTAACATATTGGCCAGTTTGAAAACACCACCAGATGGGTTGAGGAACAGCCATTCATATTCTGGAAGGAAAGCTTTGGGTTTAATTTTTTTCAATTTTAGATACGTTTATATTAAACTTATATCTAAAAAAGTCGTGGATCTACTTTGAGTCCGCATGTGAAGAAACTCTTTCAAGAGTGAAACTGCTGGATTGAAAAGTTGGGCCACTAGCGAGTTTTTTCAGTCTGTTGTTTCATTCCGAGAGTTTCCACAAAGTACCGAAACGTTAAAGGAGATTTGCAGTTTTGGAGATACCTCAATAGTGTCCAATATTACCTCTAATATTGACGTATTATATTGGGGATTAGAGAGAGCTTTGAGGACATTGCTTGCTGCTAACTTTAATTCCTCGATGAAAATATTTATTACATTTTATATTTTATACATATTATATTTTTGATTTTCTCTTTAAGTTTTTATATTTAGCACATTAAATTAAAAAGAATGGGTTCATAATTAACCGGAGGGGCGCATTTTTTTTATAATTAACGCGCGCATAAGGGACTATTTGTTTCCCTTTTAATGTAGAACACACTGCGCCGGCATTAGGAAGATAGGGAGGAGAGGCATAGGAGGTGTCGATTAACATGTGTTAACACCGGATAAACTATTCCAAATTCGTGTTGTTCGGCTAAAAAAGAATCCCTATATTTCACGGTACGTCCGAAATTGGGCTAAAGGGTGAACTGATGAGCATTCCTTTTTATATTAATTTTTATATATAAATTATATAGTATTATAGGAAACGTATGATCGGTCTTCGGGTGAACTAGTTTTGACTAGGTACAACTAGTTCAACCTAATGTGCACTTAGGCAAAACTAATTCTGCCTAGGCAAAAAAAAAACAGTTTTGCCGGAAACATATGTACATAATACACTGGCTATAGTACTCTCATGGATGTCATTAGGCTCTGGCCATCTTCACGGTTGAGCAGTAACTAACTCTTAATACTAATAGTGGAGACGAGAACATTATTCGACATTTAACACATTTTTGTATATTTTTCTTATTCTATATTCACACCAATTCGCGATTTCAACGACACTCATTGCAGGCCGTGCAGCAATTAAAAAATGCTGCTTCATAAAAGTTCTATAAGCAGTATATATAGAAAGGTCAGATCGATAAATTTTCATGACCCTCCGGTGGGTCATGTGGTATTCAACGTGTTAAAAAATATCTTGGAGTAACGAAAACTTTAATTTTATTAATTAAAACCAAGAAGCTGAAGTTTTATTTAGTTTTCCATTGCATTAAATGTTTTTACGTAACTTTTTGCTATGACAGATAAAACAAACTTTCTTCACACCACTTGCTTGCAAAATAGAAAGTCTACATAAGGAAACATCATAGTGTTCCCAACAAGTTACTCACATCCTACAACTACATCATCCGGTATTAATTTCCGATTTTCCACTTAAGAGCGATTTTTTTTTCAGGTCTCCAAAACCCGAGCCGGTAACATTTTCAACACGCAGAGCAAAATGCTATGAATAGCTATTTGCGTTGCACACATGTATGCCAAAAAACACACCTTTGCATCCTGTCATAAGTTTGTTCCCGTTAAACTTATCCTGAAAACGTGGTTTTAATTAGCAAAAGCACGAGAAATCTTTCACCGTCGTCAAATGGCGTCCAAAAAACTCAACGTTGGCGCAAGGAAACAAAATTAATTTGAAAGAAGTTCCTACTACACTCTCCTTATATGTTAAATACTTCCTGGTAATTTTCAATTTAATGTTAAGCATATATAAGTTTATGTGCAAAAAAATTTTGTGTTTTCGAGTAATAAATAAGACGCAAAAGTTTGAATAAAGAATTGGTACGAAGTGGAAGTGGATGGAAGGAAAGTTCGAGATCCAATCCATATTTACTTACTCAAATCTGATTAAAAGATAGGTCTGGATTCTAGAACGTTGTAGAGCAGCATTTTCGTAATATGTTTTTAGAGAAACTTTTGATGGCACTTACATTATACAACATCACACAGCCAGCTTTCGAATCGAAAGTAATCCCATTTTGGGTCGGGGAGTACGTTAGTTTAACACTAATAGCAAAACTTCTGTTTCTGGGATGAAACCTTTTTCAATTGTGAGGGTATAGGTAAACCTTCCATATAACGCTTATTTGCATTTGTGGGTGAAATGGAAGCAAGGAAGGAAAATAAAGTTAAATAAAATATGGGCTTATGATGACTGTATATTTTCCATTAGCATTGGGCTTTACGATGAGGGTCTTCTTTGGGAGATAAAAATGCAAAATCATGTTACCTCCAGCTAGATATGAGAGGTCCATACATATACTTTTAAGATTTTTTTATAAGAATCTTTTTTGGATGAGTCTTATTAAATATACATATATATGTATATATATATTTGACCTTCCTTAAAAAAAAAAACTAGGAGAGGAATAATGTAAGGTGCAAATATTTTGGGTTGGGTACTTCAGATTTCATTTGAAAATTAATACAGGTACTGTAGATAATCTGGAGTTACTGAACTTTAAATAAAAAAGTATGGCGCAAAAATATAGTCGAGTTAATTCGACACTAAAAGCAAATTTAGTTTCACACTAGGAGATATTGATATTTTTGCAAATTATAGACGATTTAAAACCAACTTTATTTTAATCGCTGGTATTAAAGATAAAACGGACCAGGCCCTGTTTTAATTTTTATAGTGTCGAACTATCGCATTGACAACTGTCACATTCTTCAAAAAAAAATACCGCAAAATGTTTTCCTAACTCTTATCGTATTATTAAATTGCAATAAAAAAGTGAAAAGAGAATCGCGTGTGCATTTCATCGGTATTATTTAATTTTTTTTTTTGTATTAGAAAGCATCTCAAATGTGAATAGTCTTTTCGAAAATACATTCTTAAGGATGCATTCACGGGCTATTTTCATCCACTATGGATTCCCAATGCGCGCAAATGACGGTCCATTTCGCTGATACCTCTTGGGCGGACGCGTGGCGACGACGTCGAACTAGACAGTTGATGTGGATTTTATCCAAGCAAGACTTCAAGCTCTCTTCAGAGTAGGTGGAAAACACAAAGCATTCATTGTATCTATTGTTGCAAATTTAACTGTAAAAGAATGTATTTAAAGGGTTTTTTTGTGTCACTAAATTTGACTTGGCTTTGGCTCAGTTTCAATAGGTTCACTGGCACTCACGAGTTTCTGATTGAAAAGAATCGAAATGAGATATGTCGACACTCTTAGAGAATCTATTATGGAGTAAGCCCAATGCTATTCCCGATATTCGCGTTTTGTGTCCACACCAAAATTTCCCAAAATTTTCGGCCTTTCGAAATTTATCACTAAGGTACAAATCTTCCCATTCCATTTTTGTACAGCTCGGCTGGAATAAAATTTTGTTTAAACAGAATTAGAACATTTTTTCAACTTACTTAAAATGACATGTTATCGTTTTACAAATAAACATTTTTTTTTTTGAAAAGATTTGTCACTGTTTAAAGTGTGTTCAAGCAGATTTTTTTAATGCAATCCTCTTAGCCTACACTAGTTGGGCGACTACTTAAAAATGTTTATAATTTAGGAAAATTTAGAAAACTATTTTAAACTTAAAAGTAACTTAAGTAGTTTCAAACTAAAACTCTTAAAATCGAATGTCTATAATTTTGCGCCTATATATTTAATTAACATATACATATACATATACGTTCCATAATAAAAAAGGTCGATTCGCCGAACTGTTGCTCGCGTCGGTCTTCTTTCGTTGAAAATTGCGTAGTGGCATCATCTAAGCCTAAAGAAATGCGTGGCGTTAGCCGGACAAATTTGTAGCCACTTTTTACAATTTACACCAGGATGAAGTGATCTTCTTCGTTTTCTTTAACCGACGATTGTTATGATCTCAACTGGAACCCCAACTCTCCCAATTCTCTACTTCGCTTTAAGGCTCCACCTGTGTTGTTCGCCAGGTTCAATTTAAATTTTTAATTTCAATTTCAATTTCAATTTCAATTTATTTTAACCAATGTACATATAAGACTTATAGTCTTTCATAGTACTTAAAAAATACGGATAGTGATAATAATACATTAATTTTAAAGCTAATATTTATATAAAATAGTAAGTGTTTTTCTATAACATTACAAAAATTCCTGTTTTTGTTTTTTTTTAACGAAAGAAAGAAAATATTGCAGTTTTAAAATTTGTTGTACCTATTATTCTTTTAATTGTGGGAGGTAGAGAGTTCCATAGCCTGGTTGCATAGACAAAAAAGAGCCGTAAAGAATTCAAGTAGTTGAAAGCCGGTGTTAGGAGATTAGTAGTTCGTAGAAATTGGAAAAATTGAAGCTGATCAAAAATGTATAGCGGTCCTTTATTTTGTATAACTTTGTGCAAAAAATACAGCATCTTGCAACAAGAAACTGCTGTAGCGAGCATCCAAGGACCAGTTGATGATAATGTGAGATGTGTTGGTATCTCCGAGGGCCATATACGTATCTTATCATGCCATTAAAAGCCACAAGGATTTTATGCTGAGAAAGCGAGCCAGGCTTACAATAGACTACATTAGCGAAGTTGGTTAAAGGCACTAGTAAGGTTTTTATAAGTTTTAGTTTGGTATTTACTGGAGCTATGTCGGAAAATGGCCAGAGTCTACGTAATCCAGAATAGATTCTCCCTACAATGTAATAAGTGTGATTTACTGCTGAAAGTGACCGATTAATTTTAAAGCGTAGACTAGTAACACATTCAACAAACTGAAGCTGGATTTGGGTGAGAAAAACTGGAGGCAAGAGTGAGGTGTTAATCTGTTTATGGATATAGCTATAAGTTGAGACTTAGCCGGGTTTAATGTAAGACCATTATCTAAAACTAACTCAACAAACCCTTATTGATTCCACTGAGTCCCGTTATGCCCTTTCCAAACTAAGAGATAACAAACTGTTAGACAACATTCGCCTGTACCTAGCCTATCTCCACGATAAACCTGACGATTTGTGCATAGACGGTAAAACGAAAAGTTATGTGTCAGCGTCAATTAAAAAGGAAGGTCTGCCTACTGATATGGTACCATTAAGGCAGATATACGACAAATGTCACGAGCTTTTGAACATATCCTCAAAACGAATCTCCAAACATCTCTCCGCCTTTTCTTCGTTTCTTCATTCTAAAAGAATTTCCTACCTTCAAAGAGTACGTTTTGAACATATCCTCAAAACGAATCTCCAAACATCTCTCCGCCTTTTCTTCGTTTCTTCATTCTAAAAGAATTTCCTACCTTCAAAGAGTACGTTCCGACTCTGATAAATTTTATCGCTCCTAACACTATCTCTCCCCAACTACTATACAATCACCACCCTCTTTCCCTTTATTACCAAAATGTAAGAGGTCTTCGCTCTAAAACACACTCTGTGTATTCACAGTCACAAGCCCTACCCTATGACGTTTTTGCGCTTACTGAAACAAATCTTTCTAAAGACATTAAAAGTCAAGAGCTGTTTCCTTCGTTCTTTAATGTTTTTCGCGACGACGAAGAGTCTCTTCCTAAATCTCCGTGCAGAGGCGTCCTTATTGCTGTCCATAACAAGTTCGATTCGACCCTGGTTTCTTCTTCCTCCTCAAACATGCTCGACTACATATCCATTAAACTATCACTCCCAAATCAGTCCCTATACCTTGTGTGTTTCTACATTCTTCTTGGCCAACCCGTTGAATCTTACAAGCTTGCTGTTGATGCCATTGATGAAGTGCTAGCTATTTCTGAAGCACAAGACGAAGTTCTAATCTTTGGAGACTTCAATCTTCCCCAACTTCAGTGGAACATTTCTGATGATGTACCATCCTTCGCTGCCAATCCCGTTTCATCCAAGGAATCTATTTTTGTTGACGGTCTTTCTGATTCCGCCCTTTACCAAGTGAGTGGAATTCTGAATTACATGGGCCGGCAACTCGATCTTATCTTCACCTCTGACCCGATTAACTCATCTGTTTCAGAAAGCACCATCCCATTATCTGTAGTTGATCGATTTCACCCCCTCTCCTTCTCTCTTTTTTCCTCTCCATCTACTCTCCCTAATATTTCTAACTGTTCATTCAACTATCATAAGGCTAATTTCAAAAAAATAAATGACTACCTCATCCATACCTCATTCGATTTTACAAATCTATCACTTAATGAAGCAACTAATCTTTTTTATGAAAAAGTGCAGTTTTGCATAAATCCTTATGTTCCCTTTTCGCGTAACAGGTATTTTTCAACTTCTCCCCCGTGGTACAGTCATAAACTACGCGAGCTACGAAACAGGAGAAATAAACTTTGGGTTAAATATCTTCGCTCTCGTTCGATTCTCGATTACTCTGACTACTTGGGAGTATTTTATAAATTTTGGAATCTATATGAAACGCGCTACAATGACTTTGCTTCCAACACCCAAGCAAATTTAATAACGGATCCCAAATCGTTTTATAAGTTTATTAACTTTAAAAAGAAAAATGATGGTTTCCCTCCCTCTCTTCTCTACAACAACCAATCATCCAATGATCCATATACCATCGCCAATTTCTTCGCCAGTTACTTCAAACAGTCTTTTGCACCAAAAACCTTAGATGCTGACAAATCTTATTTTTCCTACCTTCCTCATTTTTGCCGGCCCTTTAATACGAATTTGGATACTTCATTAGTTCTAAATGGCATCCTTGAACTTAGAGACGAGTATACTCCTGGTCCCGATGGTATACCTGCAATTTTACTTAAAAAATGTTGCTCGAGTTTGGTCCTTCCTATTACTAACTTGTTCCAACTGTCCCTTTCCACCGGATCTTTCCCCGATTTATGGAAAATATCCACTATCACACCAATTCATAAAAAGGTCCCAAAAACGAAGTTTGGCCCATCGCCAAACTTTCTCATATCCCCAAACTCTTCGAAAGCATTCTGTATGACTCACTTTCTTTCCAATGGAAATCTCTAATATCATCAACTCAACATGGTTTTTGTAAGGGAAGATCTACCACAACTAATCTTGTTGAGTTCGTTACATTTTCACTCTCTGCCATGGAAAAGGGCTACGAAGTAGACGTCATCACAACAGATTTCAGCAAAGCTTTCGACAAAATCTCTCACAGTTTAATTCTTTTTAAGCTTTCCTTTCTTGGATTCAGTCCTAACCTTCTTAAATGGATATCCTCGTATCTTGACAACCGCCAATACAGAGTCCGTTTTCGTTCTGTTCTTTCAGTTCCTTTTGTGGCCATTAACCGCGTACAGGTTATCCGCGATTTAGGCGTCCTCTGTGATTGCGAATTAAATTTTCGCTCTCATATCGATAATGCTACATCAAGAGCTAACTCCGCCCTTGGTTTTATCAAAAGGTGGTCCAAAGAGTTTCGGAAACCATTTGTAACCAAATCCCTCTATATTTCCTATGTTCGTCCTCTCCTTGAGTATGCATCGCAAGTATGGGCCCCCTATCACGCGGTTCATATCTCCAGAATTGAGAGCGTTCAACGCCGTTTTCTACTCTTTGGTCTCCGAAGTCTTTATGGCCATAATAACTTCTCATCTCTGCCACCCTACCTTGACCGACTCAAAATTATAAATCTACACCCCTTTGAAGTCCGTAGGAATGTGGTTGATATCATTTTCATTCATCGGATTCTTACAGGAGCCACTGACTGTTCCTCACTTTTTGATCTCATCTTGTTTAACACTAACCCACGCAACTTAAGATCATCACGTCTTTTTTACCTGCCTCCCCATCGTACTTCCTATGGTCTCAATAAACCTTTAACCTGCATGTTGAGTAAAATAAATTCGATCTCTCCTATTTTCGATTTCAACCTTCCAAGTCCTTGTCTGAAAGCCCAGCTCTTACATCATCTTTCCTCCTTATAAGTTAATTTAGTTTAATTAGTTTTTAAGTTTAGTTAAGTTTAAGTTAAGCTTGTATTAAGCTAATAAACGGGGCGTTAGCCCCACCAAAATTATGGATTATCTATCTTGCTAATTGCCCTAAGATCTTCATTGAACCTATATATTTGATCCTCCTGTAGACCAATCGGACGGGAAAAGTTAATTTGTACATCATCTGCATATAGATGCAGCGATACATCAGAACAAACATTAGCAAGGTCGTTTATAAATGTGCAGAACAATAAAGGCCCTAAAATAGAACCTTGTGGTACACCCACGTGTAAGTTTAATGGTTCTGATTCTACCTGGCCAATTTTGAATTTTTGGCAGCGATTGCACAGATATCTCTTGACCAGTTGCACAGCTCTATCATGAAAGCCAAAATAGTACTTCAGTTTTTGGCAAATTAATTCATGGTTTACTCTGTCAAAAGCCTTTGAGAAATCCAGCAGACAGAGAACAGTTACGTTGTCCAATTCATATGGACACCTAATATCTTCAAGGACTTTGATCAGTGCAGTTTGGCAGCTGTGATTCGCACGGAAACCAGACTGAAGTGGTGACAGTAAATTAAACCTTTTAAGATAAGTCGATATCTGTGAGGCCAGAATTTTCTCAAAGACTTTCGACAGGCAAGGAAGTATACTAATTGGTGGAAAGTCATAGCATGAACATGGGTTGGACTTTTTGGCCACAGGAATGACCTTAGCTATTTTCCAGTTTGCTAGGAATGATGAAGACGCAGTGAAAAAAAATATCAATTGCGTCAGGTCGCTCAAAACATGAGGTCTAATCATTTTTATGAAACACATAGGCAACCCATCATCTCCAATAGCATCGGACTTAGTAGATCGAATGCTCTCCACAACCTCAGATTCAGAAACAGAATCAAACTCAAACACTGTAGATGGATCACAAGCAATTTGATCGTTAGGCACAAAGTTCAGACTTTGGATGTCTCTTAATATGAATGATGTATTTAAATCATCAGGATCAGGAAAATTTCGAACTATCTCCTTTTTCCCAATACCAATTGACCGAAGATTGCTCCATAGCTTGCGAGATGATTGCTTTGTATCCAACTTTGACATGTACATTGTACATGTACATCTTAGCTCTCCGAATAATATACGTCACATCATTTCTTGCACGGCAAAATAATTCCCAATTATCGTTGGTAGGGCTAAGCTTCCATTTCAAGTACGATTTTCTTCTTTTTTTTTAATTGATACTTCAACATCAGCGGTAAACCAGGGGCAATTTTTGCTACGAACTGACACCGTTTTAAGGGGAACATGTTTTTCAAACAGTTCAATAAGAAGTGATTGAAAGCATTCAACTTTTTCGGTAGAGTTGGTGAAATTTTGACATAAATGCCAAGGGAAATCAATAGCATAAGTTTGCAGCGCATAGTTATCAGCTGCTTTAAAATCTCTAAATTGAAACGTCAACGGAGTAGGCACACGTGAGAAATCAATGTTGTAAGTGCAAAAAATAAGAACATGGTCGGATACACCATCTAAGGACAATTGGTATTGTAGGAAAACATTCGAAAGTTCAGATACTATCATAAGATCGAGAAGACTGGGTATGGAATTAGGGGCAAAACAAGTGGCATAGCAATTCGACACATGGTGCCCATTTGCAGCAATTACATCTCTTAATTGATTGGCCCGAGTGTCCCAAAAGCAAAAGATCAGCATTAAAATCTCCACAGATAATAATGTGTTCATAATTGGCAGAGAATTGTTGTAGAGCTAACTCTATCATTTCTGATTAAATTATAGTTTTTTTAATAGCATACGCACTACTCGGGACATAAGGTCTAAACCATCTCAGTAATGCAAATAATATCTACCCCTGATGATTCAAAGACATACTTCAAAAAATCCAATTTTTGAATATGAAGGCTACGAGCAATAATGCAACATACTTTGAAACCCTCACGTGAACTTGAAAGTATTTTTATGACAGATTTTACTGACATACCATCCATAAGAACGAAAGAACGAGGTTGGCCTCAGAAAATTGAAGCAGGCCATCCGGCTAACTAAATGCTAGTGTCGTTGTATTTGTTTGATCCACGAGTTCTTTCTTCCGCAATAAAAATCTGCGGGTTTCATGTGATCTATCTTTTACGAAACCAGTGACCTCCGACAGCGTCAACTCAGGGATTTGCATGCCCACTTACATACAGAAAAGTTTTAATGTGCTTAAGGCAGGAATACACTATACAATCATCGTACCGACTTTAATCGTGCCGATTTCGGTACTACGTGTTGCATGGAACATGGAACACACTGCGATTTCCATGCAATCTTATCTTGCGCTCATTTGTAGTTGATGTGTTCATTTGAATATGTCGTTTAAAAATTCAGCTCATTGTAATGCCACAGAGCGGGTATATATACATCTATGGCTGAGCTACTAGCACGTTTAGAGTTTTCAACTTTTTTTCTTATTTGCAATTTTTTAACGAACGTTGAGTAAAGTTTTATTTCTGTTTACAATTAATAATTTTTTTTTTTTATTTCAATATTTTTGAAACTCATCAATTAATTTGATTTTAATTTTATAATCAGATATATATTAATAAAACTGAGTACCAAAATCTATTTTTTTTCCAAAGAACATACAATTTTCAAAATACTTTTTCAATAATTTCGTTTTTATATAAGACTTGTGATGGCATACTACATTTTTACTAGAAACCGATGAAAGTTAAAGTTTTGACACTTTTTTATAAGTTGAGACCGTTATTTTTAATTTTATTATCAAACTGAGTATGTACCATAATCTTATTTTTTTCTTTTTCAAAAAACTATAAATAAAAGACAGATTTTATAAAAAAACCTTTCTACTAAAATTGTGAGCATTGAGTCGCGAGTGTTCGAAAAAATGCGCACTCGCATTTGTGAAAAGAAAATAATACCACTCGCATGTGTTGTGAAAAACAAAATATTACCCTCTAGCTTCGTTGGAAAAATAAATAAAATACCCACTCACGCTGTGGAAGAAAAAAAAATACACACTCGCCTCGCAAATCCCCCCTCTCATCCGTCCACAAGACCTTTGTGCTTAACTGCCTCTTATGAACTGCAGGCATTGCATGACCATCATAAAATATTGGCACTAAATAGATAATGGCATCTGAATTTTTCCTATTGTGCTGAATGTTTGAATCGATTTTTTCTTTCAAAGTGTCTTATGGGCATAACACCTGGGACAGTTTGTTTATTACAGTGCATTCATTGCACGGTTCGACTTAGTCAGAGTTGTGTTTTGTGTGTAAGTGTTTTTAAATGGTAAGTGATTTTAATGTCGTCTATTCCAATGTTCCCAGTTTGAGAAAAAAATTCTTTTTTACGTGTACGGTGTAGTCTATTCTGTACAATATACACCAGTTGTTTTGGCACTACGTGAAACTCAGATTGGAGTAAATATTGATTTATCAGAATTTGTTCTACATGGGTATACCTTAGTGCCACTGCTTTTTCCCATCACGGTTCCGTCGTTTATATAAGGAATGATATTGCCTTCCCGCGAATTTCTCATCCTCCGCCCATCCAGTTAAAGAAAAACTTCCCACGGGAACCGTTTGGTAATACGAGAAAGCCAACTGGGTCGTCCTGGATTAATTCTGAATGGAAGGAAATTATTAGGGTCAAAGAAGTAAGTTTCCGATCTAACAAAGCTAACCCTACAGAGGAAAATCGGAAAAAGCACAAACAAGCAAAGAACTCATGCAAATCCGCCGTTATTGAAAGAAACAAATTTTTGCATGACCAAAAATTACGGCAAAAAATTTGGTCATATGTTAAAAATATTTAAAACTCCTCAACATCTTCTGGTCCACCACTCATCCTAATGACAAACTTATTGTCTACTCTTGCTCGTAGCCCATTTCGCTGCCAGCTCTACGCTGCCTAACAGCAACGTTGTCCTTCCTGTAGTTGAGGATGTAAATTTTTCCATTGAACAGATTTTTTTCCGCACGCGTACAGTAGCAACAGTTCCTAAAAATCCGCTGGGCCCCCATTCTTCTGAAGAGGTGTTCTTCCACACTGGCAAAAATCACTGCGAAAGCTTTTCCATCCCTTTCTACTGTTCTTGAATCTTTCCTAGAAGATAGAAAACAGCATTTGTCCATCCTGTCCATCATTGTCCCCCTCCTCCTCCATAGTACTTACGTCCGTTCTTTCTAAGGTCATAGATACGCTGATAAACAGTCTGTTCAAGGATTATATCGAAACCGAAAGCTTCTCCATGACCGTCAGTATGGCTTTCGTAATAACCATTCCACTGGTGATCTGATGGCATATCTCACCGAACATTGGAACAAATCCTTACATCACTTTGGTGAAAGTAAGATTATTGCTCTTGATTTCTCCAAGGCATTGTATAGAGTTTGGCATGAAGCTCTCTTATCGAAAATGCAAGCTTTTGGGATCAATGATACTCTTGTTAGTTGGATAAGAAGCCATCTTCTGGACCGTTCAATACAAGTTGTATTGAACATTTTCAACTCTAATTCCCTGGTGTGCCCCAGGGTTCTGATCTGTCTCCGACTCTTTTCCTCATTTGTATAAATGATCTTCTGTCTGTTACCTTACGCCTTCGGACGTACAATCACAACGGTTCCATGTGATAAGCTCATTAAACTCCGATTTATAAAGAATTGTCATTTGGGGTAATAATAATCGGGTGGAGTTTAATGCTTCGAAAACTCAATGCTGTCTTCTGTTGTTAAAGCTAAACATACCCCCAATGCTATTGTCCATGAATGGCACTTACATCGAAGAATCCGAAAAGCTCTCAGTACTCGGTATGTGTGTCAACGACGACCTCCGTTGGAACGACCAAACATTTGAGATCGGTAAGAATGCTGCTAAGTGTTTAGGTTTTCTGTATCAGTGTAAGAAGTACTTTTCCCCATCTGATCTGGCTACAATTTATAAAGCGTTTATACGCCCTAAACTCGAGTAAAACTCCCACCTCTGGGCAGGTGCTTCACAAACATCGCTTCACCTGCTTGATAGAATACAAAATCGAGAGTTAAAATTGATAGGAAATAGACCTGCCGCTGAAACAATTGCCCCTCTCGAACACCGACCGACGCAATGGTTTATGTCTTTCCTTATTTTATCGTTTTTTTTTTAACAAAATAATGGTCACTCAGAGCAGCCAGTTGCATTCCTCCCCTTAAAAGTTTCACCCGTAATACTCGTCTCGCCAGAAATGCTCATCAGTTCACCCTTGAGCCCAATTTCGGACGTACCGTGAAATATAGGGATACTTTTTTTAGCCGAACAACACGAATTTGGAATAGTTTACCCTGCGGGATTTTCCCTTGCCATTTTGATCTGCAAACATACAAAACCAATGTTAATCGACACCTCCTATCTCTCCCCTCCCTATCTTCCTAATGCCCGCACAGTGTGTTCTACATTAAAAGAGCTAAATAGTCCCTTGTGCGCGCGTTAATTATAAAAAAAGTGTCGATGGACTGACCAGGATGAAGTGATAACTACGCATATGCTATAAGTGGTAGTGTTATACTAAAAGAATTCATTGGTCCGATATTTCCCTTAGGCCCAAGTCCAATTGACTTAAACTCTCAACTAATCCTGTGTGAGTTTGCGAATCTGCAGTAGCGGAGGGGACCTACCTATATTTTACTGACAATTTCATACGTCATCAAGATTGGTGCTTTTTTGGTGCAAAACTTTCTTTTGTAGGATTTGTCACTTTGGCAAGTAGTCTGAAAAATTAATCTCTATACGACAGAATTGGCAAGAATCATCTGTTTGAAATTAAGAAATGAAAAACAAAACGCACTTTTTAGCAGTTTTAAGTAAAAATTCAACGAATAAAGTCCGAACACAGTTATTAAACCCCAACAAGATAAATAGAAAGAAATAAACGAATACATTTCCGATGAAATATTATCCCCCTTGCAATTAGTCTCCAATTTAAAATTTCTTTCACCAATAAATTTTCTTCTCGAAGCATTTCCTGAAAAAAGTCCATATCAATGGCATCTACGAGTAATGGAACAAGTACTTCCTCTACTACCTTTCTTTACACCAACTCTGCCCCCTTCTTCATATTCTTACCCTCAAGTCCACCGGCGTCCTCCAATAAAACAAGTATCAGTAAATGGTATCCCTACAACCTGTACCTGCTTTTTCTGGCTACATCGGCGGAATAAAATTTATTACCAGTTCATTAATTTCAAAATGAAATCGGAATTTGGCAAAATTTCACCCATTTTCGAATTCTTGACGCTAGTTTGTTGGAATCGAAGGAAGTATCAGGTAAATAAAAATATCAAAAGGATTTCAAACAACACTGTTACCGTTTCCACAGTTATATGTTGACGGGGTGTGGAAACAGAAAATGCTGATGGAATTATATTTCGTTCTCTTAGAGGGAAAGGTGTAATGAAGTGTTCACTCATTTACTAGTGAAATGGAAAACGGACTCGTAAAAGCGAAATCATTTTCATATTTGATCACAGAAACAAATCAATAACGAAAAAAAAACTCCATACAAAATGGCAACCGACTTAAATTAAGAGACATTATTGCCACTTTTAATTCAATGGACTGGAAAAAGTAGCTGGCGTGTTGGAGGAGTGAAATTATATTTGGGGAGGTGGAAATTGGCCTTGATGTTGAATCGAATCGTTTTATATGTCTTCCAGAGGACTTATTTGGGCAAAAAGAAGTCCTATTACAAAAATAACAAAATGGAGTTCTTTTACTTTTGTCTGAGAGTTAGAGGCATAAGTGTTTTAATTAAACTTGTTAAATGTTTTCTGGATTGTGCATAAGATACTGTTTTGTTTTCAATTAACGGATCATTACAAAAAAGGTAATTATTGATAACGCATATTGTTGTTGCAAGTAATTGTGTCCAATACCAATAAGAAGAGCAATTTTCAATTTGGGTGGGCTTTTCATTGCTGGCAATTTCAAATTTGAATATAATACAGCGGGCGCCGCCGCCGGCTGCAAAAACATCGAGTTAAAGGAAATTTCAGTTTTCTAGTAAGAGATGAGTTGGAGTAGGTGCAAAAACGCCACGTCTTCCAGTCCTATTCCTGGTGCGATTGGCGTGGGAGGGCCATATAGTGCACGTTTTTGGGAAACTATATACTCATTGAGTTATAAGGAACAATTTTGCCATGGTGGTCTAAGTCTCAATTAGTATAACAAAAAAACATAGATCTTCCTCTTGAAATCCTGGTGGGATTGTATAAAAGTGGTTGATTTTTTGTGACCTTTGTACTCATCGAGTTAAAGAATGAATTTGGTATAAAATGAAAGGTAATAACATATGCTTTTAAAATTCAGAGGTCTTCCGCGTGAATACTTGCTATTTATTTTTAACTAGACCTGGTTTTATGTGGATAGGGAGCATGGGTAGTTTTTCGTTTGAAACTTATTTTTTTCCTATGTTATTCATTGAACTTATTTAAAAAAAATTATGTAAAATCAATGGTCAGACTATGCCATTTCATTATATATAAGAATCACACGTAATAGCTCAGCAGTTTTTCAAACAACCCAAATGTATGCCCAGTTAACACCCATCGTTTCGAAAGAAGCTTGCATGTTCATTAAAGGATAATGTACTATTAAGGCAAGTTAATCGTCTAGTTAAAGGATGAATTTGGTATCAAATGAAAGGTAATTACTTCTTCTTTTAAAATTAAGGGGTCTTCCGGGTAAAAGCTTGGCAGTTTCGTCACTCGGTCAGATTTTATGAGAGTAGGCAAAATTGCGCGGTTTTTGTTTAAAACATATTTTTCCTGTTACTCATTAAGTTAATGAATAAAATTTATATCAAATCAATGCTCTCTATGTCATTTTATATATATAAGAAACTAAATAACTTGAATAAAAATAACTTAGTTAGTTTAGTTAGTTTTATTCAACTTGAATAAAACAATTTTTCCAGCCGAAGCTTTAGTGCTTTAGTGCTTTAATCCCCAAATTTAGTTATCAAATGTAACACAAAAAACCATACTAAAAGTTCATCACATCAGAAATTGTTTTATAAAACTGTTTTACAAAACATTATGGCTATTAAACAATAAAAAGAAATGTTAACTAGTAATTTTTTTTTATTTCTTCTATTGATTTATTGCTGATTTTAGAAATCTGATTCTTCTGAAGAATCGGAGCTGCTTCCTACATAATTTTCTTCGAAAATGTTGCTTTGTTCTGTTGATTCTTCAGTTTCAGATCGCAAGACATCCTCTACTCGTAAGGGCGTTGGATCTCCTTCAAACCAATTTGGTTCCAACGAATTTGTGCTAGTGCTTATGATCCATCCACAGTCTTCGGGCTGTTTTTCTGGCAATTGGATTCAGTAGCAGATAACCACATTGAGTTTATGAAAATAGCCCTTAGAATTTGTTGCTTTAAAGAGTTCCAAGATTTTTCATTCAGTCGGTGTAAATTTTCCCTCCAAGCAAGGGTTTTTTCATTCAAATTTTCACCAACGTCCTCTTCACTCGTGTTTTGTTAGGCAAAACGAAAATAATCTAAAATCTAAATTAATATTTTTTCTATTCTATAATTGTAATTTTCTAGCGAAGGTAGAGTAAAATTTCATTTTCCATGTAACATGTTTGTTAATATTTAGTACCTTACCTTCTTCCTTCCTTTGACATGTATAAATTTACATCTTCCGGAAAACTTACTGTTAGTAGGTTTTTTCAAATGGAAAAAGTAATAAATTTTGGTAAATTGTTTGTAAAATCAAAAAGGAAACTAGTAATAAATGTACCTATATGGTTTTAAGTTCATATTTGTCAAACTTTAAAGGAATTGTACAATGAAGAATTATTTTCCCTTTTTTTAGTTTGCATATAATATAAACAAATACTTAAGATTTTTATTTAAAGTGAACTCATTCCTTTCGTAAATAAGTCAGATATTCATCTTTCTTTGTAACGATCGGTTTGATGTCTGCTTAAGCTGAATCATATATTTCGTCAGTTTGAAAAAAGCATCAAGTTTCTACCTAAGTTTCCTATATACAGGTTGTCTGCATTTGTTGTTTATTATTTGTTTATTATTTTTGATTAAATGAAAGAGAATGGATCTCATATTGATAAATGTTTTATTTAATGTCGGCAATTATGTATGGAATACAATATCAGGTAAATGTCCGCCTCGGTTAGTCTCACAAATGCGAGCCCTTTTGAGCACATCATTACATTCTCACACATTTCACGCGGTATTTCATTAATTTCATCACAAATATTTTGTTTGAATTGCGTTTTTAGTTTGTTTGCATAAACCTTTTCAGATATCCCCACAAAAAGAAGTCTGGAGCAGTCAAATCAGGAGGCCAAGAAGTAAATCAACATCACCATTCCTTGAAATAACTTGTTGAAAGAGGTCTCTCCATTGTAGTCCTGGCTTTATGCGATGTGGCACCGTCTTGTTGATACCACATATTGATCAAGCCCAAAGCATGCAGTTGTGGCGTTAAAAAAATTTCAATCATATCACAATATCGCTCCCCATTCACAGTTCCCGTAAGTAAGGTCCAATGATTCCTCCTGACCAAATTGCACATCCTAAATGGCGTAAATCGTCTTGTGGAAGAAGCTCTTGTATCAACTGAATCTTAAATGGAAACAAATGCAAATCTTGGTGCAAAATTGTGAGCAAAGTTGTTCTTTGACGACCAAGCTCCTGAGCTCGGATTCGAATTGAGGTTGATGGATTGTTTTGAACTCTTCCTTTACACAGCTGACCAGCCTACCAACATTCCAGGGATGAAAACGAAACTATATGCCAATGACTCCTTAACATATGCAATATCCATTTCACCAGAAATCGCAGCCCGGAGAGTTGGAAATCACATAAGAAACTTTTGGGACTACTACCTTAAATGAGGACTTAAGATAAATAGCGATAAGAGCGAGCTTTTTTGCTTCATAACCCCAACAACAGCAACAAGAGGTCGAAGAGGTTTGGCATCACGCTGTTATAATATCAGTATCAAGCTACCAGACAACACAGTGATAAGGACACAGACAAGAGCAAAATACCTTGGAGTCAATTTCACTAACCGCTTCAAATTCAACCAACACGCTTCATATATGCTTAAGAGAGCTAACTTCTTACTACATCTGTTCCATCCGCTTCTTAGGAGAAGAAAGGGACTAAGCACAAATACTAAACTTCTCATCTATAAACAGCAGATCCGTCCCGTTCTGACGTGAGCTTGTCCTATTTGCTTCAACATATCACCAACATATATGAAGAAGATCGAAGTTTTTGAAAAGAAGATATTCCGTAGCTGTACAGGTCAACACCGATACCCCATTACAAGGAAATATGTTCCAAACAAGAAGCTATGTGAAGACACCAAACTGATTCCAATAAATCAGTTCATGACACAGCTCTGCAAAAATATTTTGAGGTACTTCGAGGACCACCCCAACTTGGAAACCCAGAAACTACTCGAGCAACAACTAGAGCCCAACCATCGCTACCTCAACATTCGAGCCATCACAGACGACCGATTCGAGGATATAATGAACAATGACAGAGCCCAGTTCTACGCGAGAACCAGCAACGGGCACAACAGAGGATAAAAAATATCCCAATTTTTAAAACCAAAGCAGACAGTAATTACAAATAAGAATTTCAAATAAAGGATCACGCAAACAAAAATATGATATATGTAAGTAAAAATATGGCATTTTATAGAATCATCTGAAATACGTCGGGCCCCTGTTGCTGAGACGACATGATTTATTTTAGTTATAAGTTAGTTAAAGGCCAACTGTACATACATTTTTAACGAATGTAACAGAAATAATCTAAATATAAAAAAAAAACTTCATTTGATACCAAATTCATCTTTTAACTTGACGATTAACTTTCTTTAATAGTTTATTCGTCTTTAATGAATATGCAAGCTATTTTCGAAACGATCGGCGTTAACTGAGCATACATTTGGGTTATTTGAAAAAATGCTGGGGTGTTACCTGTGATTCTTATATATAATGAAATGGGATAGTCTCACCATTGATCTTACATCAATTTGTTTTATTTAAGACAATGAATAACATAGGAAAAAATAAATTACAAACGAAAAACCCCCCATGCTCCCTATCCACATAAAATCAGGTCTAGTGAAAAAACTGCCAAGTTTTCACCCGAAAGACCTCTAAATTTTAAAAACATATGTTTCATTTTATACCAAATTCATCCTTTAACACGATGAGTACAAAGGTCAAAAAAATCAACCAATTTAATGACCCCTCCCTACACTTTCACCAGGATTTCAAGAGGAAGACCTGTGTCTTTTTGTTATACTAATTAAGACTTAGACCACCATGGCAAAATTGTTCTCTAACTCGATGACTACACAGGGACCAAAAAGACATGCCCTATTTTGCGGTCCCCGTCAATCGCACCAGGATAAGTACTGGAAGACCTGGCGTTTTTGCAACTACTCCAACCCATCTCTTTTAACTAGAAAACTGAAATTTTCTTTAACTCGATGAGTTAAGTGTTTTGCAGCCGGCGCCCGGACTAATGACTCAAGAACAGTTACTCGCAATCACCACTTCGAACCAAATAAAGCAGACTGTAAGCTACAGTTTAATCGGGTGACTCTTCTTCAGCATGATCCTCCTTACTTTAATAATGAAAAGACGTGAACGCAAAGTCTCAACACATGTAATTGAGCTCCGTGAGATTCCAAGAGATTCTCAAATTCAGACTTCCAGGTGTAAACCATCTTGGCCCGGCATAATGTACGATATGTATAAATATTAACATAAAATGACAAGTTCAGCAATAAATGTATATTTCTTACGACAGCACAACAAGACGAGGTGTCAACTGCGGTGCCGTGACATTTAGCCATGCGTCATGTGTTTCATATGTGTTACGTTTCTTTTTGGTTTAAAGAACTTTTGCATAAACCCAATCTTACACCTACTCTAAATCCTAGTGAGCCCAAGCAGGGGGTTGCATGGGGCAGCATGTCCCCCCATACGAACGTCATATTCGATCATATGGCTATTTGACGCTTTATGATGGCTTCAACAAGACGAGGTGTCAACTGCGGTGCCGTGACATTTAGCCATGCGTCATGTGTTTCATATGTGTTACGTTTCTTTTTGGTTTAAACAACTTTTGCATAAACCCAATCTTACACCTACTCTAAATCCTAGTGAGCCCAAGCAGGGGGTTGCATGGGGCAGCATGTCCCCTCATACGAACGTCATATTCGATCATATGGCTATTTGACGCTTTTAAAAAGTGTCATAAGACCATATGGCAAAAGGTCGCAGTTTAAATATGGCCTTATGACACTTTCAAATTGCGTCATATGACCATATTTCGAAATATGGCCATATGACACATGGCCATATGACACGGTCAACTGCACCCAGAGGTAGTTTCAGCACTTTTATATTAATTGTTGGTTATAAAAGAGAGAAAATAAATAAAGAATGGTTGAATACGATTCTGAACGTTAATACGAAAAGTTGTTTTTAGTTTTTATTTTAACATTGAGTTTTTACTATTATTATCCCCCCATCAGTGGTAAGGTTTAATAGTAACAATCAGCCTGACTTTGTCAAAAACAAATCAAGCCCAAGTACGAACTAGAACAGAAAAAGCAAAAAATTTTAAAATAATTTCCCCTTTCCTATATCCCTTGGGTATAGAATGCCATTCTTACACAAAAATTAATTTCATTAAAATTAACAAAAAAGTTTTTTGTCTCATCCTGCCTTAAATTCAAAAGACTAACCTATACATTGCCGCAAAGTATCAAGAAGATTCAAAAGTAACAAAACTTTTAGCAACTATTCTCGAATTAATTCCCGAAATATGCTTCTCTATTCATTCGGTAAATTTTCCTTCATTCTTGCTAGAGAGTGTCCTCCGGGGTCTCTTTGTGTATGAAGATCCCCCTTCTGCGCCCCAGCAAAATTTTATTTAAAAAATGCCCTTCCGGTAAATTTATGGCTATCGAAGTACTTTCCGCCAAATATACGCTTAATTTGCGAGAAACAAACAAATAAACAATTTTACTAATTTGGCGGCTCTGCGATGCGGCAAACTTTCAAGAAAACCAAGAACTTTTCCGTGAAGAAACTGCCCACCCTTTCCAGCTAGCTACTAGTTATGTATGCCTTCACTGAAGCATACCAAATGTTGCCAATAAACGAGGACCAGTTATTTTGCTGGTGGTATACTTCTTCAGGAATGTCGCCAACTATGACAGGTTGCTCAGCGGGCGACAGGGAGTGGATTGTGGAAGCTGAACGCCAAATGTAAGTAAGGTGCTGAGGGAGAAAATAACTTAATTTATTATTTGGCAGTGATCCCCTTCTTTTAAAGTATACACGAAATGGCGCAACGCATCCGCGAAGTTCCGTTATGGATATTAGGAGATGATGATGGCAGCAATGGTGGCTTTCCTGAAAATACACTGAGTGGTGTTGGCGTTGGGCGCCATATGCCAGTCTAACCGAACGACGACAAGGACAAAGTTATGTTTTGCATAAAGTTCGTTGGTGTTGGGGCAAATTGTTTAACAAAACATTTTTCGACAGGTGAAACGCACTTTCGTTGGTTTTACTATGTAGGTAGGTATTTGTTTTTTGTTTTTGTATTTTTAGGGCTCTGTTGTCGTTATGTTGGTAACGGTAAGATGACAAACTCTTGCCTGCTATAGAAAACAGGACATTTTGTTTTCCTTTAGGACCGACATCTGTTTGTGTTTTTCATGAATTCTGTTGTGGCAGCTATCACAGAGAAAAGTTGTATAAGAAGAAGGTTGCATAGGCAAAAGGGTTGGAGCTAATACCTCTTCAATATACTGAGACGAGGAGACTGGGTATATGCCAAAACAATTTGCCAGTTTTTGGATAAATTTGCATTTACATACAACTTTGGCTTTATGGTTGTTGTCAGAAATTATGAGAAGGGCTACGTGGAGGTGGAAAGGTGGGGAGTATTGTTTAAAAAGTTTTTAAGTAAATTGAAAAAAATATGTCTAATGTGTAAAACATTAACCCGGATGGAAGGGAAATACTTAAAAAAAAAAACAGAGAATTTGAAAGGGTATAGTTGTTTTTAAATTTTGGGACCGTGATACTTGTTTAATTAATATTTGTTCACAATTTTTGCAAAGTTTACTTAGATTGCTTTAAAACGTTTTACTTTATGGAATGGTAATAGTAGGGGATGCGTCCATAGGAACACCTACCCCAACGAGTCAATGGAAAATGTAGCCATAAATAAATTGCAAATTACATAAAATCTATAAAATTGACTTTTTCTTGTCTGTTTGGCGGTAAAATGGCCACTTCCGGTTGTGTTTTTTGGTGCTGGTCTACCTCATTGGGATGGGTTTATATGGCCATTGCAAGTCAAAGTTCTATTAAAGAATGCACCCACGTTTTTCGCATTGTCAACGTAGTCAACGTAATCTATGTCAAGAACATTTTTGGAAATAACAACGTACTTAGGCTTAGATGGGCTTATACTAATTCGTTTCCTTTGCACCAGTTTGAAAGAAAGTTCACAATTTTCTATGAGTCCAAGAGCACAACCTTTTTAGTACCTGCAAATCATCATCACAACAATAATCCAGAGAAGACGATATATCATTGATGTAAGGCCCGAAAAGCAACGGGCCAAGAATAGATCCTTGTGGAACACCTCGAAGTAAGGGAACAAAGCAATAATACTTATTGTTAATAAACACAGTTTGCTTTCTGTAATGTAAATATGAAAGAAGTAAAGAAATTGCAGAAAAGGAACCTCCCAAATTTTAGGCCTTATTTCAGTTTTTCGCTTATTTCTGCAGAAGTAAACTTCGCAACCAGAACTAGGGTTCCTGCTACATGGAGTTGTTTAGACCAAGTTTAGTGAAGCCAAGTTTCAAGAAGTCTGCAAAAACTACGTTGAATTACGTCCGAAGGTACTTTAAAAGCAATGCCATTGTGGTTTTTGATTGTTATCCTGTTGGGATAACCTACCAAGCACAAAAGCCGCTAAGCGATATCGGTGTTCTTTGCTTTACTCCTCAACAAAGTCTGTCTTTTCCATGACAACTTCAATCAGCACGATTTTGCCAGGGAAATTTCTTTCCAACGATGACAACAAGACTGAATTCATATAGTCCAGTCAAAATAGACAAAAATAAGTCATAACATAGCCAAAATTCGCATAGAGCTGAAAATTGGCTGACACGTATACATCATTATAAATGAAATGTCAAAAATCCCTTTCGATCCCACATCTGCGAAAAAATGTATTCAAGGTCAAACATACGAAATGAAGGTTTTTTCCATTTTTCTCAAAAACGGTAAGTTTTATCATGAAGGTTAGAAGTTGTAGATCATACAATTTTCTACAAAAATAGCTCAGTCACTTTTTCTCTTACGACTTACCATTTGTGAGATATCGCGGTTTTAATCATTAAAAAATGCAGCCTGTAAACATCATCGGACGTTCAATATAAAAGAAAATAAGAAACTATTGGTTTGTGTTACTGACACAATGAAACTTGCATAAATTGAATGAGTATTTTAAACTAAAACACTATACTTTTTTATTTACTTTTTGAAACCTGGGAAAGCTCAAGTACAATATATTCATCCCAAAGTCTGACTGCATATCCGAAATGCCAAGCTCATATTTTATTTTTACATGCAATAACTGGCTGCGATACTACATCAGCAATTTTTAAAAGAGGTAAAATAGCAGTATCTAAATTGTTCGAAAAATGTTATGATTTAATTGATTGTCCAGAAGTATTTACAAAGATTGACACTTCTCCACACAACATCGTTACAAATGGAATTCGTTTTCTTCTTGCAATGTACGGTGCTCCAAAAAAAATTGATTCCATAGACAAATATAGATATTTAAAGTCTGTAAAATCTGCATGGAACAATAAAACAGTACAGTTGTCTTGTGTTGTAAATACCATACTCAGTTTTGACAAGTCTTTTATTTATCAAGTAGTCTGAACAACTTGTTATTTTGTGTTTTTTCATTAGTTGCTATAGTTACCTAAATTGAATTTGAATTATAGCGTAGAAACGTTTTTTTGTAGTCGATCTAGTTTGCTCGTTAAATAAACATTATTTATTTGTTTAATTAAAGTCTAGAGTTTTCTTTATTGTTGTTGTTATAAGTTCAACAGGATAACAGGAATAAGTTATATAAGGAATAACTTCAACAGGTTATGGGCCCAGTTCTACGCAGGAGAAAATATATCTGTGAATCTGCGTAATTTGTGTTTTGCAATTGAAATTTTTTGTTCGGATAATTGCTGGAGAATTTCTAGAAGAATAAATATAGCACTAAGGCGTATTTTTGCAGAATAGACAGAATGGAAAAGGAATCTTGTACAATCGAGAAATTCATTGATTCATCACAATGGATGATGTGAAAATTCCAAGTGCGTGTGAACCTTATGGCATTGGAGCTCTATGACTACGTTGATGGAACATCAATGAAACCAACAGATTTAGCTTTGTTGCCTACATGGTTTAAAAAAGATGCTAAGGCACAGAAACTAATAGTGAACTCATGTGGGTCTAAAGTTCTTATTCATTTGTGCAATTACTCAACATCAAAAGAAATGTGGGATAAGCTGCATTCTATTTACGAACAAACCAACGATTCAGCGAAACACCTTTTGGAAGAGCAGTACTACGCTTACCAGAAAAACCAAGCACACGATATCGCAACTCATATTTCAACTCTAGAAAATTTGGCACAAAAATTAAAGCTATCCGGTGTCACCATAGATGACAGCATGCTGATTACGAAGATACTGATGACTTTACCTTCGGAGTACCGACATTTTTCTACAGCATGGGATTCCACAGCAAAGGAAAATAAAACGATTACTAATTTGACGAATCGGCTGATGGTAGAAGAAAGTCGATTAGGAGTTGGCATTATGAATCTAGGCGAAGTTGGAACGAGCGAAGCGCTGCTGGCAAAACGAAATAGTGGTTCTCTAAAGAGTCAGAATCAGCAAAGTTTTAAGAAAACACATAAACCGAAGAGACCTGGCAAATGTTTTAAATGCGGATTAACTGGACACTGGAAACGCGATTGCAAAGTACAGAAACGATCTGATGGAGACAAGGTTTTTTTCAGCAACATTGCTCAATCTCTGGGTACGTCTGATGCTTGGTTCGTTGATTCAGGAGCCACTAATCATATGTGTAGACGCCGAGATTGGTTTACGACGTATTCTGAACTAGATACACCGGTTGAAGTTCTTCTTGGTGACGGAAAGCTGATGCATGCATTCGGAAGAGGAGACTTAAAAGTTTTGTCGTACAATGGGATTCAGTGGATCGAGAAAACAATTAAAAATGTTTTCTATGCACCGAAATTGTATGCGAATTTGTTCTCTTTGGCAAAGGCAATGGACAATGGTCACACAAGCTGGTCAGACAAAAATTCATTTAAACTGCTAGATGGTGAAAGTGTTGTAGCAGTGGAAGCAAGACAAGGTGGGTTGTTTCAAATGATTTTTAAAATCATTGAGCCGCCGCACGACAAATCAATGGTCGCAGTTAAGGCTGATACTCTACGCATTTGGCATGAGCGTCTAGGCCATCAAAATTTGCCTCAAGTTCGCAGTTTTTTGAAGAGAAACAACATTGATTTTGTCGACCAAAACTTTGACTGCGATGGCTGTGCATTTGGCAAACTACATCGACTCAGCTTTAGTTTGCGCCCAGATAGATCAAAAAAGTGTGGCGAAATTATCCATGCGGACGTTTGTGGACCAATGGAGGAAGATTCATTAGGAGGCTCAAGATATTTTGTACTTTTCAAAGACGATTTTTCAAAGTTTCGGTTTGTGTATTTCCTCAAAAACAAATCGGAGGTATTTGAGAAGTTTAAAATAGTTCTGAAGTTAGCTGAAAAACAATGTGGTCACCCCATTAAAATCCTACAAACAGACAATGGGTTGGAATTCGTAAATAATCGCATGAAGGTGCTACTGGAGGAAAATGGTATACATCATCGTCGATCTATTTTCATACACGCCTGAAGAAAATGGTTGTGTCGAACGTGAGAACCGTACCATTATGGAATTGGCACGGACAATGATTCACTCGAAGAAACTGGATCTTAAGCTTTGGGCGGAAGCAGTACAGACAGCAGTGTTTGTTTTAAATCAGACAGGAACCAGTACTGTAAAGGACAAGACGCCATACGAACTCTGGTATGGCATGCAAGCTCAATTTCACCATTTCCATATTTTTGGCTCAGAGGTTTACGTTCATATCCCTAAGCAAAAACGCAAGAAATTAGATGCTAAGTCAAGGAAATGTATATTTATTGGCTACGATGAAAACCAGAAAGGATTACGTGTCTTGGACAATGCAAATTGTGTGTCCGTAGTTCGTGATGTAAAGTTTTTGGCAGAGGAAACATCTACTGTCACTTTTATTGAAGAAGATGATGCGATCTGCAAGGAACCGGTAAGTGAAAATGTTTTCAGAGAAGAAAACGAACACGAGGAAGAAACGAACGAACATCTCGAGGTTCAGCAAGCAGCAAAGAAGGTTCCAAGTCAAGAAGTCAAGAAAGTGCTTCTATGGCAATGGCCTTACTGTCGATCAGCGAGGAGCCCCAGTCTTATGAAGAAGCTGTTAGTTCAAAGAAAAGCGGCGAATGGTTAAAAGCGATTGAGGAAGAGTATGATTCTCTTTTGAAAAACCGGACGTGGACATTGTTTGAAAAGCCAAAGAAACAAAAGTTCATAGACAATAAATGGGTTTTTTAAAATAAAGAAGAACTCTGATGATTCAATTGAACATTTTAAAGCACGGCTAGTTTGTCGTGGATTCAATCAGGAGTATGGCATAGACTATCTGGAAACGTTCAGTCCAGTAATTCGATTTACATCATTGCGAGCGATTTTGGCCATTGCAGCTGAGAAGGGGATGCACATGAAGCAGTTCGATGTTAAAACTGCTTTCCTAAATGGTGATCTTGACGAAGTTGTTTTTATGCAGCAACCAGTTGGTTTTAATGACGACAGTGGACATGTTTGTAGATTGCAGAAGAGTCTATATGGTTTAAAGCAAGCTTCGCGCTGTTGGAATAATAAATTCAAAGAATTCATTAGACTTTTCGGGCTAAAAACTTGCGAGTCAGATCCATGTGTGTTTGTTAACCATGAGAATGGAAAATCAGTAATTGTGGCAATTTATGTGGACGATGGGATTGTGGTTGGAAATAATAAAGCCAACGTTGAAGCAGTAATTGGACATCTTCAAAAACATTTCGATATCAAAGTGATGCCAGTGGGTTGTTTTCTGGAATTTCAAATCGATCAACAGGCCGATGGTTCCATCTTCATGCAACAAACAGCATATGCCAAGAAGATTTTGAAACGATTCCACTTCGAAGGATGCAATTCACTATCTGTTCCAGCTGATTCCAACCAAATAATGTCGAACTTTGACGAATCCGAACCGAGTGTGTTTCCATACCGACAGCTGGTTGGAAGTCTCATGTATTTGGCCATAGCAACAAGACCAGACATTGGCTATACAATTGGGTTAGTGAGTCGATATCTAGAAAAGCCGACGGTAGTTCACGAGAATGCTCTTAAACGGATACTAAAATACATTAAAGGTACAGTCAACTACGGAATTAAGTACAACACAAATGGCGATCATCAGTTGTGCGGATTCAGTGATGCAGACTATGCTGGTGACATCGACACACAAAGATCAACGTCAGGTCTAGTTTACAAGTACAATGCTGGAATTATCAGTTGGAGTAGCACTCGACAGAAATGTGTTTCTCTTTCTACAACGGAATCAGAGTACATAGCAGCATCTGAGGCAATCAAGGAGTTAGTGTGGTTACAATAATTGTTTGCAGAAATAGCACCAGGCAACATTAAAGACATTACAACATTTTACATGGACAACACAAGCGCGATTCGCTTGATAAAGAACCCTGAATTTCATCGTCGCAGCAAACACATTGATGTTAGATATCACTTCATTCGTGAAAAATTTGAGGATGGCTGTTTCAATTTGCAAAATGTATCAACCAAAGATATGATAGCAGACATCTTAACCAAGAGAGCGTTTCCAATTCTTACGGAAATTAATGGGAGTTTGCGAGAATTAATTATGATTAACAATTTTTGTGTAAAGAACTCTTTTTAAAGTAATCAAGTTTAATTTAATTTTTTTTTAAAGTTGTCAAAAAAACCGCTTAATACTATTTTTTGTTAATGCAAGACGGATTGTAGAAAGGATTGTGGCTGTCAAAAATTGGGATTATTTTGTTCACCAGTATGCATCAATTGTCAGGGTCAGACTTGCTCCAATATTGAAACAAATGCAACAGATGAAAATATTTATGATATTAATGAAGAGACAATTGATGCATCCCTTTTCTTAGAACAGCGAGCAGAAATTCTGCAAGAAGAAGAAATAATAGTTGAAGTAGAATTAGACAATTATCTAATAGAATAACATTTAGAAGAACACAACCTATTCCACTTTCATCATTAGCAATATTACCATTCTTTTAATCAATAGGATAAGATCTCATCAAACTCTCGTTATTACAGTTATACCTACTGGGGAAACCACGTGAAAAAAAATCCGCCAATTACATTACCTCATAGGTGGTGCGGAAATGTGTGCATATTATGTAAAATATGAATTTTTTAATGATTAAAACCGCGATATCTCATGAATGGTAAGTCGTAAGAGAAAAAGTGACTGAGCTATTTTTGAGGAGAATTGTATGATCTACAACTTTTGTCTAACCTATTTTCACGATAAAACTTACCGTTTTCTATAAAAATGGAAAAAACCTTAATTTCCTAAGTTTGACCTTGAATAAATTTTTTTGCAGGTGTAGGATCGAAAAAGATTTTTGACAATTCAACGTCTCAGCCAATTTTCAGCTCTTGGCTAAGTCAAATGTCTATTTTTAATGGACTAATAACTATGTATGCTGAAGAGTGAAATGAAAGCCAGATGGATCTAAGTGAATCAGGCAGTAGAAGCCACCAATGTTAAGATTATGGAGACTGCTGTCTTAGCTGCTGACAAGTGATTGTGTCGTCATAACAGGGGAAGATATAGATTCTCTGGTGCTTCTCATAGCTTAAGGTTCTTCCAAAAAGAACGTTAATTTTTCGAAGAGTTCAAAGGGTCAAAGCCGAAATGTAATATATTCATCTGACTTGTTCAAGCACGAACCACAAGATATACTTTTCCTCCGGGTTACCTTTGGGACAACTTAATGTCAATTTGACACTTTCTCGAACAATCGGACACCAGGACACCTCTTTAAAATTTATTGTTTTTTTACACTTTTTAGATACTTAGCTATCCTTTGGACACTTTTTGAAATAAACAAATATTTTGTTGGAAAGAGTATCTGAACTTCTGAACGCAACACAAAATAATCCCGAGGCAACTCCAACTCACACCTCTGACGTTGGAGAGAAAGTCTTTATCAAATTGTATGGAGGGACCATCGAAATTGACAATTTTGAAGAAATGAGATATAGCAGTTTTTTAAAGCCGTTGCAAAAGCAAAATGTCAACTTGCACGACTGCCACCAACCATAGATACTACCAAGTACCATTCGTTCAGAACTTATTTACAAGTCCAGGAAGCAAAGGACCCATAAGAAGTTGCCTTTTTCATGGGGATGGAAGCTTACCAAACAAGGTGGTTTAATATTATATTTTCATTCTTAAACCCAGCCAGATGATACCTTATTGCTATTAAAAGCATAGAATGCACGTGTGTTAGTTAATTTATTTTTTTACAGGTGTGGTTCCGATCACCACAAAAAAGACGATCCCCCAGAGCAGCTGCTCAAGATAATCACCTGGTATGCTCTTTAGCATGCAAGCACTGCTTGGGCTCAGCATGCGAAAACTACCCTCAGCCTGAAGGTAGTTTTCGAGGAATTTGACATTGACGAAGAGACTAATGAACCCACTGACTTCGCCTTTTTTCCTGAGTGTCATGAGGACATGTCCAACTATGACGACGAAGAAGATGAGGAAGGCCTGCAGCCCCCAAGCACTAACCACTAATCCATGGACACTCTATTATTGTTACTATTTATATTATTACTATTTGAATTACTATTTACTATTTAAAGTTTTTTGATCCACTTTCATTGAGGTTCATGTATGTTATGTAGGAAATTTTATGCTCTCCAAGCTTATCATGCAATGTTTTCCACAAAATGTGCTCAGTTTAAAAGATATAAGCAAAAAACTGAAACAAATCTGAAAACTGGGGGGTTTTCGACCTCTCCCCTCCTAAGTTAGCACAGTCTCTTTGAGGTCGATAAAGTAGGATAGTATTCCTCATGTACCCTCAAACAACCCATTTAAGTTCCATTAACTTTGGAATACTTTCCAGCAAAAAGTACATAAATGCTGGACTATTTGCCATAAAATCGTTTCTAAGACTTTTGAGAAGAATGGTTAAATGGATACCGGTCTCTGATTTAACTGCCAACTGCCATAAAATACTGTGCAATCAACGCAGCGGAATTTAAAAGTTAAATTATTTCTGAGAGGTTCATAAAAAGGAACTTCAGGTTGCGATGACACAGCGGAAAAATGTTCACGCAATTTTACGAAAATTTGGTTTAATATATATTGCTGCCAGGAAAATTTAAATCTCTGTTGCAAACAAGAATTCAAAAACCCCAGAGATTGGGAAAAGCTGTCGATGTCCTTTGATGACAATGAAAGATTTATTCCAAAAATTATGTCTCATCATTGTATATACCTATGCCAAAAGTTACCTACATTAGGTGATACCATATTAGGTGATTGCATATTTTTTTCCTGAACTAAATCATTAACAAAAAGCATTTAACAGCCCATTACCAAAGCCTTCAAATTACCTTTTTAATGTACAAGAATTAAAACAAACGAATCCTTTCACTTAAACATACAAACTACTTTGTCATATAAAACTCGAAAATGTTGTCTGTAGCTTAAAATTTTGTATTTCATTAAAAATGACAGCAAACAAAACATCTCGTCATGAAATGTGATTGGTGTCCCCGAAAATGTTTTCCCCGGTTTCCACCGAGCTATTTTGTATATCCCGGTCGCTCGGAGTTTCGCAATCCAGGCAATATCGAAGAACTACACAGCCGAACGCATCAGATTATGCCGAAGTTTTTTGATGGCGTCGAACTAGGATTCCGCAACAGTTTGGCCCCGGAAAAGACAATTGAACTCAACTGGATTCTTAGTCATGCTAGGCCTTCTGGCTTTCGTATTGGGGGAATATACTGCACACGACATCATGACGATATTTTGGTAAGGATGGTTTATCAGACTTAAGCAAAGCATACCAAATATGTTTTCGATTTTCAGGAAACCCCAATGATTCATGCAGACATAAACCCGAGCTCCTTGTCATCGAATGTTGGCATCGTATACTATCCTTGGCAGAACCTCCGCCTTGGGGCAGCACTTCAGAAATCAAAAGCACTCTTTAAAAAAACCTTCTCGGCAGAGCTTTACAGTCCAAGCACCACGTACACAACAAATCTGTACAATCCCTCCAAGGACCGAGGACGATGCACTGTTTCGGCTCTGCGTAGCGTCACAAACCATTTGGCCTTGGGTGCTGAGCTGTTAGTCGAATGGAATGAACCAAAACTCATGAAGGCCGATATGGCTTTGGCAATGAGGTAGATTTGTCTAATAGAGATTTGCATAAACATTGAACCTTTGAATGTACCCCTCACATTGACGATATAGGTACGCACGGCATCGGTATTCATCGGCATTGACTGTCTCACGACAGGGATTCGATGTGAGTTACTGGCAGCGAGTCCACAAGTCCATTCAAATGGGCAGCTCATTGGCATTCAACAGGAACACCCGCAAGGCTATTGCTACCGTGTGCTATCAGTGGGAGTTTCAGGACACCACTGTTCGTGGCATGGTCGATTCAGATATGTCTGTTGGTTTTATGTACTACAGGTGGGTTTTTAGGGTGGGTGGCTTGACCTTCAGTGGTTTTTATTGATTTTATTTGGAATTATGAACTTTTTTTAAGGGCATTGTCACACGTTCCCTGTGGATTCGGCTTGAGCCTGCTGTTATGTGTCCCGACTAATCGGTTTACCTTTGGCATTAAAATGGATTGGGATCCAAATTTAAAATGCGGCTAGCTCTTGTGGAAAGCTGGTTATATCGAGAGAAAATACATTTTGTTTTATTTTGTTTTTACAAATTTAAAGTTCAGTTTTAATAATGTTTTGATGGAAAAAGAGTTTAATGGATCATCAAAATCAACAGTAGCAACTGATGGATACAAAGTTTATATATGAACGCAATCATTCATCGCCCTCAAATATATTCAAGTCATATTCAGACTTTGAATTTTGTATAATAATCAAGGAATGTGATTGAATTTAGCCATGTCATTCGTGGGAAAAACATTTGGTTTTTATGAAGTAAAATGACTATGGCAGGTAAGTTAAGAAATTAGTTCTGATGAAAGGAATAGTTGATTGAATCTTAAATAAACTTTAGCTCGCTCAAAGGTTCCCTACAGCTTGTGGCCTTTCAAAACCAACAACAAACACCGGCCTAAACAAAAGCTTTCTACGAAACAATTTGCCCGCAATCAATCACATTGAATTCCCTTTATAGAAATGTTAAATACATACATACATATTCCTTCCTACTGTTTGTTCCGTTGACAAACTAATTATTTAGCATTCCAACACCAATTTGACATTTTGACACAAAGGCATGCTTGCTGTTTCACTTAAGCCTTTCCCCATGTACCCTGTACCTGGTACATTGTCAATTTATTAATTCTAACAAATTAATTAGTTTGACGTGAGCTTGGCATTACAGCACGTTTGTAGTGGCAAACATTCTGTAATTAGTCTGTCATACCCGTAAGTCGTATGGGTATAGCTAACTACTTTGATAAGTCCTTGCAAGTTTACCTAAATTCCACCGCAGGATGCCAAAATGCCACCCTTGAGACAAAGCAGGACCATCACCACAAATTCGCAATGTCCGCCAACTTAAATTAATCAGTTTTGATCAGAATGCATATTAATTAAGGATAATGTACGAGTGGGCTAAGGAAGGAATTATACTCAAGCGTTTCAGTATAAATTGACATCATTGGGTATGGAATGCGATGAAGAAAATATGATAGAAACCACTTAATACATATTAAAAAAAAAAAAAAAAAACTTAACGACCAAAATCGTTTAAACCGTTTTCAGCTGATGTAATGTTGTAATATACTTGAAGATTTATGTAAGTTAGCTGAAAAATTAAAAACACCAAAGCAGTCGAAGATAAGATTCCTGATAATTTTGTTTATGCTATATCTACCTTTTAAAGAATTCTCTTCAATAAAATCTCTCCGAAAGCCGACATTACTTCTTCAAATAAAAATCCGTCATTTTTCCTATTGTTGAAAAAATGATTTCTTGACGCTCCCGAAAATTGTAGTATTTTCATTATTTAATATGGGAAGTAAAGTAGGAAAGTACTTTCAGAAAGCAAAAAGTTTTCTGAAAGTGAAACTTTTATAGTGTGACGACTTGAAAAACACTTCCCTAAAAACGTTTTCTGAAAGCGATTTGCTTTCCAGAAAACGCTTTCACAAGAGAGACTTTCGGTGAATAGTTCATGAAAGCGTTTTCAAGAAAGCAAATCATTTTCTGAAAACGCTTTTGGCTTTCAGAAAATGTTTTTGAAAATTGTTTGCCTTCTTCAAAATGAACGTAACTTTTTCACTCTAAATGGGTCCTCTGTCCCACAGACATTGAAGATAAACCGCGCATGTGAATAGGAGCGATTTCAAGCAAACGTGTCAAAAATGCGGTTCGGCATTTGGTGTTTCGGTGAACGATGCTTTTTTTAAAGCCGGGGTATTAACAACTTCCGGCAATATATTATTTCTTTCTTTGGGCTACACAATAATAGTGAATTTGTTTCCAATTTATTTGCTTCCACTGCCGTACTCAATTTGCAGTTCGTAAAAATTTTGATTCAATGTTGACATAAATAAATTTGTAATCGGTATTGATCAGAGCCATTAAAACCACGCTTAATGATCCAAATCTGTCATGAGTGTTGCGTGATACTGTTTTTTCGCATCCAAATTAACCTACCATTAGCGGCATTCGCTTTAATAGTCTAACGAAGCGAAAAGTACATTCATAAATTTTGCTTTTTGGAAAGTAAAAAGTCGCTTTCAGAAAGTATTTTCATTTCATAGTGTAACTGCTTCCTGAAAGTACTTTGAAGAAAATTTTAAAATAGGAATTTTCGAAGCGCTTTCTGAAAATACTTTCCTTTAATTGTGTAACGACACCTATATTCTGTAAAGAAAAGCTTGACAAAGGATGGAACGAAATATTATTTTACCAGATACAGATACACACATATAAAAGAAGATTCCACAAATTTCCAAAATTTCTTAAAAGGCATCAAAAAATGTTGTTTCATCTCGGCTGTTCTTCTTTCATCCAACATGGCAATTATCTTCATGATAACGTCTCCTCAAAGACAAACGACAATTCACTGGTATAAATAATTTGTTACTTTCATTTTGGACTTTTTGGAACCGTAAACCATTTTTAAAGGCATGTTGAGAAATTGTGTTTTGATCTCCCCCCTTAATTTTTTCGATTATTTCGTTGCAATCGATGTCTGAATGTTTTTCAATATTAAGCCAATTTTCCGATAAACTGTTTAACTGATACGTTTTAGGTTCGTTATGGATTACTGCTAAAATAATCGGCGTGTTGCATAACTTTTCATTTCAATAGATAGATAGATGATATTAAAGTCGAAATCTAGCAATCTTGTCGCAGAAAGCCCATGCTCAACAGAAGCCAAATATTTGTTCAAAAATTTGTTCAGTTCATTGTTTTGATCAACGGGACTTTCTTCAATTTTCTGTTTTAACATATTAGATGATTACATCCCAAACTTCTTTTGCTGTATAGCATTGTACCAAGCTTATCTAGCTAAATTAAAACATCACGGTAATAAGATATTCTTGTTCAATGATATGAACAGTTATTTCAGTTTTGAGATTTTGCGCCTGCAGCAATTTTGGATGCATCTGCCATGATTGACAAAGGAGCGTCATTATATGGATGTGCTTTGGGAACAAAACGTCTATAGAAATTAAGCATGTCCACAAAACTTCGGTTGATGGTTTCTTGTAGGAGATAATGGCTACAACTTTAGATGGCAATGGTTGGATACCTCCTTCGCTGACAAGGTAACCCAAAAACACTTACAGATGACGACTGGAATGTGCATTTGGAAGGATTTATGGTAAGCCCATATTCTCAAAAACGCTAGAATGCAGTCTGAGATGTCCTCGATGCTCTTCAACTGAGTATGAGTTTGATGCTATAAGGAAGTTATCAATGTATGAGAAACAGAATTCCAGGCCTCTTGTTACTTCGTGGACAAATCGTTGAAAGGTTTGTGCAGCACATACCAAAAGTCATCATTATGAACTCAAACAGCCCAAAAGGAGTTATTATAGCTGTTTTTGGGACGTCTTCTGGTTCCACAGGGATTTGATGCGGTATGCACGAATCAGTTCTATGACGCTGTGTTTGTTTTAGTGATATTTTCATATTCTTTCAATAAATAGTAAACAAAAGATGATAAAAGGCCAGGAAAAGTTTCTGCGAAGATCAAGGTTGAGTGACATCAATCGTTTTCCATAAGTTGGAATTTCAGTGCCATTCGCTGCATAAAGAAAACGGTTGGATTGGCTGTTCCGTTTGTCTATATTAGTAGGTGGAATGACTGAAATTGTGGCTCCAGTATCTATGTATAAGAAAATATTTGTTTGAAGATTTCTCATTGACGCTTAGAAATTGTTTCAGTCTCTTCTGTTCCTATTCTTGGAACGCTAACAGAAGTCAAGTGTTCAGGCCATTATATTTTTCTGTGACAGGAGGGCTGGTAACAACATCTCGGACTTCGGTCAGCACATCCGCTTCTAGGTTTCCAAACAAAGTGTAATTGGAAGTTATTTCACTGGTATGGAACTGAGCCTCAAGCTGGAGGAACCACAGGTCGGGACTCCGCTTCCAAAATGGTGGGACTCTAATAGCAACCTTGGCAATTACTCCTTCTGCGACTTTTTCTTCTGGGTCAGGCATTGTGTTGGTGTAAGATGTCGTTTGTCGTGAAAGTTAATAATGGCACATTACCGTTGGTCTGGGGATAGCTCCTTAACTGTGTGTAAATGAGATTTCTTAGGCACGGGAGATACCTTGTTAACTGTGTGTGAATGTGAAGTCTTAGGCACCTTACCGTGTGTCGGGGGATACATACCTTGTTGATTGTGATAATGTGGTATCTTGTGATACCTGTTCAAGTGTTTAAACTCGGGGCCACCAATGTGGAATCCTGAGGGAAAGTTTAAACAAAACGAGATGCTTACGTTTAAACTTTCAAATCAGAACTGATTTTTATTTTATTTTGATATCATCGTGTCCCGTGGCTTAGTGGTTAGTGTGTCGGACTGCTAAGCGAAAGAACCTGGGTTCAAATCCAGCTCACAGCCACCTTTTTTTCTGGGGTACTGCCTCTTGCAAGAGTAAAATTTGTCTCGAAAAAGTGCATCTCATGTAGCCTTTATTTATTTTTTTTTGTTGAATTTTTTTTTATTTTTCTTCTTGAAAACGTTTTTTTGTTAAGGTTATTCGTATTCCACTTCTGATAATAGGTTGATTCTGGCTAACTTCTTTCCTAGTTCAAATATTAATAATATCCAGAAGCACAGATTTTCCTATTTATATCACAACTTTCAGGCCCTTCGAGAAAATATTGGGGCCCGGGAGTAATCATGTACGCCCGGCCTTTTTAATCTTTATATATATAAAAGAAAGTCGTGTTAGTTACTCCACTTATAACTCAAGAACGGCTGAACCGATTTAGCCGAAAATTGGCAAGGAGGTAGTTTAGAGCCAGGAGAAGGACATAGGATACTTTTCATTCCGTTCGACAGCATTCCCGTGTGACTTGACATGAAACGTCAGTCACTATAAAACGTGGTATAACAAAAAAGAATCAGACTTGGAATAACAAAACGCAAATGACAGCTATGTAATTGACGTATAATGACAGATATGTAATGACGTATGGATGACAATTTGATATTTGTAAGAAATCAATAATAAAACTATTTCTATTAAATAAATAATTAACAATTATAATGTAATGATAGTGCCGTTGCCCATTCGTAAAAAGTGAAGTGAACTATAAAACTCGGTATGGTTGAAAATTTTAGTTTTTAGGTGAAGTGAAGTTTAATTAATAATGCCGCGACCAAGACGATCGAATCTTTCCCGACAAAGCCGTGATGCAAGAAGAATACGAAATACTGCAAATGAAAGGACTGAAGAAGAACAAGAAATTGCACGTAAACAGCGCCGCGATAGTATGGCTCGACTTCGTGCTTCTCAATCAGAGCGAACAACAGAGGTCAACAAATAGATAATTTGCGACGCAGAATCTTATATATATAAAAGAAAGTCGTGTTAGTTACACTATTTATAACTCAATAACGGCTGAACCGATTTGGCTGAAAATTGGTGAGGAGGTAGCTTACCAGGAGACGGATATAGGATATTTTTCATCCCGTTCGAATTGGAATTATTCATGTTATAAAAAATGACAACAACTGTCAATTCCAACTGTAAATCACGAAAGTATATTTTTTTTATATTATCTCTGATTTGTTTTTCAAAAAAAGTAAATTAATAAAAGCTACCGGTGGTATTATTTTGTTTCGTGCGAGTACTATTAATAAAAATGCCAAGGGGTAGATCTTTCTCAAAAAACAGATAATGCAATGCAATGCAATTAGGAATCATAATATTGCAGGTCAAGGTGGGTATTTTTTGACTAAATGTCAACTAAAAGTCAACTAAAAGTCAACTAACTTTAATGGCCAATCGACCAATCAGAGGCGCGTTGACTGACAATTTTGATTCATAATTTTATTTTGCGTAAACAAATATCTGCTTCTATATGTATGTATGTAGACTTTTGCTTAAAATCTGATTTCCCAGCTAATTCCGATTCTAAGCAATGTACCGAATATGCGAGATGCGATTAAAAAGTTTGGAAAAGGTGCGCTCAACTTCTTCCAAGTCAATCGACAATTCAAATGGAGGATGTTTTTTTTATGACAACAACTGGAATAAGGGGCTATTATGGTCATTGAAAATAACATAGACATGGAAATCCAAACTGACTGTACTGTACCGCACATAGATTTTAACACGGTGGCACTAACAAGCGAGCAACGTCTCCAAATTATAAAAAATGTCTATCGAAATTCTTAAGGAGCTGTCGCGCCAATAAATTTATTTATTTTATTTATTTATTGCATTGACACATCCAACAATGGTCACACTTTCGGCGTGCTCGTTTGAAATTTGATGCACTCTCTTTGAACCTTTTAGAGCTATGACTTTTTGTTGGTGGTGGAGTGAAATTCTGCAGCTTTTCTCGTCCATGTTGTAAATGCACTCTGGTCTTTGTTGGATGTTCAGATTTTCCATCAGGATCCTGATTTTTTCGAAGTGATCATTGACAATAAACCTGTTTAGTTTTTGGGCCCTAGCTGGATTGATCATCTGAGCCTTGCGTACGGATAATTTCGGGTGACGTCTCATAAATAACCGCAGCCACTTTCTCCCAGCACCATTTTCCGAATTGCAAGACTTATTCGGAATATTGTTTAAGTTACAAAAGACGGCCGCTTGGTATCTAAGCATTTTTGGCGTGAGTGACATGCCAACCTGAGAGAGCCTCACGATCCTTTGGCACAGATCAGTTTCTGGTTCGGCTGTGAGTGTTGAAGAACGTCCCAGTTTCTTTTTAGTAGAACCACTGCAGATGTGGTTCCTCAAAGTCCTGCGTGGAATGTTGAAGCGCTTGGAAGCTTCTCGCTGTGTCAAACCGCGTTCCACAGCTTTCAAAGCATTATTCATTTCAGCTTCTGTCCAATTAACAGATCTCTTCTTGGAAACTGTTGACATTTTGTCTGAAACATATTAAAAATGCAAATTACAAGGCAAATTAAAAACAAAGTTAGCGTGTGCCTAATAAGGCCCATCCAATATTTTTTTGGGCCTTATTAGGAACATGCAAGAGTTTTAAACAACAAATTATTCAAAACTAACTATTAAATATATTTTATTAAAAAAATTTATTATTAACACAAAATATTATATATTATACGACAAAAATAGGAAATGTGTACTTACTTGGTTAGAAGTCGTTAAAAAAGAACACAAAACACACCACTTTTTCATAATTTCGTAGGTCTTCAAAACTTGACGAACTTCAATCAACTGCAGGTCCCGCCATGAATTGCGCAGCTGGCTTTTTTGCTTTGTATGTGTTGTTGCAGACATTGTTTACATATGCAAAGCAAAAAAAGTCCCATTTTTTGTTCTTTTCTGTGTTTTCTGAAAAGTGGGCCTTATTGGGAACCGGGCCTTGTTTGGCCCCCCTACCTTACTTCATTTTTTGGGGTGTAGTTTCATAAACAAGAATACGGTTTTATTTCATTGTGCAAAAAATACCCCATCTTTGGGGCCTTATTTCATTTTTGTTTTTGGGGCCCTTTTGTCTGGGGCCTTATTTCGCACCGCCCTTCTCATCTATTACATTTATATACGATTTTTCTAAACACACAAATTCCCTCCAGATTTTTAAATTTTTTTTCATATAGAATTAATAAATAAATCCTAACATTAAATTATTAACCTTATACACAATCATATGATTAACAATACTAAGCATTGGTCCAAATAAACAACTAATCTCATTTTGGTAAATATAAAAAAGAAATAATATAATTTTAATATATTATTACAACACATTCACATTATTTATTGAAAACATGCATTAATTTCATCAATTCAAAATAGCCGATGCAATTTTCACCGAGCTGAAAATGCCTTAATTGCTCGACAAAACGATTCAAATCAAATAAATATATTTACTCAATTGTATTTTAAATTGCAAAACAATTTAACAAACCCTCCCCTCCCTCTTCGAACAGCTCCAAATGCTGTTCAGCCATTTGACTCTAATTTGAATCATTAAATTTTTGCAGAATTCCCACACCAAAATGAATTAAATCCAAAAACGAATAATAAAAATCTCAGCACTTACAAATTAAACATGGCAGCACCACCATGTTTGCAAAACAATTTATTTGCAGTTGTTGCCGTTGCCGTTGCACAAACGAAACAACTTTGTAACATGGACAACAGTAAACTACCGCCATTCGCCATTCCATGAGTACGCACCAAAATGATTAATGAGACAGAAGAAACGCATTCAAATTCGACAGGAACAAAAGGCAATAATTGTACTGACACGCCCACTTTCATCAACCCCTCGAGACTGCAATTCAAACGGATTAAAATATTTGGAAATGTGCTACCCCCTGGCGAAGCAGGGGTTTTTACTTCAATTGAACATTTAATAGGAAATAATCAGTGGCGAACAACGATGACAGCCGGGCATGGCCGATGGTACTATGCCTCGGGCTGAGGCCGGCGGGCGGCGCGCGGTTAGGCTTTAAGTGTGGGACTGTCCTCTGGAATAAACAGACGCGATGGATTTTAACGGGTTTAATTTTTTTCCGCCGTAGACTGGGCTACGCACTTTCATCGAGCAAATTTAAATTCCTGATGCGTTAATAATTGTCTCAGTGCAATTCATGGTATGTCCGGTGTTGGGTTTCGGTGCAGCCAGGCAACATGTCGGTACATTTGTACGGCATTCGAGTCAGCAAGCGGCTAAAATTTATCGGTTTGTTTGAGGCATTTTTTGTGATTCAAGCCAATGCGCTACCGGAAACGGGCCATTTTAATTGAAAATAATTTTCACCTAAATACGCTCAATTAAATTCAAAGGATTGGTGTCGGGGGTGGCGGATGTAGGTATACGGTGTTTTATTAGAATCGAGTTAAATAGTCCGAACTTTTTTGTTTGGGGATGGGTTTTTGTACTCCTGTTAGTTGAGGGAGATGGTTTGTATTGTTCGTCCTCATTTGAGGACCAAAAAACCGCAACGAATTTTACGTTTGTGTGCTTGTGGTTACCACATATTTTGTTGGTTAATCATAGGACATAGACTTTGTATGGACACATCGATTAAAACATATTTTGATTTGTGATGGAGGGTATGGTGGATAGTTTACATTGTTACTTTCGATGTTTCATGGAATTAGTTGGTTATTACGAGTTTATTCCAAACTAATGAATCAATTTGTTTGAGCCCAAGTGGGATGTTGTTCTAAAACCCGATGTATCTATGAAATTGTATGGCAAAGGAGCATTGTCCTTGCTTTGAGGTGGATAAAAGCCACCGGGTATTGGGTGCTGCAAATCTACAATGTGGTATGTGTTTTCTCTTAATTGGCGTGATGTTTGTGCGGTAAAACAGGTGACAGGCTAACCGTGATATCGTGATATGTAAATAAGACCAATATGCATTATAAAAGGCTAACAGAAGACAATTAGGGTTTCTTATTTTATAATACTTATGGTTGAGGTTGAGTTTTGCTAAAAGGATAAATAAAAAGAAATGACTGAATTAACAGTCATACAGATAAGCGGGATTCATTTTTTTGTACCTACCTACATCCAAATTGAATCAATCAGATTGAAATCATCCAAAACATTCGTCCTGGTTTATAAATGACTCTTTCTAAAAAAATTAGTTAGGGTTGGATATCTTTCATCGTTCATCCTTATACTTAAGAAAAACAATTCTGACTTTCGGTGATTGCTCAAATGTGAACATCCAAAGTGGCAAATGTAAATGAGCCTATATCTCAGTGTTATTTTGTTAATCTGTTTCTTTTTTTTTTTTTTTTGATAAATAAAAGTACATACTTTTTCCTAAAATAGAATAACGGCAAACTCTAAGATTTGTTGCTTATATCTTTTCAGTCGTTTCTCTGATTGTCATAAAGCTTAGTTTAAGATCATAGATTTCACCACCTCTGATATGTTCCACCTCACATAGACTAGAGTTGTCCAACATTGAATTGGTTGCTGCTTTTGCCTCAAGGCTTAAGTTAGGCTATTGTGTCTTTCAAAAAAGCAATTGACAATTAGGCCGAAAAATTCCATTATGTTACCACAAAACCTTTTTTTTTAGAATAGATTATTTTTATTACATTCGTTAAAATGTATGTACAATTAGCCTTAAATTAATTTATAACTAAAACAAATCATGTCGGCTCAACAACAGAGGCCGACGGCGACGTACGTCAGATGACTCTATACAATGGGGTTTCGGTATAGACCTGTACAGCTGCGGAATATCTTCTTTACAAAAACTTCTATCTTCTTCATAAATGTTGGTAATATGATGAACCAAATAGGACAAGCGTACGTCAGAACTGGACGGATTAGCTGTTTATAGATGAGGAGCTTAGTATTTGTGCTTAGCCCGTTTCTTAGGAGAAGAAACGGTGGACCAGATGTGAAGTTGGCTCTCTTCAGTATAAATGAAGCGTGCTTGTTGAGTTTGAAGCGGTTAGTGAAATTCACTCCGAGGTATTTTGTTGTTGTCTTTGTCCATATCAATGTGTTGTCTGGTAGCTTGATACTGAAATTATCACAGCGTGATGCGAAACCTCTTCGACCTCTTGTTGCAGTTGTTGGAGTTCTGAAGCAGATCAGCTCTCTCTTATCGCTATTTATCTTTAGTCCTCATTTAAGGTAGTAGTCCCACAAGTTTCTTATGTGATCTTCAACTCTCCTGGCTGCGATTTCTGGTGAAATGAATGTTGCATATTTTAAGGAGTCATCAGCATATAGTTTCGTTTTCGTCCCTGGGATGTTGGTAGGCTGGTCAGCTGAATAAAGGTTGAAAACTATGGGGCCCAATTTGGAACCTTGTGGAACTCCAGCGCTGATTGTCTTTCTTAGTGAATATTTTCTGTTTACCTGTACATAAAAGGATCTATGGGTTAGAAATTTTTTTATTAATCTTACCAAGTGATCAGGTAGTCCTAGACTTGACAGTTTGAATATTAGTCCTACCACAAAAACTATAGAAAGAATTCCCTTTTATTGTTAAACCACCCACAAAGCAAAAATTAAATTGACCATCCAATACTGCGCTTTCTGAGAAATGTTCAAGTTTAAGAAAACGTCAAACGTCATCGAAATCCAATCTTCTTCTAATGTCTTGCAGAAACGTTATATAAAACATTTGAGCATGATTTTTGAAGTTCTGTACATCTGTATCGAAACAACACTTTAAATCGTCGGCAGTGTAATAAGCACAATAAAACAACAAGAAATACCCTCCTGCTGCTCTCTTAGATATTGAAGAAGCTTTCAATGACATACAAAATGCTGCGATATTATTCGTAGTAACGAACTTCAGTGTGTATAACACCATTTTCAGGTCCTTTCCCGTTTACTTCTTCTGGGTTATCGTATTTAACGAGATTTCAATAGGACTTAGATATAGTGAAATGAAAGTAGTAGTAGACTGAGTTCTGCTAGCGACAGGAAAATTCCTCTCCAGAGTGAAAAACAGAAAGCGCCTTATCAATTGTTTCTGTATCTTGTCAATTGTATAATTGCCCTCGGAACCGATCGGACGTGTTTTTGGTTTGCTCCCTTAATTTCATTTTCTGCAATTTTCATTTTTGCACAATCCGAAAAAAACGAATTGTTTTTCTTGCCCATTTCTCGCGCTTCACGACACAATCTAGTACTTACCGAATTTTTCAATTTGCCCTTTTTCCCTCTCACAATCGATAAGAATTTTGTTGAAAATAAGTTAAGTCTACTACGTGAAGAATTTTCACTTGGGCCAGATAATATCCCGGAAATTCTTTTAAAAAAATGTTCCCAAACAAAAATAACGTTAAGAAATATCGCCCCATTGCCAAACTCTCCTACATCCCCAAAATATTTGAATACCTCATATACAAACTAATAAGTTTTCGTTGTAAGTCGCTTATATCCCCTAGACAACATGGCTTCCTCAAATGTAGATCCACTAACCTAATTGAATTTGTTTCCTTTGGGCTCTCAGCACTAGAAGCAGGGATGAAAGTAGATGTTATCTTCATTGACTTTATTAAAGCCTTTGACAAAATGTCTCATAGTCTTATACTCTTCAAACTTAAGGCTGTTGGCCTTGCACAAATCTCTTTAAAATGGATATCTTCTTACCTCAGCAATCGTTCCTATAGTGTGCGTTTCAGGAATGAACTTTCCAATCCATTTCTCGCCACTTCAGGTGTCCCTCAAGGAAGTCACTTAGGCCCTCTCCTTTTCATCCTTACCATTATCGAATTTATAATAAAGCATTCCAATATTTCATTTTATGCTGACGATACTAAGTTTTTCAAAACCATATCTTCAGTAAATGATTCAAAACTTATTCAATTAGATCTTGTTCGCTTTTCAATTTGGTGTAGCAATAATTGCCTGCAACTGAATGTGGAAAAATGCCAATCGACAACTTTTTCAAGTAAACGCATAATTTTACCTACCCGTAAATATTTTCTCTTCAATAAATCCATTCCAATTGTTAATTCGATCCGAGATTTCGGTATTTTATGTGATCGTGAGCTTAGTTTCCGATGAAATAACACAGAAGGCTAATTCAACTCTAGGTTTCGTAAAACGAGGGTCCAAAGAATTCTGCAACCCTTATGTGACTCGTTGCCTATATATAACATTCGTTAGACCTTTAGACCTTTCCTTGAATATACTTCTCAAGTTTGGCGACCATACCACCACGTTCACATTTCGAGAACAGAAGGCATTCAAAAACGATTACTTCTTCGCGGAATTCAATGGCAAGATCCTTTTATTCTACCTCCATATCATGCCCGTCTCCAGCTTATTAATCTGAAAACTCTAGAAGAACGAAGATTGGCTGCCGATATTCGTTTTATTCACCGACTTTTTTCTGGTTCCGTTGACTGCCCTTCATTATATAATTATCTTTTCTTCAACAATAACCCCCGCAATCTCAAAAATCCTAGACTTTTCTATATACCCTCCCATCTTACCGCCTATGGCTCCAATGAACCTCTTACACGTATGCTGCGGAGTGTAAATTCGATTGCTGAATATTTTGACTTAAATATTAGTTCACCGAATCTAAAGTTACGCCTCCATAACTGTCCCAAACCTTACCATTTAGATTTAATTACTCTTTACTTAATCTTCAGTTAGTTTTAGTTTTGTAGCTTGAAATAAGCCAAATAAATGGGAGTGCTGCCCCCACCAAAATTAAATTAAATTAAATTAAAATTAAAGAGATGCGGGTTTGCGGTTAATCCGCAGAAGACGGAGAAGGGAAATCACCAGTTTTCAATACACCTTCATCGCTTCACCTGCTTCATAGAATACAAAATCGAGCGTTAAGATTGATAGGAAATAGAACTGCCGCTGAAACAATTGCCCCTCTCGAACACCGTCGCAATGTTTCATGTCTTTCCTTATTTTATCGTTTCTTTTACAAAAAATGTTCACTCGAAGTAGCCAGTTGCATTCCTCCCCTTAAAAGTTTCTCCCGTAATACTCGTCTCGCAAGGAATGCTCATCAGTTCACCCTTGAGCCTAATTTCGGACGTACCGTGAAATATAGGGATTCTTTTTTTAGCCGAACGACACGAATCTGGAATAGTTTACCCGGCGGGATTTTCCCTTGCCATTTTGATCTGCAAACATTCAAAACCAATGTTAATCGGCACCTCCTATCTCTCCCCTCCCTATCTTCGTAATGCCCGCGCAGTGTGTTCTACATTAAAAGGGAAACACATAATCCCTTGTGCGCGCGTTAATTATAAAAAAAAAAAAAAAAAAGTTTACCCGGCGGGATTTTCCCTTGCCATTTTGATCTGCAAACATTCAAAACCAATGTTAATCGACACCTCCTATCTCTCCCCTCCCTATCTTCCTAATGCACGCGGCAGTGTGTTACACTAAAAGGGAAACAAATAGTACCTTGCGCGCGCGTTAATTATAAAAAAAAACACCTTCAATACAAGGTTTTCCGCAGGCACATCAAAAACAACCAAATATCATGTTCTATAGTTCTTGGCAACACCGAGAAAACTTAACTAGAATCTCAACATCAAAGAAGAAGGCAATGATAGCATTATATGCCTCTATTAGAATAATTTTGAAGATAAGGGGCATAGTCCCAAAATTATCTTGGCGTTTATAAGACCGACCTTGACATATGGCATTTTTAGCGTAGTGCCAAAAAAAATAAATATATTGATGCGATAGCTCCTTAAGGAGCCAAGGCCTAGTGACTTATACACTCAACCATTCCTGTGTGCGAGTTGTTAATCTGCAAGAATAGAAGGGACCTACAATTTACCACCGGGTCCGAACTGCTGCATGAGATGCACTTTCACAAATTTTCACTCTTGGAGATTTTGTCAGTTCTTCGCAAGAGGCAGTGACCCGGAAAAGAAGGTGGTTATGGGCGGGACTCGATTACTCGAACCCATAGGCTCTTCGCTTAGCAGTCCGACACACTAGCCACTAAGCCACGGGGCACTACTATAGTAGTGGTAAGCGAGATAAAAAAAAACTTTCAATGTAAAAATTTGTAAAAGGATCTGCAGCAAAAGTTGCCCTTCGCCTATTCGGTTAAGTATTTTGGGAAATGTGTGTCAAGTAGCAAATTGAGTGATTCTTCACTAGAATTACTCCAAAAGCCTTTAAAGGCTATTAAGGAGCTTGACATTTGGCATAACTGGATTTGCTGAGAGGCTTTTCCTTAGTTCAGGTGCTTCACAACTGTATTCCAATATAGCACAGAAGATTTTCAATGAACATCTTGTACTTTTTTTTAACGATTTTGTATAAGACTTCGGGGGAACCTTATACCAATCTCAATCTGTTGTTTATTTAGGTCGGTTTTCTGCAATTTTTCCTAAGCGCTTCTTACACCCCAGGGTTTTTCTTTATAAGAAAACATGAACTATTCTTTGAACTGTTTAAAATAAGTTTAAGATTTTGGATTTTTTTGTCAAATCGAGTTTCTCTGGCCAGTCATTCTTTGGATCTCTGGTCGGAGAATAAATACCTCAGAAACTAACCACTTCGTGGCCATTTGATGAACAATGTTCTTCATGTCGGCAAGGTAGGGTACTTGCAAGTATTACATAAAGAATTAAATATAAAAGAGATTCAATTCTGCCATTGTTGTTGGTACTTCCCCTAACGATATATTCGACGTTGGCATGGCAACCGACGAAAACGCGAATTCTTTGCCGTCAGCTTTAGCGATTTTATTTCTTAGGGTTTCAATATGAGTTTTGTCGACATTATCCAGTACGTCCCTTCCTTGGCTTGTTATCTCTTGTTATATCTCTTTAGCTCAAAAACAGGAAGTAAATGTCCATTATTGCTACTGTATCGTTTTTGAGCTGCTCTTTACAAGCTGCGAAAGCAGTTTCCCGTTCAGGTGTCTAATTGAATAAGTCGGAACCTTTGACAGTAGAACCTTGAAGACACTCATGCAAGGGAGCCTGGTAAGCTGTTGCGTTTCTCTGAAATTTGCGATAAAAATTAATTATACCAAGGAACTCACGCAATTGTTTGATGGTATTTGTACGGTTAAAGTTAACGATGGCTTCTATCCTTTCCGGAGAAGGGCGGATTCCTTCCATGGGCTGGTTGATCGACGGGCCATACCAAGCTTCAGCATCCTCTCCAATTCTTGCTTGGCGATGGCAAGACGATCAGGAGCAAGGCGGCGTAGCTTACTAGATAGTGGTGGACCTGGTGTAGTTGTGATGTTGTGCTGAGTTGCATGCTTTGTTTGTTTGCATATCCCGTCGGGCGTGATGATGTTGTGAAACTCCGCTAATATGTGCACCCATGACGAAGTATTTGGTAGTAGCTTGATACATGCAACATCTTTGACCAAACATGTGACAAAGGAAACCGAAAGTCCGTTTGTTGAATCCAATAGGCGGTTATTATTCAAGTTTGGAAGTAACCCAAAATAGGCGAGGAAGTCGGCACCCAAGATGGGTTTCTCAATGTCCGCAACAACAAAACGCCACGTAAAATCTCATCGTAGGCCAAAATCAGGGGTTATAAAGTGCAGCCAAAAGCCTTTATAGGCGAACCATTTGCTGCGTTAAGACTGTAACCAATTTTTGCCCCATGACCTTTGGTGAATTTCTTTGGGTAGACACAGAGATCAGCGCCAGTGTCCACGAGAAAGTGGACTTTGGTAGCGCTATCGAAAACGAAGAGGCGGTGTGAGTTGAGTGTCGAGTCGTATACCGCCGTTAGCGACTCCCTGTCCCGTTTTTCGAAAAATTGCATGGATTGCGATACCTTTTAGCGAGTTCTTCCCATGTGGCGTGATACCAGCAAAGATCGTTAGATGACATTGGTTGAGAATGGGATCGTGAACGGGATCTAGGACGGCTGGGCAGTGGGCACACGTGAACGTTCATGTATCGTATTCTTAAAAGCACTTATCAGCTTGTTCATTACTGCTTCGAGTTTTGAAAGTCGAGGTTCAAAAGGAGTAACATCACCATTGTTATTATTACTGATTGCTGCTGGTAATTCGAAGATGAAATCTCCATTATGTAATCTGCAAGCGTCGCTTGTTTTTCCAACGGTGTATCTTGCTGATTAGAGGTTTCACTTGTATTATATTAAAATACCTGCGCTCTTTTTATAGCAAGCCATTTCAAAAGTTCCAATGAAATTTCCAAAATAAATGTCAACATGTGGCTTATAGTTGAATTCACACGCATGCACATCAGCTAACTCCTTCTGATTCCCACACCACACTTCCAGGACGTACTCAACATTAAACTACTTAAGGTTCTCCCATTCTCCACACCCGGAAGGCAAAGATGGTATTAAATTACAATTATACTATTCAGAAAGTTTTGTTGCGTAAGTGTTAATTGTAATCTTCAGCATTCGCACCTATTTAATTCAACCCAGTAACTCCCCAGCCCCTCCTGGGTAGGATCCCGTATGAAATTTGATAACCTCAAACAGCACTCTAGTATGCGACGCTTTCTGGCTGATGAGAAAATCATCCTCTGCCTTTATGGGAAACCCGACTCTTGTCGATAGTTAAGGGTAGATATCCTCATTTAATATCGCTAACATCTCCAATAGTGTAGTGCGTTCATAAAATCTGTCAACTCCACCACCAGTATATAAAAAGGGTTTAAAAGCTTCATTATGTACATACATACTTTTTTTAAATTTTGTAGTAATTATATGTTTAATGGAAATGATGGGGTGCAGAGTGGTGACACAGAAAGGAAAGGGTGAATATATTTAACGATGAACTTTCTGATAGTTGTCACCTATTTTAAGTTCATTATTTAATTAGTGTTGGGGTTGTAGACGAAGTTGGAGCGAAGGATAATTGTAGAGGAATTAATTATTTTAACGGTGCGGTGCCAATGTGTGCAGGATAAATACATATTCGTTGATAATGTTAGTAGAAGATGTCGAGGCTTGTGCCTGCTTATGTTGTATATTCTATAAAATTTAATATGAAAGCTTAGGGTTCACAAAATTGATATGTTCTAATATACCGGAAAAAGTTTCAGCAAGCTGGAAAAGCCTGCAATGTTCATATTCGAAAAACCAAATTTTTACATGAGTACAAAATTCGGCAAAAAATACTGCAATGTCCCAAAGGCAGTAAAAAAATTTGGTCATTTGTAAAAAAAGTAAAGAATTCGTCATCATCAGTTCCTACGCTCGTCTTCAACGATACTCCTGCTGTCAGTTCTCAAGAAAAAGCAGATCTGCTTGCTGCCCAATTCGCGTCAAATTCAACACTGGCCGCAGGTATCATAACTCCTCCTGTACTCGAGAGCGTAAATGATTTTATGGGACCAATCTTCTATCTCACTCGTTCAGTCGCAAGAGTATTGAAAGATCTCAACATAAATAAATCCGCTGGCCCAGATTGTATCCCCGCTATTGTCCTGAAGAGGTGTTCTTCAACGCTGGCAAAACCTTTGCGTAAGCTTTTCCATCGGTCCTATCCCTCTGGACTCTTTCCGAGTGCATGGAAAACAGCATTTTTCCAGCCTATCACCAAAAAAGGCGAATCTTCTGCACCCTCAAACTACCGACCAATTGCACTAACGTCCCTTCTTTCTAAGGTCATGGAAACGCTGATTAATTTTCAGCTTAAGAAATATCTCGAAGAACGAAAGCTTCTTAATGACCGGCAGTACGGCTTTCGTAGCAACAGGTCCACTGGTGATTTGATGGTATATCTCACCGAAAAGTGGAACCAATCTCTCCATTGTTTTGGGGAAAGCAAAATTATTGCACTTGATAGTTCTAATGCATTTGATAGAGTTTGGCATCAAGCCCTTTTATCGAAAATGCGTGCATTTGGACTCGATGAATCTCTTCTTCGTTGGATTAGTAACTACCTTTCGAACCGCTCAATTCAAGTTGTATTGGACGGTTTCAAATCTGATATTCACAAAATAAATGCTGGTGTGCCCCAGGGCTCTGTTTTGTCTCCGACTCTTTTCCTTATATTTATCAATGACTTATTATCTGAAACAACTAATCCAATCAATTGTTTTGCGGACGACAGTACTCTCAGCTTTTCATATTCGTTTCCAGATTCACATCCATGTTCTTCGGATGTTGAACTGCAACGGCAGCGTATGATAAGTTCATTAAATTCTGATCTTGACAGCATTGTACAATGGGGAATAAGAAATCGCGTAGAATTTAATGCTTCTAAAACTCAATGTTGTCTTTTGTCGTTAAAGCAAAACATACCTCCAATGCCACTATCCATGAGCGGCACTTGAATTGAAGAAACAGAACACCTCTCAGTTCTCGGTATGTGCATTACAGACCACCTTCTGTGGAATGACAACATATTTGACATCGCAAAGAATGCTGCGAGGTGTTTAGGTTTCCTTCGAAGATTCAAGAAGTTCTTCACCCCGTCTGATCTGGCTACAGTATATAAAGCATATATTCGACCGAAACTCGAGTATAATTCCCATATTTGGGCAGGTGCTCCTATAACCCACTTGAGTTTTCTAGATAGAATTCAAAAAAGAGCTTTGAAAATGATAGGCGACCGAACAATAACAGAAACGTTTACATCTCTTGAGCACCGCCGAAATGCTTCGTGCCTTTCGTTATTTTATCGTTATTTTTATAAACAATGCTCTAGCGAAATAGCCAGCTGCATTCCTCCCCTGAAACGATTCAAGCGTAATACTCGAACTGCTAGGAATGCCCATCAGTTTACCCTGGAGCCTAACTTCGGACGTACTGTTAAGTATAGAGATTCTTTCTTTAGTCGTACCACACGCATGTGGAATGCTTTGCCAGGCTCTGTTTTTTCCTCCCATTTTGATATGCAGAACTTTAAAACTAATGTGCATCGGTATCTCCTCTTTTATCCCTCCTCATTTCCCTAATGCTCGTGCGGTGTTTAAACATTTTAAGGGTACACACAAACCTCTTTCGCGCGTGTAAATTATAAAAAAAAAATAAAAAAAAAATATCTTTTGTCCCCACGTTTTTACTTACGGTTTTGCTTTACATATATGTATGTGTAAATAACTTTTACAAAAGTCAAGATTTTACTTTTTTCCAAATACTGTAGAAGGAAAATGCTACATTGAGATAGCTTTTTTTTGCAACGCTTATTCCAATGTATAGGAATTCTTAACGACGCGATTTATTTTTAGTAAATAATTACTTCTGGATATTTTAGTATTGCATTTGCACTGCATCGAATTTTTTTAGTGCTAAGAGCAAAAAATGATTGAAATCCTATACCGTCAATGTTCTCAAACACACAAGCCTATTCTGGGCATTTTTTTAATGGAACAGTGTTTTCCAAATAGAAAAAATAGGACGACTGGGTCGTACGTACTTGTTCCTATGTGTAATTTTCCACATTTGAAGGCTTAACTTTGAAAGAAACAAGGAACATTTACATAAAAAATTAACATGTCATTCATTATTGTTTTATTTACAGGAGTCCAAATCTTGACAGTAATTCGACTTGTAACGAGTTTGATGCACTGTCTGATTCCATCTCGAAAATTGTTTCCCTTTGTCCTTGCACTGAAATCGTTATTGCGGGCGATTTCAATGTACACAATTCCAATTGGCTCCGCTATTCTGGTCAGACAACACCCGAAGGAAGGTATGTCGAGCTCTTTGCCGGGTTACATCACCTTACCCAACTGATCGATGTGCCAACGCGTATACCGGATGTTGCTGGGCAAGCCGCCCATACTCTTGACTTGTTTCTTACTTCTCACCCTGATAAATATACCATTAGTGTAACTTCTCCATTTGGCACTTCAGACCATTGTGTCATTTCAGCTAATTTCTCATCCTCCACCCATCCAGTTAAAGAAAAACTTCCCACCAGGATCGTTTGGCAATACGAGAAAGCCAACTGGTACGGCCTGAATATCTTGTTCCGAAACTTTAACTGGTCACTATGCTTCCTCGATAGTGACATTGATGCCAGTGCTGAAATGATCACAAATGTGATTCTTCTAGGGATGCGTGCTTTTATTCCTAACAGGGTAAAAAGCATCAAGCCTAAAGAAAAGTCCTGGTTTAGTTCTGAGTGTAAAGAAGCTATCAGGCTCAAAGAAGTAAGTTTCCGATCCTACAAAGCCAACCCTACAGAGAAAAATCGGAAAAAGCACAAGCAAGCAAGGAACTCATGCAACTCCGTTATTGAAAGAACCAAATTTTTGCATGACCAAAAATTACGGCAAAAAATTCTGCAGTGTCCCAAAGGCAGTAAAAATTTTTGGTCATTTGTAAAAAATATAAAAAACTCCTCGACATCTTCGGTTCCAACGCTCATCGACAATAACAAACCAATTGTTTACTCTTCAGAGAAGGCAAACTTGCTCGCCGCCCATTTCGCTGCCAGCTCCACGCTGCCTCAAAGCAACGTTGCCCCTCCTATACTTGAGAATGTAAATTTTTCCATGGGACAGATTTTTTTCCGCACTCGCACAGTAGCAAGAGTTCTCAAAGATCTCGATATACACAAATCCGCTGGCCCGGATGGTATACCCCCGATTCTTCTGAAGAGGTGTTCTTCCACACTGGCAAAGCCACTGCGTAGACTTTCCATCGCTCCTTACTCTTCTGCAATTTCTCCTAGAAGATGGAAAACAGCATTTGTCCAGCCTGTCCCTAAGAAAGGTGACCCATCCTCGCCCTCCTCCTACCGACCCATAGCACTGACATCCCTTCTTTCTAAGGTCATGGAAACACTGATTAACCGTCAGCTTAAGGAATATCTCGAAGATCGTAAGCTTCTCCATGACCGTCAGTATGGCTTCCGCAGCAACCGTTCCACTGGTGATCTGATGGCATATCTCACCGAACAATGGAACAAATCTTTACATCGCTTTGGTGAAAGTAAAATTATTGCTCTTGATATCTCCAAGGCATTTGATAGAGTTTGGCATGAAGCTCTCTTATCGAAAATGCGTGCTTTTGGGATCGATAATACTCTTGTTCGTTGGATTAGAAGCTATCTTCTGGACCGTTCAATACAAGTTGTATTGGACGGATTCAAGTCTGATTCCCATAAAATAAATGCTGGTGTGCCCCAGGGCTCTGTTCTATCTCCGACTCTTTTCCTCATTTTTATAAATGATCTTCTGTCTGTTACTTCTAATCCACTTAACTGTTTTGCTGACGACTCTACCCTCAGCTTTTCATATTCGTTCGATAATTCACGTCCTTCGCCTTCGGACGTACAATTGCAAAGGTGCCGTATGTCAAGCTCATTAAACTCCGATTTATACAGCATTGTCAAATGGGGTAATAGGAATCGTGTGGAGTTTAATGCTTCGAAAACTCAATGCTGTCTTCTGTCGTTAAAGCTTAACATTAAAGCTTCACAAACATCGCTTCACCTGCTTGATAGAATACAAAATCGAGCGTTAAGATTGATAGGAAATAGAACTGCCGCTGAAACAATTGCCCCTCTCGAACACCGACGCAATGTTTCATGCCTTTCCTTATTTTATCGTTTCTTTTATAAAAAATGTTCACTCGAGGTAGCCAGCTGCATTCCTCCCCTTAAAAGTTTCGCCCGTAATACTCGTCTTGCTAGGAATGCCCATCAGTTCACCCTTGAGCCCAATTTCGGACGTACCGTGAAATATAGGGATTCTTTTTTAGCCGTACAACACGACTTTGGAATGGTTTACCCGGCGAGATTTTCCCTTGCCATTTCAATTTGCAAACATTCAAAACCAATGTTAATCGACACCTCCTATCTCTCCCCTCCCTATCTTCCTAATGCCCGCGCAGTGTGTTACATTAAAAGGGAAACAAATAGTCCCTTGTGCGCGCGTTAATTATATACGGGAAAAAATTCTGCAATGTCCAAAACGTAGTAAACATTTTTGGTCATATGTAAAAAAAAAAAATATTAAAAACTCCTCCTCTTACCGAGCCATATGACTTATGTCGCTTCTTTCTAAGGTCATGGAAACGCTGATTAATGGTCAGCTTGAGAAATATCTCGAAGACCGAAGGTTTCTCCAGGACCGTCAGTATATGTTTCACAGTAATAGTTCCACTGCGGTGATCTGATGGCATATTTCACTGAACAGTGGAACAAATCTCTAGATCGTTTTGGTGAAACTGAGATTATTGCGTTTGATATTTCCATGGCATTTGATAGAGTTTGGAATGAAGTTCGAAAATCCATGCATCGATGATACTCTTGTTTGTTGGATTAGAAGCTATCTTCTGGACCGTTCAATACAAGTTGTATTGGACAGTTTAAAGTCTGATTCCCACAAAATAAATGCCGATGTGCCCCAGGGCTCCGTTCTGTCTCCGACTCTTTTCCTCATTTTTATCAATGATCCTCTGTCTGTTACTTCTAATCCACTTAACTGTTTTTCTGACGCCTCTTCCCTCAGCTTTTCATATTCCATTGTCCATGAATGGCACTTGCATCGAAGAAACCGATGTTAAGATTGATACGAAATTGAACCGTCTCTGCCGCTTTTGATCACTGACGCATGTTCCATGTCTTTTCTTATTTTATCGTTTCAAAAGCAAAAGCATACCACGTTCCAAAACTATTGAGGAAGAAAGACAGGCGTAGAACTCCCGAATCAAACATATGCAACGACGTATTTTGTTTGTCTCATGGAACAATCCCTAAAACCAGGATGACTGCCGTCTTTTCCTGAGGCCAAACCTACGAGCTGAAGTGGTGCAGCAGATAAAGATGTTTGCCTGATAACCCCAAGGTCATCAGTTTGATACTCAGGTTGGTTATAAATTTTACTCCTGAAGTAAGTTTAGAATCACCTAATTCTCGATCTTTTGTGCTAAAATTTTTTTTAATACTTACATACATAAATCTAGCATCCAAAATTGTAGATTCTTGTAAAGATTTATAGCCCAATAATTTCAAATACTTGATTTTTAATCATTAACTTATCATCACTCTCACTATGTATCTTAAAATTGAAGCCGAAACTCCTAACCGCTCATCACGTATTTTACTCGAGAAACATATAGGACACATTTTTTAAAATAAATTAACTAAAACTTTATAAATTGCTTGCAAAGTGACAGAACGGATGTACATATGTACATTGTACAATCTACGATGGAGGTATATTTGTTTTTTTTTTTTTACAATTACGCCATACATTGTGTTGTTGCGTACTTCTACTCTAAAACATATGGCATATTTTGTTTCCGAGGCTAACACAGGCAAAGCCGTGGGCACAGCTAGTCAATAATAATATTGATGCCCCGAATTTACTGGCAATATTGGTTTGTATTATCCAGAACCACCACACTTTCGAAAACTTTATAGTTAACGTATGTTGCTCAGCACAGACCCGACTATGGTCTATGTTCCCTTATGGACCCCAAAACGGCGAGGCCATCTTTAGATAGGCAGAGCGGTTGACCCAATGATGTTAAGTAGCTATCGGATCACTGAAAGTGTCCATAAAAGAAAACAAAACACAGTGTCTATCCTGTGTCGGGTCTAACTATGAATCAATCAATAAAAGAAATATGATTTCCATTGAAGTTCCTCGTGGTTTAGGGGTTAATGTGTCGGACTCCTATGCCAACAGGACATTTTTTACCGAGATATTGCCTCTTGCGAAGAAATGACAATTCCTCTAAGAGTAAAATTTGTCTCGAAAAAGTGCATCCCTTGTTCGGTCTCGCTTCTGCAAATTAACAACATTTGGCTAGGCTTTGGCTCTTTAGGAGCTGTCGCGCCAATAAATGTATACCGTTCTTATAAAATCCCATTTGCCTTAAGTACATACATAATTAGGGCATCCTGTGGTCCCATGTCGATTGAATATTGTATAAAAGGAATCATTTAAGTTTTTAGAATTCTCAAGTTTTCTATAATGACTAATGGGAACTCCTTGCAGTGCTAGTGCCTCCATAAGATCATTATAGAAAAAGCAAGCTTAAAATTCAAGTTCTCCTTCTTCAACAACAATATTCAAAGTTACGTGTAGAATAACTGAAAACAGATTCGCTTTATTTTAAATTGGAATTCTTGGAAGTACCTCCATAACCATACCTATACCTACTAAAGATGAAAACCAGTATAAGGGTTTATTAGAAGAAGCAATTTGATGCAGGAGAACAAGGGCGTAGCTAAAAGAACTAGAACTCTCGAAACTGAGTGTTCCTCCTTTATTATAGATACAATTGTGTACAAGAAAAGAACATAATGGTAGGTTGGCCGGGTCCTTGTTTGTTCAGAAACAAACACAGAAACACAAAAGGACTCAACAGCCTGTGAGTGATGGAAGAATAAACGTCTACTGCAAACAAATTGACTGCGAAATTGACAAACAAATAAATGAAGTGCAAAGGCAAACTGGTGCCGCGCGCTCCTAGGTTTTTCAACCTACAGCGCGAGAAGATGGTAAAAAGCATGATTCTCCTGCACAAGAAAATTGGATGCAAATTGCAGGAAATATTTGTTTTTCTATTTCAATTTTCTTTTCGCAATTGAAATAAGTTTTTTTTCATCTCTTGAAAATAACGATGGTTGAACACGAGCACGATTTGCAAAAGTAGGTTGAACGAAAAGGTGTGCAAATTGTCATTATATCTTTTACCAAGGCTGGGTTCGCCTTACCTTTTTCAACTCTGCAACACTGCTGCCAATGAATTTGTTTCTGTTGTACTGGAACGTACTGTGTTTACTGGTAAATTGGATTTTTGTTTGTTCCTTTGACAAATATACATAGGTTTATATGTACCTACCTACGTAATATTGTTTGTTGATTTCAATTCACTTGGCTCAACTGGTTGTAAAGATTGATTTAAGGTTTTCAAGGATTAAACTTCATATAAGACGGGTTAGAATGGTTTCGGCTGGTGCCAGCAAAAATATGATTGATAAAGGTTTTTACTTGCGATTTATAGGGACTATAAGGCAAGTTATGCATTCGTAAAAAAAATCTAACAATCAAACATGACATTACGATGATAGAGAAGTCAAAAAAAGTGGGTCCGGAAATTCCGTCCGTCTGTCTGTCTGTCTCTCTGTCCGTATCGATATCTACAGCCTAAACGGTTGGGCCGATTTGATTCAAACTTGGTATATAGTATTTTTAGAGTACTCTACCCGACTGTTTTTCGAATTGGCATTCTAGCTCCAAAACTAACAGTACCTGCCATATAGCTTTTAATAGAAAACTTATTTTTCTCGAAAACGCTCCTACAATTTAAGTAAAACTTTCTGAATCGTGTTTTCTATGCAAAATCTATCTTTAAATTTTAATGGATTTTTCACAAAAAGTTTTATAACGGTACCTCCCATATGACCGGTTTTTTTAAATCAGACTTTCTCGTTAACTAATTGACGGATTTTGATGAAATTTTCAAAATATATAGTGTTTTATGATTTAAAAAATATTGTTTATTAAAATTTTCAAAAACATTTTTTTTTAATTTTTAATTTAATATAATAATTTAAAAATATTTTGTTTTTTGAATGTTTTGAAAACGGATATATAGATTTTTTTTTAAATTTTTCTCCTAGTATAAACTATAGATTTCTTTAAATTGACATACTCGAAAAAAATTTAAAATATGTTTTCGAAAAGTTTTTCAAAAAAAACGTTTTTTTTTTTTGAAAAAAACTGGTCGAACGATTTTGAAATGAAAAATTCATAAAATAGAAAACAGCAAAAGAAATAAGATGGTTTACAACATTTTTTCCAAAAAACGTTATGAATAGTGTTTTTTGATTTCATAATATTTTTTCCCAAAATTTTATTTCATATTGCTCTGCTAAGCCCTAGCCATTAGTCAAATAAAAAAAGGTGACAACCTACATACATACCTACGTATTTTAAAGCATTTTATCATCATAAAAGCACACAGAATAAATAAGGAAGCCTATTTTTAACACACAAAAACAACTAACAAATAAAAAAAACTATTCGATTACTATTGAATGCAAAAATTTCAATAGAGAAAACAAAAGTTTACACCTACCTATAAATAAACAAAACCACTGTGTTAACTTTTAATATTGTCTCTATACCCACTCGGTTAACAGTAGTTGGAATGTGTATCTTAATTTTAGTACCCACCTTCCTTCCAACCTTATTATATGCAGAGGTAACTAATATCCTCAGTAAATTCCATTAATACCTACCCACACTATACGTTTATCGATCCATCAAACATAATTAAGCTATTTTAATTAATTTTATTTCAAAAAGTAAATTATTCTTAGTGGGACCTATATAGGTACCTATACCTAGCATTATTGCCCTACTGCTGATTCCCATGATTTTTTATGCCAGTTGTTCAAATTTTTCCATACCAAAATGAAAATTAAACTGAAAAAAGCCCTTTATATCTTTCTATTACAAATTATATTATAAATGATCAGTAAACAACAAGTGGAAAGATAATACACTAAAAAACTACAAAAGCTAACAATCCTATATATTTATGTGTTTATCCCTTTATCGTGACGCATGTTCGTTCGAGCTTCAAACCACAACGATTCTAAAGAAGTTGCACACGTCAAAAAAAAACATTAAAATTATATCTTTGTCAAAAAGACGCCTGCACCTAAAAAGGATTAGCACACAGGAGCGAGTACGTGCGACCTAGTCGTGCCTTTTATTTTTTTAAGATTTTAGCTTGCTGGAACATTACTTCAAGGTAGTGACTTTTTTAAGCGTTGTTGCCATTTTAGATTTAATATGGAAATATGAATTCCAAATTAAGTGAATCTATATTTATTTATAGAAAAACGTTTTAGTTGAGGGAGGGAAATGAATATGGCGAAAATGACTGAATACTTGTGCTGTCCACCTTGCACACAGTTCAATTTCGAACATTAATTTGGTTCTTCCCAAGTGCTTAAACGAAATATCTTGGATCTATGACCAATACCGAAAGATGCTGTGACGATGATATCAAGCATCGCGTAAGTGTATGGTCCAAGATATTGTGGGGAGATTCTTCCATCTTCTGTGATCGAAAAATGCCTCATAACTTAAAAGGCAGTATCTACACCGCACTTGCTAACATACGGTTCACAATTTTGAACAATGTGCAAGACATATGAGAGATAATTGACGGTAGCTGAAAAGAAGTTGCTCAGCATATCAAGAGACGTAACCAAGCTGAAAATCCGAGGAAGCCTCAAAATAAAGAAAACCATTTTGGGCGAAATACAACATTAAAAAATTAGCTGGTACAGTCATGTACCAAGAAGATGGGATCACACCTTAGTCCTGAAAACCAACCATTTTACATTTTACTACTATTTGTACATTAACCATTGTATATATAAACAGCACCGAACGTAAAGCAAATTTGTTTCAATTGTTGCATGATCACAGTTTAGATGTCTTTTTGGCTAGCGAAACCAAACAAACTGACTCATAACAATTACAATATCGTAGGAAGGGTCCGGTCCAACTCCACTTGTGGGGGCGGGGTCGCATTCTTTTTACGAAAAGGTATTACTCATAAGGTCATGAAGAAGATAAAAGCTTGCATCATATGTATTCCTCTCCAACATGGGAAGCGAAAATGTATGTGATCGCAGTGTACGCACCAGAAGCACCTCAACCTGAAAATTTTGTAACAGAGTTTGAAAAACAGAATTTTGCCAGTAACTCAAAAATGTTTCTCTATCATCGTAATGTCATGTTTGATTGTTATCTCAACATTTTTAATCTGCACGAATGCATAACTTGTATTATAACGGGTCTGCCAAATAACTTCTTTTTTTTTTGAAAATGCTTCGAGTGTAGCTTCGGCTGTGTGGCACGTAGCGCCGCCGTCCTGTTGAAACCAAATGTTGCCAATATCCTCCTCTTCAATTTTTGTGAACAAAAATTCGTTCAACATGGCCCAATAATGATCGCCATTGACTGTAACGGCCGCCACTCCTTGCTAATTTTCGAAAAATGGCCCAAAATCCGCACCAAACAGTGACTCGTTTTGGGTGTATCGGCTTTTCAATGTATGCGTGCGGGTTTTCTGTGCCCAAATGCGACAATTTTGCTTGTTTACATACCCGCCAAGATCAAAATGAGCTTCCTCTGAAAAGATGATTTTTTTTGGCAAAATCGGCATCGATCGCAGGCAGTAATGTCGCAATATTTCCCAGCGTTGTTCTAGCGTATACACAACCATATTCGTTCAGCGGAAGGATAAAAAAAAAGACATGAGCTAAGTGTAACCATTCACGAAATAAGCACTAGTTGAAAAAAAACGTTAGATGGCGGACCCTTTAGTACCCATAATCGCAAGTAAAAACAATTTAAACGTTACTTTACTAGTTCATAATTTTGTTGTTTAATTTGAGTCCATTATACATTTTTATTATTATTATAATGAAATTGATATTAATATTACTCATTAGAAGTGTATATCAATTTATTTGAATGGAGCTACTGTACAGTTAAAAAGCTACACTACAAAAAAGATATTATATCTTAAGTGTATGCTTATCATGAATGAAGAAAAACTAAAACTAAAAACAAAATTAAATTAAAAATATGAGTTTGCGGTACTTTAAAAATGCACAACAAAACTGCTTTCAAGTAACCACTTTTGAGAAAAGACAATTCTGTAATAACAAAACGTCATAACTTCATCCCTTTTTTTCAAAATCCTGAGAGACCATCCGGATCATGTATAACTTCAAGGAAATTCAAATTGAATTTGCTTTAAAACAACCCTTCCGGCTGTAGAAGCAAACAATCTATCTGTAACCGCCCCCAGTAAAGTGCATTCATAAATTTCGTTTGTTCTATTTATTACCTGCCAATTTGATTATGGCCCTCCTAGACCTAAGCTGTTTCAGAAAAAAACCGGCAAAAAGGTTGTAACGACATCTCTAAAATCACGCTGCATCCGGCACGAATAACATCAGAAGGGCGGTAGAGAAACAACAAAGACCTCGTTGATTGCTACCAATTGCGTTTAAACGTGTTCCGTACGTTGATATAACCCCTATGGATACATGGATGGATAGTCAGCGAGTGTACCAAAGAACTCAGAGGCCAAGCATTCCCAAAGGATTCCAAATTTCTACCCGTTTTATGCTTTTTTTTTAATGTTTCTGGCCTCCTCGTAAATTCAGCCATTACATACATAACTAATACACTCTCGAAAACGACCAAATTTTATCGTACCTGGAAAATATATGCGGATGCAAACTAAAGATAAGCTCAGAGAGTGGAATCAGTAATCAAATTAGGAAACGGAAGCGCATTCATGACTCTGTTCTTCCTAGCTTTGAATAGGAATCAGCAGATTGCGGAGGCCAATGGTTGGATTTTGGAATGGCTTGAGATTACTCTAGAAAATGAATGACTACACACATCACCTACTTCCAACACTGGGAAATGATTCAAAAACCATAGGGATGCAAAAAACCGTTTGATTCGACTACTCTCTTTTTGATTCAGCAAAACGGTGAAACAAGTGAAGCAAATTTAAATGCAAATTTTTTTTTGATTTGTGAGGGTTGCTGTAATGATGTGGAGTGGGTTTGGTTTTATGATGAGATTTTTGCGCTTCACCCTATAATCAAGGGTAAATCGAAAAAAAAGTCGGAAAATATAAATACTCCAGATTCAGTCGGTGCTATGTGGTTTACTATGCCATTTCTAGGGATTTGAATGATGAGTGCTATAAACGTAAATGATTCATTTGATGGGTGTGTGATTTTTTAAGCTAAGAATTCCTCCAGAAAAAGAAAAAGATACTTTCCTAATGGATTGTAAATTATATGCGATAATGAGATGGTTCTGGGGTATCAAGTACAAAGAGAGTGTTTTTTTTTATTATTATTGCCTTTCGGATATATTGATGAGAGTCGATTGGTAAATCGACTGAATAACGTTTTATTTGATTGATGAAATAGAAGGAAAGCAATTTTGGATAGGTACAAGGATTCAGTAATAACCATTTCCTCATGATATATTTCATAATTGTATATAAGTATTATTTTGACAATCATTCAAATCTTCTTAATGCGGCCCTTATACCGCGCAATATTATTGCTCATGACATTGATCGAAAATATTGGGTGCAAACGTGTCGTCCTCACACGATTCAATATTATTGCTCAATATTATTGCCCAATATTATTGCCTTCATGCAATTTATTCTGTATCGGTTCGTTCCTGAAAGAAGATATGCTGTGTGAAACAGATGTTTACTTGCGATTATAGGTACTATAATGCAAGTTATGCATTCGTGCCGATTAAAAATTGTGAGATAACAATCAAACATGACATTACGATGATAGAGAAACATAATTGAGTTACTGGCAAAATTCTGTCCGCCTGTCTGTCTGACTGTCTGTCTGTCTGTCTGTACAGATGTATTTTGGACTGCAGCCTAAACGGTTGGGCCAATCGTCTTGCAATTTTGAACCTAAGGTTATTTTGACCATTCTACAGAGGAGTTTTTTTTCAATTTTTTTTAGCTCAAAAATTAACGGTTTCTGTCACATAACCGTTATATAAAAGCTTATTTTGCTCGGAAACGGATCCAAGAATTTTTATTTAAAAAAATCAGTGTACTACTGTAGGTATGCATTATATTTTGGTGAAAAAAAAACGGTACCTCCAATAGGACCGGTTTTTTTTTCTTCGATTTTCTCGAAAACTGGTAATCCGATTACAATCAAAATTGATATTAAAGAAGATGTAGGTAGCTTTAGTAATTTTGCATATTTTTTTTTCAAAACTTTTATTTCGTATTAATAATTAAAAAAAAAAATTTTGAAAAATCAATATTTTTTTTTAAATTTTGTTTTTTTTTTATGGACGTTATTTTGTGCTTAAGTTTGTATTCTTGAATTATTTTTTTTAATTTTTTAAAAAAAGTGAAACGAGTACGATAACTTGGCCGACAAGATTTGATAACGGGTTTTTGTAGAGGAGTCAAAAACAAGCACTTTTTACTATGGAAGGGGGGGGTCTATCTCCACCCGTTTAGGAGGTAGGGGCACTTTTAGAAAAAAAAGGTTTAAATTGAAAAAAAATTATTAAAAAAACAACGGCAACACTTAGAATAAAGTGCTATACTGCATTTGAAAGCCAGAAGTTTGTTCTATAACCCTGCATTTAAATTAAATTAGTCATATCAATGGTTTTTGAGAAATTCGCATTTAAAGTCCAAACTTTGATAAGAACGTGAAAAATAAAAGGCACGACTGGGTCGCACGTACTTGCTCTTATGTGCTAATCCTTTTTAAGTGCAGGCGTCTTTTTGACAAAGATTTTATTTTAATATTTTTGTATGACGTGCAACTTCCTTAGAATCGTTTTGGGGTGAAGCTCGAACGAACATGCGTCACGACAAAGGGATAAACACATAAATATATAGGATTGTTAGCTTTTGCAGTTTTTTAGTGTAGTATTATCTTTCCACTTGCTGCTTACTGTTTATAATATAATTTGCTAATAGAAAGATACAAAGGACTTTTTTCAGTTAAATTTTCATTTTGATATGGAAAAATTTGAACAACTGGCATAAAGATTCGTCGGAATCAGCAGTATGGCAATAATGCTAGGTAAAGGGACCTTTATACGTCCCAATATGGGACCAATGTAATTTATAAAGGATTTAGGTACCTATAGTAAGGTTGGAAGGAAGGTAGGTACTAAAATTAAGATACGTGTTCCAACTACTGTTAAGCCAGTAGGTATAGAGACAATATTAAAAGTTAACACAGTGGTTTTGTTTATTTATAGGAAGGTGTAAACTTTTGTTTTCTCGATTGAAATTTTTGCATTCAGTAGTAATCGAATAGTTTTTTTTATTTGTTAGTTGTTTTTGTGTGTTTATCAAAGGCTTCCTTATTTATTCTGTGCTTTTATGATGATGAAAAATACTTTAAAATACGTAAGTATGTATGTAATGTAGGTTGTCACTTTCTTTTATTTGACTAATGGCTTGGCTAGGGCTTAGCCGAGCAATATGAAATAAAATGTTAGGGAAAAAAATTTATGAATTCAAAAAAACACTACTCATAACGTTTTTTGGAAAAAATGTTGTAAGCCATCTTATTTATATTGCTGTTTTCTATTTTATGAATTTTTCATTTCAAAATCGTTCGACCAGTTTTTTTCAAAAAAATGTTTTTTTTGAAAAACTTTTCGAAAACATATTTTAAAATTTTTTTTAGTATGTCAATTTTAAGAAATCTATAGTTTATACTAGGAGAAAAATTTTAAAAAAAATCTATAGATCCGTTTTCAAAATATTCAAAAAACAAAATATTTTTTTTAAAAAAATTATTAAAATTTAAAAAAAAATGTTTTTGAAAATTTTGATAAGCAATATTATTTAAATCATAAAACACTACATATTTTGAAAATTTCATCAAAATCCGTCAATTAGTTAACGAGAAAGTCTGATTTTAAAAAACCGGTCATATGGGAGGTACCGTTATAAAACTTTTTCTGAAAAATCCATTAAAATTGTAAGATAGATTTTGCACAGAAAACATCATTCTGAAAGTTTAATCAAAATCGTAGGAGCCGTTTTCGAGAAAAATAAGTTTTTTAATAAAAGTTATATGGCAGGTACCGTTAGTTTTGGAGCTAGAATGCCAATTCCAAAAACTGTCGGGTAGAGCACTCTAAAAATACTATATACCAAGTTTGAATCAAATCGGCCCAACCGTTTAGGCTGTTGATATCGATACGGACAGACAGACAGATAGACAGACAGACAGACAGACAGACAGACGGATGGAAATATAGTCCCTATAATCGCAAGTAAAAAGTTTAGACCGATTGTTTTCAAAATTGTGAAATGAAATTGTAAATTAGCTTATATGTGTTCCATGTATCTATCAGTTCTTAATCGACCACAAAAAACCGCATGGTTCTATGTCTTCTAGTTTTTGAAAAAATTGATATTAAAGAAGATGTAGGTAGCTTTTGGTAATTTTGCATAATTTTTTTTCAAAACTTTTATTTCAAAAAACCGCATGGTTCTATGTCTTCTAGTTTTTGAAAAAAATTGAAAATAACTAAAACTATACTATAAAATTGTTGTTATTTTTAGGTTGCTTGCATAAATAAATCAGTGCTAGCTTCCAACATTACAATATATAAACAGTAAAGTATATATGGAACCCCCCTGCTTGGCACACTATAGGATTTGGGGTAGGTGCGAGGTTGGGTGCATGCAAACTTTCTTTTGTATTCATAGAATCTGTATTTCAAAAATTAAAAAAACGACGATGACTTTATTGACGAGACTTACACACCTTTTTAATACATTTTGACCTTGCATTATGTTTATTAACATTAATCCTTAAAATAAAATCACCGTCACCACCAAAAATCAAAAAAGTAGTTTTGGTAGTTTTCGATTTTCTCAAAAACTAGAAGACATAGAACCATGCAGTTTTTTGTGTTCGTTTAAGAACTGATAGTTACATCGTAAACATATAAGCTAATTTACAATTTCATTTCACATTTTTTTAAAACAATTGGTCTAAACTTTTTTTTCACGTTTTTATCAAAATTTGGACTTTAAATACAAATTTCTCAAAAACCATTGATATGAGTAATTTAATTTAAATGCAGGATTATAGAACAAACTTATGGCTTTCTAAGGAATAGAATAGCACTTTATTGTAAGTGTTGCCGTTGTTTTTTAATTTTTTTTTCAATTTAACCCATTTTTTCTAAAAGTGCCCCTACCTCTTAAACGGGGGGAGATAGACCCCACCCTCCGATAGTAAAAAGTGCTTGTTCTTAACCCCTCTACAAAAACCCGTTATCAAATCTTGTCGGCCAAGTTATCGTACTCTCCACAAAAAAGTTGTTAAAAAAACCGTTTTATTTAAAAACGGCTCCTACGATTTTGAAAAAAAAATCAAACTTTTTTCCATTTTCTAAAGAAAAAAAATGGCGTTTAAATTATTTCACCCAATTCAATTTAACGTATTTTATTCAAGCAATCAAAAGTCACAAAAATCGAATAAATGCTTGGATGTTTTCTTTAATTTTATTTTTTTTTATTTTATTCTACAATGTGACCGACATATGAGCAAGTACGTGCGATCCAGTCGTGCAATTTATTTAAAACACATTGGCATCGGATTTTTTACAAAGAAAAATGAATGCGTTGGTCCGCCATATTTGCATTTAATCAAATAAAAACTCAAGTCTGTCTGTGAAGTAAATATTTAAATTTGCGATAAATTTGTCTTCCACGAACAATCAATATATTGCTACTGCGCAATATATTGAAGAAACTCCAAAAAATGTTATTTTTTTTTAACATAACACAATAAATCGGACAAATAAAAATTTATTGTGCAATAAAGTACTTACACGGTCAATACTACTGGGCAATACCGAGTTTTGTGAAATAATATTGCGTGGTGTAAGACCGGGTCCATACATCCGTAACTGCGAACTTGAACAATCATATTGCAAAAGTTGACATGAACTCTCTTGTGCCACCACAGGGTACATGTTCATTAAGTAAAGTTCTTATCTGCCATCCCTCTAGTCTAAGCTATGAGATGGTCGACGTTTTATGGCTTTAAGCGTGTTTTAAGATATACGTATAGGGTCTTCCACACCCAACAACCCATTAGTTGAAAAGTGGTTATTAGTCAGACATTAGTAAGGTAAGCGGTAGTTAATAAAAATAAATTGCAGGACTGGATCGCACGTACTTGCTCATATGTGCGGTCCATCGTCGAATAAAATTTTTAAAAAATGCACGACTGGGTCGCACGAACTCAAGACTCATTTGGATCTTCTTCGATACTCTGCTCCACCGAACCGAACAATTATTTTGGTAATAAATTTGCAGAATTTGCAAACGCCTTTCAGGAGTTAATTTATTCATTATAAAATGGCAAACCAAACTGAGCATAAATCAAGTGACAGCTGTCAAAAGAATTTAAAAAAAAAAAAAAAAAAAAAAAAAAAATCAATTCACGCGCCGACTAAACATATTCACTTTTTTTATCAATTAATTTTGCTTTGTAACAAAAAATCGCCCAAAACACAAGTTTTTCAAATCAATACAAAAAAAATACCCATCAACGAGAAAAAAACACACCACAGCGAGTAAGCTCCTACTCTTGATTTGTTTCCCTGTTTTTTCTTCACAGACGATTTAGTTTAATCATTGCGGTAATCCCTATGGTTAAGCTAGATCGTTATCGGATATATTAATTGATGTTCTCTGAGTAAACAGGGGCGGATCAACTCAATTATTATTAAGGCATAACACTAATAATAATTGATTTTGTGAATCTCAAATTGGGACTTAGTGGAGCATTAATTATAGTAGTTAATTGTCCGTCTTTGTTTTTCAAGTTTTTGTTCTTCTTTATGGCAGGTATTTTCAGGGTTGATTATTCCAACATTCATGGGCTCAGGAAGACTCCGATCCTGATAAACACAAAATTCGTGTTTTTTCGCCTCTAGGCACATCAGATCATTGTGTCATTTCTGCAAATCTCTCGTGCCAACAAAACTCAGTTGAAGAGAAACCCCCTAGGAGAACCGTTTGGCAATACGATAAAGCCAACTGGGACGGTCTCAATTATTTCTTCAGGTTTTTTAACTGGTCGCTCTGCTTCCTCGGTAGCGATATAGACTCCAGCCAGTAATGGTAACAAATGTTATCCTCTTAGGTATGAGAAATTTTGTCCGGAATAGGTCAAAAAATATCAAACCTAAAGACAACTCATGGTTTGAATCGAGCTGTAAAGAGGTTATCAGGTTGAAAGAGTTAAGTTTCCGATGTTATAAAGCCAACAAAACCGAAGAAAACCGGAAAAAAGTTTCAGCAAGCTAGAAAGGCCTGTAATTTTCACATTCGAAAGACTAAATTTTTACATGAACAAAAAATCCGGCAAAAAATACTGCAATAGTAAAAATTGTTGGTCATTTGTTAAAAACGTAAAGAACTCCTCGTCATCATCGATTCCTACGATTGTCTTCAATGATACTCCTGTTTGTCAGTTCTCAAAAAAAGCAGATCTGCTTGCAACCCAATTCGCTGCAAACTCAACGCTGCCAGCAGGTGTCAGAACTCCTCCTGTACTCAAGAGCGTAAATGATTTCATGGGACCAATCTGCTTTCGCACTCGTACAGTTGCAAGAGTATTAAAAGATCTAAACATACACAAATCCCCTGACCCGGATAATATCCTTGCTATTGTTCTGAAGAGGTGTTCTTCAACGCTGGCAAAACCACTGCGTAAGCTTCTCCATCTGTCCTATTCCTATGGTCTCTTTCCGAGTGGATGGAAAACAGCATTTGTCCAGCCTATCCCTAAAAAAGGCGAATCTTCTTCTCCCTCCAACTATCGACCAATTGCACTTACGTCCCTTCTTTCCAAGGTCATGGAAACGCTGATTAATTTTCAGCTAAAGAAATATCTTGAGGACCGAAAGTTTCTTAATGACCGGCAGTACGGCTTTCGTAGCAACAGGTCCACCGGTGATTTGATGGTATATCTCACCGAAAAGTGGAACCAATCTCTCCATCGTTTTGGTGAAAGCAAAATCGTTGCACTTGATATTTCTAAAGCATTTGATAGAGTTTGGCATAAAGCTCTTTTATCGAAAATGCGTGCATTTGGACTCGACGAATCTCTTCTTTGTTGGATTAGTAATAACCTTTCGAAACGGTCAATACAAGTTGTATTGGACAGATTCAAGTCTGATTCTCACATAATAAACGCTTGCGTGCCCCAGGGCTCTGTTTTATCTACATACTCTCAGTACTCTCAGCTTCTCATATTCGTTTCCAGATTCACATCCTCGTTCTTCGGATGTGGAACTGCAACGGCAGCGTATGATAAGTTCATTAATTTCTGATCTTTACAGCATTGTACAATGGGGAATAAGAAACCGCGTAGAATTTAATGCTTCCAAAACTCAATGTTGTCTTAGCCAAAAATGCTGCGAGATGTTTAGGTTTCCTTCGAAGATGCAAGAAGTTCTTCACCCCGTCTGATCTGGCTACAGTATATAAAGCATATATTCGCCCTAAACTTGAGTATAATTCCAACATTTGGACAGGTGCTCCTGTAACCCACTTGAGTTTTCTTGATAGAATACAAAAAAGACCTTTAACAATGATAGGCGATCGAACAATAACAGAAACATTTACATCACTGGACCACAAACGTAATGTCTCCTGCCTTTCATTCTTTTATCGCTACTTTCATAAACAATGCTCTAGCGAAATTGCCAGTTGCATTCCTCCCCTGAAACGATTCAACCGTAATACTCGCACTGCAAGGAATGCCCATCAGTATACCCTTGAGCCCAACTTCGGACGTACTGTCAAATACAGGGATTCTTTCTTTAGTCGTACCACGCAAATGTGGAATGCTTTGCCAAACTCTGTTTTTCCTCCCTCTTTGAAGTGCAGAACATTAAAACAAATGTGCATCGTTACTTCCTTTCACATCCGTCCCTATTTTCCTAAGGCCCTCGCTGTGTTTAACTAACATTATAAGGGTAGTCCAAATTCATTTAGTGCGGGCTAATTATACAAAAAAAAAGACCAACTCCGAAAAAAGTATTACACGCACCCTTTTTTAAAATAAAAACATAATTTTTTTTTTTGAAAATTCTTTCATTTGTTTTAATGTTTAAGAGTTTTTTTTTCGGAAAAACTAAGTATGCAATAAAATTTGAAAACTAAATATCTATCAAGGAAAAATAAATATTGAAAATTGTTCGACCAGTTTTTTTAAAAAGTCGTTTTTTTAACTTTTTTTTTAAAAAAAAATTAATTTTTTTTTCTAGCATGCCATTATAAGGAAATCTGTTATTTTCATCTGGGAAAATTATTAAAAAAAATCAATCAACCCGTTTTCAAAATATTTCGAAACCCAATTTGTTTTTAGAAAATTTTAAAAGATCAAAAACAAAAGTTTTTGAATTTTTTTAAATGCAAAATTAATTGAATTATAAATGACTTCCAGTGTGCAAAATTTTATTGAAATCGGGATATTGGTTTACGATAAAACCGCATTTGAAAAAACCGGTTCTATAAGATGTACCGTTATAAAACAAATTTCGAAAAATGTATTCTTACTGAAAGATGTAGTATTGTTGTAAAAAAAATAGCACCCGAAAATTTTATCAAAATCGTTATAGCTGTCTTCGAGAAAATCAAACTTTTTGTTAAAAATTTTATAACAGATACCGTTTTTTTCGACCTAGAGCAAAAATGAAAAACACCCTCCGAGATACTACCAAATTAATACTAAATACCGAGTTTGAAGCAAATCGACCCATCCGTTTAGGCTGTAGAGGTGCGAACAGACCCGGACCCACTTTTTTCGACTTCTTTATCATAGTAATGTCATGTTTGATTGTTTGAAAAAAAAAATTTGCCCGAATCCATAACTTGTATTATAGTACCTATAATCGCAAGTAAAAAATCATCAACGAGTACACCGGCTAAGGCCTCATACTTAATTGATATGTTTGTATATCAAAAACAGCTTGGGTTTTATGGCTCGCTTCGCACTCATGCCAACTGCCAACGGATACCAAAGATACATTGACGTTGTTATAACTTGAATTCTTTAAATGATCAGCTGAACAACTTCAGACTAATTATAACTTATTTCAGACTATAACTGTTGTTTAATGTTTTTTTTTATAAAACTTAGTCACACACATAGCATGAATTATTCAATTCAAATAAAAGTAAATTTGTTTATTAGGAACTAGCAAAATACCTAATTTAAGTACCAAAAAGACACCACACACCACATGTTGATAATTATAGACCTTTATTTTAAAAACTTCGACGTGTTTTGAGAATAATAAAACATTTCTTGTGCAAATTCCAAAAGCCTAAAAAGCATGCCGGAGCGGTGCGGCGGGTATGTACATAAATGCCTTAAACTTTGCTTTGGATCTCAGCGAATTCTACTCTGTTCATTTCTTAACTATCTTCCCAACGGTTAAGTCGTATTCGTTCTGACAGACTAATCTTGCTAAAAAAAAGTGTTACACGCGAAAATACGTTTCTTTATTACCCCAAAAGCTAATTCGTCATGAGAATAGAGTTAACAGTCAATGGATCATTGTTCGAAGGTCAGGCGTGTTCTGTATTTGTTAGCATCTTTTAACATATTTTGATCTGAATCTTTTGGTTTCATGTTTCTTAAGTGGATTTGGGCAGTTTACCACCTGACATCACTCTTAACACATATATACGGGAGCATGTAGGGCTCACGGGTACCAAATTTATGTGTCTTGAAGGGGGGTGTGGAGTATGTGTTTGCACGGTTAAAAAACTCAATGGCCAAATATGCGCGGTAAATTCGGTTAGAAGTATATCCTTAGAAAAATTGCACATCCTTAGAAAGCAGTTCTTCCATTACAGTGTCTCACGTTACTAAATATCTGCGATAACTGGGAAGTAACCACAATCGAAGGAATTGGCAACAAGCTGGTCGGATATCATCCGATTCAAAAGCAATTGGCAAATTTCAATGGCAGCCAGTGTGGATATTGTTCACCAGGAATGGTTATGAACATGTATAGTTTGATTTGTTCAAAAGGTGGCAAGGTCACGATGAATGAGATCGAAAATTCTTTTGGTGGCAATATCTGTCGTTGCACGGGCTATAGGCCTATTATGGATGCAATGAAAACATTCGGCATTGACAACGACGACTGTAATCGGGTAATATGTCCTGATATTGAAGATCTCAATGGAATATGTGAAAAAACCGGTCAAAAGTGTCGTGGGTCTTGTGAGAAATCCAGTATAAGTTATAGAGATGGATGCAAATGGTTTTGGCCAAATAACCTGATGGACTTATTCAAAATATTGCAAGGTTTTGGTGATGAAAAATATATGTTGGTTGCTGGCAATACTGCACATGGTGTGTATCGGCGTTCGGAAGAAATTAAGAATTTTGTCGATGTCAATGCATTGCCCAATTTGCATGTTCATAGAATTGACCAGGATTGTCTTACTTTGGGAGCAAATTTGAGTCTTAATGAATCCATGGAGGTCTTCAAAACGGCTGCCAAGGTTCCGGGATTCGAGTACTGCCAGGAGTTGTATAACCATTTTGATTTGATTGCCAATGTTCCTGTAAGAAATGTAAGTAAACATTTTTAGAATAAGCTTCATTTGTCTTTTTGTGGAGATATGTCCATTTTTTTTTTAATTCATCGTTTAGTTTCCCTAGTCTTTTTTTAAGCAATAATTGGATGCATGATTAAAGGTTTTATTTCAAATTAGAAATAAAAGATTAAACAATGAAAAACAAAAGTTATTAAAAGGCATATTATGCCAGATTTTCCAAAGAAAAGAGACGTCTGTTTTGTTATCAATTTGAAAAAAAAATTGCAACTTTTACAGAATTTTTAGTTTGGTTATCAAGGATAAACAAAAATTGATTTCGATTTCGTGGGGTTACAGTCCGGGGTGGACCTGGGCTTTAACCAACAAGCTTCTCCAGCCAGCTCGGTCCCTAGATAGCTGCTTCCAGTTTCACACGTCCAGTCGAAGTCGGTTGAGGTCCACTTGTGTGCGCCAACTGAGTCTCGGTCTTCTTCTACTGCGCCGTCCCTCTGAAATGGAATCGAAGATTTTCAGGGCCGGAGCATTATATGACCCAGCCATCTGAGATGTTGAATTTTTACTCTTTGGGCTAGGTCTTTGTCGCTGTACAGTTCTTCATTGTATCTTCTTCTCCATTCTCCGTTAATGCATACAGGACCAAAAATCAGCCGAAGAATCTTTCTCTCGAAGCAGCTTAAAGCCAATTTTGACAACGTCCTTGCGTCTTCACCATGGATCAGGACTGAGATGAAAAGGTACTTGTAAAAGGACAATTTAGTTGCATGAGAGAGAGCTTTGCTGATCAATTGCCTTCTAAGCCCAAAGATGCAGCTATTGGCAAGAGTTATTCTTCCTTTGATTTCAGCACTGGTGTTGTTGTCTGAGTTAGTAGCCTACATAGTATATCTTATCTACCAATCCTACTTTCTGTGTAGCGGTTCGGGATTAGTTTAGATTTAGACTTATCTAAGGTCTTAAGTGCAAGTCACCTAGTACGAATTTTTACTTGCGATTATAGGTACTATAATGCAAGTTATTCATTCGTGCAGATTAAAAATGTTGAGATAACAATCAAACACGACATTACGATGATAGAGAAACATATTTGAGTTACTGCCAAATCTCTGTCTGTCTGTACGTATGTATTTTTGACTACAAGTCTGGAAGTTTGGAACATAAGTTTGTTATGCCATTTTGTTTTGGTGTTTTTTGAATTTTTTTTTGTTAGCTCAAAAATTAGCGGTAGCTGTCATATAACCGTTATGTAAAACCCTTTTTTTCTCGAAAATGGCTCCAAGATTTTTTATGAAAACAAATCAGTGTACTACTGTTATATAACAGTTGTTGAAAAACAAATTTAAATGGTGAGCTTAAAACGGTACCTTCCATTGAACGGTTTTTTTTATTCGACTTTCTCGTGAACTGGTTAAATGATTACAACCAAAATTGATATTCAGTAAGATGTAGGTAGTTTAAGTTATTTCAATTTAAAATGCTTTCTAAAACTTTTTTTTTGTATTTTTAATAATTAAAAAAAAATTTTTTTGGAAAATCGCCTTTTTTTTAGGTGTTAAATAAAAACTGTTTTATTTAAAAACCGTTCCTACGATAAAAAACAAATCAATACTGTCTCATATTTTTTTAAAGAAATAAAATGGCATTTAAATTTTTCCACTGAAAACTCTTTTACGTACTTTTTTCGAACAATTAAAAGTCACAAAAATCGAGTAAAAACTTTGAAGTTATTTTTTATATTTATCAAATTTTATTCGACGCTGTAACGGCGCATAAGAAAAAGTACGTGCGATCCAGTCGTGAAATCTATTTTTATATCACTTCACTTGGTTAAATTATACAATTTTGGGCAATAGTAGCACTAGTAGAAAAATATCGTCTTAAAGAGGAAGAACCCATGCGGTAATGAGACATGGTTATATTCCCATGGCTAAGTTCCATTATCAAATCTGATTTCTTAATACAAAAATAAGTTCTCAAGTCGTATATCATTTACATGCACAAATGCGAAACATGCAAATTAACTTAATTCGTCATTAATAATAACTTTAGTATAGACCGCTTGTAATAATGACTGACCATGACAAATCATAACTTTAGTTGCCTTATGTGCGTAGCTAGAAACTTTTGAAAAGCTTTAAGTTTGGGTGAATTTCTTCTGACCAAGGACTAAGAATGATTAGCGTAAGACCCGATCCGCCTTTTAGTCTAACCAAATTGATAGTCTTATTATCGAGCAATGTTGGTGAAAATAGGGAGAGGCAGGAGACATTCCTCCGATGAAAAACAAATATTTCAGTAATGGTCTTATCTCCTATTGTTTTCATCGCTCTACTCTTAATTTTGTTTAAAAGAAGTAACGTAATAGCAGCACGAAGACTGAATATCTAAAATTACACCCCAGGCTAAATGGGATATCATTAATAAATATGATGAACAAAAACGGACCCATGTGACTTTCTTGGGGAACCCCAGAAGTTACATTAATCCTTTTAGACGTTTTAGACACAATTTTTATAAATTGAATTCGATAAGAACATAAACATTTAACAAAAGTTGAATGAAAACTTACTAGATAGCTTGAAAATAAGAATGTCATGATTTACCCTATCAAAAGCCTTGGCAAAACCATCAGGCAACAATGTAAGATTTGTAACGGTGAACTTACCCTTGACAAATCAATCTTACGAGTTAGAAATTATTTTTTTTATAATAAAACTAAGTTTTTTACTGCCAAGCGGGCGGCTTGATGCAGTAGATAAGATGTTTGCTTCTGACCTGGAGGTCGTCAGTTCGATACTCAGATTGAGAAGAAATTTTTCTGACTCCTAGAAAGTTAGAGCCGTCCGTGAGTTTTAAGTGAGAAAAAAGTCACTTAGTTCTCGACCTGCGCCGAAAAAAAATTCTTTCCTATCTCTTTAATTCCTCTAACTAGTGTCGTGCAACGTCATGTTGCATTCTAAAAAGGCAATGTGTCTTACAGACAGGTAGTTAAAAAAAAAAAATTGTATTACTATGGGCCTCTTATTTGCTGCATTTTGAACTTTTGGCACTTCTTAATACACTTCTCCTTATAAAGCCTAAAGCTCATGGTGTCATATGTCTGTAAATAACCAAGGTGGGTCAGCCGTTCTACGTCTGCTGTACCTGTTGGAGGCTTATGCCCCTTTTATGAGCTGTAGTGCTTAATCGGACTGGGAAAACTTCTATCATATTCCCCAATGAAAAGCTCATTTTTCTCGAAAACAGCTTCAACGATTTTGATGAACATTTTTGAGATTTTTTTATTGGTATTGGCTATTATTTGATCAGAACCAAATTTACGGGAAATACGGTACCTTTCATGTATCGTTTTTTTAATTGTTGGCTTTCTCGGTAACGGCTCCTTGGATTTCTGTGAAATTTTATATTTGAGAAGAAATATGTAGCCAAATTAATTCTGCATATCAAAATTTTAAATAAAAATAAATTTTAGATTTTTTTTTTTTTGAAAAATCAATATGTTTAAAACTAATCTAAAACAATTATTTAAAATTTAATAATCAAATGCATATTAATAAACTCTTAAATACTGCATACCAAAATTAAAAAAAAAAATTGTTTTAAAAAAAACTAAAAATAAAAAACAGGTTTTTTTAAAAATCTGTCGTACAATTTTCGAAATACTTTTTTCATAAATTTGTTATTATACAAGACTTGTCTTGGCGTACTCCATTCTTACTAAAAACCGTAAAGTGTTGTGGTTTCGAAACTTTTTTAAGTTCAGATAGTGTTATTTTTCTACGTTAATGTTACTTATTTTTTATATTTTATTTGACGATGTGACCGGACCTATGAGCAAGTACGTGCGATCTAGTCGTGCAATTTATTTTCTTGTAAATCGGCCAAGAATGTTGACCATACAAAATTGACATGTCTTTGTTTAGTTTTCTTACTATCTCCAATAAATATTTTCTTGTAATATTTATGAACTTCTCTTTTACTTTCTCTTATACTTATTTTGAACAACTTCTAGCTTTCCATCGAAAAGTTTTTTCAATATTTTCAACAAGTTCGTTTAAAGTGACGAAATTTTTTTCTAATTTTATGAGATTTTCTTCGAAAAATTTCTTAAAGGATGTCGTTTGATAAGTTCGTTGCTCTTTTTCAAAAAGGATCTTATAAGAATAAAATAGTAAGTTTGAATTTGATTAATCATCTGGTCTCTTGTTGGTAACACAAATGTGAACACCTTTTAAACTTTGAAAATTCGTCAATTCAAGTTCAAATTCTAAAATTTTTTAATTATTTCATTTAGATGGGAACACTTGCTGGCAACTTAATGACCAAACATGCACATCCCGAGTTTCCCTCCGATATTTTTATAACTTTTGAAGCTTTAAATGTCATCGTTATGGTAGGATGTGTTAGCGGAGTGGGCGCAGTAACAATTAAAGAATTTCTCGACATGAATATGAAAGGAAAAGTTATTCTTGCATTTCGACTTCAACTATATCCTAAAGCCGAGTTCGTTTTCAAATCATTCAAGGTAAGGCTAGAATTTGAATACCAATTTTTTTTGCAAGAACATAAATGCCTATTAAATTTATTTAGATAATGCCACGAGCTCAAAATGCCCATGCATATGTCAACGCAGCATTCCTTATTAAGCTCAATAAAATAAACAAAAAAATTGCATTCGCCCGGATTTGCTTTGGAGGAATCAACAAAGATTTCGTTCATGCGAATTCGACAGAAAATATTCTTATCGGAAAGGACTTGTTGTCAAAAGAGAATATCATCCAAATCTTTTGTTGTTTGAACTCAGAAATAAATCCAGATTACATCCCTCCTGATGCGTCCGTGGAATACCGCAGGAGACTTGCTTGTGGCCTATTTTACAAATTTATTCTCTCCATTATCCCTGCGAACCAATTACAAGCAAGACTAAAAAGTGGAGCAGAGCTTCTGAAACGTCCTCTATCCTCTGGTCAACAAGTTTTTCATGCTCCTAATAATAACCCTCCTATCCATGAACCTATCAAAAAAATTGAGGGTATGATTCAATGTTCTGGCGAAGCCAATTACATGAACGACCATCCTTTTCTATCAAATCAGGCATGGGGTGCTTTCGTCCATGCCACCAAGGTAGGTGAGGAAATTGAGTCTATAGATGCTTCTGCCGCCCTAAAAATTCCTGGAGTAGTGGCGTTCTTTAGTGCCAGTGATATTCCTGGAATTAATTCATTTGTAAATACATCCCCGTCATTTTTTGGCATGGCAGAAGATGAAGAAGTTTTTTGTGCTGGTAAGGTCAGATATTACACTCAACCGGTGGGAATGATCGTAGCGGAGAGCAGTGCGCTAGCAAATTTTGCAGCTTGTAAGGTAATTGTTACCTACACTAACAATGACGAAAAAGTCTTTTCAACAATGGAGGAAGTACTTGAGGCCAACCAAATTGAACGAATTGTCGACGCTATAGTTTCTCCGATAAAAGAACTTAAACTTGATACAGTTGCCCCTTTCTCTGCTTCTGGATCATTCAGGCTTGGACAGCAGTATCATTTTACCATGGAACCACACACAACAGTTGTAATACCAGTGGAAGGTAAACTTAAGGTTTACTCTTCCACTCAATGGATGGACTTGACTCAGTGTGCTATTGCAAAATGTGTTCAAATGAATATCAGTGATGTCCAGCTAAAGGTTCGTCGAATTGGTGGAGGCTTTGGCACAAAAATCACTCGAGGTAATCATGTCGCGTGCGCAGCTGCTTTAGCCGCGGTCAAATTAAATCGGCCAATACGTTTTGTTCAGACAATCGAATCAATGATGGGATCTCTTGGTAAACGCTGGGCGTGTCACAATGATTATGAATTCCATGTGGACTCTAGAGGAAAAATCCTTGCTCTTCAAAATATGTTCTTTGAAGATGCGGGTTATATAACCAGTGAAAATGCAATTGCACTATTTACTGGAACTGCTTTACAGAATTGCTATGAATTTAAAGAAAATTTTAAAATTGATGCAAAGATTGTAATTACCGACACACCAAGTCACACGTGGTGTAGGGGTCCCGGAACATTAGAAGGTTTTGCAATGATCGAAAATATAATGGAACATATTGCATTTGAAACTGGACTGGATCCAGTAGACGTTCGGTTGGAAAACATTGCGATGGATCACAATATTCGAGGGCTTGTCGAAAGTTTCATTGAAAACACCAAATACCGAGAGAGGAGGGAAGAAATTGAGAAATTCAACAGCTTGAATCGATGGCGCAAGAAGGGATTGGGTATTTCAATGATGCAGTTCCATATACTGCACTTTGGACCATTTCCAGCAACCGTATCGATCTATCATGCTGATGGAACAGTTGCTATTTCACATGGAGGTGTTGAAATGGGACAGGGTATGAATACAAAGGCAGCTCAAGTTGCAGCACATTTCTTTGGCATTCCAATGGAAATGATTCGTATTGAAAGTACTAACACGTTAAATGCAGCCAATTCTATGTTTACCGGAGCTTCCATAGGATCGGAATGCGTTTGTTATGTAAGTTGAAGGTATTAATTTCTAGGTACTTGCTTGAGTTTTGTTCTTCATTTTAGGCAATTCGTAAGGCATGTGGTGTTCTCATGGAACGCTTGCGTCCCGTTCAGGAATCATTGAAAGATTTTACTTGGCAAACTCTTGTGGAAACAGCGCATAGCCGTGGAATCAATTTGATCGCAAGTGATCAATTCAAAATGGGAGACTTAGAAGCTTACTATGTCTATGGAATATCTTTGACCGAAGTCGAAATTGATATTCTGACAGGAAATCTACTTGTAAATCGCGTCGACATCCTTGAAGACACCGGAGAGAGTCTTAATCCAGCAGTCGATGTTGGTCAGATTGAAGGGGCTTTCGTCATGGGGCTAGGGTACTATTTAACCGAGCAAATTATTTATGACCAAAATACTGGAGAATTGTTGACAAATCGAACTTGGAACTACAAACCGCCAGGTTGTAAGGATATTCCGATTGATTTCCGGATTGAACTCGTACAAAAGAGCTCGAATCCTGTTGGTTTTATGAGATCTAAAGGTAAAATCAGTTTTAATGAAATCATTCGGATTCCGGAATATATGAGTTCCTTTTTTCGTAGCAACTGGAGAACCAGCCATTTGCTTGGCAATATCAGTATTATTTGCAATTCAGCATGCCTTGCAATCGGCTAGAAGTGATGCGGGCATTAAAAGGAAGTTTGTCAGCTTGGCTGCACCAACCACACCTGAGCATATTGTTTTAAATTCTGGATCAGATATTAGCCAATTTATGTTGTGAAACCACCCCTTATTACTTAATTAGGCTTCGCATTTCTCGTTTATATGTCCCACAGTTTGCTTTATTATTGATATTCTAACTTAAACTTTTACAATAAAAAATTTGATAAATTATCGAAATTAATTAATTTTGTAACTCTTATTTCAAACTACTAAATTTAGAACAAGAATTAATTGTTAATTATAAATAAATTGTTTTCCCGAAGCTATAATTTAATAAAATCTTGATTTTTTAATCGAATGGATTTTATTTCATTACAATTATTATATATGAACAAGAATATTTGTTTTGTAATGATGCGCGGTTGCAAGGAATTCGTTGCCTTTATAATGTTAAACGCACTGCGTGAGTATTGTTCCCAAAAGCACGCATTTTCGATAAGAGAGCTTCATGCCAAACTCTATCAAATGCCTTGGAGATATCATGAGCAATAATCTTATTTTCACCAAAGCGATGTAAAGATTTGTTCCACTGTTTGGTGAGATATGCCAGCCATTAGATCACCAGATGAACAGTTGCTGCGGAAGCCATACTGACGTTCATGGAGAAGCTTTCGATCTTCGAGATATTCCTTAAACTGACGGTTAATCAGCGTTTCCATGACCTCAGAAAGAAGGGATGTCAGTGCTATGGGTCGGTAGGAGGAGGGGGAGGATGGGTCACCTTTCTTAGGGACAGGCTGGACAAATGCTGTTTTCCATCTTCTAGGAAAGATTCCAGAAGAGTAGGAGCAATGGGCAAGCTTACGCAGTGGCTTTGCCAGTGTGGAGGAACACCTCTTCAGAAGAATCGGGGGTATACCATCCGGGCCAGCGGATTTGTGTATATCGAGATCTTGGAGAACTCTTGCTACTGTGCGAGTGCGGAAAAAAATCTGTCCTATGGAAAAATTTACATTCTCAAGTACAGGAGGGGCAGCGTTGCTGTGAGGCAGCGTGGAGCTGGCAGCGAAATGAGCGGGGAGCAAGTTTGCCTTCTTTGAATAGTAATAAATTTGTTTGTTATTGTCGATGAGCGTTGGAACTGAAGATGTTGAGGAGTTTTTAATATTGACCAAAATATGACCAAAAATTTGTACTGCCTTTGGGACACTGCAGAATTTTTCGCCGTAATTGTTGGCCATGCAAAAATGTGGTTCTTTCAATAACAGAGTTGCATGAGTTCCTTGCTTTTGCTTTTCCCGATTTTCCTCTGTAGGGTTGTCTTTGTAAGATCGGAAACTTACTTCTTTGAGCCTGATAGCTTCTTTACACTCAGATTTAAACCAGGACTTATCTTTAGGCTTGATTCTTTTAACTCTGTTAGGAATAAAAGCACGCATCCCTAGAAGAATCACATTTGTGATCATTTCAGCACTGGCATATCAATGTCACTATCGAGGAAGCATAGTGACCAGTTAAAGTTTCGGAAAAAAATATTCAGGCCGTCCCAGTTGGTTTTCTCGTATTGCCAAACGGTCCTGGTGGGAAGTTTTTCTTTAACTGGATGGGTGGAGGATGAGAAATTAGCTGATATAGCACAATGGTCCGAAGTGTTAAATGGAGAAGTTATACTAATGGTATATTTATCAGGGTGAGAAGAAAGTATACCGACGTATACCGGCTTGCCCAGCAACATCCGGTATACGCGTTGGCACATCGATCAGTTGGGTTAGGTGAAGTAACCCGGCAAAGAGCTTGACATACCTTCCTTCGGGTGTTGTCTGAAATAGAATTCGTCCCCAATAACGATTTGAGTGCGAGGACAAAGGGAAACAATTTTAGAGATGGAATCAGACAGCGCATCAAAGTCGTTACAAGTCAAATTACAAGTCGAGATGATGGGAAAAGAGTAATGGCACCAAGCTATACCCATGTAGAGCAAATTCTGATAAATCAGTATTTACTCCAACCTGAGTCTCACTTAGTGCCAAAATAGCTGGCCTATACTGTACAGTGTAGACGAACACGTGGAAGAAATTCTTTCTTAGGCCGCGAACATTAGAATAGACGACACAAAAATCACTCACCATTTAAAAATACTTACATTCAAAACACAACTCTGACAATGTCGAACTGTGAAGTGAAGCTCCAAACTAATTTCTGTAATAAACAAACTGTCCTAGGTATAATGCGCATAAGACAGCTTGCATACAAAAAATCAGTTTTAACATTCAGCACAATAGGACAAATTCAGACGCCTTTATCTATTTACCGCAAGCATTGGATTTTGTCAATATTCAACGAAAATTTATTGTTTTATTAAACGGAGATATGTGCTTTTCTATTAATCTCAAATCAGGGAACAGGATACTGTGGCAGGAGATAAAAATGGATACAGGAAAGATGTAGGAGGGGAGAGGAAGGGATAGAATGTCCGCCGTGGGAGCACGGCTTAGCTCACCGGAATAGGGGGGATCTTGCCTTCACATACAGACCTCACCTTTTTCAAAATACTAAAAACATGTTCCAGTTCTACTTTTCATTGAAGTGGAACGTTTGGAAGCCTAAGCGCAGCATGTCAGATTTGAAGTTTAAATATTGGTTTTCTCGTTAACTCTTTCTTCCAATAAGGACTTCCGAACTTTGACCGTTGACAGCGCCCATATACATCTATCAAATTGGCTGTCATCTATTCATTCTGTTAAACATGTAGAAATGCAATGTTTAAAGAACAAAATATTTGCCCGAATGATACCTGAACAATCGTAATATTTTTAAACATTAAATTAGCTCTTATACATGTAGTAGCTATTAAAGAATTTTACTGTTAATCTAAACAATTACATCAATTTAATACAAATTAAATTCCTTTTTTCTATATAGTATAATATATATAATAAAATATAAAAAATACTTTTATATTTCTTCTTGTTATAAATAAATGTTTCAATGTTCTTATTTATTTTTTTTACAATTTATTATTTTGAACAAAATCATTAAAACTAACACTTAAAATATCTGAACAATTGGTAGAATTTTTAACAAATGATAGCTAGCATTTTTTTTATCAAGATTGGCGTCGATCTTGATAATAAAAAATATTAAATTAATTAAATGTCTCTATCAAAATAATTTAAATGCTTCTTATAATTTTCGCATTCAAGTTTCGAAAATCCGAGCAAAATCTCTATGAATTTTTTTCAGTTCATGAATCTTTTTTTTTGTTTTTCAGATGAAACTCTATTCAGTTGGCGCAGTTCTTTGAATAGTGAGTTATTTCAGAAAAAAAGAGCAAAATTGAATCACTATCCACAATTTTCGTCTGAACTTTACTCATCACGACACCTAGGTTGAGTGTTAACCGAGCGTTGATGCCACTAAACCTGACATCGTCATGAATCAACGTTCTTATATTACCACCCTTTTCACATATCATCAACCACCGTCCCACTAGGTAGCTTTTTCTAGTCGGGCGTTACCTTCGAGCTGCCAAGTGCCACAGATTTGTTAAGAACTTACTTCTGTGCCTTATCTGGAGCAGAATAAAAATGTTCATTCCAAATCTTTGCCATGATGCGACATCCTCAAAGTAAAAACGAACAAAATATATGTATTTACATAGCTTCCTTGACGCTGAGATCCTAAGCTATGGCGGTGATAACGGTAGCGGTGTCGTGGCGCGGCGCGACGTAAGCAACATACTGGATATGGAGCAACATGAGATGCGTTCCTTGCCACATCGTTTGCCTTTGGGTGTGCCACCGCAAGTCTCGAAATGCAAATTTACAGTATAACACGCATTCCGACAAGGAAGTGAATATGCTGTAATAGTTCCAGCATGCTGATGGAGGATGTGTTTGCAGGGAAGATGGTAAAAGTGGCGTTCTCAAGCAAGACAATCATTTTTGTCAGGCAATGTGAACGCGCTGTTATCCTTGTGCGCGAGGGAATTTCTCTCTTGATGTGATGTGGCGGTGGCAGTGGCAATGGAGGCATTGCGAACGACAGCGGAGACGCTGGCTGGTTATATTTCCATGGAAAGGTTTTTCTTCCACTTTTGGCTTGTAAGTGATGTGCCACCATGCGTATAGCGTTTGTCTTCCTCTATACCTATGTTTTGAAATGCGCTCTATTTCTGGAAATTATTTAGTTCGGAGTTTTGATTTCGTAGGAAATTCTTTGGCCGGAAAGGTATAGATTTTCGTGGATGGAACATCGAAATGGGGACATTTTTAACTATGAAAATTAAAAATAAAACACAGTTTCTCAGAAATCTGATATTTTAAAAACAAATTTAAAATTTTTATTATGCAACTATGTGAGAATCACCAAAAGACTTTCTGTTCAAAAAGTTTAAAGAAAGTATGCTAAATTGAAAACAATACAAGTTTGTAACTCCATTTAATTAAGGGTTAGACCAAAACAGCTGTCCTAAATTAGGGAACAACTTATCAAACAAATTGTGTTGGGGGTGGGGGCGTACGTAGCAATTGTTCAAGGAAAGTGTCACATATGGATCACTATATTCCTTTGTCCAGCGTTTTATGAATCCTAGCATAGAGCTAGCTTTATTCACAATAAAGTTAACGTGTTGAGTAAATTCAAAGTTGGAGGTAAAATGAACACCCAAATCCTTAAAACTAAAGACGCGACAGAGTTTGTGCTACGAAATATGATAATGGAATGCACTTACGATACGTTTTCCAGAAAAGGTAATTGTCTGGCATTTTACAGGGTTAAGGGATATACCACTTTTACTTCACCAAATAATAAAGCTATCAATATCTGCCTGCAGAAGACTGCGGTCGTCGCTAGACTCAATTGTCTTAAATATCTTCATGTCATCGGCGAATATAAGTATGTCACTTGATTGAATGCATGAAGTAACATCATTTATTGCCAAAATGAATAGTAAAGGTCAAAGGTGGCTTCCTTGAGGTACGCCAGAGTGGGCCACGAAGGGGTCTGAAAGACAATTTTTACATTTTACTTGGTAAGATCTATTTTCTAGGTATGATTTGATCCAAGCTAAGAAATAATGAGGAAAACCAAAAGCTTTTAATTTGAACAAGATTATTTCGTGACTAAGTTGGTCAAATGCTTTTGAGAATTCAGTGTAATTGCAGTCAACTTCATAACCTTTTTTTAATGCATTTGAACATTTGTAGGAGAATGTTAGAAGATTTGTAACAGTTCATCTATTCACAACGCAATGCTACCAGGCTGTTCTCTATTCTCTAGGCAAGAGATTTACTTTCTTTTACCGCTAGGTTATGTCCTTTTCCACTGGCATTTCTAAAACACACGTAAGACCGCATTTATCAATGTGGATTTTCATTCTCCACTTTTTGAAATAATTTTCAACATGTGGAAGTTTTTGTTTAATTTTATTGAAAGCAACACTTGGATGCATATCACTGGCTAAAATAGTGGTATCATCAGCATAATGAATAGATCCAGGCTCTTCTAGAATGGGATCTGAAAGAGGGAAGTCCTGGAGATAAATGTTAAATAAGGATGGACCTAAGATTGATCCTTGTGGAATACCTGAAGATAGGTACAGGAAAAAAGTCCGATTTCTCCGATCCAATAAAAACTGATGTGCGTCGGCTAATTAAAAAACTGTTTATAATTTTAATAATCGAATTTGGATACCTTAATTTCATAAACTTAAAAATAAGGCTCTCTTGCCAAATCGAGTCAAAGGTTTTTCAAGCTCAATATCCAAACTCACAGTACATTTTTTATTCTGTAGGTTTTGAATCACTTTGTGTTGAATGATTAATAATGCATGCTCGGTTGAGCTTCCTTTTTTAAAACCAAATTGATTATTTGGGATTATGCAATTTTTACTCGGAAAAACAGTTCAAATGATTTGCCAAGACTCTTTCGAAAAGTTTCCCAATATTGGATAGAAGTGAAATTGGGCGTACATTTGTTATATCCTTGGCTGCTTTCGTTTTTGCTATAGGCAAAACTTTTGCCTGTTTCAAAATAACAGGAAAATAGCCGTTGTTTATACAATTGTTATATATTACAGATAAAACTGTGTCTAGAGAGTGAAGGCATTTTGGCAATATGAAGTTCGAAACTTCATCAATACCAGTAGAGTTTTTATTGTTTAATACAACTCTGAGAATATTCACTTTTTCGGGTGAAGTAAAAATTATGCCAAATTCAACCGTCTGACAGGTTTTTTTCAGCCTGGGGCGGAGATGGGCGTGCGAAAATGGTCATTTTTTCGATTTTGGGGTCGTAGTGATAACCACTTAAATTTATATATAAACAATGATAACCACATGAGTGAAACACTAAAAAATCTGAAAAATTCTCCTGATTGTAAAAATGTGTATCTAAGACGTTTAAACTTAAGCCTTCCGCTTGCCAGACGTATTTTAAAACTTTTTTAAAAGCATTTTTCAACTTTAATACTAAACAGAAGCGTCTTACTGCAACAAATTAATCGTTGCAACTATATTATGCCATATTTGGAAAAGTGCGATATCAAATACAAGGATAAAACTTTCCCCATTTAACTGCGGCTGGACCATGGAGGATGACATGGTCAAATTGAAATGGTTGGACGGAGTTGTGGCCCAAGAAACCATTACAAATTTAATTATATGTGATGAAAATGATAGTGAAGAAGACAACATTTCGCAGAATTCTTCATCGGACGAATCTGATAAAGAATTGTTTTTTTTTATAATTCCTAATTTTCCTAAATTTCATTCAATTTAGTGTTATGCGATTAAATAATTTTCTTTTAAATACAAGAAAATTGTTATGCTTTAAAGGAAACGGTGGTTCTTGTGTATTCAAAAAGTTGATTTTCGCGCATTTTGTTGGCCGTCTGGCAAGGGGAAGGCTGAAAGTAAAACGTCATGGACACACTTTTTGACATCAGGGGACGATCCCTTATTGTTTATATATACATTTAAGTGGTTATCACTACGACCCCAAAATCGACAAAATGACCATTTTTGAACGCTCATCCCCGCTCACGGCTGAAAAAAAAACATGCCAGACGGTTGAATATGTCATAATTTTGCGTATATCTACACACATGTACATGTGTAATACATTTTGGTTATCACTCCACTCCCAAAATTTGCTGCCGGCTCTTAAACTATGAATGTTAAATCGGTGTTGTAATAAACGTCAACAAATGTTCTAAAAAACTTTTGTGTTACAAAAACTTCAATTACATTTTCTTGGGTTGAAAAATTAATTCTGCCAAGAATCAAATATGCGAGATAAAGGGTGTTTTTTTCATAGACGTGTGGTTTTCAATCTGGCAATATTTTTTTTGGAGTTTGTCTTTTTGACAGCTGTGACTTGATTTATGCTCAGATTGGTTTACCATTTTATAATGAATAGACTTACTCCTGGATAACGTTTGTAAATCGTGCAAATTTATTACCAAAATAATGGTTCGGTTCGGTGAAGCAGAGTATCGAAGAAGACCCAAATGAGTCCATCCGCCATCGCGCGCAACAATTGGAGCTGTGCCGATCCACTTTATGGAAGGTTTTGCGGAAGGATCAAACTCGTGCAAGAATTGAAGCTGAACGACTATTAAGCGCATCGCACGTTTGGTGAATGGGCCCAAAACCAGATGGCCACCGATCCCGATTTTCACAAAATTGGGAAAATTGAGCCTCTCGACTGGAATTTATTCGAAGTAGCCGCGGCGGCCACTTCCCCGAAATCATTTTTAAAACATAATGGCAAACCCATATCTTTATAATTAAGCTAAATTCTTAGCCATATCATTAAATTATATGCGTTTTATTTCTTCTTAAAAACCAAACGTCTAAGAAAACACCCTTTAGCTGAAATAGTTTTTTATGAAGTTTATTAATGCCACGTCAATTAACTACTACTAAATCTACTTTAAATTGCCATTTAGTAAAACAGTTTGTAAAGCTTTTTTTTGAATAAAAATCCTCAAAAACACCACAACAGCGTAAAACAGTGCAAGCATAACCTTTCAAACTAAAGGCTTACAACTTTCCATTTATCGCAGCTCATAGGAAAACCTTCCCTTTCTGAGTCCCATGACTTATATTTACTTATCTAAAACTTTCTTTATTAGAGCATCCATTTTTTTCACAAATAAAATAGATCTCTACAAAAACCCTAACTTCCGCAATCTCACAATTTTCATTTATCAAAATTAGTGTCAATTAGTTTCAGCCTTTGATTTAAATGGCCGTCCTTTCTTCCATCTCAAAATCTCAACAAGTTAACAATAAAAACCGAACTAAAGTTTTCTGAAAACAATCTTCCAATAGAATCTATCATTGTTATTGTATAATTTCGATAATCAGTTACTCAATTAAAATTTCCAAATTTAATCACTCAGAATGAATAATGGGATTTTAGCCTTCGTTTAATTTGGCTTTCGTCGCCAGACCAAATTACCTATACAAAAAAAACTTGAAAACCCTAGGTCCCATTAGCAGTTGAAATAACAACGGAACCAACATTCTGCCATCTGTGCCATCTTAATTTCACAATCCCTATAAGCAGAAATAATTTGCAATTAATTAGAGAATAACAGTGATAATAAAATCGGAAGTGGCCATAACTTATTCCTTTTCAGCATTGAACCATTGTGATCTAACCAACCATTTAGTCTGCTTCCTCCCACTCCTTATCACTATGCTACCACATTTCTAGCTGCTTCTTGGTCAATTTAGGATGGAAAGCATTCCATCAAGGATTTTATTGTTGTTGCCTTCAACATTTATGTATGACTGCGTGGAACGAAAAACCCAACTACTCGAATCGAAGAGGAGTGTCCTTCGAACTTTTCGTTTACGGGTAGCAAAATTATTATCTCCTCCATGGCCCTGGAATATTAATTATGACTCCATGGGGTAGTAAACACTAGTGGATGTCAGGGCTATTGTGGCCATATGTCAACAGCCCGCAAATATTCCTTTTTATTAATCACTTCTGAGTTCTGAGTTTGCCACTAGAAGTGGAACGGGAGAAGAACAATTCAACAATTTGGTGTGTAATAAAGGAAAATTCAGAGAGAGCCCGGACGACGACGAGGACGATCCAAATGACGGCACAGTATGTATGAGATGTTAATATTTTTATTTGGTCCTTTGTTTCAAAGAATGTTGCTCTTTTATTTAAGCTTTACGTCTGCAAAGGACTCTGTCGAGTACATGGACGACACCGAGGATGATGATTGTGACCGACCGCATGGATTGAATGAGAAACCGTAGTGAAATGGGAATGCAGCAAGGACTGCGAAGGTTGTACGCATTAAGTACAAATGCCGCAGAACAATAATAAACTTGGACAAAAAAGGAATTAACTTGGCTAATTGCGATTTAAGTTTCATTTTTGGAGAAGCACCGGCGAGCTTTGTAATAAACCAACCACCAAGCGTTTCTCGTTTCGTGATTATTATATATATGTACTTCAGTGTTAAAGAACAAGGTTATAATTTTTAGGGTGGATACACCTAATTAAAACCCAAAGAAGAGCTGTTTGAGTTTTATAGTACTGAGTTCGTATGTACTTTGCATTTAATTACCTTTACTTTCTCCTACTTTATTTGAGAATTAAGGAAGCGTTTACAATATAATCACAAAGCCAAATATGGTGAATCATTCTCTTGTTTTATTTTTAAAGGCAGTTAGGCATTAATGAAAAAATTACGTTAAGTAAAGAGCAATCTAAGATTAGGGTAGGATGCGCAAATATTTTTATCCTGGACACTTACCTCTAACGGCTTAATTCCACGGCGAGCCGTATAGGATCCAAACTAAGCAGTAAGCACTACTCACTTTTTTACCGAAGAACTCCTAGTAAAAATCCTTTATATCAATCGGTTAATCTCACAACTAAGGGTTTTTTTTAAGAACTGATCACCGATCCGGATGGCCTTCTGGAGCGATGGGTAGTGTATTTTAATGAATTGTTGAACGGTCAGCTCACGGAAGAAAAATGGAGACTCCAACATTTCAAGTGGAAGACCTCATGCTGCACACACCAAGCAGTGAGGAAATACAAAAGGCGATCAATCGGATCAACAATAAGAAGGCATCGGGAGCCGGCGGCATACCTGCCGAGCTTATCAAACATGGAGGGTCAACACTAGCAATTCATGAAATAATAGTACACACATGAAACACAAAGAAAAGCCAGAAGGCTGGCGAAAAGGCATCATATGTCCCATCAATAAGAAGGGAGATATCACAAAGTGCAGCAATTGTAGGGGTATAACATTGTTGAGTAAATCCTATAAGATATTCTCCTTTATCCTTCAAGAACGTATAGCTTCATACGCTAAGACCATAATTGTCAAATATCAATGTTTCATACCAGGCAAATAGACAATTGATCAAATCTTTACTCTTAGGAGGGTTATGGAAAAAAAGTCTGGAATTTAATATTCCAACATACCATCTTTTTATAGGCTTTATAGCCGCCTACGATAGCATAGCCAGGGTAGAACTTTATTAGGCCATGAGAGAATTCGGCATCCCAAATAAATTGACACGACTGACCAACATTGCAAGCCAAGTAAATGTAGTAGTTTGCTGTCCAGAGCAATCAACATCTTTAATGGACTCCGACAAGGGAATGGCCTGGGTTCAACACGGCGTTGAAAAAAGCTATGCGTGACTCTGGCACGCCAACAAGAAGGACTAACGCCACGTCCAGCCAGATACTGGCTTACGCAGACAACATTAACATAATTTTCTGTACAAGAATCCTTTACCCAGATCGAGCACAAAAGCTGGGGCTGCACATTCATGAAGGGAAACTAAGTACATGGTGGCTACGTCTGCGAGAAGTGTTGGTCCAACTATCAGGGCAGCGGAGCATGAATTTGGAGTAGTGTAGTCCTACCTTGGGTCAAAAGTAGCAGCCGGCAATAATATGGTGGAAGTAATACACGAGCGGCTGTTAAAATCCAACAGAACCTACTATAGTCTGTCAAGGCTGTTTAAATCCAGAAACCTTACCATAAAAACCAATCTGCTGCTGTACAAGACTATGGTCTTACCAGTACTCACATACCGATCCGAGGCTTGGGTGCTTACAAAGAGGAACTCTGATATCTTAACCTCGTTCAAGAGGAAAGTCTTACGGAGAATTGTTGGCCGCGTGTGCGAGGGATTCCGTTGCGCCTCCTGTACTTGAGAATGTAAATTTTTCCATGGGACAGATTTTTTTCCGCACTCGTACAGTAGCAAGAGTTCTCAAAGATCTCGATATACACAAATCCGCTGGCCCGGATGGTTTACCCCCGATTCTTCTGAAGAGGTGTTCTTCCACACTGGCAAAGCCACTGCGTAAGCTTTTCCATCGCTCCTACTCTTCTGGAATCTTTCCTAGAAGATGGAAAACAGCATTTGTCCAGCCTGTCCCTAAGAAAGGTGACCCATCCTTCCCCTCATCCTACCGACCCATAGCACTTACGTCCCTTCTTTCTAAGGTCATGGAAACGCTGATTGACCGTCAGTATGGCTTTCGCAATAATCGTTCTACTGGTGATCTTATGCCATATCTCACCGAACAGTGGAACAAATCTTTACATCACTTTGGTGAAATTCAGATTATTGCTTGAGATATCTCCAAGTCATATGATAGAGTTTTGCATGAAGCTCTCTTATTGAAAATGCGTGCTTTTGGGATCGATGATAGTCTTGTTCGTTGGATTAGAAGCTATCTTCTGCACCATTCAATACAAGTTGACGGATTCACAAAAAAAAATGGACACGATTTGAACTTATAAAAAGTATCAAAACCACAATACTTAACGGTTTTTAGTAAAAATTAAGTATGCCATCACACGTCTTAAATAACAAGAATTTATGAAAAAAATATTTTGAAAATTGTAGGAACGTTTTAATAAAATCCTGTTTTTTATTTTTAGTTTTTTGAATTTTTTTTGTTTAAATTTTGGTATGCAGTTTTTTAGAGTTTAGTTATATACATGTGGATATAAAATTTAAAATAATTTGTTTTGATTAGTTTTAAAAATATTGATTTCTCAAAAAAAAAATTTCAAAAATTAATTTTTATTAGAAAAAAAAGTTATAAAAAAATGCTGGTATGCCCTAGCGCTTCGTTCTGTCTTCGGCTCTTTTCCTCATTTTTATAAATGATCTTCTGTCTGTTACTTCTAAACCACTTAACTGTTTTGCTGACGTAAATTCTCTCGGCTTTTCATATTCATTCGATGACTCAATTCCTTCACCTTCGGACGTGCAATTGCAACGTTACCGTATGATATGCTCATTAAACTCCAATTTACACAGCATTATCAAAAATAGGGTAATAGAAATCGTGTGGAGTTTAATGTTTCGAAAACTCAATGCTGCCTACTGTCGTTAAAGCTTCGTTTCTTTTATAAAAAATGTTCACTCGAACTAGCCAGCTGTATTCCTCCCCTTAAAAGTTTCTCCCGGAATACTCGTTTCACAAGGAATGCTCATCCCTTGGACCCTTGAGCACAATTTCAGACGTAACGTGTAATATAGCGAATCTTTTTTTAGCCGAACAACACGAATTTGAAATAGTTTACCCGGGGATATTTTCCCTTGCCATTTTTATTTGCAAGCATTCAAAACCAATGTTAATCGGCACCTTCCCTCCTTCCCCTCCCTGTTATTCTAATGCTCACGCAGTGTACTTACATACAATAAAAGGAAACAAATAGTCCATTGCGCGGGCGTTAATTATAAAAAAAAATCTCTCAAGTTTTTTATGAAAACTTTGCGAAAAAGTGGAGTCATCATCCCACAAACAATGATGCCATGTTCCTCCTATATTGGGTTAACCACAATCTCCACAAAGCTCTAACTTGTGTGTCTACCACAATCTCTACAAGAGACAACAGGACCCTAAAATCGTACACCATTTTCAAGAACTGCATGTATCAGATGTCTATGACTATGGAGATTTAGATGCCCATTACTTCAGGTGCATCATGCCATAGGTCTATTCTCATCCAGAGCCCATTGGGCGAAACGTCTGTTCACTAAAAAGTGACGACAATTCCGTAAATTTAATTGTTTTCAAACTGAGTTGATACAACAATTTGCATTCGAATAAAACCAAGTGCCTGCAAACCGAACCAGTTGAAATGCAGCGTTCGTACATCATTAACTAATTCGGAGTCTTTGACATCAGCCATCCATCTCCGAACAGCCTTCAACAAAATGGGGATCATCCAAGAACCGCTGACATCCAACCCTCAAAATCTAACATATCAAAATAATTAAATAAATCAAGTTTTTCATCTCGTAGTCAATGATTAAACTACGCCATTATTTCTAGGTATCAGTTGTCATCATCCCCAGCACAGCTGACTTCCAAAATCTTGGCCATCTATTTGAACTTTACATAAAAGTGGCTATGATTCTTTCAATTTCATTATGTTTAGACAATAAATATTCCTTTCAATAACAAGTACCAGCAAACTGGCGGAAAAAATCAGCTTTCAAACATCAGGGTTCAAAAAAAATCTACAACATCAGTCATCGGCATCAGCGATCTCGTATGCATTGACTGCACTTCGCCATCATTTGGAGTAAAGGCCATCAGCTTTCTTCATCACCTGCACCGCTGGCTGGCTTCCAAAATATAAACCAACTATATTATATTTTCATTCAACTTTTTCAACAGTTTCAACAATATTCTTTACTGCTTTACTTCAACAAGTCTGGATTATTCTACAACTGAGGCGAATTAAACTCCAATCTGTCTTCCTTTGTTTAAACCAGTAGTTTAAAAAACCTGCATCTGCTTCTTAGTTCCACTTCATGCATTCATGCTTGGTTATCCCATTGAAATTGATGTTTCATTCCGTTTAACATAATTATCACGACACTAATTAAGCTTTCAAAACAACAAACCCAAAAAGGGCGTTTTTGTGTTAACCAAACTAACCTTTATTTAATTCCTTACTAATATTTCGCTCTAAGATTATTCTTCCTTTAGAATATCTAAACCCACAATTATTCTGCAGCGCAAACAGTGCACTATTAACCCAGATACCTTAAATCGACCCACTCCAATAATTGAAATAAATTTCCGTTCAGTTACCAACTTACTTTTTAGTCCCAGTAGTCCATATAAAACAAAGTCTCCTTTTGAAATCTACAGGAACAAACCAACCTTTCGCCAGCTCTACATAGGGACGAACCAGGAGTACACTTCGCCTGTACTGCAAGGCAATAGCAATTATCACATTAGTTCTGCGATGAAAAATATCCTTTCATCCAATTGTTTACAATTCCCTGCAGCCCAGCAGATAAAACATCCAAAGTATATTAAAATATGGACCACACAACTTTGTAACCGTTTTTCCTCCGCAGCATCCAAATAAGTGCAGTTGCTAGCCATCAAGCTGGAGCGAAAAACTGCACAAATGGCAAAAAGGAAAATTGCATGGCAACCCATGTTTGAAAATAAAAGAATGTGTACCATGTAGCAGGGACGATGAGCAGCGGGCATGCAGCAAAATGGAAAACCCACATATTTTTCATTTTCTCAAAGGATATAACGAACTCAGATTTCAGGAAAAAAATCATATTTTACGATATCCTCTGGAACGTTGTAGATAGTACGTTGGCGCCTATGATGCTCCTGCTGTGGGGTGTACGTGGCACTCACGTTACGTACATCATCTATGCCTTTCGTCGTTTCTTATTTCCTGAATGTTACATGCACGATGCACCTCAGGAAGGATTGCTGGTTAGTTGCTAAGGACTAAGGAGTTCTGCATGAAAAAAAAAATGGAAGCACCAGTGGTTAGGTTTTTTTAAAGGGAGACTATAAAAAATTGTCCATCCGCTGTCTTCGGGCTTTTGTTATTTTTCAAATAGAGAAGATGATTATGGTTGTTTCCTTGAATAGACAGAATCAGTCCAAGTTAGCCGACCTGACACACGTGCATAAAAAGGACAAAGTGAATTCTGTGGTTGAACGGGCACAAATAGTTGACAGTTTGTAATAGGAATTGCTGCGGCAAGTGCGATGTGAACTGATAACAGGAAATCATGCCCCAGTAAGAAATAGATTTCCGGCACGAAATCGCGTCACCGGAAACCAAAATGAAACTGAAGCTGTGGGTGGAAAAGGTCTCAGAAGAAACTTCTGATTGTGGCTTTTGGTATTGTGGTGGGTTCTAAGAAGACTTGCTTTACTTTAAGATGTTGAGTAGGAAATAAGAATGTTACGTCTGTGTAGGAGGGTGTAAATTTGTATGTAGGATATTCAGTCTCTCTTGGACTATAGTATTTTGAGTTAAAGGCGCATTAAAGTACCATGAAAATTCATTTTATTTGCCACTTCGTTAAAACTTGTTAATGCCAATCACAAAAGTAAGAAATATTTTTGCTCAAGTCCTGCACTATATTGGATCTTTAAGCAAATGTCACATACAAAAATTACTATGAAACTAAAGATTTGGAGCGACTTACACAAACAAATTTTCAAACAAAAATTGTGCCTTGCTTATGCATTTTATACATTTGTATGTATATCTGTATATTTATTTGATAAATCCTGTATCCTGTACCTCTTCCGGCTACCAAACTTCACAAATTCGTGCTGCCGTTAAGGCACAAAAGTACAGGGTGGGCCAAAAGAAGTCATCCATCCGATGTTGTTTGGCTCTCTTTTTTTTCTAAATGAAAAACTTCGATTTTGTTTTTTGATTATGTTTATTTGAACCTTTAGAATTGTATTGGTCAAGTCGAGAAGATATTATCGGCCAAATGGGCGCCGTCACAATTGATTGCCACGCGGGCTCGTTTTATGACATTTTTCATTACTGTAGTGCCCCGTGGCTTAGTGGTTAGTGTGTCGGACTGCTAAGCGAAAGAACCTGGGTTCAAATCCAGCTCATAGCCACCCTTTTTTCTGGGGTACTGCCTCTTGCGAGGAACTGACAAAACCTCCAAGAGTAAAATTTGTCTCGAAAAAGTGCATCTCATGTAGCCGTTCAGACTCGGCGGTAAACTGTAGGTCCCTTCCATTCTTGCAGAGTAACAACACACACACAGGAATGGTTGAGAGTATAAGTCACTAGGCCTTGGCTCCTTAAGGAGCTGTCGCGCCAATAAATTTATAAAAAAAATTCATTACTTCAGCGAGAACTTCGGGCAACAGATTCTCGCACTCGTGTCGAATGTTGTCCTTGATGGCTTCCAGAGTCTCGAGTTTGTTCACGTAAACATGGGACTTCAAAAAACCCCACAAAAAAAGTCTGAAACGGTTAAATCGGGCGATTTTGTGGGCCAGTGCAAATCGCCAAAACAAGAGATGAGGCGACCCGGGAACGCCGCCTTCAGAATAAAGGTTCATGTCGGTTCATGTATCACTCCAAACAAATCACCAGAATACTGCATTTCTGGTCACATTTAATCCTCTCCCACAGGCACCGTACATTTTTCCTTGATAAAGAGTAGCCTGTGTTGTATATTATCCAATTACCTACCAATTTTCATCAAAATCCGTTGAGCCGTTGAGGCGTGATTGGAGAACAAACATCCAAACATACAAACATTCACATTTATAATATAAGTACAATTACAAAATATAAATATTTCTTCACAGAAAGCCTTCATTGAAATATACATATGAAAATTAAGAGATCAGAGTGCATTTTAGTTATTTTAATTTGTATGGCAAGATTTCTAGTTAGGTCTAAGAAGCCGCCTGCGTATTTCTTCTTCCATAGGAACATGGGAAGCGAATGTATGTGATCGCAGTGTACGCACATGAAGCACCTCAACCTGCAAATATTATCGCAGAGCTCGAAAAACTTTTTGAGTACCCTAGTTTGCACTCGGATGAAAATTACTACATTATCGCTGGAGATTTAAATGCCAAACATGAAGATTAGGGAAATCAAGTACAAAATCCAAGGTGATACCATCATTTCAATTGGATTGGTCGACACCATGTTGAGTATAAAATCGGCATTTATTTATTTAATAATTTATTTATTGATTAATTCAAGCAGTCTTACGGCTAACATTCAATTCTTAATTACTAAGTGTTTGATCTTGTGAAAATCTACCACAACTGTAAAAAGATTAAATAAGTTAATTAATGAAACACGTGTATCTAATGGGGCTACCACGAAATCTCGAAAACAAAAATCGAAGATCATGCAAGCCGGAGCATTGTTGTCCATTCGAGGCTATTGGTCGCTTCGCAACTTTATTTTTTTCGATGGAAGGGTTTTTAACCCTACGCACAACCCCCAACCTGGAGGGCCAGGTCCTTTTTTGGATTCCTTGGACAAAAGGAACCGGAGAATCCGGAGTCAGTAACCCGCTTCGGGGATATGAGCGCTGACGTTGGCCAATTAAGGGCTCATCCGCCACCATTTCAATGCCCTGACTTGCATTTAATTTTCGCAATGACCTTATCTCCAAACACGTCGAAGTAGGGCATTTGCTTCGTTCACTGTTGACGTCACCGTTGGTCAATTTGGTTGGGCTCATGCTCATCCACCGTTCGTCCTCTTTCTGAGAGGCTCGTGCAAGACTTCTGCGAATCGATCAGAACAGTCATTAAAGCAGAGCATTGTAGTGTTGCTATTTTTTCTGTGTTCAACACTCACGCTTATAAGTTTAGCAGGAATGTCCGGATGGACAGACCAGTACCCGGTGGTTACCGCGGGGAGGTAAAATGAGCACAATTGATGCGTACGAGATAATTACAACACTGTGCATCACGTGGTTGACGCCGTTCAGTGCCTACCCTATTCATGCAGCACCCAACCACCTGACAGAAAGCTAATAGCTAAGTTAAATTAAAGCTCAATATGAATATAAATAAAGAAAGAAAAAAACATTTTAAAAATAATAGAAGAGAAGGAAGAGAGAAGTTTTATTGGCTTTTTTAGCCTATTTCTAACTTTAATTTTTTGAATGAAATATAATTTTAGAATTAGACTAACGTAAATAAAAAGTATTTTTTTAGTATAGAACTTTAAAATGAAATAAAACATTTTTACTTGCGTTTATATAGGTACTATAAGGCAAGTTATGGATTCGTGCAAAAAAAAATCTAACAATCAAAAATGATATTACTATGATAGAGAAGTCGAAGAAAGTGGGTCCGGAAATTCCGTCCGTCTGTGTGTCTCTCTGTCTGTCTGTTCGCACCTCTACATCCTAAACAGATGGGCCGATTTGCTTCAAACTTGGTATTTAGTATTTATTTGGTGGTATCTAGGTCGAAAATTAACGGTACCTGTCATACAATCTTTATTGAAAAGTTTGATTTTCTCGAAAACGGCTCTAACGGTTTTGATAAAATTTTCAGGGTGCTATTTTTGTACAAAAATACATCTTTCAGTTAGAATGAATTTTCCGAAATTTGTTTTAAAACGATACCTCTCATAGAACCGGTTTTTTTCAAATGCGGTTTTATCATAAACCGCTATCCCGATTTCAATACAATTTTACACAAAGGAAGTCATTTATAATTCCATTAATATTGCTTTTTAAATTTTTTTTTCGATTTTTTTAAATTTTCTTAAAAAAATTGGGTATCGAAATATTTTGAAAACGGGTTGATTGATTTTTTTTTAACAATTTTCCCAGATAAAAACTACATATTCTCTTATAATCTCCTGATGATGGGTGATGATTGGGTTAAAAATGGGGGGATTGAAGCTTATGTGATTAATCGAGGACCTGCGTAATTTGGGTAGAAAAGATATGCTGCTAAAAAACAAAAACAAAAATTAAAACGAAAAAAAACTTACTGTGGCTGTTCTTGATTTTAGCATTTTAATTTTAATTTTAAGTTTAGTTTTAAGTATTTTGAGATAGGTTAAGAGAATTCGATAATGATACCCAGTTTTTTTTTTTTGGCTGAAAAATAAAACCAGCTAGAATTAAGATTAGTTTAAGATATTTTTATACCGAAAGGCATCTAGTTAAATTAGAGATTAATTTAGATCTCCCGCATAGGTTAATTATTTTGATAGTTTTAGCTACATAGTTCTTAAGATTTTTATCTAGCATTTAAGAATTTATACATTACATCAAAATAAAATAAAAATTCATTAAAAATAAGATTAATGTATGCTCCACTACTTTCAACTGTCGGCATAGTTACGGCACGCTAATCTCGTATGCCACATGTAAATCACTCTATTCAACAAACTACCCACACTTTCTTATACCCAAACCTAAGTTCATTTGAATATGTTTTTGGATAAGGAAAAATACTGAAATACTGATTGCTAAAAGCCACATTTGCCTCCCCATGCCAATATCATTTGTACATTATCCTTTTATTGAAACAGTAGTCGAACTCATTAAAATCCCAGAACAAGAACCATCTCTAAAACACACTAAATTGGAATTCAAATTAAAATAAAACATATCAATGTGAACAACATAGGTGCTTATGCTTTACTACCCCTAATTCTCTCTCAACTAATTAATTGAGCAAACAAAATCGAAATGCATTCAGACCCACGGCTTAAAATCCACCAAATTCCCAAAAATCCAATATAAATTCATTTTAAATTAATGTCCAATTTATTTTTCTAATTAAATATCCTGCATAAAATAAAATGTTTTCAATCCGCTGCCAATAAACATTGGGGAAAAAAATTAATTTTCATTTTATATCAATATACCTACAACACAATAACTGCCCTATTATGTGATAATCACCACATTGACCATCTCTCAACAAAATTTCCATTCAATCGGCAAACGATATAAAGCCAAGCGGAAACCAATTTGAACAAAATCACAAGCGACAGCCAAAAAATTAAACTAAACAAAATAATAAAATAGAAAGCCGCTAAAAATAATATTTTAAAACGGTCAATTGACCGTTAGAAATGCTCTTATCATTTAAAACCAATCGAAGTTAGAATTGGCGGATAGAAACAAAAAAAAAATAGCGAAATCCTATCCAAATTTCTATTTGCCCGCCAAAAATAATTTTCACTTCGAACAACCGGAAGCAAGCGAATACACGGATGACGGTATGCGTGGCAGGATATTCGAAACCAGCCACGGAAAATAATTTAACTGTCCACCTCCAGCAGTATAAATGTCGATCTAGTTTTCATAGTTCAGTTGCCAAATATTACATCGTTGCAGTAAAAGAGGACGACGCGACAGGATGACCAAAAAAGGATCCTAGAATCCAGTCAAAAATGTTACGTATACGCAGTGGTGTACCTAGTATTTCAGGGAAAAAATGCATTTTAGCGACAACATTGCAATGGCCAATTCGCACTTTGTCCTTTTGAAAGCTGGAATGTTGGATATGAACTGAAAACGTGTTAAAAATACTTTGACCACACACGACTCTCGGGGTTGAATGCGCTTTTTTAGAAAGTTAAGTCAGTGGTAAGGATTTGGGATGGTTTTACAACAAAAAAAAGGACGAAATATTAATGAAAGCTGAGAGCTATCATCGGCGGGTTTTATATTTAATTTTAACTTTATATTCCAAATATGTTTGTGTGTATAAAATGCATGCATATATAGAACAAAGTGTAATATGGTAACCTGCCTCTGGCAAACCAAAGTGAGCAGACAAATGGAAATTGTGCGGTAGTTTTGTCGGTGCACTGCCACTAATTGATATCGCATGGCGGTTGTCTGTTTCCGGCAATGGTTTTTACCACGCGCTGTTATGTGGCTTTGTGTGTTGCATTGTCATGGACAGTGACATTATCGTGCGCTACTAGACTTTTTTGAAAAAGAGTGGAATGGTTTAGTAGGATGGTTTTTACTCCACTATCCGGTAAGTGCCAGGTATGTTTTCAGTAAAATCTAAAAAGTCAATGCAAAAATGGACGCAAGGATTCAAAAAAAAAAAATAACTGAACACGTGGTTAGACCGATTGAATATTTTTAGAGATAAACTTGGCTTTATTTAGGTTAGCAACAACGCTGCGTAAATTTTAATGGCATGGAACACAATATCAAATTCTATAATGATAAAGTTTTGGAGTCGCTTTTTAGTTGAAATTTTAGAAGCAAAAACAGATGCTTCTAACAGAAACAATACAATAAAATTCGTTTGATGTAAAAGCTGTAATAATGTGTAAAAGTAAAAAAAAAAGTATCACCCAATTTCAAGAGCGCAACTATTACTAAAAGAATATCAGGGAGACTGCAAATTTACAAGGATAAGATAAAGTGGATAAGAAATTTAAAAAGACATGAAGAGAAAAGATTGGTAAAAATAACACAGTTGCTTAGTTTTTTTAAAAATCTTTCGATAGACAACCATAAGATCTGACATAGGTGGCTCTTAGACAACGTATAGCTTCGTATTTTTATCAAAAATATGTTTCGGAATCGATGTAATATTCCCTGGATTACAAAATGCTTTTCACACCATTGAATACAAGCTGTATTGAATGAGTTTAAGTCTGATACTTACTTACTTACTTACATAGGTGGCGCTACAGTTCGGAGCGAACCTGGGCCTCAACCAACATGCCTCTCCAGCTAGCTCGGTCTTTGGCTAGCTGCCTCCAGTTTAGCAATCCAAGTTGGTTGAAGTCGTCCTTCACTTGAGCGCGCAACCTAAGGCGAGGTCTTCCTTGACTGCGTCTACCCTTTGGGATGGAATCGAGGCTCCTGCGAGGCGGAGTTTGTTGTCCATTCGTTCTGCATGACCCAGTCATCTTAAACGTGATATACGTATTTTTTTGACCAGGTCAATGTCGCTGTACAGCTTGTATAGTTCATGGTTGAACCTTCTCCTCCTAAGCCCGTTAACGCAAATAGGCCAACAATCTTCCGAAGAATCTTACGCTCGAAACTACTAAGGATATCTTCACCCGCTTTAGATAGAGTCCATGCCTCGGCACCATAGAGCAGGACTGGGATGATTATACAGAGTCTCTTTTGTCTTTCGAGAGAGGGCTTTGCTACTCGATTGCCTTACTAGCCCATAGAAACAGCGATTGGCAGAGTAGTTCTTCGCCTTATTTCTGACGAGATGTTGTTGTTAGATGTTATAGCGGATCCGAGGTAAACAAAGTTCCTAACTACCTCAAAGTTGTACCAGTCTATTGTGATGTTGTTTTGTCCAATCTGCCAGTGTTGTGCGTCCCTTTTTGTGGACAGCAGGTACTTCATTTTGGCCTCATTGACTGCTAGTCTCATCTTAGCCGCTTCAGCTTCAATGTTAGCAAACGCTCCAGTGACAGCTCGCTGGGTTCTGCCAATGATGTCTTTGTCATCAGTTAGCAATTGCCAAAACAATTAACTTGGGGGTTTCTTTTAATTGTTTAAAGTATTAAGTTGAAGAAATTGGACGCCTTGTCGTAATCTTTTTGTTGACATCAAAAGCTTCTGTGAGGTCAGTTGGACGAGCTTTGTGCACTTTGTGCTTAGCGCGCTGTATTATTAAAAGCAACATTAAGCCTTCTCTTGCTGATAGCATCGCAGTCACAGAAAATTTCGCATCCGTAACTGAGAATCAGTAATACTAACGTTTAAGCCAGAAGCATACTTTACGTGTTTTAAGAGGGGTGTAATACTGAGAGGGCCATAAGCTACCTAATACTCCCTAAACTTTACCGATGGCGGAATTAATGTACATTTCCCTTTTATTTTATTTTTTTGGCTGTTCGTATTTTGCAGACTTCTTTATTACGGAATCTGCGATACATGATCTGGTGAATTTCTAATCTGTAACGTTTGCATAAATTAAAGGTCTGGTCCCGCTGTATTATAAGTATAAGTATAATTCGAGCAACTATGGATCGGTTTCGCACTACGTTTACTCTAGTGGATAATGCGCATCCTCAGAGATGGAATACAGTGCCCACCAAAGACGCTATTGCTGCTGTGGAGCAGAGTATCGAAGAAGACCCAAATGAGTCCATCCGCCATCGCGCGCAACAATTGTAGCTGTGCCTATTCACTTTATGGAAGATTTTGCGGAAGGATCTTGGTTTTCGGTCTTACCAAATCCCACTCGTGCAAGAATTGAAGCCGAATGACCATCAAGCGCGTCGCTAGTTCGGTGAATGGGCCTAAAAAGAGATGTCCACCGATCCCGATTTTCACAAGAAAATTTTGTTCAGCGATGAAGTTCACTTTTGGTTGAATGGTTAGGTTAATAAGCAAAATATTGGAGTGATCATAATCCACAAGCCATTGTTGAGACGCCGTTACATCCTCAAAAAGTCACTGTTTGGTATACTCTATGGGCAGAGGGAATAATTGGCCCATATTTCTTCAAAAATGAAGCCGGCCATAATGTTACAGTCAATTGGGAATGCTATAGAGCCATAATTAATGACTTTTTCGTGTCTTAATTAGAGGATGTTGATGTGGACGACCTTTGATCCTAACAAGAAGTGTGTGCATTATCTCACCTCGTGGGCCTGTGGCGTGGCCTCCAAGATCGTGCGATTTAACACCGCTGGACTATGTTTTCGTGGAGTTATGTGAAGTCCCTTATCTACGCAGGTAAACCCGAGACTATTCGTCTTAGAAGGGAATATTCGGCGCGTTATTGCTGACATACTGCGCCAATTGATGCAAAAAGTGGTCGAAAATTGGGCCTCTCTGCTGGAATATATTCGAACCAGCCGCGGTGGCTACTTGCCCGAAATTATTTTTTTAAATATAATGGCAAATCCTTATCTTTATAATAAAACTAAATTCTTGGCCATAACATTTAATTATATGCATTTTATTTCTTCTTGAAAACCACATGTCTAAAAAAAACACTCTTACGTTGAAACACAGAAAAATGAGATCGCGTTTTGAAATTGCAGCAGCAGATAACTGATCATATAAAATGACATCATTCACATCGCTAACGAAGAAAACCTCAAACAGAGCTTTGGGAATTCCTAGAAAAATGCGTGGCAACTGAAGTGTTGACCGGAGTCAGGTTAAATGTTCTCATGCCCTCGACGAGAAAAGTCTGGTTACATTTACAACTAGTAAAAAGTGTAAAAAAGTGGATTACAAATTAAAAACGGAACCATTCTAAAAGTCAAAAAACCATTTAATGAAAGATTCCGTATTATACTGTTCTGGTAGCCTTATAATTAAAATTTCTAATAACCCTATGAGGAATTCTGAAAGAACCGCACATGCCAAATTTAAATAAAATCGCCTCAGCCGCCAAGGCTACAGAACGTTCGATATACAGACAGACAGACAGACAGAATTTTTTCAATAACTACATAATATGTTTCTATCATTTTAAAGTCATGTTTGATTATAAATTTGGAGAAGAATTAAAAACATGCCTTTAAAGTACCTATGTATATCACAAGTAAAAAACAGTTTCCCACACAAAAATGAAAGCAACAAAATTTCTTCGAACTGAAGCTTCCTAAAGACCTTTGGTTTAAGAATGTCTACTATATTCTCACTTAAAAAAATTTGGTTTTCAAGTCCGAAAATCCGAAACACACAACTAAAGATACTCTTGGTTAGAAAGTACCATCATCCTACTATCATGTGCATACAAATCACTCATATCAATCACGATACACAAAATCTCCATTAGGAGCGAAAAATGCTTCACAACACAACCTAAACTACACACTCTTTCTAAAAAGTTAAAGTTTTCCATTTTTTAACATTTCTGACATATGCCAACAAAGGCGAAGAACATATTGAAATGCCAAGGATAACACGCAGTCACTCCTATTCTTTTCCAGTCACAGACAATCCGACAGACATCTACATCTACATCAGACAAAAATATCAACAAAGGCGCGTTATAGTTACTGTATCTTCTTCGCTTGTTTTGCGGAAAAAGATGGATGATGATGGTTGCAAGCATGTTATCTATCCAAAAGCACACAGTCATTTCGATTTTACCCCAACTATTCGAGGTATCTCCAATTCCCCTGGGAGAGAGGGAATCATTTTCAGGAACAGACATTCGCCCTCGATTGCCATATGCTCACTCAGTCCACCATATGAACCCAAGTATCCTTCATATATGCAAATCATTGTTCCGCTTCTGTGCGACGGATGTAGCATGCACCGAATTCAGGACAACAGACAGCAAACAGAAAAAAATACATTTATTGGCGGGAAATGCACCAAGGAGACGTGTAGTTTTTCGCGACTAAAAAAGAACCCACCTGACCCACAACCGCCCACAACAGACTGCGTTCCCCTTGTCTTTGATGGATGAACGAAATTTAACACCCTCGCCATAGTCTCTATGTGACGGCGGGTGAAAAGTGAAAATGGAAAATGAAACATTTTTGACTTCTATACGATTGAAGATGGGAAACTCTCGTTGGATGTCTAAATGTCAGTGGTTTTCGCTGCTGTCTGCCTGGCTGTGTTGTGTGAATACTGTTTGGTTGTTAAATGTGAGACATCTTCCGTGACATTATGGGTTGGGAATTGTTATGGAGTCGTATGGAAAAATCCAAAAATGAACTTTAACAAACGTGATTACAAGTTGATATCTTGTCTAGTCTTTTGATTGGAACGAATAAACGATAAGCTGGGATTTAAACCACCAAACATGAATATTGATAAATTGACCATTTTGACAATCACACCAGCACATTGCATTTTGTTAGGACCGTCTTAACTTGTGATATTTGCTGCGTTTTATTATCCACCAAGATCCATATTAAGTTCTTTTGTACTAGATGATAATTTTAGAGTTCGTGATTAAAAAAAATATGGAGAAAAAAATCAAACATGACATTACGATGATAGAGGAATGAATATAATTTTGTACCCTGTGTGGTCAATAAGCGACTAAAGCGATTTTTTTTAAATCTGGTAGGTATTCTTTTAGCATTCTTCTGCAGTGTTTTTCAATTTTTAATGTAAGGGTGTAAAACAACGGCACCGCCATATATAACAACTACAACTACTTATATAAATAAGAGTTTTTTTTTTTTGAAAACGGCTTTAACGATTTTTTTTTATTTTAAAGTATATTTAGGTTGGTAAGTATATTTTAGTATGTACATAGTATCATTTCACCAAAAACACATTCATAACATTAGGTTTTAATTATATGATTATCTCCTTATCGATAGAAAAGCTTACGAAACCTAAAATTAAGAAGCACGATCTCATCAAAATCAGATGTTCTAATGTCATGTCATGGCATTGTATATACATTTTCTATTGTACTCTCATGGTGGTCATTTTTAGTCTGGCCATCTTCCTGGTTGATTCAGAACTAACTCTAAATAGTGGATACGAGAACCTTTACCGATATTTTACCAGTATTTAATAAAATTTTGTTGTCTGTACTTATTCTATATTCACACCAATTGGCAATTTCAGCACGCCTCATTGCGACTTGATGCAGAACTAAAAAATGATGCTCCATAATAGTACTATATGCAGTGTATATACAAAGGTCATGGCATGAATTTCTTCCGGGTCAACGTAGCATTTCTGCCTGGTGTGATATTTTTCCATTTAATCTAAATAAATTTTTGTTCCCTTTGTTATATCGTAGTGGGTTATCTTGACAGCCCATCATGTAGAGTGGCTTTTGTTTTTATTTTTAGGCCTAAAAATAACGGTACCTGCCATATGACCGTTTAGGAAAAGCTTACTTTTCTCGAAAACGGCTCCAACGAACCAAAGTTACGGGAAAAATCTATTAACGGTACCTTTCATATAACAGTTTTTTTAATTTTTGGCTTTCTCTGTAACGGCTTCTTGGATTTCTGTCAAATTTTATATTTGAGAAGATCTATGTAGCCAAATTAATTCTGCATATCAAAATTTTAAATAACTTTTTTTCTAATTAAAATTAATTTTTGAATTTTTTTTTTCAAAAATCAATATTTTGAAAACAAATCAAAGAAAATTATTTTAAATTTTATAATCACATGTATATAAATAAATTCTAAAAAACTGTATATCAAAATTAAAAAAAAATTTAACTAAAAATAAAAAACAGGATTGCATCAAAACCGGTCCTACAATTTTCGAAATACATTTTTTCATAAATTCTTTGTTATTTAAGACGTGTGATGGCGTCCTTCATTTTTACTAAACACCGTTAAGTATTGTGATTTTGATACTTTTTAAAAGTTCAAACTCTGTTATTTTCAAAGTAAATGTTACTTATTTCTGTCAAACATCTTGCTTTCCAATGTAATTAGACACATAAGAGCTAGTACGTGCGACCCAGTCGAGCCCATTTTTTGTTTAAAACTCGTAGTTGCTTCAATTTAAACTTCAAAGCGAAATTGAAGTTGATTAATTTTATTTCCAAAGAAAAAAAATTATCAACTTTTATTTACTTTTCTTGAATGATAAAATTTGGGGTTTCAAAGGAAAAACTTATCGCATTTGAGAGTTACAGAACACCATTTTATCGTATTCTTCTTGTACTTCACTCCGATATATTCCAATCGATAAAATTATCGCCTGTTACAGAACCAGGATGAAGCATTGTATGTATATATGTACATTCTCTATAGTACTCTCATGGTCGTCATTTTTCGTCTGTCCATCTTCCTGGTTGATTCGAAACTAACTCTAAATAGTGGAGACGAGAACCTTTACTGATATTTTACCAGTATTTAATACACTTTTGTTGTCTGTACTTATTCTACATATATTTACACCAATCGGCAATTTCAGCGCCTCATTGCGACTTGATTCAGAGTATAGTACTATCATGAAGCATCATTTTTTAGTTCTGAATCAAGTCGCAATGAGGCGCTGAAATTGCCGATTGGTGTGAATATAGAATAAGTACCCCATCCCAACAAACAATCGACTTGCATTTATTTTTCCCCTTTTCTCATCCTTTTCACCGGCGATTTCGACTATTGCCATCCTGTAACTATTTTTTTTTTTCAAAGAAAAAATTTACCCTGGAGTAGCTGAAAATTCCACAATCAATTCCACGCCCACGTGCATTTCGATTCTTTGAGAAAGGAATCGATTTTCTCTTCTTTTCAGACAAAAAACTGTCTTCAATTGCTTAGTCTGCTTCTGCTATTAGACGATGAAACTAGATGCATGCACCTTGTTCAAATTTTTCCTTGTTGTTTCATCTCTGTCGCAAGTGCCATTACACAATGAATTTAGTTTCATGAAACGAGTTTGGCAGTTCTCTTTCATTTTCATTTCCATAATCATTTGCAATGAATCTGCTCTTTTAACCCTATCGATGTAATGACTGTGTTTAACCACATACACATTTTTCCTGGAATCATAAAGACATAAGATGTCCAAATTAAGTACCTTTGCTTAAACCACAAAAAATTACATTACACTTCATTTTCACTCATTTTTTTTTTAATCTTATCAGAAGTTTACTCTGCGCACAACGAAACCAAGTGATAAAGAATTAAAGAAAGCGAACAAGAGAAAAGAAAAACGTCAAACTGCTGTTGCATGAAATTTCACTAAGAAACATTGAATTTGAGATCACTACTGTGATTTTCTTTTGGTAAAGACGGATTTTGATCTCAGATTTCGGATTTTGCCTGCCCAAACGAAATTGAAACAGATTGATCTGTTTTTTTAATTGTATTGGTTTGGAAGGTACAACAGAAGTTCAAGGCACAGAGGGTCCAGACGAGAGAGGAGAGAACAAAACTTCAAGTTTGACGTTCGAGAAATGTCAACTTTATTGTAGTGTGTGTGCAAATATGTGTTAAATCTCGATTGAAAACGAGATTTCAGATTTTGCTCTGAGATCAAAAAAATGATTGATCTGTTGACCAAATAAAATCACATTTCGCTGTCAGATCAAAAAAAAAATTGATCTGACGTACCAAAAAAAAAATCACATACATACGTTTTCCTTTTCAGAGACAGTTTCTTTTGACACACATATCGTTCACCAAAAACGATTTATCGATGTTTAAATGATTTTCAACATCGATGTTTATGAACGATACATCGATTTTTAAAACATCGAGAAAGAGCAAATCTTTTCTTGAATGAAACTCGCTATTATCCCAGCTAATCTTTTTTAAATTTCAAACTGACTCATTTTTCTGTCCAAAGAATTTTCTTGGGCTAAAATTGTGTTGTGAGGAGAAAGAATCATTTTACTCTCTCGTGAGCACTCTCTTTTGTCAAAAACTACGAATTTTGTGTTTTATGGAAAAGTATTTGGCTGTCTTTCGTAAAAATTGGCTAAAATTCGAAGTTTTGGGAAGTACGTGTAGCAAAGCTATAAAGAAAGGAAAGGACAGGTCTTCGAAGGTAAATATTCTTTAGAAACCACTTCCTGGCAGGGCTGGCAATCTACTTCACATGTAGTAGATCTACTTCATTTATTTATTTGTATGCATCTGCTACGTAGCAACTCATTTTTACTTCGTTTAGCTTGTTTTTTTTATGAAACGATAAGAATTTCATTCAAATGTGTTTTATTCATTTATTTTTGCAAATCGAGAAAGTCACTTTATCTCTAAAGGTTTGTCCCAGTGTTGCGGCCCATTGATAGGACAATTGAAAACTTAACACTTAATGTCGCGGCCTCGTAGAGCCTGCGGCTCAGAGAGGCATCATTACTTATGGCTCGATCCTGACAATTGGGCGAGGAGCAGGGGCGAGTAAATTCACGAAACTTGATAAATAATTAAACACAAACTACACAAATAAAAGAAAAACACGAGCGGCCAAAGAAAAAAAAAACTATTAAGAAAATAAACAATTCATTCATGACAAGAGCCATCTTGGATTTGGATCATGAGAATGACGTTTAGGGTTTAGGCATTGATAACAGACGCTGCAAAAAGGGGTATTTTTTTAGGAGTGTGTAGGAGTAGGTGTGTGTCTTTGGAACGAACACTCAAAGACCGACATGCAGGCATGTCAAGTGCAATTATTCACAGCTGATGTCATTGAACCCGATGACCTACATTATGTGCTTCTTCTATATACTAAGTTTTCTTAGTAGAGAGAGAGAAAGAGCATTTTCGGCGGTCGAACGATCTACCCGTTGAAAACTTCTTTCAAATTTAAATCAGACAACCGCGGTGTGAAGACGTATTTTTGCGAGTAAATTGCCCGAGTTAGAACCAATTAGTTTTAAATCATATTCATAGGTAATGATCGAAGAAAATTTAAATCTTTTTGTCTTTGGCTAAGTGTAGTTTTCCTGCAGTGTTGTTTTTGATTAAAGGATATACCTATAAATTCTGAAAGGCAAGTGCGGTGCGATTATCCCAAAGGAAAGTCCTTTTAGTTCGTTCTTCGGAAATAGGGGTAAGTTATAATTTTCTTCCCATTAGTAAGGTATTCGGAACATTTTTTTTTGTTTTTATTTAAAAAAAAAGGTGAATTTCCGCCGTAAGCGTCAAGGCCGGCTTAAATGTATATTTTTGGCATGAGATAGACACAAAACCAGTGGAGAGATATACATGAGAAAATAAACTCGCGGAGGGAGGTAGAGACCCGTGACCAACCCGGGTCAAAACAAGTAACTGGGAATAAAATTTACTTATAACTCGGGTAAATCATAAAGTAAAAAAAAAAAAACGTTTTTTTTTTTGTTTGTTATGAGCGGGAAGGATGCAAGGACTTATTAAGACGGAAGAAGAATTCCAACTTCCTTAGACGAAGGAAATATTTTAAGTCATTATCCTAAAAGATTAAAGGTACCCACCGACGAGCTAAACCTCGCTGGTACCAAGGATCCTCAAGTGCTATATTTTTTTTTAATTATACCTATATTTGTAATTTTTTTTTTTTTGTCTTTTCTTTTGTTTTGACGAGATTTTCTTTGTTTGTGCTTGAAAGATACAATTAGGCGAACATTTAGATATACCTTCAGTTAAGAAACTATTTTATTTAAATCATAAAAGCCAAACTTTAGTGGCGATATTACAAAGGGTTCGATTTGCGTTCAGGGTTTTCAGCAGCCCACCTCCCTCGGCAAAATGTTGCCTCCCCGTTGGCGCACTCTCACAAAGAGCTCTATGTAGGTAGGCAACCCGGGGCAACAAAAAAAATAATAAGGACGGACGAAAACATACCCGTCCAGTTAATAGATATGGGTGTTAATTGAGGGAACCTTGTACCCAATATCCCATCCTTTACCATTAAGGATTTTCCATATTTGTTGTTTTGAATATAAACGCCTTTTTATGTATTTATTCATAATCTACAATTTGTACATTTATATACCTAATAGGTTAAGATACCATATTATAGTTGTCACTTTTGTTTGATTTGATGTTCTTTTGTATTGATGTTCAAGATTAATTTCCAGTTAATAAATTTATGTGCGGGTCTCGTCAAACCCTGTTGTGGAAAATACTTGCTCTTTTATTAGCATTGGCTGTGTAAACCTCATGGCGAGGTAGATTCTTTAAATGGGGGTGCGGTAGGGTGAGCGTTTATTAAAGGTAAGATGGCTTGACAGTGTTCCGATGACCAGACTGGGGAATTCACAACTTCTCGGACCGAGGAATTCCAGGAGGGAGGGAAAAGGTCCCCTTGCGACGACAGCAGCAGGGCTTCCCGAGTGTGGTCCTGCGACAGTAGTGGTGGTAAGTTTTGGCACGATTTGTGTTTTGAAATAGGTGAGGTCACACTGTGGAGGCAAGATCCCCCCCCCCCACATCCGGCGAGCAAAGCCGAGCGACGCTAGCGTGCCATCGCCTCCGCAGTGGACATTCTTATACCCTCTAAGCCTTTCCTATCCCTCCTTCTCCAAATACACTCCCAACACCTACACTTAACTTTTCTCTTTTCATTTCCCAGTACTATGTCCGTCTTACCTACCTACTCCCAGCTTCATCTACCCCCATCTCCTTCTTCCCAATTTCGCTCTTCCCCCCTCCTTCCTACCCTAGCCATCCCTTCCTAATGCCTCTCCCTTATTCCACTTACGCCTTGATTGCGTTTCCTTCCTGATATCCTCCCTTTCAGCTGATCCTTTCGTTTCCTTCCCTCCTTCCTATCCTGTCCTATCCCATCCCATCCCAATCGTAACCTGTTTTGCCTCATTTCACCAGCTAATCTCAGAAATCACTAGACATATTAAGCAGGTAGCTGGCGTTGTAAGGAGTAACTTAGGCTCATTTTTACTTGCGATTTATAGGGTCTATAAGGCAAGTTATGCATTCATAAAAAAAAATTCTAACAATCAAACATGACATTACGATGATAGAAAAGTCAAAAAAAGTGGGTCCGGAAATTCCGTCCGTCTGTTTGTCTGTCCGTATCGATATCTAGAGCCTAAACGGTTGGGCCGATTTGATTCAAACTTGGTATATAGTATTTTTAGATTGCTCTACCTGACAGTTTTTGGAATTGGCAATCTAGCTCGAAAACTAACGGTACCTGCCATATAACTTTTAATTAAAACTTATTTTTCTCAAAAACGGCTCCTACGATTTTGATAAAACTTTCAGAATGATGTTTTCTATGCAAAATCTATCTTTTAGTTTTAATGGATTTTTCACAAAAAGTTTTATAACGGTACCTCCCATATGACCGGTTTTTTAAAATCAGACTTTCTCGTTAACTAATTGACGGATTTTGATGAAATTTTCAAAATATGTAGTGTTTTACGATTTAAATAATATTGTTTATTAAAATTTTCAAAAACATTTTTTTTATTTTTAATAATTAAAAAAAAAATATTTTGTTTTTTGAAATTTTGAAAACGGATAGATTTTTTTTTTAAATTTTTCTCCTAGTATAAACTATAGATTTCTTTAAATTGACATGAATAGTGTTTTTTGATTTCATAAAAAAATTTCCCCAAAATTTTATTTCATAATGCTCGGCTAAGCCCTAGCCATTAGTCAAATAAAAGAAGGTGACAACCTACATACATATATACAGCATTTTATCATCATAAAAGCACATAGAATAAATAAGGAAGCCTATTTTTAACACACAAAAACAACTAACAAATAAAAAAAACTATTCGATTACTACTAAATGCAAAAATTTCAATCGAGAAAACAAAAGTTTACACCTACCTATAAATAAACAAAACCACTGTGTTAACTTTTAATATTGTCTCTATACCCACTCGGTTAACAGTAGTTGGAATGTGTATCTTAATTTTAGTACCCACCTTCCTTCCAACCTTATTATATGTAGAGGTAACTAATATCCTTAGAAAATTCCATTAATACCTACCCACACTATACGTTTATCGATCCATCAAACATAATTAAGCTATTTTAATTAATTTGATTTCAAAAAGTAAATTATTCTTAGTGGGACCTATATAGGTATCTATACCTAGCATTATTGCCCTACTGCTGATTCCCACGAATCTTTATGCCAGTTGTTCAAATTTGTCCATACCAAAATGAAAATTAAACTGAAAAAAGTCCTTAATATCTTTCTATTAACAAATTATATTATTAACAGTAAACAACAAGTGGAAAGATGATACACTAAAAAACTGTAAAAGCTAACAATCCTACATATTTATGTGTTTATCCCTTTGTCGTGACGCATGTTCGTTCGAGCTTCAAACCCCAACGATTCTAAAGAAGTTGCACGTCAAAAAAAAAACATTAAAACTAAATCTTTGTCAAAAAGACGCAGGCACCTAAAAAGGATTAGCACATAAGAGCAAGTACGTGCGACCCAGTCGTGCCTTTTATTTTTATATTTTTAGAACGATTTGGCAAAATATTTAGCCGAAAGGGGGCGCTATGGTGGAGATATGTATATGTATCTACTAAAATGTAGTATTCCCTGTACATCTTTTTAATTTTTATTTCAACAATATTATAAGTATTTAAATGGCTTGTCTAATTTAAAAAATATGTTTGTTGTATTAACTAACATGTTAAGCTTGGTAGATTTATGATATAATTGGATGTGATAGGAACATAGAAATCACTGTTATTGGGATCCAGAAAACAATGATAAACCTGAGCAACGCAACGCCGGGTATATCAGCTAGTATTAAATAAGATGAAAACAAAATTACTTTTTTATTTTTACTTTCGTTTTCATTGTCTGCTACATATTTTGCAAATCTATTTCGTTTTTTTTGGGCGATCTGCTTCATTTTATGGACTCAGCATTCCACTCCCTGATTCCTGGTACTTCCCGAAAATACTGTCTTGATTACAAAAAAAATCTGCAAAAGCAATATTTATTACCCAAGGTTACAAGCATATGATTTGAAATGAATAATTGTCTTTTATTTACTGTTTTCTTTTTTCTTTTGTATTTTTGGCATCACAATGAAACTAAAGTATATTTCATAATATCAACAAGAGTATCGGTCGCTCATATTTTGAAATAAAATACAAAAACTAAATAAACAACATAATGAATAAATATTAATATTCAGCATATAAGTAAAGCAACTTTATGTTTAAAGATCAGTAGGAATGATTACATTATGTATTACATGTTTAACTTACAAATAAATGTTTAATCATAATTCTCTTGAAATCATTTCATTTCAACATACATTTTGTATAGAACTCCCTATCGATAGCATCATTTGGAATATAATTCGAATACTTATAAATTAGAGCCAAGATTTCTTTGGCTTCGAGAAACTCTGAAGATATGTTTAGGAAACAGTTCCATGTGTAGAAAAAATGGCGATTGACATTTTCTACCAATGTGATACGCTCGCAATTGATACAGCTTAAGCGACCTTGTTGAAGTGCTACAAACTTATCAAAACATCGATCCCATGCTAATAGATCAAAGCCCCTTCCGGCTTCTTCGAGAAGCTCAGGCTGTCCAAAATTCATGACAATAGGTATTATTTTCTCGACCTGTCCCTCGGCCATATAAAATTTTGCCAGGACGTCAAACAATGCTGGTACGTCTTTGAGAATTTCAAAACATTTGCCATGTTCGTTGCGGGACCATAAATACCTCATTAAAACCGCTCCAAGCTCATGAAACTGGCAAGAATTGTCAAATCGGATCGGAAAACCACAATTATCACACCGAACTGCATCTTGTCTGGAATTTAAGACTATAAAGCCTTGGATTATGAATTCCTTTGATATGTCGTCCACTTCCCAAATGAGTTCAGGATTAAGGTAGTTGAAGTACATTTCGTAGCAATTCTGTTTTGCCTGCAATTCACTGTCACCATGCTCCAGCATTACTGCTTCTAGCTTCGAGAGAATTCCAATGATCTCTCGGGAGGTGTACTCATCGAAGAGATGTCTATATCTTTCTAGGAAATTGGTATTGCTAATTTGTGATGACCTTGAAATCAAAAGAAGATTGTATATTATTTTCTCCTCGTCAGTTATATGTCGCCCTTTTGGAGGCGTCGATGGAAGCTTCCTTCGGCAAACTACGTCGTCATCACTGGTTTCCTTCACGTGTTGGAATGGGAGAATTCTTTCATTTCGTGGAATCAGGTCGCTCACAAGACTTTTTTGTTCATCGTTGAAGATGTTGAACTTATACTTGATAATGTTTTTACCAAACTTACCAGTCACAGTAAGGAGAGCATCTTTGAAATGGCGATCTTTCTCTTTCACTCGGAGATTGTCACAAAATGAATTCTCCAAAACGTACACTCCCTGGGTTCTTGGTTCAACAGCATCAAATGGTCTCTGGGAGACGCCTCCACTATTAGCACTCTTTCGTTCTGCTGAACTTCCCGAGCTTGTGTCACCTTCATTTTGGGCAATGCTATCGAAAATCACCGAAAGGTCATTCAACAATTCATACTGCTGTTGATCGATTAGGAAGTTTTTGATGTGATTTAAAATTATCAACTCATAGTCCTCTCGCGCTTTATCAGCGAAATATTTCAAATTCTTTTTGAGAAGGAAACTACATTCTAGTAGCTTCTCTGATCTCACCAAAGACATGGCATGAGATTGAAGCGTTAACAGACTCACACTATACATGGAGCCAGTTTGTGTGAATATGACAATCTCTCCATCGGGTCCAAAGACCCTGCAGTCAGCTATTCTCTCAAATTGGTTGCACCAAAGCACAACAGTCGATGTGCGTACATCAAAGATATACAATCCTAATTCAGTGTAGGTTAATAGAAAGTCCTGAGAGAGCATTTGGAGCTTGGTAAATGTCAGCGTCTGTGGCTGAAAGTCAAGAAGCTCACTATTTTCCTCTGAATATTTGAGCATTGTTTCAGTCTCAGTTTCGGTGGATTTTTGTATCTTGCTTGGCGGGCAGGCAAGGGCGGCTTTAAATTGATGCGTCTGTATTACTTCGCCCTCGAAATCAACTTCCCATAGTCGAGAACCAGGACGTGCACAGTAAATTCGTGATGGTGTGAGAGATTCATTCGTGGACATTGCAAAACAGGCGCCAAAAGGTCCATCTCGTAAGCGATTTCCAATCTGTTTGAAAAAATAATAAAATAAATTCAAAGCATTAGAAGTGCAGGATATATACATAACTTAAAGGAGACTGAAGTTCGGGTCTTTTGAAAGGAATGAGGATAATGAATTGCCCTTTGAAATTGTGGCTAGTGTGTCGACTTTGTATGCTTCATGCAGATGTCGTGCCATATTACGTTACAACTTGTAGTAGGGTTTTCTATTTGGATCCTTAAAAGTCATATTTTTCGATTATCACTCTACAAGACGAAAGTATACCTGGAAATTTAGCCGAAAGCCCTGCTAGCTAGTGCTTTGTTTTTATTATTATTTCTTTTTATAATTAACGCGCGCACAAGGGGCTATTTGTTTCCCTTTTAATGTGGTTGGGTGCTGTATGAATAGGGTAGGCACTGAAAGGCATCAAACAGGTGATGCACAGTTGCTGCAACTATCTCGTACGCATCAATTGTGCTTATTTTACCTCCCCGCGGTAACCACCGGGTACTGGTTTGTCCTTCCGGACATTCCTGCTAAACTTATAAGCGCGAGTGTTGACCACAGAAAAAATAGCAACACTATAATGCTCTGCTTAAATAACTGTTCTGGACGATTCGCAGAAGTCTTGCACGAGCCCCTCAGAAAGAGGACGTACGGCGGATGAGCCCAACAAATTGGACCAACGGTGGCGTCAACAGTCAACGAAGCAGACGCCCTAATGAGCTACTTCGACGTATTTGGAGATAAGTTCATTGGGACAATTCAATGCAAGTCAGGGCATTGAAATAGAGATGGTGGCGGATGAACCCTTAATGGGCCAACGGCAGCGCTCATATTCCCGAAGTGGGTTGCTGACTCCGGATTCTCCGGTTCCTTTTGTCCAAGTAATCCAACAAAGGACCTAGCCCTCCAGGTTAGGGGTTGTGCGTGGGGTTAACAACCCTGCCACGGAAAAAAGAAAAAAGTTGCGAAGCGACCAATAGCCTCGGAAAAGGACGGATTTACTGTTGACGACCCGGAAAAACGAATCAAGGACAACGACCTTCGGATCTGCACGTGGAATTTTAGAACTCTTAACAGATCACGTGCATCCAAACAACTAGCGGAGGCCCTAGAATGCTACAGAGCAGGAATAACTGCCATCCAGGAAGTGCGATGGAATGGGCCGGGCAAAAGGAGGATGAAAAACTGTGACGTATACTACGGTGATTGTGCAAGAAGACCACAGCGTTTATTTGGGTGCGGATTCGTCATAAGCGGTAGACTTAGGCAAGAAGTCTTGGGCTTTCGACACGTAAGTGAGCGACTTGTGACAATCCGTATCAAGGCTAAATTCGCCAGCATTAGCCTAATATGCCCCCACAGAGGACAAAGATGACGCCACCAAGGATGACTTCTATGAGCTCCTCGACAAAACATATGAGCAATGCCCTAAATACGACGTTAAGATCGTACTAGGCGATTTTAATGCCAAAATAGGTAAAGAGGAAATCTTTGGTAGGACTTTCGGAAAACATAGCCTACACGACACAACGTCTGAAAACGGACTTAGGCTAATTGACTTCGCAGCGGCACATAACGTCACCATTGCAAGCACACGGTTTCCTCATCTCGATATACACAAAGGGACTTGGCGACACCCAGATCAAAGAACCGTCAATCAGATTGATCACGTTGCGATCGATGCAAGACACGCCTCCAGTATCTTGGATGTTCGCACCTTCCGAGCAGCTAACAGCGATTCGGATCACTACCTTGTTGCAGCAAAGGTAAGAATGCGAATAACCCGAACACCAAAACAACGGAGTAATACTGTGAGGAAGTATAACGTCGGAAAGCTGCAATCGCATTAAACCGCCAGAACCTATGCCGATCGAATAACCCGTAAAATCTCAAGAAATCCAGTACCGCCAGCATAAAGTGCCGAAGACCAATGGCAACACTGCCAACAAGCCATCAGAGATGCCGCAACTGATGTGCTAGGTTTCACCAGACCACCACCTCTGGTTTGATGACGAATGCAGCCAAACAAGAGGCATATAAAGCGGCGCTGCAAAGAAAGACGAGAGCTGCTCGCGAGCTCTACGAGCAGAAAAGACGGGAAGAACACCGGCTTCTCCAAAAGAAAAAGAGAGAGCATGAGAAGCGCGCGATCGAAAATATTGAGAGATGTTACTCCAGGAACAACGTGCGGAAGTTTTACCAACAGGTAAAAAGAACATGCCAAGGAAAAAAATCCCGCACAGAAGCCTGTAGAGATAGGAATGGAAACCTCGTAGTAGAGTCACAGTCGGTGCTGAGTACATGGAAGGACTATTTCTGCAGACTTTTAAACGGCGATGAACACCAAAATACCACTGTCAGGCAGAATGAACTATTCAACATGGACGATGACAGACAAAGCTTCCGTCCACCTGACCAAAATGAGACCCTCTAAACTGCGCCAACTATAGAGGAATAAGTCTCCTGAATATCGCCTACAAGATCCTCTCTGCCGTACTATGTGAACGCCTGAAACCTTTCGTCAGCAACCTGATTGGCCCCTATCAGTGTGGTTTCAGACCAGGAAAGTCCACAATCGATCAAATGTTCACGCTACGGCAGATCCTGGAAACCACCCAAGAATTCCAAATCGATACCCACCACCTCTTTATCGATTTTAAGGCCGCGTACGATAGCATTTATAGAGACGAGCTATACAGAGCCATGTCAGGTTTTGGCATTCCCACAAAACTCGTCCGACTGTGCAGGATGACGATGGAGAACTCTCGCTGCTCCGTCAAGGTTGGTTCTGACCTCACAGAAGCTTTTGACGTCAAAAAAGGATTCCGACAAGGTGATGCGCTATCGTGCGATTTCTTCAACTTAATACTTGAAAAAATTATAAGAAACTCGCAAGGAAATTGTAGTGGGACAATTTTTTTCAAGTCTGTGCAATTGCTAGCATACGCTGACGACATAGACATCATTGGCAGAACTCGGCGAGCTGTCACTGGAACGTTTGCTAGCATTGAAGCTGAAGCGGCTAAGATGGGACTAGCAGTCAATGAGGTCCACAAAAAGGGACACACAACACCGGCGGATTGGACAAAACATTACAATAGACAGGTACAACTTTGAGGTAGTTAGGGACTTTGTGTACCTCGGATCCGCTATAACATCTGACAACAACATCTCGTCAGAAATAAAGCGAAGAATTACTCTTGCCAATCGCTGTTTCTATGGGCTAGGAAGGCAATTGAGTAGCAAAGCCCTCTCTCGAAAGACTTTCCTTTGTCTCTGTATAAGACCCTAATCATCCCAGTCCTGCTCTATGGCGCCGAGGCATGGACTCTATCTAAAGCGGATGAAGATATCCTTAGTCGTTTCGAGCGTAAGATTCTTCGGAGGATTTTTGGCCCTATCTGCGTTAACGGGCTTTGGAGGAGAAGGTTCAACCAAGAACTCCCTCAAGTGGAGGACGACCTCAACCAACTTGTAGTGCGAAACTGGAGGAAGCTAGCCAAAGACTGAGCTGGCTGGAGAGGCATGTTGGTCGAGGCCCAGGTTTGTCCCGAACTGTAGCGCCCCCCTAAGTAAGTAAGTAAGTAAATCAGAACAGCTACATGAGATGCACTTTTTCGAGACAAATTTTACTCTTGGAGGTTTTGTCAGGTGATCTGATGGGGAGTCGAACTCCGAGCTTTCGCTTAGCAGTCCGACACACACGGGGCACTACGTTCATAGTATTTGATATTATCGGGAGAATGAAGCCAGTTCTCTGTAAAAAATGTGCAGGTATTTAATCGGAGGTTGCAATGAAGCTTCTGGCTATTCTGGATATCTGGTAAGCTTCACCACCGACAATTTTTGCACAAGCCTCAAGGCCAACTTTATGTGTAGGTTGACCAAATCGTTAGAGATTTTTATTTCGAAACTTTTTCCGCCTTAACAGTTCAATAATGGGCCAAACAACTACACAATATACACTCATTTTGTAAAAATGTGGGATTTCTGTCTCCATAAGAGATCAAATTGCTTATTAATGATGGGAAAAATATTTTTACTAATGTAAAAACGGAATCGTGTGATGAGTTACGCATTTATAACAAAATAAGTTCAATGTAGCCGAAGTCAAACTCAGATGACATTCTAATTTAACTAAATAATATACGGAAAGATGTTACCACCTGTTTTCTTATACCGAGTCAGTCAATCATCAAGAAGATAGTACATCGCAAAGCATAGAACGCTTTTCTAAATATGATTACTCATGCCTATAAAAAGTTGACCTGACCCGAGATTATTTCATACAATTAATGACTTAATGGCGGCCCAGATTAGAATTCGAAATAAAAACTTAACAACAATAAAGTCGAGCATAGGAAAAAATGACATCATAATAACTGATACTTGACCATTGTAATGGAGATAAGAAACACCATCCGCCTCTAAAACAAAAACAAGATAAGAAGCAGAGATGCTAAGCGTCAGTCATCTCTTTAGAAACTAACCTGTTTATATTCCTCGAATTCTGTGTTGCATAAAATACACTTTGACCAGTTCGATACTAGGAGCAGAGATTCAAAATCGTCTATCTGCACAACTGGCTGCTCAAGAAACAATATAGGATGAACTGAAAGATTTAGCAAGCTGCGTCCCTGTGAAAGAGAAAAGAAGAATTTGACCAAAACCGTCCTCACACTTACTGGAATTCTACTTACAATGAATGAATTCAAAACAACAAGATTGACTTGACCTCTGCTGTCTCCGTAGTAAAACTGTTTTTCGTCAAGAGTCCAGTGAATGCAGGTAACCTGGACTTCTGGTCCCAGAGCAGCATAGATCACTTGTGGCAATGAGTTCGCTGAAAGATTAATAACATACACACAGATTGTTCCTTTCTTCGTCGAGAAGGCGACGTATTTTTCGCCAGATGAGATTTCCAGATGTGTAACTGGACCATGTTTGTTGGGTATGAGATGGAGGAACTTGCAGACTCGACGATTGAAAAGATATAATGATCCAGAAGTTGCTCCGAAGATTATGTAGTTTTCCGAGATATCAAAACAAGTGTACTGGAAGATCAATGTGAAATTGGAAAATTCTAGTATACAGACAGACAGAAACGTTTGACTTACCTTGATTCGGTTGCTGTGCTTGAGGGGCTCATGAATGGACGGCGAATAATCGATAAAATTCGAAAGACAATGAATGTCATTCATTTTGTTGATGTTTGTGTAGTTTTTGTGGTTTTTTTTAATGAATGGCGAAATTAATTATTGTAATTAACCTTTGCTTTTGTTTCACTATTTTTAATGCTATGATAAAAAGTTTTGGCTTTTTTCAGTTTTTAGGAAAATAAACAAATAAAAATGCTAGGTGCAAGCAAAATGAGTTGCAGCTTGCAGAGTGTGCAGAGACCTGAGAGAAATGCTTTGCTGCGATTTTGTGTTTCACTTGACAGTTTTCGGATAAATAAGTAGAATGAGGATGTGTATAGTAGTGCACTAATTCCGAAATTTTACAGAAATGTCAAAAAATTGAATTCACCATACTTAGGAAAATTAACACGCAGGATTGGCTTTGAGTAAAGTTTTTGAACATCAAAAATACTATTTTATTGAAAACAGCCTTCTATATTAAAAAATTATAGCACTATTATCAGGCAGCATCTAGTTTAGTCCCCTTTTATACTCATAGGAATATGCTGCAGCGTGACTTAGTATTTAGGCGAAGGAGTTGAGAAGTGTAGTGGGGATCACAATCAGGCAGGGACCGAGAATTTGTTGCTATTCTCTCATTTTCGTTTGTTTTGTTCATTGCTTGCCTTATTATTATCTTCCTCGACAAAAACTATGAGCAATGCCCTAAATACGACGTCAAGATCGTACTAGACGATTTTAATGCCAAAATAGATAAACACTTCCGAGTTTTGTAAACTTTTTGCTGAACTATAATGGTTGGAATGGCGCGGACGTTCCCGTCCGAAACTGAGCGAGAACACGCAATTCGTATCTTGTGCCCTAAATAGCGGATTGCTCCGTTTCGTCAAAAATCGACCAGTTTGCTTACGAACGTAAAGTGCGCTCGAGAGCGCTTTTTACGGACGAAAATTGGACAGCTGGCTTCTGACAGATACTTCCGTTTCACATTTCTTTCTGTGCTATTTGTTTTAAGATTACCTCAAATCAAACAATTCATCATAGTTTTTATGGTTATGTTATTTTTTTTTTCATTCACTTACATGAATATGATACTGTGACGTGGCAACAAAATTATTAGATATTCGGAGGACATATCTTTGTAAATTAACGACATCTGTTGGATTCATTGTGTACAACAACAAACATTCATTGTGTACAACAACCATGCCCCTAAAAGTATGCTACATATTCGCAATATGTTTTAACTGATTACTAAATCGAACTTGAAGTACTGATTCGAGACTCGAATTAGTACCGAAAGCTTAGATTGTGACAGAACCAGCCAGAAGCTTCCAGAAGCTTGTAAACTTGTATAAATACAAGAGTAGATTGCACTGAAAGTTCAGTTTATTTTCGAAAGTCAAATTGTTAACTAAGCGTTAGTGATTGAATTGAGATTAAATAAAAAGTGTTGAATTATAAAAACGTATTTGAATTGTGAATAAGTGGAATAAGTTATATTTGGTGTTATTTAAACTGAAAGCCGTTGTGTTTCATAGAATAAAGAGATTTGCTGTATTATTTTGGAATTTCGATTGAGTTTTATTTGTCGAACCTCAGGCCAAAATATCACAATACTAACAAAATAAAATCTTTGCCGTTTCGTTCAAGGAAACATACACATTCACAATATCACTTTGTTGACTATTTTTTGCCGTCAGAAGTCGGATAATAACCCTAAACAGGAACTTATTAAAAATAAAGTAATACAGAAGTTAATAATCGTAACCTTTCTTTTGAATCCTGAAATCATTGCTTAAAATATTAAAAAAAAAGACTTCTAAGTGTTAAAGTTTTCAATTAAAATAATTTCTGTCGGATTCGTTGGAATGTGTATTCCCCAAATTTAATATTCATAAAAATTTAATTTTATTTGCATTATTTTTAAGGGAAATTGTTTTTCTTCAATGTCATTTTTTTTTGACACTTTTCAAAAACGTTCAGTGGTAACGCTGTAATTTGACATTAAAGCCGAAAACAGATGTACAGTTGTTCTCATGCATAACTCCGCGCAGAACCGCACCTAAAACAGATGGGCATATTTTTCACATTTATGTGTTGCTGTATTAATGCCAAAATGCAGCGTTACTACTGGACATTATTAAAAAGTTGCCAAAAATTGTTATACAGAAGAAAAAATGTTACTTAAAAATAATGTAAATAAAATAAAAATAAATAAAATCAAATATTGAATTTGAAGAATAAAAAATCCAAAAAATCCGGCAAAAAATTGATTTTTTCAAGTACCGTATCAATGTAAGTGAACGAAACACATAATATTACCATCAAAACTATGATGAAGTTTTTTCTTAAAAGTGGTGGCAAGTGTCAGAGCGGTAACGCTGTTTAACAAGTGTGGTATATATCAGTAATGCCAGATACCTTTTATTTACATTTTTTTCGTTTGTTGTTATGGCAGTAATGAAACTAGGCATGACATATAGAAATAGACATCGTGCAGATTCTGCAGCCCTGAATAATTTTGGGTTAAGATATGTCCCATAAGAGCCAGTGTATTTTTTTTCCTGCACGAAATTATCTGAACATCTGTTTTGACCATAATACAGCAATTCTAAATGCGTATGTTTACGAACCTATCCTTCGAATAGGTTACCTTTACTTTTGTTGTAATTAGCATGGGTTAAAACAGCTGATTTTCAGCTGATTAAAGAACATATGGAAATCAGCAAAGGAAACCAATCCGAAGGATAAGTTCGTGAACTACGCAATGCTAAAAAGTATACATATCAGTCTAGGGACAGCATATGAATCAATAAAATACCTAATCAATCACAACTTACCCTATAATCATCCTGAAACCCACCAAACTCGATAAATTTTCAATTTGACATTTCTACGCCTTCCGCTACACACCTCATTCTTCTTCTTTTTCATCAGTTTTTCTCTTTTCACAGTGTGTGGTTTTGTGTGTGCTGTAACTGAAAAAGAAATTTTCTCCAAAATTCCAAAAAAAACTTAATTTTCTTTGTGAAAATTATTCACAAACAAATACCAATATTTATTACTGCGTTTATTCAACATTTCTCTCGTGAAATCCTAATAGTTGCGGTGCAAATTCATTTGGAAAAAAATATCCGAACAAAAACCAATCCCCCCGGCTGACGAAATGGAACGAACCCATTAGAAGAAAGAAAAAAACATAAAAAAATAAATTCGATTAGAAATTTTCTTTTCTCGGTTTTATTTGAACTTTCCTCATTTTCGTTGGGTTGCGGGCTGAAGTCAATGCGGAAAATCACGGATTTTCCTTAAGTTTTTTTTTGTGTTTTTCATTGAATTCGTTGTCGTTGGTTACATCGCTGGATCGCTGGTACTAGGAAGATTCATTGTGTTTTCCGTGCGAGGAAGAGTGGCAAATAAGTTTATTTACACTAATTTTTCGCGTGTGCCAATACATTTTCGAAAAAAAGTTTTTACTTCTGCTTTCAGAAAAAATGGCGGAACGTCAAAATAATTTCACAGGTAAATAGACAATTGAACAGTAAATGATAAGGGCATTCGTACACAAAAGATTTAAAATTGAGGCTTTTTATGCAAAACATTATATTGATTACTTTATTTTCTACACGTGTAGGGAGTAGCAAGAACATCTTTGATTTTGGAATACAATCTACCTTGCCCATGCCATAAGAAGGAGGTCTGTTTTAGTTTGTTGTATGCATTCGAGGAACATAAACGCCAAGTTGTCGGATGCTAAATTGTTCAATATTGCCAAGTCATTAATCTATCGTTCTTGTTTATTCTTTGACAATAAAAAACTTGGTTAGACTGCAAACAAGAATTAATTGCAAATTAAACTTGGCGATTTCAGACTGAATAGCTTATTTTCCCTTATTACCAAAAGCGTCAGTTGTGCTCGCTTTTTTTTTTACTTATTACTCTGATCCTGATGGCCATCTAACACAAAAAATTGCATGCATTATTAAAGGTGGCTGTTTTATTAAACACTAGTTATCAATGTTTGGAAGACTTACATACTTTTTTCCCAAGGTCTGGTTACAGAATGGTATTTCCATTCCTGAGATCTTTATTTTGCTCTACACTTCTGCTCGTTTTGCCAGCAAGCAGGTCATGTTTTATTATGCAAAACAGCTTTCCCTGCTTCCCTGTGTTTTGTTGAAGAAATTCCGTTTTTCAGATGTAGCGCCTCAGATGCAAATTGTTATAAAACACTCGATTAGTGCCATTTCTCGCAATCGCGATTGCGATCCTCTGCCCATAAACATTCTATTCGAGTTGGTCTATATTTCTGTTCCCAATCTGCGAACTCGTACGAATTTTCACGAAGTTCTGCTAATTCCTTTTCCCGTACACCAAAAATTCGTAGAAATTGGCTGAAGAGAGAGCTCGTGAGAGAGAAAATAATTTCCAAACCCTGCGAATTTTTGCTCACGAAATTTGTGCGGTCAGAAAAAACTAGCAGCCAAACGTCAGTTTGACAATTGAAAAAAAAAAATCGATAAAAAAGTTGGTTGTCTGTAAAGTCGGTTTACGGACGATAATATTACGTGATAACGTCATAAGAAAACATTGATGACACCAACACCAACATATACAGTCCGTTAAGTCACACCACATATAATTCCACTTACTCCACTCCATTCATACGTCATTATACGTTTTTTAATTACATGACATTTCATTTCAACGATAGGTGTTGTTCTTTGTTCACTCAAAAAATGTCTCTGAACAGAGTCTGAGCATTCTTAGCATACTCTAGGCGTTTTTCTTTTTAAGCTCTGAGCAGAGCACGGAGTAGAGCCTGAGCAAGTCAATTACGCCATGAGCAGAGTATGATCAGAGCTCTGCGAGCACGCTCTGATCATTCTCTGAACGAAAAAAAGAAATGTAACTTTGAAGATCTGAACGCTCTGAACGAAAAAAGAAATACAACTTTTTTTTTGACAATTCAGTCTCTTCTCTGAACGAAAAAAGAAAAACGCCTGATGATCAACCAAACCACCACGAAAACAACCTCAAAAGCAAATTCAACAAACTACGTATTGTGTATATACAAAGACTAACAATAATAAAATGTCAGATTTACAAAAAGGTTGTTGCATTAAATACAGAATACAATGCCATCTGTTGGAGTACGCACAGTCTCGTGTATAAAAAAAATCAGGCACTAAATCCACTACTAATTACTAAATCCAGTACGAAATCTAGTACCAAAAATATAATAGTACTAAATCCTAGTACTAAGTACTAAAAATCTAGTACCAAAAATATTATTGTACCAACAACCTAGTAGTAATCGGCATCACTTTTATATTTAATTTCAGCAAAAAATATATACTAATATCGTCGATGTGCTGCAAAAAGAGCTCAAGTCCAATTTTTTGTGATTTTTGATACAAAAATGTCCCAAAAGTCATAGTCTATGCCCTATAAAAAAATCTCATGTCTATCTTTTTTTTATAATTAACGCGCGCACAAGGGACTATTTGTTTCCCTTTTAATGCAGAGCACACTGCGTGGGCATTAGGAAGATAGGGAGGGGAAGCATAGGAGGTGTCGATTAACATTGGTTTTGAATGCTTCCAGATCAAAATGGCAAGGGAAAATCTCCCCGGGTAAACTATTCCAAATTCGTGTTGTTCGGCTAAAAAAAGAATCCCTATATTTAGGGAAGGAGAAAAATACTTCTTACACCGATATAGAAAACCTAAAGACGTAGCAGCATTTTTAGCGATCTCAAATATATAGTCGTTCCAACGGTGGTCCTCGTTGACACACATACCGAGTACTGAGAGCTTTTCGGTTTCTTCGATGTTAGTGCCATTCATGAACAAGGCATTGGGGGTATGTTTAGCTTTAACGACAGAAGACAGCATTGAGTTTTCGAAGCATTAAACTCCACACGATTCCTATTACCCCATTTGACAATGCTGTATAAATCGGAGTTTAATGAGCTTGACATACGGTACCCTTGCAATTGTACGTCCGAAGGCGAAGGACGCGAATTATCGAACGAATATGAAAAGCTGAGGGTAGAGACGTCAGCAAAACAGTTAAGTGGATTAGAAGTAGTCTGTTATGAAGGTCATTTATAAAAATGCAGAAAAAAGTCGGAGACAGAACGGAGCCCTGGGGCACACCAGCATTTATTTTGTGGGTATCAGACTCCGTCCAATACAACTTGTATTTTTACTTATGCCCCAACTGCTTAGCTTCAGATAAAGATCTTCTTACCATACGGTGTCGAAAGCCTTCTCCAAATAAACCAGACAGATTCTTAGCATTGTTCCATTTGACATCAGACATGAGCTTAGACGCGGCATGAATGGTGTCATGCCCCACTTTTAAGCGGAACTGGCTGTCTGGAATTATATTTTTGTCTTCGGCCAACTTGGACAGAGCTCTGTTGAGAACCTTTTCGAATACCTTGCTGATACTCGGAAGAAGACTTGTCGACCTTTCCTTTTTTCGGGAGAGAATGTACAACAGCCGTCTTCCAACTCACTGGATAATATGCATTATTCAGCGCGTTGTTGAACAGTGTTGTGTATATATGTCTCTATATATGTCTCCTCAGGGAGATGTCAATGTCAATGACAATATTGGGTATACCATAGACTCCTGCTGACTTCTTTTTCCTTAATGATGCGAAGAACATTTGGAGTTCGACCTTCGAGATGAACAGGGAACTTCACCCATTTTGCTCGGCGATGGTGGCGTTTACCAGATTGTCTTCATTGAATCCGGTAAAACCAAGATTCTCAGATCGCCATTGCGTGATGCTATTTCGAAGGTAAAATTGATTCAGCAGAGCTCTGTTCTCCACGTCGTGGTTCGGGCAAATGGAATCATTCACCTTATACACATCTTGAAAAGCAGAACCCACTGTCTCAACCTTCTCCAATGGATCTTCGATCACAAAGAAATCATCTTCCAAGATGGCGTCGCCCAGATCTATTCCTGCGGTCAGGAGTATATTTTTGTTCTGTGTCGTTCTCTGAAGCTTAAGACACGGAAGATCGGTTTGACTGTTTTTTCTAAAGATTTTATTAGTTTCGGCAAACACACTCGGGTCGCTAGAGTTAACGGCTCGAATTCTGTTATCCCAGTAAGAGTTAATAGACAATCGATAGTTTTTTTTTAATGAGCGAGTTGACAATTTTGACTAACGACTTCAGTCTCATAATCTCCAGATCGTTTCTCACAGTAAACGGCCTGTACAAGAGTTTTAATCTTGTCAGAAGGCCACTTTTTTGTCTGTGTAGTGCGTCTATTGTTGCGTTCTTGTAATTTTCAGTTGCGTTTTGTTCTTTGAATCGTGGGATTGTTCTGTCCATCGTTTGTTTTATAAGTCCATCCATATGATGCAAGCTTCTAGCACCTCGAATCTTCGCACTTCACTATTATATATGACCTTATGATCAATACCTTTTCGTAAAAAGATAGCGACCCCGCCCCCACGAGTGGAGTTTGGTCGGTCCCTTCATACGATATTGTAATTATTATGAATAAGTTTGTGTTTCTGGTTTAGCTTGGTTTCGCTAACTAAAAAGACATCTGGACTGTGATCATGCACCAATTGAAACAAATTTGCTTTACGTTCGGTCCTGATTAGTAAATTTACATTCGCAGCCCGGATTTTAAAGGGGTTCTCGTACAGCGCGCCCATTCAAATTTAAATTGCACTAAGCTGGAAAGGTAAGTGTAGACATGGTCCAGTCTTTCCTTCTGCTTTCCGAGCTGTTGGGAGCAGGAGCAAAAACTGGTCGCCTCTCCACCGCCTTTGGAGCTTTTGTTTGCTTTAATTGCTGAAACTTAGGACTGCCCCGATAATTAACATGGTGCCCCTCGTCCCTGTCCGAGTTTACACTCACCTACCTACTCAATTGGCATCGCATGAATTGGAGCATGTCGCCGCGTCTCTTTAATTTATCCCATGTGACAATTAAATGTGGTAATTTTCCTCAAACTACACATCTTTGGTATTGGTCTATAATTGGTTTTTGTGAAGTTTGGTTGAAACCGGAAAATGTATGCGTGTGTTGTGCGTGCGTGAAAGAACACATGAATTTCAGTACATTTTGGATTTTTCCACCCATTTACATTCCATTAAAACAAATAGAGCGACAGCAAAGAGTTGGGTACCTGCTAGTGTTTCAATAAATACTTTATTTCCAAGCTTCGGTTGAAAGTTTGTAGTCTTGGCCATTCCTTTCTTACATATGGGTAAAACTTTTGAGCCTTATTTCTGCAGTAAAAATCCGCTGGTTGGATAAACTTTAAATGCGTCTGGCCACTTGTTTTCAAAAAAAATCACTAAATTTCTTAATTTTTTTTTAATCAATCACCATTTTTTTAAGACAAATTAATATTGAAAAAAAGCGGTCGGACGCATGTTTAGCCCATGTAAAGTTTGTCCGACCAGCAGATTCTTAATAAAGAAGGTATAAGCTTTCGTTTGATACCCCATTTGTTTGTTGACCCTATATGGCACACCAACATCAAACCGGAAATGGCCATTTTACCGCCAAACGGACAAGAAAAAGTCTGTCCGACCAGCGGTTTTGTACATTTTATGTAATTTGCCATTTATTTATGGCTACATTTTCCATTGACTCGATTAGGTAGGTGTTCTTACGGCCGCCTCCCCTACTATTGTAGTAGACGTTTGAGGTTTAGATCCACCCTGGAATTCCGGCCTTTACCATTCTATTTCTAACACAAATTATTTTATTTGCAGGTGCTCGACCTCGTATTTCACCTGGTGAACTGAGCCTCAACAGCCTTCATATAAGGCAACAGCCAGAAAGAAAAAAACAACTTACATTAAGCCTCGCCGATGGTCCCGTTGTGCCAGCTCCTTTGCCAGATAAGACCCGCGAAAGAATCAAGATACAAGCATCTGGAAAGCTTCAATTTGGCCAGCATGTTTACCATTTCACATCGGATGATATGGAAGATCTGGGAGAGATAGGCCGGGGGGCATTTGGTGCTGTAAACAAAATGATCTTCAAGAAAACAGATTATGTGATCGCTGTCAAGCGAATTCGTTCCACAGTCGACGAAAAAGAACAAAAACAATTGCTAATGGACTTGGAAGTCGTCATGAAATCCAATGAATGTCCATTTATTGTGCAATTCTTTGGGGCACTTTTCAAAGAAGGCGATTGTTGGATTTGTATGGAACTAATGGACACATCTCTGGATAAGTTTTACAAATATATTTATGAACGCAAATGCCAAAGGATTCCAGAGTCAATTTTGGCCAAAATAACTGTAGCAACTGTGAACGCATTAAATTATCTTAAGGAAAAATTGAAGATAATCCATAGAGATGTCAAGCCTAGTAATATTCTCTTACATAAAAGGGGTGACATTAAGTTGTGTGACTTTGGTATCTCTGGGCAGCTTGTCGATTCAATAGCAAAGACAAAAGATGCTGGATGTCGGCCCTACATGGCGGTAAGATAACTTGCATGTTAATATCATGATATTTTGATGTATGAAAATCTTAAAAAAATTAAAGCCCGAGAGGATTGATCCCGAACGAGCGAAGGGCTATGATGTTCGAAGTGATGTTTGGTCATTGGGAATAACGTTAATGGAAGTAGCTACAGGAAATTTTCCTTACAAAAAGTGGGATTCTGTGTTTGAACAGTTGTGCCAGGTAAAATAATAAGAATTCAATACAAATGTTCCTTTGATATAAATATATTCTTTTGCAGGTTGTACAAGGCGATGCGCCGCAATTGCAGCCATCATTTAATGGAATGGAGTTTTCGGTTGAGTTTGTGGATTTTGTAAATACTTGGTGAGTTAAAAAAAAATAAAAATATAAAAAAGAACATTCCCATACCGGGAATCGAACCCGGGCCTTCTGGGTGAAAGCCAGATATCCTAGCCACTAGACCATATGGGATATGTGTTTTGATGATTCTTGTTTAACACTTTAGTGAAACTGCAAAAAAATTAGACAAAAAGTTATGTATCCGCATCTTGATTTTTGGCTTCGCTATTCTGTCAGACAACACCCGAAGGAAAGTATACTAGCATTTTTGCAGAGTTAAAGTTAAACAACTAAACTAAACAATAATTCCGCATACACTTGACTTGTTTCTCATAATTCATCCTGCTGTCGCTTCTAGGCTCGTCGTATGCCAGATAAAGAAATATCTTGAAAAACGAAAACATTCAATGGGATGGAATCGAACTGGCTCTATATGACCTAGCCATCTTAAACGTGATATGGATATTATTTTGACCAGGTCAATGTCGCTGTACAGCTCGTATAGTTCTTGGTTGAACCTTCTTCTCCAAAGCCCGTTAACGCAGATAGGGCCAAAAATCTTTCGAAGAATCTTACGCTGGAAACGACTAAGGATATCTTCATCCGCTTTAGATAGAGTCCATGGAGCAGGACTGGGATGATTAAGGCCTTTACAGAGTCTCCTTCGTCTTTCGAGAGAAGACTTTGCTACTCAAATGCCTTTCTAGCCCATAGAAACAGCGATTGGCAAGATTCTTACAAGATGTTATTGTCAGATGTTATGTTATGCCGGATGTCTATTGTGATGTTTTCTCCAATCAGCGGGTGTTGTGCGTTGCTTTTTGTGGACAACAGGTACTTAATCAAAAGCTTCTGTGAGGTCAGTACCAACCTTCACAGAGCAGCGAAAGTTCTCCATCGTCATTCTGCACAGTCGGACGAGTTTTGTGGGGATGCCAAAACCAGACATGGCTCTGTATAGCTCGTCTATATAAATGCTATCGTACGCGGCCTTAAAATCGATAAAGAGGTGGTGGTTATCGATTTGGAATTCTTGGGTAGTTTCCAGGATCTGCCGTAGCGTGAACATTTGATCGATTGTGGACTTTCCTGGCCTGAAACCACACTGATAATGGGCAAATTAGGTTGCTGACGAATGGTTCTGAATATATACACATAATACGGCAGAGAGAATCTTGTAGGCGATATACAGGAGACTTAATTCCTCTATAGTTGGCGCAGTTTAGAGCGTCTCCTTTCTTGTGGATCTGCAAATGATGCTGACGTGCCATTCATCAGGCATACTTTTTTCTGACCAAACTTAAGAGATGAGTGCACTCCACCAGGTCATCTCCGGCCGCTTTAAAAAGTTCGGCGGGTAGTGAGGATACTTCATTTTGTTTAGGTGGACGGGAGTTTTTTCTGCCATCGTCCATGTTGAATGACAGCGGGATTTTGGTCGTCATCGCCGTTTAACAGTTTGCAGAAATGGTCATTCCATGTACTCAGCACCGACTGTAACTTTACTACGATGTTTCCTTTCCTATCTCTCCAGGCTTCTGTGCGGGTTTTTTTCCTTGGCACGTTCTTTTTACCTGTTGGTAAAACACGTTGTTCCTGGAGTATCATCTCTCAATATCTTCGATCGCGCGCTTCTCATGCTCTCTGTTTCTTTTGGAGAAGCCGGCGTTCTTCCCGTCTTTTCTGCTCGTAGAGCTCGCGAGCAGCTCTCGTCCTTCTTTGCAGCGCCGCTTTATATGCCTCTTGTTTGCCTGCATTCGTCATCGAACCAGAGATTTCGTGGTGGTGGTCTGGTGAAACCTAGCACATCAGTTGCGGCATCTCTGATGGCTTTTTGGCAGTGTTGCCTCTGGTCTTCAGCACTTGATGCTGGCGGTAATGGATTTCTTGAGAGGTTACGGGATATTCGATCGGCATAGGTTCTGGCGGTTTCTTGCGATTGCAGCTTTCCGACGTCATACTTCCTCAAAGTATTACTCCTTCGTTGTGGTGTAAGTAAGTGATCCGAATCGATGTTAGCTGCTCGGAAGGTGCGAACATTCTAGAGGATTCTGGAGGCGTGTCTTGCATCGATCGCAACGTGGTTGACTTTTCTTTTTTTTTTATAATTTACACGCGCGAAAGGGGTTTGTGTGTACCGTTAAAATGTTTAAACACCGCACGAGCATTAGGGAAATGAGGACGGATAAAAGAGTAAATACCGATGCACATTAGTTTTAAAGTTCTGCATATCAAAATGGGCGGAAAAAACAGAGCCTGGCAAAGCATTCCACATTCGTGTGGTGCGACTAAAGAAAGAATCTATACTTAACAGTACGTCCGAAGTTAGGCTCAAGGGTAAACTGATGGGCATTCCTAGCAGTTCGAGTATTACGGTTGAATCGTTTCAGGGGAGGAATGCAGCTGGCTATTTCGCTAGAGCATTGTTTGTAAAAATAACGATAAGATAACGAAAGGCACGAACATTACGGCGGTGCTCAAGAGATGTAAATGTTTCTGTTATTGTTCCATCGCCTATCATTTTCAAAGCTCTTTTTTTAATTCTATCTAGAAAACTCAAGTGGGTTATAAGAGCACCTGCCCAAATATGGGAATTATACTCGAGTTTCGGTCGAATATATGCTTTATATACTGTAGCCAGATCAGACGTGGTGAAGAACTTCTTGCATCTTCGAAGGAAACCTAAACACCTCGCTGCATTCTTTGCGATGTCAAATATGTGGTCATTCCACAGAAGGTGGTCTGTAATGCACATACCGAGAAGTGAGAGGTGTTCTGTTTCTTCAATTCAAGTGCCGCTCATGGATAGTGGCATTGGAGGTATGTTTTGCTTTAACGACAAAAGACAACATTGAGTTTTAAAAGCATTAAATTCTACGTGATTTCTTATTCCCCATTGTACAATGCTGTCAAGATCAGAATTTAATGAACTTATCATACGCTGCCGTTGCAGTTCAACATCCGAAGAACATGGATGTGAATCTGGAAACGAATATGAAAAGCTGGGAGTACTGTCGTCAGCAAAACAATTTATTGGATTAGTTGTTTCAGATAATAAGTCATTGATAAATATAAGGAAAAGAGTCGGAGAGAAAACAGAGCCCTGGGGCACACCAGCATTTATTTTGTGAATATCAGATTTGAAACCGTCCAATACAACTTGAATTGAGCGGTTCGAAAGGCAATTACTAATCCAACGACGAAGAGATTCATCGAGTCCAAATGCACGCATTTTCGATAAAAGGCAGCAGATTTGCTTTTTCTTGAGAACTGACAGCAGGAGTATCGTTGAAGACGAGCGTAGGAACTGATGATGAAGAAGAATTCTTTACTTTTTTTTACAAATGACCAACAATTTTTACTGCTTTTGGGACATTGCAGTATTTTTTGCCGAATTTTTTGCTCATGTAAAAATTTAGTTTTTCGAATATGAACATTGCAGGCCTTTCTAGCTTGCTGAAACTTTTTCCGGTTTTCCTCAGTGATGTTGGCCTTGTAACAACGGAAACTTACATTTCTTAACCTGATAGCCTCTCTACAGCTCGAATCAAACCATGAGTTTGATACTCTTCGACGTGTTTGGGATAAAATTTCTCATTCCTAAAAGAATTAAATTTGTAACCATGTCTGCGCTGAATTCAATGTCACTATCGAGGAAGCATAGTGACCAGTTAAAGGTCCTGAAATAGTTATTGAGACCGTCCCAGTTGGCTTTTTCGTATTCCCAAACGGTTCTCCTTGGGTTTTTTCATTAACTGAATTGAGTTGGCACGAGAAATTTGCAGAGATGACACAATGGTCAGATGTGCCTAGAAGCGATAATACACGAATTGTGCATTTATCAGGATCGGAGGTAAGAAACAAGTCTAGAGTGTTGGGGGTTTGACCTGCATTGTTAGGAATTTGGGTTGGCTCATCAACGAGCTGAGTAAGATGGTTTAACTCAGCGAAAATCTCAACATACCTTCCTTCGGGTGTTGTCTGGCCAGAAAAGCGAAGCCAACTCGAATTGTGTACATTGAAATCGCCCGTAATAACGATTTCAGTGTGAGAGTAACGGGAAACAATGAATGGAATCAGACAAAGCATCAAATTCGTTAGAAGTTGAAACTCTGTCTAAATTTGGGCTTCTATAAAGAAAAGATATATGAATGATTCGCTTATTAATCGTTAATTTTAACCACATGAAATTGAATTCCGTGTTTACACACAGACCAAATTGTGGTTGAAGTTGATATGCAACATCATTCCTTATGTAAACGGCGAGGCCATGCTTGGCAAAGAATAAAGGCACAAGTGAATACCCATGCAAGGAAAATTCCGAATGATCGGTATTTTCCCCAACTTGTGTTTCACTAAGTGCGAATACAGCTGGTCTGTTCATCACAGAATGGACATAGGCAGCATAGAAATTTTTCCTAAGTCCACGAATGTTTGCATAGTTGACTATGAAATCACCTACCATTCTAAAACGCAGAACTAAAAAAAACTAAGACGGACAATTACCTATAATCAATACTCCACTAAGTCCCAATTTGAACTTCTCAATACAAATTATTAACAGTGTTATACCTTGACAATAAAATGTATTTGATCCGCCCGTGGTCATTTAGGGAGTATTAATTAATTTATCCGATAACGATTAGACGTGTACATTCGGATTTACCGCAATGTTCAAGTAAAATCGTCTATGAGTGAGATAAGGAAAGGAAAAGTTGCAGGGAATGCTTACTGCGAGTATTTTCCCGTTGGTGGGTATTCTTTTTGTTTTATTTGTGTGATGCCTTGATGTTGTAGCATCAAATAAATTTTCACAACACGGGCACTAAATGTTGTCGGTTCGCGCCCGAGATTGATATATATATATTTTTTTTTGTTTTTCTTTTCTTTTTTTATATTTTTTTTTTTAAGAAAACGCACAGGCAGCAGCACTTTGCGGCTTCACTCTCTCACTCTCTCAGATCGATACTGACTGTTCTTTGATCTGGGTGCCGCCAAGTCCCTTTGTGTATATCGAGATGAGGAAACCGTGTGCTTGCACTGTGTCGTGTAGGCTATGTTTTCCGAGAGTCCTACCAAAGATTACCTCTTTACCTATATTGGCTTTAAAATCGCCTAGAACGATCTTAACGTCGTATTTAGGGCATTGCTCATAGGTTTTGTCAAAGAGTTCGTAGAAGTCATCCTTGGTGGCGTCATCTTTGTCCTCTGTAGAGCATGAGCGCATATTAGGCTAATTTTGGGGAATTTAGCCTTGATACGTATTGTCACAAGTCGCTCACCTACGTGTCGAAAACCCAAGGCTTCTTGCCTAAGTCTACCGCTTATGACGAATCAGCACCCAAATAAACGCTGTGGCCTTCTTACACAATCACCGCAGTACACGTCACAGTTTTTCATCCTCCTTTTGCCGGCCCATCCCATCGTACTTCCTGGATGGCAGTAATTTCTGCTTTGTACCAGTCTAGGGCCTCCTTTGTTGGATTACTTCGACAAAAGGAACCGGAGAATCCGGAGTCAGTGACCCGCTTCGGGGATATGAGCGCTGCCGTTGGCCCATTAAGTCTTCATCCGCCGTACGTCCTCTTTCTGGGGGGCTCGTGCAAGACTTCTGCGAATCGATCAGAACAGTCATTAAAACAGAACATTATAGTGTTGCTATTTTTTCTGTGTTCAACACTCACGCTTATAAGTAAGTTATAAGCAGGAATGTCCGGATGGACAGACCAGTACCCGGTGGTTACCGCGGGGAGGTAAAATAAGCACAATTGATGCGTATGAGATGGTTACAACACTGTGCATCGCCTGGTTGACGCCGTTCAGTGCCTACCCTATTCTACAACACCCAACCACCTATTTATTTGTTCATCAATGTTTAATCTTAACAAAAAAAGAAAACTAAACTGTGTGATTTTATTAAAATAATACATGAACGGACTAAATTTCACCTGTCAGGTTTATAAATGATTGAATTTTAAACCACTGTCAAACTTGTAACTAGCTAAATATTTTTAAAATATTCTTCAATTCAAGTCATACCAGAATTAAGCAAATTTTGTTATTTCTAATATACCTGCATAAATTTAATATAAACGTTCTTTATTTCAGCTTAATTAAGAATGAAAGTGAACGTCCGAAGTATAGTCGTCTGCTGCAAATGCCGTTCATTCAGCGTGGTGAACGTAGCCATACAGATGTTGCTGCCTATGTAACCGACATCCTTGAGTCAATGGAAAGCGATGGAATCACGGAGTTCACGACAAATCAACAGGCTGAGAGTTAATATAATCCTGCATGGCTGTAAATGTCTATTGTTGGTGTTCAATAACAAATTTAAATAATTGAAAAACACAAAAAACATACAAACAAACATGAAATTAGTTTGACTTTGGTGCCATTGTGCTAACAACAACGGTTCAGCAATGGGGAGGGGGATATATGTATTCTTAGTTTTTTTTTGTTTTATTATTTTTAATATATAAGAAAAAAACGGAAAACAAAAGCAAAAATCTATCCTTTGTTTATATCCCAACAAAAATATTATCGTTTTTTTTTGAATTTTAATAAGTATGTATGTATATTTATAAACAATCAATGAAACTTTGTACTGAAGGGAAGAACAAAGAGTTGCATATAAAAATGTAACAAAACAAAAAAATATATTATTAATAAACAAAATCAAAACTAAACGGCAAAAGAACGAGTAAATTGATAAATTTGTCACAAAGTACTATTATTAATTATAATTAATTTATATTTACGATTAAATTAAAGTGAAGCGATTCTGTATTTATTTAAAATAAGCAATTGCGTCCTGTTGTTGTTTATAATTTAACTATCTTAGATTTATTATTGATATAATCATTCTGATTCCATATTATTTTTAATTATTTGTGTCTATAACTTTCTTTTGTGATGCATTTATCTTGCGTTTAAGTAAAAATCTAATGCGTTTATGTATTATATTCTTATTATAAAAATATATTTTTGTTGCAAAATGTTAAATATAGAAAATTTTTGTTTGTTTTCATTTTTCAAATAGTAAGCGTTAAGAAAAAAGTAAAAAAAAAAAAACAATTGTAACAAAACATTCGCATTAAAACAAAATAACGATGGAATTAAAAAAATAGTGGACCGAAATATAAGCAATAACTTTTTAAAATATTTGATATCAAATGTCAAACAAAAAAAATCAATATTCATACATCTCCATATCGATTTTTTAACATTATTCCCATTAAAAAAAAATTAAGAAAAAAATAACAAAATAAATATATAAAAATGATTTAAATAAGAACTGCCGAAAAAAATCGTGTGTTAAGTAATAGCAGAACAAATATTTTAACTGCTTTTTCTGTGAATGAAATAACATCGATATTAAAAATTCAAATTATTTCTTCTTTGAAACGTTCATTTGCTACGAACTATTAAGATAAAACTTTTTTTAGCTTTCATCATAATCTTTCACTTAATTGAAATAACCTCAAGTGACGGAGTCAATGTAAAAGACTGATTTATTACGTATGCAATTAATTTGAAATCAACCTGGCGAAGAATATTCAATGTTCTACAGTAAGACTTTTTTCCAAACTTCAAATAAGGCATTTACACACAAGATTTTAACCGTTTTTAAAGTATGTAATTGTTAAGAAGTAATGCACTTAGGCATACGAATAAATAATAAGCCAGGTGTGGTCATTGGCTAATGGATTTAATGATCAGGTTATTGAAAACCGTTTAAGCTGACGGAAACAAACGGTGTAGTAAATTCTTCCACCATTTTTAAAGGTGAATGAAGGAAGATGAAAACTTGCAATATTGTTACAAGAAAACTAATTACCATAGTAAACAAAAAACTTCTCCCAGTACATTCATCCCGTGTGGGCTTGAAACAATATTTGAATGCTCTGTAGATCGAATAGGAAGTAATTCTTCAGCTTCGACGTCTTCACTTTTCATTATCCATAAATGCGATTGCGGCCCAAATGATCTTTGAAGAGCTTTTCGGTTTTTCTATTAGATATGACTTCCAATTTTTGAATCCTGATTGCCAAGTTCCAACCTTACATTTAGTTTTCCAACAAATTTGACAGCGATTTCCTATCACAATGGAATTAAGTGCACTGTGACTTTTATAAAGTCAAAGAGCGCAGAAAATTTTACGGATATGTTTTTGACTTCTTTACTAAAAAAATGGTTGTCTGTAAAGTCGGTTTACGGCTGATAATCTTACGTATAACGTTATAAGAAAACATTGATTTTTTTTATTAACGCGCGCACAAGGGATTATGTGCTTCCCTTTTAATGTAGAACACACTGCGCAGGCATTAGGAAGATAGGGAGGGGAGAGATAGGAGGTGCCGATTAACATTGATGGCAGCAACACCAACATACAGTCCGTTAACTCCCACACACAAACCCTCTCGTTGAATCCACACACATCTACATCTACTTCCTACTTTAACAAAACTCCGCCCATTTTTTATTTCTTTTTCTCTTGTTCTTTTTGAATTTGAGTGGAATTAATTTTGGAATTTGCGCCAGTTTTTTTTCATGTTCGCCTTGTGCTCAGAATACGTTTGCGATCGATTTTGGTTGAACAAAATGACTCGCAACCCTCTCGTTAAATCCACACACACACACATAGAATTATCTACATCTACTTTCTACTCTAACAAAACTCTCTTCTTGTTCTTTTTGAATTTTAAATTAATTTTGGAATTTGCGCCAGTTCTTTTTTATGTTCGCCTGGTGCTTGCGATCGATTTTGAAAGAACCAAGCTGATAGCTTGGTTTGGCACAACCCCAAAGTTGTATTCCGTAAGTCCATATAAGCTTAAGCACATGCTTGTAGATAAGCAGGGGTGGCAGAACGTAACTTGATTCAATTGAGGATCAATCATCAGTCGATGACCGTCGTTGAACTCGAAATAAAACAAATTTGGCAGCACGTAATTTGAAACGAGTTTCATTGTGAATTACACTAAGACATTTCATTGTGAACTATGAAGTAAAATGTCAAATGGATATTTTTTAGTTTAAAATTCATTTACTCAATTTTGAAATTCGCAATCGCATTTAATATTACAATTTTTGATTCGGAAAGTGAAGGTGAGGATGTTAAAGTCTGTTTTTAGGCCATGGCATTGGATAATAATGTATGAATCTTCTTGATTAGCTTTTTTCCTTGAACTTGAATGACTACTCATAAAAGTAGTAAACATTTTCGTCTGTTTATTATCCATCGGCATACTTTGTTTGGATTTCATATTTGTTTTCAGAAATATCGACTGAAAACCACCGATTGAAGCAAAGTATGTGCTGCCAGGCTCGATTGTATCGAATAAACTTGATTTTATCCAGGTACGTGCTGGCACTTCTCATTTTTGCAAATGGCCGCCAATGTCAAATCTATTTTGACATTTGTGGACTAGACAGATGCAGAATACAAATGAACAAGCCATGGAGCGATACAACCGATATTCTGAAGGCGGCGTTCCGGGGTCGCCTCATCTCTCGTTTTGACGATTTGCACTCGCCCGATTTAACCGTTTCAGAGTTTTTTGTGAGGTTTTTGGAAGTCCCGTGTTTACGTGAACAAGCCAGAGACTCTGGAAGCCCTCAAGGACAACATTCGACAGGAGAATCTGTCTCCCGAAGTTCTCACTGAAATGGTGAAAAATGCCATAAAACGAGCACGTATGGCAATCAATTGTGACGGCGGCCATTTGGCCGATATCATCTTCTCGACTTGACCAATGCAATTCTAAAGGTTCAAATAAACATAATCAAAAAACAGAATCGAAGTTTTTCATTTAGAAAAAAAGAGAGCCAAACAACATCGGATGGATGTCTTCTTTTGGTTCACCCTGTACTTAGATTGGAATATTTTCGAATAAGACAGTTAAGTTCTCGAAATTTAATATCGAGTTCTTCTCGTTTCTTTTTTATCGTGCTTCTTTTATAAAAGCTAAGCATCAAGTGTCATGCCTAAGTGTTTTGCTTCGTTAGCATACGATGCTTGTACCGGGTTAAATAGATTTTTAATTTTTTAGTATATTCGTCAGCTTAACACCTTAACACCGTTTATTAAAATGGATCCGCCGCGCATTCAGGAATCACTTAAAGTTTTCCTACGGGTTGAAATCATCTCAGATGCATTGGCACAATTTTTCAAGACTAAGAGCCAATAGCAAAGTATCCAAAATCAACAGTTATTTAGGGTTTTGTCACATAATTTCTGAAAGTTTTTTTTATGAGATAATTGCCGTAAACACATGCATATACATTTGTACTCAGAAGCTAAAAGCTTCAATTAAATAATGGTGTGTTATTCCAATGCGTGTATAGTGCTTTGGCGTGCTCTATTAGTGAATCTCAAAATATTGGGCACGTAACCCTAAATATCCACCAGCGTAATTTTCAGTTTCTATATTTAGATTTGCGCACAAAACTATGTTAAACTAAACTTTAATAAAAATTACAAACTCAGGCAGATCTGATTTTTATTTTGGATTATAGGGACTGTAAGGCAATCTTGGGATTCGTGAATATAAAAAACTTGAGATAACAATCAAACATGACATTACGATTATAGGGAAGCTAAAAAAAAGATTTGGTTGTCTGTAAAGTCGGTTTACGGACGATGATTTTACGTGATAACGTCATAAGAAAACATTGATGGCAGCAAAACCAACACAGCTCGTTAACTCACACCGTATACAATTCCACTTATCACTTCAAAACAAAATCTAGTACTAAATTATAGTACTAAGTCTAGTACCAAATCCAGTAAAAAATACAATAGTACTAAATTATAGTATTAAGTACTAAACATCTAGTACCAAAATACTATAGTACCAAACACCAAGTACCAATCGGTACCAGTTTTATATTTAACTAGCGGTAACCGGCGCGCGTTACTACGCCCTAGAAAAAATCCACACACACACCCCAATATCTACATCTACTTTCTATTGTAACAAAACTCCGCCTATATTGTATTTCCTTTTCTCTTCTTGTTCTTTTTTAATTTGAGTGGAATTATTTTGGGAATTTTCGCCTGTTCCTTTTCATGTTCGCCTGGTGCTTGCGATCGATTTTGGTTGAAAAAAAACAGTATCGCGGTTAGCACTTTTCTTTTCAGCATGAGTCATGTTATTTCGTATGTGTGGCCTGTTATCAATTTATAAGACGGCTGCCTGGATTTCAAACAAAAAATAAACAGGATTTTTTTCAAAATCGGTCCCAAAATTTTCGATATACTTTTTTCATAAATTCGGTATTATATATGACGTGTGATGGCGTACTCCATTTTAACTATAAACCGTAAAATGTTGTGATTTTGACACTTTTTACGAGTTCAGATCGTGATAATTTTTTACGTTAAAGTTACTTAATGTGATTAGGAAGGCAAATAATAGCAAGCACGTGCGACCCATCCCTGCTCTGAAAGATAGTTAAACATGAAAATTGTGTGCCATAAAATTCCAGCGAATTACCAGCCTTGTTTTCTATTCCTTACATACATGTCCCAAACAAAGCATTTGTCGGGAAAGCAACATTGTGATAACTTATAGACATTTCGTATGGTTGAACTTTTCTCAACTGTCAAGTTGTGATTTAAAGAGTAAATGTGCTTCTACACATTAGGATGCTGTTGCCATTGAATGAATTCATACGCATGGAAACTGATAGCCAATGGGTGAGGTTCGATACTGGTTTTCTTTCAGGTTAAAATCATTTCCTGCCTGTTGGTTTAGGCTTTTTAAGTATTTAATTGCTGGAAGTTTTTTTAAAACTAAGTTCCCTGTGGCTTAGTGGTTAGTGTGTCGGACTGCTAAGCGAAAGAACCTGGGTTCAAATCCACCTCATAGCCACCTTTTTTTCTGGGGTACTGCCTCTTGCGAGGAACTGACAAAACCTCCAAGAGTAAAATTTGTCTCGAAAAAGTGCATCTCATGTAGCCGTTCGGACTCGGTGGTAAACTGTAGGTCCCTTCCATTCTTGCAGAGTAACAACACACACACAGGAATAGTTGAGAGTATAAGTCACTAGGCCTTGGCTCCTTAAGGAGCTGTCGCGCCAATAAATTTATTTATTTATTTTAAGTTCATTTAAGCACGTTCTAAACATAAACAGTAACAATATTACATCGTGGGATGAAAATGCAAATTGTAGATGTGACAAAACCTGTTCCGTTGGTGAAATTATTATTGAAATATTAAATTACTCTGTGGTTTATGCCTATTTGATTTTAAACAAAACTTTAATATTGTATAAGACGATGGCTTTTAAAATCACCCTGCACCATTCCTTGCAAAAGTAACAAATCACTTTTTTTCGACACGTTTAAAAATAAAAATATTTCACATTTTTCAATTAAATATCCATTTTATACATACATACATATGTACCTCATATTTACAATTTAGCACAGTCTGCATCTACACACTTAACTCATCTATTACTTTCTCTTTTGTATTCTCCATTTTCTGTATACCAGTATACCTATTAATACTTAATAACACTTCTTTCGGTCAAACTTTTTTGTGTCCTGACTAATAAAAAAGATAAAAAAATATGTTCAACTATAATTAATAAATAAAAATTAATAAACTTTAATCAAATTAATTAAATAATGCGGTAAAATTAATAATAAAATAATATTTATTGTGCCTGTAAAAACATCCCATAATATTTAAATTTATAAGTATTAACCTTAATATGAATAAGCATAACAACTTAATAAGCACACACATTTTCAGTTTGAAATAAAACTGAAAAAAAAACAACAATTTTGTCTGCTTAACCGCACTTCAAATAAAAAAATTCCTAATTTATTTTCAAACACGTTTTTACTTAAAAAAAATAAAAAATAAATAAATATATATTTATATTAAAAAATAAAATAGGTAACTATATTTGTAGAAAAAAAAACAATAACTTAAGAACAAAAACACCAATGAAAGAAAATGGACAGCTAAATATAAATAAATTAAATTTTATAGGAACTTGCATGAGCCACCAAAACGCTGAAGGCAATCCCAAATGTTTCTCCTCATTGCACCACTATCTTTCAGTCTCATTAAAAGAAAACATTAAAAAGTGTTAGTGAGAAAATAATTTATATAAAATAAACTTTAGACTTAGGAACACAATAAAAAAAGTAGAAATTTACAGAAAAAAGCTTGCCATAATGAAATGCAAAATAATTCGTCCCATAGTTGCACATACGATATAACACTTAGAAAACACGCATGTGACATAATCCCTCAGGATAAATAAGTTGTTTTCTATTTTGCAAATTATTTTCAATTGAAAAAAAAAAAAATAAAAATAAAATTAAAAACACATTATTTTTTAAATAAATCTTTAGAAGATTTTTATAGCTTCGCGTGCTTTTTATGTACACCAAGAAATTATTGTATTTTATAGAAGGAAACAACAACAAAAAATTGCAAACTGTCCAAAACGTATTTTATTTTGCAAATAAAAAAATAAAAATAAATGCTTACAAGTTTTTATTTTAATAGAAGCAAACACATAAAGTTAACTCTTAGAGGAGAAATAGTAGTGAAACAAATTTATAAGTAAAGCAAAAATACTGATAAGAAAAATGTCACTTAGACAATAAAAAAAAATATAAAATGTTCGTCTATAAATAGAACAGAATAATAATAAAATATTAGAAGGTACTTCCGAATTATTCCTAAAAAAAAGAAACAAAAAACATAAATTGTATTATGAAGAACTTTGTAGAAAAAAAGAAGCGATAAGGAAATATTTTTTAAAATCTAATTATCTTAACACAATTCACAACACAACAATTCAACTTGCTTTTCTTAATTAAAAATTAAAATAAATAAAAGGAACACAAACAACAAGTTAAGCTCGTCCGAAAATCGTTATCATTTTAAATAGTTTTAAGTAAAATAAAGTGAACAATAGATTTGTAAATATTGTAATAAATCTACACAAAGCAAGTAAAAATTAAAACAGTTAAAATAAATTTATAAATTTAAGATACAAACATAAAACAAAAAAAATTGAAACATTTAAACATGTCTTTGTTTTATTTTTTTTAAACGTTAGCTAAAAAAATTGTTGAACAGAGAACAATGATTGTCATTACAGGTTAGCATCTCATTTTGCTTGCAGCGTATTTTTACTTGCGATTATAGGTGCTACAAGGTAAGTTATGGATTCTTGCGAACAAAAATTCTAAAAATCAAACATGACATTACGATGATAGAGAAGTCAAAAAGAGTGGGTCCGGAAATTCCGTCCGTCTGTTTGTTTATCTGCAGGTTATTCCAGAAAGCGAAGCGGATCGTATTGAAAGCAATAACTCAATTTCGACCGTCTTTGCTTTTGGGTATTCTCAAATGCGAATGGGACGAAAATGATCATTCCAATTTTCCCATATCCATTTCCACTTTTTCCACTCTGTCTCTCAATTTTTCCAGTCTGACTCAATTATTCCACTGTTTCCATGTTCATTTCCAATTTTCCAATTATTTTTCCAAAATTCCATTAATATTTTCCAAGCATTTGACAGCTGTTTATCGTCATTTACAATTTGTTGTATCCTTTATTAGAGTTAATTGTTGTTGGAAGAAAATATAAAAGTATACGCAGATAAGTGGTTCTTCTCCGCTCGATATCCCTATCCCTAACAAATAGTGAGTGCTGTGCTGAGTGAATATTTAAATTTGAACAAATTTAAACGTTTGTTTACTTAGTTTTTTAAATTGTTTCGACTCACTGTCAAAAGAAGTCACAGTAGCTCCTTAAGTCCCATATTGAAACTGGCCGCTTCCCGCTTCCCTTAAAACTTAGATTGCTAGAAGAGGGTTCATATCAAGAGTGTTGGGCAGGATTACTAAATTGCTATGGCTCAAAGTAAAACATTACACATCATGAAGAAGAAAGAAAAAAGTCACCAAAAAATTATAAATTCTATTAAAGAGGCATTTCAAATACAAAATTGAAGGTTTAACCAATTTAAGTGTTCTTAGTCTTATTAAACATTTAGAATTTTTAAAGATCCACAAGTAATCCGCCAGCAATCCGTCACCTAAATACCTATCGCTTTCAATTTCAATAGAAAAATTACATTGGAAAGTGCTTTCGCTTTACTTTTGCTCGAATGAAAAACGAATCGTATTAAGGAATACGAAAATAGCAATGCGACCTCTAAAGCGATCCGCCGCGCCAGAAACTACAGACTTTAATTGCATGTTTAAATTCAACATCCACAAGCACATCATACACACATGTTTTATATATAGAAGTCCGAATCTGGACAGTAACTCGACCTCTGAGGTCGTTCACACTGAAATCGTTATTACGAGTGATTTCAATGTTTATAATTACCTAAGTCTGCGTGGCTTCGCTTTCGCTATTCTGGCCAGACCACACCCGAAGGAAGGTATACCGAGGTCTTCGCAGAGCTAAACAACTTGACGCAGCTTGTTGAAAAGCCAACAAGAATACCTGACATTGCAGATCACTCCGCATATACCTTAGACTTGTTTCTTACATCTCATCCTGAAAAGTATACCATCAATGTACTATCGCCTCTAGGAACGTCGGACCATTGTGATTGTATCATATCGGCAAATTTCTCGTTCTCAATCCTGCAAGTTAAAGAAAATATCCGAGAGAGACAACTGGGAAGGTTTAAACAATTTTTTTAATAACTTTAACAAGCCAGGAAGACCTGGGGCTCTATTCCTGAATACGAGTCGAGTAAGTTTTCATGTAAGATCGACAAATTGGTATTCTCGAACACGACTCAATAATTATCGGTATTCCCCAACTCGAATGTTGAACGTAAAGTGACACTCGAATGAAACATACCTATTCCTGAACTCGAAAGTGACGCTTTTTCTGTGAAAAATCATTCATGCTTAAAAAGTGTTCGAGAGCAGTAGTGATGGATGGAAAAATGTAGGTAAAAATAAAAAAAAGACCAAGTTGTAATTTCCAAGTCAAGTCAAGTCAACATTTAGTGAAGTTAGCTACAATTCAAAAGGTGTGTTCAACATTTTCGGAGTCATGTCATGTTTTTGGCTCTCACTGGAGTTATGGAATACCGATTCTTACTCAACTCGACTGTTAGCTCTCGAGTGACATCTCACTCGACTCGTATTCAGGAATAGGTCCCCTGCAATGCTCTTATTCAAAGAACACAATTTTTACACGAACAAAATTTAAGGCAAATAAATTGCACGACTGGATCGCACGTACTTGCTCATATGGGCGGTCACATCGTCGAATAAATTAAAAAAAAAATGCACGAAAATGCATGTCGTGCGACCCGAACTTGTTCTCATGTTAGATAATTGCTGAGTAGCTGCATATAAAGGGTGTTTTTTTATAATAAATTTGCACAATTTGCAAACTTGTTCGGGAGTAAGTGTATTCATTATGAAATGGCAACCAAACTGAGCATAAATCAAGTGACAGCTGTCAAAAAGACTAACAACGAAAGAAATATTGCCAGATTGAAAACCACACGTCTATTAAAATAAAAAAAATATTTTTTTTAGAAAATTCTTTCATTTTTTTAATTAGCTTAAAAGTTTTCTCGGAAAAACTAAGTATGCAATAAAATTTGAAAACTAAATGTCTGTTGAGGAATAAAAAATATTGAAAATCGTTCGACCAGTTTTTTTAACAAGTCGTTTTTCTTGAAAAAATTTTCGAAAAAAATATTTAAAATTTTTTCTGGTATGTCATTATAAGGAAATTTTCAAAATATTTCGAAAACCAAATTTTTTTTTAGAAAATTTAAAAAAATCGAAAAAAGTTTTTGAAAATTTTGAAATGCAATATTAATTGAATTATAAATGACTTCCTGTGTGCAAAATTTTATTGAAATCGGGATAATAGTTTACGATAAAACCGCATTTGAAAAAACCGGTTATATGAGAGGTACCGTTATAGAACAAATTTCAAAAAATTCGTTCTAACTGAAGTATGTATTATTGTAAAAAAAATAGCACCCTGAAAGTTTTATCAAACATTTTCGAGAAAATCAAACTTTTTGTTAAAAATTGTATGGCAGGTACCGTTATTTTTCGATCTAGAGCAAAAATGAAAAACATCCCCCGAGATACTACTTAATAAATACTAAATACCAAGTTTGAAGCAAATCGGCCCATCCATTTAGGCTGTAGAGGCTCGAACAGACAGACAGACAGATGGACGGAATTTCCGGACCCACTTTTTTCAACTTCTCTATTATCGTAATGTCATGTTTGATTGTTAAATTTTTTTTTGCACGAATCCATAACTTGCATTTTAGTACCTAGATCGCAAGTAAAAATAGTAACATAGTAAACATAGTAACACATAAAATCAGTCTTTACATCGTTTTGGAGAAAGTAAGATCATTACACTTGATATTTCAAAAGCATTTGATAGAGTTTGGCATCAAGCTCAAATCAAAATCAAGATCAAAATGCGTGGATTTGTAATCGGCGAACCTCTTATTCGATGGATTAGACAGGCTCCGTTCTGTCTCCGACCCTCTTCCTTTTTCTTATCAATGATCTCTTGTGTCTTATGTCTAAGACCTAATCCATTAAATTGTTTTGCTGATTACAGTACTCTCAGCTTTTCATACTCGTTTCCACATTCACTTCCCTGGTCTTCGGATGTGGAACTGCAACGCCAACGTATGATAAATTCATGCTTCGAAAACTCAATGCTGCCTTCTGTCGTTAAAGCATAACCTACCCCCGTGCCCCTATCCATGAGTGGTACTTCCATCGAGGAAACTGAACAGCTTTGCGTTCTAGGTATGTGTATCACAAACCACCTTCTGTGGAATGAGCACATATGACATCGCCAAAAATGCTGCGAAATGTTTAGGTTTTCTTAGACGATGCAAGAAATACTTCTCCCTGTTAGATCATGGCTACTGTTTTTAAGGCGTACATTCGCCCGAAGCTTGAGTACAATTCTCATATTTGGGCAGGTGCCCCTGTTACTCACTTGCGTTTCCTGGATAGAATACAGAAAAATGATAGGGAATAAGGAAAGGTTTCCTGTCTCGCCTTGTTCTATCTTATAAACAATGCTTCAGCGAAATAGCCAGTTGCATTCCTCCCTTAAAAGTTTTCCCTAATACTCGTTCCGCTAGGAATGCTAGGATTACCCTTGAGCCTAATTTCGGACGCACTCTAAAGTATAGAGACTTATTCTTTAGCCGCACTGCACGGATGTGGAATACTTTACCCTTCCATTACGATTTGCAAACGTTCAAAAACAATGTGCATCGGTACCTCCTTTCATCTTCTATCCTTTTCTATCTATTTTCCTAAACGCTCGCACCGTGTTAATACATAAGGGTAGTAACAACCCCTTTGAGTGCATGCCTATTAAAAAGAAAGTATCTCGGTGGGGGTTTTCATTTTTGCTTTAGGTTGAAAAATAACGGTACCTGACATACAATCTTTAACAAAAAGTTCGATTTTCTCAAAAACGGCTCTAACGATTTTGATAAAACTTTCAGGGTGCTATTTTTTTTTTTTACAAAAATGCATCTTTCAGTTAGAATTAATTTTTCGAAATTTGTGCTACAACGGTACCCCTTATAAGACCGTTTTTACTTGCGATTTATAGGGACTATAAGGCAAGTTATGCATTCGTAAAAAAAAAATCTAACAATCAAACATAACATTACTATGATAGAGAAGTCAAAAAAGTGGTTCCGGAAATTCCGTCCGTCTTTCTGTCTGTCTGTCCGTATCGATTTCTACAGCCTAAACTTTCTGAATGGTGTTTTATATGCAATGGATTTTAATGGATTTTTTAGAAAAAGTTTTATAACCGTAGCTCCCATATGACCGGTTTTTAAAATCAGACTTTCTCGTTAACTAATTGACGGATTTTTATGAAATTTTCCAAATATGTAGTGTTTTATGATTTAAATAATATTCAATAGGTACCTAATATTCCTTAACAAATTCCATTAATACCTAACCACACCATACGTTTATCGATCCATCAAACATAATTAAGCTATTTTAATTAATTTAATTTCAAAAAGTAAATTATTGTTATTGGGACCTAGGATTATTGCCCTACTGCTGATTCCCACGAATCTTTATGCCAGTTGTTCAAATTTTTCCATACCAAAATGAAAATTAAACTGAAAAAGTCCTTTACATATATCTTTCTATTAGCAAATTATATTATAAACAGTAAACAACAAGTGGAAAGATTTTACACTAAAAAACTGCAAAAGCTAACAATCCTATATATTTATGTGTTTATTCCTTTTTCGTGACGCATGTTCTTTCGAGCTTCAAACCACAACGATTCTAAAAAAAATGCAACTAAAAAAAAAAAACATTAAAATAAAATCTTTGTCGCCTTTGACGCCTGCACTTAAAAAGGATTAGCACATAGGAGCAAGTACGTGCGACCCAGTCGTGCCTTTTATTTTCTTCGACTTTCTCGAAAACTTAGGTGTTATTCCCAAATGCGAGGCGGATTTAAAAAAAATGTTTTAGAGTATTTTGGTAGGTAAATTTGCACGGCTGACTCGCACGTACTTGCTCTTATGTGCGACCGAATAAAATTTCAAAACTTTTATTCGATTTTTTTGGAGTTTTGATTGTTTAAAAAAGTACGTTAAATAGTTTTCAGCGGAAAACTTTGAACGCCATTTTATTTCTTTAAAAAAAAATGTGAAAAAGAAACACGACTTTTTTATAAAGGTTAAAAAAATGTTTAAACAACTTCTAAAATAAAATTAAAATATAATAAAACAAAATAAAAAAACTCATTTTCAAAGTAAACACAAAATAGAAAATAATAACCAAAATACTCAAACTAAAGGAAACATCCGAAACTTTCGCCTGGAGATTTGGCTAAATTTTCAAAAATATATTTGGCAACGGAGTTGGCTATTTATATGAATACAGTATCAACTAATTGTGTTTTCCAATTTGTATTAAATATAAGAATTGTTAAATATGTGATTTTTCGGCTACTCTTCTTTGAAATTCTTTTAAGATCTTGCTCGGAGGTATATCGGTTTCAACGCGGCTTCCGACAACTTCGTCTAGTTCAATCGATTTGCCATTGTTTTGGTCAAAAAATATATCAACAATAATGCGGACACCTGAAAGTTTAAAAAAAATATGTAAAAACATTGCGTTCGAAATGAGTACATAAGTCTTATGCTTATTCTGCTTTCCATTTGGAGTTTTGGAAATAGTTGTTTGGCTTTGATATGATACATTAGAACAATTAATTTCGTCATCATTGTAGGGTGCTTCTAAAGGGGCCGAACGTCTCTGTTTTTTTTCTCTAGGTACAGGTTTTGGTGGTTCTTTGGATCTGGATAAATTCATGAAACTTCTTTGATTTTCAAGTGAACCGGTTAGGACGTTGCTAACAGTCTCAAGTCTAGGAGAGTTCTCAAGTATGAATTTGAAGTGAATTATTTTATATTGAATTACACCAACCTTGGACTTAGAATAGTCTTCCCCGAACCGCTGCTGCTCCTCGATGTGCTTCTGGGTGATTCTTCAACAGAATGTTTTGTTTCTATAAACATCGGTTCAAAACCACTATTCGGGAAATCGTTCGTATTCAAACCGAAATACGAGGACTTTGAGGGTCCAATACCCGAGTATGAAGATTGAATGGAGTCTGATTTCAATGCTGTATCGTACCTTCGAACCATATCTCTAACCCGCATTCCATTTGAAGATTGCTTTCGGACAGCCATTGTAGAGAGTTCACATAAATTGTTTCCGTTTAGATCCATTTTGCGGAATATATTTAGAAAAAAAATACCTGAAAGGTGGCCTTCGTTAAATCATTTCATATAGGAATGATAACAATTCATATGTATTTAAGTACATATATGATGTGTTCATTAATACATACCACCCTTAAAAAAAACCTATAGAAAAATAAATCCGAAGACTGTTAACTGAAAACGTATAGTGTCGGTTTTGTTTTGACTATTTTTTTCAATTTTGGATTAAAAACAAAAAGGTGATGTGTTCGAATTTTGAAGTAAAGTGCGATATAGTGTCCAAGTATCTTAGAAAATCGACTGAATCGAGATTTAAATGTTGTCTTACCCAACGTAAGCATTAAAAGTTCCTTCAATCTACTTACCTTTATCGCATTTTAATCCGAAGTCTATAAAAGTTTTTTTTTTATAATCAGCCCGCACTAAAGGGATTATGACTACCCTTATAATGTTAATTTAAAGACAGTTGGAGCGTAAGGTAAATAGGAAAGGATGTAAGAGGAGGTACCGATGCACTGTCCTTTTAAAGTTCTGCACTTCAAAACGGGAGGGAAAAACAGAGGCCGACCATACATTCGTATGGTACGACTAAAAAAAGTATATCTGTATTTGACTGTACGCCCGAAGTTAAGCTTAAGTGTAAATTGGTTGTTGGGTGCGGTATGAATAGGGTAGGCACTGAACGGCATCAAACAGGTGATGCACAGTTGCTGCAACTATCTCGTACACATCCTCCCCGCGGTAACCACCGGGTACTGGTCTGTCCAGCCGGACATTACTGCTAAACTTATAAGCGCGAGTGTTGAACACAGAAAAAAATAGGAACACTATAATGCTCTGCTTAAATGACTGTTCTGATCGATTCGCAGAAGTCTTGCACGAGCCCCTCAGAAAGAGGACGTACGGCGGATGAGCCCAACAAATTGGACCAACGGTGAGTCAACAGTCAACGAAGCAGACGCCCTAATGAGCTACTTTGACGTATTTGGAGATAATGTCATTGGAACAATTTAATGCAAGTCAGGGCATTGTAATAGAGATGGTGGCGGACGAACCCTTAATAGGCCAACGGCAGCGCTCATATTCCCGAAGTGGGTTACTGACTCCGGATTCTCCGGTTCCTTTTGTCCAAGGAATCCAACAAAGGACCTGACCCTCCAGGTTGGGGGTAGTGTGTGGGGTTAACAACCCTGCCATGGAAAAAAAAAAGTTGCGAAGCGACCATTAGCCTCGGAAAAGAACGGACTAACTGTTGACGACCCGGAAAAACGAATTAAGAACAACGATCTTGGGATCTGCACGTGGAATGTTAGAACTCTTAACAGATCACGTGCAGCCACACAACTAGCGGAGGCCCTAGACTGCTACAGAGCAGAAATTACTGCCATTCAGGAAGTGCGATGGGATGGGCCGGGCAAAAGGAGGATGAAAAACTGTGACGTGCCCTACGGTGATTGTGGAAGAAGACCACAGCATTTATTTGGATGCAGATTCGTCATATGCGGTAGACTTAGGCAAAAAGTCTTGGGTTTTCGACACGTAAGTGAGTGACTTGTGACAATCCGTATCAAGGTTAAATTCGACAACATTAGCCTAATATGCGCTCATGCCCCCACATAGGACAAAGATGACGCCACCATGGATGACTTCTTCAAGCTCCTCCACAAAACCAATGATCAATGCCCTAAATACGACGTTAAGATCGTACTAGGCGAGGTCAAGGAAGACCTCGCCTTAGGTGGTGCGCTCAAGTGGAGGACGACCTCAACCAACTTGGAGTGCGAAACTGGAGGCAGCTAGCCAAATACCGAGCTGGCTGGAGAGGCATGTTGGTTGAGGCCCAGGTTCGTCCGAACTGTAGCGCCCCCTAAGTAAGTAAGTAAGTAAATTGATGGGCCTTCCTTGCAGTGCGAGTCTAACGGTTTAAATGAGGGGAGGAATGCAACTGGCTATTGCAAATAGCAAATAGCGATGAAAAACCCGAAAGGCAAGAAACGATACGACTGTGTTGTCCGGTTTCCTATCATTTTTAAAGCTCTTATTTTATTTTCTGTCTATGAAACTCAAGTAGGTTATGTGAGCATCTGCCCAAATATGAGAATTATACTCAAGTTTTGCTCGAATATACGCTTTATAGACTATAGCCAGATCAGATGGGGTAAACAATTTCTTGCATCTACGAAGAACACGACACCTAAACACCTCGCAGCATTCTTAGCGACGTCAAATATGTTGTCATTCCACAGAAGGTGGTCTGTAATGCTCATACCGTGAACTGATAGGTGTATGGTTTCTTCGATGCAAGTGCCACCCATGGAAAGTGGCAGAGGAGGAGGACAACATTGACTTTTTGAAGCATTAAATTCGACGCGGTTTTTTATTCCCCATTGTACAATCCTGTCAAGATTAAAATTTAATGAGCTAATCATTTCCACAATTTGGAAGAGATTCTGGAAAAGCTGAGAGTGCTGTCATCGTCAGCAATTCAGCAGTGAATTGGTTCAAGCTGTAAACTAGTAGTTTCAGATAATAAGTCGTTGATAAGTGTGATGAAGAGAGTCGGAGACAAAACAGAGCCGTGCGGCACACCAGCAAACCATCAGATCACCAGTGTACCTGTTGATACGAAATTTGTACTGCCGGTCATTAAGAAGTAGGCATAGGAAAAACCAGCCGATTAAAACAGAAACCGTTTTTTTTGTTTCAGTTAATCGGTTGTTTAGGTTTTTTATATCCCGTTTTTTTTTTTACTTTGGCAGTTTTACATTAATAAGTAGAGTAGAGAAAACTAAGAAAACTCCTTCGCATAGTATGCGTCATGAAGTCCGCATGTTTTCTGTACCTTCTTTGGAACACTTGTCCCGTCCATCAAGCGTGTTTACACTTGGATGTTTTTTTAATCTTCCAAGACGCTTTTCAATTTTCAAGAAAACCTATGCCTGGTTTGGCATTATATGTGATTGCCAAAAAATTTGTTTCCCTCGTTGGGAGTTCTGTGGCTTCAGAGAGGTTATTGTCGACTCTGAATGACATTGTTTCGGCGTAGAGAAATTGCCTCACAGATCAACAAATCGCCGAAAGGTTTTTTTTTAAATAGATTAGAATATAAATATTGGACGACCTAAAATATGGCTAACAATTTATAAAACTTAATTTATGACGTGTCAAGAAAAAAAATATAAAAAAAAAATAAAAAAAATTTATTTTTTGTAGAAAAAAAGTTTTTTTAAACCGGTTTTTCGAAACTCTTTTTTTAGGAGCGGTTAACTGCTAGTTTAAACCGAAGAAAGAAAAAAAAAAACAGAAAAAATGAAAACTGATTTTTTTTCAAAAGCTGACAATTAATCAGTGTTTCCTTGACCTTAGAAAGAAGGGGAGGATGGTGAAATTGGTGGATAGTTTGAGGTAGAGGAAAATTCCCCTTTTTTAGGGATGGGCTGTACAAGTACTGTTTTCTATCCACTCAGAAAGAGACCAGATATGAATAGGACAAATTAAAAAGTTTACGCAATGGATTTGCCAGTGTTGAAAACACCTCTTCAAAACAATACCCGGGCCAATTGATTTGTTTATGTTAAGATCTTTCAATACTCTTGCGACTGAACGAGTGCCAAAAAAAGGATTGGTCCCATAAAATCACTTATGCTCTCAGGTACAGGAGGAATGGTAGTCTGGTAGTACCTGTTGGCAGCGTTGAGTTTGCCGCAAATCGGGTTGCAAGCACATTTGCTTTTTTCTCTGGAGCTGACGGCTTATGTTTCATTAAAGACGAGCGTAGGAATCGATGACGATTAAGAATTTAGAATGTTTTTCACAAATGTCAAAGCATTTTGGGACATTGCAGTATTTGTTGCCGAATTTTTCGTTCATGTAAGAATTTGGTCAGTGCCCCGTGGCTTAGTGGTTAGTGTGTCGGACTACTAAGCGAATAAGCCTGGGTTCAAATCCAGCTCATAGCCACCTTTTTTTCTGGGGTACTGCCTCTTACGAGGAACTGACAAAACCTCCAAGAGTAAAATTTGTCTCGAAAAAGTGCATCTCATCTAGCCGTTCGGACTCGGCGGTAAACTGTAGGTCACTTCCATTCTTTCAGATTAACAACACACACACAGGAATGGTTGAGAGTATAAGTCACTAGGCCTTGGCTCCTTAAGGAGCTGTCGCGCCCCTAAATTTTTTTTTTTTAAGAATTTGGTCATCCGAATTAGACCATTGCAGGCCTTTCTAGTTTTGCTGAATCTTTATCCCTGTGGTGTTGGCTGTATTACAACAGAAACTTATTTCTCTTAATATGATAGCCTCTTTTTACAGCTCGAATTGAACCACGTGTTCTCTTTAGGTTTCGGGACGAAATTTCTCATTCCTAAAAGAATAATATTTGTTACCATAACCATGCTGGAATCTACATCACTATCGAGGAAGTATAGTGATCAGTTAAAGGTCCTAAAAGAATAGTTAAGATCGTTCAAATTGGCTTTCTCGTACTGCCAAACGGTTTTCCGGATTTTTCTACAACTGGTTTTTGAAAAAGTAATTTAATAAAATTGTATATATTTCACAAATATCTGTATCTATAAGTACCATACTTTCCTCTAGAGTCTAAAGCACTGTTATGAAAAAAACGATTAAAGACTAAAATGTCAGTCATTTTCTAAAGAAGAAGAAGATCCATAATTTGTCAGTTAAATGTAAAACGTTCTGCTATTTTTTCCTCCAAAATCCTGCAAGGCCTAGAATATAAATAGATTTATCATTTCTAAGCCATGTTAACTTTGTTGTTAACTTTGCCGAAAACATTTGCGATATTATACACCCCAATTGAGAATATGTGTCTTCTAACTAACAATATTGATGGCACAGGTTAATATCAAATTATCAAATTGGCCACTCTTTTGATATCTTTTTTTTAAATTAATCTATTATAATATGCCATTTTATTTTAGGCTACGCACGGCCTTGAAGTAGCTTTGAACAGTTTATGAATTTTTGTTTTGATTAATTGAGATATTTTATGATGGTTTAGGTTAAAAGCGATGATTAATTAAAAAACAAATTTACTGACATATTTTAAGGCAAACAAAAAATAGTTTACTCAATAAAGCACGTGGACAGAACTTTAACAAGAAATTAGTTGGAATAGATTTATGTGTCAATGACTTAGGGAATAATGCTAGATTGATGTTTGATTAAGTGACTGTTTGCATGCTGCCACTTTGATTGGTTTTATTTTTCTTTAACTTATTCCCCAAGAATCGCATTAATAGACAAAAGCCTACATAACATCAATCATAGTTCATATAGGATGAGTCTGTTTTTTTTTTTATAATACCTAAAACCTCCAATGTATCATAGAAATAACGAATCATTCTGAAATTGGAAAAGTGGATAGAAATCATTGTCCAAATTCCTACCAAACGACAAAAATTAGCTAATAAGATTATTCAATAGTTTAAGTATCTACTTATAGAGAAAAGATATTTAAAAGGTTTAGGTGTAACAATACATTTGATACAATACATTTTGCTTAGACGGTACAATTTGGTGTAGATTTAGCATTGATATTTGAAAATTATTTAATGGATAACGTAGACTGATTACACTAACTTTGCCAATGTCAAGAATGAACGTTAATATAATGGCGTTAATATAATATCTAATTTAGCATCCACGCAACCACGCCTCCTCCGCCCCTTCGCAATCAAGTAAAAATGACTGAAAATTGGTACTTTTTGCACTCTTTTGTCTATAACTCCTTTTTTGTGAATTTTAACACAAAAATACAAATACAAATACAAAATAATAATAAAAAAGAAAATAAAATTTCCTACAAGTTTGGTTTATGAAGTTTTTTGATACATCTAATAGGAACGTAGCTATGAAGCACACAAAAGTACCCAAATTTGGGTACTTTTTCAAATGTTGACTTGAATTTACTTTAAAAGCTTGATAACTTCGTTATAGTTTGTTTTAGCCTTAATAATCCATCCGGTTGAAAATGGAACTATACTTATATATTTCATATTCCCCTTTTTATTTTGTGACCGTAACAACGGAATGAGGGTTAATTATAAAAATCTAAGAATCTAAGATAAAAAAAAAATCAACCAAGTGCCATTATATTATTAGGTAAACATGTTTGTATGTCAATGTCAATTCGTTACAGAGATATGATGCTTTTAAAAACTATGGTATTTTTTCAAATTTTGGAAAGAAATTATGAAAAAAATTCAGTGTACTATTGTGCAAACAAAAATATTTAGATGGTGGGCGAAATAACGATACCTCCCATAGGTAAGGTTTTTTTTATTCGACTTTCTCGAGAACTGGTTAACCGATTAGAATCAAAATTTATATACCAAAAAAATATGTAAATATTTTCGAAAACTTTTTTTTTGTATTTTTAATATTGTTTTTTTTTAATTCTTTTTTGAAAAATCAATATTTTGAAAACATGTACGAACTTATTTTTCATAATTTGGTTTTAAATATAAGGCTTATATCAGACGATTTGTGTAAATACACAAATTTCTCTTGTCAATGGCATACACAAATTTTACAAAAATGCGGTTTTTAATATACATTATGTATGTGGTTCTCACGATTTGTGTATTTTGACAGAATAACACAAATTTTGTTTTTGTATCGGCATACACAAATAAATTTGTGTTTACAGATTTGTGGTTCATACAATTTGTGTATTTCTAAACAAATTTGTGTATAATAAGTTTGTGTTTGTGATTTTTGTAAATCGGTTTTTGACGTTTAAAACGAAATACTTGAAAGAAGAAACGATTTTTCAATTTTGTTCACTTTAAGTCTGTTTCCGTATACTTACATGAATCTACCCAAAAAGTGTTTCTTTACTTTTTTTTTGGCACGAAAATACCAGAGCTTTTGACATTTTTTCATTTCCCCTCCAGCAAAAATCTACCCGAACAATTTAGCTACTGCACTTTCTTGCTTGTCAAACACGAAATCGAAAAAAATGCTGAGTTTGAATTTAAAAGTCTGGGAATTGTGAATTTATTTGTTAAATTTTGTTTGTTTCATCATTTTGTTTAACGCTTTGATTGTTAATGCTTTAATTTTTTTTCTTTAACTCTTTTTACTTTCAATTAGCTTGCCATATATGACATTTAACCAGAAACAGCCCAAAATGCGTTTCAAAAAATTACAAAAAACAACATCAAAAGGCTTGTTCCCAAACTTTTTCCCAAACTTTCATCCAAAAAGTACGGAAACAGACCTTTTATTTGTGAAAGATACATATATAGATAGCTCTCATGTTTTATGTGAACAGACAGTTTTTCAAAAAAGGACATTGTGGCGTATGTGTAGCATTTAAGGTTGAACATAATATTTGATTCCTTCCTACAATATCCTACTAAGATTTTATATGTAAATGCTTGTATGTTTGGATGCCTCGATGTTCGTCCCGCAAGCAAACCTCAACGGCTTAAAGATTGTTTGTTATAAAACCGTGCCTCAAATTTGTGAAGTTTGATATGTAGATGGATGAGTAACAATATTCACTACATTATTACATATGCAGGCTATTCCTAAAAAAATGCACGACTCCGGTCGATCCAGAGGAATCTCAATAATTTTTCAAACGAACGAGGTCGCGGGTAGATATTTTTAATATCATAAATGTTAAAAGTTCTGGTTTCCAAAAAAAAGCAGCAGCGGACGTAACAAATATACATAAATTATGTTTATTACCGAGCTTCAGCAAGATGCAAGTTGTTGATTTTCTGGATTCAACGTATCCGGCATAGAATCACTAAAAGCTTGAAGATGTCCTTCATGTGTGGATGGGAAATATAATCCGTGATCTGTTGTTCCTTTCAAAAACTTTAAAATACGCTTGACAGCGTTCCAATGCATTGTCTTCGGGTGTTTCATGTATTGATTTGCACTAGGGACCTACAGTTTACCGCCGAGTCCGAACGGCTACATGAGAAACACTTTTTCGAGACAAATTTTACTTTTGGAGGTGTTGTCCGTTCCTCGCAGAGGCAGTACCCCAGAAAAGAAGGTAACTATGAGCGGGTTTACTGTTTTCAAAAAAACAGATGACTACAAATACTCAACATTTTTCCGGCAACATAAACCTGGCAACTCTAAGGTTGCGACAAGATAGGAGCTGCCAACCCTGCTTTTTTAATTCTCTACATCGTTTTCTTTCAAATGATGTACACATTATTAAAAAAAGCATATGGCTGCAATTCCTGCAAAAATAGCATTATACTAAATTTAATTACTGGTGCTTGCGGCAAGAGTTTTTAGGCAACCCTGTACTAAAGTACTAATGCACTCACTAATCTTTCGTTTTTATTAAAAAATAAATAAAATTTATTGGCGCGACAGCTCCTTAAGGAGCCAAGGCCTAGTTACTTATACTCTCAACCATGTTGGAAAAATGTTGAGTTTTTTAGTCATCTGTTTTTTTATGAAGGCAGTAAACCAAATTGAAGATTAACATTTGCTTTATACGATAATCAAGGGTTGCCAGTCAAAAACTTGCCACAAGCAGGGGTTGCCATGACTTTTTTTTATTTTTTTCATCAAATTTTTAATACATTCAAAATGGAAACAAAATATTTAAAAATAAGCTAAAAGACTCTTCTATAGTTTGGTTTTTAAATTAAATAACATTTATTAATAGCTTATGAAAAAACTTATTTCAAACTCAACATTACGGAAAAAAATAAAAAAAAAAAAAACGGTTTACATATATTGTAAATTAAGATATTATTTACTTAATTTGCTGTCTGTATTTGTTACTTCCATTTTGAATGTTTGTATTAAAAAATTGATGGAAAAATAAAAGAAGTCATGGCAACCCTTGCTTGCGGCAAGTTTTTGACTGGCAACCCTAGATAGCCGTAAAGAGCAAATGTTAATCATCAATTTGGTTTACTGTTTTCAAAAAAACAGATGACTACAAAAACTCAACATTTTTCCGGCAACATAAACCTATCAACTCTAAGGTTACGGCGAGATGAGAGCTGCCGACCTGGCAACAATGTATTTTTAATTCTCCACGTCGTTTTCTTTCAAATAATGTACAAATTATTAAAAAAACATATAGCTGGAATTCCTGCAAAAAAAAAATGCATTAAACAAAAGTTTTTATCCAATTTTTTTAACTTTTGAGTGTTTGAAAAAAGTACGTAAAATAGTTTTCAGCGGAAAAATTTAAACGCCATTTTATTTTACTGAAAAATGTAAGAAAGTGTGAATTTTATTTTCAAAATCGTAGGAATGGTTTTGAAATAATTTATTTAACAACTTTTTTCAAAAATTTCAAAAATCAAAAAAAAAATATTTTAAGAATGCAAACTTAAGCACAAAAATAACCTACATTTAAAAATAATTAAAAAAAATCACTCATGCATATTGATTTTTGAAAAAAAAAGAATTTTTTTTTCGAAAATATTTTAAATTAGGATAACTAAGGCTGCTTACATCTTCCAGAAAATTAATTTTGATTGTTATCGGTTAACCAGTTTTCGAGAAAGTCAAAGAAAAAAAAAGGTCCTGTGGGGGTTACCGTTTTAGACCGCCATCTTAATTTTTTTTTCATAAAAATATAAACCACACCTACAGAAGTACCTACACTAATTTTTTTTTTAAAAATTCTTCGAGCCGTTCTTGAGAAAAAGAAGCATTTATTCGATTTTTCTGACTTTTGATTGTACGAATAGAGTACGTTAAATTGTATTGGGTGAAATAATTTAAACGCCATTTTGATTCTTTAGGAAATGTAAAAAAGTGTGAATTTTTTTTTCAAAATCGTAGGAGCCGTTTTTACATAAAACGGTTTTTCTTAACAACAACAAAAAATTAAAAACAATAATTCTATAATACAAACTTAAGCACAAAAATAACGTGCATTTAAAAACAAAATTTAAAAAAAAAATCACTTACCCGTTTTCAAAATACTGATTTAAAAAAAAAAAAAATTAAATTATTAAAAATACAAAAAAAAAGTTTTCGAAAAAAAATTAATGCAAAATTATTTAGGGTATCTACATCGTCTTGAATATCAATTTTGATTATAATCGGATCACCAGTTTTTACGAAAGTCGAAAAAAAACCGGTCCTGGGAGGTACCGTTTTTAGCCCACCATATTAATTTTTTTTCCATTAAAATATAATGGAATGATTTTTTATATAAATTCTTGGAGCAGTTTTCGAGAAAAATAAGCTTTTACATAACAGTTATATGACAGGTACCGTTAATTTTTGAGCTTAAAAAAATAGAAAAAACTCCTCTGTAGAATGTCAAAATAACCTTAATTTCAAAATTTGAAGACGATATGCCCACCGTTAAGGCTGCAATTCAAAATACATCCGTACAGACAGACAGACAGACAGCCAGACAGAATTTTGCCAGTAAATTAAATATGTTTATGAGTTGGTTGTCTGTAAAGTCGGTTTACGGACGATAATTTTAAGTGATAACGTCATAAGAAAACATTGATAGCAGTAACACGAAAATACAGCCCGTTAACTCACACCCACAAACCCTCTCGTTGAATCCACACACACACACACCCAAATATTTACATCTACTTTCTATTGTAACAAAACTCCGCCTATTTTGTATTTCTTTAACTCTTCTTGTTCTTTTTGAATTTGAGTGGAATTATTTTGAGAATTTGCGCCTGTTCTTTTTCATGTTCGCCTGTTGCTTGCGATCGATTTTGGTTGAAAGAACCACAGTATCATGAGTCATGAATCCTATCAGCATGAGTCTTATCAGCATGAGTCTTATCAACATGAGTGTTATCAGCATGAGTCATGTTATTTCGTACTACGCGTACGCCTGTCATCGATTTATAAGATGTTTTCACGTCAAAAACAAGTATTAACATTTTCGTCCGAGGCGCTACGAGGCCCGCAACAGGCAGGAAAACGATTCGTACAGCCTGTTTCTCACAATCATGGGAATTATACTCAAAAATGCAATAAAAAGACATTTTGTTCTTGAAAAAAAAAACATTGGAGTAACCCTACGTAAAATTTTCTTCTGTTTAATGCACATACACAGATATCCTCAAAAAAGCTCTTAATGGCGATTTCCTAAAAAAAATGACCCACAAGTTGTGTCTACATCTTCATCTATGCAACGCGCAGCAAACAAATCTTAAAGTTTGTGGGTATAGTTAGATAAATATCTACTTGCGGATTGCGATTGCGTGCGATAATTATTTTGGGAAGCTGGTGTTAAGGCAGCTGTCACTGCCGGTTGGCCGCGGTGGCTTCTTCATCGGACACTTTGAATGGGAGTCGAATTCTGTGGGATCTTAGTGTCTTGTTACGCAATTTATCTAAGAGACTTCTTTGCACGCACCAAGCCATTGTGAGAAGTGCTTTTTATCTTCATCATGAATGAAGATGTAACTAACGACTGCTGATGGCGGTGAGATCATCTTCCAAAGAGACAACTGTCAGTGTTCTAAATGGATATGGAAAGTTGTATCTTGTTTCTTGGATCACAAACTGTTTCCACATAAACATCTGATGCTTAATTTTGTTGATGATGACTTACCCATGATAAATGACCTGTTTACCTTGTTAGCTTTTATGTCTTTACGTCCACGCTTTAAATTGAAATTACAAGACCAAACATTTTGCAAAGTTTGCTTAAGTTTGTGATTGATTGCGGCTCTAAATTTCTTCTTCCATTTGTTTTTGGTTCAGGGCTTTGAAATTAAGTCTTTTTTCTGACAAAATGAGATTAAGTTACTTTTTGAAAATGAAATGAAGGTGTGTAAGCTTCGGAGATATGATTTACGCGATGGGAATTAGTTCAACGAATTTTAAAGTTTTTTTTGAAGATAGAACGAATAATACTATGGTCTACAACGGGTCTGGCCGGATTCAATTGAAAGTTGAATAAAACAATTATTTTGTATTTTTTTAAACGAAAAATAACATTCTATTACACAAATTGTATAAGTTTAGTGTAGTTACTATATATTTCTTAGTTCGTACACAGGGTCTTCATCTTATTTGTTTTTAAGGTTACATCAAGTCTTTGCCGATGGTCAAAACCCAAAAGGTTGTGAAACAGATTTTTTTGAGTATAATGAAAAAAAAGTAGTGACTTTGAAAAGTCGATGCCACAATCGGTTCTGATCAATGCAAAGAAATAAAAGAAACCAGCTTGCCAACGATAACCTAATTATTTCAACTAAGTCTACCGCATTCGTGGCATCAATCTATCCCTTGTTGCTATATTTCCCAGTAATTACTGTCAAAATAATTTGGCCATCAAAGCGCTTAATCCGTTGAGCTAAACTTGAACGCCGCAGACTCTTACTCAACCTATTGTTCTGTACTTGCGAGTGCCAGTGTGGGATCAGAGAAACAAATCCACCTTATAACCAAATTGATGGTGTTAAAACGTATGCATCTAAATACATTCAAGGTCGTTCCATGTCCGTGCCAACTCTGGAACAATGCCACAGATCAGATCAGCTAATGCAATCAGACGTGCCGACTCGAGGAGCGTAATATGTTGACTCTTTGACTTTTGTGTCCAGTTTTGTTTCACAAAACCAAAGCAATACCAAAGTGCGATCTATGGGTGCGAGATGTATCTAGCCAACTTCACATATCTATGTAATGCTATCTGAGGAATGGCATTTCAGATGCATATTTAGAATATCTTGAGCGTTTCCACTCAAAGATTGCCTGCTTGAGGTATGGAATATTTTAAATGAGGTTTTCTGGGTTTTGATTGCCGTCAGCCGTGACACTGATGACGAAGTTGATGACGAAGTGATGCAGTGGAAATGTCGATGCGAATTAAGAAAATTGTCTTGTCACTTGAGTTGGGTAATTGTCAGAGATGTCAGTGAGTGGCTGAATGATGCTCAGTGGGCAGATGTTGTGAAAGTGAGATTGTTGTACATGGATTGGACGTGAAACTGTATAGCAACAGTTGGATATGTCACGATTTTGCTTTCAAAAAAAGAAACATCTACCTATGTTGAAATTGGATTAAAGTCGCACGATTGCAATTTTAGTTTAGATTTTTATTGACGCGTGATGTTTATGTTTCCTCTGGTGCTTAAAATAAAATACGTAGTTTCCAGCTGCCGGAGAGGGCATTTGAAGCTCAAAAGGTTAAAAGGGTCTGAGCCGTTTCTTAGAAAAAAGTATCACCATAACAACATATAGTTTTTGTGTCGGAAGTAACTTTTTGTGTGACCTTAAGACTAAAGGTGTCGTCGAACAATGAAAGGAAAATAATTTTAGAAAGTGTTTCGAAAATTCCTATTAATTTTCTCGAAAGCACTTTCACAGAGCAGAAAGAAAAATACTTTCCAGAAAGCAAAATTTCTGAAAGAACTTTTCGGGCCGTCACATTATGAAAGCGGAAATGTGTTCTGAAATCGCTTTCTGAAAGTTTTTTGTGTTACGAGCTGCAAATTGAGTACGCCAATGGAAATAAACTCATTAAATTTATAGACCGTTGCCCGGCTGTTAATTGGCCGTGCCATCGCCGCATCGTTAAAAACTCTTTTGGTATCACATAATGCTCGCTGGCCGTGTCTCCAAAAATCTATACAACACAGTCCTGATACGATCAACAAAATCGTATCTGACGTATGCCTATTTCACTATTATTGTGTAGCAGAAAAGAAAGGAATAAAACGAGTATATTGCCGGAAGTTGTTATACTACATTATGTCAAAAAAGCCGCTGTCTTAAGCGTGGCTGCACCATGACATGAATTAAGACCTGTTCTAAAATGGGAAACAAATTCACTTGTTTATAAAATATTTATATTTCATTTGATTGAAATGAAATATGAGTATTTAATATCCCGTTTGTTGGCGACAGGGGTGTATTCGCTAGGGATTGGTTTTGCTGTATAGGCAAAAATGGTGGGAACCCGTTATTGCAAATCCGTTAGGCAAAGGGGAGTGTGGGGAATAATGTATTTACCATAATAGGCGAAGTCTCGGTCGTAAATCTACCCCGGCCATAAAAAGCAATGGGTTGAAGAACTCTCACTTCGGTGGGTTCGATGCTCCACTAACACTCTTAGCTTTCGTATTTCTTTAGTTTTGCAAGTAATTATGTGTAAATATCCAAGTTTTTCTCTACCGTCTTTTTCTGAAACACCAATTGCCGAACCGATCTCTTTAAATGTCGCATTTTTGACATGTTTGTTTGAAATCGCTCCTATTCCATACGTACGGTTTACGTTCGACTTCTGCGGGACAGAGGTCAGATTTCAAGAAAGCAAACAACTTTCAAAAACATTTTCTGAAAGCGAAAAGCGTTTTCAGAAAATGATTTGCTTTCTTCAAAACCCTTTCATGAACTAGTCACACACTGAAATTATTTTTTTGCGAAAGCGTTTCATGGAAAGAAAATCGCTTTCAGAAAACGTTTACAGGAACGTACTTTTCAGGTCGTCACACTTTTTGCTTTCTGAAAGTACTTTCCTTTGATAGTGCGATGACACCTTAACAAAAATATAATATTGTATAAGTAGTAGGTATCTACTGCGTAATATGTTCGTTGAGTTTTCTCTTTTGAATCGGTGCGAGTTTAGGAAAGAAAGAGGGGGTTTATAATATCTTTGCCGATGCACATTGGCTTCAAAGTTTTGAAAACAAAGACGGAAAGCAAGAGTTTGGCAAAACCTTACACATTCGAGTTGTATGTCGAATTTCTGTACAGTACGAACGAAATAGCTCAAGATGTTAAATTGGTGAATACAACTAGAAATGGGAGTTTTACGTTGGCATTGCTTAAGAGGAAAAATGGCTTTTTGATAATGTTGTCAAGGTCAAAATATAAAAAAAAAACAAAACAAACGTTGGCGTTAAAGTTCCAAATCCAGAGCGCTGTCGTAAGCCAAGCTGTTTAGTGGATAAGAACTTTCAGAGAGAAGATCATTTATAAGAATGAGAAATGGTGTCGGAGACCAAACAGAACCCTGGGGCACACCATCATTTATTTTGAGGGAATCGGATTTGAACACATTCAATAAATCTTCTGAGAGCATGATGCTAGGCTATATTAAATGCATAATAAGTCCGACAGTGGACTTATTGCTATGAAAGCTGTAGGTACTGCCGGTCATTAAAGAAGCTTTCGATCTTACAAATACTTCTTGGACGTCCAATCAGTTTGTCCTTTTGAGGGAGGATGATTTACCTTTATTGGGTAACGGCTGGACAGAGGATATTTTGTTTGTTTTTTTTTACGAATGCATAACTTGCCTTATAGTCTCTATAAATAGCAAGTAATAAGTTGGTAACATTAACTTAGAAAAATAACACGGTCTGAACTTAAAAAAAGTGTCAAAAACATAACACTTAACGCCATCACATGTCTTATATGTTCTAATATCTAGGGAGTAACTAAGGCTATTTTAATTACCCATTATGTGGAGCTGAGGTGTTTTTTTTTTTTTGAAAGTTCTTATTTATGGACTGATTTCGAAGGGATTTTCACAGGCAGGAAGCTTATATTGTAAGAATTAAGTAAGGCTATTTTCAATTACCCCTAGATGGCGCTGTATGCCGTTTTTGAAAATTCTTACTTATGCCCCGATTTTGACGGAACTTTCACAGGCGGATAGCTGATGTTGTAAGGTGTAACTACGGCTATTTTAATCACATGTTGTGCCACTGCAATCGTTTCACAAGCAGATAGCTTATTTTGTAAGAAATAACTAAGGTTGTGCCCCGTGGCTTAGTGGTTAGTGTGTCGGACTGCTAAGCGAAGAGCCTGGGTTCGAGTCCCGCTCACAGCCACCTTCTTTTCGGGATACTGCCTCTTTCGAGGAACTGACAAAATCTCCAAGAGTAAACATTTTTCTCGAAAAAGTACATTTCTTGTAGCCATTGGGACTCGGCGGTAAATTATAGGTCACTTTCATTCTTGCAGATTAACAACACACACACACAGGAAAGGTTGAGAGGCCTTGGCGAATCACACATAGTAAATTTGAAGGTAATTGCTTAAGCCGTTTAGGCTGCAGCTCGTTAAACATACTGACGGACAGAGTGACAGACTGACAGACAGATTGACAGACAATTTTCATTACACTAACTTTTTCTGGGTGCTCTATGATCGTAATGTCATGTTTTTTTATGTTCACGAATCCTAAACTTGCCTTATAGTGCCTATAATCGCAAGTAAAAATAGAATATTTTTTTAAGAACGCATAAGTTCCTTGAGTTTTAATTTCGACCTTTGGTTTTTCATAAATAATTAAAATTTACATATTTAGTTATATTTAAATTAAATTTATAAGAAAATGTGTTTCTTGATATTTACATAATGACAACAACGTAAATAATAACGTGTAGTTTCCACTTAAAAAAAATTATTTTTTAATTTTTCAAAATAAAATTATGTTTTTCTATTAAAAAAAATTTATTTAAACTACATATAATTTTTTTAAAATTTCTTTAATTTCCGCAATCTTAAAAAAATGTTGCTAAAGGTTAAATCCAAATAAATTAAGCACAAAAAACTGGCTTGGATTTCTGTTAATTAAACGAAAAATTAACAAATGTTGTTGAGATTTTGAAATGATAATTCGCTTGAATGTGATTTAAAACTTTTCTTTATTTAGATAAACGTAATATAAGGCTATTTTGATGATAAAAGAAGGCATAATATGTGTAATATATATTGCTACATCTTGGACTGTTGGTTAATCGTCATTTGCAAAATTTGTGCCTCATAACCAAACATATCTAGAGCAGACACCAAACAAGGCTAATATTCTCACTCTTATCATCCTTCCTCATAATTCATCACTAAAACGTTGGATTCCAGGAAAAAAACATCAAACTGCGCTGGCACTAATCACTTATCATCGTTCATTCGTTTTGATAGGTAAAACTCAAGACTGACGGAACAACTCATACTCACGCCTCAGGAATAAAGCTCCTCCAAGCTCCAACAAACAAAAAAGTTGACAATGGATAGAGATTACGGCACATCTGAGGAATCTGCGACACCTCTAGCTCTAGCATAAGAAGTGTCGCCAGTAGTTGTCTGCAACGGTGTATCTTTTCCCCGGAATTAATATTATTACCTATTGTTGGATCGTTAGATTCCATCAACATGGTGATGACAATTTGAAAGTACTTGAACCTTTTGCTGGAAACGTATATGCTTGATCTGTTTGTGGGATGAGGAAACAAGCAAAAATTCAATTTGTGAGGATCTGTCAAGATAATGTCATACGAGTTGTTGAGCTTATTGTCATAAGATACGTATTAGAGGAAGGGGAATAGGGTTTATTTTTTGGGGAAATTTTCCTGTAACTGATAGATTTATGACTACAAATTCTCTAGAAAGTCTATTATCGTCATCGGTACGGAAAATGATGAGTTGAGGTGGTAAATGACGTAAAGTTTTCAGCAGACGGTTTCTTATGTATAATAAAGAAAATGTGTGGTGTGTGGTGTTACGAATGTAATAAAACTACTGATTGAACTCACGAATCGGGCTTTCAAAAGGTTTTCTTTTTTGCTTTCATTTAGCCATTTTTAGAAAAATCAATGAAATTGACGCGTGCTCAATTGATTTTATCATTTCGAAGACAGGAGAATCTTTGAACAATTATTGCAATATTAGTAGAAGAGGTTTTCTTTAAACATGAAACCAATTGCGCCATAATCACAATAAGCTATCAAGGAATGCACTTTACATTTATCAAATAAATCATAGCAGATCTCTTGTGGTTAAATAAAGGGTCCGTCATCTAACGTTTTTTTTCAAATAGTGCTTATTTCATGAATGGTAACACTTAGCACATTTTTGATTTAACAGATAATTAGTTTTATCCTTCCGCTGAACGAATATGGTTGTGTATACGCTGGAAAATATTGCGACATTACTGCCTGCGATCAACTTAGAGAAGATACCAATTTTACCAAAAAAATCATCTTTTCAGATGAAGCTCATTTTGATCTTGGCGGGTATGTAAACAAGCAAAATTGTCGCACCCAAAACGAGTCACTGTTTGGTGCGGATTTTGGTCCAGAGGCATAATTGGGCCATTTTTCGAAAATTAGCAAGGAGTGGCCGTTACAGTCAATGGCGATCGTTATTGGGCCATGTTGAACAAATGTTTGTTCACAAAAATTGAAGAGGAGGATATTGGCAATATTTGGTTTAAACAGGACGGCGCTATGTGCCACACAGCCGAAGCTACACTCGATGTTGATGAAGCATTTAAAAAAAAAAGAAGTTACTTGGCGGACCCGTTATAAGTTTTGTCCATTTTAGGTTTTACCTGTAATCTAGAAAGCTTGGTTTGGTACAACCCCAAAGTTGTATTTCTTACATCCATACAGGTTAAAGCACTTGCTTGTAGATAAGCAGTTTGTTATAGGTACTTACATATCCATAATAAGTGAGAAGGCGGCCGCATGAACACCTACCTCAGCGAGTTAATGGAAAATTTAGCCATAAATAAATGTCAAGTTACATAAAATGTACAAAACCGGTGCGGTGGTCGGACAGACTTTTTCTTGCCCGTTTGGAGGTAAAATGGCCACTTCCGGTTGCGTTTTTGGTGCTGGTCTACCTCATTGGGATCCAGGCAATGCACAAATGGGGTATCACAAACTTAACATGGGCAAAACATGCCTCCGACCACTTTTTCAAAGAAAGTATTGTTTGTCTGTAAAGTCGGCTTACAGACGATAATTTTACGTGATAACGTCATAAGAAAACATTGATGGTAGCAACTCACACCCACAAACCCTCTCGTTAAATCCACACACACATACACCCCAATATCTACTTCTCCTTTCTACTTTAAGAAAACTCCACCTATTTTGTATTTCTTTTTCTCTTCTTGTTCTTTTTGAATTTGAGTGGAATTATTTTGGGAATTTGCGACGGTTCTTTTTCATGTTCGCCTGGTGCTTCCGATCGATTTTGGTTGAAAGAACCACAGTATCGCAGTGTGCGTCACTTTTCTTATCAGCATTATCAGCATGAGTCATGTTATTTCGTATGTTTAGCGATTTATAAGAAATTATCAAGTCAAAAAATTATTGTACATTTCTTCAACGAATGCCTCAGAATCAAACATTTTAATTTCCAATGATGGAGTTTTAATGATGGCTATAACTGTGCCTTTAGCATCAAAAGTCGTGACTACTAGATACGTTGCTTTGTAAGTATACGGTATTTTTGATTAGTTAAAAGATAATGATAGCTTTATTGTTAACTTCATTGTAAAGAAAGTAAAGATGTGTTGATTTGTACTCGTTTAGAACAATGCGCCACATCTTTATCGCGTTTGATATTTTATGAAACTTTCTTGTGGTTTTTCGGTTGTTCTATTGATTAAACCGTATACGAGCCGCATCATCAGAAAATGTGGCTATCATAACCTACTATGTCGAGATCGAGAATAAAATACGAACAGTATTGGGCCAAGGACACTACCTTGTGGGATACCAACACATATTTCTTTAAAATCAGAATATTGCGCTTCTTGTTAAACTCGGTAGAATTTAAGTATGTAATATATTTGTTTTTGAACCATTGATATAGCAGGATTAAGGCAAAGTTGATTCATTTTAGACCATTGTAAGATGTTCATCATCTTCCTATTCATTATGGCTATGGCCTCATTTTTCATTGCAAAGGATCGATCAATAATTAGTTGCACATCATCTGCATAAAGATGTTTAAAATAATGTTTTGACATCTGTTGGTAAGTCATTTATGTAAAGAGATAACGCTTAGATACGCGACAATGAGCTTGCTGGATTCTGAAGTGAACCCAAATGAATTCCGCAGTTTCTTACATAGATTTGAGGGATTGAGGGATTGAAAGTTTTGGTAAACTCCAATATTGTTAGAAACGCGATAGGGTCTCTGTTCAATGCAAGTCTTAAGTAAGGCTGACTTGCAGCTACGCTTTGGATGAAAGTCAGATTTGGACTCAACAATTTGTTGATGGAAAGGTCTTGATGAATCTGTTTCAGAATGGTTTTTTCGAACACTTTTGAAAGAAAAGGGATAAAGGGAAATAGCAATCGGATGAAATTCTGGAGCCGTATCTTTTTGCTTTTTAGGGACAAGAACAAAAAAAATTACGAGGCTGTTGATAGCTGTGGAATCCTCAATATTAAAATCTATATATGAATTGACACCAGAGGGAGAGCAGAAGACGAGGACTTTTTGTTGAGAACGTCGAAATCAAAGTTATCAGCAAGCTTACTGGATGGTTTTCCTATACTGATTTCCCACAAATTAACATAACTTCTTTCTGGATTTATTTCCGTTTTTAATAAAGCCTAAATAAAAAAATTGTATAATCACTTCTTAGAGAGATGAGGTCCTATCCTAGCCCAAAAAACATTCATTGGATGTACACTGCCATCGTCAGACGAATTCTGACATACACATGTATGGTTTGGTGGCCCTTGCCCTTGACAAGGCAACCAATTTCAAATCTATGACAAAAATTCAAAGACTAGCGTGCATTTGCATTGGTACTACAAGTGCTTTAAGAACTACTCCAACCACAGCCCTAGAAACTTTCTTCTCATTAGCCCCAATAGACCTTTTCATAAAGGAGCTGGCGGACAAAATTGCCTTAAGATTAAGACATTCAAGCAACTGGAACAGAGGCAAGTATGGTCATAAAATTATAGAAAATTATATAGACACTGATAGTCAAACCGACTATACTCTACTGCACTTAGATTTTAACACGATGGCACTAGCAGACTTTCCTACAAGAGAATGCTGGAGGGAAAACCGGGTCATAAATAAAAATCATATCTCGGTCTATACAGACGGTTCTAAAACGCAAGCAGGGGTAGGGTCTGGTATCTTCTCGTTAAACCTACCAATAAATATATCTGTAAAGTTGACAAACCTGAGTAGAGTTTTTCAGGCAGAAGTGCTCGCAGTAGGCGAAGCAGCAAAACAACTTTTGTCTTTTAACCTGGAGAACAAAAACATTGATATTTTCACAGGCAATCGTTTCCAAGTCTAAAAGATCGACGAATGTCGCAATAATCGTTCTCTGGGTACTTGAACCATTGGAAAATAGGAAAAAAACGAATTCACGAATATTGCCTCAAAGCCGCAAACGAGAGATGGTCAACACCTGATAACTGTCAGGTCTCAAGAAGTCTTTGCCAAACATCTCAAAGAAAAATACAGAATACAATCAAAAGCTAGGTAGACCTCATCTGTCCCTTTTGGTTAGTGTGCTGATGGGTCACAACTCAATGGGGGTCCACATGAGTAGAATGGGCCTTAGCACATCAAACTTATGTAGAGGGTATCAAGACGTTGATGCAGAAGACGACTAATATCACTTCTTTGTGAATGCCCCAGCCTAGTTTAGACCAGGAAAACAGTTCTCGGAGAAAATATTTTTGACGATTTGGGCGACTACGTTTCAAAAAAGGTACTTAAAAACATTCTGAAATTCATCAAAATCTCAGGATGGTTTAAGGAGGCATTCCATAACCAACTCTCCACAAAGTGCTTACCTATTCCTCCTATTCCTGGGGACCGCAATGGATCCTTGAGATCCGAGTGAGATGATTTGACTATCGAATTATTACCCAAAAAAAAAAAATTACGTGTTTTTTGGGAGATATTTTAAACCTGATTATGGGACATGCTTTATTTTGTTTTAATTAATTTTATTTTACAAAAAATATGTTAAGGTATTGTACTCCGATAATTTTTTTTTTTTTTTTTTTTTTCAAAGCATATCTAAAAATGTTAGAACACAGGTAGAATTTTTGTGAGGCAAATACACCCAATATAATTCTTCCTTTTTACTTGCGATTATAGGGACTATAAGGCAAGTTTAGGATTCGTGAATACATAAAAAATTTAGATAATAATCAAACATGACATTACGATCATAGATTCTAAGTCTAAGAAAGTGATCGAGAAAAAATGTCTGTATATCTGTCTGTCTGTCTGTCAGTATGTATAACGAGCTGCAGCCTAAACGGCTTAAGCGATTATCTTCAAACTTGGTGTGTGTGATTATTTTGGCATTCCCCAGAGGGGAAATTAAAATTTTATTTTTAGCCTACAAATAACGGCCATATGACCGTTTAGGAATATCTTATTTTTCTTGAAAACGGCTCCAACGATTTTAATGAACATTTTTGAGAATTTTTTTATTGGTATTGGCTATTATTTGATTAGAACCACATATACGGGAAAAGTCTATTAACGGGACCTTTCATATAACGATTTTTTTTTTAATTTTGGCTTTCTCGGTTACGGCTCTTTGGATTTCTGTCAAATTTTATATTTAAGAAGATCTTAGTAGCCAAATTAATTCTGCATATCAACATTTTGAATAACTTTTTTTTTCGAATTAAAACTAATTTTTGAAATGTTTTTTTTTGAAAAATCAATATTTTGAAAACTAATCAAAAAAAATTATTTTAAATTTATAATCACATGTATTTAAATAAATTCTAAAAAACTGCTTACCAAAATTTAAAAAATAATTTTTTTTCAAAAAACTAAAAATAAAAAACAGGATTTTATCAAAACCGGTCCTACAATATTCGAAATATTTTTTTAAAAATTCCTTGTTATTTAAGACGTGTGATGGCATACTTCATTTTTACTAAGAACCGTTAAGTATTGTGGTTTTTAATACTTTTTATAAGTTCAAGCTGTTATTTTCAAATGCAAATGTTACTTTTATGCACATAAGAGCAAGTACGTGCGACCCAGTCGTGCCCATTTTATATTTTGTATTCTGTTTATCAAATTTAAAAAGCAAAGTAGTTTTTTTTCACTCAAAGTTTTTAAAATTTAAATTTCGGAAAAGTTATCAATTTTGCATTTTTTAACAATAAATTTCCTTGTAAGCGCACATAAAGAAGCTTGCAGTTCCCGTGAAATTTCCCTTCTCACGTTTGGCTGCTTAATAGCACCGTCGCTATACTGGTTGTACAAAAAAGCTTTACAGACCAAAATTATAGGAAATTTTATTTGCTACAAGTTGGCATATTAAGTCATATTACGATAAAATACACCAGAAAGGAGTTATACGAGTATGCCAAAGGCGCGAAAGTATGGACAGAGTATAACGAAGGATTAAACTATTTTAATATGAAAAAGATCAATTTTGAAAATATTTTCCCTGACCGGTTTTGAAATTTCCTGACTTTCCCTGACTTTCGATGACCAAATTTTTGTTCCCTGACTTTCCCTCACTTTCCAGTCGAGTTGCAACTATGAAATAGCCTAAGGTACTCTTCAGAAGATCAGGAATCTGCTAGTGAAAGTCCCGTCAAATTCGGTGCAGCCGTTCCCGTGATTACCCGTAACAAACAGACATACAGGCCAGCTGTTTTGGCATTAAGTGAATCTCAGGTTGGAGTAAATACTGATTTATCAGAATTTGATCTACATGGGTAAAGCTTGGTGCCATTACTCTTTTCCCATCATGGTCTCGTGATATATGTTAGGAATGATATTGCTTGCCAGAGCCTTCCCCAATATGGGCAATGTTCCAACACGGACTTTAACTTCTTGTGGGTCAAATTCACTCTCCGCAAGCATGTCATTCATTATTGTTTTATTTATAGGAGTCCAAATCGCGACAGTAATTCGACTTGTAACGAATTTGATGCGTCTGATTCCTTCTCGAAAATTGTTTCCCTTTGACCTCGCACGAAAATCGTTATTACGGGCGTTTTCAATGTACACAATTCCAATTGGCTCCGCTATTTTGGTCAGACAACACCCGAAGGAAGGTTTGTCGAGTTCTTTGCCGGGTTATATCACCTTACCCAACTGATCGATGTGCCAACCCGTATACCGGGTGTTGCTGGGCAAGCCGCCCATACTCTTGACTTGTTTCTTACTTCTCACCCTGATAAATATATCATTAGTGTAACTTCTCCATTTGGCAGTTCAGACCATTGTGTCATTTCAGCTAATTTCTTATTCTCCACCCATCCAGTTAAAGAAAAACTTCCCAACGCTCATCGACAATAACAAACCAATTCTTTACTCTTCAGAGAAGGCAAACTTGCTCGCCGCCCGTTTCGCTGCCAGCTCTACGCTGCCTCACAGCAATGTTACCCCTCCTGTACTTGAGAATGTAAATTTTTCCATGGGACATATTTTCTTCCGCACTCGTACAGTAGCAAGAGTTCTGAAAGATCTCGGTATACACAAATCCGCGGCCCGGATGGTATACCCCCGATTCTCTGAAGAGGTGTTCTTCCACACTGGCAAAGCCACTGCGTAAGCTTTTCCATCGCTCCTACTCTTCTGCAATCTTTCCTAGAAGATGGAAAACATCATTTGTCCAGCCTGTCCCTAAGAAAGGTGACTCATCCTCCCCCTCCTCCTACCGACCCATAGCACATAACATCCATTCTTTCTAAGGTCATGAAAACGCTGATTAACCGTCAGTTTAAGGAATATCTCGAAGATCGAAAGCTCTCAGTACTCGGTATGTGTGTCAACGACGACCTCCGTTGGAACGACCATATATTTGAGATCGCTAAGAATGCTGCCAAGTGCTTAGGTTTTCTGTATCGGCGTAAAAAGTACTTTTCCCCATCTGGCTACAATTTATAAAGCGTTTATACGCCCTAAACTCGAGTATAACTCCCACCTCTGGGCAGGTACTTCACAAACATCGCTTCACCTGCTTGATAGAATACAAAATCGAGCGTTAAGATTGATAGGAAATAGAACTGCCGCTGAAACTATTGCCCCTCTCGAACACGGATGCAATGTTTCATGTCTTTCCTTATTTTATTGTTTCTTTTATAAAAAATGTTCAATCGAAGTAGCCAGCTGCATTCCTCCTCTTAAAAGTTTCTCCCATAATACTCGCCACGCAAGGAATGCTCATCAGTTCACCCTTGAGCCCAATTTCGGACGTACCGTGAAATATAGGGATTCTTTTTTTAGCCGAACAACACGAATTTGGAATAGTTTACACGGTGAAATTTTCCCTTACCATTTTGATCTGTAAACATTCAAAACCGATGTTAATCGACACCTCCTATCTCTCCCCTCCCTATGTTTCTAATGCCAGCGCAGTGTGTTCTACATTAAAAGGGAAACAAAAATACGAAATTTAATTACTGGTGCTTCTTTTTACTTACATATATGTGTGTATAATATATATATAGATACATATATGTACCAGAGAGAGTATTTATGTATATCCCTGTTTCATCGCCATTGAATGAAACTCGAAACGGATGTGAGTTTCTTTGACGACAGTTTTATGTACATAAAATATTAACACATATATACACTGAAGTTGAATCGAAACGCCAATAAAGTTTAAAAAAAATATTTTTTAGGGACTGCGATTTATCTTTAATCATATGAAGACACTTAAATTTTAAACCAAGTCTTCTACTTCTCATTACCAATCCGATAGTCCACATAGAACACAATAAAATCTCCATTCTTTTAAATGTCAAGCAATTTGCAGCAATTTCGTGAAACTGCTGTAATTGTCAAGAGAAAATCGTTTTGATGAGCAGTACTTCAATTAATCTTTCAATCATTCAAGCCATCTTACCACCCCCTCAACACAGTCCAATAGCCTAACAGTGAGAAGCGCCCACTATCATCACTGCAATGTTGATCGCACGATCGCTAATACCTCAAGATGAGCCTGACTCGTGTCTGCACGTCCTATTATTTAAACACCATTGGCAACCATGTAATTATGCTCGCAATGTAATCTAAAATGAGAAACATCAGACCTTGATTGAGAAAAGAAATACAAAAAACTAGATGCTGACTAATTTGACAGCATGGCGAAATGAGACAAATCGTTTTCTGGTAAAATTACCGACTGCGCAAGCAATTATGGGAGAGAAGGGTTCTCATTGAGACATGCTACAGAAGCCGCCGCAATGTCTTGTCATCATAAAATCACTTCCAATTCAACGAGACGATACCGAATGCGTTGGTGTTGCAATAGGAAACCAATAAATAATAATAAATAAATTTAATCTAGTGAATTAAAATATTTACATATGTACGTGCTTAAGACTGACAGTTAGTAAACATTGATCGTCGAGAAGATCTGAATAATATGTTCTCCCTCCAGATTTTGTTTAGATTTAAATAGAAGTGAAGGAAGCTCGTCAGTATAATATATATACATATGTACATATATACATATATATATATATACATAAAAGTAGAATACATATATATTATACGGATACTAGCCAAACATTTAGCTCTTCGTTATTCGTACTAAATACATCTTATAGTTTACAGACTTCAAAGGCGCCAACGTCCTATTAACGTATATTTGACATATATCAAGATAAAACATAGACATATATTAAACATATACGTTTGTAAGACATAAGTGAAAAATAAAAAAATATTTTTATTTTATTTTGGTTTATATTTTTTTTCCCACATATTGTAATTCATTTGCGATTTATTATTTTTGTTGATTATTTATTATTTATATTTATATTAAATAAAAGTACTTACTTGTTACTTCATGTTGGAATCGAACCTGGGTCCGTTGGAACTAATAGTCTGGATTGCTAAACGCTCAGCAAATCTCGTGAAGTTCGTAGAAATAAATCGGTATCACTTTCATTTAATACATGGAATATTTGATGTTTAATATACGTATATTATACGTTAATTGAATAATTTCAGATCTGAAAATCGAAATCGTAAGATAATTATGTATATGAGATTGACAATATTCCACCGAGATATGTAGAAAAAAACACTTTCAATATACGTACATAAATACGTCATGTCGACAACAACGCGGTTGGGATCATCTTTATCGTTTAGTACATGTTTCGTATACGTGTAATAAATTTATATAATTCGATATCAAATGTTATATTTGTATACATACATAAAATTCTTTCATAATTATTAATTAAATAGATCTATAATATATATAGATTCTAATTCAGGTTTCTCATAGACGTATATACATATTATAAACATATATACATGTATTATATGTAACGGGTGATTTTTTTGAGGTTAGGATTTTTATGCATTAGTATTTGACAGATCACGCGGGATTTCAGACATGGTGTCAAAGAGAAAGATGCTCAGTATGCTTTGACATTTCATCATGAATAGACTTACTAACGAGCAACGCTTGCAAATCATTGAATTTTATTACCAAAATCAGTGTTCGGTTCGAAATGTGTTTCGCGCTTTACGTCCGATTTATGGTCTACATAATCGACCAAGTGAGCAAACAATTAATGCGATTGTGACCAAGTTTCGCACTCAGTTTACTTTATTGGACATTAAACCAACCACACGAATGCGTACAGTGCGTACAGAAGAGAATATTGCGTCTGTTTCTGAGAGTGTTGCTGAAGACCGTGAAATGTCGATTCGTCGCCGTTCGCAGCAATTGGGTTTGTGTTATTCGACCACATGGAAGATTTTACGCAAAGATGTTGGTGTAAAACCGTATAAAATATAACTCGTGCAAGAACTGAAGCCGAACGATCTGCCACAACGTCGGATTTTCAGTGAATGGGCCCTAGAAAAGTTGGCAGAAAATCCGCTTTTTTATCGACAAATTTTGTTCAGCGATGAGGCTCATTTCTGGTTGAATGGCTACGTAAATAAGCAAAATTGCCGCATTTGGAGTGAAGAGCAACCAGAAGCCGTTCAAGAACTGCCCATGCATCCCGAAAAATGCACTGTTTGGTGTGGTTTGTACGCTGGTGGAATCATTGGACCGTATTTTTTCAAAGATGCTGTTGGACGCAACGTTACGGTGAATGGCGATCGCTATCGTTCGATGCTAACAAACTTTTTGTTGCCAAAAATGGAAGAACTGAACTTGGTTGACATGTGGTTTCAACAAGATGGCGCTACATGCCACACAGCTCGCGATTCTATGGCCATTTTGAGGGAAAACTTCGGAGAACAATTCATCTCAAGAAATGGACCGGTAAGTTGGCCACCAAGATCATGCGATTTGACGCCTTTAGATTATTTTTTGTGGGGCTACGTCAAGTCTAAAGTCTACAGAAATAAGCCAGCAACTATTCCAGCTTTGGAAGACAACATTTCCGAAGAAATTCGGGCTATTCCGGCCGAAATGCTCGAAAAAGTTGCCCAAAATTGGACTTTCCGAATGGATCACCTAAGACGCAGCCGCGGTCAACATTTGAATGAAATTATCTTCAAAAAATAAATGTCATGGACCAATCTAACGTTTCAAATAAAGAACCGATGAGATTTTGCAAATTTTATGCGTTCTCAAGTTCTCAAGCTCTTAAAAAATCACCCGTTATATTAGACCTTCTTGTTCTATCTGGGTACATTTTCTGACAAACAGGCGATGTGACTTATCCCAAATGGGAAAAAATAAATATTTTAGATCTATGGCCTATATGTGTGTGATGAAGAAAACTCTGCCATGTTCTGTAATCGAAAAATATCCTCTAAGCTGAGAGGAAGACTGTACATTTAGAAACATTAGATGTTAGTTAAGCGTCTCACAATGTTATAGAAATTTGTACATATATGAAGTATGAGAGTAAACATGGTATAGCTAATACTATGCCGGAAGGAATGCAGGCGCAAAAACTCCTTGATCAAAATAAATGCAATTGGTCTTGTATCTAGTATGTCTCAGATATGAAAAAATCCAAAATCGGGATGACTGCTCATCTGTATATAAAAGATACAGGGTTGGTGCTAGGACACTTCCTTGTGGTACACCGGCTTCAATTTTCTTTAGTTCCGAACATTTTTTTTGACATACCGTACTCTAAAGATTGGGTTCGTAACGTAGGATTTCAGTATTTCGTCGTACTGCCTGGGAAGGTCCTTATGCAAGTCCCAAACCTTGCCAAAGGCTTGAGCAACATCTAAGAATATAACCAAACATACTTCTTTTTCTTCAAATGCTTTTTCCACAACATCAGTAATTCGGTGCACCTAGGTCTATCGTGGAATGTTAATTTTTTAAATCCAAACTGATGGTTCGAAATTAGTCTTCTTTCTTCTATTATTTTGCTTAGCCTTTTCAGGAGCAATTTTTCGAAAACTTTTTCCATGATTGGTATGACCGATATTGGCCTCTAAGATGTTACTTCTGTTGGTGGTTTACCTTGTTTAGGTATAACAATGACTTCTGATAGATTGGAGTTTCTTGAAGGCTATTGATGGCATTCCTTTTTAAAGTCTGAGCAGTTATTAAATCGTACCGTTGTGATTTTTTGTCAGAGAACTTATGTTAACACATGCTTCTTACTTTTTTGAGCGTGACAAAAATAATTTCACATTCGCCGTTTCCATCAACAAAGTAAGGGACATGCAGCTGTGTTTGCTGGGAATAGCTTAAAGACATTAGCGAGATGTTAAGCGAAGAGATCAGATTGTTTTGAGTTTCCGATCCATTTACCATCTTAAGATTTTATTGGCGGGTCTTGTGTCTGGGGCTATTTTAGGCGCTTTGCTACTTTCCATAAAGAGTATTCGGTAGAAGCAAATGACATCAGATTTTTCAGGAATTTACTACGTGAATTATTTTTTTAAAAGAACAGGCCCAAAATAATTCCACTCAAATTCAAAAAAGAACAAGAAGAGAAACAGAAATACAAAACAGGCGGAGTTTTGTTAGAAGAAAGTAGATGTAGATATAAGGGTGTGTATGTTTGTATTTAACAAGAAAGTTTGTGGGTCATTTTTTTCAACCAAAATCGATCGTAAGACATATTCTGATCACCAGGCGAACATGAAAAAGAACAAGGGCAAATTCCCAAAATAATTCCACTAAAATTCAAAAAGAACAGCAAGAGAAAAAGAAATACAAAATAGGCGGAGTTTTGTTAAAGTAGAAAGTAGATGTAGTTATTGGGGTGTGTGGATTTAACGAGAGGGTTTGTGGATCATTTTTTTCAACCAAAATTGTTCGCAAACGTATTCTGAGCACCAGGATCCAGGAGAACATGAAAAAGAACAGGCGCAAATTCCCAAAATAATTCCACTCAAATTCGAAAAGGAAAAGAAGAGAAAAAGAAATACAAAAAAGGCGGAGTTTTGTTAAAGCAGAAAGTAGATGTAGATATTGGGTATGTGTGTGTGTGGATTTAACGAGAGGGTTTGTGGGTTTGAATTAACAGGCTGTATGTTGGTGTTGCTGCCATCAATGTTTTCTTATGACGTTATCACGTAAAACAGACAACAAAATCTTTTTTAGTTTGTAGTTCAGACGGTTAAAAACATACCTTATCATCTGGAAATCTCGTAACTTGAAAAGGATATTTTATTTCTTTTTCTCTTGAGTTTGAAATAGTATGAGTACTTTCTTCTGCCGTCAGTTGCATATCAACAGTAAATTGTTCTACTTCATGATCAATTTGTTTAATTGTTTGCATAGGAGATCTTAGGTTTATAAAACTTTCAATTTAATCTCTGAATTCGTTCCAGTTTATTCTCTTTTTCACGAGCTTAGGAGTACTTAGTTCTATATGTTGGCGAATTAGAAGAATACGAAGAATACAATTCGCAGTTGTATTTTCCGCCTTGCTTCGTATAGCCGTTTACCTTTTGTTGTTATAAGCCTAGCAGTGGGTTTGTTTAGCATAGAAGTCACCACCAACAAGGAAGTTTTATCCTAACAAATTACGCTATGAGAACAATTTTCTTATATCGGGCGGCATTGGTGCGGTAGATAAGATGTTTGCTTCTGACCCGGAGGACGTCAGTTCGATACTCAGGTTGAGAAGAAATTTTTCTAACTCCTAGTGCAAGCTAGAGCCGCCCGTGAGTTTTAAGTGAGAAAATAGTCACCTAATTCTCGATCTACTGCGCCGACCTTTCCTATATTTCTAATTCTTCTAACTAGTGTCGTGCATCACGTCATGTTGCATTCTAAAAGGCAATGTGCCTTACAGACACTTAGTTCAATGGCAACACTAAATAGTCAAACTTAGAATTTTATAATTAAAGTACGGGGACCAAATAAGGCCCACCACACAGAAAACACCGAAACTAACAAATAACGGGACTTGTTTTGCTTTGTATATATGAACTCTCTCTGTAAGATCCCAGACAAAGCAAAAACAGCCCGCTGCGCGATTCATGTCGATACCTGCAGTGGAAATAAGTTAGTTGAAGGGTGACGATCACTCAAATTGTTAAAAAGTGGTTGGAATGCCAACTTCCCCAAAGATGCTTCGATACCAGGCTGCCATTTTTTGCAATTTAAACAACATCCAGAACAACCTTACTAGCACAGATAACGGCGCTGGAAGAAAGTAGTTGCAGTTGTTCATGAATCGAAACCCGGAAACCTCAGTTCGCAAAGCTCAAATGATGAACTTAGCAAGAGCCCAGAACCTCAACAGGCATATTGTCTCTGATTATTTTAATAAGGTAAGAGCCCTAATGGAAATGATATATATCCGAAACAGATCAGAATGCGTTTACACCATGGACGAGAAAGGCTGTAGGATTTCGCTCTACCAGCAGAATTTCTTGGCCCAAAAAGGAGCGAAATGGGTTCATCAAATTTCCAATGAACATGCCGAAAGTATGACGATTGTCCGATGTGTGAGCGCTATAGGGACGGCCACTCCACCAGTAATACTTTTTAAAGGAAAGAGACAGAAGCCTTAATTCATGGATAACCTTCCAATTGGTTCCTTAGTAAAAATGACTCCTAAAGGAGCCCAATTGGGCAAGTTTAAGGCTCCAGGACCATGTCTGGTTATTTTTGACGGTGCAGCTTCTCACTTATACTATTCCATCGTAGACGAGGCAGAATGTCACCAAATAACACTGTATTGTCTTCCATCAAATATCACACACGAACTCCAACCTCTGGTATACAACTCCGTATATCGGTTATTTGAGCCCCATTGGGACAAGGAATTGTTAAGATTCACTTCGAAGTATCCTAAAAGAAAATTGAACCAAACAAGTTTTAACTTGTCGAACGTTTGGTCCAAGTGTCCAATGTTCCAAATCGGAACTATCACTTTCTCCATCGGCTCTTTCCGAAATACCATTTTCAGACTCTGCAGACAATGAAAATAAAAACGGCTCTACGGTCGCACCAGTATCGGATGCTGAATCAGATTACATGCCCCTTTAGACTTTAATTGAAAATGCGAATGTTGCTGTTGAAACAGAGCCAGAACCAGCATTTGGGCTAGCTGCAATGCTACAAGCTGTGCAGCGAATGGAGAGTGAGGAACGTACCAAAGCCCAAAAATCTCCATTTCAGAAACTATTGCCAACTCCTAAAATAAAAACTAATAAAACGCTACGAAAAAAGGCTCTGAACTTTAAGGGTCAACAAGTGACAAAACATTTGTTCATTGACAACAATGAATCACTGAAGCCTTGAACATCAAAGGCTGCACGAAATCAAATGCATTCATTGTAACGAAGCTTGGTATTGTCATGTCTGCAAAGAAGACCGCATGGAAGATATGAGGCAATGTCAAAATTGTGTGGTACCATGAACTCTATGTTGGGTTGACATCAGCTGACGAGGCGTTTGAGTCCCCAGGTGGATGCAACTGATTATCTGTTAAGGAATTTACCAACCCTGAACTGTTTGGCTGTTTTTTCTTCTTATTAATAATTTGTGATATTACACAAGAAGGGACTTAAGTCAATTTAATTTTTTTTCTACCAAGAAGATTTTTTTTTAAGTTTTATGTTATTCTACTAAGTATATCGAAGAGGCTGTTTTTTTTTTTTTATTTTATTATAAAATAATTGTTTTTAAATTGTATTTGAAAATATATTTTCTTTTTTGTGTTTTTACTTAAAACACGTTTTATTCCAGATAGACATTTCGTGAAAATTCTATGATAAATGAATGGGTCTTATTAAGACCCCCTGTTCTTAATAAGGCCCAACGTACATAAGCTTTTTTAACTTTCGAAAAAATATATTTTCCAAAGTAAGAAAATAAAAAAATCTATATTTTTTATAGATAAAATGATAGAGATTCATAATCTTTTAAGTTCACTCCGACGTTTTCAAAAATGTGGCAGATAGTTAGAAAAGTCTGTTACCTGGGTCTTTTTTGGCCCCCGTACCTTAATTCATAAATTCGTCCAATATTTTATTCTTAATTCTGTCAGTTCTAATAATATTTCTTTTTCCAAACTTAGGTTAAAAAATGAAAAGTTTAGTAATTATGCATTACCTTTCAAAATGTAAAAGTCATCGCATGAAGTTATGTATAATGCAAATGAAAGGAATGGCATTATATATGTAATGAACTTTTCAAAACCCAGCCTCAAGCAACATAAAGGTGTTATCTGCCCTTTAAATGATTCATCTTGGTTTAACCAAAGAGGTCATAAAGGCCATCGAATAATTAATTATCATTTACGCCAAACGGACAGCAATAGCGAACGAAAAATTGCCCATGAGGACTCCAACCAAAGATCGCTATGCTTGTATGTGTTCAAAATAATGGAGTAGGGAGTAACCTTGAAGTTCATATATTTTTTATACCCAACACAATTTTTTAGTGAATTAATCCGTTAAAGGATGATATTGATTTACCGATGTTGTGTAATTGAATTCCTGAATGATATTGGCCAATTAATTGGAAACACAATTCAAAGAAGCTGAATGCATAAAAGTGTTCCCATATCAGCAATTTAGATTTCCTTTTGTGTTATGTGAATTCCTACGTTGCTATTGCCTTCATTTTTTTTTTACAGAAGAACCGCAAAAACATTAGGTTTGAACTGACATTTTTATAACAGGAAGACAATGCAAACAAGGCTGGATGGTGAAATCTATACGACAGTGATGTATTCAAGGTAAAAACGCATTTGACATTTAAACAATGCTCAACGCTTAAAAGTTAATAAAATTTGTTTGTTTATTTAGTGGGAGGTGTTTGGGCCAGCATAGAAAAGCTTACGCAAATGACTTTCGGAAAACATTCGTTATAATATGTAGTTTAGCATTGCTGAGTTAAGGAAAAGAAATTTTGAATGATTAGTTGATAAAGCCAGTTTGATATTTTAATTAGATAGGTTAATTTATAACAACATCACGCATCCATCCAAATTTAAATTAATGTTAAATTCTTGTTATGGTGTTCATAGTATAATTTTGAATTAAATAAAAATGAGTTTTTATTTATTTTAGCTTTTCCGTATAGCCATTAACTAGCTTTTTCTATTTTCTATTACGGGTACATATTATCTTATAAACTTTGTACTGACATCCGTAAATTGCGTTGCTTCTTTTGTGTGACTGTAGAGCAGAGTTAAGGTAGAGTGTGTGGGTAAAATTTCTTGAGATTTTATCTCCCAATCAGTATGAGGTACGTTACGTATGCTGCCCCCCTGCAACCTCCCTGCTTGGGCTCACTATAGGATTTGGAGTATGTGCTTCAAATTATTTAAAGAAGGTTTTGAAATATGTCCATAATTTTTGTTTAGAGATCGTTTTGAAGAAAGCAAACAAAATGGGCCGGGCAGTACGGGCAGAAAGCACCTCGTCGCATTCAGGGGTGTCAAATAGCGGACATCTAGTCCCACCTCAATTCTCTTTGAATAAGGTAACTGTTCTTGAACATTGGAAGCCTTACAAGCACTGTGTCTACCACGACGAACAGAAGGTATTTGGGGATAAAATGGAAATGGGTTTCAGGGAACTTTCCAAAACGTATCGAATTACTTCTGGTACAAAGACTATTTTTCAGAGCCCGACGTGTAGGAGCGTTCGGAATTCTAGCTCAACTTTTTTGCATTGACTCTTAGGACGATTATACCGCAAGGCTCTTTGAGGAGACATTGATAATATACCATCTGGATCAAGAGCCTACTCAAGTATGCAACCATCAAGCAATTCAGCATAAATATTTTATTGAATTCCGGGGTTTAGATACATACATAGTCGTATCTTTTAGCCGAACACTTATTTTAATATATTTGTGTATACTCCAAATAACATTTAATCCCTTTAAGCAAGGAAGGAAATTTAATTCTCTTCGAGTCCCTCTTTTAGCTACGAACTGCAGAGTTGAACGGTCTGTCAAAATTTAGCTCGAATGAAATGTGCCGATCAATTTATCTGTCCTCTAAAATTTGACAATGCACAACTCAGCTACAATCTTTGGCTAAATTCTAGCTTGACTAAATTTTGGAGAGAAATTTGTACTACCTATGCTTAAAGCTAAACAAAGATTTCTGACTAACTTTCAGCTGACAGTTTCTCCTTTATAATGCATTGGTGTTAATTTAACGTCCTATGGATTTACTTTGACTAAGAGTTAGGTGACTAAAAGTCAGAGTACGCATCTGTTTTAGGTGCAGCGTTGTATGCATTAATGCGTGCCTCAAACACATGTGGATACTTCTGGGCATTTAAGTACTTCTGTATTCATGGACCTAATAGATAGGTATGGACTGATAGAAGCCAACTTCACGTTGGTTCCAAATTAGCGCCTAAGGCAAGCCTTATTTCGGACGTACCGTGAAATATAGGGATTCTTTTTTTAGCCGAACGACACGAATTTGGCGGCGGGATTTTCCCTTGCCATTTTGATCTACAAACATTCAAAACCAATGTTAATCGGCACCTCCTATCTCTCCCCTCCCTATCTTCGTAATGCCCGCGCAGTGTGTTCTACATTAAAAGGGAAACACATAATCCCTTGTGCGCGTTAATTATAAAAAAAAAAAAAAAAAAAAAAAAAAAATCAAAAAAAATTGAAAAAAAAGTGCAGCTCATATTCAAGATATGCTTATGAAAATGAAGTCTCTTGTAATGAAATATTTCACAACTGGTTTGCCATAGGAGATAGTGTATTTGGTGAAACATTTCTCTAAGAAATTGTATGGAAATGAAGACCAACTAGCAGTCGTTGCTTAATATGTCCATGATAAGAGGTAGAAGTATGAATTCTTTCCCAGGACTTACATATGTATTAAGTACATTATTCAAACCACAAAACAATAATGGTCAAAAAACCACATTTAATTTATTCCAATATTCTCGTATATTATATAAAATTAAAACATTATTGGTAATTAACAATAACAAAATATTTATTAAAAACAGATGTAATTTAATTTAATTATATTAATTTATAATTTTGGGTCAATAAAAATGTATAAGAAAATGTGTATACATATGTATGTATGTATATAAACATACACATGCAACAATGTTTATGATACATTGTTTTCACGAAAAATTGTGATGTTGCTCGTGGTGTAAGGATCTTAGTATAAATAAGTCTATTCACACTAGAAACAGGAATTCTTAAGGTTGTCCACAGCAAAGAAACATTTGCCACGTAGTGTTTTGATGGCTAATGCGCGCACTTGTATGCAAAGTAGAAGAGCTCATTGGCCGCCTAATGAATGCCAGTATTACTTTTTGTGGAATGACATATTCCGTGTCTTGTTACTGACTTCACTGAATTGTCAGCAAAACTAAGATCAACAGTCAATAAGTCTCTTTATAGAATTGCAATTTTATACGATTTAGTATATGACCTAACGTTTTTCTTGTATTAATTGATATATATATTTATATTTTAAAAAAGAGATTATTTTGTTATGAGTAGTTAAAAACTTTAACTACTAAATTTAAATAAATAATCTAATATAGAATTCAAACCGATGTGTATATATTTTTTTTAATATTGCAGCATAGACAAAGAGAAAATGGCTGAACGGTGGTATTTTGGTGGCATAGCTAGTGCTGCCGCTACCTGTGTAGTTCATCCTATTGAACTGGTAACTGCCAATGTTCAAACCCATTACCAGAAAACTTCTTTCCTTTATATGACAAGGAAAATAGTTAGGGATCTAGGTAAATTAACAAAATAAACTTTAAAACTAGTAAGTGAATAACAAGATTTGTTTTATTTAAAGGTTGTAAGGCTCTATATACTGGGCTTTCCGTATCGATTCTGCATCAAATGACGAATGCATTGAGTCGATTCGGAATTTATGAAGCAGGAAAGCAAACCTGCGAAATAAATACTTTGACAGATAAAGTATGTTTAGCCAGTTTATCTGGAGCAGTAGGGGGTTTTGTTGGAACACCAACTGATGTTATAAAAGTGAGGATGATGAATGACACTAATTTGCCACCGGGATCTAGACGAAAGTAAGAAAAAACATTTTGAATGTCTTTAACTCCAAACTAAGATCTCTTTTTGATTTCAGCTACAAGAATGCCTTCGATGGACTTTTTCCTATCTACCAAACGGAGGGAGTAAGAAAACTGTTTTGTGGAGCAACCTTGGGAATTAGCTGAGGTATAGTGATGAATGTAGGACAAATAGTGTTCTATGAAAAAGTAAGATAGAAAAATATAGCTTTAATAATGGTTTTTTAATACAATCTAAACACTTTCAGATAAAGTGACTTCTTCTTCGCGTACCTGGATATAAGGATGATTTGCGAACCCAACTTATGGCTTCAGCGGGAGCTGGAATGATAACCACAACGTTGACTTTCCCCCTGAGTATTCTTTGCTCTCGTTGCATGACCGCCAAACCCGGGGAAATCAGTGGCTTGTGGAATATAATGAAGTGCACTGCCCGTTTAGGCCCAAGGGGATTTTATAAGGGCTACTTCCCCACACTTATCTGCCCGACGACTTTTCTTGTTCTGGAGAAGCTTCGGACGAATTTTGGTATTGTTCCCGAATCAAAGCGATAGGTATTTTATTTAAAAAAAAAACTGTAACTTTGTACATATCTTAATCTTAAGGACTATTTTTGTTGACATTTTCTTAATGTACTATTTTATTTAAGATTTATTGATAATTATTTAAATTTTGATTTTTTTTTTATAATTAAATTAAATTACATGTTCTCTTGTTTAGTTTTATAAGAATATAGAAACATCTGTTTTTAATAAATATTTTGTTATTGTTAATTAATGTTTTAATTTTATATAATATACGAGAATATTGGAATAAATTAAATATGGTTTTTTGACCATTATTGTTTTGTGGTTTGAATAATGTACTTAATACATATGTACGTCCTGGGAAAGAATTCATACTTCTACTTCTTATCATGGACATATTAAGCAACGACTTCTAGTTGGTCTTCATTTCCATACAATTTCTTAGAGAAATGTTTCACCAAATACACTATCTCCTATGGCAAACCAGTTGTGAAATATTTCATTACAAGAGACTTCATTTTCATAAGCATATCTTGAATATGAGCTGCACTTTTTTTTCAATTTTTTTTGATTTTTTTTTTTTTTTTTTTTTTTTTTTTTATAATTAACGCGCACAAGGGATTATGTGTTTCCCTTTTAATGTAGAACACACTGCGCGGGCATTACGAAGATAGGGAGGGGAGAGATAGGAGGTGCCGATTAACATTGGTTTTGAATGTTTGTAGATCAAAATGGCAAGGGAAAATCCCGCCGCCAAATTCGTGTCGTTCGGCTAAAAAAAGAATCCCTATATTTCACGGTACGTCCGAAATAAGGCTTGCCTTAGGCGCTAATTTGGAACCAACGTGAAGTTGGCTTCTATCAGTCCATACCTATCTATTAGGTCCATGAATACAGAAGTACTTAAATGCCCAGAAGTATCCACATGTGTTTGAGGCACGCATTAATGCATACAACGCTGCACCTAAAACAGATGCGTACTCTGACTTTTAGTCACCTAACTCTTAGTCAAAGTAAATCCATAGGACGTTAAATTAACACCAATGCATTATAAAGGAGAAACTGTCAGCTGAAAGTTAGTCAGAAATCTTTGTTTAGCTTTAAGCATAGGTAGTACAAATTTCTCTCCAAAATTTAGTCAAGCTAGAATTTAGCCAAAGATTGTAGCTGAGTTGTGCATTGTCAAATTTTAGAGGACAGATAAATTGATCGGCACATTTCATTCGAGCTAAATTTTGACAGACCGTTCAACTCTGCAGTTCGTAGCTAAAAGAGGGACTCGAAGAGAATTAAATTTCCTTCCTTGCTTAAAGGGATTAAATGTTATTTGGAGTATACACAAATATATTAAAATAAGTGTTCGGCTAAAAGATACGACTATGTATGTATCTAAACCCCGGAATTCAATAAAATATTTATGCTGAATTGCTTGATGGTTGCATGCTTGAGTAGGCTCTTGATCCAGATGGTATATTATCAATGTCTCCTCAAAGAGCCTTGGGTTATAATCGTACTAAGAGTCAATGCAAAAAGTTGAGCTAGAATTCCGAACGCCTCTACACGTCGGGCTCTGAAAAATAGTCTTTGTACCAGAAGTAATTCGATACGTTTTGGAAAGTTCCCTGAAACCCATTTTCATTTTTTCCCAAATATCTTCTGTTCGTCGTGGTAGACACAGTGCTTGTAAAGCTTCCAATGTTCAAGAACAGTTACCTTATTCCAAGAGAATTGAGGTGGGACTTGATGTCCGCTATTTGACACCCCTGAATGCGACGAGGTGCTTTCTGCCCGTACTGCCCGGCCCATTTTGTTTGCTTTCTTCAAAACGACCTCTATACAAAAATTATGGACATATTTCAAAACCTTGTTTAAATAATTTGAAGCAAATACTCCAAATCCTATAGTGAACCCAAGCAGGGGGGTTGCAGGGGGGCAGCATACGTAACGTACCTCATACTGATTGGGAGATAAAATCTCAAGAAATTTTACCCACACACTCTACCATAACTCTGCTCTACAGTAACACAAAAGAAGCAACGCAAGCACCAAACAACTCGAATCTCATTTTCTCATTGATGTCTCTATAGTCACAGGTACTTTGCTCTAACTTTTGTGAGCAAAATGTATACTGACTCAGACGATGCTCTGGTTCCAGTATGCATTATTTTAAATCGTATAACACAAAAACATTGCAATAATTAATAAACAAAAATAACAATTGTTCCATAAAAAAGTCTTTTTATTATGTTGGTATAAAGGTAGTGTTCTGTTTGGCTCCACTATATGTGTTTACTATTGGAATGACGTACGTGCAGATCTTTTGACGTACGTGTATGGAACGCAAGAAATAACTAATTTGTGTGGCGTAAACGTCAAAACCATTCTGAGGAAATATTTTAATAAGTAATAAACTAGAAGAGGCTGAGCTTTGAGGCTATTATGATAAGAAAGTAGATATTCTAAATAATATTTGATGAAAAAATGAGAAATTTCTATCGACTCGTTTAATTTTAATTGAACCGTAAACTTTCAATTGCGATTTCCCAAAAAAGTGGAAATGGCGTTTACGTCAAACCAATTCTCAGCCGACGACAGGTTGTCACCCGACAACATACATCAATAAAATGTAAAAATATTGATGTGTCATTCACCACTTACTTCTAAAGAAAAAGAAAGAACACCTTTATTTTTTTCTTTTTAAAAATTGTTAATTAGCTTATATAACTTAAAATGAATAAAAAAAAAATATCTATCTATCTATCTTAATCATAACTTGCTTCATAGTATTTGCAAAACCATACATATTTTGTCTCTAGTCAAATGATTCCTTTCAACACTGCCTTGCAATATTCTGTGTTGTTATGTTTTGCACAAATTCCCTTAGCCTGGTGAAACAGTAAAACGAGGCCACTGTATTTGAAAATTGTATTGAATAAACTTTTTAAAATAAATCTCAAATATCCTGGGGCTATACTGAAGCACCCACTCATAAAACTTCAACGACCACGTTTGACCTTATAAATATGGTTTTTAACGCAAGCAAGAAAAAAACTATTATCTAAATAACTGGCGCCCAAGCTGAACTGCTTATATAAATATGTTTAGTTCTGTACATGCAATCGCCTGAAGGAATTAAAATTGTTTTTGTTTAAAAAAATTAATTAAAACAAACATAACATTAACTGAAAATGAAAGCTACTAATTTCAGCAAGTGTTAATATTGTTCCTTTCAAGTACAAATTACGATCAATCAAAACACATTTAGGCTTAAATTTTAATTTGCATCATACTATCTCATAAAGTAGTATTACTTTCAAATGTGACGGGAATCCAAACGAGCTACTACAATCGATCACTTCATTAGAGTGTCTTTGTTTGTATAAAAAAAAAATTCAATTGAACTATAGCGTTTTCACCTTCAAAATTTCTGGTGCCTAAATCAAGCTTTGAGCCACAATTTACGACATCTCTGCAAATCTATAAAATCTGCATTAATAACAAAGCAATGGAGATTACACATTTCTATGTTTCATCTGCCCACAATCTCTGAAATCTAAATCAATCCAAATTATATAACTTGATGGAACATATTGAAAGACTCCCAATTTGATTGTCCTAGTTAAAATCAAATTAAGCATTTTAGATGCGCTACCTATACTACCACAAGTTTCGCTCGATATTCGCATAGGATAGCTCGTAGTCAACAAAGCTGCGGCATGGTGATGTATCATTGCCATAATTAAGCCGACGCACAAATGACTTGTGTTGAAAAGCTTTAATGGATGACGAATGGATTTAAAACAAACCGAAGTTATTGAGAAGAAGACCAAAACCATTAATCACCTCTTGGCGGTCTTGGAGTGCCACGTACTATTTGAATAATTATGTCGCGCCACACCATATTATGCTAGCAGAGATGCTTTGTCGTTGGATTGACCCACTCTGTCAAACTTGACATTCAATCCATCTATGCAAGAGGATTGGTCTCGTTGGATTTCGAGCTCAATCGCATGACTTTGAAATTCTTCTCCATCGATGAAGATGGGTATCCATATCGAAAAACGAAATTATGCTCGCTATTGGTCGATTTGTTGGCCCACAGTGGTACAAGCTTTTTAAAACATTATGACAGCTGTAAAATATTGAATTTTTTGCCCTTTGACAATTGGTTGACTTTGAAATAAGTGATACAATTGGAGAACAAAAGCACTGATAGTCTAGTTCTGTTCCCGTTTTTTATTCGCAGAAATTCACAGTTCTCAGATTTTTGAGTAGAGAGATTTCTTTGAGAAACTTTTACAAAACAAGAACAATGTTGAACATTTTTCGGAAGAGATACAATGGATAATCTATTTGTCACATAAATGCTCAAAGCAGTTCAAAAACACTTTTAATAATTCAGCAATGGACATTATTTGCGTATCAGAAACAGGGTTGACAGATAAGATAGACAGTGTGTTCTTAAGTATAGATAAATAAAGAATATATCAATATGACCGGGTGTTATCAAGGGGTGGAGGCGTGGCCATATTTATAAAGGCAGGTTTCAAAGTAAAATTGTTAGATTTCTGAAAGAATCGAAGTTGCAAGTGCAGTTGAGAAGTGTCCGATAGACGTAATATACAAACCACCAAACTCAACTTTTATTTCAGACATTCAAGAACAATTATCACCTAACTATACTCACATTTTAATAGCAGAGGATTTGAACATAGATCTTTTAGATAAAGAAAATGGACGGGCTTAGACTTTTTGTCACAATTTGCAGTCTATTAATATATTTCCAATAAACAATGACTTTCCTACACATTTAACGACTTCCAGCTCTACCTTGACATTTTTCTGGTCAACTAACCCGACAATATTAACTTCTTCAGTCAATTAGATGTTCCTGGCTTCTACAGACAAGACTTGATTGTCGCCTTCTATAATTTAATGTTAAATCCAACTTTAGTAGATGAAAATATTTCGTTTCGAGATTTCAAATCTATTGACATGCAATCGCTAGTAGCAGGTATTTTAGAATCTTATCTTGATCGCCATAAGTTCTGTCCCTAACTTATAAGACGACAAAAAAAATTGTATTGATCTGTTTTTGTTCTCAAAATATATAACGGACAAATGGATACCTTAAGTAACAGTTATGAATCAGTTGAATTTAATACGCGAAACGATAGACATGGAGTGGGGCAAAAAAGAAAACCGCGTCGCTATTATTGCACTGCACAAATGCAGTAAAACTCCCACTGAGATTTTCGTATTGCTGAAACCACTCAAAATATCGAAAAAATTCATCTATCGGGCTATAAAACGGTACAACGAGATCTCCTCTCTTGATGATAGAGCAAGAAAGTTGCGGAAAGAATCCGAAGAAGTCCCCTCCGCAAACAGAAAATTATGGCTCGAGAAATGGAAATACCCACAAGAACGATGTCACGCCTCATAAAACAAGACCTAAGGCTTGGCGCTTACCGTAGAAGTACTGGACAACGCCTGACTGAGGCTCTGCGCAAGATAAGAGCGACAAGATCAAAGGTGTTGCTTTTAAGACACGCAAGCGGAGGACACAAAAATATTCTTTTCACAGATGAGAATATTTTCACTGTGGAACAGAAATTTAATCGCCAAAACGACAGGATTTACGCCCATAGCTCCAAGGAAGCTGCTGAAAAGGTTGGAAAAGTCCAAAGAGGCCATCATCCAGCTTCAGTGATGGTTTGGTGGGGAGTAAAACTATAACGGTGTTGTAGTTGATAACTTGTTCATTATTTGAATAAGACGTGTTTGTGTGAGGAACAGAACTTATGGCAGGACTACGTATGATCTCCCAGATATTAATGAGCAAGTTGAATATTTTACCTCGAAAATAAATTCGCTTCTTGAAAGATTTGTACCAACAAAATTTAATTCGATTTTAAAAGTAATCAGCTGGATTGGTTAATATCATAAATTCAACAACTTATTGTTAAGAGAGACTACGCTTTTAGGCGATGGAAAAGATTAATATTGCCACAACCTACGAAACAAAGTAAATATTGAAATTAAAAAGTCTAAATAAAAAGTTTTTGTCTCAAAATTTCACAATGTGTCATCAAAAATCTGCTACGTAGATGAACCCAATAAACAGTTTCTAAGTTTTACCTCCAACATAGACACCTGGTGGCCTATTTCACCAAATTACAAATAAAATTACAAATTTGTATTTGTTGCTTACATTTACAAATGTGTTTACTCATTTTCTGTTTCACAAACTATACAAACTTAATTCTAACAAATTTGTTAAAAAGAGACAAAATTAAGGAAAATTGTATTTGTTATTTACAAATTAAAAAAATGCCGTTGCACCATTTACTTTGCAAAGTTGTAAACAACAACTCTTTTTCGTAAATTTCTAAGCTGTCTTAAAGGTACAACATATAGCATTCCATTTGTTGCGTCCGGTTGTGCGTTGCTTTTAACTGTCGGATTGGGGTGCCCCAATGAATACGTTGTTTCAAAATACACATTTCAACCCCCAGTGCTTAGGTGGAGAAGATTTTTCTTGATAAATAAAATAAATAATTTTATTGGCGTGACAGCTCCCTAAAGAGCCAAGGCCTAGTGACTTATACTCCCAACCATTCCTGTGTGTGTTGTGAATCTGCAAGAATGAAAGGGACCTACAATTTAAGGCCGAGTCCGAACGGCTACATGAGATGCACTTTTTCGAGACAAATTTTTACTCTTGGAGATTTTGTCAGTTCCTCGCAAGAGGCAGTACCCCGGAAAAGAAGGTAAAGGTGGCTATGAGCGGGACTCGAAACCAAACTCTTCTCTTCGCTTAGCAGTTCGACACAAACCACTTAGCCACGGGGCACTAGTGAATTTTCTTGATACAACCTTTAAACTCAAACATTTTTATCTGTTCTTATTCTTTCTTGTGTATTCATCATTTTCAAATAGCATTGAAATGAAGTATTTGCATCATGAATATAAACAAATAAATGGGTACGACTGTGTTGCACGTACTTGCTTTTATGAGCCTAATCACATCGGAGGCAAGGTTTTTGATAGAAATAAGTTACATTTGCTAATAAAAATCCCACGTTCTGAAATTATAAAAAGTGTTAAGACCACAACACTTAACCGTTTTTAGTAAAAATGAAGTACGCCATCACGCCAAAAAAACAATAAAAAAGAATTTCTGAAAAAAAGTATTTAAAAAATTGTAGAACGTATTTTGATAAAATACTTTTTTTTATTTTTTATTTTTTTAAGAGTTTATTAATATACAGCTGATCATGAAATTTAAAATAAATATTTTTGGATAGTTTTAAAAAATATAAAATTTTGAAAAATTAACAAAATTTAAAAATTAATTTTAAATACAAAAATTAAATTATTCAAAAGATTGGTATGCAGAATTAGTTTGACTGCATAGGTCTTTTCAAATCACTTTAGGCGTTTATGGTGCAGCACATTATACATCCGGACGGACAAACAGACAGACAGAAATTTTGTGTCACTAACTTCTTTAGGCTTCTCTATGATCATAATGTCATGTTTGATTGTTATCTCAATTTTTTATATTCACGAACCTTAAAATTGCCTTAGGGCAATTCAAAATTTTACACCTTCAACAAAAAATTAATCAGTGCAGCTTGGAAAAAATCGTATAATTTTCATATATTTAATTTCTTTGGACATTTAGCTCAATTAATATATCAAAACCAATTAATTACGCTCAAGCAATACTTCCTTTTATTTTCTTAACACGTTTTAAGCGAAAGTTTTCGTTGAAAACACAAGAATCTGAAATTTGATAACTATCCGTGCTAAAATGCCTTCGACGTAAGAACATTTTTAGTTTTGAAATGCGATTTCTTTCGAAAAATACAAATTGTTATAAAATAGACACACGATCTTTTTATTGTAAGACATTCGCAGCAACTGAATAAATTTGTAATATTTCTTGATTCCGTGAAACACAAACTAACAAGTAAATGTGAATTTTAACACTTGTACTTGTTAACAACAAAGAAAATTAACTTTTGGTGAAACGGAAATAATGAAATTTCTACAAATTTCCCTTTGTAAACTACAACTACAATTTTGTAGGACAAATATTTTGTGAAACAGAATAAATCGATTTTTTCTACAAATTTGTTGAAATAGTGCTTGTAAATTACAATTTGTAAGTTGGTGAAATAGGCCCCTGTGCTATGGCAAGCACAATGATACTCTGCTACTACTATGATAATCGTTTTTCCCAAGGTTTCAGTTTTAATAGAGTTTTTGAAGTGGATGTATATAAAGCAGTCCTTATATATTTTTATATATTTATATCGCTGATTTTTACTTGCGATTATAAGGACTATAAGGCAAGTTTAGCATTCGTTAAAAAATTCAGACATTACATAACGATGATAAAGAAACATTATTTGAGTTACTGGAAAAATTCTGTCTGTCTGTCCGTCTGTACAGATGTATATTGAACTACAGGCTAAACGGTTTGCCAATCGTCTTCAAATTTGGAACATAAGGTTAATATGACATTCTACAGAGGCCCTTTTTAATTTTTTTTTGGAGCTCAAATATTAACGGTTCTTGTCACATAACCGTTAAGTAAAAGTTTATTTGTCTCGGAAATGGCTGCAAGAATTTTTATGAAAAAATCAGTGTTCTATTGGAGGTGTCAGTTTTTTTTCTTCGAATTTCTCGAAACATTGTTATCCGATTTCAATCAAAATAGATTTTAAATCAATATTTTGAAAACGGGTAAATGGAATTTTTTTTAATTTTGTTTTTAAGTGTAGATTATTTTTATCTTAAGTTTGCATTTTTTTAATTATTTATTTTTTTATTTTGAAAAAAACGTTATTAAAATAAAATCGTTTTATTTAAAAATCGCTCCTACGATTTTGAAAAAAATCACGCTTTTTTAAAGAAATAAAATGGCGTTTATTTTTTTCGCTGAAAACTATATTACGTACTTTTTTCAAGCAATCAGAAAAATCGAATAAAAACTTTGCAGTTCCATTAATATTTTTCAAATTTTATTCCAAGTCGCACATACTTGCTCTTATGTACGTGTGCGACCTAGTAGTGTAATTTATTTTTACTATCTTTTTTCAATTGTCAAACTAACCTTTGTTTGGCTGCTATTTTTCTGCCTTCAAAAATTTCTTGAGCAGAAATTCGAAGGGTGGGGAAATTATTTCTTACGAGCTCTCCTTCTGGGAATTTCTTAGAATTTATGGTGTACGGGAACATGAATTACCAGAAATTCGCAAAAATTCGTACGATTTCGCACATTGGGAACAAAAACAACTATTAGAGAAAATAAATTGAACAACTGGATCGCAGGTACTTGCTCTTATGTATGTGCGGTTACAGAGTCGAATAAAATTTGAAAAATATTATTTTCTGACTTTTCATCGTTTGAAAAAAGTACGTAAAATAGTTTTCATTGGAAAAATTTAAACGCCAATTAATTTATTTATAAAAAGTAAAAAGTGTGAATTTGAACTTTTTTTTAAATTAAAAATAATTCACAAACTCAAGCACAAAAATTACCTAAATTCAAAACCAAAATTGACAAGAAATTCACCAACCCGTTTTCAAAATATTGATTTTTCAATTTTTTTTTTAAATTTATAAAAATACAAAAAAAAGTTTTTTAAAAATATTTCAATCTAAAATTACTTAGATTACCTACATCTTCCTGCATATCAATTTTATTTGTAAAGAAAAAAACGTTCCCATAGGATGTACCGTTTTTGGCCCACCATCTTACATTTTTACTTGCGATTATAGGGACTATAAGGCAAGTTATGCATTCGTAAAAAAAAAAAAAAAAATTCTAACAATCAAACATGATATTACGATGATAAAGAAGTCAAAAAAAAGTGGGTCCGGAAATTCCGTCCGTCTGTCTGTCTGTCTGTCTGTCTGTCTGTCTGTCTGTCTGTCCGTATCGATATCTACAGCCTAAACGGTTGGGCCGATTTTATTCAAACTTGGTATATAGTATTTTTAGTGTGCTCTACCCGACAGTTTTTGGAATTGGCATTCTAGCTCCAAAACTAACGGTACCTGCCATTTAACTTTTATTAAAAAACTTATTTTTCTCGAAAACGGCTCCTACGATTTTGATTAAACTTTCAGAATGATGTTTTCTGTGCAAAATCTATCTTTTACTTTTAATGGATTTTTCAGAAAAAGTTTTATAACGGTACCTCCCATATGACCGGTTTTTTAAAATCAGACTTTCTCCTTAACTAATTGACGGATTTTGATGAAATTTTCAAAATATGTAGTGTTTTATGATTTAAATAATATTGCTTATCAAAATTTTCAAAAACATTTTTTTTTAAATTTTAATAATTTTTTTAAAAAAATATTTAGTTTTTTGAATATTTTGAAAACGGATCTATAGATTTTTTTTAAATTTTTCTCCTAGTATAAACTATAGCTTTCTTAAAATTGACATACTAAAAAAAATTTTAAAATATGTTTTCGAAAAGTTTTTCAAAAAAAACATTTTTTTGAAAAAACTGGTCGAACGATTTTGAAATGAAAAATTCATAAAATAGAAAACAGCAAAAGAAATAAGATGGCTTACAACATTTTTTCCAAAAAACGTTATGAGTAGTGTTTTTTTGATTTCATAAATTTTTTTCCCCAACATTTTATTTCATATTGCTCGGCTAAGCCCTAGCCAAGCCATTAGTCAAATAAAAGAAAGTGACAACCTACATTACATACATACTTACGTATTTTAAAGTATTTTTCATCATCATAAAAGCACAGAATAAATAAGGAAGCCTTTGATAAACACACAAAAACAACTAACAAATAAAAAAAAACTATTCGATTACTACTGAATGCGAAAATTTCAATCGAGAAAACAAAAGTTTACACCTTCCTATAAATAAACAAAACCACTGTGTTAACTTTTAATATTGTCTCTACATCTACTGGCTTAACAGTAGTTGGAACACGTATCTTAATTTTAGTACCTACCTTCCTTCCAACCTTATTATAGGTACCTAAATCCTTTATAAATTCCATTGGTCCCATATTGGGACGTATAAAGGTCCCTTTACCTAGCATTATTGCCATACTGCTGATTCCGACGAATCTTTATGCCAGTTGTTCAAATTTTTCCATACCAAAAGAAAATTTAACTGAAAAAAGTCCTTTGTATATTTCTATTAGCAAATTATATTATAAACAGTAAGCAGCAAGTGGAAAGATAATACTACACTAAAAAACTGCAAAAGCTAACAATCCTATATATTTATGTGTTTATCCCTTTGTCGTGACGCATGTTCGTTCGAGCTTCACCCCAAAACGATTCTAAGGAAGTTGCACGTCATACAACAAATATTAAAATAAAATCTTTGTCAAAAAGACGCCTGCACTTAAAAAGGATTAGCACATAAGAGCAAGTACGTGCGACCCAGTCGTGCCTTTTATTTTTATCAACACATAACGCTTACTATTGATATTTTGTAATAAAAATTCTTGAAACCGTTTTCTAGAAAAATAAGCTGTCCCATTACGATTATATGACACGTACCGTTAATTTTTGAGCTAAGAAAAAATGAAAAAAATTCCTCTGTAAAATGCCAAAATAACCTCACATATATGTCCCGTTCTGGCTGTAGTCCAAAATACATACGGACAGAGAGAGACGGACTCAAATATGTATGTTTCTCTATCATCGCAATGTCATGTTTGATTGTTATCACAAAAAATTTTGTTTAATCTGCGCGAATGTATAACTTGCATTATGGTAACTTTAATCGAAAGTAAAATAAAATAGTGAACACTCACAACTCAATCTGAAGTTAAAGTGTAAAAGTGTTAAATTCATAACTTTTTATATTTTTTGAATATTTAAGACTTTGATAAAAAAGTATGTAGTTAAAAACTTTTGTGCGTTTCTGGTAAAAAAATTTTATTTTCTTAATTAATTTAAGAAATTTAATTATCTTGTTTTTTGAAGTAAGTTGATTGTACATAGAAGAGAATATTTGTTAGGTAAGGAAAAATTATTAAATCAGTTTATTTTGTAATTAAAAAACATAATGTGCCCCACTGTAGGTTGCAGCTGGATTGTTGCATTGCCCCTGATTATCCATTGCAATCAATCGATGTAATGCTTCTGAGGAATTAATGTGGAAATCAATTGGCTTTGATCATGAAAATCGATGAATGCAGAACAATAATAACGCAGTCTGAATCTGCTGGTTTTGGTTTCCTTAAAGATATACTAGGTGCGCCGCCGACGACGGCTGTCATTATCCATAGCTTTTGGAGGTCAAGTCAGAGTTCTCGAAGGTATCTCTTTATTCCATTACTTTACTTTAGAAATAGGCAAAGGTATAACCTTAGTTCTCAAGGGGATCTTATTCTAAAGAATATCATAAAGATTTAAGAAATAGAAATAAATATAAAACATGATCTTCCAAAGGTCATGGTTACGGTGTGTAATCAAAGAAAATATGGTGCATCGAAGCTTCATTTGATGGGATTTCTAATTTTGTTGATGGCGAACTTCTGATATGGTTGCAAGAAAATCTCAACTGAGATCATAGACTCAGCCGCGTAATAGACATTTATTTTCTCATGACCTTGGCGTTTTCGGGAATTCTCACAATTAGATAGGAAATTTGAATAATTAATTAATAATCTCTAACGACGATTACCCAAATGCTAAAGTCTGGTGTTTGGCTTGGAAGTAAGAATTTAATTTTTATAACTCTCAATTAGGAAAACAGCTGGGGAGGATTAGAATTATTTATTTTGCAGAAATATATCATGTTTCAAAAATATCTGAGATAAGACATTTATACATATGCTTGAAGGTATATGTAGACGCCAGGTCGTAATAAAAAATTCCACATTTATGACTACCACTAAAAGGTTTGAACATTGTGACAGCATCGGGGAAATAAACATTTGTTTTGATATTCGGTTTACAAAAAATGCGGGAGAAAAATAGAGCTAAGAAAAACTTTCCACATTCATGTAAAATTAAAAATTAATTGGCGCGACAGCTCCTTAAGGCGCCAAGGCCTAGTGACTTATACTCTCAACCATTCCTGTGTGTGTGTTGTTAATCTGCAAGAATGGAAGGGACCTACAGTTTATCGCCGAGTAAGAACGGCTAGATGAGATGCACTTTTTCGAGACAAATTTTACTCTTGGAGGTTTTGCCAGTTCCTCGCAAGAGGCAGTACCCCAAAAAAAAAGGTGGCTATGAGCTGGATTTGAACCCAGGATCATTCGCTTAGCAGTCCCACCCACTAACTACTAAGCCACGGGGCACTACTTCCACATTCATGTGTTGCAATTAAAAAAAGAATACTGTTCTAAAAAGTAAGTCCAGTATGCTGAAATTCTTAAGGAGGATCAATACAACTGGCTTTATGGCTATAATCCAATGAACGACAAGAAAATTGTATCATAGACCGTGCTCATAAAAAATGTTTTCGTTATTTTCCTGCCACAGTCGGTTTTGTGAAACTAGTCGTTCCTGTTATGCTTGTCATAAGGCTTTGACCGCGGTTAACATGAAAGCAAATGCAGATTGTAAAGCTTGGTAGAAAATTTTACTCCCGAGAAGTAACTATTATAAGGCCAAGGAATAAAGCAAGATGTTTTATTTGCACAGTGGGCAACTCGACTCTTTCTCCTTGAAATGCAACGTGGAGTAAGAAAAGAACCATTACACCCAGCCCTTTACAGAGCGGCTCTTGCGTCTTGCAGCAAGCTGACAAATATCTTTTAAAAATATCCCAAAAGCTTTATGGCTCTACAGAATTGATGAAATTTGTACAAAAATTTGTATTTGTATTTGTATTTTTGTATTTATTTATTGATTAGACATTAGCATAGCAACGCTGCAACACTGCTGGAACGTTTCTACCTGGAACACTGCTACCTGGAACGCTGCTACACTGCAAGCCGGAACTCTGATTGTATATACCAGTGTTTTCAAGCCCTGGTAACGCTTTTATTAATAACCAGTATTTTGGCTCTGGCAACGCACTCACGATATATGTTCTCGAAGTTGACGTAGATATCACGTCGGGGTCACCAATGTTTGTATCGGAACTGTTTTGAACCGATATGCTGGACAGGGCACATAAACCTTGACCAGCTCGAAGTCATATACAGGAGGTTCTATGTACCTATGTATATTTCGCGATTTTTGAATTATTGCCCCTTACCACTGGTGGGAGGAAGCAAATAATTATATGATAACTCGAGAACGTTTTGAACGTGAATGATAGTTTTTATTAACTTAAAATCCTATTTATACATTAAATTTGCTTACTTAGCTATATTTACAAAAAATAAACCTAAACAAACTAAACAACTTTTAAAATTACTTTAAGGAAACATGATACATATGATACATATGGGAAAGCTATGACTCAAATGCAAAAATGTGAGAAATAAAGTCAAGATTTGCATTGACTCAAATGCAAAAAAAAAATATGCTTACTCTTGTGGGAAATAAAAAGTTTGCGAATATCAGAATAAAACATACAGTGAAGCTATATGCAAAAAAATAAGTATACAGAGAAGCTGTTGCTAGTTCTGTTGGAATTAAATGTTGGTATATTCCGATCTGATAGATTGGGAATATGCAGTTGTTTTTTAAGTACATACATAGATGCAAATTAAGGCATTAATTAAGAAAATAAAAACTGATCAAATTAATCAAAAATTTACAATTTAAATAAATAATATAAAAACTTCAATTAATTTAGCCTTTTAAATGATCATAAGACTTAGTAAAAGTTTGCAAGTTGCTTATTCGACAGGAAGAGAATTCCACTTCAGTCACTTCAAAAAAAAATTTCGACAAAGTGTTTATGGACATCGTGGGGTCACTCTCAACGACAACGTCAGGCAAAAAATATATTTTACATTTGCAGACGATCTCACAAGATTTATGGATTGTTATCCGCTTCCTAACGGCAACAGAAACTGTCGCAAGGGTTTTCTTTGATGAAATTATATGTAGATACAGGATTCCTAAAGAGTTATTAACTGATCGAGGGGCACATTTATTAGGTGGTATCCATAAAATAAAGCATTTGTATAAAATGAAAATTATTTGCTTATAATTGCTTGAATTTCAATAAAATCTCCATCTGCAAAAAAAAATAAGGTTTTACTTGATTGCAAAAACTTTAAGCAAAAAACTGAATGCATTCAAGTAAATGCTTAAAATTCATCACAAAAATAAGCAACTGCTTATTTTAGAGTTGTTTTCTGGCAATCGATCGTAAAAGTGATTGTGAAAATAAAGTTTACGAATAGATTTTATATTTATTTTTAGATTCAACATTTAAATTGATATTTTAACAAGTGCGGCACACCTTTCATTTATCAAAATATTCTCAAGCGATTTTATTAAATAAATCTCAACAACCTTCGATCGTAAAAGAAAAATCGGAAGCCCTACCTTCGGGCAATATGGCACACTTCTGTGGGCAATATGGCGGGGAGCTTTTATTTTTGATTTAAACACCCACATAAATCGCAGGTGTTCTTAAATGCAGTACAGATGTCGTGGGACCACTGTCCACAAAGAACACACTGCATCCTTACTTTACCTTAGGTGACGCTACAGTCCGGGGTGGATATGGGCCTCAACCAACAAGCTTCTCCAGCCGGTTCCTAGCTAATTGCCTTCAGTTTTGCACGTGGAGTCGGTTGAGGTCCTTTTCCACTTGTGTGCGCCAACTGAGTCTCGGTCTTCCTCTACTGCGCCGTCCCTCTGTGGTGGATTCGAAATTTTCAGGACCGAAGCATTGATGTCCATCCGCTCTATATGACCCAGCCATCTGAGACGTTGAGTTTTTACTCTTTTGGCTAGGTCTGTGTTGCTGAACAGCCGGTACAGTTCTTCATTGTATCTTCTTCTCCACTCTCGGTTAATGCATATGGGACCAAAAATCACCCGGAAAATCTTTCTTTTGAAGCAGCCAAAAGCGTCCACATCCGATTTTGACAACGTCCATGCGTCTGCACCATAGAGCAAGACTGGGATGATGAGGGTCTTATAAAGGGACAATTTAGTTGCCCGAGAGAGGGCTTTGCTAAGAGATATTTTTTATGGTGGTGTTTTGTCCAAGACGTCGATGTTGAGTGTCTCTTCTTGATGACAGCATAATATATCATTTTGCCCTAATTGACTGCTAAACCCATCTTCGCCGCTTCCGTGTCAATACTCACAAAAGCGCTACTGACATCAGGCTGTGTTCTTCCGATTATGTCAATATCGTCGGCGGACTTTTGAAAGATCGTGCTTTTGGTATTGGCATGAGAGCTCTGCACTATTCTTTCAAGTTTGATCTATATGATGTTGAAAAAGTCGCATGACAGCGCATCGCCTTATCTATTTTTTTTTTTTTTTACTTTAAATGTGTCGGTGAGGTCTTTACTGACCTTGACGGAACAGCGTGCGTTTTCCATAATTTAACACAGGCGGACGAGTTTGGCAGGGGTGTTAAAACTGCACATTGCTCTATATACTCGTCTCTATATATGCTGTCGTACGCGCCTATGAAATCGATGAAAAGGTGGTGGGTATCGATTTGAAGTTCTTGGTTATTTTCCAATATCTGCTGTAATGTGAATATTTGGTGATAGTGGACTTCCCTGGCCTAAAACCGCACTGATATGGACCTATAAGGTTGTTGACGAATGGCTTTAGGCGTTCACACAATACAGCAGAAAAGATCTTGTAGGCGATGTTGAGGAGACTGATACCCCTATAGTTGGTGCAGTTCAGAGGGTCTCGTTTTTTTAAGGATCGGGCATGCTTTCTTCTAACCTTGTAGTGGTTATTCTTCACATAATCTAGGGAAAATGTTCTCACGAAATCTTCTGGCTCATCCAACTCGTCGGGTAGCTGGATACTATTTTTACAATGGATAATTATATAAAATGCAAAACATAATAGTTATAACTATGCAATATATGTAGAACGTCAAAAACGGAAAGAGAAGGGGTTGAATCTTGCAGTGTGTCATTTGCTTCAACGGGCAATGCAGCAGAAACTACAACATAGCAATTAACGATATGCAAGAAGCTGTACGAAGAAGGAGAAGGAAGTTCAATGAACTTGAGGAACCAAAACATTTGACAAATGGGGAGCTTCAACGGTTGGTGTTGCTAGAGCAATTAAAGCTCATTCGTATGTAGCAAGAACCACCAAAGCGAACATAATTTCCGATCACAGTGGATCAACTTTTTTTTTTATTTAAATATGAATTAATTTTTTTTTTATTATTTTTATCTTATTGTATTTTATTTTATATTTTAAAAAATATTATTAAATATTAAAAAAAATATATATATTTGTTCCGAAATTTCAATTCTTTTAAGTTGGCCTAGTTTGAGTTTTAATAGTGTTTGATAGGTTTTCATTTTCTTCAGGGGCAATTAATTTTCCGTTTCATTTAAAACTTGGAAATTATCATCATTGCAACATTGTGCAAGACAAAGTATGCTGCATTTATATGTAGATGGAACATTTTCCGAACTAAGTCGCACACAGTTCTGAAGAATTGGAAATCTTTTCTTAGACTGCCCGAAACATCTTTCAATAACAATTCTTTCTTTTGAGTAGAGTTAATTAATCGCTTTTTCTTGGTTTGGCCTTAGGTTTTTGAAAGGGATCATAAGCCATGGTGCAATGTCATAACCCTCATCTCCGAGTAAAACGACGTCTCATAATGGACTCTACGGCGCTATTTCTCCAATAGTTTAACAGACTTTTGTGTTTTTGTGTTAGAATCTGGAAATTGGGTTGCACCCGCAATAGCACTTTAAACTCCCATTACTATTTCATTCAATTCAATTGAATTTCTTTGTAACAAATCAAAAAATAACAATTTAAAATGTAACCCCCCGAAGAATATTTTCATTAAAAATGGTTTTTATTCTATTAGTAAGAAACCTTCAAAGGGTTCTAAATGTGGCACCCCGATTATGGAATCGCCCTACATTAATATTTCCCTCAGATACGAAAAGTAACTAAAATCAATACAAATATGATGTGAAAATATGGTTGGCTTTCATTAGAGAAGAAAATTGGCATTTGTTAAATTTGGTTTGTGGGGTGGGGAGGGGTTGCGGAGAAAATTTTAAGGGAGTCAAAAGTTTGTAAATCACAATTACAACAACAATTGATCTTGATTCGAGTATAACAGTGAAAATCTGCAGTTTGTGGCATTTTTTAGGGAAATTTTAAAGATCACCTTTTTTTCGAAGCGTCATATCTTGGTAACAAATTGACAAATAAAAATATTTGAATCGTCAATATTATTTTTAACGTGGGACAGCAAACAAATTTATTGATGAAAAACCAAAAAAGGTCAAACATTTTGCAGTTCCACCTCCCACCCTAAATTGTTTGCACAGGGCCCACGAGGTCCAAAATTTGAGAAAATGTTAATTTACCATCCTTTAACATTATCCCAAAGTTTCATTAAGTTCCGACCTTTGTCATCCTAAACCCTTTTTTTCGACCTGTCGACTAGACTACTTTGCGAATACTGAACATTAAACAGTTTGTTGTTAAGCTAATAAAGGAGTAATTGGAATGCTGGTCGTTGTTCGTAATAATTTAAAGACAATTATTAAGCCCGTAAAATAAACTCTGCGAAGTACGCTGAACTGCTCAAATCAACATCGACTGTTGATATTGTATTCCTGGCCAAACGGGCAATATGGTAGGACTTTTCTTTCTGGATCTCGCCAACGATTAATTTGTCAAAGTTTTCGATGGAATCGCAAATAGTTGGAAAGCCAAAGTTCTTTAGACAGGTCTTCTATTTATTTTCTTTATTTTAATTAAACAACCATTTCTCATTGCCAAACGCATCCTTCAACTTCATTTTAGTACACACAAATCTCTTAAAGTCTAGCATTCAATAATATAGAGTGAATGATATTGCTTGTTACCATTACACCAAAATGAAACTTAACCAGCTTTATCACGACTTCGCCAGTAGTAGTAGTTTATTGAATTGGCAACAATACGCAAATTTACGTAGATATCGGATTGCAGAGATAAAAAATCTGAATTAAAAAAAATATAAAAAAAACCAAACCATCTCTATTCTCAGCAAAATAAAATTTTGCAATCCAAAGACGAATATAAGTCCCATTTCGGTAACACTCTAGAAAAAAAAAAAAACAAGACGTAAATAGGTCTGCTCTAAAAGTGTTCTCACTGTCTCATATTTCATTTCTTTTCATGAATATGAAACACTTTTCCATAGTTTTTTTTCTAGTTGGGTTGTTCAAATCGCCTAAATAGATTTCCAAGTTGAAAACAATGGACACTTAATAAAGGCTGCATCTAGCAAAGTTGCATAGTGAGGAACTCTGGACTGAATTAGGACACATCAAGCGTCACTAATTGTGTATCATAATTTTTACCTTAAGGGAGTTACATAAAAGAAAAGAAAAACATATTCAATAAATGGACTTTGGTGAATTCGAAAAGCAAAATCAACTGCAATTTAAAAGTCAACCTATCTGGAAACTACCAATGCCGCCCGAGAACTCGCCTCTTTGACAATCGATTTACGATCACATTTTTACCAAAAAATAAAAAAAAAAAAAAACATTCTTGATGAGATCTCCAGATATGTACCTCTGACTATGACTATCTATGCGGAGTAGATTGCGCCTTGGATCGAGATAGCTATCGCGACACAAGTTTCCATTATCGTTGTGCAGTTTTCTTGGTGGGAAACATAAAACGATCCGCCACTTACTATGTCAGTGTGGTGGTTCTATTGTGCTGATACTTCGGCTGGTTGTAGTAAGTCTATCATCCTATCACCACCTAAAGCAGCACTCCTCCGAAAATATTTGAATATAACGAAGCGAAAATGAAAATATATCGTTAAAGTCACCCGCCCACCCCTTGTTGCCTGCAGGGGAATTAAAGCTGTTTCCATGGCTCTAACCTCGACAGCTCCCACTAAGGGTGATTATACTGTTTTAGTTGAAGATTCTCTGCAGCTTTTAGGGGAAGTGATCTCGGTAGCACGTCGTCGTCGTGTCGTCGATACAAAACCAAAGAGTGGGACATGCAAAGAGCACTTCAATATAACGAAACATGTAGGTATTGAAATGAGAGTGAAACTTTTGAGAATGGAAAAGTGAGTCCTTCCGTAAGATTATTGAGTGATCGACTTGAGATGAAGAATTTAATTCAAAATTGGGTTTTTGGTAGAGGCTTAGGGTGTGTGAGAGATATTTGGTAATCTTCCAAGCGATACGCAGAAAACCATTTTACATCAAAATCAGTTTTTTTTTTTAATAAAACAAAAATAAAGTAAGAACCTTGTTACCTGTCATAACCGATAACCAAAAACTCATTTATATAACTCGCAAAGGACTCAAAAAATTTTGTGTAAACACAAATCGGTGGCTATGGAACCTGTCTGAGGCAGAATAAAGATAGAGTAAAGTCGCCGTCGCGCAATAAAAGGAAATGCTTTCAGAAAACGTTTCGAAATTTCTTATCTTAAAATTTTCTAGAAAATACTTTAAGAAAGCTGTCACACTCTAAAAGAAAAATATTTTCTGAAAGCGACTTTTTACTTTCAAGAAAGCAACATTTATGAGAGCATTTTTGCGTCGTCACAATGTGAAAGTGAAAGTATTTTCTGAAAGTGTTTTGTGTTTAAAAGGGTGTGGTATTTGCCACTTTCAGCTTAGTTTTGTTTATTGTTTATCTAAGGTAGTTGCAAAAGGAGTTCGCGGAGGACGTTTTTTCGAGGAAGAATTATTAGATTTCCATCAGTTACCTAGTATGAAAATCATCCTACGGAGTTCACAGCATGTGATAGAACAAAATGGCCCAAATCGTAGGTCAATTTGGGTGTGACTGATTTTGGGAAGGTGGTGTTCAAAATCAGTACTGCGCAGCACTCGTAAGAGATTTGCGCAAAAAGGAGACGAGTTCTCCTTTAATTTTGCTTACGTTTCGAGGGAGCAATTTAATTTTTTGTGCGACAAAGTACGGCCGTTTGTTGAAAGACAAAAAACACCATGGGCGTTGAGAAAAGATCAGCTCTTAGCTGTGACACTGACATATTTTTCTAGTGTCGTCCAACGAAACGCCAATTGTCAAACCGATCTCTTTAAATATGGCATTTTTGCATGTGCATGCGCACGGTTTACGTTCGAATTCTGCGAAACACTGGGTAAACACTCTCTCATTCGTCCACACACAATATTTAAAATCAGTGATAAATACAAGGAATACATAATTTAAATACGTATAACGTATATATAAGATACTATACATTTGACAACTTTTTTTTTTTTGCCATAAATCAGTTTTCAAGGGAACAATTGCAATGAAAGCGAAAATCGCTTATAAATAAAGTTTTTTTTGTGAAAGCGTTTTCACGAAAACAAATCGCTTTCAAAAAAGTACCTAATTTTCTGGTCGTCACACTATGAATGTTTTGCTTTCAGAAAACTTTTCGCTTTCTGAAAGCACTTTCCTCTCATAGTGTGACGAGAAGACACCTTAAAGATGCGGATTTATTGTTTAAACAATTCATGTCATCCAATGCGTGCAATTTCAGAGCAGTTCGCATATTGTTAGCATAAATACTCATTTTTAAGTAGCCCCATAAAAATGATTGAGTTTAATTCGGGCAACCTTGATGGCCATGAGGTGCCCCGAAACAATTTGATCGAAGTTTTTATTGTGTGTTCGGTTGCACCATCCTGTTCCTGTGGAATCACGTGTGTGATGAGAACGATAAATGAGCGCCCAGACTTCTCACTTTTAACATATTTCTCCTGGACGAGGAAGGGCATTTTCAAAAAATAAAAAAAAAACGGAACGACTAGATCGCACGTACTTGCTCCTATGTGCCTAATCATATTGGAATGCTTAACTTTGAAAGAAACAAGGAACATTTACAAAGAAAAAATAACACGATCTGAGTTTGTAAAAAGTGTCAAAACCGCAACACTTAACGGTTTTTTAGTAAAAATAGAGTACGCCATCAGACATTTTATATATTATAAAATTTATGAAAAAAGTATTTCGAAAATTGTAGGACGGATTTTCATAAAATCCTGTTTTTTTTATTTTTATTTTATTTTAAGATTTTGGTATGCAGTTTTTTAGAGTTAAATAATGTAGGTATAGGTACTCCTGATTATAAAAATTTAAATAAAATTTCTTGATTAGTTTAAAAAATATTGAATTTTCAAAAACAAAAAATTTAAAATTTATTACAAAAAGAAAAAAAAGGTCATTAAAAATGTTCTTTTCAAGAATAAAATTTTAATAAAATTAGTCGTAAATTAAGAAAACAGTTATATAAAACGTATACCGTTTATAGGATTTTCCTCTAAATTTAGTTTTGATGAAATGAAAGCCAATGCCTACAAAAATATTTTCAAAAAAATTCTTCAAAATCGGTTGAGCCGTTTTCATGAAAAATAAGCTTATCCTTAATCGTTATATGACAGGTACCGTTACTTTTAGCTCTAACAATGAAATTTCAATTTCCCCTCCGAGTAATGCTAAAAAAAAAAACGTTTTGACTTTTAACAATATACGCCTGTTGCACGGCTGAACAGGATACGATGATACGGATGCAAATGTTAAGTACACTGTTGGAGCCTATTTGGATTGGGATATCATATATTCCACACGGCTAGTAAAAATATTCAAATGTGTTATAATTTTAGTAGATGCAATAAAATATTTCAAAAACAAACTAAAACAAATATTTTCAACTTTATTCTAAAACTGACTAGTAACTGACCAAATGTGTTTTGGATCAAATTCTCAACAAGTATTTATGTGAGTTCTTTACCGTGTTTTGCATCCGTTAAAAACCTCCACAACCTAACATTTCTCAAAATGGCCTGGAACTCCTTGTATTTTCCAAATCAATTCATATGAATATAGCAGCCAAAAGAACAACTGATTTGAATAACCAAACCAAATGAAATGAGCTAAAACAAAATTGACTTTATGGTTTGTTCTTAGAAATGGTTTATTGCTTATTGCACATCTGCAGAGATACTTCTAAGGTATGGCCACTGGCCGCCTAATTCAGGCACTTGAATGTATCGCAGCAGAGCTCATTGGCCGCTACGGCTTGGTCCTAAATATATTACATCAGAAGTTACCAAGGATACTTGTGGCTTCAGTTGAGTGTTATGGGTTTTTGAAGCCTAGTAATAGCAGCTCTGATTGTTAACACCTAAAATGAGCCTCGTCGGTCCAAAATTAACATCGTATCACAAAAATTGGAAAGTCCCAAAAAGGCTGCCATTTTTCGTTTTGAAAGTTGTGCAAATCTTCATCTTTAATTAGGTGAAGGTAGATGTGGGGATTGCATTCTGTTGATCACATTGCAATCGATATTTCTAGGACTAGCACCGAAACGAAGCAAGAAACCTCTTTATCCAATGAAGCCATCATCCAAGCCTGCCAGACTACTGGACATACTTTACGTGAGCCAATGATTCCCGAAAATGGAAGTTAAAATGCATGATCCAGGTAGTTTTGACATATCGGGATTTCCAATAAGGACAATTTTGACAACTTTGAATTTAATTTGTGAATGCACCCTTTCACTAATCATCGAACTGTCGTTGTCAATTTATTCAGTAAACTCAACATTTCTATCATGGTAAACAGATAAAGTACACGAGCGAGCAACGTCTGCAAATTATAAAAATGTTCTACCGAAATTCGGAGTCGGTAACCGCAACTTTAAGAGCGTTGAATTGTTGAATTTCATCGCAAAATCATCTTCAGTGACGAAGCTCATTTTTGGCTCAATGGGTTCGTCAATAAGCAAAATATGCATTATTGGTCGGGTGAAAATCCACATTTGCTTCATGAATCGCCCCTTCATCCCCAAAAAATAACTGTTTGGTGCGGTTTGCATGTCGGCGGCGTTATTGGGCCATATTTTTTCGTCGACGATAACGATCGTCACGTTACTGTGAATAGCCAGCGTTATCGCGCCATTATTACCGATTATTATTTTTTGCCCGAATTGGTAGATATGGACTTGGACGACATGTGGTTTCAACAGGATAGTGCCACAAGCCACACAGCACACCTTACAATCTATTTATTGAAGAGTAAGTTTGATGAGCGTGTTATCTATAGAAATGGGCCAGTCGATTGGCCGCCTCGTTCGTGCCATTCAACGCCTCTAGACTTTTCTTCTTGTCAAGTTTTTATTCGAAAACCCAGTATTTGTAGAAGAAAATAAGAACTTGTACGGAATTTTGAAATTTAAACAATTTTGTTTTGTAAATCTTTATAAATAAATTGTTTAAAAAAATAAAATTAATTTTAATATAAAATGTGTTTGTTTCTTGTTTGGGCTTTTACCGGGGATCTTTTGATCTTTTGTGCTTGGCACGGGAATGAGTCGTTGCGGATGTTTAACCATGGAAATTCCTGGGGAATCATTTTTCCGGGCATGATTTGTTAAGGGGATTTTTTGTTCATTAATGGGTTTTTTTCCGGGGATGATTTGTTAGTTACCCTCCTTAAGGTATACAACACTCAGTAAGTATACCCCAAATAATATACAATGCGAGCCAAGCTGCTAAATATATATAGCTATTTTTAAGATAAACACTCAATAGTGCTCTTGTGAAAACAATTACATATACAAACTTTAAAAATCGTAGCTAATTATCATATAAAATTGTTTCATCTAAGTTATTTGAGGAATGAACTGTCAAATTATAATTTTAAACTAAAGTTGAATAAACTGTTTTTAATGTAAATATTTGCTGACTATTTGAAAAGATTACCGAATGACTTTGCAAACGCAAAAACGCATCAGTATTAAAAAAAATATACAAAAAAAAAAAAAATCTTTTTTAAACACCATTACTTGCACGGAAATTATTATGTCATAATTCATAAATCTCATAGAGTATCTTATATTTTATCTAACACCATGTAAAGCTTCTCTTATAAAATAAAAATACCTTCAAAGCGTGTGTCTCTTGTACTCTCTTTGGAAATCATTCACCCATTTTTTCCCCATTGCGGGCGGAGGTGCATCTTTGCTTGTTGCTTGCTCATCTCGTAGTTCGCATAGAGCTCCCCATTTTGATCGCTCTAGGAAAAACAGCTGAGTTGAGCACCATCGAGTCGAAGTGTGTCTTCAGCTGTAGCTTGTAGCATCGTCACCGTAGCGCACATCTTCAACATTTAAGTATAATGAAGCAGCAGCTATAGCACCTAAGACCGTGATGCTATTAGTCTAAGCCACCTTCTCACTTCGGAGCTTCAGACAGTGTGTGTGTTTAATGGAATCTTTGATCATGAATGGAATTTTAGTTCTTTGACAATCACTGTTCAGATCGGATGTGTTCACGGAAACGCGAAACAATCTTTATCGAATACTTTGCTAAATTTTGGTCATTTTTACCCCGAAAAGGCTCACGAAGTACTGAAAATACGAGTATCCCTTAGATTACGCATTCCTGTAAAAGAAAAAAGAAAAATTGTGATAATTTATATTTTATTTATTTCTGCTATAAAGTTTGTTTTATTTTTTTTTTCATAGAACTCGAACGTTAGAAGTTCTCCTTGAAATCTCTTTGGTGATCTTTAAAGTGCAATATCATTTGTATCTGACGTAAATGGATGTAACGTCTTCTTTTAAAATAAAAAAAGAAGAAGCTTGTGATAATACTGTGGGAAATCAATTACTTATGTTAAAATAATTTTTTTTCGCATGTTTTTAACGATCTGAAAGCTTTGAAAATTGACGAAGAGGCTTGATTTGGCATTAAGCAGTGAGAAAACGATTTCGTTAAAAGCCTCGAATTCATTTGGCTTGATTTTGAACCGAGCAGGTTTTACCGAAAAGGATTTCATTTTATGGTGCTTTAATATTTACAATTACGACAAGAAATTGTGAATTTTCGTGTTAAGGTTTAAGGTACCGACATTGTAGTCCAGTGTATAAAAGGTGTTTGTCTTAGGAGCAGTAGTTTCGACTTGGAAAAACTAATGGTGAGTAAAAATGTAAACATTCAAAATTTATTAAATTTATATGAATACTAACGCTAAAATGCGATTTTTATTTTTCTATTTATTAACTAACAGATTTTTTTTAGTGAATTTCCTAAAGTACAGTAAAATCTATCGCTTGGACAAAATAAATTGTTTAATACAACTCTGCAGAAAGTATCTTTCATTTACCAGTTATCTGAAATATCAACTTTCTAATAGGTTATTTGATTACCAAAATATTTTATATTTGAAATGTTTGTATTTGAAAAAATCTAGCTTGAATAAAATAAAAAAAAATAAGTAACATTAACGTAGAAAAATAGCACTATCTGAACTTAAACAAATATCAAAAGCACAACACTTAACGGTTGTTAGTAAAAATTGTGTACGCCATCACACGTCTTGTATAATAACGAATTTATGAAAAAAGTATTTCGAAAATTGTAGGACGGATTTTGATAAAATCCTGTTTTTATTTTTAGTTTTTTTAATTTTTTTTTTATATTTTGGTTTGCAGTTTTTTAGAGTTTATTAACATAAACGTGATTATAGAATTTAAAATAATTTTTGTTTGATTAGTCTTAAAAATATTGTTTTTTTTTCAAAAAAAAAAATCAAAAAAATAATTTTAATTAGAAAAAAAAGTTATTCACAATTTTGATATGCAGAATTACTTTGGGTACCTAGATCTTCTCAAATATAAAATTTGACAGAATCCAAAGAGCTGTTACCGAGACTGCCAAAAATTATAAAAAACGTTACATGAAAGGTACCGTTAATAGAATTTTTCCGTAAATTTAGTTCCGAACAAATGACGAAAAAATTATCAAAATTTTTCAACAAAATCGTTGGAAAAAAATAACTTTTTCCTAAACGGTCATATGACAGATACTGTTATTTTTAGGCCTAAAAATAAAATTTCAATTTCCCATCCGGGGAATGATATAAGAATCACACACACCAAATTTGAAGATAATGGCTTAAGCCGTTTAGGCTGCAGCTCGTTATACATACCGACAGAGGGACATACAGACATATTTTGCCACTAACTTTTTTAGACTTCTCTATGATCGTAATGCCATGCTTGATTGTTACCTCAATTTTTACTTGAGATTATAGGTACTGTAATGCAAGTTATGCATTCGTGCAGATTAAAAAAATTGAGAAAACAATCAAACATGACATTTCGATAATAGAGAAACATATTTGAGTTACTAGAAAAATTCTGCCCGTCTGTCTGTCTGTCTGTCTGTACGGATGTATTTTGGACTGCAGCCTAAACGGTTGGGCCAATCGTCTTAGAGTTTTGACCTTAAGGTTATTTTGACATTCTACAGAGGAGTTTTTCAATTTTTTTTAGCTAAAAAATTAACGGTATCTGTCATATAACGATTATGTAAATGCTTATTTTTCTCGAAAACGGCTCCAAGAATTTTTATGAAAAAAAATCAGTGTACTACTGTAGGTAAGCATTATATTTTGGTGAAAAAAAATTCTAAAAACGGTACCTCTATCAAAATACCTACTATACCTACCACTAAATACCTACTATCAAAATTGATATTGGAGAAGATGTAGATAGCCTGAATAATTTTGCATTAACTTTTTTTCGAAAAACTTTATTTTTGTATTTTTTATAATTTATTTTTTTTTTTTTTTTGAAAAATCAATATTTTGAAAACAGGTACGTGAATTTTTTTTTAATTTTGTTATTAAATGAATGTTAATTTTGTGCTGAAGTTTGTATTATTAAATTATTTTTTTAATTTTTTTTAAAAAAAAGTTGTTAAAAATAAACCGTTTTATTTAAAAAACGTTCCTACGATTTTGAAAAAAAAAACGAAAATTCACACTTTTTAATATTCCTTAAAGAAATATAATGTAATTTAACGTACTTTATTCGGACAATCAAAAGTCACAAAAATCGAATAAATGCTTTGATGTTAACATTAATTTTCTTAAGTTTTATTCTACAATGTGACCGCACATATCAGAAAGTACGTGCGATCCAGTCATGCAATTGTTTTTTTAATTTGGAAAGTTATTATGGTTGAATCTATGAAGTGAAGAAAATGTGTAGACTCTTATTATTTTGGCCACCATTGTATATATATTATATAAATATATATAAAAGTGTCTAGCAGTTCACATTATGAGTCCACTACAAAACATAACAAAATTTGTTCTGTACCTTACCTTACCTTAGGTGGCGCTACAGTCCGGGGTGGACCTGGGCCTCAAGCAACAAACTTCTCCAGCCAGCTCGACCCCTAGCTAGCTGCCTCCAGTTACGCACGTTGAGTCGGCTGAGGTCCTCTTTCACTTGTGTGCGTCACCTGAATTTCGGTTTTCCTCTACTGCGCCGTCCCTTTCCTAGGATTCGAAAATTTTCCGGACCGGAGCATTGAAGTCCATCCGCTCTATATGACCGAGCCATCTGAGACGTTGAATTTATGTCTGTGTCGCTGTACAGCCGATACAGTTCTTCATTGTATCTTCTTCTCCACTCTCCGTTAATGCATACGGGACCAAAAATCACCCGGAAAATCTTTCTCTCGAAGCAGAGCCTAAAAGCGTCCTCACCCGCTTTTGTTCTATCTATACAGTGATGTAAAAACCCAAATTTATATTCACCCGTTTTAGCCTGAACCTGCCAAAATCACCACTACATAAAGGTTTATGCAAAACAAAAGTTCTTCCTTCAGACGCACACAATAAAAATCAACCTTAACCCTGTGATGTTGGTCTGGCGGTTTCTGGCTTTTTTTGGTTTTGGTTTGGTTTGGTTTGCTTCACTATATTATAACTCAACTCGAGAGTTGAAATTTAAAAGTTGAAGACTTGAAAATCGAAAGTTGAAACTGTCAACTTTGTGTGTAGAAAAGCAAAATCACAATTTGAGAATAAAAATCCTCAAGTTAAGTTGAATATGCAGTGAAGAAATTTTTAAAGGCATGCCATTTCAAATCCTGTTTTAAAAATTAATGAATGTTCGCTATTGAAAGTCCCAATTAGGCTGCCCTTTTCCGTGTTTTAATTCTGCTGGCCGTCAATTCTTATTAAGTTCTTATTAAGGGTCAAACTCAACGCCAAGAAAATGCATCCCAAATTTTTATTTTCCCTCCTCCATTCTTCTTTTGCATCCAATTAAATCTTAACGTCCGAATCAAAGATATTGAATTAATAATTATAAATTTAAGCTAGATTATTTTTGTCCCAAAATCTCAACTGGTTGTTCCGCTGCAGGTTAGAAAAAGAATTATAAAAAAATTAAAATTAAGATGGTTTATCCAAACAGCATATTTTGAACAAATTCATGGCAATAGCAACAATAACTATCTATTTTAAGTGGCAAAATCGTTTCGCTAAAGAAACGACATGTTATAGATACAATAAGTTATTTTCACCCAGTTGTTTCACTGTTTATTAATTAATTTATGTAGAACAATTAAAAATGTAGAAAATATTTAATTAATTGGTCATGGTAAAACAGCAATTATGGTCGCCATTGCTCAACGGGGACGCCAAACATTGTGGTTTGTAAAAAAAGACAAAACTGTTTTTTTTATAGTTTAATCGTGTCACAGTTTGGAAGTGTAGAGTTCAATGTATTAACAAATGTAGTGCATTCAAACATTTCCACTTCTTAAAACAAAAGAGCTGATACAGAAACCTGGTTTAATTTCATCAAAATGGAAATACTCCCTCGTAGTCTCAAAAAAGTCTTGCGTGGGATACACACACCAACAATCGAGACAATCCCTTTCATCTTAATTTTTATTTTAACGCCTTGACCTCATTTGCAATTTTGATATCTTATATACATATGTATATCAAACTGCCATTTAAGTCTTCTAATTATGACCAAGCAATTTATTAAACAAAACCACAAAATGCCTAATTGATCAAATAATCAAAACCGATTTAAATGAAATGCCATAATTCCATGTCTCTGCATTGAGAAAGCCATGTTTTGAAGCTATTAATCCTTCTCACATTTCAAGTCGTACGCTTTGAACCAGTTTATCCGAAAGAAGGTTAATAAAAAAGGAAACAAACCATAAAGCAGATCAAAATAAACAAATTCAACAAAAGGTCAACAAACGAAATGGAACAATAGTAACCTGACAAAAACATTGTATCTACTACTATGAGATCCCACAAGAAGGTAGGACCTAATGGAATACCAGAAAAAGAAGAAGAATATCAATTGAAAGCGAAAGCAAATCGAAAATAGCTATGCCTCCTCACCTTAACAGATTTCGGTGTCTCGCAAGGGAGATGAGACGATAGGTGGCAGGCTCATCTGTTTCTGTGCTAAACCGATGTGGATATAGATCCACTTGTTGCTGCCACAAAGATATAACAACGAAATTATATTTGCTAACATACTTAGGGTTGCCAACATATCTATTTGGATTCTTTTAATTTTTGCAAAAAAAAAATTGCAACTCACATAATAAATATTAAAATACATTTATTTATTTATTTATTTTATTAAATTCATTGAATTTCTTAAACACCGTTAGTTAAATTTCTTGTATTATAGTGCTAAGAACAATATTATAGTAAAATTTATCAGCACAAATTAATTTTGTACAAATATTTGATATACGTCAATAATTCGATTCGACGATAAACGTCGTAATTCAAAAACATATCGAACTATGCTGTTGAAAGCAATATTGAGTTGGCGTTTAGAGGCATCGTTTTTTTTATAATTAACTCGCTCACAAGGGACTATTTGTTTCCCTTTTAATGTAGAACACAGACTGCGCGGGCATTAAGAAGATAAGGAGGGGAAAAATAGGAGGTGTCGATTAAAATTGGTTTTGAATGTTTGCAGATCAAAATGGCAAGGGAAAATCTCGCCGGGTAAATTATTCCAAATTGGTGTTGTTCGGCTAAAAAAAGAATCCTATATTTCACGGTAAGTCCGAAATTGGGCTCAAGGGTGAGCTGATGGGCATTCCTTGCGAGACGAGTATTACGGGGGAAAATTTTAAGGGGAGGAATGCAACTGGCTACTTCGAGTGAACATTTTTTGTAAAAGAAACGCTAAAATAAGGAAAGACATGAAACATTTCGTCGGTGTTCGAGAGGGGCAATTGTTTCAGCGGCAGTTCTATTTCCTATCAATCTTAACGCTCGATTTTGTATTCTATCAAGCAGGTGTAGCGATGTTTGCGAGGCACCTGCCCAGAGGTGGGAGTTATATTCGAGTTTAGGGCGTATAAACGCTTTATAAATTGTAGCCAGATCAGAATTGGAAAAATACTTCTTACACCGATACAGAAAACCTAACCAATTAGCAGCATTTTTAGCGATCTCAAATAAATGGTCGTTCCAACGGAGGTCGTCGTTGACACACATACCGAGTACTGAGAGCTTTTCGGTTTCTTCGATGTAAGTGCCATTCATGGACAATGGCATTGGGGGTATGTTTAGCTTTAACGACAAGAGACAGCATTGAGTTTTCGAAGCATTAAACTCCACACGATTCCTATTACCCCATTTGACAATGTTGTATAAATCGAAGTTTAATGAGCTTATCATACAGTACCGTTGCGACTGCATTTCCGAAGGCGAATTACATGAATCGTCGAACGAATAAGAGAGCTGAGGGTAGAGTCGTCAGCAAAAGATTTAAGTGGATAAGAAGTAACACACAGAGGATCATTGATAAAAATAAGGAAAAGAGTCGGAGACAGAACAGAGCCCTGGGGCACACCAGTATTTATTTTGTGGGAATCAGACTTGAATCCGTCCAATACAACTTGTATTGAACTGTCCAGAAGATAGCTTCTGATCCAACAAACAAGAGTATCATCGATCCCAAAAGCACGCATTTTCGATAAGAGAGCTTCATGCCAAACTCTATCAAATGCCTTGGAGATATCATGAGCAATAATCTTATTTTCACCAAAGCGATGTAAAGATTTGTTCCACTGTTCGATGAGATATGCCATTAGATCACCAGTGGAACGGTTGCTGCGGAAGCCATACTGACGGTCATGGAGAAGCTTTCGATCTTCGAGATATTCCTTAAGCAGACTGTTAATCAGCGTTTCCATGACCTTAGAAAGAAGGGATGTCAGTGCTATGGGTCGGTAGGAGGTGGGGGAGGATAGACCTTTCCTAGGCACAGGCTGGACAAATGCTGTTTTCAATTTTCTAGGAAAGATTCCAGAAGAGTAGGAGCGATGGAAAAGCTTACGCAGTGGTTTTGCCAGTTTGGAAGAATCGGGGATATACCATCCGGGCCAGTGGATTCGTGTATATCGATATCTTTGAGAACTCTTGCTACTATACGAGTCCGGAAAAAAATCTGTCCAATGGAAAAATTTACATTCTCGGGTACAGGAGAGGCAACGTTGCGGTGAGGCAGCTGGGAGTGAAATGGGCGGCGAGCAAGTTTGCCTTCTCTGAAGAGTAAACATTTGGTTTGTTACTGTCGATGAGCGTTGGAACCGAAGACGTTGAGGAGTTTTTAATATTTTTTACAAATTACCAAAAATGTGTACTGCCTGGACACTGCAGAATTTTTTGCGTTATTTTTGGTCAAGCAAAAATTTGGAAGCAAAGTGACCAGTTAAAGTTTCGGACAAAAATATTCAGGCCGTCCCAGTTGACTTTCTCGTATTGCCAAACGGTCCTGGTGGGAAGTTTTTCTTTAACTTGGTGGATGGAGGATGGGAAATTAGCTGAAATGACACAATGGTCTGAAGTGCCAAATGGAGAAGTTACACTAATGATATATTAATCAAGGTGAGAAGTAAGAAACAAGTCAAGAGTATGGGCGGCTTGCCCAGCAACATCCGGTATACGCGTTGGCACATCGATCAGTTGGGTAAGGTGATGTAACCCGGCAAAAAGCTCGACATACCTTCCTTCGGGTGTTGTCTGACCAGAATAGCGGAGCCAGTTGGAATTATGTACATTGAAATCGCCCGCAATAACGATTTCAGTGCGAGGACAAAGGGAAACAATTTTCGAGATGGAATCAGACAGCGCATCAAACTCGTCAGAAGTCGAACTACTGTAGAGATTTGGACTCCTGTAAATAAAACAATAATGAATGACATGCTTGCGGACAGTGAATTTGAGCCATAAGAAGTTAAAGTCCGTGTTGGAACATTGCCCATATTGGGGAAGGCTCTGGCAAGCAATATCATTCCTAACATAGACCACGAGACCATGATGGGAAAAGAGTAATGGCACCAAGCTATACCCATGTAGAGCAAATTCTGATAAATCAGTATTTACTCCAACCTGAGTTTCACTTAATGCCAAACAGCTGGCCTGTATTTAACTGTATAGACGTATACGTGAAAGAAATTGCTACAATTGTAAAAAAAATTCAGAGCCATAGGTAAGTATTGGCACAGCGAGTGATTTTGCAAGTAGACATCGTGTTTTAAAAAAGGTAAAAGAATGTGCCGCCCACAAAGTAGACCATACGTCTTTCCAACAAATAAATTTATATGATTGTCCCAAGTTAAGTTCCAATTAAAAGTCACGCCAAGGTTCTTAACAGTTTCCACATACTTAATTTTCTCATTATTGACGAAGATGGATGGAAAGTAAGATGGATCTAATTGCTTTTTCGAGATAATGATGCTACTGGATTTTCTAGGATTCAAAATTAGACCGTTATGTTCAGACCAGCGCGATATTTCTGCATGATCTTAATTCACGAAATTAGTTTAACGGTACATGGCGAGAATTTGTAAAATAAGGACAGCTTACGACATAACATAAAATGGTCAACCAAATCGAACTCCAAGTAATACCAAAAACGACAAGTGACCATTGTCCAGAGCATTAAGCATTAAGCATTTCTTCAGAATCGCAAATGATAGCTGTAGTACAACTATGTTTCTGTCTCTAAGGTCGGAAATCTCGGAAGCCTTTTCATTGATGAGTGTTTAGGTGTGTCCACACCAAAGAAACATTTTATTTAAAAATTTCAGAAACATTTAAAAAACTTTTCGGAAATGTTTCTTTTTTCCTGAAATGTTTTTTAAATGTTTCTGAAATCTTTATGTAGGTCTGGACGCTTCACGAAACATTTCCAAAATGTTTCTCTGTTTCAACTTCCGAACGGAAAACTTTCTTTACTTTGTTACTATCCATCTTGACGTACAAAACTGGATACATTTAATGGGAAACAAATGAACAGAAATGTTTCTGAAAGAAAAAAAAAAACATTTCTGAAATGTTTCTTAAACAAATGGGAAACATTTCAGAAATGTGCAGACAACTTTTTATTTTATATATTTAAACTTGAATGAATAGAGTTATTGCTTAAATGTTTTAAGATATAGACTCACAAATTGCCAAGCGAAGAACACACGTCTTCTCAGTAGTTTAGTTTAAATTTTATTTTGTGAGTATTTTCGTCTAAAATTATTTCTTGAATATGGTGGCAACCCTAAACATGGCGGCTGGTGAGCACATGGTTTCTGGATCTGATAATCACCGTTGTTGTATTCCTACTATAGCATGTCAGTGTACTGCTAGCGATGAATTTCAGCAAAAAAAAACAACAAAAAAAGAAGAGATGGGAAAAATGTCAGAGCGGTTTTTCTTTTTGCTCATTTTTAACTGTTTTTTTTTATTTTCTAGTAGGTTCAAATGGGAAAGGAAAAGCTATCTTCCATTTCATAACAACCATGATGAAACAGTGACAGCTGTTTTGCTTGGCAGTAACGTTTATTTGTTTAAAAAAAACTCCCGCCATTCCTCATCCAGAGAATACAACATCTCTAAAAATATTTAATAGTTGATGTTATGAAAGTTGTAGTGAAGTGATATTTAATCATTATGAAACTCTATTAAAAATAAAATATGGTAGATATAACGAAAAATGGGTAAAACTAAAATGCAGATTTGCTTATTTATATTTGCTATTAGTAGGTTAGGGAGTTTTGTATTTGTAGATTTTATTTAAATTAATCAAACAAATCTGCGGATATGAATATTAAATAATTGAAATTATGGAAGATCTTATAATAAGATAATCGCTATGGTAAGGAGTATGGATTTGGAACTGAACTGCTTTAAATGGTACGAAAGCACATAAAATTCGCTTTAGATTCAGGCAGTTTTAAGGCAATGTATACTTTGAAGGCATTCTTTTTGTCATTTGCCGTGACATTTTGCCAAACGACATTGTGCGAAATGGACAAATTTGATATAATGACAGTTTTGAAAGTGTCTTAAGGCCGAATATTAACATTTGGCATGATGGGTTTTTAAATTTTTGTTACCATTATTACAATAAATTACATATTGATCTACTCTGTAGATAAATTGTTTGGCAATCTGTTATGAAATCGGAAGTAATTTCCATACACAGCTGAATGTGTATGAAGGGCATGCTACCCCATTGCAACCCCCCTGCTTGGGATCACTATTGTATGTGGAGTAAATGCGAGGTTGGATAAACAAAATTTTTCAAATCCATGTGAAAAAAAATACATGTTGTTAAACCTCATCCAACCAACCAAATTTAGCATAATTTCGCAAACTAATTTGGCGTTATGACGCTTTACCTAAGCGACATTATACCAAATGTTGTTATTCAGTCCAATGTCGCTTGGCACAATATCACGGCACCGAATAGAATAGATACAAATACAATTCACGCGGCATGCCTTTAGAAATCTAAGATGGTCCGACGGTATGCCTGCTTACTACCTTTAATTCCAACATCTTTTTGCTTCCGTTAGCGTTAAGAAATAAGGTAGCCAAAAGAACGTGTATTTTAGGGTATTAATGCTGGTTATGATTACTGAAAAACTTCTTAGCTTTTTCCAGTCACGAAATCTTGTTGACGTAAGTTCTCCAGGTTGATGATGTTCTAAATAAGCAGCTGGTTTATTCATTCATGTTCAAGATCCCAGGAATAAAATCGTCTGTTTAAATAATATAAATAGATATTTGCTTGGATTCTCATCCCTTAATAATCCGATCAAATTAGTCATATAATAGTGGTCAAATTACAAAATTTCCGACAGAGCCAAATTTTGCTACAGACCTTGGGTACATATTATTAGAAATAATGCAAAAAAAATCCCCATTACGGCAAAAAATTCTGCAGTGTCCCAAAGGCAGTAAAAATTGTTGGTCATTTGTAAAAAATATTAAAAACTCTTCAACATCTCGAAGATCGAAAGCTTCTCCATGACCGGCAGTTTGGCTTCCGCAGCAACCGTTCCACTGGTAATCTGATGGCATATCTCACCGAACAGTGGAACAAATCTTTACATCGCTTTGGTGAAAGTAAGATTATTGCTCTTAATAGAGTTTGGCATGAAGCTCTTTTATCGAAAATGCGTGCTTTTGGGATCGATGATACTCTTATTTGTTGGATCAGAAGCTATCTTCTGGACAGATCAATACAAGTTGTATTGGACGGATTCAAGTCTGATTCCCACAAAATAAATGCCGGTGAGCCCCAGGGCTCTGTTCTGTCTCCGACTCTTTTCCTCATTTTTATAAATGATCTTCTGTCTGTTAATTCTAATCCACTTAACTGTTTTGCTGACGACTCTACCCTCAGCTTTTCATATTCGTTCGATAATTCACGTCCTTCGCCTTCGGACGTACAATTGCAACGGTGCCGTATGTCAAGCTCATTAAACTCCGATTAATACAGCATTGTCAAATGGGGTAATAGGAATCGTGTGGAGTTTAATGCTTCGAAAACTCAATGATGTCTTTTGTCGTTAAAGCTAAATATACCCCCGTGAATGGCACTAACATCGAAGAAACCGAAAAGCTCTCAGTACTTGGTATGTGTGTCAACGACGACCTCCTTTGGAACGACCATATATTTGAGATCGCTAAGAATGCTGCTAGGTGCTTAGTTTTTCTGTATCGGTGTAAGAAGTATTTTTCCCCATCTGATCTGGCTAAAATCTATAAAGCGTTCATACGCCCTAAACTCGAGTATAACTCCCACCTCTGGGCAGGTGCTTCGCAAACATCGCTACACCTGCTTGATAGAATACAAAATCGAGCGTTAAGATTGATAGGAAATAGAACTGCCGCTGAAACAATTGCCCCTCTCGAACACCGACGAAATGTTTCATGTCTTTCCTTATTTTAGCGTTTCTTTTACAAAAAATGTTCACTCGAAGTAGCCAGTTGCATTCCTCCCCTTAAAATTTTCCCCCGTAATACTCGTCTCGCAAGGAATGCTCATCAGTTTACTCTTGAGCCCAATTTCGGACGTACCATGAAATATAGGATTCTTTTTATAGCCGAACAACACGAATTTGGAATAGTTTACCCGGCGATATTTTCCCTTGCCATTTTGATCTGCAAACATTCAAAACCAATGTTAATCGACACCTCCTATCTCTCCCCTCCCTATCTTCCTAATGCCCGCGCAGTGTGTTACATTAAAAGAGAAACAAGTAGTCCCTTGTGCGCGCATTAATGATAAAAAAAAAATTGATTCTAAGTGTGCTAAAATAGTAATTTGGGGGTCAAAGGTCACAAAAATGTGGGACGGATATTTTTTGTCAATGACTTTTGTAGGCTTCTTTATGATCGTAATGTTATCTCATTTTTTTTTATATTCACAAATCCTAAACTTGCCTTATAGTCCCTATAGTCGCAAGTAAAAAGGAATTGCATTTTAACTATAAGCCACATGGAACAGATCTTATCCCAATTTGTTCACTTTGCAACCTTGATCAAAACGAAGATGTTTTCCATTTCTTAGCGCTTTGTCCAATTTTGCAGGAAATCAGAAGACTTAATTTTTGCTCAAGTTTTCTTTCGTTAGATGAATGTGTCAGCTTTCTAAATGGAGACCATGGTCTCACTCTTATACGCTATGTTTCACACGCACAACATTCTTGAGTCTTAATGAAATCATATATATAAACTGTGGTTCAAACTTAAAATAGATATACAACTACAATTATACTATATAAAAAAATTGGTGGTTTTTATGATTATTATTTTTCTTTTGACTAATCGTTGCTTTAAATAATGATAATAATAATAGTAATAAAAGCCAGCAATAATAAATAATTAAATGCTGTTAGTTATGAAGTGTTACTAGTTGTCTTTCTATCCTATAACAACAAGTTTCTATTCCATCCGATTTCCCTTCAAAAAACATTCTTTCTGCAACATATTTCCTTCCGGCTTCCAATGTCTAGTTTTTCTTGCATATTTTTTCTTAGCCGATTTTTTAAGTATTACTTCTCGAAATCAATTTCAAAGTACCGAGTCTTATGGAATGATTGTAAAAAAAAAAAAAAATTACCACACTGCAAAAAATGGCACGTGTTATTACAACAACAATGTCTTACAATGTCATAGATCACGATAAAGCCCACCAGCATCTAACCGGGCAGTAACTTACAACCATAACTGATGTACTGACAACGCAGCTTTATTAACAAGTCAAGGCGTTCCGTTTAGTTCGGTCTTCGGATTGCGGAATGAAATAGCCGCCACCTTCGTAGTGTATTTATCTTTACGAAAAACCTGCAATCATTCAAAACAAGCCATCTCCGTGTAGTCAAGCCAAGTCTAATGAGGAAATTAAGAAGTTACAACAATCATACAAAATTGGTTAATTGATATGACTTGTGTCCGCAAAAATTGGTAAGTGGGACATTGGTGACAACAACATGCAACAACAAAAGAAATGACTTTGCTTATTTGAAAGACTCGCAGAACCCCTTTTGTCGGAAGCCAGATTTTGACGTCTTGATCATTACCTACACCTTTTGTTGAGATTTCCACTCAATTATTCAAATGATAATTGCTGCTCAGCGTTGTTAATTATATGCATAACTGCACACTAGTAATAAAAAGAAAATGCTATTTTGTTTACTCTATTGCAGGCACTAAAAGTCGAAGGGACCGAGGCTTTTCATGGGCTTGAGATTTTGTTTGAGAGGTTAGTGTGAGTGTAGGGGTGTTTCTTTGTGTTTTAAAAGCAAACAATAATAATTATTATTATCAAAGTGTCGTTAATTTTGGTGGGAGTTTCTTAGAACTTGCTTGGTATATAAGACTCTTATTTGTTTTTAAATGAACTTAAAACTAAATTAGGGGTAATTAAACATCTTAATTAATTCAGCATTTGCTTGGGATTTAAATGCACGAATTAGTTGGTAAGGAATAGGATAAGTCAACTATCTGACATTGAGTGTTGAACATCGAAGAAATAATTTTCAAACATGATTTAGAATTACAAATTAACTATAAAAAAAAATCGATGGCAGCAACACCAACAACTCGCACCCACACACCCTCTAGTTAAATCCACACACACTTCAATATCTACACCTACTTTCTACTTTAACAAAACTCCGCCTATTTTGTATTACTTTTTCTCTTCTTGTACTTTTTGAATTTGAGTGGAATTATTTTGGAAATTGTTCATGTTCGCCTCGTGCTTGCAATCGATTTTGGTTGAAAGAACAACAGTATCACAGCATGCGGCACTTTTCTTACCAGCATTATCAGCATGACTTTGTACATAAAATCTATAGTACTATCATGGGGAGATTTTTTGTGTAGTCCCTCTATAGAGCTGAAGCAGAACTAATTTCCACAACTTGTGGAATGTAAGAGAATGAAGAGGCATGTTGTACAAAGAGAAAATATAAGTGAATATCACATTAAGAGGGTGAAGGAGGCGTTTAATTTACTTAGGTTAGGGGTGAAAATATGGTATATGCTTTTATTGTTTGGTAGGTAATATATGAATGTATCCTTGAAACATGTTTTGCTGCCACGTTTTGAAGTGATGGTAGAAAAATAAGGTAGGGGAGGAAAAATGGTATTCAGTGATATTGCTTGAATACAAATAGGTGTACATATACATTCTTTGAACATGTATTGAGTAAGGTAGGAAAATTATCGAGACGACTAGTAAAATAATACGTTGCCACTTTTTGAAATGATGGTAGTATTGTACGATAAAGTGTATTTTCGGATACTTTATAATAAGAATACAATCTTGAAACATATATCGTATAAGGTAAGAAAATTATAAAGGGACCTTGAGTAAAACAAGACGTCGTAACTTTTTCAAATGATGGTAGTAAAAGTTAAAAGTTAGTTAGTCTTTAAATCAAAATTTTTACTACTCTGTTTTTCTTGCTTTCAATTTACCTTTTCTTTTTTTTAGTTTTATGTATAACTTTTATTTCTTTCATTTTCATTACTTTTATTTATTTTATTATTATCAATGTAATTTACCTTAACCAAAATGTAAAAGTATAGCAAAAGACATAATGTTTTAATATACTATGATATGAAGTCAATAAATACAATACAATAAAATAATGTCGTTAAATGCTTTTAGACATTTTTACTTATTACTATTATTGCGTTTAATTGTGAAGTATAAGTTAAAATGTAAAAGTTTGTTAAGTGTTTGTAAATACATAGTGTTATTTGATTTAATTGTAAAGGAAAATATAAAAAAACGATTACATATATTGTTTATGCAGTTTGAGAAAATTGTAAGGAAGACAAAAATTAAGATTTTATTAAATTAAAAAAATAATTTTAAAGCAAAAGAATTGTGAAGTAAAAAGATATACCTATTATTTTGTTAGTAAAGTGTATGAAAATTGTAAAGAAGAAAATAAAAGAAATGTTTTCACTATTGGATTAGGGGTAGGTGCGTATGCTTAAGAGAACTTATCATTTTTGTGTTTTTTTTTTAGTTTGAAGTTATTTTTTTTTTCAAAAAACTTGTAATTAATTTAAAAACTAAAATTAAGTGCAAATTTCTATCTCTCAGAAAAGTATAACTTTTAATTTTAAGTCTTATCGTTCTTTTACAATTGTATTAAAAATTACTTTTAATGAAAAAAAAAAACAATTTTTCATTAAAAGTAATTTTAATAAAATTGTACCTCCGGCCTAAAAGGTGGGTTATAGACCCACCTCTCATAGCAAAAAATACTTGTATTTAGTCCCTCTACCAGAATCTTTTATTATTTTGCAGCGCCAAAGTTATTGTACCTACTCCACCCGAAATGTGTAGAGGGAAGACCACTTAAATACCAAACAAATTATAAAATAGTGGGTTTGCTCGAACACTAGAATACATAATATCATCTCGTTTTCAGTGTTCAATAAAGAATTAATAGGAGTAATATTAAATATTAAAAGCAAATTTAGTACATTTATTTTCTATTTTGACATTGTATATGAACTTCTAGATTTTATATACAAAGAGCATGAGTCTTTCATCGATTTTATAAAAAGAAGTACTAAAATGAATATATCATTCGATTAAGGTTTACAATGAAAAAATTGTTTCCATAATGAATACGGAAACAATTATTGCAAAATACAAAATTAATTAATATTGTAAGCGTGGGAGTAATTCAATAATTTTCTAAGATAAGATTGCATTACTTCAAGAACAATAGCTCAATTAATGAGATTCAATATTTATGCGTTATTAATCAGTTCCTATTTTTTTAAATAGCGGATCTTACATTTTCCAAACACGCTAATGCCTTTGCATATTTATCTAGAAAAAATATTACAGGCATTTATGGAATCCATTTTAAAGCATGTTTGAAAAGTCAAAATCACTTTTTCTTAGGCTAAAATATGTTTTAAGTGTAAGAAGTAGTAGTATAAGATGTTTCCATACCAGAAAAACATTTTATTAAACATTTCAGAGACAAAAAAATATTTCTGAAATGCTTTTCAAATATTTTTCAAAAGTTTATATGGGTCTGGTGCGAAACATTTCCGAAATGTAGTTATATACTGTGAGCGTCAAAAGAAAGTGTACAGCTATGAACTGCATTTTTACAAACCTGTTAAAACAAGGGGGTTCGATCTTTTAGTAAAATACTTATATGTTATTATTTAAGGTAGTTTATTTTCAATGAATTGCCATATAAAACTTAACAGAAAATAATGAAGTAAAAAAAACAATAAAAAAATAAAAAAAATATTTCAGTTTTCAAGCGTCAAAAAAAGGTGTACAACTTGCAACACATACTGTGCAACTTTCCGCTTATCGGGAAAACAACCGTTAAATTTATTTTTTTTTCTTTTCAACTCATAACTAATTGATTAAAAGTGTTATTGAGTTCATTTCTATCGAAAGTTGCTTGTTGCTTAAATTATTTTTTTAAATTACTTCAAAATGGGTAAACAAAGTACAGTAGAAATACGAGAACTTATTATTAAATTAAGAAAGGAACGAAAATCTTACCGCGAAATAGCCAAAACAGTGGGCAGATGCCATAACACGGTGAAAAAAATTTTGGACAAATTTCAAAAGTTCAAGGATGTTAAAGATCGACCTCGTTCCGGAAGGCCAAAAAGGCTGTCCGTAAGTGATGAACGTGCTATTGTCAGGGAAGTGCGAAAAAATCCCACGTCTAGTGCAGTAAAGATTGCTGAAAATATTACCCAATCTTCTGGAGTCAACGTTAGCGCGAGCACTATTCGGCGGACCCTTCATAGTAGCGGGCTACACGGAAGAGTTCCTCGCAAAAAACCATACATTTCTGAAAAAAATCAGAAGCGAAGACTTCTTTTTGCCAAGAAGTATCAAAAAGAAAGTTCTTCATTCTGGGGAAATGTTCTCTTTAGTGACGAGAGCAAATTTGAGATTTTTGGTTCAAGAAAACCACCAAAAATATAGAGAACGAAAAAAACTGAATTTGAACAAAAATATTTAAATTCAACAATTAAGCACGGAGGCGGTTCGGTAATGGTCTGGGGATGTATGGCTTCATCTGGAGTTGGGAACCTCGTCTTTATTGACAGTACAATGAGAAAAGAAGATTATCTTAATATTTTAAGAGAAAATTTGCCAAGTAGTGTTGCAAAACTGGGTTTAAGTGATTCATGGGTCTTCCAACAAGACAACGATCCCAAGCACACATCGAAAATAGTCAAGGAATGGTTACTTTACCGTACACCTAAGCAACTGGATCACCCTCCGCAATCCCCAGATTTAAACCCCATCGAGCATTTGTGGGAGTATCTAGATAAGCAGATCCGAAAGAGGAACATTTCAAACAGAGAGTCACTAAAGTCAATTCTAGTTGAAGAGTGGCAAAAAATCCCAACCGAATTGACAAGGAAGCTGGTAGAATCAATGTCCAGACGCATTGATGCTGTTCTAAAGGCGAAAGGGAAGCAGACAAAGTACTAGTTTTAAGTTTTTTACTTTAATTGGATAATGTACACTTTTTTTTGACGCTTTAAAACTGAAATATTTTTTTTATTTTTTTATTGTCTTTTTTACTTCAATATTTTCTGTTAAAATTTATATGGCAATTCATTGAAAATAAACTACCTTAAATAATAACATATAAGTATTTTACTAAAAGATCGAACCCCCTTGTTTTAACAGGTTTGTAAAAATGCAGTTCATAGCTGTACACTTTCTTTTGACGCTCACAGTAAATGTTTCTGAACTGGAAAAAAAACCTTGAAACCAATACCCCGATAGTTATTTTGTTGTTCACCAAAATGTCCGTAGTCTTCGTTCAAATTTTGATTCGTTATTACTCTATGTTGAATCGTATTCTAATAAGCCTGAATTTATTTGAAATTTGAATTTTTGACTACGAAAAGGGTAATTTTAATATCCCAGCCTATTTTTTTTTTACTTGCGATTATAGGTACTATAATTAAAGTTATGCATTCATGCAAAAAAAAAATTGAGATAACAATCAAACATGACATTACGATGATAGAGAAACATATTTGAGTTATTGGCAAAATTCTGTCTGTCTGTACGGATGTATTTTGGACAACAGCCTAAACGGTTGGGCCAATCGTCTTCAAATTTTGAACTCAAGGTTATTTTGACATTCTACAGAGGAGTTTTTTCAATTTTTTTTTTTTTTAGCTCAAAAAATTACGGTACCTGTCATATAACCGTTATGTAAAAGCTTATTTTTCTCCAAGAATTTTTATGAAAAAATATGTGTGCTACTCAATAAGATGTAGGTAGCTTTAGTAATTTCGCATTAATTTTTTTTCGAAAACTTTTTCTTTGTGTTTTTAATAATTTTTTTAAAATTTTTTTTTTTGAAAAAATCACAATTTTGAAAACGAGTCGGTGAATTTTTTTAAATTTTGTTTTTAAGTGTATGTTAATTTTGTGCTTAAGTTTGTTTTCCTAAATAATTTTTTTTTTTTAATTTTTTGTTAAGAAAAATTGTTAAAAATAAACCGTTTTATTTAAAAACCGTTTATTCGATTTTGAAAAAAATCAAACTTTTTAACATTTCTTAAAGAAATAAAATGGCGTTTAAATTATTTCACTCAATACAATTTAACGTACTTTATTCGAACTTTAATTTTTTTTAATTTAATTTTACAATGTGACCGTACATATGAGCAAGTAAAACACGTCTGTCTTGAAAGGTACGGTTATTCAAAGTGATTCTGTTTGCACTCAGAAAACAGATAACAGATAATTTTGTACAGTTAACAAAATCGACATGACTAAACAATTACATAAAAACTGTGTCTTAAATCGTTCGATAGAACAGCAATAGAAATACATAGAACATACATAAATACAGATGATGATAGCTTACATATTTTACATAATGTATGTGCTTATTGAAATTCGGAATACAGGGTGGTCGGACTTATTTAAGTTTTAATTATAATTAATAATAATTGTAGCACATTTTAATATAAAATCTCTTACAATATCCGTCTGAGGATATTTGGTTTGTAGCCACATAATTAACATGTCCTTTTCACATCATTAGAGCCTTAGTTTAGCTTTTCCAACTGCTATCTTGAATGCTATGTCTAATACCTATCAAATCTAAACCTCCCTTGCGGTTATTGAGCCTAGTATACTACATACCTTCCTTACATGGGCCCTATTGACATCTTTTTTTAAGGTTAAGGGGTTGTCAAAGGGGCTCTCGATATCCAGAAAGGCACGTAAGAGCCTTTTTTTATTTTATATGTAATTGGCGCGAACTCATGGGGTCATTAATACCCTTGCCATGAATAAAAATAGCGCGAGACGTAAGTTGGAAGAATTAGAAAGACAGGAACGATTTTTTTTTGGAGCAGTAGAATGAGAATTATGTTATAAGGTTATTATTTTATTTAAAACTCAATTACGGTATCTATCTTGCACTAGGAGTTTGAAAAATTGCTACACACTCTGGGTTTTGAACTCAAGACCTTTGGGTTGTGGTAAAGAATTAACTTTTCAATCATCATCATCATCATCGGCGCAACAACCGGGATCCGGTCCAGGCCTCATTCAACAAATTCTTCCATACATCCCGATTGCTGGCCGACGCCATCCAATTGCGCACCCCAAGTCTTCGGGCGTCCTGGTCAACGCTATCCTTCCAACGTAAGCAAGGTCCTTCACGTTGTCTTCTACCATAAAAAGTACCGCAAAAGACTTTCCGAGTTGGTTCCTTCGCTCATGCGAGCTAGGTGTCCAGCCCACCGGAGTCTACCGAGCTTTATTTTTACAACAATTCATGATTGTATCTTCTCCGGAATCGTCCTTCCTCACACACGGGGCCAACAATTCTCCGTAAGACTTTTCTCTCAAACGCGGATAAGACATCAGAGTACCTTTTTGTAAGCACCCAAGTCTCGGATCCGTATGTGAGTACTGGTAAGACCATAGTCTTGTACAGCAGCAGTTTGGTTTTTATGTTAAGGTTTCTGGATTTAAAGAGGCTTGACAGACTATAGTAGGTTTTGTTGGATTTCAGCAGCCGCCCGCGTATTTCTTCCTCCATATTGTTATCGGCTGCTACTTTTGACCCAAGATAGTTAAAGGACTGCACTACTTTAAGTTCGTGCTCCGCTACCCTGATGGTTGTACCAACATATCTCGCAGACGTTGCCGCCATGTACTTAGTCTTCCCTTCATTTATGTGCAGCCCCAGGTATTTTGCCGCTTGCTCGACCTGGGTAAAGGAGTCTTGTACAGCTTGTTGGCTTCTGCCGATGATGTCGATGTCGTCTGCGTAAGCTAATATCTGGCTGGACTTGGTGACGATAGTTCCTCTTGTTGACGTGCCAGAGTCACGGATTCCTTTCTCCAACGCCAGGATGAAAAGGATGCAAGCAAGACCATCCCCTTATCGGAGTCCATTAAAGATGTTGATTGGCCGGCTACTTTTACTTGGCTTGTGATGTTGGTCATGGTCAGCCTACATAGTCGTGTCAATTTATTTGGGATGCCGAATTCTCTCATGGCCTTATAAAGTTCTACCCTGGCTATGCTATCGTAGGCGGCTTTAAAGTTTTAAAGTCTATAAAAAGATGGTATGTTGGGGTATTAAATTCCAGACTTTTTTCCATCACCTGCCTAAGAGTAAAGATCTGATCAATCGTTGATTTGCCTGGTATAAAACCACATTTATATTTGCCGATTATGGTATTAGCGTATGGGGCTATCCGTTCTTGCAGGATAGAGGAGAATATCTTATAGGATGTACTCAACCATGTTATACACCTATAGTTGCTGCATTTTGTGATATCTCCCTTCCTCCTATGTACGTGACATATGATGCCTTTTTCGCCAGTCTTCTGGCATCTCTTCGTGTTCCCATTCGTGTACTATGATTTCATGAATTGCTTGATGTAATGTTGGCCCTCCATGTTTGATCAGTTCGGCAGGTATACTATTGGCTCCTGAGGCCTTATTATTTTTGAGCCGATTAATCGCCTGTTTTATCTCCTCAATGCTTGGTGGCTGCAGCACGAGATCTTCTTCTTAAAATATTGGAGTCTCCATTTCTTCCGTGAGCTGACCGTTCAGCAGTTCATTAAAGTACACTTCCCATCGCTCCAGAATGCCTTCAGGATCGGTGATTAGATTACCCTCCCGTCTTTACAATATGTACAGCTTGGTGTGTATTGCGACATGTTTCCGACGGATTGGTAGAACTTCCGCGCCTGGTGCGGACCTCGCTCTCTATTGCTTTCCATTTCACAGACAATGTTTTTTTCCCAGGCTGCCTTTTTTCGTCTGTGAAGTCTTTTTTCTATTCTTCTGAGCTCTTTATTTTCATCTTCGCGTGCTTAGACTGTTATATTGCTCGGTATGCAGCATTCTTACGCTCAGACGCTAGTTTGCATTCATCATCAAACCAGTCGCTCCGATCACTGCGACTACTGCCTAAGATGGTATCAGCAGTACTAATGACTTTGTTCTTAAGGCGTGACCATTTTTCCTCTACGCCCGGCATTCTGTCCCCAGGACTTACTCTTCCCTCATCGAGCTCTCCGAGGGCGAACCTTAGTGCGCGACTGTATTGGTTGCTTTTGCATTCATCGCGTAGGGCAGCCGTGTTGATTCGAGACTGACCAGCGGATGCAATACTTCTTCGCGGAGCAATCCGCCCTCGGAACACCATACCAACGAGATAGTGGTCCGAGTCGATGTTGGCACCTCGATACGTTCGTATCGTCCTCAGGCTCGAGTAGTGGCGGCGATCTATCAACACGTGGTCAATTTGGTTACGAGTGACTCCATCAGCCGATACCCAAGTGACTTTGTGGATATCCTTACGCGGGAGGCTGGTACTCGCAACGACCAATTTTGTTGATGCTGCCATTTCTATGACTCGTAGTCCGTTGTAATTAGTGTTCTCATGCAAACTATGGGATCCTATGTACTGCCTGAATACTGGCTCCCTACCTAGTCACCAAGAATGATTTTAACGTCATACCTTGGGCAGGCATTGAGGGGCCTTCTCTACAAGTTCGTTGTAGGAATCTTTTTCTTCTTCTTCGGACTCCTCAGTAGGTGCGTGGACGTTTATGAGGCTGATGTTATTGAATTTGCCTCGCACGCGAAGGGTGCATAGCCTTTCATTTATTGCGTTAAAGTCGATGACGGTAGGCTTAATTTTTTGGCTGACTAGGAAGCCTACCCCGAGCACATGGTGTTTTGAGTGACCGCTAAAATATATGTCATATTCTTTTTTCTGCAAAACACCATTCCCTGGCCATCTCACTTCCTGAAGTGCTGTTATGTCAGCTTTATACATGGCCAGGACATCAGCTAGCTGTTGTGCAGCTCGAGCTCTATAGAGCGTTCTGACGTTCCATGAGAAAATTCTTAAATCGCTTAGCCGTTGTCGTTGCTTGGTTCGTCGTTGAGAAATCAGTATATTTCCGAGGCTTGTTGTCGGGTTCTGAGTAATATTATTTTTACGGGAGAGGTTACTAGCCCCTCGCCAACCGTTAGGAAGTGCTTGCAATTTTGCTAATTTGTGTACAAAAATATAAACAAATCATTGCCCGGGGACCACCACGTGGAGGTAAAGCAAGTCGCAGGTTGTGGTAAAGAATTAACTTTTCAATGTCTTAAATAAAAATGATGTTAAAATTAATTTGTTTGAATGACTGTGTATGTGTTGTACATTTACAAATAGTTGCGTCTAATCTTCCCAGTTTGGTCTAAGAGGAAGAGATATTCTCTCTATTTTTATTATTGCAAATCAAGATAAATGTCGTCAACTCTCGCAGATTGATGATTAATCATAAATATTATATACATTATTAATATATTTTATATTTATTATGTTAATGCAATTTTTTTTTTAACAAAAATATGATTGACAAACTGCTGGTATATCTTCGGGCCATTATTTCTCAGTTTTGACCCATTTCACATCGTTTATTTTAAATGACAATCACCCGAAAAAAATTATCAAAAGTTCAAAAGTTGTCGAACCCTGAATAAACTTACAAGTGTTTGTGTCGAATAGAGGGAAAGTGTTTTAATAACGAATCTTTTATCTACCTACGGAGGCATTTATCTTAGAAGCAACATAATTATGCTTTTAAAACCTTTTTTACAGCAAATGCTTTCGCAATAGGTATTACGAATTGGTTTTCACAGATGCAGAAAATTAAATAATATAAATAAACAACAGGATTCTTTTATCCAATGATCTTAAGTAATTAATTATTTAAACTAATTACTTTTCTTATAGGAAACGTTCCCTACGTTATGAAATCATGTTGTTAACAAACAAATATTTTTAACGTTAACCAAAACAATGTTAAATCATTTTGTTTCAAATCAAAATTAGTAAACAACAACTTCGGATCGGGTATCAAATCACTTTCTCATTAATTTAACCAGAAAAAGTCGTGAGTTCACGATTTTCATTTCCTTAATTGAATTTATAATCTGCCACGCCATAACAAAGTTGCCCCAAACCCAAAATGACGAAGCAGATAGATTCATCTATAATAACTTCCGATTTAACCGACACGGGCATTCCCAAATCAATCAGACAGATGTGAATACTTGTCATCGTTTTAAGATCAGTAATAACCGGGGTCCTTCACCCACTTTTTTTATTAAACTCCTAATTTTTTTAAGCACTTTTCGCTTCCCATCAACGGACCATTAACCTCATTTATTACTTGAAAGTGAAAATTATTCCAGACACACAAATTAAGTTTATATCCCCAGATCCTAATGTGGAAACAGATACCTCCTACTTAACGCACATTAACAATCTATATCAAATATTTAAAATATTGACCGAATCCCACGTTTTATGAATCACCTTGGAAAATGCGTGGGAACATTGGCGAATTTAGTGGTTAAATATATCTTGTATCTGAGAACCAAGAACAAATTCGGTAAATGATGACATTACATATTATGTTGACTCATGGTAGGTCGTTTCGGTTTATCGATTTAATCGGGCAGGAAACTAAAGCTACGTTAAATATGTAATGTAACAGCAAAAAGATTAGTCAGAAAAATAATCACTCCACCTAGATTTCTAGATACTTGCTTTAGCTACAAAACTAGATACTCTATGGTTGTTCAGCAATCATGCAATATTTATGTTTCTCTTTTAAATGTTTTTACCTGTTGAATTGTTCGATTCAATGGTCACCTTGTGTAAACTCACTGGCGTCAATAAGTGGTTAAGTACCAAACAATATAGTTTTTTAACTTCGTACAGTGGACACGATTTTCATTTTTGGTTGCAAAAATCATATTTTTGAAGGAGTTGATTTTGATTTTTTTTAAATAGAGGTGCTTTTTTATTAATTTATTTTTGACGTGATAACGTCTTATAAATCGTTGACAGGCTACACGTACGAAATAACATGACTCATGCTGATAAGACTCATGGTGATAAGACTCATAACCGCGATTCTGTAGTTCTTTCAACCAAAGTCGATCGCAAGCACTATGCGAACATGAAAAAGAACAGGCGCAAATTCCCAAAATAATTCCACTCAAATTCAGAAAGAACAGAAAGAGAAAAAGAAATACAAAATAGGCGGAGTTTTGTTAAATTAGGTAGTAAGAGTGTGAAAGCGTGAGTTAACGGGCTGTATGTTGGTGTTGCTGCCATCAATGTTTTCTTATGAAGTTATCACGTAAAATTATCGTCCGTAAACTGACTTTACAGACAACCAACTCTTTTTTTGATTATTATTTGCAATGTCAAACAGACGCGTCTCCTTAGCATTCTTAAAAATTACTGAGAAGTCGAGATTTAAAAAAAGCACAAGATAAAAAATAAAAAAAATATTATGAAATAGTGTTGAATTATATACAATTTTGTGTATTTTTATATTATTTAAAGATCATAACACTTGTTATGTTACAATACCTTAAAAAAGGACATTTTCGATTACAGATTTTTTTACTTGCGATAAGGGTACTATAAGGCAAGTTATGGATTCGTGCAAAAAAAATATCTAACAATCAAACATGATATTACGATGATAGAAAAGTCGAAGAAAGTGGATCCGGAAACTCCATCCGTCTGTCTGTTTGTCTGTTTTGCGCACCTCTACAGCCTAAACGGATTGGCCGATTTGCTTCAATGTTAGTATTTAGTATTTATTTGGTAGAATCTTGGGAGATGTTTTTCATTTTTGCTTTAGGTCGAAAAATAACGGTACCTGTACAAAAATAACACGTTGTGAACTTATAAATAGGTTTTATGAAAAAAGTATTTCGAAAATTGTAGGACGGATTTTGATAAAATCTTGTTTTTTATTTTTAGTTTTTTGAATTTTTTTTTTGAAAATTTAGGTATGCAATTTTTTAGAGTTTGTTAATATACATGTGATTATAAAATTTAAAATAACTTATTTTAATTAGTTTTAAAAATGTTGATTTTTCAAAAAACAAATTTCAAAAATTAATTTTAATTAGAAAAGCAGTTATTCAAAATGTTTAATATGCAGAATTGTTTTGGCTATATAGATCTTTTGAAATATAAAATTTGACAGAAATCCATAGCGCCGTTACCGAGAAATCCATTTTTTTTTTTTTTTTAATTTTATTCGACATACGAGAAAGTACGTGCGATCCAGTCGTGCATTTTTTTTTTTTAAAGTTAGAAATTAGATTGTTTAGATATGCAACTTCATCTCGAAAGACAGGTTGACGATATCTTTGCCAATTTCGTTTTTGTATGTTTCTTTGCTTAATAATTTCTAAAACATGCGAAGGAAGACTTGAAGAATAGTTTCTTTTAACAACTGTTGGTACACATTCATCAACAGAACTTATAATGTCGTTGGTAAAGTTCTGAACAATTCTGTCAATACCATACTTTCTTGAAACTCGGTAGAAATATTTCGAAGTTTTGTTTTTATATTTGAACGGAATCGTGAGCAATTCGCATTTTTTTGGTAGTACGTCAATTTTTGTTGACCTGAGCCGAGAAGACGACAGAGTACATAATTATAAGAAGGACATCCACGAGAACGTGCAGGAAAATATGTAGGACTAAGCGGAAACTAAATTGTTACAGGCAAAGTGTAGACAGATTTGACAAAACATTTCCATAGTATAACCCCAGTCCCTGTGTTGGTAATTTAAATCACTTCCAATCAAAAAGTCTCCACTTATTGCGAAAAGCCTTCTTAAGTCATGATTCAAACATAGCCTCTTACAATTGGATGATAAACCGTTGAAAATATAAGTTAACATATATGTACTCGTTTTACATTTTCTTGAAATTCTTAAAAGATACCACAAAGTACCCGATCTAGCTTTGTCTATAGTCACGGGGTATTCAATTATATGGGAAAAGCATAACAAATTCGTAATGTTGACATGTTTGCAAGATACATATGTAAGTGTATATAAATAAGATCCAAATGGAAGCTAAGAAAAAAAAAACTATAAAAAATGTTTGCCAACTTTATTTCGATAGCCACCACTGTTGGCAATTAAAACGTCTTAATTTATCTGACAACTATTCTTATCAGATGCAACAAAGGTCATGTCCAACATCTGCGATTCACTTAAAAAAGGTTTGTTTGTAAAAAACTTTATTGTATTTGTAAACAAGTAGAATCTGTAACAAGTTAAGTAAAAACCAATCGGATGAAATAATATCCTATAACACAAATACTTGAATGTTATGCAGAGAAATAAAGTTCAAGGCTGTTTCTAGAATTGTATTACTACTCCAAGGTTCGCAATCGCAAAGAGGTGTGCATGAAACAACGCTTCTTACCTCCACCATTGGCCAGCGTCGAGACATCCCCATGCCCGTATCCAAACGGCCACCATATAAGGCTTCAAACAGTCTAAGCGACTCGATTAATCTCTGCGAAGTCTCTGACTAATATGCAGACTCAACAATTAATTTCCTTATTCGATCGGTCATTCAAGCCAGGCCGGTGAGGTGCTCCTAAACTGGGCTTATTTTAGTCTCTTGCAGCTAAGTAAATACCTACCAGATCTATTTACAACATTTTCAAACAAAAAAAGTCGCTTAGACACTCAGTGCATTTGGTCAAGTTAGTTGCCATGGTGGAATAAATTGGTTTATACTTACTTAGATGCTAAGATGGGAAGACCTTTGGCATTTGTTTTGTTTGTTTATATCTTTTCCAGTGGTTCTTAGGTAATGGCTTAGCTATTCGACATTACGTGCATACATATGTTGGATACATTTTTAAAGAACTTAACAGTATTTATTTATTTTATCTAAGCTTAAAGATTATGATTATGACTCATGAACTGGCTTCATAATATTTTGGGTGTGGAATGTGGATTGATTCATCAAAATTAGAGAAGAATTTCGCGTAGGGGTTTAGTTTAATAGAATAGATTTCTCAGGGGTATGGTGGCACCCACACCGCTTTTTACTGGAACAAAAGAACTGTAGAAGAACAAGAATTGACACTGTTTTATTAATGTTTTTCAACTTTATTTTTTATGATTAGAAAAACGGCATACCTAACTTATAATTCATATATTTTTTTAATAAATATATCACATAAAATAAGATTTGACGGATTTAATTATTCAGATCTGCATGCTGTTTCTGAGAAACCCAGTATTTCAAATTAAGAAGCATTTTGGGTCAAATTAAATCAAAACAATCTTACGAGAATGCTGAAAAAACAACGGTTCGCTAGCAGTACTTCTAACAGCGGTTAGTTTCATTTTCAATGTTGTGGTCCAATCTTGAATATTGGCCTGAGGCCAAACGAGTTTTTTAGCCTAGACTAAGGTCTTGACTACGCTTAAACAAAAAAATCCAGTCGTCCAAATTCTCCATCACAACTTCGAGCTTTGTGCCGTCTTGCAATTATAACCGAACCAAATAGTGATGCATTGATGTTTGGTCCAACACTTATTTTTTTTTTTTTTTTTTTTTTTTATAATTAACGCGCGCACAAGGGATTATAGGTTTCCCTTTTAATGTAGAACACACTGCGCGGGCATTACGAAGATAGGGAGGGGAGAGATAGGAGGTGCCGATTAACATTGGTTTTGAATGTTTGCAGATCAAAATGGCTAGGGAAAATCCCGCCGGGTAAACTATTCCAGATTCGTGTCGTTCGGCTAAAAAAAGAATCCCTATATTTCACGGTACGTCCGAAATTAGGCTCAAGGGTGAACTGATGAGCATTCCTTGCGAGACGAGTATTACGGGAGAAACTTTTAAGGGGAGGAATGCAACTGGCTACTTCGAGTGAACATTTTTTGTAAAAGAAACGATAAAATAAGGAAAGACATGAAACATTGCGTCGGTGTACGAGTGGGGCAATTGTTTCAGCGGCAGTTCTTTTTCCTATCAATCTTAACGCTCGATTTTGTATTCTATCAAGCAGGTGAAGCGATGTTTGCGAAGCACCTGCCCAGAGGTGGGAGTTATACTCGAGTTTAGGGCGTATAAACGCTTTATAAATTGTAGCCAGATCAGATGGGGAAAAATACTTCTTACACTTATGTTGTTTGTGCTCGCTGGAAATGTTGCTTGTTGACGTAACCCCTGAGACACAAATGAATTTGTACTATATTTTTGGTCTGAAATGGGGACCTTTGCCTAGTTACCAAACTCACAACGTTTTCTTTGAACTTTCAGCTTTAGTTTTTTTGTCAGCACAATCTTATAACGATATGTAGACTAAAGGTGTCGTCACATTTTGAAAGGAAAGTACTTTCAGAAAGCAATAAGTTTTCTGAAAGAAAAGCTTTCATAGTGTGACGATCTGAAAAATACTTTCTTGAAAACGTTTTCTCAAAGCAATTTGCTTTCCGAAAAACGCTTTCACAAAAAATAATTTCAGTGTGTGACTGGCGGTGCGAAATAAGGCCCCAGACAAAACGGCCCCAAAAACAAAAATGAAATAAGGCCCCAAAAATGGGGCACTTTTTCATAATGAAATAAAACCATATTTTTCTTTATGAAAGTACGCCCCAAAAAATGAAAAAAGACTCATAAAACCAAATGAAAGAAGACCCCAATTTTTTTGAAAAAAAAACATAACACACTTAGGCTAAACTAGTTTTGCATATCTTGAGATTTTATCTCCCAATCAATATGGAGTAGGTATCGGGGGGTTGCAGGGGGGCAGCATGCTTGGACTCACTATAGGATTTGGAATATGTGCGAGATTAGGTTTATGTAAAAGTTCTTTAAATCAAAAAGAAACGTTGCACATACCCAACCTTGCACCTTCTCCAAATCCTATAGTGAGCTCAAGCAGGGGGGTTGCAGGGGGGCAGCATGCCCCCCCATACCTTCTTCGTACTAACATTTATCAAAGTGGGACATATCTTTAAATTTGTTGTTTGTGCTTATACTGGCCTAAGTTGCTTTTATTGCCAATTTTTTTATTCGAAATAATATTTGTGTGGGGTCTTATTTCATTCTTTGATATTAGGGGCTTTTTTCATAATGAAATATAACCCCAATTCTATAAATGAAATTAGTCCCCAAAAAGTGAAATTACACCCCAAATAAAGATTTTTTGTTGTTGTTGTATTCTTAATATACTGTTGGGGTCTTATTTGATTTTTGGTTTTGGGGCCGTTTTGTCTGTGGCTTTATTTCGCAACGCCGTGTGACTAGTTCATAAAAGCGTTTTAAAAAAGCAAATCGCTTTCAGAAAACGTTTTCAAGAAAGTATTTTTTAGGACGTGCTCAACAATATTCGCCATGAAAATATTTTCAAACGCTTTAAAGTGCGCTTTCACCTCAACCTCAAATGGACCAGGAGCAACTAAAGAAAGAATCTCTGAAGTAAACAGTTACAGAAGTTGGGCTCAATGGAAAACTAATGAGCATTCCAAGCACTCGCATTACGGTGCAATTCTTTTAGGCGAGGAATGCAACTGGTTATTTCACTTGAGCACTGTTTGTAAGAATAGCGATAAAATAATGAAAGACACGTTACATTACGGCGCGACGGTGCTCGAATAATATGAATCCGTAATTTTTCTATCAACTATTAATTTTTTGACTTCATAATGCGTTTTTTTGCAGCAAAAGCCTCGTCCACAACAATGCAAAAAAAACACGGGTATTTTGCGGACCGGCAACGGTCTATCTGGCCACAAATTCAATGAGTTTATTTCCCGCTTACACACAAAACACTTCCAGAAAGCGCTTTTAGAAAACATTTTCGCTATTAAAGTGTGACGACCCGAAAAGTACTTTCAGAAATTTTTCTTTCTGGAAAGTCAAAAGTCGTTTTCAGAAAGTATTTTTCCTTCATATTGTGACTGCTCTCTGAAAGTACTTTCAAGAAAATTTTAAATAAAAAAAATTCGAAAAGCTTTCTGAAAGTACTTTCTCTTTATTGTGTTATGACACCAAATCAAATTGCAAAAATGGCCGGGTTGACTCTTCTGCGATGCCCAGTTCAGCGGACCATACAGAGAAACCGACTCTAATGCAAACATTGTGAAAAGCCTTTTAAGGGTCTAATTGGGGCAATGAGGGTTTTTTTGACAGGATGATGTTTTGGTGGGCGGACACCTAATTCGCATCTTTGTATATATCTTTGTATTATCATGAAGCACAATTTCTTAGTTGCGAATCAAGTCGCAATGACAATTACGGTACCTGCCATACAATTTTTAACAAAAAGTTAGATTTTCTCGAAAATATAAAAAAACTTTCAGAATGCTATTTTCTTACAACAATAAATCTTTCAGTTAGAATGAATTTTTCAAAATTTGTTCTATAACGATACCTCTCATAGAGCCGGGTTTTTCAAATGCGGTTTTATCGTAAACCATTATCCCGATTTCAATAAAATTTTGCACACAGGAAGCCATTTATAATTCAATTAACTTTGCATTTCAAAATTTTCAAAAACTTTTTTTTTCGATTTTTTTAAATTTTCTTAAAAAAAATGGGTTTTGAAATATTTTGAAAACGGGTTGATTGAATTTTTTTTAAATAATTTTCTCGGATGGAAACTACAGATTTTCTTATATTTACATACTAAAAAAAAAAAATATTTTTTCGAAAAGTTTTTAAAAAAAAAACACTTTTTAAAAAAACTGGTCGAACGATTTTCAATATTTTTTTTTCCTTGATAGACATTTAGTTTTCAAATTTTATTGCATACTTAGTTTTTCTGAAAAAAACTCTTAAACTAATTAAAAAAAATAAAAAAAAATTTGAACAAAATTAATTGCACCCAGTCGTGCATTTTATTTTAATTTTATTCGACGATGCGGTCACATGTGGCCTTAGGGTTCTACCTGTGAGGTTCCCTGGATGGACTTCAGAAAACGTCAGCAGGCCTTCCGATTTAGAATAGTTTCAAACCTGAGGCCAAATAAATACAGGTGTCGTTGCTTTTTTGAGTCAGGAGTTTTTGCGCATGTGAAAAAGTTAGTTTTTAGATGCATACAGGGTTCCGGGATACAAATACCACTTTTCAATTGAGCATCTCTCACACCCACTTACTCAATTTCATACAAATCCTTTAAGTCTTTGAGGCGACTTGTGACCATTTTACGTATTTTTGTGACTTGCTGTAACTTTTTCTGAGTTCCCTTGTAGATTTTCACTAGAGCTTAATAACTCACTTAACCTAATAAGTACTTTTGATTTGATATTGTTTGTCCTATTTGAAAAGAAATTTTTCATTCCTAAAAGAATGATGGTAAGCATTAAGGCCTATTAGATCGTGAAGAAATTATTTACGCCATCTCAGTTGGCTTTCTCGTGTTGCCAAACGATTCTCCAAGAAATGTTCACTTTTACTGGATAATATTGGGAAACAAAAATTTCACAGGCGATACCGAATACCATTTTTTTCAGGGTTGGAACTCGGAAGTAAAAAAATTAAGTCATTGAGAAAGTTGGGGGATCGACCCATAATGTGTTGAATTATTAAATAAAATGAGTAAAGTGGGATGGCTCAGAAAAAAGTTAAAATTCTTTTCTTAAGTTAGATAATAATTAATTTGTTACAAAATCTAAGGGTGTTACTTCATCAGAATTGTTTTAGGGAAGGAGAAATAAAGGTTTCAATGAACGAATGGAAAAACTCCATTATGCATACAAATTTTATCTCAACTTAACGGTATCATTTCTTTTCCGAAAATCATAAACTGTATTTTAAAAATTAATCTTAAGCTTTAAACTGTGTCAATTTTGAGCTGTTTTTAGCAAAAAATAGTTAAGAAGCATTTGTGCCATATAAAACAGCTATGACCAATCTATGTGGTCGATCAAACTGCATATTGGAGTTTTTGGCTAAATAGTATAATTAATCAAGCAATCGATTCATTTTAAGCTATTAATTAGCTGCTTTGTCGACTTTTACTTTCATATCCAAGGCATCATAAATTATCTTTGGACAGAAACAAATTAAATGAATTAATATTACGTCGAACAAGCTGAAACTATAGCATCACATTTTTAAAATGGCTTATATCACTATTTGACCAATTGTATATATTAAGCTTAAGACATCTTTACATTTGTGATTAAATACATTTATATCATTAATTAAACAGTCTTTTCATGTGGACTATCTCCAGACTTATGACCTTAAGGTCCGTTCAGATTGATTAGGTCATTCGTTTTTATATTCGGTTAGGATACTTTAAGGCCGTTGTTTAAGTTTTTAATCTCTTATTTTCGTTCGAAGAATTTACCTTTGAGCTCCGTCCTGGGCAGCCATTCATAAGTTTAGATGATTGTCATATAATAACATGAGTTATTGTAATAGTCACAATATAGTTTTAATTAGTCTTAACATTTTTGTAAAGTAAGTTTTAAATATACTCCTGTGTACTCTTAACAGGTTTTGAAATATTTTATGTTACCATTACCTCAAAGTTGTCGTTAAATATCAACAACCACCAGCACTTCAAAAAAAAAAAAAAAAATAACAAGAAGTAAAAAAAGTTGGTTGTCTGTAAAGTTGGTTTACGGACGATAATTTTACGTGATAACGTCATAAGAAAACATTGATGGCAGCAACTCCAACATACAGCCCTTTATCTCACACCCACAAACCCTCTCGTTAAATCCACATACACACACATCCCATTATCTACATCTACTTTCTACTTTAACAAAACTCCGCCTATTTTGTATTTCTTTTTCTCTTCTTGTTCTTTTTGAATTTGAGTGGAATTGTCTTGGGAATTTGCGCCTGTTATTTTGCATGTTCGGATAGTGCTTGCGATCGATTTTGGTTGAAAGAACCACAATATCACGCTTAGCATCAGCATGAGTCTTATCAGCATAAGTCATGTTATTTTAATAAGACGTTATCACGTCAAAAATTTATTCATATTGATAATCATCAACAAATCCATAACTTAACCGCTCAATTAGCACTTAATCTATATATACCTCAACAATCTATCCATCACAGAAATTCTATCCAGAGAATTCGCCAGCTTAGTTAAATAAAATCATGAAATAACAGTATCTTTTGACAGGATTTTTTAAAGAAACAAATTATTGCAACAGTCTTTATTACTCCTCCCAAGAACAATCTTCAGATATTCACAAGTCAAACCAACGACACCGACGCCACTGCCGACACCGAGTCAAAGGTTTTGAAAGAAATTGTTACAGAACTCAAATTGAATTCTCTTCTACGTACTAACAACGACAATCTATTACAATAATCGTCGTAGGCCACCCCTTGGCGTCACAAGAATTATAACTTATGTTAAAAAAGATTGCAACGAGACGCGAAGTTGCTGCACGCGATCAATGAGGTCTTACCTTGGTCTATGGGTGTTTAGTATCTATCTGCGCCAAAGCGAGCGTTTCAAAGAATTCGGAGCCTCACACTCTGGTGACTTGAATTCAAATGTTAATTAATTCAAAGTCACTCGGAGTTGCACATTGCATGCCACTGTATATTTTATTCGCATGTGATACCGATGCTGCCTCTGGGAAAATGCATTCTTTGAAACTTCGTATTGGTGTGACATCTTTAATATTAATGCAGTGACAAATCTGTCACTCGTGGCTATTGAGTTGCACCAACTAAACTAATTATTTATGTAATTAACTTGGCATATGTATCACGCAATCACAGAACTAATAAATGCGAAATAAAATGTGAAAGAAGTTCTTATTTTACATGCAGTTTTTTTTTTTCAAAATATCAGACGGAAAGTAATTGCGAAGAAAACCATATTTACCTACCATTGTTTTATTCAAATTATAGCATTGCCTTTGTTTAGACTTAATGTAACTTAGTTACTAAATACGTCAATATGAAACCTTAAATATTTTTATTTAAATATTTCGTTTAAATTTATTTTACTTGCTCTTATGTGACTATAGTCACGCTAGGAGGCAGGATCTTTGACAGAAACAAGTAATATTAACGAAGAAAAATCACACGATATGAACCCGTAAAAAGTATAAAAATCGCAACACTTAACAGTTTTTTAGCCATCAGACGTCATAAATAATAATGAATTTATAATAAAAGTATTTCCAAAGTGAAAGGACGGATTTTGATAAAACCCTGTTTTTATTTTTTGTTCTTTAAAAAAAATGTTTTTTTTGATGTTTTGGTATGCTGTTCCTTAAAGTTTATTTATATACAGTAAATCATAAAATTGAAAATAATTTTTTGTGATTAGTTTTTAAAATATGAAATTTCGTAAAAAAGTTTTAAAAATTAATTATAAATAGAAAAAATAAATATTCAAAATTCCGATATGCAGGACTAATTTGGCTGCTTAGGTCTTTTCAAATATAAAATTTGACAGAAATCCAATGAGGCATTACCTAGAAAGTCGAAAAGAAAAAAAAAACAGTTTTATGAAAGGTACCGTTAATAGAATTTTCCTGGAAATTCGGATTTAATAGAATGAGAGCCAATACTTACAAAAATAAAGTGCACGATTGGATCGCACGTACTTGCTCATATGAGCGGTCACATCTTCGAATAAAATTTAAAAAAATATGTAACATTAACGTAGAAAAATAACACTATCTGAACTTAAAAAAGTGCCAAAACCACTACGCTTAACGGTTTTTAGTAAAAAATGGAGTACGCCATCACACGTCTTATATAATTGTGAGCTTACGAAAAAAAATATTTCGAAAATTGTAGGACGGATTTTAATAAAATCCTGTTTTTTATTTTTAGTTGTTTGATTTTTTTTTAAATTTTGGTATGCAGTTTTTTAGAGTTTATTAATATACATGTGATTATAAAATTAAAAATATTTTTTTTGATTAGTTTTAAAAATATTGATTTATCAAAAAAAAAAATTAGTTAATTTTTATAAAAAAAAAGTTATTCAAAATTTTGATATGCAGAATAGATTTGGCTACCTAGATCTTCTCAAATATAAAATTTGACAGAAATCCAAAGAGCCGTTACCGAGATAGCCAAAAATTAAAAAAAAACCGTTATATGAAAGCTGCCGTCAATAGACTTTTCCCGTAAAATTAGTTCTAAGCCAACAATAGCCAATATTAACAAAAAAAATTCTAAAAAAATTCATCAAAATCGTTGGAGCCGTTTTCGAGAAAAATAAGATTTCCCTAAACGGTCGTATGGCAGGTACCGTTATTTTTAGGCCTAAAAACAAAATTTAATTTCCCCTCTTGGGGAATGCCAAAAGAATCACACACGCCAAATTTGTAGACAATCGCTTAAGCCTGTTAGGCTGCAGCTCGTTATACATACTGACAGAGAGACAGAAATTTTGTACCACTAACTTTTTAGACTTCTCTATGATCGTAATATCATGTTTGATTGTTATCTCAATTTTTTATATTCACGAATCCTAAACTTGCCTTATAGTCGCTGTAATTGCAAGTAAAAATGTGAATGTGTATTAATGTTCATTTTCAAAATGGTAGGCATGCCTTTTAATAAACAATTTAAAAAACAAATTTTAATAACTTTTAAACATTCAACGAACAAAATTCGAGAATGCAAACTAAACACAATCATTGGCCTACATTTCCAAAAAAAAGTGCACGACTTGGTTGCACGACTTGCATACCGCTTTTCCCGTAAATTTGTTCTGATTAAATGATAGCTAGTACCAACAATTTAGTTCTAAGAAAATTATTAGAAACATACAAAAGAACATTTTTCAATTTTTTTTATAATTAACGCGCGCACAAGGGACTATTATTTGTTTCCCTTTTAATGTAGACACACTGAGCGGTCATTAGGAAGATAGGGAGGGGGAGATAGGAGATGTCGATTAACACTGGTTTTGAATGTTAGCAGATCAAAATGGCAAGGGAAAATCTCGCCGGGTAAACTATTCCAAATTCGTGTTGTTCGGCTAAAAAAAGAATCCCTATATTTCACGGTGCGTCCGAAATTGGGCTCAAGGGTGAACTGATGAGCATTCCTTGCGAGACGAGTATTATGGGAGAAACTTTTAAGGGGGGGAATGCAGCTGGCTACTTCGAGTGAACATTTTTTATAAAAGAAACGATAAAATAAGGAAAGACAAGAAACATTGCTTCGTTGTTCTAGAGGGGCAATTATTTCAGCGGCAGTTCTATTTCCTATCAATCTTAACGCTCGATTTTGTATTCTATCAAGCAGGTGAAGCGATGTTTGTGAAGGACCTGCCCAGAGGTGGGAGTTATACTCGAGTTTAGGGCGTATAAACGCTTTATAAATTGTAGCCAGATCAGATGGGGAAAAATACTTCTTACAACGATACAGAAAACCTAAGCACTTTGCAGCATTCTTAGCGATTTTAAATAAATGGTCGTTCCAACGGAGGTCGTCGTTGACACACATACCGAGTACGGAGAGCTTTTCGCTTTTTTTCGATGTAAGTGCCATTCATGAACAATGGCATTGGGGGTATGTTTAGCTTTAACGACAGAAGACAGCATTGAGTTTTCGAAGCATTAAACTCCACACGATTCTTATTAACCCATTTGACAATGCTGTATAAATCGGAGTTTAATGAGCTTGACATACGGCACCGTTGCAATTGTACGTCCGAAGGCGAAGGACGTGAATTATCGAACGAATATGCAAAGCAGAGGGTAGAGTCGTCATTTTTGTTTGAATTTTCTCGTGATGCTTATATTTGTCCCCCGTGGCTTATTGGTTAGTGTGTCGTACTGCTAAGCGAAGCCTGGCTTCGAGTCCCGCTCATAGCCATTTTGTTTTCCTGGGTACTGCTTCGCAAGAGGAACTGACAAAATCTCCAAGAGTAAAAATTTGTCTCGAAAAAGTACATCTCATGTAGCCGTCCAGACTCGGTGGTAAATTGTAGGTCCCTTCCATTCTTGCAAGTTAACAACCCACACACACAGGAATGGTTGAGAGTATAAGTCACTAGGCCTTGGTTCCTGAAGGAGCTGTCCCGCCAATAATTTTTGTATTTATTTTTTACCTACATTTGTTTGAATATCAATGGTGGTTCTAGTCAGATAACCAGTTCCCAAGAAAGTTTATGGCAAAAAAGGTCAGTATTTAACCGCCAACGTTAGATCGATCAAATTATCTTCTATTTTAAAAAGATAGCTTTTGAATATATACCCGTATTCTTAATTTAAGAGAATTTTTCAAATTCATTTAATGATAAATTAAAAAGTCAAAATCTAGAAAACACCCTAAAAAACACGCTAAAACAATTGAACCCGCAAGAAAATTGCCGGTGCTGTTTAAGGCCCTGCCTCGTGGTTATGACAGACAGATAGACAAATAGACCGACGGAATTGCGGGACCAGTTTTTTTAGCATTCTGTTAATTTCATGCCCTAAAAAGTACCTAAACTATGTTGCAAGTAAAAACATTTGTGGCGTGCATTCTTCTCCAAAGTATGTTCGTATCAAAACGTCTTTTATTTTTGTAACAGTAATTATTCTCATTTTTCCTATGTCTGTCGAATAAATCTTCCCTTAAAAGTGCACTTCATATTTGAAATTGTCTGTTGAGACGTCAGTTATTTTAAAATAAAACTCGTTTTAGATATTTGGCATCGCCCATTGTGCTATTGAAAATTCTCGCTAGATTTTTTTGGCAATAAATATCTTAAATAAAATTCTGTAGGCTTCCATAAGCCGACATTTAAGGTACGATTAACGATACTGACATTGCTTTTTTTTGCGAGATATGGATCATGGCATTCCACTTCCAAAAATGGACACCAAAATACTCACTTCGACAGCATTAAAATAAAAATTATCCGATCAAACAACCCGCTCAAGTCCTCAAAATAAGTATGAAGATCACTCCAAGTTACTTAAGTATATAAGAATAACCTGTTTGGGAATTTTAAGCTTTCTTATTTTAGGCTTAAATTCGTTTCACCCACAGTTGATTTAAAAACAAATTAGACCGAATAACTAATAAATAATTTTAATCTTAATTTTTTTTTCCTTCACAGGCCCACCAAATGAGTGACCGCCAACAATATTGGTTGATTTTGCCGATCCTTATCTGGATCTGTAGCATTGGATATGGCATTAGCCAGGTGAGTCTATGCTTAAGCTCTAGCAGCAGAGAGGACGTTTTTGCGATAAAATAAACATAACTTCTTAGAAACCTTCTAGCAACAGATATTTAATAGCTATACGTTGGAACACATCGGAATGTCTATTTAATTTATTAAATTTATTGAATGCTGTTTTTTTTTTTTTTTTACAAATGTGTACGTACATATGCATGTAGTTGAAAGATCATATTCGTATATCGTATCTTTTAAATGCATCTTGAAATATTTGTGTTTAGTAACTATGAGAGTAGTTAGTGACGATGTATTTTGTTTGTCCTGCGATAACATCGATAAGATTGTCAGTTCATTGGGTTATTTATTTTAATTCGTTTTGTGACTTATTCATAAAGAATTTATGGAAGGCTTAGTTAAGTTGAATATTTAAATTTAATAATAATTATCGGAGTCATAGAAATAAATGCGTTTGTCAATAGTTACTTCCTCATTTAGTAATGGGTAGTGGTAGGTGAAGAAGTGATTTATTGCTCTTAAATACTGACGTAAAATAATTAGTTGCTTGCCAAATAAATTTGTAGAAGCTAACACCTACGACATCGACGAGACGTCGCGAAGATTGACATTTAATTAAAATGCCAACAATAATTTACTATGACAGTTATTAGAGTTTTTTTTTAAATGGCCCACAATTTTAACAAATTGTAATTGTATCCTTCACTGATAAAATTAATATATCGCTTATGTTAAAATTCGATGAGCAGCAATAACCATTATATTAATTTTTTAAGTAGCTCTGAGCATCTTCTTCTTTTTTCAATCTTATTATGATTGATGAAAAAACGGCCGGAAAATAATAAGAACAGCACAATATGAGTTTTAAAAGCAGAATAATAGAAAATTCTGAACATTTTATTTTCATAGTAACAGGAATTTTTGAAGTGTTGCTGATTTAAATTAACAGAGTTGAGCTGAGTGGATATTGTTCATTCAAACTTATAAAAAACAACACTTTCCCTGAATAACAAACAAATTTTTTTAGTCAAATAAACTTAATCGTTTTACATCTATGTTATGTTTTGTAGATGGTAAAGCTTTTGTAAAAATGTTGGCTAGCATTTCATCTGTCGGAGTGTATATTACATTGACAATACCATCTTGAATTTTTTCACGAATGAATTTGGTTTTTGTTTCCACATGTTTTGTCCTTTTAGAATATGCGTTGTTTGTTGCCAGTTGAATCGCACTTTTGTTATCACAAAAAAGATTCATTTCCTTTAAACAATCCGGGAATAACTCTTTTTCCAGTCGTTTTAACCACATCGATTCTTGAATCGCAGCAACCATCGCCATAAATTCTGATTCGGTTATAGAGAGAGCAACAGTTGCCTGTCGCTTTGAAGACCAAGAAACTGGAGCACCTTGCATTGTAAATACATATCCTGTAGTTGATTTTCTTTGGTCGGCGTCACTTGCCCAGTCAGCATCACAAAATTGTAGATTGTAGACTAGTTTCTTGTTGATCGTTCCTTTCAAATATCGAAAAATACGCTTTACGGCTGTCCAATGTCCTTTCCCTGGATTAGTGCTGTACCTGCTCAATAAATTAACAGCATAACTTATGTCTGGCCTCGTAGTTTGAGCGGCGAAAAGTAAAGATCCAACAGCTTCCATGTATGGCACTTTCGACATGACTTCCTTCTCGTCTTCTGATGTTGGAGACATTTTCAAGGATATTTTCTGATTCAAGTCCAGTGGTGTTGATACTGGATTACAGTCTGACATCCCAAAGCGACTTCTGAAATATATTGCGCTTGGTCAATAGCAATTGTTTCAGCTGACCTATCCCGAGTTATACGAATCCCCAAAATTGACGAGGCTTTCCCTAAATCTTTCATCTTGAAGTTATTCGTTAAACTATCTATTAAAAAGTTTTCTTGAACTTCGTCGTTGGAGAAAATTAAAACATCGTCCACGTAAACGGCGACGAAGGTCATTTTCTTGTTGTTGGTTTTATAATAAATGCATTGATCAGCATCTGACCGCTTCAGACCAGCCTTCAATAAAACATCGTTCAACTTCTCGTTCCATACTCGACTTGACTGTTTTAACCCATATAACGACTTGTTCAATTTACATACCTACTTAGATCCATTGGTGAAATTTGGTGGTTGAACCATAAATATATCTTCGCTTAATTCTCCATTCAGAAACGCGGTGATAGCATTCATTTGACGAATTTTCAGATCAAACTTACAGGCAAGCGCAATCAAAAAACGAATTGAAGAATATCTGGCTACAGGCAAAAAAGTTTCGTCATAATCGATGCCTTCTTTTTGCGAACATCCTTTGACCACCAAACGAGCCTTGTACTTTAAAATTTCACCATTAACATCTCGCTTCGTCTTAAAAATCCACTTGCAATGTATAGGCTTTTTTCCTTTCGGTAGTTCGACCAAGTTGCAAGTTTTATTTGTCATGAGAGCTTCAAATTCAGCTTCCATTGCTTTCAGCCACATTGATGCGTCAGGGCACGACATTGCTTCTTCCACTGTTTCCGGATCGCAATTTTCAAATTTGACATTATAACTTGCCTCATATTTTGGATTCGGCTTCCGGATTTGTTCGGACCTACGAAGAGAAGCAGTGCTTTCTTTGCTCGATTCTGTTTGAATTTTAACGCCATCACTTGGGCCTGCTGGAGTATCCATGGTTCCATCGCTGTCATCGGTCTCAATTAAACTGTTTATTTCAAATTCCGCTGGTTCAATTTCAGATTCATTAGCATTTAATTCTTCAGTCCGAATGATCAATTCTTCATTAAATTCTCCACCTGAATTGGCATTTGGTTCAAGTAATTCTTCAAAGCACGAAACAAAAGGGGTGGACCAGTTATGATTATTTTCAATTACCTTCTCATTTCGGGAGTTTTCAAAGAAGATAACGTCACGACTCACAATTATTATTTTTGTTTTTATATTGTAAGGACGATATGCCTTTGATTCAGAGCTGTATCCAAACAATATACATTCGGTTGATTTTGAATCTAGCTTCTTCCGTTTTTCGCATGGAATGTGCACCATCGCCTTGCATCCAAATACGCGAAGCATTTCCAAATCTGGTTTTACTTTAGACCATATCTCTTCTGGAGTTCGTGTCTTCTCACCTCTACACGGGATCCGGTTTAAAATATAAGCAGCCGTGGATGCAGCTTCAGCCCAAAACCGTTGATCAAGATTAGCATCAAATAACATGCAACGCACTCGTTCTACAATGTTTCTATTTATCCTTTCAGCAACTCCATTTTGTTGTCCATGCCACACCCAGATAAAAAAATTTGAAACTGAGTTGCAATATTCCGTGCCGTTATCACTGCGTAATATCTTGATTTTTTTACCACATTGATTTTCCACAAAGGCTTTGAAAACTAAGAACTTTTCGAAAACTTCAGACTTTTGTTTCAATGGATAGAGATATAACTTTCTGCTGAAGTCGTCAACAAATGTTACAAAGTATCTATACCCTGAACAAGATTTGATTGGCATTGGTCCGCACACGTCAGAATAGATTAAATCTTAAATACATTTCGCTCGTGTACCAGTCGACTTAAATGGTTCTCTTGATTGCTTTCCCTTGATGCATACAACACATTTTTCATCCATGACTTCACCAAAAGATACGCCATTGACAGCAGTTTTCAATTACACCAAATTGTCTTTACAGATATGTGCCATTCGACGATGCCATAAACTGGCGTCATTATGTACTTCCAAAGCAACGTGATCCGGATATGATGAATTTGACATAAAACAATTTAGCCTATACATGTTGTCAACCAATGATGCCGATGCTATCATCTCCATACGTTCGTCAAATATTTTGCAGGATTCTTTTCCAAATTTAACAGTTTCGCCACTTTTGACTAGTTGGCTCACCGAAAGTAAATTTGCACATAAATTTGGAACATATTGAACATCGTAGACTGTAGCCCTAGTTTTCTTCGTACCATTTAAAAGAGTTAAACTTACATCACCTATACATTCAACAGGCAGTTTTGCATTATTAGCGACAACAATTTCTTTATGCGTTGGTGATCTTTGTTTTTAACAGATAACTTGCTCATCGTCATATGTGCTGATGCCCCTGAGTCGACATACCAAGCACCTTCAGGAACTTCACTTTTGACTAAGAAAGAAGTAAACATAGCAACTTCGTTTGTTTTATAACTTACTTTCTTTTTATTTGGGCATTGCCGTGAAAAGTGACCTATTTCACCGCAGCTGTGAAATCTGAATTTCGGTTGGGGCTTCTGTTTTTGAGATTTGAACTTGGGTTTAACAAACATTGCGCTTTCAGTTGATTTCACATCGTATTTAACCTGTTGCAGCAAAAGAGTCTTCACCGCATCACTTTTCAATACCTTTGTTGAATTTTCTACTGCCAGCTCATAACCTGATGAAAAAATGGACGGAAAATAATAAGACCAGCACAGTATGAGTTTTAAAAGCAGAACATTTTATTTTCATAGTAACAGGCATTTTTTGAAGTGTTGCTGATTTAAATTAACAGAGTTGAGCTGAGTGGATATTGTTCATTCAAACTTATAAAAAACAACAATGATGTTAAGTGGAGTCAGAAGTCCCAACACACTTTTACCTTAAGGCTCCATCTGTAGATGACGCTGTTTTGAATAATTTGTGTTCTTGTGTTTGATCTTTCTTTAACGACACCTGTGATCTCCAGTCTTTTCAATCCAAGAATTACATGCTTAGTTATGGAAAGTTTTCATCATCCAGTCAAAGGATAACTAAGCCATTAATAAATGGCAAATTACATAAAATGTACATAACCGCTGGTGGGACAAATTTTTTCTTGTCCCTTTGGCGGTTAAATGGCCATTTCCGGTTTAGTGTTGGCTTACCTCATCGGGTCAAATAATAAATGGGGGTATCAAATCAAAGCTTCGACCGTCTACATTAAGAATCTGCTAGTCGGACAAACTTAACATTCCTACCGCTTAAAAATCTTCAGTCTTCAGACTGTGTGCATGCTGTAATATCATTAACATATAGCCAAAATGAATAGTAAGGGACCAAGATGGCTGCTTTAAGGTACGCCAGACCCCTGAGACTGACTGTACTCTGTAGTACAGGGATATTATTTCAGCTAGTTGGCGAGTAGGTATTGAGATTGTGAAAAAAATGTCATCAACAACCATTGGTTCTTTGAAAAATGAATCACGAAAATTTGATGCGAAAGCGTTAGAAATATCGATGCATTTTTCTAACTGAAAATTATTTTATGCGAAGATAGCCGGAAAGCATTGATCGAAATCCACTTTTTTCGATGGTACTGTACGCTGAAATAATATAGTACTGCATATGGCCAAATTCTACTGGGCTATTTTAAATAAATATGTAAGCAAACAAAAAATCAAAAATAAAATTTATTTATAAACACGAACAAAAAACAAGCAATTAAGCTATACACATAAAAACAAATTGAATGTGTTTTTAATATCAAAACAACAGCTTTTTACAAGATGAAGATTGTGATTGGTGTGTCGGACTGCTAAGCGAATGAGCCTACTGGGTTGAAATCCAGCTCAAAGCCACCTTTTTTCTGGGGTACTGCCTCTTGCGAGGAACTGAAAAAACCTCCAAGAGTAAAATTTGTCTCGAAAAAGTGCATCTAATCTAGCCGTTCGGACTCGGCGGTAAACTGTAGGTCCCTTCCATTCTTGCAGATTAACAACACACACACAGGAATGGTTGAGAGTATAAGTCACTAGGCCTTGACTCCTCAAGGAGCTGTCGCGCCAATAAATTTGTTTTATTATTATATGAAAGTATGTATAGTTATACGGTACTCAAAACAAAAAACACAATTTTTAAATTTTGTATCTACCTGTTTTTCTGTATTTGTTCAGGCTACTTTCAGGAACGGCTGCACCGATTTTGACGAGACTTTTACTGGCAGGCTATTTGAATTATCGAAAACTAGGCGGGGCTGGGGCGTTTTTTTTTTGAAAATTCTTATTTATGATCCAATTTTGACTGGACCTGTACAGGTAGCTGATGTTCCAGACCTAGAGGGAGTGAATTTGGCTATTTAACTTACCCACTAGGTGACACTGTGGTGTTTTTGTTTGAAAGATCTTATTTATAGACCGATTTTGACTTGACTTTCACAAGCAGATAGCAAATATTGTAAGAAGTAACTAAGGCTACTTTAATTATAAGGTGATGCCGAAAATTGTGTCATGGACCAATTTTGACGAGGCTTTCACAGACATATAGCTGATGTTTTAAGAAGCAACTAAAGCTATTTTATGTACATATTTTCATATCAAAAATATTAAGTTTTGTTTGTGTACTGACACAATTAGGTTGATGGTGTTTAATTACTGCTGGAACCGATTTGTGGCGTGGGGCTGTTTTCATGGATACAGAAAATGTATGGTATGCCCCAAAAACGCCTGGTGTGCCAGTGCAGTTCCATTATAAATAAATAAATAAAGGACGGACTCTCGTATCTGAGGAGCCAGTTGTAGCGTGAACCTTTTCAAGGTTTTCTAAATCATTGATTATTTTGATGAAGAAATAAATAACACAAATTTATTTAAAGCCGCTTTATGTGGATGATGATCAGGTAAACTTCTGCTAATAAATAATTTCAAACTATCAGGTTTATCATGCCATCAAAATAAAATTACTGGTTTTGCTTCTTCAACATCTCCAAATTAAAAATAGGATTATTAATGGTGCCTTAGATAACTAAATAATAGTTGGTTTAGTTAACATTAAAAGAGTTTTACTCTAAAATTTCTTCTTTTTGGAGAGAATTGTTTGTTACATTTTTATTAACTATAAAATTGTGACAACATTAATTTTTGATATGATTTTTGGTTTCTTTTAGTGCAAAACACGTTGGAACTTGTAATCGATTTCTTGATTTAGTTTTTATGTTTTGGTATTACAAATTCTTTCAACGTTTGCTGAAGAATGAGGAATATAGAAAGCACATTGAATAATTCGATGAATATTTGAAACATAAGCTCATTGCATTCATTCTTTAAAAACACCAATTTTTGGCCAAAATTCCGATACAGATAAATTTATCATTTTCTTAATAACGGGTGATTTTTTTGAGGTTAGGATTTTCATGCATTAGTATTTGACAGATCACGCGGGATTTCAGACATGGTGTCAAAGAGAAAGATGCTCAGTATGCTTTGACATTTCATCATGAATAGACTTACTAACGAGCAACGCTTGCAAATCATTGAATTTTATTACCAAAATCAGTGTTCGGTTCGAAATGTGTTTCGCGCTTTACGTCCGATTTATGGTCTACATAATCGACCAAGTGAGCAAACAATTAATGCGATTGTGACCAAGTTTCGCACTCAGTTTACTTTATTGGACATTAAACCAACCACACGAATACGTACAGTGCGTACAGAAGAGAATATTGCGTCTGTTTCTGAGAGTGTTGCTGAAGACCGTGAAATGTCGATTCGTCGCCGTTCGCAGCAATTGGGTTTGTGTTATTCGACCACATGGAAGATTTTACGCAAAGATCTTGGTGTAAAACCGTATAAAATACAGCTCGTGCAAGAACTGAAGCCGAACGATCTGCCACAACGTCGAATTTTCAGTGAATGGGCCCTAGAAAAGTTGGCAGAAAATCCGCTTTTTTATCGACAAATTTTGTTCAGCGATGAGGCTCATTTCTGGTTGAATGGCTACGTAAATAAGCAAAATTGCCGCATTTGGAGTGAAGAGCAACCAGAAGCCGTTCAAGAACTGCCCATGCATCCCGAAAAATGCACTGTTTGGTGTGGTTTGTACGCTGGTGGAATCATTGGACCGTATTTTTTCAAAGATGCTGTTGGACGCAACGTTACGGTGAATGGCGATCGCTATCGTTCGATGCTAACAAACTTTTTGTTGCCAAAAATGGAAGAACTGGACTTGGTTGACATGTGGTTTCAACAAGATGGTGCTACATGCCACACAGCTCGCGATTCTATGGCCATTTTGAGGGAAAACTTCGGAGAACAATTCATCTCAAGAAATGGACCGGTAAGTTGGCCACCAAGATCTTGCGATTTGACGCCTTTAGATTATTTTTTGTGGGGCTACGTCAAGTCTAAAGTCTACAGAAATAAGCCAGCAACTATTCCAGCTTTGGAAGACAACATTTCCGAAGAAATTCGGGCTATTCCGGCCGAAATGCTCGAAAAAGTTGCCCAAAATTGGACTTTCCGAATGGACCACCTAAGACGCAGCCGCGGTCAACATTTAAATAAAATTATCCTTAAAAAAGTAAATGTCATGGACCAATCTAACGTTTCAAATAAAGAACCGATGAGATTTTGCAAACTTTATGCAATTTTTAAAAAAAAAAAGTTCTCAAGCTCTTAAAAAATCATCCGTTATATTCGCAGTAAGTTAGAACTCTATATTCTTTGTTTAATGCTTATCAGTTCGTTAGAAAAAACTTTCAAACAAATTGAGTGGTAAAGTTAACTTGACCATCCAATACTTGGTCTTCGGAGATATTTTTAAGTGCGTTTAAGAAAACGTCATCAAAATCCCATCTTCTTCTATTGTCTTGCAGAAATGTTATATAAAACATTTGAGCGTGATTTTCGAAGTTCTGTATATGTTTGGGCTTTGAATATGCTCGCATGGCAAATTTTTTAGTAAAGATCTGAATATAAAAGAAAATTTACTAAAGAAACAAATCAATTTTTTACTAAAAATGGCAAAGATGTACTTACGTATTGAGAAAATCAAATTGTACTGAATTCAGTACAACGGTTTCCAACTGTGCCGGAAAACCATCTTTTTCTTCATATTAATAAGCTTCCGAAATCTTAAGGGTCATCTTTTAAGGAACATCATATCATTTACGTATATAAAGTATTTGAAAGATTATGAAATTCGTCAAAATTTTCTTCCTTCCATGCTTTATTTCTTTTATTACGTAGAACAGCCAGCTTTATTGTACCATGGGTCACTAAGGCTTGCATAGGCTTTGCTAGAGACTAAATGGAAATAACATTATCAGTAGTTTGGGTCTAAACGAGAAATGAAAATTGATCTTGGCTTCGAAACAGCTTTGATAGGATTAGAATCAAGTGAATCTTCTTATTAGTTTCCGGTATTAATGCTTGCCGAGAGATTTGGATGGGATTTTGTGTTTCCAGAGAGTAATGACTTGAAGCGTTGGAACTACTTCTCAAATTAGTTCCCTTAGAAGGTGGACTAGAGTTCTTAAGAATTGATGAAATGTCTCGACCTCTTTTATTTTTACATTGTGTAAAACGATCAGATACAATTGCCCTGATTTCGGAATCTGACTGTAGGGAAGATCCACGTCGCCAGAAGTGATTGCAGATGGATAACTAAATCATCAGTACAAGTTGACCTATACCTTGTTATTGGTTGAGGTATAAGAATTGAGATTTGAAATCATCAGTACAAAGTTTACGGCAATCGGGGCAAAACCAATGCATTTTGAATTGTAAAGATTACGACACTAGGCAAAAAGTGGGCTATTACTCAAACCCTCTAGGCAATGTTCATTAAAACAAACCATTGCATCTATATCTAGGGGTATGATAATAATAACTCTCAAAAAAGCATTAAAAAAATTAAAAAATTAAACAAAAAATATGTTACTTGTATGAATCGCGACTTAACACCTCCAAGATCGAAGATCTTTAAGAAAAGCGAGGAAACGCCGCAGGAATTTGTCTACCCTGTTCTTGCGCAGGGCTATAAGTTGTAGTAATAGAGACCGCAGTGTAGAGTAGAGTTAAAAAAGTTTAATTTTGTATACAAACTACATAGGCCACACACATTTGAGCCACATTAAGTTATTAAGAAGGCCTTATTCACATGGTGTTCACATCAGGCAGCTGGAAGACCTAGATTTTATTCAATAGCCCGATATCTTCAATCATTAAAAAAAAACAATGTTTTATATTAAACATAAACGTTAACCTCATTTTTATTGTTAATCTCGAAACCCACAAAAAAATACAAATTCAGCAATTTTTTCGATTTGAGGAAATAAATTCGAAGACAGCAGCGCTTCATTTAAAATTCAAATCTATTTTGTTTGCAATAAAAATGTAAAATTGACTAATATTCGCATGACAATTATGTGTTTTTCGCGTGGTTTTTGTTTTTTATAATCCACCCGCCTATTTTGGAAGTGAAAAATAAATAAACTTAATTTGTGCCTCGTGTAGATTTTCCCATACAGTGATGCAAATTTGGTAGTTTTTTTTTGTGGCTAGATAAATAGTTTAATGGTGAGAAGTTAGGTTTTATACAATGGGTTTTGTTAATTACTTTATTTTTACCATGGAAATATAAAACAAAGGCATCTTATACGTTAATAATATTAAATGATTTGTAATTGCAACAGCTGTTGCCAATTCATTATTGCAAAATGCTCGATTAATTTATCATGCACTAATGACAAATTGTTTAACTTTTTATTTGTGCATTATACGTATCCAAGTATTATTAAATTATAGAAAATTATGCATTCATTAAATTTAAATAAAATTAATTCTGCAAAATTCTATCTGTCTGTGCAGATGTATATTGATCTACAGCCAGAACGGTTTAGTCAATTTCTTCAAAGTTATAGCATAAGTTTATATTTGTAGGATTATTCCTGCAGCATCCCTACTTGTTTTCAAGGCTAAAAGTGTGCTTGCAAATCTCTGGATTTAAACGACCGAAGATCACCCGTGTCTATAAGGAAAGATGACACATTGTGTGCAAAGAAATTAACTTCCACTATCGGGGAAGAAAAGAATGCGCAAAAAATTCTCATTCTAACAAATGCAGCAATACCTGCAATCCAAAACCGGGAGACCTGGCAAAAATTTTTTGAAGTCAACCTCACAAACCCCACAGGCGGACCACTATCAAAAAAGAGAAGTGAACAAGTTTTGGCCCCATTCGAAATCATAACAATCGTTGGTTAAAGAAGTAAATTTTTCAAAATTCTGATTAAGTACACCAATGGTTGTTGAAAAACCATATCCCTTACTAAACCAGAATTCTGCAGATTCAAGAATGTTTTCGACCGTTTTTTTTTTCAAGTCTATTAATTGAATACGATTAAAAGTGTAATTATCTTTTTCGAGTAATTTCGAAAAAACTGAATTGTACCCCATTATCTCCCCCCCAAATTTTGTTGATCAGCTCTAAATGCATGGTACTTAAAAAAAAAAAAATAGGACGTAAAACTGACGTCACACACAAAGTTTGCTTTCGAGTCAGAATTATGGTGGATAAGTATAGGTAGATCAGATTTCAAATGTCAAATGTAATCTCTGTAATTCAGGTGGAAACACCACTTTAAGGATTATCGTCATGTAGAAACATAGTATTAAACACTTTTCATGAAGATTACAGAACAGTTTAACATGTACCTGTTTTGGGTGCCACGACACATCAGAGAAATTCCGGGAAACTATGCTAGACTGATGACCTCGCCAGAAAAGGAACTATAAATTTCAATTTTACCTAACAATGCCTACGAAAGTTCCTGTCCCATTAACAAAGGCAAACATAAATTCAACTCCTCATGGTGGTCTCAAGAGTTATCTGCCCTCAAGGAAGAATCAAGAAAGCTTTTTTAATAGAGCCAAATATAGTAATGAACTTTTAGACTGGGATCTCTGGGATCAAGTCCAATACAAAAAAATAACGAAATATGCAAAAAGGGCTGCCTGGCAAACATTTTGTAAAGACAAAGCATCTACAAGCGATGCTGCAAGGCTCAGAAAAATTATTGACCAAAGTCAACACTGCTTCAGGTTACCTTAAGGGGCCGGAGATTACCTGCACTGACTCCTGCACATAAACCCTAGAGTTACTTATCATCACTCACTTCCCTGGATGTGTCTTCGATACACACAATTTAGAAAGAGGCCCTAACATAAGAAAGAACTCAAACATAGGCAACCATATAATAAATAAGACGAAAGTGGTTTGGGCCATAGACTCTCGATTCAGACTCTCAGCATATAAATCTGCAGGGCCTGATGGAATAATTCCGATTATGCTCCAATGCCCTAAAGGAATTATTGTGTCTATTCTGGTGGAAATATAAGGAGGATCTTTAAACATCACCTATATTTATTCCATTTGGAGAAAGTTTAATGTCATTCTCATTCCGAAAGCTGGCAAGCCCACTCGCGCTCGCAACCAGAAAATTTAAGGTTAATAAGCCTATCCTCCTTTCTTCTCAAATAATATTATCTGAAAGTTTAATTAAGTTCCGACCTTTGTCGACCTAAAACTACCGGTCGAGTGGACTAAAAGTTATTTGAGAAAAATGAAAAATGTGGAAAATCAGTCCAAATTGGTTTGTTCAGATAATTTTTGAAAATATAGATTAATTTAGAAAATACAAGCGAAAAAAATACAGTTTACCCCTCCCTTTCACACAGCTCCACCGAGGTGGAAAACTAAAGATTTTTGCAATAGGAAATTAGTTTGACTGAATCAGTTCCGATTTGAATATTTATCGCTACTGGCCTATTAACATTATTCAACTGTCAATTATCAATTGTCAAGATATCAATTGATAATTGCTAATTGATATTTATCAATTATCAATAAAAAATCACAGTACTCCTAAGATAGATTTTCATTAAAATAATGTGAAAACTGCGTGTAGACAAAAATTTGCTCGGCGTAGATTAATAATAAAAAAGAATCGAACCGTAAGTCGACGGTCATGCGCTTGCTTTCGATCATGTCTATTTAGACTTTACTTTTTGAATGACTTACATTGTGGTAGACTATGAATTTCCGATATGGTTTTATGGGATCTATGAGTATGCCAAATTTCAGCTTTGTAGGAATAAGACAATTACGCTCATTTTTGTAACATGTTGCACAATTTTTTACTAATGTTTGCAAGGAGACGAGTTTGGTAGATTTTAATTTTCGTTTTTAAAGTATTAAAACTATCATAGAAAAACAATCTGGAGATTTTAACACAGATCTTTCAAAAAGAAATTGTAAATCTAAGCAGTTGCTTAATATTATTTCTCAATCTGGGCTTTGTGTAACTAACTCCTACCCTACACGGTATGCACCTAACTCTACCCCTAGTTTACTCGACCTTGTTGTAGTGTCTGATTACTCCAATGTTCTTCTTATAAATCAGCTATCTTTGGATGCAATCTCAGACCATGACTTACTTTCTTGCACTTATAATATTGAATTTTCTAGAGTTGCAATCCCATTGAACTTCCAATACAGAGATTTCAATTCAATTGACATTCCTGCACTAGCTGCTGACGCAGATATGGTATGTTGGGAGCATTGTAGGTACTTATAAACTGCCAATGATAAGTTAAATTTTATTCAATTATTTATGCTGAAACTTTTCCTTTGAAAACCTTAAGAGTGCTAAATGAGAAATGCCCTTGACTTACAATGGAAGTTCTCAATGCGATTAAATCCAGAAGAAAAACATACCTTAAATGGAAACGATTGCTAAGTGACAGAAACTGGAGGATATATTTTTTTTTTTTTATAATTAACGCGCGCACAAGGGACTACTTGTTTCCCTTCTAATGTACCACACTGCGCGGGCATTCGGTAGATAGGGAGGGGAGAGATAGGAGGTGTCGATTAACATTGGTTTTGAATGTTAGCAGATCAAAATGGCAAGGGAAAATCTCGCCGGGTAAATTATACAAAATTCGTGTTGTTCGGCTAAAAAAAAGAATCCTATATTTCATGGTACGTCCGAAATTGGGCTCAAGAGTGAACTGATGAGCATTCCTTGCGAGACGAGTATTACGGGAGAAACTTTTAAGGGGAGGAATGCAACTGGCTACTTCGAGTGAACATTTGTTGTAAAAGAAACGATAAAATAAGGAAAGACATGAAACATTTCGCCGGTGTTCGAGAGAGGCAATTGATTCAGTGGCAGTTCTATTTCCTACCAATCTTAACGCTCTATTTTGTATTCTATCAAGCAAGTGAAGCGATGTTTGTGAAGCACCTGCCCAGAGGTGGGAGTTATACTCGAGTTTAGGGCGGATAAACGCTTTATAAATTGTAGCCAGATCAGATGGGAAAAAATACTTCTTACACCGATACAGAAAACCTAAGGACTTAGCAGCAGTCTTAGCGATTTCAAATATATGGTCGTTCCAACGGAGGTCGTCGTTAGCACACATACCGAGTACTGAGAGATTTTCGGTTTCTTCGATGTAAGTGCCATTCATGGACAATGGCATTGGGGGTATGTTTAGCATTAACGACCGAAGACAACATTGAGTTTTGAAGAATTAAACTCCACACGATTCCTATTACCCCATTTGACAATGCTGTATAAATCGGAGTTTAATGAGCTTGACATACGGTACCGTTGCATTTGCACGTCCGAAGGTGAAGGACGTGAATTATCGAACGAATATGAAAAGCTGAGGGTAGAGTCGTCAGCAAAACAGTTAAGTGGATTAGAAGTAAAAGACAGAAGATCACTTATAAAAATGAGGAAAAGGTTTGGAGACAGAACAGAGCCCTGGGGCACACCAGCATTTATTTTGTGGGAATCAGAATTGAATCCGTCCAATACAACTTGTATTGAACGGTCCAGAAGATAGCTTCTAATCCAACGAATAAGAGAGCTTCATGCCAAACTCTATCAAATGCCTTGGAGATATCATGAGCAATAATCTTACTTTCACCAAAGCGATGTAAAGATTTGTTCCATTGTTCGGTGAGATATGCCATCAGATCACCAGTGGAACGGTTGCTGCGGAAGCCATACTGACGGTCATGGAGAAGCTTTCGATCTTCGAGATATTCCTTAAGGTGACAGTTAATCAGTGTTTCCATGACCTTAGAAAGAAGGGATGTCTGTGCTATGGGTCGGTAGGAGGAGGGGGAGGATGGGTCACCTTTCTTAGGGACAGGCTGGACAAATGCTGTTTTCCATTTTCTAGGAAAGATTCCAGAAGAGTAGGAGCGATGGAAAAGCTTACGCAGTGGCTTTGCCAGTGTGGAAGAACACCTCTTCAGAAGAATCGGGGGTATACCATCCGGGCCGCGGATTAGTGTATATCGAGATCTTTGAGAACTCTTGCTACTGTACGAGTGCGGAACAAAATCTGTTCCATGGAAAAATTTACATTCTCAAGTAATGAAATGAAGCGGCGAGCAAGTTTGCCTTCTCTGAAGAGTAAACAATTGGTTTGTTATTGTCGATGAGCGTTGGAACCGAAGATGTTGAGGAGTTTTTAATATTTTTTACAAATGACCAAAAATTTTTACTGCCTTTGGGACACTGCAGAATTTTGTTGCCGTAATTTTTGGTCATGCAAAAATTTGGTTCTTTCAATAACGGAGTTGCATGAGTTCCTTGCTTGTTTGTGCTTTTTCCGATTTTTCTCTGTAGGGTTGGCTTTGTAGGATCGGAAACTTACTTCTTTGAGCCTGATAGCTTCTTTACACTCAGAATTAAACCAGGACTTTTCTTTAGGCTTGATGCTTTTTACCCTGTTAGGAATAAAAGCACGCATCCCTAGAAGAATCACATTTGTAATCATTTCAGCACTGTCATCAATGTCACTATCGAGGAAGCATAGTGCCGGGTTTGCATTATTGCTAACTGGACTCCAAAAAGAGGTAAGAATGATTATTTTGCTTAACCCCCGTCATTTTGTAATTGGAATAGGTAAAGCAAACAATTTTGAAGTGCGCAGTGGATCGTAATATTCTAAATGAATGTTTTACTGTGAATAGTGGAGCAAATGTTAATTTCGTTCTGAACCAAGAACTTTGTAATAATTTTAATATTGACTTCGAAGCAGTCACTGAAAATGACATTGCCAAAATTATGTATAGCTTAAGATCCAATGCTATTGGCGAGGATGGTTTGTCACTTCGTTTTTTAAAACTAATAATTCCATATTTTCATAGTGGCCTCACACACGTCATTAGTTTTTGCATTACATCATCTTTTTTTCCTTATATCTGCAAAGTGGCAAGAATTACACCTGTGGCAAAGAAACCTCGAGCCTCTTTAACTGATGATTTTCGACCAATAAGTATTTTACCGTGCTTATCAAAGGCCTTTGAAAAGGTCGTGGCGGTACAGATTACCACCCATCTAGAAAAGAAGAGTCTTTTGTTTTGTCACCAGTGGGGATTACGAGTTAAGCAGAGCTGCGCTACGACTATGACTAATCATAGATGATATAAGGCTTAAGTTTGACCAGGTTGATTTAACTGCACTTTGCCTGTTTGACTTCTCAAAAACCTTTGATAGAGTTCACCATAAGATTTTATGTTACAAATTAAGATATTATTTTGGTTTCAGCCAAAGTGCTATTAATCTTACATATAATTATATTACCAATAGAGTTCAAAGACTTTTTATTCAGAGGAATCAATCAGATCTAAAAATCCTTCAATCTGGCGTACCACAAGGATCTATTTTAGGTCCGATACTTTTCTGTATGTATCTTAATGACTTGCCAAGTGTATGTACTAATGTTTCTGTTCATTTATGTGCAGATGATGTACAGTTTTATGCATCGCGGCCACCTGTATTAATTAAAGATCTTGTTTGTAGATTAAATGAAGATCTATTGGCGGTGTTTAATTAGTCTCTTGCTAATGGACTTACATTGAATGCATCAAACACTCATAACTATTATTGATTTATAGTAGTAGCTTTAATACAGACATCGTGCCGCCCATTTTATTTCGGAACAAAGGCTAACATTTGTCTGTTACTACACTTGGCTTTAAATTAAATCAAAATTTATCAGGCACAAATCATATTAACTATGTTGTCGGTCGAATCTATGGAGGTCTCCGCAAGTTATGGCTCTTTTAGTAATACAGTTCATTATGTATATAATCTTCGCAGATATGACCATATTACACCATCAAATTTTCTTGCGTTAGGCAGCTCGCTGTTAAAATTTTTAGATGCGATAAGAGTCATTTGTATGCAGAAGTTAATTAATACTCAATCCCCTACTTATCTTTTTGAAAAACTGCAATTTGCGCAATCTCAAAGAACATTGAATCTTGCCGATACCTTAACTCATCACGTTTATTCTTTGTCTACACCACATAGCTTTGGAATAACTTGCCAGCCGAATTGAAGCAAATAAATGACTCTGTAAAGTTTAAAAATAAAATATTTAAACATGTATCTGAACAGCTCTAAGGAATAGTATTGATCTTTATATTTCTTACTTTATCTCACATCTTCTTTTATTTTTCTCCCTTTATCATTTATCTTTGGAAAGTAGATTGATCTCTCGTTTTTTACTCTCATCCTCTGTTCATTCTTCTATTTTATTTTTCTCTTCTTTTTCTCTCTTTTTGTATTATATATATACTAACTTATGTATTTAATAATTGTTAGTACAATAAAAGACTTACGTCTTATTGTACATTCGTAATAAAAATAATTGAATTGAAAATTGAAATATGACGTCATCTTCCGAACTATTAGCCACCAAACAGATTTTGGCAAAACTAGAAAAAACGTTTTAAATGATTTTTGACTCTGAGTGGAAAACATATCAGCTCCTATTATAGGAGTCATTACTGGACACTGGGCTCTACGATACGCACCGTCATCTCAAATCGTTTGAACAGAAACTATGTAAATGAAAAAGAAAAGAAACCATCCCGTACCGTAAGTCGAGCAGAAGACTCTACTCTGCTCTGTTCTTTCCTAAAGACGGAAAATACATTACATTTCGTTTTGAATTAATGATCCTTATGATCTCTCACACACTAAACCATCATCAGTTTGCACTACTTTATCAAAAGTCTGAACTTCAGTTTGATAAATCTATATACATTATATAAAGAAGACTTTTTTCGGCTAAATTGATTTGAATTGAAGAGTGCATATAAGAAATCCGTTTGCTCTTCGATGTCTAGAACCGGAGTTATGACCAAAAATGTCACTCACATGGTAAAAATCGAAAAATTGATAGTGTACCCGAGCAACGTCGGGAGGATCAGCTAGTAAGATATGAAGTTGAAATTAATGGTACAAAGTGTTCATGAATCCGACAATTGTAAGAATCTCTATAAAAGGAAACGTGTTAAAAATATTCTAGACAAAACTCTTAAGTTAACTAGGTCACTGGCTCCATGCAGCCGCTCTGGTATTCATTAATTTATTTTAGTACCTACATTTATATTTTGAAATTCTAACTTTTTCTCTATTTTTATTAAATCTTAATAGTTTTTTTTTTTTTTTTTTTTTTTTTTTTTTTTTTTATAATTAACGCGCGCACAAGGGATTATGTGTTTCCCTTTTAATGTAGAACACACTGCGCGGGCATTACGAAGATAGGGAGGGGAGAGATAGGAATTGCCGATTAACATTGGTTTTGAATGTTTGCAGATCAAAGTGGCAAGGGAAAATCCCGCCGGGTAAACTATTCCAAATTCGTGTCGTTCGGCTCTTACGAAATTCTTAATATACAGTTTGAAGCTTAAGTTATTCTTTAGATAAAGAATTATGACATTTTTTTTACTTACAAGCAATCGAATATTTTTTTTTGGAAACGCAATATTTTCTATCTTCTTTCGGAAACCCGATTTTTTCCAGAAAACTTCTTCAATTAGTTTTTACTGAAAGTGTTGCGTTGAAGAGTGCTAATTGTATTGGATTTTTAGTACCTATTCAATTAATATAAATGTCTTTGGATGCTGTTTTTGGAAATTCTTAGATGCACGTCTGAAATTGATATATTTTTTTGGAAGTGAGTTACATTCAAAACATCAAGTCATCCAAGAACAAAGAAGAACAGCTTAACGTGCAATCAAGGTGATGCTAATAATTTGAAAATTGAGAAATGTTAACATCAATAACACCTGTCAATCTTCAGTAAGCAAACAAAAGTGCTAAAATATGCGTATTGTTTGATATTAATTGGATTTATGCGTGACACCGAGACGGCGCCATCTTTTTCCAACAAATTATTACACATCGTGCCAAACGTTTCGATGGAATCTTAATGACATATTAATCACCTACAAATTTAATCTTGAGAATGTAAAACCATTTACAAATTCCATAAAAAATTCTTGTGTTCATACATTTTCAACCTTTGCGATGTCAGCAACTATTTAGATTGTAAGACTATGTATTTTATTTGGTAATGTTTTTAAACTCCGTATTAGACCACTCCTTACATGGTTCATTATCTATGAAAACCATCATTTTTATGTCGTAACGGTTAAACATGCAGAATGCCCTTAACTTTTCATGAATTTCAATTGCACTAGCAACCGAAAAACAAATAAAAAAGCATCGTTTGTCAAACTCGTGATTGTAAACCAATTGAAATGCATTTGGAGTTAAGACCCCCCAAGGAGTGTCCATGGTTTTGAGAGTTGGAATAAAAAAGTCTTCTTGGGTTGTTTGTGTTAGCCAAAGTTCACCTTGTGTGTCATTGCGATTGGCAGAATCACGGTTAAATATTATGTTACTCATACGCCCCCGCTTTTTCTGCTACAGAGAGTAGAGTACATATCTATAACATGACGACATCGATATTTGGTTATGGATGTTTAAATTGTCTAATGTCAAATCATTGAGAGTAGCTCTATACCTACTCAATTACAGATTTTAAACAAGGGTAATGTTTTTTTTTATTAGTTAAGAAGGTTGCTATAAAAATGATATTAAATCCTTAAGGCCATCTGAGTTTGAAATTTGCCTTGGAATGTAATTAAAAAAATATTATTAGTTAAATGTTTTTTTATATTAAAAGCTTCTGATATTAATCCTATCTAATTTTCTAAATCTAAATGTAACTGTGTTTGTTGTTTGTTTTTTACGCTATGAGTTATGACACGTATTCCGGAGCTAATTTATAATCTGCTCAAAATAAATAAACATTGCAGATCCAGCTTTGTCCAGATCTGTTTGTCGCTAGGCAAGCATGGATGCTTGTCCACCTGTTGTTTGTTTCCTCAATCAAATCTTGTTTTATTTTACGTGGTTTTTAATATTTTTTATAAGTTCAAACTGTGTTATTTTCAACGTAAATGGTGCTTATTTCTGTCAAAGATCTTGCTTTCCAATGTAATTAGGCAAATAAGAGCAGCTACGTGCGACCCAGTCGCGCCCATTTTTTTCTTAATATTTGTTTGAAAGATTAAAAATATATATCGATCTAAAATAAAATCCTAGCAATCCCAACAAATTCTAACAATGACAATATGACAATGACAATAAAATGTTTGAAATAACAACGTTAAATCAAGTTAAGAACTTTTTTTTATAATTAACGCGCGCAAATATCAGGAATATTTGTTTCCCTTTTAATGTAGAACACACTGCGCCGGCATTAGGATGATAGGGAGGAGAAGGATAGAAGGTGTCGATTAAAATTGGTTATTAAATGCTTGCAGAACAAAATGGCAAGGGAAAATCTCGCCGGGTAAACTATTCCAAGTTCGTGTTGTTCGGCTAAAAAAGAATCCTATATTTCACGGTACGTCTGAAATTGGGCTCAAGGTTGAACTGATGAGCATTCCTTGCGAGACGAGTATTATGCGAGAAGCTTTTAAGGGGAGAAACGCAGCTGGCTACTTTGAGTGAACATTTTTTTTTATAAAAGAACCGATAAAATAAGAAAAGATATGAAACAATGCGACATTGTTCTAGAGGAGCAATTGTTTCAGAGACATTTCTATTTCCTATTAATCCTACCGCTCTTTTTCGTATTCTAGGACGTTTGCGATGCACCTGCCCAGAGCTGTGAGTTATACTCGAGTTTTGGGCGTATAAACGATTTGTAAATTGAAGCCAGATCAGAAGGGGAAAAAAACTTCTTGCACCGATACAGAAAACCTAAACACTTAGCAACATTTTTAGCGATCTCAAATATATGGTCGTTCCAATGGAGATCGTTGTTGACACACATACCGAGTACTGAGAGCTTTTCAGTTTCTTCGATGCAAGTGCCATGTGCAATGGCATTTGGGGTATGTTTAGCTTTAACGACCGAAGACAACATTGAGTTTTTGAAGCATTAAACTCCACACGATTCCTATTACCCCATTGCACAATGCTGTATAAATAGGAGTTTAATGAGCTTGACATACGGTACCGTTGCAATTGTACGTCAGCAGGCGCGAAGGACGTGAATTATCGAACAAATATGAAAAGCTGAGGGTAGAGTCGTCAGCAAAACAGTTAAGTGGATTGGAAGTAACAGACAGAAGATCATTTATAAAAATGAGGAAAAGAGTCGGACACAGAACGGAGCCCTGGGGCTTTCGATCTTCAAAATATTCCTTAAGTTGACGGTTAGTCAGCATTTCTATGACCTTAGAAAGATGGGATGTTAGTGCTATGGGTCGGTAGTGGGAGGAGGAGGATGGGTCATCTTTCTTAGGGACAGCGATGGAAAAGCTTATGCAATGGCTTTGCCAGTGTAAAAGAACACCTCTGCAAAAGAATCGGCGATATACCAACCGGGCCAGCGGATTTGTGTATATCGAGATCTTTGAGAACTCTTGCTACTGTACGAGTGCGGAAAAAAATCTTTCCCATGGAAATATCTACATTCTCAAGTACAGGAGGCAACGTTGCTGTGAGGTAGCGTAGAGCTGGCAGCGAAATTTGCTGCGAGCAAGTGTGCCTTCTCTGAAGAGTTGGAACTGAAGATGTTAAAGAGTTTTTAATATTTTTACTGCCTCTGGGACATTGAAGAATTTTTTGCCATAATTTTTGGTCTTGCAAAAATTTGGTTCTTTCAACAACGGAGTTGCATGAGTTCCTTGCTTGTTTGTGATTTTTCTGATTTTCCTCTGTAGGGTTTGCTTTGTTTTCTTTGAGCCTGATTCTTCTTCTTTACGCTCAGAGGTAAACCAGGACTTTTCTCTAGGCTTTGATGTTTTTGTTAGGAATAAAAGCACGCATCCTTCGAAGAATCACATTTGTGATCCTTTCAGCACTGGCATCAATGTCACAATTAAAGTTTCGAAAAAAAATATTCAGGCCGTCCCAGTTGGCTTTCTCGTATTGCCAAACGGTCCTGGTGGGGAGTTTTTCTTTAACTGGGTGGATGGAGGAAGAGAAATTACCTGAAATGACACAATGGTCCGAAGTGCCAAATGGAGATTTTACGCTTACGGTATACTTATCAGGGTGAGAAGTAAGAAACAAATCAATAGTATGGGTGGTTTGCAAGCAACATCCGGTATCATCAGTTGGGTAAGGTGATGTAACCAAGCAAAGAGCTCGAAATACCTTCCTTCGGGTGTTTCCTGACCAGAATAGCGGAGCCAATTGGAATTGTGTACATTAAAATCGCCCGCAATAACGATTTCAGTGCGAGGACAAAGGGAAATTTTCGAGATGGAATCAGACAGCGCATCAAACTCGTTACAAGTCGAATTACTGTCGAGATTTGGACTCCTGTAAAGAAAACAATATGAATGACATGCTTGCAGACAGTGAGCGACAAGAAGTTAAGGCCCTTCTTGGAACATTGCCCGTATTGGGGAAGACTCTGGCAAGCAATATTGAACAGTGTAGACGTGAAAGAAATTCTTCCTTAAATCACGAACATTAGAATAGACGACACAAAAATCACTTACCATTTCAACTACTTTTGGGAATAAGAAAAGAAGGACAGAATTGTTTTTTTCATGTGGTTCTATTAGTATTTGGAGAAAATGAGGAAACCAATAAGCCTGTCAACTTATCAGGGTTTGGACGATTTAAGCTGTAAGCGTACCCAAACTAAGCTTGTTTTTGGACTACCTGTGTCTATATTGGCTGAAAAATGACATCCAACTCCACCCATCATCCGGTTGCCAAATATAACTCTCATTACTATATGTTGCCACAGTAATTACACTTTAAGCCGACAAAAAACCAAACGCACATTAATCTTTCTAACAACCGAACTGGCCTCAGGTTAAGTTCTTTTTTGCGGCCTCTGCAATTATCTCAATAGACGCACTCCAAGCATGCATATTTGAAGGAAAAAAAGCCAATTTGTAACTTGCAAAACGTTTATATAGGAAATATGTCTACCAGCGGGTACGTGCCGCCCTTAACCTTAATTCTATCTTCGCATCTAAATGCAACCATAAATTCAATAGATAAGCTCTAGAAAACAAGTATCTGATTCCGAAGTTGTTTTTCATTCTTCTTTCTGCAATGCGTAAAGAACGCAACGTCAGGGTTACTTCAGGCTGACTGGTGGTCCATGGGAACTTTTATTATGTTGTACGGCCATTATGCAGCATTGACTGCTGCGTTAGCTGTTCGTTTAGTCGATGGCCAGCGGTGGTGCGGCGCCATAGCTTCTAGTTTCCTAAAGATCGCACTTCTGTTTTGAGATTAAATGATAGATAAGATGAGGAACTTGGAGTAATGTTTTGTCTACAATGGAAATATGTATTTAGTCGAAATCTGATTATGACACTCTAATTGAATTCCGCTGTTTTGGCGCAGGCATTGCAAAAAAAGCCTTCACTTCCACCCATTCCAAGATCCGATTGGAAGACAATACAAACTGAAGAAGAGGTCGGTGCGGTGTATAGGAAATTTCCATATTACACGCTCGGCAATTACCGCTCCCATTTACGAATGCTTGTTGATGGTAGAATGTTAATAATCGACTAATTCCAATGGGCGAGACTTGCAACTTGTGGACTTGTCCAAAACGCTGGCTTAAGTCATATTTATTAAGGTATATAGTTTTGGCGAAGTATGACGATGCATTTTGTGGGACGACAGGAAGGAATGTGGAGGTGTTTTGTAGACCTGTTAATGGTAATTTGTATTTTAAAGGTCGGACAACACTTTTTTCTATTGCTAGCTAAGGTAAATCGTGGTTGACGACCTTGGGTGTCTTCGGAAGTTCAACTTGTTCTGTGTACAGTGCAGGTAATAAATATATGACGTCGAACAGTTTTGTGGAAACGGACGCAGAATACATTTTTTTAGGAGGAAATACATGTTTCAAACTGTGCCATAAAATTATTATTTTTTCGCGAAAGTCTGGTTAAACTCCTTAAGAATGTATGTAGTCACAATTGCTTAAATATTGTATTTAGAAGAACAGATAATCCAAACCGCATCATCATTTAGTGCAAGTATAAGTAAAGAAATTTCACATTTAAATTTGCACATGCAATAAAATAATTTAGTATTTAGCATTAATATTAAGATTTACATTTTTTAGATAACTAAGCCTTGTAAATATATAAATGAAAACACGACAACTTGTTAACGGATTTTTTTATTTTATTATAATTTAAAATTAAAAAATACCAAAATTAAAAGTAATTTATTTAATTTAAATAACCACGTTTTTCCTCGCGGGTGGATAATCCGTGCGCACGAAGTCCAGCTGCTGTAAAGTTTTTATTTAAAATACAATTAATTTGGGCCTATAGTGATTAGTGAAAAGTAACTGTATATTTATTTATTTTTTTCTGAAATAAGGAAGGGGGGGGGGGGTGATTTTTTCTCAAAGAATTTTCTGAATCAAGTATTAGGTACTTAATACGGCGAAATTAATGTAGGACAAACAAAAACTGTTTTTTACTTGCGATTGTAGGGACTATAAGGCAAGTTTAGGATTCGTGAATATAAAAAAGTTGAGATAACTATGAAACAATGACATTATGATCATAGAGAAGTCTAAGAAAGTTAGTGGCAAAAAATTTCTGTCTGTCTGTATATCGGTATATATGACGAGCTGCAGCCTAAACGGCTTAAGCGTGTGTGATTCTTTTGTCATTCCTAAGATGTTAAATTGAAATTTTATTTTTAGGCCTAAAAATAACGGTACCTGTCATATGACCGTTAAAGAAAATCTTATTTTTCTCGAAAACGATTCCAACGATTTTGATGAAATTTTTTGAGAATTTTTTTGTTGGTTTGGCTATCATTTTATCAGAACCAAATTTACGGGAAGAGTCTTTTAACGGTACCTTTCATAGAATGGTTTTTTTCATTCTTGCTTTTCTCGGTAACCGCTCTTTGAATTTTGGTCTAAGTAGCCAAATTAATTCGGCATATTAATTTTTTTCTTTCCAATTAAAATTAATTTTTTTAATTTTTTCCTTTTTTGAAAAATCAATATTTTTAAAACTAATCAAATAAAATTATTTTAAATTTTATAATCAAATGTACATGAATGAATTCTAAAAACTGCATACCAAATTTGCAAAAATTTTTTTTTCAAAACACTAAAAATAATTAACACGATTTTATTAAAACCGGTCCTACAATTTTCGAAATATATTTTTCTTCAATTATTTGTTACTTAAGACGTGTGATGGCGTACTTCACTTTTACTAAAAACCATTAAGTATTGTGGTATTTAATACTTTTTTAAGTTCAATCTGTGTTATTTTCAACTTAAATGTTACTTGTTTCTGTCAAAAATCTTGCTATCCAATGTAATTAGGCACCTAAGAGCAAGTACGTCAGACTGAGTCGGGCCCATTTTTTCAAATTTTATTCCAAGCTGTGACCGCACATAAGAGCAAGATGTTGGGGTGCAGTGAAGAAATGGGCGACAGCCAGTGTCTTGGCTGTTTTTCGTAGCTGCAGCACTTTTTGTGATGATCGGTCAAGGCAGATTATTTCGGAAGTACTGCGTAGAGACACAGCGCAATACAAATTTAAATTTGTTCTTGGTTAGTCTTTATTTTTTGTATTGATCTGTTTTTTGTTACGATTATTAAACTTTTTGGTTCAGTTTTTAGTTTGTTAAAGTTTGTAATTCACGTCCTGACATCGACACGGAAACGCACAGTACACATATAACAAGGTAACATATCCTGCATGTTGTAAGAACTCAGAAGTCATATTATTTATGTCCCTAAAAGCAAAAACAAAACAATTGTCTTTGAGTTTTTTCGGAAAGTAGCCTGTCAGACGGAAGGAGAAATAAGAACTCGAAAGATATTACCCTTGTAAAATTTGTCCTGTGGTGTAAAGGAGGCGACAAGCTACAAAGCACTAATCCTAAAATTGCCCTTTTAGTATCTTTATCTCAAGTAAAAATGCGACACATTTTTTTGCAAGCATTGTGAAAAAACAAAAATTGCGAAATTATCTTTTACGAAAGAAAGAAAGGCTGACAAATTCGCTAGTCGAAGTAGCCATTGAAGCATTTAATTCATCAACAACCATTACTCATTCTTCTTTTTTTGTAAAATATAACGATATTAACAATATTATCAAGACCAAGATTAAAAAGTCAAGCGGCCTTGATATGGTTAAAAATATTTACCTTAAAAAATTACCTCTAATCGGTATCTCTTATCTTACGTTTTTAGTTAACGATTGCTTTAAAATGCAATACTTTCCATTTTCTTGGAGAGATGCAAAGGTAATTCCAATACGCAAGGCTGGAAAGCAAGGCTGCCAATCTACTTCATATGTAGTAGATCTACTTGATTTATTTACCAACTCAATTCTGCTTCGTTTTATTTGTTTTTACGAAACGATACAAATTTCACATCAAATATGCTGTATTACTTCATTTTTGCAAATCGAAAAAGTCACTTGCTCGATCTGAATGCATTCATCAAAAATTCTACTACAATCATTGCACTGCACATTTTCGGTATACAACGTTTCTACCTGACGAGTGACGATAATCTAGATTTCATTCCAGTAAGATTTAAAATAATCTAGTGGTGTTTCCACCTGAATAACAGAGAATAAATTTGACATTTGAAATCTGACCTACGTATTTACCTTAAAACTGAAACAAAAGAAAAGAGATGTTTACTCTGCTTGGGACGTCACAAATTGATCTTAGTTCTGGGATACTTAAGAAAGTTATTAATTTGCCGGTTTTTATTAAATTTTTATATCTAGGCCTTGTTCAAAAAAGTACTTCCATACATCCCGATTGCGGACCGACACCATCATGTTGAGCACCCCAAGGCTTCGGACGTCCTGGTCCACGCCATCCTTCTAACGCAAGCAAAGTCTGCAACGTTGCCTTCTACCATAAAAAGAATTGAACAATTCTTTTGGAAATGGTGCGCTCATTGGAACTAGCTAGGTATTGAGCCCACCGGGCCACCGGAGTCTACCGAGCTTTATTTGCGCCACAACATCTGCTTTAAGGTAGGTTTCATACAATTCATGATTGTGTCTTCTCTGGAATCTCGAACATGGTTAAGAGATCTAAGTGTCTTTTAGTAAGCACTCCAAGTCTCGCATCCGTATGTGAGTATTGTTAAAACCATAGTCTTGAACAGCAGTAGCTTGGTTATTAAGGTAAGACTTCTGGATTTGTAGGGTCTCGATGTCTCGAAAGACTGTTGTAGGATCTGTTTGATTTTATCAGCCGTCCGCGTATTTCTTGCTCCATTTTATTATCGGCTGCTACTTTTGACCCAAAGTAGTTAAAAGTCCTTCAAGTTCATGCTCCACCACACCTGTAGTAAGACCAGTCTTCCCTTCATTAATATGCAGCTCCAGGTTTTTGCCGCCTTCTCGATCTTGATGAAGGAGTCTAGTTCAGCTTGTGGACTTCTGCCGATGGTGTCGATGTCTTCTGCGTAAGCCTATATCTGGTTGCACTTGGTCACAATAGTCCCTCTTGTTGGCATGCCTGACTTTTTGACCTCACCTGCCTAAGGGTAAAATCTGATCAATTATTGATTTGCCTGGTATGAAACCACATAAACCACATTGTGCCAAAAGGAGCCTATGGAGGCACTCAGACAGTCAGAAAATGTACGGCACGTTCATACTCTCTTATGCTACATGTCGATCCCCCTATCCTGGCTTACCATAGAAGTGTCCCTTGGCACTTTCTAAAATATTATATTTATATTCTATTTATATTATTTTATTTCTCAGACGCTCAAGATGTTTATTCATGCTCTTCATCATCTTTAATAGTTCACAGTTTCGACCGTTCATACTTCAGATGTTCCAGCTTGCGACTTAAATTTCGACCAATCTGTTGTATTACTTTGTATTTCTGATCGGTCCAGGATCAGTACCATTACCATGCATGGTTGTGATACTATCTGGCGGGGTATTGTCTCTTGTATTTGCAAGTACTTTCATAATACTATGCAATTTTTTTTTAAAAAAAGTAATTTTTTCAACATGTGCACGCTCTTTTTCCTGTGTGTCTTTGGTTTTTCTTTAACGACACCGTCATGTCAATTCATAAATATATATGCACAGATGCACACTATAGGGTAAGGTTTAAGATGTTGAAAGTGTCGCTAGGCCCATCTTTGTGTTGATTTACAAGATATGATTTCTCTTTAAGTCGCCTCTTGCGACAATCGGGGAGACCTTGCAGGAATATTCTACCCCATTTCTGCATATGGATTTAGTTACTCTCGATGACCCTAAAATAAAAATTTTCAATTTGAGATACATAACCTTCAAATCTGACCTCAGATTTTTCCCTATTGCTTGTCGAACGAATAATGCCTAAATATCGAACAAATCTTTTGATATTCTTATAAACAATTTATTTATATCTACTTAAAAGCTAGACTAGCTAAAACTATCATCTTAATTAACTTAATGGCCGTATGCGGGCGCTCTAAATTAATCTCTAACTTAATTTTAAAGAATAACTTACATTTATCTTATCTTATCTTGGGTTTTATTTTTTACCCAGAAAATAAAAAAAAAACTGGGTGGATATAGAAACGCTTAGTCTCTTAAACTACTTAAAACTAATTTAAAATAAACTAAAAATAAACTTAAAATAAACCTAAAAATACTTAAATCTAGAACAGCAAGCTTTTATTAATTGTATATATTTTTTTTGTAAATTTGTGATTTTATACTTTTTTTTCAAGATAAATGTAGATCGGTCATAGGCGATATTTCGTCCATGTCGACTGAAAAACCGGATTTTAACTGAGCCACCAAAATTGGTGGACCTGATCAAGGGCGCTCTGCTTCGCTCCCAGCGAATATGTCTCGGTCGTAGAGGAGCTGCCTATCGACTGTCGTAGATCAACGGAATCGCCGATCTATCCTGAATCAGCCCTCGACTATGAAGGTATAGGAAAACCTCGGGCGAGATAAAACCACTCGAATGTGTACTTTCAAAATATTCATCTTGGGGGTAGTAAGCCCCGAAGATTTGTCCATTAGTTGAGGTCATCGCCCTTGCAATGTGTCCGCGAATGAGCTTAATTAAAAAGTTATCTATCCTGTTTGTATTGGCCCCGTTGTATAGAATCTCGTTGGAATAATAGTATTTGTACTCCGACTCTAGTGTTCTAGAAAGTCCGAGAAATGTGCGAAAACACTGTCTCTCGAACACCTAAATCTTTTCAATTAGAGATGGTGCAACGTTGAACCACACAGGGCATCCGTAGGCAATCATCGGTCTGATGAGGGCCATGTAGCAAATCACTTTCACCCTGCTATCAAGGCGGCTGCTATAAAACAACCGTCTTGTCAGGGCAAAAGCTCCCCTAGCCCTGGCAAGTGCAGCCTCTACATTTCGATTGAAATATAGAAACTGATCCAGCCAGACACCAAGGTACTTTACAACACTTTTACTCGCCAGAGGATATCCATCCCTATCCCTAGAAGCCCTAGACAAAGGGGTTCTAAACAGGATAGTTTCACATTTTTGGAAGTTAATTTCTTTCTTCCAGTCATCACAATTTCTCTGAACCTGGTCGAAATCACACTGCAAGAGAGTTTTGATAACGTCGACTGTTGGACCTGTTCTGTACGCAACTAAATCGTCGGCATACGCAATTGCATGAGGTAGACTCCTAATGAGATCGCTGGTGTAAATACTAAAGAGAATTGACGAGTTCACGGCTCCCTGTTGCATACCGTTTTTAATATCAAACGTAACATCTACCACTGTTACATCACCACTCTTGACAACAAACTTTCTACCATTAAGCATGTCGTAAAGCATATATAGCAGTGGTTTACTTATGCCCCATCTGGTCAGTTTCAGATAAAGACCTTCTAACCAAACGGTGTCGAAAGCCTTCTCCAAATCAACCAGACAGGCACCCGTGCATTGATTTTTAGCATTGTTTCATTGGACAGCAGATACTAGCAGATACTTAGACGCGGCATGAATTGTGTCATGTCCCGCCTTAAAGCCGAACTGGGTGTCTGGAATTATATTTTTGTCCTCGGCCCACTTGGACAGAGCTCTATTGAGAAGTTTTTCGAATACCTTGCTGATACTCGGAAGAAGACCGGAGATATACCGGATTGGAGTTGTCCTTTCCCTTTTTCGGGAGAGGATGTACAACAGCTGTCTTCCAACTCATTGGATAATATGCATTATTCAGCGCGTTGTTGAACAGTGTTATGTATATGTCTACTGCTTCCTCAGGAAGATGTCATTACAATATTGGGTATACCATCGACTCCTGCTGATAAACAATTTATTCTGCCGCCACTATGAACAAAGTGTTGCAATTTTTTCCATAATTTATATTTCGCTTATATGTATGTATAAAAAATAAAATCAAAGATACAAATCTGTATCTTTATATCTTTAAAGTGATAATTATTTTTTTTTTGCTTTGAGATTGTTTTGTGTTTAAAATTGAAGCAACGCGAAAAATTGCTTCAAAAACGCAACCAACCGTCTCGCACACTCATTCTTACGATGACGTTGATGCGTCGTGGTAGGAATGATATCAAGTTGCACGTATACTGTACTATGATTTATAATTGTGAAAGAAGTTTTCGTTGAGTATTTCTCTTGTGCTAGATTTTGTAACTAAAATATACACAGAACAGTCAAATATGGAAATTACGTGGGTGGTTTTCGGCAAAGAAAAACTATAAATGAAATATCTTTAGCTCTAAGATACCTTAAATGTGAAAGATAAAATATGTAAAATATTGAGATCATATATTTATTATAGAACTTATGTATATTTTCTTCCGGGTTTTGAACCAATAAGAAGATTAAATCGGGCAAATTCGTTCACTTTTATTTGTACACTTATTTTTTGATTCTTTTTAATCCGCAATTCAAAAATTTAAAAAGGCTTAGAGCATATTGTTGGCATTAGCTTATTCAAGGTTAAACTGCTTGCTTATAGAGTGACAATTTAATGTTCTCATTATACCATATCCAAATCGTGACGGACTTTTTAGTAAACAAAATTCAATGACACTTTTCACCTCTGGACATTCTTCGGTCGTTTCAATTAATTTCAAGCATCATTATCGTGAATTACCGAGAACACGCAATGGTTTTTAAATTATTTGAAATTTGTCGAAGCAGCAAATTATAAACAACTATTACCTAAAGTGTTTTCAGTACAAAAGACTTAGATTGCATACTACCGGCCATCGTCATCTTCATTACTGACCATGACCCAGTTCATTTCAAGTTGCATTCTTATTTTCTATTGACTTATGTTTTAAATAATGAAGCAACACTCTATCCAATAAGTACACTTAAAGATGTACCTAACCTGCCTTCTTTAAATAATACATTTTCCGAAGTTGTTGTTTGCCCCTGAAGATCAATTGAAGCCTTTTATTTGTTAACTTACCGTATGTGTGTATATTACTCTTCATCAGTAGTCCAAGAAAATTAAATTTGGAGAATTTGTATTGCTCAAATGAATAATGCATATAGAAAAAGTAGCTAAGTACTTTTACTTACATATTCTAATCAATGTATAAATTTATAATACATTACATTAATATATAAGTTGGAAGCAAGACCATACCTCAGTAATTATTAAATAAAGCCCTTGGAACTATTTTTGAGATATTGGGGGCGTTCGGTATCTCATAGGTTCGAAATGGAAGTAGCGCATTGTTGTTGTAATACGTGTAAAAAGACAGCTGATCAACAGCTGATGACCATAACAAAAAACGAAACATATGAATTGCAAATCGAAACACAAGTAGCGATAAATTTCTGGTATACTTTGGTATCGTATGGAACAGCTGACCACAAAATCAGCTGGTTGTGCAAATGTAGTACGTTTTGACAGAAATTGTTTCCTATTGGGTTTTTTGCGTTCACAAACGCACAGTATATTTCAATAGCATTATAACACAAAGCTATACGGCACCGAACGCCCTCATTGCTGCTCGCAGTGCGTTCTATACATGCTTGTACACAAATGGTGTTACCATCGTCTCATTCTTCATCGTTTGACATTGATCAAATTATAATTAAGGTATTATTTTAATGTAATAAAGATATTTTTCTTATAGTTAGCTACATTCCTCCTAAAAGCTCATTAGATTTATATAAAGATCATAAATGAATAGCGTAACGGATACAGTTATTGGCACCCCTAAGGAATTTTGAGATCCAAACGCGTGTATATCTCGCTTTTATGGAATTTAAAATATGTCAAATATACCAAATTGTAATTTGGGAAATTCTGGTTTCAAAAATATTTTCTAATTTTTATTTTGTTTTTATAAAGCTGGTAAAAATGGTAAATTAAAAAAAGCTTACCAAAAATTACAATTATTGGCACCCGACCACAATCGTTGGCATCTTAATTATTTACAATTATTGGCACACTTGAAATCAAAGAAATTTGTATTTTGTTAGCTTTTTTTTTATTCAGTGTAGCTAAATAGCTAATAGGTAGCTAATAAGACTAGACTTAGGCATTTAAGACTTTAGATCTTTTTTTGTGAACAAACTTTACAAGATACAACTATTGGCACTCAAAAAAGTACAACTATTGGCAGTGCCAATAATTGTAGTTACATAGGATGTAATTATTGGCACCCCCTGCCAATAATTAAATTCTAGTTTTTTTTAACCCAATTATTGGCACCCATTTTATTAATAAAACAATAACTTTTTTAACAAAATATAGTAAAAATCATCTTATTTATTACATTATTGAAGCAAATAAATAAAGTTTTGATTAAAAAATATAAAAGGAAGTATAGAAAACTCACTTACAAAATTATAGGTCCTTAACCAAAACAAAGGTAATTTCGAAGTTTTTTTTCTATCGCGACGTGTTTTCACTTTCAATTATAAAACAGAGCTGAAAAGGAATGTCTCCAAAGTATGGACATAGAAATGTGAGAAAAATGTGCCAGATCGAAATAAAAACTATGTTGACTTATTGGGACCAAGGGTTACTGAGAAAATCACTATTGAATGATGGGGTGCCAATAGTTGGGTACAAAATTAAGGGTGCCAATAATTGTAGTCGTTACGCTATTACTTATTACATTTCAAAATTAAATATGAATCAGCATGTAATTAAAGTAGGAGATTTTAATCTTCCAAGTATTAATTTGGTTTTTGTTGGAGATGAATCATATCTTATACCATTTAATGTTTTAAACGAATGTGATTCTTAAGTCATTGATTCATTAACGTCACATAATTTAATTTAAAGGAACAATTGTAAAAATAATTTAGATCGTATACTTGATTTGTTATTCGTTGATATGGAATTAGATATATCTGTATATAAATCTCTTTATCCTATTTTTTAAATTCTGTTCATCACATCGCTTTAATATTTGAATTTAAAATTTTTAACTTCTTCAAATCTAATTACTCATCATTATTTAAATACAATTTCTTAAAAGCTGACTACACTAGCATGTCGAATTATACACTGAGTTACAAAAAAAGTGGCGCAGTCATAGTTTTTGGTGTGTTGGTATCTTTTTGATAATATGCCGTTATGTTTATGCAGATGATGACCGGATGACCGAGTTTTGGTGCTTCAAAGCCATCGAGATCGTCACCAAACCGCGGTTGAGCTGTCTCACAGACTTCGATCTGTGAGGGGGACAGCTGTAAATGCACAAACAGTGAGGCGGCGATTAGTAGAGAGTGGCCTGAGAGCAAGAAGACCCGCCCGCGTGCCGAGACTCGGATGGAATTTGCTTGCCTTCACCAAGATTGGACCGAAGCCGACTGGAGTAGAGTTCTTTTCACTGATGAGTCAAGGTTTTGTCTGCGCTCAACAGATGGACGTAGCAGAGTGTGGAGACGAACAGGTGAAAGATTCTCTTCGGCAACAGTTGCTCAGCGGGAAAATTCCTGGGGAGGTTCAGTCATGGTGTGGGCAGGAATTTCCATGCGCGGGAAAACCGAGCTATGCATCGTGGAAGGATCCATGAACTAAAGTTATTACCTGAACAACATTCTGAAGGAATATGTGGTTCCATTTGCACCATTAATTGGCAATAACTTTTTGCTGATGCAGGACAATGCTAGACCACACGTTGCCAGGTGCGTTACCGACTACGTGTAAGAAGCGGAAATCGAGGTGATGACTTGGCCTGCGATGAACCCAGACATGAATCCCATCGAACACGTCTGGGACACGCTGGAAAAAAAATGATAAGGAGGCGACGTGCCCTCCCAGACACACTCAGTGGGCTGAGATCTACTCTGATCGAGGAATGGCACAACACCATCGTAGCAAACCTTTTCCAAGGTATGCCCCGGCGAATTAAAGCATTGCTATTAAAAATATTAAAAAAACCAGAACTCCTTGAAAAATAAAATAAAAATAAAAGTGTTTAATTTTAATTAATGAAGTTTTGTACATTTTCTTTAATTTGTTTTATTTCTAAATTCTTGCAGTTTTTTTAGATGAATTACTTTTATTTTATGTTAATAAACATAACTGTGTTTAAAAAAAAACGTTTTTTTAATCATTTCAAAATATTGCAAAATTTTAAGGTGCGCCACTTTTTTTGTAACTCAATGTATAAATAATTTACCAATGCCTGCGGCCTTAATCTGCGCTGATGATGTATCCAGCTATTATAATACGTTTATTAGTTCTCTAAAGAAAGCAATTAAAATGTATGTCTCAAAATCCAAAATTAAAAATACATCAAAGCCACTTTGGCTTAACAAAAAGGCTATTAATTTAAATAATAAGAAGAACAAGGCTTACAAAATGATGGGAAAATCTAATTCTGATAATAATTTACATGTGAAATATGCTGATCTCGAAAAGAGTTCTAATATTTTAAACAAATTCCTATACAAAAGTTATATATATTGAATGGAATCTAAATTAAAAAAAATAGTAAATGTTTTTGGACTTTCATAAAAAATAAAATAAATTCAAATGGAATTCCTAAAAGTACGCAATATTTGGAAAATTCTTACACTAGTTTACGGAGCATTTGTGATGCCTTTGCTGATTATTTTAAGTCAAATTATTTAAGTACTCCCAACTTCTACAACTTTTCTTCAGGACCACCAATAACTGTGTTAGTATAGGCCACTTGAGTATTTCCATATTAAATGTAGAAAAAGACTTATTGGGCCTTAAGGAAGAAACAAATGCTGGTCCAGATGGGATCCCTCCTATACTTTTAAAAAATTGTGCTACCATTCTATCTGGAATACCGTGTCTCATTTTTAATAGCTCATTACTTAATGGTAAATTCATTAGAGAATTGAAAACTTCGTTCATTTCACACATTTACAAAAGCAGACCCAAACAACTACCGCAATACCTTAGCTTTTCGTAAGAATAGTCTGTGATAAATTAAACTTTTTATTAAAAGAAATAATTTCTCCTTTTCAACACGGATTCGTTTCTGGTAGAGCAACATCTACAAATCTTACAATTTTTACAAATTATGTCTTAACTTCTCTAGAAAAGGGCTACCAAGTTGATGTTGGGTACACCGACTTTGCGAAGGCGTTTGATAGGGTACATCACGTATATTTCATTCAAATATACTAAAATGGTTCACGTCGTATCTTAAAGAACGAATTTGCATTGATTCGAATATTTCTAAACCTATTATTGTTTCATCTGTTTCATCTGGTGTTCCGCAGGGAAGTCATTTAGGTCCAATTTTGTTTCTTTTATTTATAAATGACCTACCAACTGTACTTTCTAATTCAAGTTGCCTAATGTTTGCAGAGGAACTCAACTCTTTTAGATGTTTACAGAGTTTGAAGGGTTGTATGCTGCTCAAGACGACACAATAAAGCTTTCCGAATGGTGTAAAGTCAACCAATTAACTCTAAATATATCGAAAGGACAATGCTTCTCTTTTACTCGTCGTTTTATTCCGATTGATTTTGACTATATTATTGAGAATAATATCCTTGATATAATTTCTTTAAAAAAGGATCTTGGAGTTATTTTTTGACTCTAGGCTCAATTTTGTTAAGCACATTGAATTTATTGTGAATAAGGCTAATTGCATGCTTGGTTTTATCTTTCGTAATTCTTATGGCCTGAAGGATCCCTGCACTCTAAAATCACTCTACATTGCTTATGTAAGGTCAATTCTTCAATATTGCTCAGCAATATGGAATCTATTTTATAACGTTAATTCACTTAGAATCGAAAAAGTCCAAAAATATGTACGCGTTTCGTAATTAACAAGCTGCGGTGGAATATTGAAATGCCGTCATATAATACCATACGTCAGCTCATTGGCATCCAGACATTGGATAACCGTCGCAAGATGTTTGCCATAATTTGTATTAGAGATATTATATCATATCATATAAAATGTCCTTTGATTGACTTATATGCCCCTTCTTGAGAACTAAGAACACGAACGTTGTTTCAAGGAAAACCCCATAGGATTAACTATAGCTTGCTAGCTACTTAGACTAGCTTCAAACAATATTGAAGTAAACTTTCACTTGAGTAAGGACTGATTTAAAAATATGTTACCCTTATACTTTTTAACGGCCCCGCCTTGTGGCTTAGTGGTTAGTGTGTCGGAGTGCTAAGCGAGTTACTGCTCATAGCCACCTTGTTTTCCGGGGTACTGCGAGGAACCGACAAAATCTCCAAGAGTTAACTCTTTGTCTCGAAAAAATGCACCTCATGTAGCCGTTCGGACTCGGCGGTATATAGTAGGTCCCTTACATTCTTGCAGATTAACAACAAACACACAGGAATGGTTGAGAGTATAAGTCAATAGGCCTTGCCTCCTTAAGGAGCTGTTCCGCCAATAAACTTATTTTATTTAAAGTTACGGATTTGAGCACCACTATCTCAAGTGCTACATTTGGAATTAGAATAACAGACCGGCTGAGCAAATTGACGAAATGCCCGATTTCATAGTTATTAAATGGTTATTTGTCACTCTTTGTTAGAGTTTTTTTTGTGAATGTTATAACATGTTGTTATCTTTTTTTGTGCATTTATAGCAATACTATAACTTCTCCTGGAGCATAGGGCAACTACCAGATCTCTGTGGCCACGATCGCGAATTCGGGGACTGAGATTCCCTCAAAACTGTTGACCACAATGCTGTTCTTCGCCTACCAACTCGCCATGAAACTTGAGGATTCTACTCGATTACCTGTTGGGTTAGCTATGTTGTCGTCTGGTGCTCTCAGTGTGTAACCAATCCATCGCCATTTTCGTAGCTTGATGTCAAAACCGACTGTGTTAAGTTTTTTCCATCCATTTGGTTTACTGATTTTAAGTCAGATCATTTCACGCTCTAAAACCCAGTATTATGGGAGGTTTGTGAAAGCTTAAAGGTCATCGATTTATCTGATGAAATTTATTTGAGAATCTTCGGGTTAATCTCGTATATATAATGAGACTGGGTAGGAAAGGAGTTTAGTGTTTGTCACTTTCTAAATAATTGATAAAGTATTATTATGTATAAAGGGGTCGCCAGAATGTTTTTTACTAACAAAGGGGTCGTGTACTAAAAAAGTTTGAGAAGCACTGTATTATCTCTTCCCGATTGGCGTTGAAAGATACTGCACTCCCAAATCTGCTGTGCAGCTGTAGGAGGATTCATCAAAGTTTGGCTAACTCTTGGAGACTCAATACAGTTGTTGTCATTCCCCATGTACAAATATTCATTGTTCCTCTGTTGGTGTTTCTCCTTTTGTAACTCAATCTGGAGTACTCCAACAAATACATCTCGGACCTATACTTTTTATTTTGGCTATAAATGATATTAAATTATATGCATACGGGTAACATTCTAATATTTACTGTTGACATGAAATTTTTTAAGATTCATCTGAAGACAGCTTTAGTGGCATTCATGAAGCTCTAAACCGTGCGAAGGCTTCAACTTAAATAAATTGGAATTTTCAAAACTTCCGCGGTTGTTTGATATTATTTAAAAGATATTTTGGATTATTAAATAAAATAGTTCGAATGTGTACTCACCAGAAACGTTCGTATCAAATAACATTGAGCGTGATCACCTGGAAACTGTAAAACGTTCGGAGCAGATACGGATTACAAATTCGCAACAATTTTCTAATAATACAAATATTTGATCAAAATCAGTTCAACGATTTTGATGAAAATTTTTGAGAATAAACCTAAACGGGTTAAACGATTGCTTTCAAACTTGGCATGTGTGTATCTTTAGGCATTTTTAGGGCGAAAAATAACGGTACCTGCTATATATCTGTTAAGGAAAAGCTTAATTTTCCATCGATTTAAATGAACATTTTTGAGTATATTTTTGCATATTTATAAGCTATCATTTGGTCAAAACCAACTTTACCGGAAGAGTCTAATAATGGTATTTTTGATAAAACGGTTATTTTAACTTTCGACTTTCTCGTTAACGGCTCATTAGATTTCCAAATTTATCCAAGTTTATTCTACATACCAACATTTTGAATAATTTTTTTTTTTTTCTATTTATAATTAATTTTTGAACATTTTTTTTTTTTTAATTAAATATTTTTAAAACGAATCAAAAATTTGTTTTTTAAATTATATGAACTACTGTATATTAATAAACTCTACAAAACAGCATACCAAACACTTAATTTTTTTTTAACTAAAAATAAAAAACAGGATTTCATTAAAATCCGTCCAAATACTTTTTTCATAAATTTGTTGTTATGTATGTACGGCGTGTGATGGCTTAGTTTATTTTTTCTAAAAACCGTTAAGTTTTGTGGTTTTGACACTTTTAATAAGTTCAGACAGACTATGTGATTTTTCTACGTTAATGTTACTTGTTTCTGTCAAAGACTTGCCTTCCGATGTGATTACGCAAATAAAACGGAGTACGTGCGACCCAGTCGTGCCCATTTTTACTTGCGATTATAGGTACTATAAAGCACGTTATGGATTAGTGCAAAAAAAAAATCTAACAATCAATCATGACATTACGATGATGAAGAAGTAGAAAAAGTGGGTCGGGAAATTCCGTCCGTCTGTTTGTCTGTCTTTTCGCACCTCTACAGCCTAAACGGATGGGTCGATTTTCTTAAAATTTGGTATTTACTATTGATTTGGTATTATTTCGGGGGATGAGTTTCGTATTTGCTCTAGGTCGAAAAATACCGGTACTTGACATACAATTTTGAACAAAAAGTTTGATTTTCTCGAAAACGGCTCAGTTAGAATGAGCTTTTCGAAATTTGTTCTAAAACGGTACCCCCCATAGGACCGTATTTTGTTTTTACTTTCTCGAGAACTGCTTAACCGATTACAATCAAATTTGATGTTCGGGAAGATGTAGATATCCAAACCAATTCGGCATAAAAATATTTTCGAATACATTTTTTTTTATATTTTTAATATTTTTTTTAAATATTTTTTTTTTTTTGAAAAATTGATATTTTGAAAACGAGCTACTTGAATTTTTTTAGTTTTGTTTTTAAATGAAGTAATTTTTTAGGTTTAAGTTTGCATTCTTGTATTATTATTTTTTTTAATATTTAAAAAAAAATTGTTGAATAAAAAGCATTTTTTTAAAAACCGTTCCTACGATTTAAAAAGAACAACACTTTTTCAAATTTTCTAAATATAAAATGGCGTTTAAATTTTTTCCAACAACTATTTTACGTACTTTTTCAAACAATCAAAAGTCGAATAAAAACTGAAATTCCTTTAATATTTTTCAAATTTTATTCGAAGCTGTGACCGCACATAAGAGCAAGGGCGTGCCATCCAGTCGTGCAATTTATTTTGTAAATGCGTTCGCTTTTTGAATTTGTCCCACGATATGCATTGGTTATTAGAATTTCCTGTTTGCATCCCGCAAATTCTTAAATAAAACAACATTTCTGAGCATTTTCGAATTATATTTTCATCTTTTCAAATTTTTAAACGGATTTTGCATCGGTCCCAGCAAAATATTCCTCAGGTGTTGTACTCAAGTAGCCAAATTGGGCAAAGACCTGAACGTCAGTGATTTCCAACTTGCAAAGATAGAAATCGTCTAGAATGAAAGATAGACATTTTAAAATTATTTCCATTAAATAAATATTAAAGCTTACGATCAGGAACGGGAATGTTCTTCCAGTGAGCAGCAGTTGGATGGCGACTTAAGAATGCCTCCAATCCACGAGTATGTTCATCTGAGCCTTCTTCCAACTAAAATGTAATCCATTTATGAAAGTGCCAACTGAATATAATTCAGTGCTTATAGTCTTACTCTCTTAACTTGTCCGGAAATCAATGTCCGTGCGCATTTATGGGACCATGGATCATCATTCCTCTTATTGCACTCTCCTTCCTGAGCATCGGTGAACATGAAGGAGATTCTGTTGTCTTTTTTAACATCTCGAGCTACTTTATCCACGCCCATCATGTAAAAGAAGATATCTCCGGTAGAAGCAGCTCCAACTTTACTATCGGCCGTTGACAGAAGATTTACCATGGGGTGTCCATTGTCGCTGGGATCAGACGAAATAGTAGCCACGGAAGCCCAGTTTGCCTGATGCACCAGTCGCCGTGCCTCCTCGGCGACATTTAATTCGGGAACGGCGGGACGTTTTGCCCCAGCTGGACTTGCATTGATAGCAACAGCCGAGAACAACAGACCGAAAACTATGAATTTGACCATTTTTACTCCTTAACGTTTTGAAATAACAACTGATCATTAATTTAGAATTCGTCGCGTATTTATAGCACCCGGGGGATGCACTCAAGAAATAAACGAATTATCTTTAAAGCTGTTGTTATTGTTGATTGGGGAATTCACAGCAGGTGAAGGTCAACCAATTGAATAAATAAAAAAAAAAACGCAGTCTAGATACGATTCGGGGAACTAAAGGGTAGACAAAGATTGTAGATTTAGACTTGACTACCGCAATGATATGTTTTTGAATAGATAACTCAATCAAAGTTCTTCCAAGTAAATCTTACTAGATTCCTCGATTTGAAACTTTGAGATAATCGCACATGCTAAATGAAATCAGTTTGTAGAAAATGCTGTAGGTTCCCAGTATTCTTGAATAATACAGGTTTACAATTAAAAACGATTTGTGTATATATTATAACTAGAATAAAAAAGAATATTCTGTTTGTTTTTATTCACAATATTATAAAAGTTTATAATATAAATACGGATTAAAAAATGGACGCGACTGGGTCGCACGTACTTGCTCTTATCGCATTGGCAGTAAGTAATATTTACGTAGAAAAATATCACTGTCTGAACTTATAAAAGTATCAATACCACAACAATAAAGGGATTTTGGTAAAGATGGAGTATGCCTAGTGAGACCACCTGTACGTAAATGACTCGTACAGTACGTACATTTGGAGCCATATACCGTGTACCGAAGCGATGGCTCAAAATCACGAGAATGTACGTAAATTCACGTGAGGAATTATTGTTGTACATAAAATGTGCACCAACGGCATGAAAAGACCAAAGGACAAGTTCTGTTTGTTTCTCGAAACAGAACAATAATTCGATTGTTTTCATTTGATCATTAGAAATATATAGGTAATACAATCACTGCACTCAATTGACATTTTTGTTTTGCTTTTATTGTGTTCGTTCGTTCATCGTGTCGTCCGCTTCCACCCTTTTGCCAATCGTCGTCTATTGCGTGCGCAACGAAGTAATTCTGTAATTGAATAAGCAAATTTACAGCCTCGTACAATATAGTCCGGTCAATTTAGACCTCCGAGGTTACATAAATTCACACCCAGCTGAAAATTGATAGGATTGTTCACAACACCATCATAAATAAAATCTAAAACGTCCTCATCGATCCGACACCTGCGGATCAAAGGTCACAAAAACGGGTTTTTCGTGATTATGAGAAAAACGGTTAGTTTTATCATAAAATAAGCTGAGACAAAATTGTAGATCAGATAATTATCTATAAAAATTGTCATCATACCTTTTTTTCCTAAAACTCACCGTTTTCGAGATATAACTATTTAAAAAGTTGAAAGAGTTGTAATTGTCATAATCATAATCATAATCGCGAAAAACCCGTTTTTTGTGACTTTTGACCCCGCGTAATTTTTTTTGCAGGTGTCGGATCGATGAGGACTTTTTAGATTTTATTTCTGATGGTGTTGTTAACAATCCTACCAATTTTCAGCTGGGTGTGAATTTATGTAACCTCACCGCTATTTTTTTGGTCTAATTTGACCGGACTACTAGTGCACAAATTCAAGTTGCTCGCGTTGAGCAACGCAATTATAATATTTTCGTGTTGAAAAAGTTGGTTGGCCCGTACACTTAGTTGAAAAACTCATTAAATGGTTAATTACACTCATACATCCAATTTATCAACTCATGCAATTGTTGAATACACTAGTTCGTCCAGTTTATCAACTCATTCAATTGCTGAGTTGATATAATTGTATGATTTTTGCAAACAAAACAGCTGATCTAGTTGGTCAACTGCAACTGCGTTTTCGGTGCACAACAAGTTGATGCATAGGTTGATACCCTCGTATACTAGATTGCTGAGCAAACAACGAGTTTGGCGCACAATGGGATATTTTATTCAGTTTGTATTACAGCTTTTCCTTTTCCTACATCATATATTTTGGTAGCCTATAAAGTTATGATTTTCACTGAAATGAAAAAAAAAATTGGCTACCGCTTTAATAATATCAGTTTACAGTGAACGCCAAAGGCAGACTTTGTTTTTTTTCTAAATTGCTGGGGGCAGTGCTTCAGTAGATATGGTGTTTGCTTGATAACCCAGAGGTCGTCAGTTCGATACTCAGGCCGGGAAGCAATTTTTTAAGAGGTTTTAAAGTCACCTCATTCTGGATCTACTGCGCTAAAAAAAATGTTTCTTATCTTTTCATTTCTTCTTACAAACGTCGAGTTGCATTATTAAAAAGCAATGTGCCTAACAGACACTTTATTTTCATTTGAATTAAATAAAAAATCAAAAAATAGTAAAATAAATATGTAAGTTTATAAAGGAGAATTAAATAAAAAAAAAAATAGCTCGAAATAGCTGACGCAAAAGTTTCCAACTTTTGCCCATGCGAATTTGCGGTTTCTTTTGTGGTGGTTCAAGTTCATGGTCATTTTCAGTTCTCCACAGTTTTTTACTATACACCATCTTAAAAAATAAAAAACAGAATTAAATAAAAAAAAAGCATGTGCAACAGTGAAATTGATCAAAATGCGTTCTTCAACTCCCAACATTACATACATTTTGTCGCATTCAACCAAGCGCACGCCAACGAAAAATCAAAAAAGTTTAGCAGCGAGTTGAACAGATAATATGCAGCGCATTATCTCGAAATCGTTGCTCAACACGACCTCGTACACACGTACACCAATAGGATGGTTTACATGCTCCCAGGCCACATTGACGGAAGCACACATGCAACTTGAATCAAAATGTAAAAGAGAAAGAATTTTTTTTAATAAGAAGGAAAGAGATGGGCTAAAGAATCCAAAATCTGCACGAATCTCATAATTTATTCATTGTATATACATTGCCATTAGTACTATTATGAGACGAGAAAAAATCTTTTTACCTAGAGCCGCTTGGAGTGCTAGTGTAGGGACATATTATTTAAGTGAAAGAGAATTAAGAGCATGGTTCTTAGTGTTATGCTTTGTGCTTAGTTTATTGCGCATGTGCAATGTGAGGCAAGAAAAAACAGAAGGAGAACATGAAATAATTCAGTATTTTGTTTTGTTCATTGTATATACACATGTATATAGACTGCTAGCAGTTTTGGAGTTTATATACAATGGTTTCACTTAGCTGAGGCGAATAGTTTTTTGTAAGGATTTATACACGATCCAACATTTTCATTGTTTACGTTTTTTTACACGGAATATGTAATATGAGAACTGGTTCTTACATAAGTATTTATACATGCGTACATCATTGACCAGACTTTTGATTCGAATTCTTAAGGATTTTAAATTTGTTTACTAATATGAAGGTTGTCGTCTTCAAATAATGTACACACATTCATTCTTCAAATTTAAATACAAACACCTACTCCTAATCCTATAGTGAGCCCAAGCAGGAGGGTTGCAGGGTGGCAGCATGCCCCCCATACGTACGCCATACTCGATCATATGGCTATTTTACGCTTCTAAAAAGTGTCATAAGACCATATCGCGCGATTTTTATATTGATTATATTAATAATTACAACAATAATCAATTAATTATATTAATAAATAACAATAATATAATAATAATAATAATAACAACAACTACTAAGTATTTACGTGTTCTGAATGTGCTACACAAATAATTACCAATTGCTTCCATTCGCCTAATGGAAGAACGCCGAAGGTACCATCAATAAAATAGTTCCTCTCAGATTCGGGCAGTAGTTGAATTTCCTCACACATTTTTGTTGCCATGAAAATGGTGTAGCAAAAGTCTGTTTCCAGAACCGTCCCTTTGTAAAATGTGTTATTATTATTGTAACAAGACATTCCATAACGGTGGCGAACATTTTCCATCAAAAATATTTTTTTGACCTCGGCAAAAGTCTTTGGGGATTGTGGTACAGTACTACTTTTAAACCTATTGAGGCTTCTTTTAAGAGTCTTATATTGTACCAAATGGGTGGAATCTTGTATTTTCATCCTTTTTTGGTCAAAAATCACCCTTTATATAGAGAGCAATAAGGAATTGTGACTCATTTTAGTAAAAAAAAAATGAGAGCTGTACATCATTATATACTACTGGCTCACTTGAGTGGGTCAAAAGCCCATAATCGATGGGCCAGAAGTCCACAGAAATTCCTTGTGTACTTTTAACTCACTAGGGTGGGTCATAAGTCCACAATGTAAAAACAATTCAAAATTGTGCTGAAAATGGCAAAGATGTACTTTTGTACTGACGATTTCAAATTGTACTGAATTCAGTACAATAGTAAGCCTTTTTCCAACTGTGTTACACAGTTTATTTATTTATTTATTTATAGCTTAATTCAAGCAGTCTTAAACTAATATTTGATTCTTAAAATACTAAAATTAAATCTAACAATTGTGGGGTTAAGGTTATAAGGATTCAGTTACATAAATTAGGAATGGTAGGAGGAATTGAAAAGGGAAGTTTTAATGGTATTCTTGGTACAGTGGAAGTCGAGTGAGAAGATCATATTGTTAGTTGTACGTAACATTCGGTTCAAGGGCTCGTTATTTCCATAATTTGTACGATGAAAATTTATATTAAACAGTGAAACCCATCTAACATTTCTAGGGTTGGTATTAATTGATATTTTCTGCAGAAGAGGGGCAGTCAATAGTATTAGTTAGAAGTTGGTGAATAAAGATGATATCAGCAACGACGTTTTCCCAGAGTTTGCAAACCAAGCAGCTTTAAACGGTTTTTATATGGTGGGAGATTATATCTATCTGTCAAAGGGAGAGAACGGAGGGTGAAGCGAAGAAATCTACGTCGAACAGCCTCGATATGTAAGGAATGGGTTGGGTAATAAGGTGACCAGACTTGGCTGGCATATTCTAGAAGAGGTCGGACATATATAAGGTATAAGGATTTAGTAATATATGGATCGGACAATTTTTTGGACCATCGTTTTACGAAGGCAAGGGCTCTTTATAGAATTATCAATGTGAGAACGAAAGTTTAGTTCACTATCGCAGGTTACACCGAGATCGCAAAGGGAGTCCACTTGCTGAACAGGTTAATTGTTTAATAAATAAAATCTTGGAGGCAGTGGGATGGTTTTACGGGAATATGTAAAAGTGTGACATTTGCTAACATTTAGCTCAAGAATCAGAAGGAGAGGATATGCACTTATACATTTTCTTATCATCGGCGTAAATCGAGATATATGAGTTTTTAATGACACAGTCGACGTCATTAATTGTAAGAATAAAGATTAAAGGACCAAAATGGCTAACTTGGGGAACACCAGCAGTTCCAGGGTAAGGGTCAGACAAAGACGATCTGAAAAGAACTTCATAGAGACGATCTTTTAAATAAGAATCAATCCATTGAATGAAATCGATTGGAAATCCAAGAGCTTTAAGTTTGAAGAGGATCAATGGATGGGAGATTTTATCGAAGGCTTTACTTAGGTCAGTTGCAATGACATCAATTTTTTACCGGTACCAGAGACAAAGTCTATTAGATTGGTGGTTGTGGATCTACCTCTTAAAAATCCATGTTGGTTAGGGGAGAAAATATGTTTACAGTGAAAAACCATTGTATCATAAACAATACTTTCAAAAAGTTTAGGGATGCATGACAATTTGGCAATGGGGCGGTAGTTAGAGATATCATTCTTAGGACCTTTTTTATGAATAGAAGGGAAGATTTTATTAGACAATGAAAGTTGAAAAATGTCACGGGTGCGATCAAGTGTGAAGATCATTTTTTTTATGATTATTGCTGGCAAACCATCCATTTATTGATCTTATCTTTAATAATTATCGATGGTATGACAATCGAAGTTAAGGATGTTTTGTTACAGTTATTAAGATAAGAAAAATATTTAGAATCAGGCTGAGAATTATCAATAGAAAAATACTGACTAAAAAATTAAGCAAATAAGTTGGAGATTTTTTGTGAGTCATCTGAGCAGGAATTAATATATTTTAAATTAGAGGTATAGCTGTCGGACTTTCTTTTGGCATTGATGAAGTGGAAAAAGCTCTTGGGGTCAGATATAATGTTATTTTGCATGACACTGAGATATTCATTGTAAAGGGATTCACAAAATTCTGAAAAAAGAGAGCTGTAGTACTGATAGTTTAGAAGGTCGGCGTCGAAGCCTGTAATGAGATACTTCCGCCAAAGTTTATTTTTTCATTTCTTAAAGATTTCAGCTCATTGTTATACCATGGAGGGGAAGAGGCAATACTCTTTTGTTGAACGATGGACACTGAAAGTATAAGGTTTTCGAAAACCTTAGAATAAAAGCTAGTAAGGACAGTGTCAATATCAGGGTATTCTCTGATAGAAGTAAAATCGGTGCAAGCTAGCAGGTTATTAAGTTTGGGAAAATTGGTTTTAGGAAAGTTGAAGGACGACTGCCTTTCCGATAGATTTGTTACATGAGTGAGTCCATAAGAGAGCTTCAAAAAAAGAGGAGGGTGGAATGAGTCAAGTTTAGATAGAAGATGATTGCTTAATGAAACAACGCAATTAACAAGAATAACAATACTGTTGAGAAACTCGTTGATAAGCGATCTCCTACCCTCTCAAACGCGTTGTTTGGACAAAATTGAGAGCATCGTACATTCAATACCCATTGATGTTAAGATATTTAAAGAATTATTAACTTTCGAATTTTGGGAGCGGGTTTATTCTGAATTCAATCTTTCTATTGCTTTTGACATATTTATTGACATTTAAAAAAAAAACACATTAGATTCAAGTGCTTTCAAAAGAAATCAGTCCTTTAGCAAGAGAAGGTTAAAATCCTGGATGACAAATAATCTTCTTAATAAGATTAAACAAAAAAAGAAGTTAAGCCTGAAATGCAAAAAACATAAAAATAATATTAAATTTAAAAAAACATTATGAAACTTTTGCAAATCGGTTAAACAAAGAAATCGATGACACTCGTAACAACTTCTATAAGAATTTATTTTCTAGAGCTGAAGGTAATAAACGAGAAGATTGGCGAGTGGTTGATAACATCTAAGGAAAATAAAGGAATTGAGACCATTGAGTTCGAAGGAGAAATAAAAGCTGATTTATGTAGGATTTCAAATAACTTTTTTCGACCTTCTCCAAAATTTTTGAAAAGTTAGTTAAGGTTCGAATCGTCTCCTTTTTAGAAAAGTATAACTTCTTCAGTAAAAATCTGTTTGGTTTTAGAGCAGGTTTGTCAACTGAAGATGCTATTTTAAGGATCTGTAGTCAACTTTATGAAAGTTAAAACAACAACAAATCTACTATTGGATTATTTATTGAAATGACAAAAGCTTTCGGTCTAGTGAACCACGATCTATTGCTATCTAAAATTTTTAATGCAAGTTTTCGGGGTAATATTTTCAATTGGCTAAGTTTTTATTTAAATAAATTACACGACTGGATCGCACGTACTTGCTCATATGTGCGGTCACATCGTCGAATTTGAACAAAATGCACGACTGGGTCGCACGAACTTGTTCTTATGTTAGATAATTGCTTAGTGGCTGCATATGTATGTATATAAAGGGTGTTTTTTATAGACGTGTGGTTTTCAAGAAGAAATAAAACGCATATAGTTTAATGTTATGGCCAAGAATCTAGCTTCATTATAAATATAAGGGTTTGCATTATGTTCTAAAAATTATTTCGGGGAAGTGGCCACCGTTGCTGGCTCGAATAAATTTCCCAATTTTGTGAAAATCGGGATCGGTGGCCATTTCGTTTTGGGCCCATTCACCGAACGTGTGACGCGCTTGATGGTCGTTCGGCTACAATTCTTGAACGAGTTGGATTTTGTAAGCTTGCAAACCAAGATCCTTCTGCGCGCGATGGCGGATGGACTCATTTGGGTCTTCTTGGATACTCTGCTCCACCGAAACAAACCATAATTTTGGTAATAAATTTGCACAATTTGTAAACTTGTTCGGGAGTGAGTCTATTCATTATGAAATGGCAAACCAAACTGAGCTTAAATCAAGAGACAGCTCCGAAAAAAGTATTGCCAGATTGAAAACCACACGTCTATTAAAATAAAAAAATATTTTTTCTTAGAAAATTCTTTATTTTTTTTAATTAGTTTCAGAGTTTTCTTGAAAAAACTAAGTATGCAATAAAATTTGAAAACAAAATGTCTATCGAAGAAAAAAAATTTGAAAACCGTTTCACCAGTTTTTTTAAAAAGTCGTTTTTTTTGAAAAACTTTTCGAAAAAATATTTGAAATTACTTTTTCTAGTATATCATTATAAGGCAATCTGTAGTTTTCATCTGGGAAAATTATTTAAAAAAATTCAATCCACCAATCAAAATATTTCGAAAACCAAATTTTGTTTTAATTTTTTTTTTTTAAATCGAAAAAAAAGTTTTTGAAAATTTTGAAATGCGATATTAATTGAATTATAAATAACTTCATATGTGCAAAATTTATTGAAATCGGGATAACGGTTTACGATAAAACCGCATTTGAAAAAAAAACGGTTTTATTAGAGGTACGGTTATAGAACAAATTGTGAAAAATGTATTATTGTAAAAAATTAGCACCCTGAACGTTTTATCAAACTCGTTAAGGCCGCTTTCGAGAAAATCTAACATTTTGTTCAAAATTGTAGGGCAGGTACCGTTATTTTTCGACCTAGAGCAAAAATGAAAAACACTCCACGAGATACTGCTTAATAAATACTAAATACCAAGTTTGAAGCAAATCGGCCCATCCGTTTAGGATGTAGAAGCGTAGATGACGTACGGAATTTCCGGAACTACTTTTTTCAACTTCTCTATTATCGTAATGTCATGTTTGATTGTTAGAATTTTTTTTGCACGAATCCATAACTTGCATTTTAGTACCTATATCGCAAGTAAAAATAGAAAACAAAAAGTTAATGTAAATGGGATCCTAAGTGAACCTAGACTTTTAAAGAATGGAATTCCTCAGGGATCAGTATTTGGCCAATTGTTGTTCTTGATACATATAAATTCTATTTTTAAACGATTTGGAAAAAAATCAGCACCCTCGAACTGATTACATTCGACTGACTATATGTTTCTGTTTATTCTACATTCAAGATGTGTTCAAATGAGTGAGATAGTTATATGTAGGATGAAGATTGGGGAAATCAGAATGATGATGGAGATAGGATGATGATTGTGGAAATGGGAGTGATGAAAATATGAATTGCGTAAATGTACCGTTTGCATATATGTACATAGAACTCATTTTTCTCATTTCTACACATATACAGCTCCGAATATTTTCAACAAATTGCCCATATTTATAAGAACAACGCTTCGTTTTTCACATTTCACTAAAAAAGGTTAAATACTGGTTATTCACTTTAAGCTATGAATGTATTGAATCTTTTCATTTGATTTTTCAACAGGACAATTTTATAGTAAAAATAACAAAAAAATTACAACGTATATTACTTCATGTTGAAGAATGGTCACTTATATTCAATTTATGCTTCATGCTAACATATTTGTTAAATAGTTTTAATTTTAATATAAAATGAATAAATACAAATACAAATATAAAATATAAATACAAAAAATTGATACGTTGGGCACGCAGTGGACGAGGACTGGCATTAGTTCTCAAGTTAGGTTAAGTTTTTCGAACAATTATTTTATACGTTCTCTCCGTGGCCGGCATATCAAACCGTTGAACGCATATTTTAACTTTAGAGCGGTGAACAATCACATTTGAAATTCGAAAATTTGCGAGATATTTAATATGTATTTTCGGTACAACATTAAATTGACTTGTACGGAGTTTTTCGAATTTTTAAAGAAGCAGTCTCAGTTGTTAAATAAGATTACATCAGAATCAGGAAAATAGGTGTTGAAGAAAACCAAACAAGAGCTTGTTGTTGTTTTTTTTTTTTTTTTTGGTAGATTATCAACACTGATCTAACTTTCAAAATATTTAGGTTTTAAAGATGCTTCTATTAAACATTACTGAACAAAAGAAATGTTCATATTGCTTATGGTTTCCATGCAAAACACAACGAATAACGAACTACCTTCCACAAAAAACAACAGAACAAAACGAAATCATATATGTATTACGTACATTGATGTTTTTTTTTTTTAGAAAAATGACTGACGTCCAGTGCACCAAATATACAAAACAATAACATTTTCGCCGCAGCACAATAGGATTTCAAGCAACTTCAAAAGGTCTAAGCCATTAAAAAACACCAATAGACAGTTTTTTAAACAAAAATGTTTATGACCTCGTCAAAATCAAGTAATAAAACGAATATGAAACTTTTTCACAGGAAAATGAATGAAGATGTTAGAAATATTATTTTTCTATCCTTAGACTTAACATAACTATGCAACCAATAATCAATTTAACACTACAATTTTCACGCCAAGCTGACGTATTGTGTATAATTAATTCATCATAAGTCAGCATCATTTCTTTAACGATCAATAGGGTACTCTCAATTTTCCAGAGTCATCAATCAAACATATATTTATCAGTCAATAATTTGTAGAACAAACAATGAACTATTGAAATAGCCACTGTTAAAGATTTTCCATTCAAGTCATGCTGTTTCAGTACCAGCAACTCTAGCTGACGACGCCGACGACGTGGAAACAGTTGCTATATATAAATGGCTCCTCGTCGTCGTCAAAAGTTAATGAATCAACTTTCAATTTCATAGTGATTATTATTAAAGTTGACCAACTGTTGCACGAAGATTAGTGTATTTAAGATCTCGCTCAACTAAATGATTCGATACGCCTTGACTTCTTGTCAATTAATTCATTTAGTTTTCTATCTTTGAGCTTCATATGGAAAATTTTCTTGTGAATGAACAACCACAATTATCTTATCATTTCTTGCGGTGAAGAGAATAGCTACTCATCAATTCCAGTTGGATGTTTTGATTGAGATTATAATGTTAAGCACATCAGCTGAACTTAACCTTATATATTCTATTGAATTGGCCTCGCTTAACTTATTGATTAAGGCTGGGTGTACCTCTGACCAGAGCTCAAAACTCAAGTAAACGTACTTGAATGTATTGGTGACGTTTGGACGTTTTAAAACGTAAATATTCCTTCTCTTCGTATCGCACAGAATATGAATGTGCACTTTTTTCCTTGCGTTTATTTGTATTCGATCCTCAGGAGCGATGACGACGCGACGACCACGAAGAAATTATATGCATGGGCATCGGCATGGGCACTAACCACAAACCTACCTGCCTCTGGCCTAGCTCTAGAAATAATTATAAATGAAATGACCTTTTTTTGTTTGTGTGATGTTCGTCCTTTCTGTGGCTCTCCTAGTCCATTATGGTGTGCCTAGGAATTTGTTGTATTTTTTTATTTTCAATTAGCTACATACATAAAAAAAACTGGACCTGGAGAGCAAAATTAGTTCAAGTTGGTATGATAATTGCATCGTTGGCCGGCCATATTTTTTTTTAGTTTGTCTGTCTAGAAGACCGGCCTAGATCAATTTTAACGTTTGCCAACGTGTTTTTGGCGTTGAACGAAGATCTTTTGTAAATTTTCATAAAATTTCTAGACAGTTTTTTTTTTATTTATTTGGGGCCAAATTGTATAATGGAAAATGAATCCATATTCTTAGACTTACAAGAAATCAATAAAAGAAAATAGAAATATAATCTTAAACTAAATTGCTGAATAAGACACTATCAATACAAAAAAATGGGCACGACTGGGTCGCACGAACTTGCTCCTATGTGTTTAACCATATTGGAGGGCAAGATCTTTGATTGAAACAAGTAACATTTACATGCAAAAATAACACGTTCTGAACTTATAAATAGCGTCAAAACCACAACCCTTAACGGTTTTTAATAAATATGGATTATGCCATGACACGTCTTGTAAATAATGAATTTATGAAAAAAGTATATCGACGGATTTTGATAAATTCTTGTTTTTTTATTTTTACTTTTTTTAATTTTTTTTTTTAGACTATTAATATACATGTGATTATAAAATTTAAAATGTTTTTTTTATTAGTTTATAAATATTGATTTAAAAACAAATTAAAAAAATAAATTTTAATTAGAACAAAAAATTGATTCAAAATGTTGTTGTTCTCAAATGTAAAATTTGACAGAAATTCAAAAAAGCCGTTACCGATAAAGCCAAAAATAAAAAAAAAACGTTATATGATATGTACCGTTAATAGACTTTTTCGGTAAATTTGGTTCTGATTATATAAGAGCTAATACCAACAAAAATCCTCAAAAAAATTCATCAAAATGGTTGGAGCCGTTTTCGGCTGCAGCTCGTTGTACATACTGGCAGACAGATAGAAATTGTTTGCCACTTGCCACAATGTCCTATACAAAGTTTCTATCGTTAGTAATAACAGCGCAATTATCGTTAACATGGGCCAAGGTACACCAAAGTAAGCCTTTTCTGAAATTCCCGATAAAATATATAAAAAAATTCAAAATAGAATATACCCGAGAATTATGTCCTAAAATCTTGAAAACGAATTAAGGGTATAGAAGAGCATAAGTAAGAAAAGTAGACATACATATAATTATCCACAAATGTGTAAAAAAAAAATCCCCAAACCGCTGAAATAAAAAAAAAAGTTGTTGCTATTGTTATTTTGCTTATAATTTTGTTTGGCCATTTGTCGTATTCAATTCGAATCTGTTTTATTTTTGGAGCTTCCTTTCACTAGCTTTCAAGCCATTTTTCAGTTTAAAAATTGGACCGTTTTTATGGGTAATTTTTCATTGGAGCCAAATTTCACGTACCCATTCAGATAATGTAATTCTTCTAGGTATATGTTGTATACTCCTTGTATCTGTCAAAGATCTTTGTTCCAGTAAACATATATGTACATATGTAAATGTATACCTACATAATGTATTTGGCTCATACTAAACACCAGAAAAATTATTTTATTTCCAAACTCCAAAACAAAATAATTTGTTTTGCATAGAAAACGAAATGAACAAAAAAAACTTCGCAAAAAAACAATTCAATTTGCATCATAACTTACTTTCTTGCTTTTTTCCACATTTTCTTTTTTTTCAAAAAAAAAATACAACTCCTGACATGAGTGTGGCACCAAACGCCTTCCTTTTCTGTAAAATGGTCCATAAACCAAAAAAAAACTGTCACACCAAAAACACAGGCCCACAAAAAAATACTTCCCACCGCAATCACCCTACCAATAATACCAATCCCTTCACCAATCCGTCAGTCTCACTAGAATTGGAAATGACAAATGAAGCAACCGAAATCAGAGACTGAAAAACAAAAAATATCAGAACCAGCCAGGGTAGAGACTAGAGAGTAGAAAGCAGAACACATGTAATAACAACAAAAATAGAAGAAAACAAAGTAAAAGAGCTGAACAGCACCAAATTCTGCTGCGGAAATTGTTCGAACTACAAATTTATATGTGTGCGTTAGCAATGAACTTTCTATGGAAAAAAACGCAAATTAGAGTTCTAAGAATGTTACTTTCTTTATAAAGTCAATCGATATTTTAGCTTTTTTAATCAGCGATAAGAGTGTTAAAAAACAATATTTTTTTAAAAAACTATAGTTTTACTCCCGAATTTGAAAACTGAGCTTTCAGATAAAATTAATAATAAAATTGAACTTCGAAAACCATAGAAAACATTCACAAAGATTTAAAAAATAACAACAAAAATCAAATTTTTAAAAAATTATTATATTGAACATTTTGAGTCTTGTATGCTAACTAAATATTAAAATTTATTTCGTTGAAATATCTTTTTAAATAAAAAAGTTATCCGCCAGTTTGTTAACAAACATCCATTTTTTTCGAGGTACACCCAGCTTTAATGTTTAATTTTGATTATACTAGTACTGATACTGCTAAGACAGTATACCAGAAAATATTCATATCTATGGAAATGGAATAAAGTTGTGAAATAGAGGCCCATTGTTATACCACGAAGACTAAAGGAGAATTCCCCATTAGTTAAACCACCTAAAGCTTATTCTTATGAAACTTGAAAGTCTATTTATATTATAATTTGCACTATATCGTTGGGGTCATTGCATACCTATTATGTATCTTCTTTCCTTTTACAATAAAAAGTACAAATTAATTTTTTTAAAGGGCAGAGGATGTGAAATTATCTTCTTTACTTCTCAATGCCTGCAACTCCGGCAGAAGGCATTTAAAATCACTCTCAGCCTGTTTCCAAATAACAGCGTCCTGTTATGGCACCTACTACGAAGCTAGTTTGAAATCCGTTGAGAGACGACAAGTCTTTAGACCGATCGGTTCGAGCCTCATCAAACAAGTTCTTTTCCTTCCTTATTTCCCAACGCCATCTAGTTTCGTACCTCTGGTTCTGGTCTAGGAAATCTTTCCAACCTAATTTTTGTCTTTCACGCTGCTTTCTACCAATAAAAAAAGATACAAAAGACTTTCCGAGCTGCGCACCGGAGTCAACTAAGCTTTATCTCACCATGCACATCTACTCCTTGAAAATTCTTGATTGTATCTCCTGCGGATCATCCTCCTTGAACATGGGGCAAAATGTTCTCCGCAAGGCTATTCTTCAAACGCTACTAAGAGGTCAGAGTGCCATTAAGAACCTAAGTCTCTGATCCCTACTTTTGTATTGGTACAATCTTTTACAGAACCAGTTTAGTTTTTGATGTAAAATTTCTGTTTTTGAAGAGCCTTGACAGACTATAGTATGTTCTGTTGGATTTCTTTCTCCATATTGTTATCGGCTGCTACTTTAAACCCAAGGTTTTCTAAGAATTGCATTACTTTATAGCTATACTCTACTGACCACTACCATAATCGTACGACCAACAATGCTCGGAGACGCAGCCAGCTCCATCTGAATGAAAGAATCTTGTACGGCTTGTTGTTCCTGACTTGTACCGATAGTGCCGGTTTCATTTCTCATCTATCCGCAGTCTTCATTAACACCTAAAAATGTAAATAGGGAACAACTGGGTTCAACCGTTCTAAAAAAATTGTATCACTTAAAAATATTTGAATAAAGGCTTAGTCAAATAGAACGAATTTTTAACGCGGCGTTGGGATTATTTTGATGCGGCATTCTGAGCGCGGCGTTTGAGAACGTCAGACGACACAAAATAAGTCAAAAAGTTAACTTATAAATTTCTACAACAAATTCAAAATAAAAATCTTTCTAACGCTTCGTAAAAAAAATACTTTTTAATTAATTTTAACGCCGCGTTGAATTTGACGCGGCGTTGAAAATGCCGAAATGTGGCATTTGATATGTATTGCTCTATATTACAAAATGGCATTGAAACGCGGCGTTAAAAAGCGGCGTCAAAACACGCTCTGCTTGAGGCTTCCAAAAAGTTTTAGATTTTTTAATTTTCCTGATATAATTTCGAACTCATCTCATCTCTTTGATCACATTTTTTTAAGTTGCTTAAAAATGCAATGAAAAACACTGATTTTTCATATATGTATATCGTTTTTTTTTCAGAGTCAAAATGCAATCGGTCGACATCGAAATTTTCCCAAAACATCGTTCTCCTGCACTGGGCGACCAGCCGGTTACTATGCCGACATCGAGACGGGCTGTCAAGTGTATCACATGTGCGATGGCCTAGGTCGTCAATTTAGCTATTCATGTCCAAATACAACACTTTTTCAACAACGGATGTTGATTTGCGATCATTGGTACATGGTGAATTGTTCTAAAGCAGAAATGGATTATGCAGCGAATCTGTTAATCGGTAAGTCGACAAATACCATACAGCGTGATTTTCAAATGCAGTTATTCTAAATTAATTTTGCAATGCTCACAGGACAACGAGACAAACCTTTTGTACCTGATGGAGAAAATCATTTACGAACACCACGTCCAGACTTACTCGATCGTCCCTATGCACCGGACTACTCTGGCGAGTCATTTAGGAATCAATTTAAGGTTTGTTTTCAATCATATTTATTTTTCTTGTGATAATTTTTTAAATTTTTTTTAGACAATTTCGCCCGCTCAAAACAGCATAGCTGATATCAACCTACGAAAAAACACCGACAAGCCATTTTCTTTGAACCATCCATCACCTACTCCGACTCGCTGGAAAATCCCTCAGCCAAGCCGAGAAATTCTCCCGCCAGCTCCTCCATCGACATTTTTGACAACTAAAAAACCCCCGGTTATTGCAAGCCCTGCTCCAAGACCTCAAACTACAGCTGCCCACTTCGATAGAATAGCTACGACTCCAATTCCATTTATTCAACGACAACAAGAGACTTCCGACGAACTTTTAGGAACTGCGCATAGCACAAGATACAACACCTCAGGGGACAATTCAGAAGAAGATAAAATAAATTCAAAACTACCGTCCATAAATTCACCAGCGGTAAAGACCCCATCTCGCATTTATGAGCCACCCTTTTTGTATCCAATTTATAATCAAGACGATATTCAATCTATCCCTACCCCACTTCAGAGCTCAACAGCAGCTCCATTTACGCCAAGAATAGCTATAACGACGATCAATACAACAACCATGAGACCTCCAACAAAGCCAACAACACTTGCTGGTAAGCCTTTTACAGTCGAATCTACAACTTTGACTGCGGCTTCATCAAAAATTATGCAATCGACTGATTCCGCTTTAGACTACAATGTTCCTGAGGCAGGTTCTAAGCCTTTCCCATTACCATCACCATTCCTTGCCCCAAAAACTACTTCAAACGAATTAGCTGTGCCAGCTCGAGACCTTTTACCACCTTTATCCGAGTTTGTTCTTCATGATACTGCTACCACCCAAGGTCCTCCGATTTATTACGAGTGGAAAATCCCCTCTAATGGACTCGAGCCACCAAAATTTGACCCACCCATTGGAGTTGATGGCAGAGAGGAGCGAGATGCTCCCAGTTCATACACTTCAGATCTGTTACAATCAGCCACTACAACAACAGTAAAATCTACAATCCCCCCACAATACGCTGGCAACCCATTCCTTTCGAACAAAACCCAAAGATCAATCGACTCTTCAACTTCTGGAACTCCAACATCACGATCAGTCAACAATTTTCCTCCCCAAGCAATAGACCAGAACAGGATTTCACCTACAATTCCCCCACAATACGCTGGCAACCCATTCCTTTCGAACAAAACTGAAAGGTCAATCGACTCCTCAACTTCTAGAACTCCAACATCACGGTCAATAAAGAATTTTCCTTCCCAAGGAATAGACGAAAATAGGATTTCACCTACTCTACCCACTGAACAGGACATCAACCAATTAAGGATGGATTTCTCGGTGCCCGACTATCTGTTTCCATTGGAAAATATCGGACGAACAGGTTACGAACATACGGACACGGTCAATTCGTTTCAGTTGAAGATTCCCCAGCGGAGCTCGGATGTTGAAACACCATCAACAGAGCGGTGGTATGGTGAAAATCCCAAGTGTCCTGAATGCCATCCGAGTTTCGTTAAGCCCGGAACATGCGAACCCTGTTTAAGGAGGTAGAAGTTGATTGAGATTAATTTTAAGAATAGAAGAATATAATTTTGTACATATTACGTATCGGAGAGTGCTAACCATTACAAAACATAAAAATCTATACATAAATCACACAACGATCCTCATATAAGAAGTATTCTAAAATAAAATCAAAAAAGTAACGCATTGACTCATACATCCATAAGTTCCAAAAATTCAAACAACTAAGCGGTGAAATGCAAAACATTGTATAAGAAAGTATTTTTTATTTTAATATAATTTTTTTTCTTTCAATTGGCCTCTATAAATATTTAATTTTTTTATAATATTTCTCTTTTAAAGAAATACGAAAAAAGGTTATAAAGTTCATGCTCAAATAAAATATTTTCAACCGAAGTACTATTTTAATGTTTCATTTCCAGTCCAGCAACAGTCGAGGATAACTGCTATAAATCCTTTTTTTCCTAAGGTTGTAATTTTCAATAACAAGAACCAACGCATTACGATTTCTTACCCGGGGTAGGGCATTTCTGAAGTAGGCGGCGACGTAAATTGAAAAAGTATTTCGAAAATTGTAGAAAGGATTTTGATAAAATCCTGTTTTTTATTTTTAGTTTTTTAAAATTATTGTATGCATTTGTTACGAGTTTTTTAAAAAAAATAAAATATTTTACGATTAGTTATATACATTTTCAAAAAAAATCCAAAAATTTATTATAAATAGAAAAAAAGAATTATTATTGTCTAGCAGCCTAAAGTTTCGCTCTCCAAGTTGGTTCAGGTCGTCCTCCACTTGAGCGCGCCACCTTGGCTGCGTCTACCCACTTTGATGGAATCTAAGATCCTGCGAGCCGGAGTATTGTTGTCCATTCGCTCTACATGACCTAACCATCTTAAACGTAATATGCGTATTTTTTGACCAGGTCAATGTCGCTGTACAGATCTTATAGTTCTTGGTTAAACCTTCTCCTCCAAACCCCGTTAACGCAGGTAGGGCCAAAAATCTTCCGAAGAATCTTACTCTCGGCACGACTAAGGATATCTTCATCCGCTTTAGATTAGAGTCCATGCCTCGGCGCCATAGAGCAGGACTGGGATGCGGGTTTTGCTACTCAATTGCTTTCCTAGCTCATAGAAACAGCGATTGGCAAGAGTAATTTTTCGCTCTATTTCTAACCAGATGTTGTTGTCAGATGTTATAGCGGATCCGAGGTAAACAAAGTCCCCAACTACCTCAAAGTTGTACCTGTCTATTGTGATGTTTTGTCCCATCCGCCGGTATTGTGTGTCCCTTTTTGTGGACAACAGGTTCTTCGTTTTGGCCTCATTGACTGCTAGTCCCATCTTAGCCGCTTCAGCTTCAAGGTTAGCAAACAGCTCGCTGAGTTCTGCCAATGATGTCTTTGTCATCAGCGTATGCTAACAATTGCGCAGACTTGAAAAAAATTGTCCCACTACAATTGGCTTGCGAGTTTCTTATAATTTTTTCAAGTATTAAGTTGAAGAAATCGCACGATAGCGCATCACCTTGTCGGAATCCTTTTTTGACATCAAAAGCTTCTGTGAGGTCAGTACCAACTTCGACGGAGCAGCGAGAGTTCTCTTCTAGGTTAGCATGTTTTGCATTGTCGGATAAGTATAGGTATAGGTTTGGAATCCAGCTAATCAAGGATTAAACGTGTTTGATGCGCTGTCTGATTCCATCTCGGACATTGTTTCCCTTTGTCCTCGCACTAAAATCATTATTGTGGGTACACAATTCCAATTCTGGCCAGACAACACCCGAAGGAAAGTGTGTCGAGCTCTTTGCCGGGTTACATCACCTTACCCAACTGATCGATGTGCCAACGCGTATACCGGATGTTGCTTGGCAGGCCGCCCATACTCTTGACTTGTTACTTACTTCTCACCCTTGTGAGTAAACCATTTTTGTTACTTCTCCATTTGGCACTTCGGACCAAATTTCAGCAAATTTCTCGTCCTCCCCCATCCAGCTTTTTTTTTATATAATTAACGCGCGCACAAGGGACTACTTGTTTCCGTTTTAATGTAACACGAGAACCGTTTGGCAGTACGAGAAAGCCAAATGGGACGGCCTGCATGTTTTTTTCAGAAACTTTAACTGATCACTATGCTTCCTCGATAGTGACATTGATGCCAGAGCTGAAATGATCACAAATGTGATTCTTCTAGGGATGCGAGCTTTTATTCCTAACAGAGTAAACAGCATCAAGCCTAAAGAAAACTCCTGATTTCACTCTGAGTGTAAAGAAGTAAGTTTCCGATCTTACAAAGCCAACCCTACAGAGAAAAATCAGAAAAATCACAAACAAGCAAAGAACTCATGCAACTCCGTTATTGAAAGAACCAATTTTTTGCATGACCAAAAAATGTTCGTTGGATAAGAAGCTATCTTCTGGACCGTTCAATACAAGCTGTATTGGACGGATTCAAGTCTGATTCCCACAAAATAAATGCTGGTGTGCCCCAGGGCTCCGTGCTATCTCCGACTCTTTTTCTTATTTTAATCAATGACCTCACCTGTTTGAGAGAATACAAAATAGAGCGTTAAGATTAATAGGAAATAGAACTGCCACTGAAACAATTGCCCCTGTTGAACACCGACGCAATGTTTCACGTCTTTCCTTATTTTATCGTTTCTTTTACAAAAAATGTTCACTCGAAGTAGCCAGTTGCATTCCTCCCCTTAAAAGTTTCTCTTGAGACCAATTTCGTACGTACCGTGAAATATAGGGATCCTTTTTTTAGCTAAACAACACGAATTTGGAAGAGTTTACCCGGCGATATTTTCCCTTGCCATTTTGATCTGCAAGCAATCAAAACCAATGTTAATCTTCACCTCCGTCCTTCCCTTCCCTATCTTTCTAATGGCCGCGCTGTGTGCTCTACATTAAAAAGGAAACAAATAATTGTGCGCGCGCTTATTATAAAAAAATAATTGCTTCTACGGTCAGTGAGTGAAATAGCCAGCTGCATTCCTCCCCTTAAGCAATTCAACAGTAATACTCGCGCTTCTAGTTTACCTATTTCGATCATTCTGTCAAATACAGATATTAGTTCTTTAGCAAGTTAGCAGTAATGGACCAATTTGGAAGGCTCTACCACCCCTGCCAATAATTGTGATATTCCAAAAATTCAGATCAATGTACACCGACACTCCTTTCCAACTTTCTAGTCCAGTAACTTTATAAATCACAACATGGGTCAAATCCGGTTGTTCTGATTTTTTGCAGACTTGTTTATGATGTTGGCCTTATGAATAATCTAAGTTCGTGACCTAGAGCGCCGAATGCCAATTTGTGAAAATAGAAAAAAAAACGCAAAAAATCGTTTTTTTTTTTATTTTGACGATTATAACCTTAAAGGACTAGTTTTTGAAAAAAAAAACTTTCTAAGGACGAAAAATTCTATTAAATAAAAACAAATTTTTACTTTTTAATATGATTTTAAGTTCATGTATTTATTATTTAAATTACAACATTTATTTATTTTTTTTTTTTTTTTTTTTTTTTTTTAATTAAATTCGCGACGCGCGTTTCGGACTTGCGTCCATCATCGGGCTAAGATTAGCCCGTCGCGAATTTAATTAAAAATAAAAATAAATGTTGTAATTTAAATAATAAATACATGAACTTAAAATCATATTAAAAAGTAAAAATTTGTTTTTATTTAATAGAATTTTTCGTTATTATTTTTCATAGATCTAACAACATGGAGGCAGAAACAAAAACTTTCATTTCTAAGGACGTTTTTACAGTAGACTATGCTACAAACAGTCTCTGTAGACCCAATAGTTTCCGAGATTAAGCTTTAATGTTTATCATTTTTTTCGAACTTTACAATTTTCTCGCAATTCTGTCGTTTTGAATGAATTCTGACCCTGATTATACTATCGTAACTCTGTACTGTTACTGTGTTAAAAAAGAAAATGAGAATAATGAAGTAAAAAAGATAAGCACAACAAAAGTTAATAAGTTTATTTGTTAGGAAATTGAGTAATATTCAAAATCAAAAAATTAAATTAATTTAGCCCACTTTGAAGGTCCCAGTTGGGATTCGTCCGTATCTGGATCGACGTGTTGCTATGTGTTTGAAGTATCTCTCAACGATCAAAATGTCCTCCCCATACTTTGTAGTTGATGTCGTTCTCCTTCCATCTGGTCCATGAGTTCATCTGGAGAGAACTGACACTACTCAGCGTTCTCTTGCAAAAATGAATAAATCTTTTCCATGGCCTCATCAACTGTGGGATGCTGACGATTACCCCTGGACTTTTCTGTTGGTGGTGGCTGGTAGAGCTTTGTTTGGCAAAACCGATGATATCTGACATCAAGGGCTACTAAATTTGTGTTCTCAGATACACGCTCTTTTATTTTAAGAGCCCATTCATCACCACGTTTCCCAGGTGCTTTCAAGATTGAGAGAAAACTTTTCCGTAGCCATGACATTGTTCCGTTTTTCTGGCTTCTTCTTCCTTTCTGCCACCAGGAACTCTTCAGTTATTTTGTCTCCACATAGACAACAGTGTTCCCTAAGATTGAACTGTTTAGACGCTCAGAGACTGATCTCGTGGCCCTTGATGGCGTAATATTTGATTTTCCACTGCTAACAGCTGCTTTGATCAACTTCGGATTGTTGTATTTTATCTGACAAGCACTGTGCACATATATCTCATTTATACCCTTCAATAAACGCTGATTTTCTATGTTCTTGAGGGAAATACTCGACGCAAGAAGGGTTTTTACACCACTAGGCGGACTCGACCTTTACTTTAAGTCTTCTTACATATAAAACACAAACCAACGCTGGGACTGGGATCAGACATTTTGTAGATTTTAAGTTCAAACGGCACTCACGTTATGGGCAGCAGGTCAGTCAACAACTGAAATGAAAAAAAAACTTAGGGAAGGTTAAAAACGTGCTACAGGTGGGTCATATTCGTGACTTCCAACGAACAATACCAGCACACTCCGTCGGAGGTATTTGGAACTTCATCCCGCTATAGATATTCCAGTGACGTCTAAAATATTGCAAAAAAATTGAAAGGCTTTGAAAGGCGAATTCGGAAACTATTGAGTCTACAGAGACATTTATAGTACCATATTGTAGCAAATTTAGTCTACTTTAAAATCTTCCTAAGAAAGTTTTTCAAAAACCAGTCCTTTACTGGCTGAACACAATAGTGAAGCTGAAGAAAACGATTTTTTCGCGGTTTTTTTCGATTTTTGACAACGTTGAATTCGGCGCTCGAAGTCACAAACTTGGATAATTCATTAGGCCAACATCACAAAAAAGTCTGCAAAAAATCATAACTACCGGATTTGAAGCATACTACCCCATACTATTAGGCGAAAAAGTTACTGGATTATTCCTATGAAAACCGGCATAACTCAAAAACCTCGATTTTTGAGTTAATGATGATAATCAACTACAAAAAAGTTCTCTATCTTTCTGTCAAACTGGCATAACTGTATCACTTTACAATTCCGCTAGATGGAGTTTGTTCCAATTGTCACAAAGTTTCCTTTTCATTCTTTGTTTATGATCGATACAGACACAATTTAGTTTATCTCAGTTGTTCGCGGTGACCGCACGTGTTTTTTATGTGGAAAAGTGTAATATAATCGTGTTGTGCTCGGGATTTATGGTTTTCTTTTATTGAAAAAAGAACTAACTTGTGCTGAACCAGTTTTCACGATAAAGTAAGTACAGTTTTATAATTTTTTTTTGTTTTTAAACAAAATGTGTCACTTTTCCCGATAAATTAAAAAATAATGTGTTTTTGCAATAACACTTTTCTTACTTATGCCATTTTTCTCTATAATATTTTTGACTTATCATATCAAATAAATTTTATCTCAATTTGTTTTCTCAAATAGTGTCATTTTAGCATATATTTTTTTTCTTATTATCTATAATTTTTAATTTCATCTAAATTTGCCACTATTCATTATTATTTTTTTTAAGTTTGGTACCAGTTATTCTCGGGTTTTATTCCAGAATGTATGATTGATTTAAGTTATTCGTGTTTTCAGTAGTACCTTCCTACTCATAAAAATATCAAAAACATGCTCCAGCGTACTTAGCTTCTTCTGAAATTGGCTAGAGCCAAAAAAAATAATGAACCTGAACATAAAAGTGCTCCAACGGATAATTGGTTTACCGTTCTTAATGCAAGAGGTATGTGTGTCTTAATTTTTTGGTATTGCATTTGAAAATAATTAACTGAAGTCTTAGAAACAGATGTAAATTTGACTCCTAATATTGACATGCTTCATGCTGTGAATTCATCACGAGCTACATCAATCCAGATCGAAAACGTCCTCCAGTGAATCTGGCGATTTTTCAGATGACGATATTGATGCTGACCCCAACTTCGATGACTCGGATAACTGAAGTCCCAACTCTAGCATCAGCAGTTTTCACTTAAGCATAAGAAATAATGAGGTAGGTGAAGGGGTTAGCTAAAGATCGAAGTCAGGACAGAGCTGAAGACCGGACGGAAGATCATTCATCTCAACAAACACCAAAGCGCAAAACTAATCCAAGGTACTGGAAAAAGAATAACGCAAAAAGATTGAGAAACTCAGGTAAGTCGTATCAATCGGTTTCGAAGTCAGAAAGATTTATACGCGGAAAAGAAATGGGGCCACCATGTAACGAAAAATGCAGGCTAGAATGTTCGAAAAAATTCACCGAGAATAACAGAAAACTTTTTTTTCAACTTATTGGGAAATGGGAGATCTTCAAAGGCAAAGAGAATTCTTCGCTCGCAGTATTGAACCATTAAATCCTAAGTACAGGTACATTAGAGAGGAATCAAAACGGGCAACCCGCAAAAAAAAACAGCTGATTTTCCTTCAAACTGGAGAATACAAAAATTCGAGTTTGTAAATTATTCTTTATGAACACATTGGCACTGACTTCACGTACGGTTCGAACAGTAGTAGAAAAGATGAACGATAACGCAATTAAAACTGGCGGTATGACGACACTTGTCGAAAAACGAGGTAAACATGGAAAGCATTCTCATTTAAATGAAGATATCAAACAAAGTGTGCGAGATCATATTTCCTCCATCCCTCGAATTGAGAGCCATTACTGCCATCAGAACTCAACACGTGAGTATATAGATGGTTCAAAAAGCATTGCAGATTTACATCGCGACTACGTTTCTGTTTGTAGAAATAAAAACTGCTCGTATGCAAATTACCAACTGTTTAGAAATATCTTAAAAAGTGAATACAATATTTCGTTTTTCCGTCCCAAAAAGGATCAATGCGAAGATTGTATGGCATTCGTAAATGCAGACGCCCAAACTAAAGAAACTCTTCGTGACACATACGATGCTCATCTTATTGAAAGAGATTTGTCATGGAAAGAAAAAGATGCTGACAAGAAAAACGATGTTGATAATATCTTCGTTGGAACTTATGATCTGCAGGCTGTTTTACCATGTCCTAGAGGAGATGTTTCAGGTTTCTACTACACTTCAAAGCTGTCAGTATACGATTTTACTATTTGTAACCTTAACGACACTGATGATGTACGGTGCTTCGTTTGGTTCGAAGGTGATGGACAGCGTGGTGCGAACGAAATCGGTACTTGCGTTTTGAAAAAAATAGAAGAATTGGAAGAAATGTCTCAAAGGATTGGCAAACCTATTGATGTTATTTTCTATACTAATAACTGCTGTGGACAAAACAAAAACCAATTTATATTCGCATTGTATCGATACGCCGTCAGTCATTTCGAATTTATAAACAGCATAACGCATAAGTTTTTGGTCAAGGGTCATACTCAAAATGAAGGCGATTCTGTCCACTCCGTAATAGAAAGACACATCACTCGTTCACTTCGAGGAGGGCCAATTTACATACCAGATCACTACTATGCACTTATTCGAAGTGCAAAGAAATCTGGTCGGCCTTATAAAGTTACTGAAATGGCTTTCAGCAGTTTTTTGAACATCAAAAACCTAGAGTCAGAAATAAATTTCGGCAAAAACACAATTAAGGTCACCGACATACGCATTATTAAATTCGATAAGACACACCCAAAAACTGTATACTTTAAAAAATCATTTGCTGAAGATTTTTTTCAAGAAATTGAAATAAGATCGGCCAGACAAAATCTTGTTCCTCTGTATAAAAATAAAATACCTATTACCGAGAAAAAAAGAAAGGTCTAATTTTTCTTTTAGAAAAAAACCTAATTCCGCAATACTATAGCGATTTTTATAAAAAAACTTGTAACTGCAAGACGTTGTATGTATTAATTTATTTCTATTAATTTATTTTTATTTATTTATTTAAATATTATTTTATCATTAAATAATAAAGATTATTATTATATCAAGACTGGAAGAATAAAACAAAAAGGCTTTATGAATTTTAAATGTTTACCTTAGCCTCTAAAGTAAATATATTATAAGTCAATTAATCTTTAAGGTATAACTATAATCTGTAAATTAACTTTATTTTTACTATTAAATAATAAACATTATTACTATGTAAAGGCTGCAACAGTGTAACAAAAAGGCTTAATGAATTTTAAATGTGTACTTTAGCCTTTGAAGTAAATAAATTCTAAGTCAATTAAACTGTAAGATCTTACGAACAATAATCTGTGAATTAATTTTACTTTTATTATTAAATAATTTAGGTATTACCTATATTTTTTGTATTAAAAATAGCAATTTGAGGCACTATGACTCAAAGATTTCTCAAAAAAAAGTTCTTACAACAATATATAAATAAATATTATTTTCTAATTATTTTTATAAAAATGGATTAAAATGGAGTTTCTTCCAACAAATCGAGTTTCTTCTTATCTTAAGAGACTATTTCTTCTGACCAATGAATTAACTCCAAAAGAAAAAAAAGAAGATAGAGTGAATATCATAATTTTTTTCTGGAAAAATGACTTAATTCGGAGAGGGTTTGGGAAATCTTTTAATTTGGCTCGTAAGTCATAATTTTTTTGAGTTATTTTGTTGAATTTCAATAGATAAAGTATAGAAGTAGCTAATCCAATGTATTAAAAAAGAAAACAAAAAATTCTAGGTATAAAAAAATAGTGTTATGAAAATTTTTTTGACTCAAAAACTTCAAACTCATTTTCTGAAGAATCAAGTTTTTTGAGTTATGCCGGTTTTCTTAAACAGCGACGATGTGTCTCTGGCATATTAAGGGTATCAAAACCCCTCGACTCCGAGTTTCCTATAAAACAAAAATCGAGTTTCATATGTAACTTTTCACAGTCACATCCAAATATATTTATTTTTCCAATCTCTGTACTATGTTAGGAAACAGCATCTTAGAAACAAACAAAATGTTATTTGGTTTATATAAGAAAAGATTTTTATTTTAACTGGATAAACATATTGAAGAATTGTTTCATATTTATCTTATGTTTTGTTGTTCTAATGCATGCAAATATATGACCTTAGTTAAGATTAAAATTTGTATCCTCTTATTTTTTTTATTTATAGCTTGCGAAAACAAAATTATATTTACATTCATATCTTTCACTTTGTTACTATTTTTTTAAGCTCTGTTCCATACAAAAAATAAATGGAAGTATTTGGAGCTCTATTTGCAATAACCAAATTGTTGTAAAATATTGGTAATAAAAAATGAGAAAGAGTAAAATAATTTAGGACAATGTCAAGCACAGTTACTTCAAAAGTATTTTTTAATGTGTTTCCTGCACTATCAAAGAGAATACAAATAAATTAAAAATAATTTATTTTTAAATCTAATCAAAAAGAACTTTTAATAATAAAAAAAATTAAACATTAAGGCACTGTAATTTTTTATTAGCTACATAATTTAAGATCTAGCTTTTCATTTTTTTACATGCATTTTAGAAAAAATCTTATAGGTACATATTTTTTTTTATTTTCTTACTGTTTTTTTGTATACAACAATTTTTATAATTAATTATTAAAATTAATTTTTTTTTTCAAATATAATTTTTTTCTTGACTAGTATTTAGAAAGCACTGCAGTGATCAATAAAGAACCGCATTTGTTGGTGCTAAATATGAATTTGGTTCGAAATGATAGACACTCTGGTACCATATAGAACCATCCGGTTGAGGACAACTCGCTCCAGGATGAGATGCATTGGATGGAATTTCTTTTATTCCTCCTGCTGAGCATGTTAGAACTTTTGTGTTGGTTGGTATGAAAGAAGTCTTTGACGGAATGAGAGGTTTAGCACGAAGGGTTATCCTGTGCGGAGTTTGAAGATTTACATCACATATTACCGCCGCTCTATGGATGCAGTTGAAGTAACGGTTTGTTAGTAAGCCATCGAGGAAGATCTAAAACATAATGTAATGTTAATTAAAGCATTCTGAGAAAACCAAATAATTACAAACTATATACCTCATAACCTCCAATATTAGCATTATTTCGAACTTTCCACTTAACGAAAAGTGAGTTCTTTCCCAATTCCTGAACTGTTTCGATTGTTACAGGAAAGCTAAAGTCTCTATTTGGTTCATCCCGAGATAGAGATAGCCCTGTGGAACGCTGGCATAGGGAGCTTCTTTCTCGAACTTTTTGCATAGCTTTCAAGTCATAAAGGATAGATTCAATGAAATGGCTCTAAAGCAAAAAAAGAATTAAAGTACTTCTTAAATAAAATGTATGACAATACCATTTCTTCGTTTTGTGGATTGGTAAGATCTTCTTGACATTGACAAGAAACTGTACATGATTTTATTAAATTATCGTCCTCATTGCTTAAGTCAGGATTGTCAGTATCAATTAGAACTGGTGTTATGTAATCTTGTGGAGTGAATATTGGGGAAAGCTCTTCTTTTGATTTATCAATTCTAGAAATCTTGAGAAATTTTTCTTCTGACAGTTCATCGGTTTGGCTTTCAAGTGATTTAAATTGCACCGAACGAGAAGCCATATTCATTAAAGAAACATCGTGTACTTGTACTTCCTGATCTACTTGGATCCTCAATTCGGTTTGGTCATTTTCGTCCTTCCGATCATGTTTATGTGTTTGAAGATTTAAGTTTTGCAAAACGATGGGGTCAGTTTGATCTTTTGAATTGTTTTCAATCACAAATGCATTTCTAGAACAATCATCAGCACATTTCTCTGTAGCTTCACACAAACAATCGCATGAATGGCTTATTTGAGAAGTCAGTTCCGAATTCTTATTGCATGATTGCTGATGAGATATTTCAATGTCATCCTGTGAGCTTTGTTCCAAATCCTTCGAAGTATTTTGGTGAAAACTATTACGCCGTGAGAAGTTCACTTTGGATTCCCTTGTTAATTGCAAAAACTGAGCTTTTAGAGGAACAACATCGTCTAAGGAAGAATGATGACTTCCAAAAGAACTGCTCGAGGTCAATTCATCCACTTTGTTTTCAGCTTTGTCAAATTTTGGATCCGGTTCCCAGTTTAATTCTTCGTCAGTTCTAAGCAAATCCATATCAACTGGAATGACTCTCTGTGAAGCAGTTGTATCCTGCTGATAGTTTTTATAGTCGTCAGTGTCTCGTTCAGGTGGTTCAAGAACTTGCATACCGTAATCACTATCGCTGAAGAAATTTGCCGTTTCTTTACTGAATCCGGGACATAAGTTCGAATCTTTCGCTAAGGATTTATCTACTTTGATCGGGGAAATAGGGGAGATCTGTTGGCGTTGTTGAGAAGATAGGGAGGAAGGGGGTGGTGTTGGTGGTAAGATCTTTAAAGGTTCTTGGAGTTGATATTTTATAGTTTTTGTAATATGAGAACTCAATTGTATATGTTCACTCTTTATTGACTGCAAGACATCATATATACTTTTTAAAAGTGGAATCACTTCCTCATCTAGTGATTGTCTTGGAGTTATTGAGGTGCCAACTGATTTATTTAAATGTTCCCTTTTGAATCGCTCCTTTTCAAATTTGCCTCGATTTTCAGAACAATCCATAGAAAGTTCGGAATGTTCTATTGAATTTGAAGTCTTTGTTAGAAGGCCGTTTTGTCGTTCTAAGTGCTGAGAACATAACCCGGTAGCTTGTTTTTGTTCTTCGATTGAGCACGTTATAGAGAATGCTTCAGAGTTAGTATTCTCGTTGTTTACGGACTGTGTGTGTTTTTTTGTTGTACTATCTTGACTTGTATCACTTTTATCACACACATTAACGATTAAACTCATTGAGCAGCTGTTTCTGTCACAAAGGCACTCATAATCAGGTTTCGTCATGGAATCGATGACCATTTTTGAACAAGAACAAGCCTTGTACGGAGTTTGGTCTTCAATTTTTCTAGAAGTCATTGAATTTTGAGAGTAAGAAGGTAACGGGTAATCTAAAGCTGGCTTCTTTATAGTTCCTGAACCATGTGGTCCATCCCGACAATTTGGGTAGAATCGATCTGGTCCATAAATACTACTAACATGTGACCCTTGATGTCTTTTACAATCAGTCGATAAAGACACATTATCTGGGTTTAAGCAAGGACATGAATTTCTTGGGCTATAATGATTCTCCAAAGATAATCGTTCTTTGCTTTTGTTGTCGCCGTCATCATCATCATATTTGTCTTTGGCTTGGAAAGTTTGTCTATGTCCAATTGGTTGTTGTCTGTGGCCGGCAGGTGCTTCGATATTTGGTTCGTGGCTTAGATTTGAGTAATCTCGGTTACTATCATTTTGGGTTGCTCCTGATCGACCTGAAAAAAAGAAACTGTTTGAATATTCCTTCAACTTTTTGAAAAGGATTTATATTAAAAAAAAAACAAGAAAACTAGTCTGGTAGAAATGAAAAGATGAAAAATGTTTAGTTTATGATTTATGTATTTTATGCGTTGTCTTAAAAACGCATTCATTCTTTACTGGCTTGTCCAGGCGTGTTAAGGACATCTTTATATAAATCAGTTCCATATAGCTCCACATGCCTACTTTCTGCAACATCACGACAAGGGCATATGCCAAAATTAGGCAAACATCGACAAGGGTTTTTCAGAGAGGAATTTGGGTTGGGTTTTGTATTACAATGACAGATTCGCACATGGTGAAAGGTCTGATCTTCGACGTTATTCTTCCAAGGACATCTACAGCAACTGCAATTCCTTGGACAGATTATTTGTTGGTTCAGATCATAAACTGGACAGCGGTCACAACTACAAGTAACACAAAGTCGAAGGTCTTTTTGTTGAGGTAAAGGAAGTTCTTGAGGTGGAACTAAAACTCTACCTATGAAATCTTCCTTTTCAGCTAAATCCTTTCCTTCTGACGTGAGCTCTATTTTCGGTTCTGGTGTTGGTTCAGACATTTGTTTAATTTTTCTCATCGATTCTTGACTCTCAAACATGGTAACGGCTTCAGAAAAGCGCATGAGCTTTGGCAATCCAAATGGAACTTGGCTAATTCGGGCTTCAGGAATAGATATCGAGGCCGTTCTTATAGGTTCAATTTCAGGATTTATAGAATGTTCCACAACTTCTTCATCAACTGGCTCATCGTTCAGCTGTTGTTCTTCGAGTTTTGGTTGAATGTATATCGTTAGTGGAATGGTTATTACAACGGGTTCAGTAGTGATGTTTAAACCATCGACTTGATTCATTCGATTACCACAGCATTCACAGACCTGATCTCTAATTATATTTTCGTCCTTTACATTAAACGATTCCTTAAAATGAGCCTTTGGAACATTCAAAGCTGCTATTTTGTTTCGGAATTTTTCCAGATTTTCTTGTATTGCTTCTTCTAAAGCAACCATAAGGTTTTCCGTCGTTTCAACGAAATTTTGTACGACACGCCTAACGTATTGAGGATCACTGATTTTTCGCATTAGAGTTGTCAGTGATCCTGACCGTTGCAACTTACTTGAAGATCTTGGCATTGCTGATTCCTTTTCGTCGTCGGCAATATCGTAAAAGACATCCGAGTTGGATGAGAAATTGTTAACGTTGGTTGGTTGAATTTTGGACTTGTCAATTGAATTGACATTTTGACATGTGCATGTTTGCTTATCGGGTTCCATTTAGTAGGTCTTAGAAAAAATTACAACGGTTGGTGATTTTCGAACTATTGAATTTTTAAACAAAAAAACGTGGAAAATACAGAACCAAAAAAAAAAATAAAAACAAAATCATTTAATCTCTTCAAGGACTTCTTGATTTTTGTAAAAACGACAACTTTCTTATAAAACTGAGTTTCTCGGTTTAAGTACCTAAGTTACATGGACTGAGGTTTTCACTCCCAACGAATCCTAGCTTAGTTTAAAAGGTATATGTTGATGGTGGTGACCTTTTTGATTGAAATTCTATTTTTGAAATGAATTGTTTAAAAGGTTTTGAATTTTTTTGGGATATTTGATCTAAAGTCATCATCATAATTCCTTTTCTTCGATGTATGGTGCAGGGCCAAAAAAAACAAAGATTCGAAATTAAAAAAATCAGTACGACTGGTACGCACGTACTTGCTTTATGTGCCTAATTAAATTGGACGGCAAGATCTTTCACAAAAACAAATAACATTTACGTTCAGAATAACACAGTTTCAACTTATGAAAACTATCAAAGCCACCCTTAACGGTTTTTAGTAAAAATGAAGTACGCCACCCAACGTCTTAAATAACAACGAATTTATGAAAAAAGTATTTCGAAAATTGTAGGACGGATTTTGGTAAAATCCTTTTTTTTATTTTTAGTTTTTTGAAAATTATTAGTATACGTGTGATTATAAAATTAAAAATTATTTTTTTGATTAGTTTAAAAAATATTGATTTTTCAAAAAAAAAACAATTCAAAAATTAATTTTTATTAGAAAACTAGTTATTCAAAATTTTGGTATGCAGAATTAATTTGGCTAACTAGATCTTCTCAAATATAAACTTTGACAGAAATCCATTGAGCCGTTATATGAAAGGTCCCGTTAATAGACTTTTCCCGTATATGTGGTTCTAATCATATGGTAGCCAATACCAACAAAAAAATTCTCAAAAATTTTCATCAAAATCGTTGTAGCCGTTTTCGAGAAAAATAAGCTTTTCCTAAACGGACGTATGACAAGTACCGTTATTTTTAGCCCTAAAAATAAAATTTTAATTTCCCAACTGAGGAATGCCAAAAGATAATTACATACCAAATTTGAAGGCAATCGCTTAACCCGTTTAGGTTGCAGCTCGATACACACCCGGACAGACAGACAGACAGACGGAAATTTTTTGCCAATGACTTTTTTAGGCTTCTCTATGATCGTAATGTCATGTTTGATTGTTATCTCAATTTTTTTTATATTCACGAATCCTAAACTTGCCTTATATAGTCCTTATAATCGGAAGTAAAAAGGGTCGGAACTCATAATTTGTACGTGAACCGCTCTAATGGGGGGTTTACTCAAAGTTTGCTTGAGGGCGCCACTTAAGCTAAGCCTGGCTCAGGTGATTAGGTACTCAATTAGAATAGACATGTTTCATAAGAGGTACCAACATTCCTAGGTCTATTAACTCCTACTCTGACCTTCACAGGGGGAGTTTTCAGAGATCAAGTCTATGAGGAGCGTTTTATCCGACTCTTTGGTCTTTGGTAATATTAAGGAAAGTTTTAACTACAAGGGACTTTTGCAAATCTTTTATTCTTTAAGCTACAATTAAGGAGACAATTAAGTAGCAACACTATCTCTCGAGCAACTAAACTTTCCTTGATAACCCGCGAACTTCTCACATGGTTGGAAAAACTTCGTTACACACCATACGCTAGGGAGGGCATAGTAGATTAAAACCGAGAATTAGGTAGCGCATGCAAGTTGAAGAGGACCTCCGCCAACTCCACGTACAAAACTCGAAGCAGCTAGCTGGGGACCGAGCTGCCTGGAGAAGCTTGTTCAGTTCATGAAATAAATGTAGAAGCAACGGGGTTGGGACTTCGGCTTTTTAAAATTCTGTTATTTATAGATTCTGCAGATAATAAATAAAAGTTTGGAAAATGCCCGGTGCACACTTAAGCTTTGACCAGTATTTCGTCGGCCGAACATTTTTTTTATAAGCGCCAAAATGGACTTTTTTTAGACTGGATATGTAGTACTATTTTTTCAAGTGTGCTCCTTTTTTTCTGTTGGCAGATTTTGCATAGCGCTTACCGTTACGAAATAATTAGTATTAATTTTGTCCTTTATCCAAAAAATAAACGACCCTTGCGTTTTTTTGTTGTTGTAAGCGCCTCGTGTCTTGTTATTATTATTTATTATGCCAAAGGTAGACGAAGACTATACTACGCAACTTTAAAAACAAATTACATAATAATCGAACATGACATGACTGTCTGTTCGAAAAAATTTTATGAATGTGGTATATGTTTTGGTGAATAAAAAATTTAAGTCGGTTGGCTAAAAACGGAACCTCCCATAGGACCGCGATTACAGTCAAATTTGATATTTTGGACGATGTAGTTAGCGACTTTGAGGTTCCCTTAATTTTTTTCAAATTTTATTCCAAACCTCAAGCCATGCATCATTTCACATTTAAGCCTCTCTCACAGAAATCGTGTTTTTTTTCCTGGATATAGAGTAGCCAGTGTCTCATCCATATATGTAGCTACCAAATTTCATTTAATCCGGTAAGCCGTAGAGGTATTGATTGCGGAAAATATATCCAAACATACAAACATTCACATTAATTTATATACACATATAAATACATAGAATGAATTTTCTCTTAGTTTGCCGTGCGATTATAGGTACTATAAAGCAAGTTTAGAATTCGTGAATATAAAAAAAATTCATATAACAATCACGATATACGATCATAGAGAAGTTTAAAAAAGTTGTTGAGAAAATGTGTCTGTCTGTCTGCCTGTCTGTCTGGGTATATAACGAGCTGTATTTTTTGGCATTCCTTAGAGGGGTTTTTGAATTTTTATTTGTAGGGGTAAGAACAACGGTACGTGCCATATAGCCGTTAAGGAAAAGCTTATTTTTCTCGAAATCGGCTCCAACGATTTTAAAGAATTTTTTTAATATTTTTCCTGTAGGCATTGGCTATCATTCTATTTAATCCAAATTACCAGGAAAATTTTATTAACGGCACCTTTCATATAACGTTTTTTTTAATTTTCCGCTACCGGCTTATTGAATTTCTTTCAAATTTTATATTTGAAAAGATCTAAGCAGCCAAATTATTTTTGCATACCAAAATTTTGAATATTTATTTTTTTTCTACTTATAACTAATTTGTGTAACTTTTTTTTCAAAATTCAATATTTTTAAAACTTATAAAAACAACCTTAATTTGAATGATTAGCTGAATAAAAATAAAATCTAAAAAAACTACATACCAAAATATTAATCAAATATTTGTTTTTTTTTTCAAAAAACTGAAAATAAAAAACAGGATTTTAGCAAAATCCGTCCAACAATTTTCGAATACTTTTTTCATAAACTCAATAAAATTTAAGACGTGTGATGGTATACTCCAAATTTACCAAAAATTGTTAATTGTTGTGATTTTGTCACCTTTTATAGGTTTAGACCGTTGGGAATTTTTTTATTTAAATGTTACTTGTTTCTGTATGAGAGCAAGTACGTGCGACACAGTCATGCCCATTGCGATTTCCCACAATCGTGTTCTCGGCCGATGATATGAATAACATGGGTTTTGGGTTTTATCAATCAAGCTTGTTTTTCTCATTTTAAATCATAAAACTTTGTGAAACATCTCTAAAGATGTAATACTCCAAATTTCGATGAATTTAGACTGTTCTTAATGATTCCTCTTTAATCGAATTTATTTCAATTAAAAGTGTTTTCTATATTTATATTATGATTTTTAAACATTATCTATTTTTTCTTTGATAATAAATAATTATTCGAACAATATTTTAAATTAATTTTTTTTTATTAAAATACTTCTGAACTGATTTAAGTTTATATTATTTTTACACTTTTTTAATGAAACTCTAATTTATTTTTTAGTTATTTCAAATTGTATTGAAAACATCCTTAGTTGTCCTAGCAATTGGTTTGAAAATTGTAAATCGAAATTCCGATTTTATTTTCTTACTATGGAATTGAAGAAGTCTTGAATTTAGGGTCTCTTCAAGGACTCTCAAGAGCTGCAAATTAAAACATTTTTAATTTTTAAAACAAAAAAATAATAATAACAATTTAAACAAAAAAAAAAGAAAGTATTTCTTCCTACACCAAATGCTTCATCTCAGAAAAAAAAATAATAAAGATTCGTTAAGAAATTTCGGAAGGTTTTGATAAAGCTAACAGCGAATCTACTGATTCAAACAGTGATTTAGAAATCGTTTAAAATATTTCCTTAAATATTTCCCAAGATTTGGGGAACAGAATGCGGAAAATGAAAATAATTGGGTGGTTCATATAAAGTAAAAACATTAAATAGCAGCACTAAAAGCTTCAAACTTAATTTTCAAAAAAAATCTAAAAAAGCTGGCCACAGAAAAATAACAATTTGAATAGTTTGACCCACCGGAACTTCATACGGCAGATAAATCTCCTCCAGCTTATTCAGAAATATCATTGCCTCTACTACTTGATCATAGCTCAACAAATTATGATCTTCTTCGACTTCATTTTCATAAAATGCAACTTGAGACATAGCTTCAAAACCTTTCTGAAATCTTGCATCATTGTCAAACCGTTGCTGAATGTAGCTTTTGATCTTCTTGACATTTTCCATTTTGCAGCCTGAGTTTTGTGCTGATTTGGAAATGCCATCTATCAAAGACATCGACGATGTTAAATTAGGAACGAGTTTTTCAGACAATTCTTCACTGTTTTTAGCTCCCCATTCCGTTTGAGTACTCTCACTGAGTTTTGGCATAGGGAAGTTTGTGACTTTCATCAGCATTTCTGATTCTTCATCTCGTGTATCAGACCAAAATTCTGTTTGCCTTGAAAAAGCCGATTCGTTTACTGGCTCCAGATAGATTTCTTCATCTGATTCATCTTGAAACGAATAAAAACTCACGACAGACTGAGATTCCAGCTTTTTTGCAGGCACATCTTGTTGAATTGGACATTCTGTTTCCTCAATATCTTTCAAACTTAAAATAACATTCCAAATCTCCGATCGGATGCTTCTGGAAAACCGTTTTCGAAAAGCAGCTCGTTGTCTTCTAGGATTTGATTTTGTTTGTTTGTGGAAAGAGGATAGTTTTCGAAGTCCTGAAGGAACTTCAAATAAAGGTTTGGTATTTTTTTTATCGGGAATGAAAGAGGATATATCTTCATAAGAAGTTTTTTCTAAAAATAAAAGTCGACTTTCAAGCTCCTTAAAGGTAACAAAATCTTCATCAGTGTTTTCAAAATGTTCTCTATGTGCTGTTGATTTTTCTATGTCGTTCCCTTCTTTTCTCAAATCTTTTCGTGATTCGGTTGCTTGACTTACCTCAGACTTGTTTGCTAAAAGACTTTCGGCTAGTTTCTTAACATCATTGGCAACATTCTGAAATTGCCGATGAGATGGAATCATTCTGGCACTATCCTATTACAGACAAATTTTTTTTTACTTAAAAAAATATATAAAAATATACATACCTTGATGCTACCTAAGACCGTTCCTAGATTTTTCGTAGCAGTCTTTAGGTCAACAGGTTCTTCTATCTTTATTCTCTTAACAGGGCTTCCATTAAGTTCTTGAGCCAAACTCGGAACGGCACCACTAAAGCTCGCTGACATAATACGATCAGAAACTTGGGCTTGCCGCTGTCTAAAGTAGGGGCCATTCAAAAGTTTCTCCATACGCTTTTCGAGAATATCGCACATCTCTTCCTTGGTGCGAACCTCATCGCTTAGGCAACGAATTTTGTCGAGATCTTCCTTCTTAGTTTGATGCAGGCCCATAACCTCCTTTTCAAGTGTGCAAACTTCTTCTCTCAGTTCAGAATTTGTGACCTGGATTTGAAGAAGCTCCTTTTGCAGCTTATCCAACTGGACTTCGAAGCAATCAAGTTCGTTGCGGTAGTGCATTTCCTGCTCACAGTTAATACGTCGAATGTATCCAAGTTCATCTTTTAAGTTCTTATTTTGGTTTTTTTCACGTTCCAGGGCATCTTTAATAGGTCCATCGACTTGTTCAACAAGTTTTTCGTATTTCTCTTTTAATCGATGGTATTCTTCGGTAATAAGTCCGTGCTCTTGAAGGGTTTGTCTCTGATCACGGGATACTTTCTGAAGGCACATTCTTAACTCTCTCTCAGCATCTTCCAATTGACAGATCTTTTCGTTTGCAGCTCTCGAATCATCTTGCAGGCAGTCTTCCAGTTGCTTGATCTTCTTTTGAAGACTTTCCTCCTTAGATTTTGAAGCCATCAATCTGTCATTGTAGCTCTTTTCCAAGTCCTCCCAACAACCATCCGCGCAAGCCATGGCCTCAGAATGACGAGAGTTCAAGTCATTAATTTGACGCTTCAAGCTTCTGATTTCTCCTCGAAGATTTGAAATTTCTTTCTTTAGAACGTCTTCACCTTCTGCACAGTCACAGCTATCACTTAGTCTACTAATATGATCATGTCGCGTAATATCAGGCTCTGAGAGGTTTCTTTCAATGCAATTACCCATTTTATGTTTTGCTGCATAAAATGCGTTGAAAAGCACTAGGGCAGGAAGAATACTGTGTAAAAACTCAAAGTTTTCTTTAAACCTGCACCGATCTTCTTCCAAATGACACACTTGGGTCTGAACGGCAGATAGGTCGTCCCTCAAAATAGCACTCTCACTGCGACAGTCTTTCAGTTTATTTTGTAAAGCTTCCCTGGACATTTCCAACTCAATGTTGCGCTGGCTTAAAATCTCCAGTTCGACTTCGAGTCTCTGAAGGCGGAGACGTGTATCGTTTTCAGCCTCTTCAAATTCGCACTTCTCTTCTTCGATCTCAGAATTTTCGACTTCCAAAAAATCAACCCGATCCTGAAGTTCCTTCACCAGATTTTCCAAAACAATCTCCCTTTGCAGACGATCTGCAAGATGCTTAGCTTGTATATCTCCACTGCTTTCGTAGATCAGGAGTTTGCCTTCAAGAACTTCCAGGCGATCCTTGTAGTACTGAAGCCGTTTCTGATCAGAAAGGTTTGGTGATAGGCTTTGTGAGCTCGTCACTGGTACTTTGGCGTTGGCGGATTTTTTGGCACACTCTTCGAACTTTTCCCGGAATCTATTCAACTTTTGGGCTTCTGTTGGTTCTGTCAGACAGGCGAATTCCTCTGGTTCCGTTTGGGTGTAGACAGATGTTTCACTTAGATCACCTTCAAATACTCCACTTTCTGTCAAACTGCTCGTATGCCAAGCTCGAAGCTTCCGTTGTGGCGAATCGTTCGGCGTCGAAACTGTGCTGCTGTATGGAAGGACTGTAGCGACTATTCTTCCTTGGGACGATGGAGCTGATTTTGGTTTCTGGAGTTGTAGTGTGGGTGAAACATCCGTAGAACGGGACGATGAACTGTATTCCGAAACACGGGATTTTATCTTGAAAAAAAAAACACGAATATTGTAAGAATTTTGATTGAAAGTTAAAAAACGCTTGAGTTTTAAACAAATTTAATTTGATTTTTGATTTTCAAATTTCTAATTGATTTAAGACTACTTACATATTCTAGACTTGATGACTCTTCGCTTGAAGGTAGTGAATCGTGACCATGAGACATAGCTTCTATGTTTTGAATTATAGCCAAAGTCTGTTGAAGACACATTTTGTCCTCTTCTTCGATGTTTGGCTTCTTGATCATTTGACCTAAGCGCCTACGTAGATCTTCGTTGGTTATATGGTCCAATAGCTGGAAAAATCATTGTCTAATTAACACTTTTTCTTTCAACAAAAAGGTCATTTATTTTCAGGAAAACCTTTGAATATATTTTCTTCTTTCTTTTTTGAAATTGTATAATGCAGAACGCATTTTGACTTATCTTTTGCTTCAAAGGGTTCCCTTTAATACAAAAAAGGTGTTTTTTTTTTAACTCCATGAGAAGTTTCGATAGTTGTTGTCTATGGTTTGACAGTTGAAAATGTCAAACGGTGATAACAGTTCTGTTCAATAAGGCTTGGCATTTTATTATAAATCATCTATTGCCAGAACGACGCTTCAAAATTGTGAAAATTTACTCTGAAAAAAGAAATTTATTTGCGAAGTTTAAGCACTTCGACCATTTTACGGTCAACATAATCGGCCATTATTTCTTGTTAAATGGCTACTTCAAGGAAAATTGCCATATATGGAGCAAAGACAATTCTCAAGCCATTAACGAATTACCTTTACATCCATTCCAATTGACTTTCTGGTGAGGTCTACACGCTGGTGGCATCATCGGTCCTTATTTCTTTCGAAATGAAGAAGGAGCTGCGGTACGGTGAATGGCGAGGGCTATCGAGCCATGCTGACTGATGTTTTGTTTCCAAAAATCAATCAGATCACTTATTGCAAAATGAATTTGGTGACAACTTTATTTCCAGAAGTGGTTTTGTTAAATGACCCACTCGTTCGTGCGACTTAACGCCTCTCGATAACTTTTTATGGGGCTATGCTTGGTCATTGGATTATGCCGACAAACCAGCAACTCTTGAAGCATTGGAAGCCAATCTTCAAGCCACAATTGACGCTATACGGCCAGAATTATTGGAAAAGGTAGTGAAAAATTGGACTGATCGAATGGACTATGTAACTGGTAACCGCGGTGGACATATGCGCCAGGAATCATATTTAAAAAATAAATGCCATAAAATTATCTACTAGATTATTGAAATAAAAAGAAATTATTCCGACCATATTTCTGTCTTGTATTATTATTTAAAGTTCTCAAGCTCTTAAAAAAACACCATTTTCATAATTGTATTAATATAATTCAAAATATGTTTACTTACATTCAAGTCACATGGTGATATAACATTTACCCTATCATCAATATGATGATGGCTATGAGGTGATGTTACTCCAGAATCTGAACGATCTGTGAAAATAATCGCGTCATCCGACTCCTTTCCCCCAACATTATTCCAAACATTCTTACTGTTTGGTGTGGTGTTGCTTTGTAGCGACCACTAAAAAGAAAAAAAGTATACACATTATAAACATTATAAATAAATAACAAAAAAAGACATTTTTTGAGTGCCCTTAGGAATGAATTTCTGTCCTATACCTATTCTGGAGTACATTGAACTCATGTTTACTTCAGTTAATGATAAACCCAAACCTCCTCAACTAAACAATAAAACAATTTTCTTATCATGTACTCTGGCGTTTGGGTTGTTACTCATATATTCCTTACAAAAAATCATCAGTGCGTTACGGAACTGGCCATCAGAAGTACACACTACCTGCCAAGAAAATAGTAGTTGAATACACGTTTTTGCACAAAATTTAACACTTTCGAAAAACTAAAACCCATAAAATAATTAAACAAACACAAACCAACATAACCACTTTCACTGTTTTTAAATGATAAATGAGACCAGCAAAAAGTCATCAAAAAACCAGAACCTCTGTGGATACAATAACCCAACCCAACTAGACTAAACGGATAACTTTGTTTAAATAATTAAAATATTTATTAGTTTTACTATGTTTGTTGCATAGTCATTGTCCAAGCCTCCAAGCTATTAATGTAGATCATTATTTTTGAGAATTTACTTTTGTATTGAAAATCAAAGCCAATATACTACGAGGTTAACAGTAATGGATAAATTATCACTGCGCGGGAGTTGCTCATGCGCAGTTAAATGCTATACTTAAGGTACAGAAATAATTAACTCAATTACCACTCGGAGCATGAATGAATTTGGTTTTGTTTAAAACCTGAGGCACTCTCGAATGAGAAAAAACAATGCACAGATATTTTTAATCAATAATTTTTTTATAAAGAACTAGCTGTTCCTTGCTGACGTTGCTTGGGTATAAAGATGTTGTTTACTGTCTTAAATTTCAAACTCAATGTTTATATCAAACTTTTCACGGAAACACACGATATACATGTAAATCATTCAATTTCATTAAATGGATATGTAGCAGCGCCGTCCGTGGCGGATAATATATGTACATAAATGCCAACTTTCATAGTGATTGAACGATTGAACTAGGCTAAGGATCATCCATAGCAGAGTCGGTAATTCGAGGAACCATGGATCGGTTTCGCACCACGTTTACTCTAGTGGATAATGCGCATCCTCAGAGAAGCCGTACAGTGCGCACCGAACACGCTATTGCTGATGTGGAGCAGAATTTTTAAGAAGACCCGAATAATTCCATCCGCCATCGCGCGTAACAATCGGATCTGTGCCCATCCACTTTATGGAAGATTTTGCGGAAGGACCTTGGTTTGCGGGCTTACAAAATCCAACTCGTGCAAGAATTGAAGCCGAACGACCATCGAACGACCATCAAGCGCGTCGCACGTTCGTTGAATGGGCCCAAAACAAGATGGCCACCGATCCCGATTTTCACAAGAAAATGTTGTTCAGCGATGAAGCTCACTTTTGGTTTAATGGGTACGTTAATAAGCAATTTGGAGTGACGTATTTGGAGTGATCATAATCCACAAACCGTTGAGACGCCGTTACATCCTCAAAAAGCCACTGTATGGTGTGCTTTATGGGCAGAAGGACTCATTGGTCCATATTTCTTCAAAAATGAAGTCGGCCATAATGTTACAGTCAATGGGGAACGCCATTACTGCAAAAAGTGGTTGATAATTTGGCCTCTCGGCTGGAATTTATTCGAGCCAGCCGCGGAGGCCACTTGCACGAAATATTTTTAAAATATAATGGCAAACCCTTATATTTATAATAAGGCTAAATTCTTGGCCATAACATTAAATTAAATGCGTTTTATTTCTTCTTGAAAACCACAGCAGTATTTTTGAAGCCAGAATTTCGACCGGCTCCCAAAAAATAATCAAACAACTTTTTTCAAGAAGAACCCTTTTTAGTTCTTATGTCATTCAACTTTTAGGTTAAGTAATTAAAGAATGTAAAAATATTATTTTAAAATTAAGGGCTTTATTGCATACAATAGAGTAATGTGATGTGGCAACAAAATGTTTAGATATTCGGGGGATACGTTTTGTTTGTAAATTAACGACATCTGTGGGAGTCATTGTGTACAACAACCAAAATTTATTGTGTGCAACAACCATGCTCCTAAAAGTATGCTACATATTTGCAATATAATTTATATATAATAAATATGTTTTGACTGAGTACTAATTCGAACTCGAATTGAACTCGAATTAAGAGTCTTAGTTTATTTTCAAAAGTGGAATTTGTTAACAACTGGAAGCGTTAGCAAAAAGTGATTGAATTGAGATTAAATAAAAAGTGTTGAATTATAAAAACATATTTGAATTGTGAATAAGTGGGAATAAGTTAAATTTGCTCTTATTTAAACTGAAAGACATTGTGTTTCATAAAATATAGAGATTTGTTGTATTATTTTGGAATTGTGATTGAGTTTTATTTGTCGCTAACCCTAGGCCAAAATATCACAGTAACAAAGTCCTGAAATAAAACGCTTCGTTTTTTTTTTTTGTTTTTTTTTTTTGAGAAAACCTAATTACGCACATCTAGTTAGATCTGGCTCAATTTGTATATTTTTATTACGCTGCCTGCTTAATAAATAGGGTCCCATTAGGTCCAGATTAAACACAATATTTTTGTCAACTAAAATACAAATATGGGCCATTACCTAAAGCCAGACAAAAGGCTGTATAACAATTCGTCACGCATAAAGATGTAAAACAACTCTTGATGGTTGAGATCGTAAAGCCCAAAGACGTATGCTTAAAATTATCCAAAAAAGTAATACGCCTGACTGACATTTTTTTTTTCAAGAAATTAACGGATGACTTTAAGATATGAGTGGAGTGCTTAAGTATGGTAGGAGAGATTAGGATCACCTGCTGGGTCAGCATACTTAGAAGTAAGAATTTTGGATTCTGTCCGACCAAACCTGAAATATTTCTTATACAAATGGGAAACATTTCAGAAACGTTTCTGTTTTTTTTTTGGTGTGGACGCTTTCAGAAACATTTCTGAAATCTTTATTTGTTTCCCATTTCTAGTTTTGTACTTCAAGATGGATTGTAAAAAAGCAGAAATCATTTCATAGCGTCGCGTTTTGTCATCATGAATAATATACAAACAAATAAAAAGAAAAATCCTATCAACTAGACTAAAATGCTTAACAGATAAAGAAAGTTTTCCGTTCGGAAGGGGAAACAGCAAAATATTTTTATAACATTTCAGAAACTAAGAAACATTTCTGAAATGTTTTTCAAATGTTTCTGAAATGTTTAAAAAAATGTTTCTTTGTTGAGGACACACCTTTAAACACAACAATCAACCAAATCGGAAATAATTCAGACAAGAGAATTTCCTGTTGCAATGGCTTTGTTTGGGCCCAATACGAATATCCTAGGTTTTCCCTCTTGGAGGAATTTTGCTAAAAGAAGGGGAGGATTTAGCCCCAAAAGGGCAATTTTTTGTGGTCTTTCGCTTGTATGTTCTAAACTTATCAATAATTTCGAAAATGGTCTGAATAAAAATTGTAGAACATTTAATTCCGCGTCAAAACAATATTTTTTCAAACACAAAACTGCATTTCGATTTTCAAGCATTCAAAACCAATGTTAATCGACACCTTCTTTCCCTCCCCCCTAATTTTCCTATGCTCACGCAGTGCGTTTTAACACTATAAGGGCAACACACAAATCCCTTTTGCGCGGGCATGTTATACAAAATAAAAGGCACGACTGGGTCGCACGTACTTGCTCCCGTATGCTAATCCATGCATGCATATTATAACATTTTCGGTTAAGCGCATATCGTATGCCGATTTTGTCTCGAGACTTGAGCTCTGTAGCTTTCTTTTTAGCAATAATTAAACTTTCGAATCTCATGTCTATTCTTAAAACTTTGAATTTTCTTAATCTCTTTGCTGTTCATAACAGTTTATTTCTTCTGAAAAACGGTGCGCTCTTTCGACTTCGGCTAGATCCACCCAAAACGTAGGGTTCTTCTATGCAACACAGCCTTGTATGATTCTTATATAACTTCATATGCGGCATTCCTATCGTATTCCTTTATCATTCTTCTAACTGGTGTCGTGCAGCATACAGTTGCATTCTAAAAGAATCTTGCTTTTATGTTTCTATTGGTATACTTAGGTCCAAGTGTCTAAAACAGGGTTTCATTTTGGTGGCCCTGTAAATCCTAGGTTTCTCTGATGACATTTTGAAATGTTGCTGGCGGTAAGGGACTTCTTTAGATTTAATAAGAAAAGTGGTCCAACTGAAGTACCTTTTCTTGGCATTGGGTGGACATCCGCAGTCAGGCTTTAGGTAAATTAAAATATTACTGATTTAAATTAACTTTTTGGCCCTTTGTCCTTCGTCAGGGAATTGAAGGTTTTAATACAAATTTACAAACTATGGACACATAAGAGCAAGTTTGTGCGACACTATCGTTCTCATTATGCATTGATGTTCAGTAGTTTGGAATGCTTATTATACCTTTGTTCGGTTGTGACGAAATTTTAAATTCTCAAGTTTTTCTCATAAGCGAATTTGAATATAACCTTCTTATTTGCTAAAGGAAAGCCTTGAACAATAAATTGATCTTATATGTATATCATGATTATGATATTAAGGTTATTATAAATTATTTTGCAAAAAAAAAATGGTCATATCAAACTGAGTTCCATAGCATATACAAATTTTTAGTCATGCAGCTACATTTGCCACACCCAATATTAACTAGAACATTTTTCCAGTAATTCCGAGCAAATTCAATAAACAAGCGTGAGAGCTTTGTGATGGCTTTGTTGTTTGTTCCAGGATGTTGAATGTATCATTCATAGCAATAGCAAGCCTCTTACGTCAGACGTACAAAATATTGGCTTCACATTCGGCTCCCAACAATTTACCACACAAGATACAAGAAAACTTGTTTAGGTCCCTTTGTTTTGGCTTAGTTAGCTTAGGTACCATGCATGAAACAAATTTCTTGTTTTTCTGATTGACACTTCAAACCAATCCCATGCTAATGTATCTGATCCAAAGTTACCTCAAAACCTAGCTATATTCCCACTTAAAAGGGCCTAAAGGCCAAATTCACTTTCTATTTTTCTTAATTTTACATAAATAATGCAAAACCGTTGCACCTTTTGTTGCATGCTTGTAGCTAGAGATTTCGTTTGCATAATTTCTATTGAGCCGAAATCTCTTTTTTAATAAATAAATTCAAACCTGTAACTCAGGTGTTATAAGATCCATCTAACAATATTTATAATACCTTGCATGTCCATAAAACATTATATTCCACTAAAAACTAATTATTTTATTATAATCTTGGCTTTAGATACTTTTACTTCAAATGCATTCACTCAAAACAAAGCACTCAAAATCTTTTGTTTGGATTGGGAAGGTTTTTTTCATGTTTTATTCGGGAAGGCGTATTGAGCCAATAATGGTGAGGGAGCGTGAGCTATATTTTCAGCGATCTAACGAGTGGCAAAAATCAAATTGCATGACCAATTATAATCCTTATACATGTGCTTGTTGAATAAATTAACGGTGAAGATATTGCGGAACACCTTGTTAGGTAGCCGCTGAATGGTTGTAGATACTTCTGCCATAAGTAGATACTTAACAAGTGCGCAGTGGGTTCTATAACATGCGTGCGTGTGCAGATTTCTAAAATAAAATAATATAAGATGCATCTTTTTGTTAGTTAGCTGTCAGATTGGCATACAAATCAGACTGAATCGCTCATTAGACCGCGGCAGATAATCTTGAGTGCATTGGTTTTAAGCTGCGGTGGAAATGCAATTAATGGTGGATCATTATTTCATTAAGACGTTTGCCACGCAAAGCTTGTTGTGTGGGAATGAATTAAAAACTACAAACGTTAGCAAACAAAATTAAAGACGCACTCGTGTGGATAAAAGATTTTATTGTAAACTGAATAGAAAAACTAGTAACAACAGTTAAGTTTCTTTTTAAGCCTTTACTAAGTTATAGTTACTCACACGATTTGTGTAAATATGTACTCACATTTTATTTGTGAATGGCATACACAAATTCTACACAAATCCATACACAAATGCGATTTGTGTAAGCTATTAACATTAGTGGTTCACACGATATTTGTGTATTTTGACAGAATAACGCAAATTTTGTGTGTGTATCTAGCATACACAAATTTGGCATACAAAAATAAATTTGTGTACACAGATTTGTGGTTCAGACGATTTGTGTACGGATTTGTGTTTTTGCATGAATTTGCGAAGTTTAGTAGAAAGATGAGTAACAGAATTTTATCCCGAAGAGGCTCCTGTCGGAGAAATCTCAATAATTTTTCAAACGAACGCAGTCGCCATAAAGTATAATTTAGAACATAAATTGCACGACTGAATTGCACGTACTTGCTCATATGTGTGGTCACATTGTAGAATAAAATTAAATAAAATTAAAGTGAACATCAAAGCATTTATTGGATTTTTGTGACTTTTGATTGTTCGAATAAAGTATGTTATATTGTATTGGGTGAAATAATTCAAACGCCATTTTATTTCTTTAGGAAATGTAAAAAAGTGTGATTTTTTTTCAAAATCGTAGGAGCCGTTTTTAAATAAAATGATTTTTTCTTAACAACTTTTTTAAAAAAATAAAAAAAAAATAATACAAGAATACGAACTTAAGCACGAAAATAACGTAGATTTAAAAAAAAAATTAAAAAAAAAATTAACTTACCCGTTTTCAAAATACTGATTTTTCAAAAAAATAAAAAAAAAATAAAAAAAAAAATATTAAAAATACAAAAAAAAGTTTTCGAAAATAATGAATGCAACTCTGTCTATCTGTCTGTCCGTCTGCACGGATGTATATTGAACTACAGCCTAAACGGTTTGGCCAATCGTCTTCAAATTTGGAACATAAGGTGATTTTGGCATTCTACACTTTAAAATTTTTTTTCAGCTCAAATATTAACCGTTAAGTAAAAGCTTATTTCTCTCGAAAACGATTCCAAGAATTTTTATGAAAAAAAAATCAGTGTACTATTTTAGGTGTAGGTTATATTTTGGTGACCAAACATTTAAAATGGTGGGCTAAAAACGGTACCTCCCATAGAACCGTTTTTTTCATCAAATTTCTCGGAAACTGGTCATCCGATTTCAATCAAAATTGATATTCAGGAAGATGTCAGTAGCCTACGTAATTTTATTTTAAAATATTTTCTAAAACTTTTTTTATATTTTTAATAATTTTCTTATTTTTTTTTTATTTATTTTTTTTCAAAAATCTATATTTTGAAAACGGGTAGATGCATTTTTTTAAATTTTGTTTTTAAATGTAAATAATTTTTGTGTTTAAGTTTGCATTCTTGAATAATTTTTTTTTTATTTAATAAAATATTTAAAAATCGTTCCTACGATTTAAAAAAAATTACACTTTTTCACATTTTCTAGAGCATAAAATGGTGTTTACATTTTTCCGCTGAAAACTATTTTACGTACTTTTTTCAAACAATCAAATATCAGAAAAATCGAATAAAAACTTTGAAGTTCCTTTAATATTTTTTAAATTTTATTCGAAGCTTTGACCGCACATAAGAGCAAGTACACGCGATCCAGTCGTGCAATTTATTTATAATGTGCACATGAGCGAAGTTTTAGGCTTTGTTCCGCAATATCTGACTAAAGTTTCAGTTAGGCTACTGGAAACTTATTTCTCAGTTATTAACCTAACTTCCGTTACACAATATCTGAATAGGTCTAACTAGTAGTTAAAGTAATGAAAACGAAAATAAAACTAATGAAGTAACGAAAAAAGAAAAGTTTTCACGTTTTTTATAAAAAAACGGGTACGGTGAATTTTTGGTTTTGAAGGAAATGAAGAATTTGCCAATTTTTTGATTATCGGTGATAAAAGTTATGAGACCACTTCATATTCTACTACCACTTTAAGATCCAGATATTTCTCCTGAGCATGTATAACATGAATCGAAACTAAGGAGCACTAATGTAATGAAACAAACTTATGGTGTATTGAAGACCAGATTCCCTTTTTCACCAAAGAAAATTTTATTAGACATGTTATGAGTACAAGCATTGATGACGGGGTGAAATCGCACGTACTCCGGTTCCGGTTCGAATCATGCATGCCCTCGAACCGCTGGCGTTGGCTGGTGCAGAATTTTAAACTTAGCACCGTCCTGTTAAAAATCACATTCCGTTGGTTACCATCCCATCTACACATAGTACTCGCCGTTAACGGTTCTGACCAACGTCGTTCTCAAAGAAATATGGCCCGATGACGCCACCACACCAAACATTGACTTTTTCGGGATGCATTCGTTGGACGCTCTTTGATCTCATGTGGACTGGTATCTGGCCAAATTCAAAATTTATTGTTTGTTGAGGTGCCAATTCACCCAGAAATGGGCCTCATAACTGAAGATGATTTTTCTTCTGTTTCCAACTGCAAACTGCTCCACAGCCCATTCAGCAAACACATCACTACTTTTATTCTCCTTTTATTATCTCAATTAAAATTTACCACCAAATAAATGCTTTTTTTTAAATTCCGGTTTTTTTTAAGTTTTATAGTTATTTATAGAGTAAATTCAAAAGTCAATTCCAAATGTTTTATTATTTTCAAAAAGTCACAACTCTTCTGTCTGGAAAACTGGAAAAAGCTTTGAATAACTAACTGACAATTAATTTTAAAATTATGTAAATGTGGATCGCAGTTATTTTTTGGGAGGATTTAACTTGTAGTTTGTTTATGTGCTGGAAGCTGGATAGTTAATCAGAACTTTAGTCAAATATTAAGGAACTATCCCTTAATGTGATAAAAGTTAAAGTGTAGCTAAGACTTACCTTGATGTTCATTGATTAGTGTTCTCTCCCTTAACCAGCTTTAACGACAAGCACTGAGGCGCTGTAGGATTATTCTATCAAGTTCTTGTACAGAGAAATAAATAATTTATGGTTTGATTTGGATCAATTCGCCCGCGAAATTTAGCCAAAAGAAATCTTCTTGGTTCCTCTTCAACTGTTTTTTTAACCACAGTTAGTCTTAACGTCAATATGAAACATACATATGTATATGTGTAGTAAGTCATTTATTTAACCGAAAAAAAAAAAAAAAATAATTGGCTTTACGTGTGCTGACCTCTACATTTTTTGCTATAAGGGATCTCTATGAGATATTACACAGAATGGGAATAAAACACAACCTATGGTGCATTGTTTTTTCTTACCTCCAAGGTTAACTGTGTACACCCAGAGAAATGCTTCATAGGTACATGCGTATCTTAACGTGGACAGATTCCCAGGTTAAGATATGTATAAGAATATATAAGAATTTTTAGGCATACAATCTTACAAAATAATGGTGAGTTTCTTCCTAAAAATATTTCTCCTGAGACGACTTAAGGCATTTTTTTAAATGTTACTCATTTTATATTTTACCCGCGTGAAAGGGATTATTTTTCGGCCTTAAAATGTTTAAACACCATAACGACCATTAGGGAAGTATATATGTACATAAGTAATTACATTGACCATTTGGCTGGATATACGCTTTGTAAATTGAAGCCAGATCAGACGGAGTAAAAATACATACGATTACATATGCATCTCTAACGAAACTAAACATTTTGAAGCATTTTTGGGGACGTTGAATATGGGGTTATCTCTATTTTCCAGAGGAGAAATTGAATATTTATCTATAAGTCTAAAAATAACGGTACCTGCCATATGAGCCGTTCTCGAAAACGGCTTAAACGATTTTGATGAAATTTTTTGAAATTTTTTTGTTGGTATTGGCTATTATTTGATTAGAACAAAATTTACGGGAAAAGTCTATTAACGGTTCCTTTCATATAACGGTTTTTTTAATTTTAACGGCTTCTTGGATTTCTGTCAAATTTTACATTTGAGAAGTTCTAGGTAGCCAAATTAATTCTGCATATCAAAATTTTTAATTAACTTTTTTTTATTAAAATTATTTTTTGAAATAATTTTTTTTTTTGAAAAATCAATATTATTAAAACTAATAAAAAAAAAATGTTTTAAATTTTAGAATAATATGTTTATTAATAAACTCTAATAAACTGCATACCAAAATTAAAAAAAAAAAAATTTCAAGAAACTAAAAATTAAAAACAGGATTTTATCAAAACCGGTCCTACAATTTTCGAAATACATTTTTCATAAATTCTTTGTTATTTAAGACGTGTGATGGTGTACTTCATTTTTACTAAAAACCTTTAAGTATTGTGGTTTTGATACTTTTTATAAGTTAAAACTGTGTTATTTTCAACGTAAATGTTACTTGTTTCTGCCAAAGATCTTGCTTTCCAATGTAATTAAGCATATAAGAGCAAGTACGTGCGACCCAGTCGTGCACATTTTTTTTACTTCAAATGTCAACTTATGGAGAGTGGCACTGAAAGCCACAAGATTTAAACCAAATTACAACGTTGAGTTTTTGCAGCATCACTTTCTTCGAATTTTAATTCCCTGCACAATGCTGCGAAGATTACCAGTGGCGTAGGGTGGACTAATCTATCTGTCGGAAAAGTCACAGTTAGAAGACCCTCTTTTTCAATGTGTATTCCCAAAGTCAATGGATTCTTCTATATCCACTGATAATATGCCTAAAACAGAGTGATGCTCTTCAGTGATACAGATATTGTTTCTTAAGTAAAAGGCCTCGCGCAAGGCCCTTTTAATTGTGAGGCTATGGGCGAGAGCCGGTTCTCCAAAGTGTTGCTACGCCTCTGATGATTATAATTAAATGAACTTTTTTAACGCCGCCATAGAAGTTCCATACCTCAAGACACTTGTAAATTGGTCGTAGGATCTATAAATTTTCAAATTCCAATGAAGTACGGAATGCGGAAATAACCGTTGAACCGGTAATTGAAGAGTACCTTACCCTTACCCTTACCTATTAAGTTTTTCCTGAAAAAGATAACTACAAATTGCCTACACGATTTCAGTAGATATAAGAACATGTCAAAAATTTATTTTCACTCATTAAAATATTTTGATTCAGGTACTTTAATTTGCACTTAAAGTGTTTAAATATTTTGATTCCGACATATTTTTTCTCAGTGTACGCAGATGTCTTTTAATGATATGCTGGGTACAAGCTATTTGACAAGCTATGAGAGAATATTTTTACAGGGATACGAGTACGCAAGAACAACATGCATTAGTTACGGGCAACGGGTAGCTGAAGTAAGTTAACAATTTCCATACATATTAAGCTCAAGTTTCTATCATGGGAATCAGGTATTCTATTAAGTAACTGCATTTAAGTTAGCTCGTTTAAGAGTTGTCAAGCTTCCGTTTGGTTTCTTTAATAGTTCGATGATTTTAATTGCTTCGAACATACTTTTAACTAGTTTAAGAACGCAGTCAAGTTCGAGTATTAACTAGGTCGGCATTTGCTTACATGATGTTTTTTTATATAGAGAAAGTGGAAGCAAAGGGGCAGTGTATTGACATCATTGAAGACATGATTTCTGATCGATCATTTTAAAGGTTTTTTTTATTAGATATAAACGAATGCATTAGTGGAACTCTTTTTAGACAGACTTTGATCTAATTTTATGTTAGTCGTTTTAGAATACACACTCAAATACACTCAAATACACACAATTAAAGTAGTTATTATATAATTAACGACATAGAGGTCAACGACGGTTGATTTCGTCCATCCTTCCATTTAAATACAAATCATTAGGTTTCGTTGGTTGGTGGTGTGTTCAGTTTTTATACCAAATTATGTTTTTTAAAAAAATTATTTTTTAGGAATTCAAAACTAACTTCTTTTTCTTTAAAAAAAAATCAACATCAACTTAAAAAGAGTAACGTGTCTATTGGGTCCACCTGGTTTGCTTCGAAAAATTCCGACAGGCTTTCAAAATTGTCAAAATATGCATTTTCAATTACTAACAATAAAAGTGACAAGGCTTTAAGCATTGTATATACATTTTCTATAGTACTCTCATGGTGTTCATTTTTCGTCTGGCCATCTTTCTGGTTGATTCAGAACTATCTCTAAATAGTGGAGATGGGAACCTTTACCGATATTTTACCAGTATTTAATAAACTTTTGTTGTCTGTACTTATTCTATATTCACACCAATTGGCAATTTCAGCACGCCTCATGGCGACTTGATTCAGAACTAAAAAATGATGCTCCATGATAGTACTATATGCAGTGTATATACAAAGCTTTAAGTCTATTTATACTTTGTTCTTGTTGTATTAAATTGAATCTTAGTAAACACAACTTTTAGCAAACATCTTCTTATGCTGCAACAATGTCATACGGATCATCTTTCTTCTTCAATACTACTTCTGTTTCATCAATGTCAAACGGATATTTGTTATTTATTTCTTAATTTTATTAGTGACAAGCTGTTGCCCGCGACTTCGTCCGTCTGAAATTTATCAAAAACTGTTTACTCAATCCGCAAAGTTTATAGTATGGTGTGGTTTTGAGTCAAATCGTTCAAAATTAATAATTTTCGAAAAATAAGCTGTGCCTGTGAAAGTCCCGTCAAAGTCAGACCATAAATAAGAATTTTCGAAAAAAAACCACACCAGCGCCACCTAGTAAGTAAATAACATAGCCTTAGTTACTCCTTAGGATATCAACTACCTGCCAGTGAAAATCCCGTCAAAATCGGTGCAGCCGTTCCCGAGACTAACCGAAACAAACAGACAGAAAGACAGACGGACAGACAGACACAAAAAATTTGTAAAGGGTGTTTTTGTTATAACTACTGTATATCCTTTCGTATACATCAAGTAAAAAGCTGTTATTTTGACTTTAAAAACAGACACTTAATTTTTATTTATGTGTAATGTAATAGATGTGCTATTTTGAGTTGGTGGCAACTTGAAAGTTGTAATACATAAATTTTCAATAAAAATATATACTTTTTTAGAATTTAGTGCAAGGTGAAAACAATTTTACACATTTATTGAGATACATTTCCATTTTTACGTAAGAACGTTTATCTATAAGTTTTTGCCAGCAATGTGAACGTGATTTGATCAAATTGGAATTTTGTATACTTTCAAACGATTGAATTCCTTAATTCAATGCAAAGCAAAGTCAATCTGTAATTGGCTATAATTCTAGCACTCAGACAGAAGTCGTCGCAATTGATATGGGCGGCGAGCGCAGCGGTAAACATTAATCAAAGAATACAGTCGATTGTTAGATTTTAATTTGTTAAATTAATTTTATATCTGCGATGTTCTTATGAACGAAGCTCAGATTATAATGTACACATACAGTCAAATGAATTTGAATGTGACAAATTGTTCCTCCCCATACAAATGTGGTTTGTGTTTCGCATTCCTAATTTCAGTAACCGTTTTTGCTGACTATGCAAATTTTAATTTTTTTTTTCTTCTCCCATTTTTGCTCGGTAACGTCACAAAGATGGCCTCTTTGAATTGTTCCTGTTTTTGGAATTCTAACTGCGAAAGTATCTTTATTGTGTTAAGGTATGTAGTCAAATAATAATGTTTTGACACTGTCGTCACTTCCTAAGATAAAAAACAGAATTGTTCCTCGTATTTTGCCGAAAGTAAAGAGATTTACAATATTGATGTGCAAATATTTGTTCAACGAGATTGCAACGAAGTCGTTTTGACGGAGAGTGAAATCTTTTGCAAGCAATGAATTATATATGTATTACTATAGCTAACATACATATGTATGCAAACATTAGTTGTGATAAATGAGAATAAGAAATTTGCTGACTTTTTTGTTGTTACTTTTTTGTTGTTAAGTTAAAAATACGTCAAATTGATCCCCTTTCCAAAAGCCGTACACATAATTTGTACATTATAATATTTCTCAGTGTTGATGATTGTAATCTGATATATTAATGCAGGTATGTCCAAAATGAGATTTAGGAAATTATACAACCCTTTATTCAAAATGCAGTAGCAAATTTAGGGTCCACTTTTAAACTAAAACAAATACAATAAACAGGACGTAAAATTAAGTACAAGTAGTAATTCAATTAAGTCAATATCTAAAAACTAAATTGAAAATTTAATAAAACAAGAATCTATTTGATAGAAAAGATTGACAATGCTTTTTTCAATAAAAATAAATTACACGACTGGATCGCACGTACTTTCTCATATGTGCGGTCACATTGTCGAATAAAATTTTAAAAATAAATAACATTAACGTAGACAAATAACACTATCTGAACGAACTTGTCTTATGCTATGTATATATGTTGTATATATTGAAATAAAAAAAGTAACAATTTTTTTTAGAAAATTCTTTCAATTTTGTAATTAGTTTAATATTTTTTTTTGGAAAAAACTGAGTATGCAATAAAATTTGAAAATTAAATGTCTATCGAGGAAAAATAATATTGAAAATCTTTTGACCAGTTTTTTTAAAAAGTCGTTTCATTTTTGAAAAAAATTCGAAAAAATATTTAATTTTTTTTTAGTATGTCTTTATAAGAAAACCAGATGAACTAGAAAAATTATTTAAAAAAATTCAAAAAACCCGTTTTCAAAATATTTCGAAACCCTATTTTTATTTAATCGAAAAAAAGTTTTTTGAAAATTTTGAAATACAATATTAATTGAATTATACATGACTTCCCATGTGCAAAATTTTATTTATTATTTATTTAATTTTAAATCGGGATAATGGTTTACGATAAAACCGCATTTAAAAAAACCGGTTCTATCAGAACTGTTATAAAACAAATTTCGAAAAATTCATTTTAATTGAGAGATGTATTTTTGTAAAATAGCAGCCTAAAAGTTTCATCAAAATCGTTAGAGCCGTTTTCGAGGAAATCAAACTTGTTGTTAAAGATTGTATGACAGGTGCCGTTATTTTTCGACGTATAACAAGAGACACTACCAAATAAATACCAAATACCAAGTTTGAAGCAAATTGACCCATCCGTTTAGGCTTTATAGGTGCGAACAGACAGATAGACGGACGGAATCCTTGCCTTATCATCGATTTGGAGACCACACCTAGGGCCTGTTCCTCATTTACTACATTAGCTACATCAACTACATTCTACATAAATGGTTTTGTACTACATCAGATACATTTTTCTGTTTCACAAATTCCACTGGAAGTATATAAATATAAATTAAATATGATAAATATTTATGATGTACACAGATTTGAATATTCTGTCAAACTGGCAATAGTTCTTGGTGTTCATTTAAACAACATAGAAATCGTTTTTTTGTTTGAAAAAGCATTTAAATAATTATAACTGAATAGAAAAATTGCATTTTGCTTTGAATACATTTGATTTATAAAGAATTTCTTGTGAATTGTGCTTAGCCATTAAACATACATATGTAGTTCAAAATTGTGTGAAACGGAATTAAATGATACATTCTTCCAGTATTTCGAGTCTACAACATTGGTGTTCTACATTGCTTTTGTAAAACAGAAATGGTGTCATATTACTGTCAGAAAACTAAAATGTACTTGATTAAGCTTATGAGAAATAGGTCCTGGATTTTATACACATATAGATAATGATTATATGATTAGGTCTTAATCAGGTTATCACAAATGCTATGTTAAAAGCCCCATCGATCCCGCTTTTGCCTTGTTTTTTATCCGAGTTCACAGGTCATACATTTTGTTTTTTCGCTCATATTTCTGAAACGATGAGAACTACTGAAAAAAATTGTAAGAAAAAGTTTGTGGATCGTAAAATTCCCTAAAAAAAATTTTCCTTACGGGCCACCGTTCTCGACTTATTGCCATTTTAAACCGTAGGAAATTGTTGGGAATAAATACAAACTTAGCCTTTTTCGGCTATTTTGACTGGGCTATATCTTAAGCCGGATTTTTGTATAAAGAGCCCTAAAACAAAAAAAATTGTTTTACCCTTTTAATGTTACCCGCGTGAATAGGTGTCGATTAACGTTGCTTTTGAATGCTTTCAAATTAAAACGGCAAAGGAAAACCTCGCCGGGTTTAATATTAAAAAATTCGTATTGTTCGGCTAAAAAAAGAATCACTATAAGCATACAGGGTATGCTTAGCTTTGGCAATTATAGAAGACAGCATTTAGTTTTCGAAGCATTTAACTCCGAATAATTCTTACCACCCCATTGGACAAGCTGTGTAAATCGGAGTTTAATGGGCTTAACATACGGTATTGTTTCGAAGGCGAAGGACGTGAATCACCGAACTAATATGAACAACTAAGGGTAGAGTCGTCAGCAAAACAGTTTATTGGCTTGGGAACGAATGGGTCGTACGTACTTGCTTTTATGTGCCTAATTACATTGGAAAGCAAGATCTTCCACAGAAACAAGTAACATTTACATACGTTGACAATAACACAATTTGAACTTAGAAAAAGTATTAAAAACCACAATACTTAACGATTTTTAGTAAAAATGAAGTACGCCATCACACGTCTTAAATAACAAGGAATTTATGAAAAATGTATTTCGAAAATTGTAGGAGTTTTGATAAAATCCTGTTTTTTATTTTTAGTTTTTTGAATTTTTTGAAATTTTGGTATGAAGTTTTTTACACATGATTTTAAAATTTAAAATAATTTTGTTTTGATTAGTTTTCAAAATATTGATTTTAGAAAAAAAAACTATTCAAAATTTTGATATGCAAAATTAATTTGGCTACATCCAAATAAATACTAAATACCAAGTTTGAATCAAATCGGCCCATCCGTTTAGGCTGTAAAGGCGCGAACAGACAGACAGACAGACGGACGGAATTTCCGGACCCTTTTTTTTCGACTTCACTATCATCGTAATGTCCTGTTTGATTGTTAGAATTTTTGTTTGCACGAATCCGTAACTTGCATTATAGTACCTATAATCGCAGGTAAAAAAGGAGTTGTAGGCAAAAATTCCCGAAAATAAACCTGAAGGTTATGGTGAAATTATTGTTACATGCGTAATGAGAGCTGAGAGGCTTGCTGCAGTTGCAACAGATAAAACATTCATACTACGCCAGATCTGGAATAAAACCATACATTATTATGATTATGGTTATGGAGACAAGAAAAATAGTTGCTGCCGCAGAGAAGGATTTGTTTTTTATTATATTTTGTCAAAAATAGACAACAATGTTTAAAATTAAAATTACAAATTAACATAATTTAGAGGCTAATAGAAAATTAAAAACTGTGTATTATTGAAACAAAAAAAAAAATTAAATACATACATATATTCATACAAAATATTTTAAGTTATAATATAAGACATAAATAAACAAGTCATGAAAAGTCCTCAGCCATCATTTTAGCAGTTATTTTGTTTTTAAAACAGTCTGCTTATATTACTGTTAAATATGTCAAAGTATTTATTGAAAGTCCTAGAAAACCCGTTAAAAATGTCATAAAAAGAATGAGTTCTTTGAGTTCTTTCAAATAAATACTTGGTATGTCTTAAAGCACGAAGGTTTTGGTTTATAGCGACTTTGGAACACAAGTATCTTTGTGTCAAGAGTCAATATTTTCATTGAAAAGATCAAACGCAAATAGAGCCTCAAATAATTAATAATTCTATACGATTAATAAGACTTCACATATTAATGAACTTTAGACGATGGGAATAACGAGGTAGCACACAAATATCAGGGATCTAATTAAATGTTGTCCATCAATAGTGTAGTAAAAGATATCTGAACCCTGTAAGGGATAAGAACAAATTATTAATAAATAGTAAGAATAGGAATGGTCCAAGATGACTTCCTTGAGGTACCCCATATGTTACAAAAATATTACGGGAAATGACATCACAAAATTGAACAAACTTCGTTCTATTTGACAGATACGATTTCATTCATTTAGACGGGGTGATGCGCTACAATGTGAATTCCTGCCATCATTTTCTTACGTGCTTTGCGGAAAAATCATCAGCAGGCGACATCGACAGTGGTGCAGTATATAAAATGTTTGCTTGCTTGATCATCAGCTCGATACTCAGGTTGGGAAGTAATTTTCTAACTTCTAGTGCAAGAGCCGTCCGTGGATTTTAAGTGAGAAAATAGTCACATAATTCTACATCTACTGTGCCGACAAAAAAAAATCTTTTCATATCTTTTTAATTCTTCTAACCAGTGTCCTGCGACACCAATTTGCATTGTAAAAGGCAATGTGACACATAGTTAAAATATTATTATTATAAAAAAAGAAAACCAGCAGTAGGCAAAATCCTCCAAAATTTTGAAAATTAAGACTTTTTTTAGAATATCCTTGTTCGCATTGAGAGAAAAATTCTTCACATAAGGGATATTTACGGATAAACAGCGAAAAGCTGGAAAAGTCTGCAACTATTGGTAACAAAAAATACAAGAATACATTTTTTTCTGGTAATTCTATGCCAGTGGTTTTCTATATTTCGTTTCAGCAAGGTATTATTCATTCCAAAGAACACAATGTAACTAATCCAATTCGATCAAGTACCTATCTCAAACTTGATCCTCTGAATCATCGTTGTAGCTATTTGAAAGGCAGGAATTCAGTGACTACCTGAGGTTTCGTTGGATAAAGTGTCAGCGGGAGTCATAACTCATAGGTTCCCAGTAAGGAATTTAATTAAAATAAAAACGCTAAGCATTAGTAGACTGAGTTTGTTCAGTCAAAGGCATAAGAATTATCAGCTCCTATCCTGAACTCAAAATATTTACCTACTCAGAGTACATACATGGATTGGTTAAACTTACATTGAATTTAACCTATTTTCCTTATTTGTTGCTTCTCAAAAGCTATAAAATACCTATATCAAATATATATTTTATACACCTTCGTTTAATAAAAGTTGAATTTGTAAATGTCAATGTTCCACCTACTCACCCCATTTCTCAAGCCCGCATTTGTCAAATGCATTGGATCAACAAATGGACTGAAAGGCCATCAAAGAAGCCTTCACGCAGATATACAGACTGGAGTCTACCCATACATTATTTTATTTTGTTACCATCTGTATCTTTTGGGATTTGAACTATCTAAACAAATTAACCCCACAGCCCTGATATAAATTATGACGAAAATTTACTCACTGTGGTAATAAAATCCTCATTGCACAGCATCTTTTTTCAAAATTCGTCTTGAAATTGACTTGTGGAAAAAAGCGCAGTATCTTTTGGATAATATGGTGCTATAATTAAATTGAAGAAGATATTCTTATAATCACGTTTTCTGCTTCGTCCGCACTGAAGTCGACATTTAAAAACACAATTTAAGATACATTATTTCGTGTGGGGGTGTATTGTAACTCATTATTATAATTTTGTTGTCGATGAAAACAACTTGATAGCTTTTTTCGTGCCAAAAATCACACCATCGAATAATCTTTATTATAAGTCGTCATCACGATTAAATTTTTTTAAACAGCGAGCACTTGCAGTATTAAATTGATCGCATCTTTAGGCAGTTAATTCAAAATCATTGACGAATGATATCATTAATCCTTCATTAATTAAAGTTCTTTTCACAAACAGCTGAAGATACTTCTTGTTTTGAACTCCAGTCACGCTTTAAACTAAACTTTTTTAATTCTATTTTGAATTTGTTTATCTACCGTCACAAAAGGTAATTGAAGGTGGGTCAATTAGATCAAAACAATAACAACAAAACTGGTCACTGACTCTTCAAAAAAGTATCTGAGTATCTAAACCTCCGTACCGCGATATCTCCCAACTAAGGCCCAAAGTTAGATGATACTGCGTCGTTTGGATGTACATTTAGACAGCGGCGACAACGACATTCATAGGAGAACTGATCACCTAGTTGAGAGTTTCAGTTAAAGAAAGGCGCGCAAGCTAACCACGATCGTTCATAGATTGGTGTGCAGTAGAGCATTTTTGTGTAACTCACTCAAATTGAGTTGAGAGAAAAATTTGGAAATTGAGTGAACATAGATTAAATTTCAACGAACGCTCCAGGTGTTCCGGCAATGAGTTTATTATCAACTCTTTTGTTATTAAAAAAAAAATGTGGGAAAGATTTATATCGATAGTCGATCGATACTCGATGAATAGTATTTGTACTTGGTACTTGCATTGCAAATGAATTCCAGATAAGAAGGAAATGAAGGAAAATGATTGATAAAAGTACTTCAATCAATATATGTTTGTACGTACATACATAGTTTTTTTATTTAAACTGGGGGAGATTTATAAGAGTTTCCTCCACATGAAAATTTATTGATTAGATTCCGGAAATCGGTGTTGATTTTTATTTTGTTTGTGCCCAATCAATTTTTGGATTGATAAGTGAAAATTGAGTTTAATACATTCTTCGAATTTGGCAAGGGCGTACGCAGGGGGGCATGTTGGTAAAAAAAAATCCTTTTTGCTTATGAATTAGGAATAAATTCAAATATCTAAAAATTACACAAATGCCAAACTTTTTGTTTGGTCAAAGTATAATTCCATCATTATGTTTTGTAAAAAAAAAGTTTTTTTTTAACTGTTCGAATGGTAATTATGCACTTTCGCGGTTCCTAGTTTTTCCAAGAAAACTCTCAAACAAATTAGAAAAATTAAAAGATTTTACACAAGTTTTTCTTAATGTAATTCTATAATGTTTTTTTTTTCATTTCTCAAAATGGATAGCCCCCAGCATTGAATTGAAATTAAAAATTGCTTTTTTCAAACTAAGGTAAGGTTTTTATTATCACGTAAATTTGTATTGGTTCTTATTCACTTATAGAAAATCTTGTGTCTTAGAAATAAAAGAAAAAACTAATAATTAAAGTAACTTTGTTATAATAAAGCTTAGATCAGACGATTTGTGTAGATACACACATTTCATTTGTGAATGGCATACACAAATTTTGCACAAATCCATACACAAATGTGATTTGAGTAAGACGTTAATATTTGTGGTTAATACGATTTGTGTATTTGACAGAACAACACAAATTTTCTTGTGTATCGGGAATACATAAATTTGGCATACACAAATAAATATGTGTACAGAGACGATTTGTATATTTTTAATTTGTGTATAAATTTGTGTTTTTTGCTTTTTGTAAATCAGATTTGACGTTTATTGAATATTTAAATAAAATACTTACTTCAAAAAAAACGAAAGAAAAAGTTAATGGTCCGCTAAAAAATTGTATGGAAACAGACAGTTTTTTTTATAAAGGGCACTGTGGCGTATGTTTAACATTTAAGGTTTTTTTTTCTGGGGAAAAATAAAACGCGTTAATGTTACTTTTTATTTAAGATAGAGACTAATTTAGAGTGCCCGAATTGCGCCAGTAAGTTAGTTAAGTAAATATTTAAGCTAATTTTTAATTTTTTTTTGTCTAGTATTAAGATAGTTATAAGTTATTACAAATACAAAAATAATAATAAAAAAAATGCAGTTATATTCTGCAAATTTTTCAGGCCTGATTTTCGATGCTACTATCTCGGGCCAGTTACCTCAAGTACGACGGCAGTGAACACAACTTATTCGTCCTTGAGGATAGAATTCACGTGGATATCGAGCAAATACGTGAAGTTTTGACATTGCACCATGAAAAAAATGGTCTTCTCGATCCTCGACCCCGATTTTTTACGAAGCAGAGTATTATGACGTTTGAATTCAATTGGTTTGTCTGAAGAAGTCATTGCAATATTTGGCAACAAAACATTTTCGTTCGGAATTATAGGGAATTTGTTATTCAAAATGGTGGCTTCGATAATGTTTTTCGTTACAATTTTAATGACCAATCGTTGCAGATCCGCAGCGAACCAAACTTTCAGTCGTAAAAGTTAGAAGCTGCTAATCCAGTGACGTCTACAACTCTGCTGGATAATTTAAAGCTTCTTTGGCATCGCCAGCTGTATAGACCGATTTTTATGAAACCAAGTCGCCTGGAAATGACAACTACTGCTGGGTTTTGAAGTTTAAATCGTCTACGTCGATATTTTTTTGAAATGCACTTACATAATTGCTCTCACGCACATTTCCATTATATTATTGGATTTGTTCGTCAGTTCTTTCGATGTTGTTTCGCATGTTTGCTGCTTTATGCGTTTGGAGGCCCAAATGGCCCCCTTTGCGTCTTGATGACGTTATTCACTATTACATACACAACTAGACTAAATTAATATACCTACTAATAAAAAACGTTACGGGGATAACTTTATTTTGTTTTTATATTTTAACCTCCAAAAAAGAGGAAATCAATTTTTTTTTGTAGAACAAAGTACAACATTTGTGTAGCACTGCGTTGTGAAATTCAAACAAATTCAAACAAATTCAGAACAAAATATCAAATCGACTTACATAACAATATTTGCCAATCAATATTATAAATAATTGGGTTCTATTTAAAAATTAACTACGGTAAGTTTTTGTTATATTGTTCATCTAAAAATACTAAAATCGCGATTAAAATGTGGGTTTTGGGTAAAGCGTAAAGGGTAAAAATGTTATGTTATAAGTATTTTTGTATGCCACATTTAAATAAAAAAAAAAAAACCATAATCATCTAGCGGTTTGAAATATACTTTACGACCTATTCTCATACCTACACAACATACACGCAAATTTTTATAAAAATCGCCCGAACCGTTCGTGACATGAGATTTGTATATTAGATAATAACCGTTTTTTTCGCTCTGCATCGTGTTCTGCTTTCCATTATTTTTGGTTTAGCTATGCTTCATGTGTTTTTGTTACATTGGCTAATTAAAAAAAATAATAAAATAAAAACTTAAAATTAGTGATCAAACATATATTTTTAGTTTTCGTAGTAAATTCTGCGCTCCTTGCCTAGTAAAAGTTTGTTGGACAAGAGGTGAAAGAGCCTTAAATCACTATGAGTATGCTATACACTCTTTATTAATTATAACAATAGTTCACTATTTTTTTTATAAAAATTCTTGGAGCAACTACCGAGAAAAATTAGCTGTTATTTAACGGTTATATGCCAGGTACCGTTAATATTCGAGCAAACAAAAAATTGAAAAAACCCGGTTTAGATTTTCAAAATAATCGTATTTGATTACGATTTTAAGACGATTGAAAAATTCCACCATAAAGAAAAGTTGGCCATTGTATGGGCTTATCTCTATGGAAGAAAGTTCCTAGACCTAGAATTCAATTTTGATATTGGGTATGTAAAGGGCAAGAATAATCAAGTTCAGATGGGTTACCAAGAATGGAAACTTACTACAGTGAAGATGTAGGAATTTCCATTCACAATTTAAATGGTAATAGGTCGTTGATAGATATAAGCAAATGAGTCGGAAACAAAACAGAGCCCTGGGGCACACCAGCATTTATTTTAAGAACATTGGACTTGAATTTATTCAATACCTTCAGTTCGAAAGGTAATTACTAATCCAACGAAGAAAAGTTTCAATGAGCCCAAAAGGGCTTGATGTTAATCTCTATACAATCTTTTGAAAATATCAAGTGCAAAAATCTTACTTTCACAAAAACAATAAAGAGATATCCATTTTTCGAATATTTTCACTTCCTTGGATTAACTAAAAAAATCCCAAAGAATGAAGGTTTCAGTTTATTCCCAATTTTTGAGGAACTTTTCCAGTTTGTCATTGCTTTACATTTCTATACAAACAATAAAAATAAATTTGCCAAATCTTGTCTTGAAATTTGTGTATGCCAGCAAAATTTGTGTATTCATCAATTTTCAGAATACACAAATGATGTGGCATACACAAATTATAGATAGTCATAAATTAATTTTTGTACCCTATCAGACGATTTGTGTCTATACACAAATTCGATTTGTGTATGCTTTGTGTATCGTTTGTGTATGCCATTTGTGTTGATAGAATTTGTGGTTCAGACGGTTTGTGGATTTTTTTGACGGGAAGACACAAATTTATACACAAACATTTGTGTATTTTTTTGTCGTCTGATTTAAGCTTTACATTTGAAAATGTATTTTTCAGACTTCGGCTAAACATCAAGGTGGAAAAAAAACTGTATTTGACATTTCAGTCGTGAGTAGGAAAAAGGAGATTTGATTTGACAAATTAAAAAACTATAAGAAGTAAAACTGGATGCTGTACGTCACTAGTTAGAAAAAATTAGAAACATAAGAAAGACTTTTTTTCGGCGAAGTAGATCGACACTAAGAGAACTATTTTCTAAATTAAAATCCATGGCTTGCAAAAGGAAATGAAGTGCTACCAAACGAGAGTAAAGTGACGTTTACCAAAAATACATTTAGAAAATCTACTACAATAGGTAAGATGCTCGTTCAGTAACTTGAAATGTTCACCAATTTTCTTAAACCTGAATTTTTGTTCGTATGAAAAAAAAACAATAAAAGAGTTCACATTATGGAGTGCACCTAATAATTCAATTCAGGATAAATTTGACACATCTGGTTCTTATTCCTTCGCTAAACCACCGAAGAAGCTTCACTTAGTACAAATTTTGTTTTATTGATTACATTTGCACTTAGTCCACGAAAACGGAATAAGGCATTACCTTTCGCTATTCGGCTTTTAATAAATTGCACGACTGGATCGTACGTACTTGCTCATACGTGCGGTCACATCGTAAATAAATTCCAGCCGAGACCTAATGTTCTGAAAATCGGGATCGGTGGCCATTTCGTTTTGGGCCCATTCACCGAACGTGTGACGCGCTTGATGGTCGTTCGGCTTCAATTCTTGCGCGAGTTGGATTTTGTTAGCCTGCAAACCAAGATCCTTCCGCAAAATCTTCCATAAAGTGGATGATCTCATCTCCAATTGTTGCGCGCGATGGCGGATGGACTCATTCGGGTCTTCTTCGATACTCTGCTCCACCGAAACGAACCATTGTTTTGGTAATAAATTTGCACAATTTGCAAACTTGTTCGGGAGTTAGTTAGTCTATTTATTATGAAATGGCAAACCAAACTGAGCATAAATGTGACAGTGACAGCTGTCATAAAGAGCAACTCCGAAAGAAGTATTGCCAAATTGAAAACCACACGTCTTTTAAAATAAAAAAATTATTTTTTTTTAGAAAATTCTTTCATTTTTTTAATTAGCTTAAGAGTTTTCTCGGCAAAACTAAGTATGCAATAAAATTTGAAAACTAAATATCTATCGAGGGAAACAAATATTAAAAATCGTTCGACCAGTTTTTTTAAAAAGTCTTTTTTAAAAAAACTTTTCGAAAAAGTATTTTAAATTTTTTTCTAGTATGTCATTATAAGGAAATCTGTAGTTTTCATCTGGGAAAATTATATAAAAAAATTCAATCAACCCATTTTCAAAATATTTCGAAAACCAATTTTTTTAGAATTTTTTTAAAAAATCGAAAAAAAAAGTTTTTGAAAATTTTGAATTGCAATATTAATTGAATTATAAATGACTTTCTGTGTTCAGCATTTTATTGAAAAAAACCGGTTTTATGAGAGGTACCGTTATAGAACAAATTTTGAAAAATGTATTGCTATAAAAAAATAACATCCTGAATTTTTTATCAATTTTTTTCGAGAATATCAAACTTTTTGTTAAAAATTGTATGGCAGGTACCGTTATTTTCTCTTTATTTTTCGACCTAGAGCAAAAATGAAAAAAAAAAACCCGAGATACTACATATTAAATACTAAATACCAAGTTTGAAGCTAATCGGTCTATCCGTTTAGGCTGTAGAAGACAGACGGACGGAATTTCCGGGCCCACTTTTTTCAAATTCTCTATTATAGTAATGTCATGTTTGAGTGTTAGATTTTTTTTTTGTGCACGAATCCATAACTTGCATTATCGTACCTATAATCGCAAGTAAAAAATTGCCTGCTAATGTTCGTGGGGTCTTTTTCTCACGCAATTTCATTAAAAATAGCATATTATCAAAAACTATTGGGATCATTAACTCATAACCTACTATCTAGATCAATAGAAAAATCTAAGACAAGAGAAACCAATTAAAGAAATTCCATAATCCAAAACCTTTACTATAATGTCAGTAAAGTAATGTTAGTAGTTTTGCGTAGGAATAACCCATGAACAACAAACTGATTCAGCACAGTACAACATCCCTCCCACTCAATAATCAATTAAAGATGAACTAATATGTATGTATATATTCAAATGTTTATAAGAAATTTAAATTTAAATAAAATAATTGCTTCCATTTTTTTACCCTCCAATATCTCATCTTAGATGATTATCAAATATAGCCATGTTTACCTATTATAACTCAATTAATCACCAACCTTGTTGCAAGATCAATGGCATTAATCGAATATTGATTAGATGTTCCCATTTTCTTAGACTAAACACAATGTGTGGGTGGCATATTGAAATGTTTTGAAAGAAAAAAAAAACTTGAAGAAGTCTTATTTAGTAATTTTTTTATATGAATTAAGTGCAGGTGTTGGAAAAATTGTAAGCTGAGAAAATAAAATCCAACTACCACCCACAGATCATAAGCCATTACCTTGCGTCCATTGCAGTAGACAACTTAGACTTGAACTATAAATGACTCATTTGCCATGCATGCATGTTTAAAACACATTCAGACAGCTTTCAGCACTATAAAACAATGGCTTGAGGTTATATATTTGCAGATTAAACTTCAAGATATATAATGTACTCACAGACGTATCCGGTCAAAGTACAAGCTAGAAATGATCAAGGCTTTCACACTACCAATTAGACCAAACAAATAGCCATATTACTAACCGAAAGCCTGGCTATAAATAAAATCCACCTCCAGGCTTTGTTGCATGCAAACTGCCCTCTCAAAGGATAAGATACAGAAGTATCTTTAAATGTCATTCAGCAGCTAAACAAATCCGCTCTAATTAAGTTAATTTATTTCTTGCTGGACCAAGCACTGGACTATGGACCCAATAAATATAACACCACCTACTCATGGTCTCATTCATTCATGGAAATCGAATCCATTTTTTTTTCTAAGATACACAGATATCTATAAAAGTAGCCCATGTCATACATTGTCCAGGCTAAAAAAGGAACAATGGGGAAACAAATCAAATGGAATAAAAGTCACGTTTTGTAATTCCCTCTATGTGGTTGTTAAATGTTAAATATAGAAAATGTGCGCTTTAAGCCAAAAGTGAGGAAATATCTTTGCCATTGGCATTGTTATTCGTTTTATTCCTTTAGGTTAGTTTTGTAAAGTGGCCCAAGTGCATGCTTAGAACTGGAGAAAGATATAGTTCCTCATTGGATTTGATGAGCTTATAGTATAGGCTGTTCCAGAGTGATACTTTATTCTCAGAAGGGAACAAAACCTTAGATGAAACTCAACTCAAAAAAGCACCTCCATCTAGATGGTATGGCAATCTTTTTCGGTCTACGTCATTGCTGTGTCACGACTTTTACCACCTTTTGATCACGAGGTTCACCTAGTGAGGTACTAACTTGGTTTTTGCAAAGAGTTCGCACCTGGTATCTGTTTCGACTAAAAAGCCGCAGCCGGAGTGAATGAATTTCAATTTTTGTATGTTTTGTAACAAAATATACTTTATATTGCTTTAGGGATAAGGAACGGTGTCTATATATTTGTGTCTTTACATGTCTTCTATATAAAAATACTTTTGAGTCTTTTTTTTGTTCGGTGTTGTCTCTTGTTATGCCCTGGAGCCTTCACCTACTTAGATTGGAGTAGGCCAGGCTTTTGGTGGGTGATTAATTGTGTAGATTTGATGCTTAAGGAATATGCATATATTAGTGTATGTGTGAGTGTTGACCTAGGGATAAAAAAAAATTTTGTTTGAATAGTGTAAGTGATTTTTGTCTCAAACTTTCACTGAATGTTACTTGCAATCAATTTTACTTTCGCGCTTTGATAACTAAATGCTTTCTCTTTACCGTTGGCGGATTTAAATATTGAAATTTCATCAAAGTGGTCAGTTTAATATTAAAAGTTAGGCCTTCTGAAATGAATATAAACCATATTTTATGAATTACACTATAGTACAGGAAAATTAGAACATTTGCGTTGAAAATAACAGAGTTTAAACTTATACAAAGTATTAAAAACCACAATACTTAACGGTTTTTAGTAAAAATGAAGTACGCCATCACACGTCATAAATAACAAAGAATTCATAAAAATGTATTCGAAAATTGTAGGACCAGTTTTGATAAAAGCCTGTTTTTATTTTTATTTTTTTGAAATTTGCAACTCCATTTTTAGAATTTATTAATATACATGTGATTATAAAATTTAAAATAATTTTTTCTTTTGTTTAATTTAAAAAAAAATCAAAAATTAATTTTAATTAGAAAAAAAGTTATTAAAAAATTTGATATGCAGAATTAATTTGGCTACCTAGAACTTCATAAATATTAAATTTGACAGAAATCCAAAAAGCCGTTACCGAGAAAGCCAAAAATTAAAAAACCGTTTTATGGAAAGGACCGTTAATAGACTTTTCCCTTAAATTTAATAATAATTAATAATTCAAATGATAGCCAATAGCAACAAAAAAATTCTCAAAAATTTTCATCAAAATCTTTAGAGCCATTTTCGAAAAAAATAAGGTTTTCCTAAACGGTCATATGGCAGGTACCGTTATTTTTAGGCCTAAAAATTTAATTCCAATTTCCCCTCTGGGGAAAGCCAAAAGAAATACACACACTAAATTTGAAGATAATCGCTTAAGCCGTTTAGGCTGCAGTTCGTTATACATACTGACAGACAGACAGACAGACATTTTTTGTCGATCACTTTTTAGGCTTCTCTATGTTCGTAATGTCATGTTTTATTGTTATCTCAATTTTTTTATATTCACGAATCCTAAACCTTCCATAGTCCGTATAATAGCAAGTAAAAATGACCTTATTACGAAAAAAAATTCCGACAAAGCTGAATTTCGGCGGATAGCTTCATTTTTACGTCCTCAAAATGACCTAAATACAAGGATATAATATTTAAAAAAATGCTTTAAGACTGCAAATTAGAAATGCGAGAAGGAGAAGTAAGGAAAGCTAAAAAGATGAAATACGAAAAGAAAGGAGTCAGGCTTCGGATTTTTAGAGCATGAAAAATTTGTCTGCGGAATGTTGAAGAAGTCCGAAGTAAATCTTTCTTATGGTTTCTGATACAGTATCAAAGCATTTTAAAGTACAATTCATTTTATATGCTCTAGATACTGTATGTTATGGACATAAGGTCATAAGGGATAACGTTGTCACAAAGAACAATGTGTGGGTAGTCATTTGGATATATTTTCCACCTGGAGCATATCATTCCCATAGATTTTGATAGATTGAGCTTGAGATCATTACAATCTGACGAGTGCCTTTAAGTATGTCTTGATTAATTAGGTTAACGCAATCTACTTTTAAACCAGCAGGCTTCGTAAGGTATCAGAGAACATCGTCTGCATACATATGCACTTAACAGTTAAGGATTGAGTCGAGTAGATCGTTTATAAATATAGAAAATAGCAATGGTCCCAATACAGAACCTTGCGGCACGCCAGAGTTAACGGTGATGGGACTTGAAGTTCCCTGGCTACTATTTGAACTATTTTAGCTCATAAAATTCTACATACAAAAAATTATTACACTTTTTATCGTACAGTTAATAGATTTTGGGAAAACGGTCGCAAATATTCGGTGTGTAGTACATTTAGTCAAAAAATATAATAAATTTATGTTTTTGAGTGGGGAATTTTTTTTATATTTGGTTATGTTTGGAAGAAAATTTTCCATTAAAAAATCTAAATTTTAAATATGGTACCCAAATGGTATTTCGCCACTTTAAAAACATTTTTTTTTATTCACGCGACAGCTCCTTAAGGAGCCAAGGCCTAGTGATTTATACTCTCAACCATTCCTCTGTGTGTCTTGTTAATCTGCAAGAATGGAAGGGACCTACAGTTTACCGCCGAGTCCGAACGGCTACAGGCAGTCCCTCGCAAGAGGCAGTACCCCAGAAAAAAATTTGAACCCAGGCTCATTCGCTTAGCAGTCCGACACACTAACCACTAAGCCACGGGGCACCAAAAACACTTAAAAACAATTATTTATTTTATTTTATTAAATAACTCTAAAACAAATTACTTTTTTCTTAAAATGACCCAAGAACAATGTGTACCTACAACTTTTTTCAAAAGAGTAATTTAAAAAAAAACTGAAATTAACCCTCCTTACCACCCCCCGAAAAATTTGTTGCTTTGCTCCAAATTTAGGGTACTTTTTTAGGAAATGTCTAAAATGTAGGATGCAAAAATGAAACTCTCCACCAAAATTCATCCTTGTCCGATTTTTTTCAAAGTGAATGTCTTATTTTCCTGGACTACGAATGATATGATGAAAACAACATTTAACCTCCTCTGCGTTAAAAGAAAAGTAAATTATATTTTTGAAATACATTCTCGAGCCCTAGCCGCCATTTTATCGTAAACTACATTTATTACAAAATCATTAGTTTTTCAATAAGACTTTTTAACAAAGAGTTACAGAGAAAACAAAATTTATCCTAACCGACATTCATTTTTTTAGCTCGATCCGTTTTGAAGGTCAGGAAATAAATTGCACGACTGGATCGCACGTACTTTCACTTATGTGCGGTCACAGCTTCGAATAAAATTTATAAAAATATTGTATAAAAATATTAAAAAAACATTTTTATTCAATTTTTCTGACTTTTTATTGTTTGAAAAAAGTACGTAAAATAGTTTTCAGCCGAAAAATTTAAACGCCATTGTAATTTTTTTTAAAATGAAAAAATGTAAAAAAAAATGTGTTTCCTCCAAAATTTAAATTTTGTCGCTTACGATAAAAAAACGGTTAGGGCTCGTTATTTCCCACGCTACATACTTTATTCTCATAGTCTAGTTCGATTGATCTAATCCTTAATAATTCCTTAACAGTTTAACTTTTTTATTTTCAAAAGCACTGAATTGTGGTGCCGAAAATCCATCTTAAATTTTGAATAATAAATATCTGATTATTTTCTACTTAAAGAAGTCATTACAGAAGATTTGTTTTGTGATAACATATTAATTCTTATACCTATAAGTTAAGGTCATTCAAATGGATTAAATTTGATTGTCAATGAGATAGTTTTTAAGTATGCATATACACACATATCGTGATAGTGATTCATCGTATAAAAGTGCGGGTTCGGTAGTAAGAATAAAAACCAAAATGAAAAGACGTTTTTGAAAAAAAAAACAACATAAATATTTGTCTTATTTTTATTTGTTTTTTTGAGGTGAAAGGGTTTAAACATTATTCCAGGCACCTTTTCGTGTTTTAGAAATAAGTTATACAATAAAAACTGTATCGACATTTTTGGAACATTTTCGTTTATAATAAATTCTGTATGCATATTTAACGAATGGGCCTGGCCCAAGGAAATTAATTTCCCTAAAAAACACTAACACTGTTAATAAACGACGAAGTATATCTATACACAATACACATACATAAATAACAATGAAGTGTGTGTTTTTAATATCAAAATAACTGCTTTTTACAAGATGCATATGAAAGTATATACAGTACTTATAACAAAAACACAATTTTAAATTTTGTTTGGCTGCCTGTTTGTTCCAGCTGTTTTTTATAAGTAACGCGCGCACAAGGGATTATGTGTTTCCCTTTTAATGTAGAACACACTGCGCGGGCATTACGAAGATAGGGAGGGGAGAGATAGGAGGTGCCGATTAACATTGGTTTTGAATGTTTGCAGATCAAAATGGCAAGGGAAAATCCCGCCGGGTAAACTATTCCAAATTCGTGTCGTTCGGCTAAAAAAGGAATCCTTATATTTCACGGTACGTCCGAAATTAGGCTCAAGGGTGAACTGATGAGCATTCCTTGCGAGACGAGTATTACGGGAGAAACTTTTAAGGGGAGTCATGCAACTGGCTACTTCGAGTGAACATTTTTTGTAAAAGAAACGATAAAATAAGGAAAGACATGAAACATTGTGTCGGTGTTCGAGTGGGGCAATTGTTTCAGCGGCAGTTATATTTCCTATCAATCTTAACGCTCGATTTTGTATTCTATCAAGCAGGTGAAGCGATGTTTGCGAAGCACCCACCAGAGGTGGGAGTTATACTCGAGTTTAGGGCGTATAAACGCTTTATAAATTGTAGCCAGATCAGATGGGGAAAAATACTTCTTACACCGATACAGAAAACCTAAGCACTTCGCAGCATTCTTAGCGATCTCAAATATATGGTCGTTCCAACGGAGGTTGTCGTTGACACACATACCGAGTACTGAGAGCTTTTCGGTTTCTTCGATCTAAGTGCCATTCATGGACAATGGCATTGGGGGAATGTTTAGCTTTAACGACAGAAGACAGCATTGAGTTTTCGAAGCATTAAACTCCACACGATTTCTATTACCCCATTTGACAATGCTGTATTAATGGGAGTTTAATGAGCTCGACATATGGTACCGTTGCAATTGTACGTCCGAAGGCGAAGGACGTGAATTATCGAACGAATATGAAAAGCTGAGGGTAGAGTCGTCAGCAAAACAGTTAAGTGGATTAGAATTAACAGACAGAAGATCATTTATAAAAATGAGGAAAAGAGTCGGAGACAGAACAGAGCCCTGGGGCACACCAGCATTTATTTTGTGCGAATCAGACTTGAATCCGTCCAAAACAACTTGTATTGAACGGTCCAGAAGATAGCTTCTAATCCAACGAACAAGTGTATCTTCGATCCCAAAAGCACGCATTTTCGATAAAAGAGCTTCATGCCAAACTGTCGAATGCCTTGGAGATATCAAGAGCAATAATCTTACTTTCACCAAAGCGATGTAAAGATTTGTTCCACTGTTGGGTGAGATATGCCATCAGATCACCAGTGGAACGGTTGCTGCGGAAGCCGTACTAACGGTCATGGAGGAGCTTTCGATCTATATATATATATATTATTATTATTCTAAAGTTATTATTTCCAGGAAAAAATGAAAAAAAGGAGGAGACGTGCCAATAATCGACAAAAATATCGACTGGACAAATAATATAAATTTCACCGATTGTTAAAATGCCGACTGAAGTTGATCGACAAAAAAAAGTTGTCAGTTTGTCGATTGAAAAGTTGTCGCTAAAAATGCCGACAGTGACAAAATGGATGAATATATATATACACATACATAAAAATGAATTGTCTGTTTTTTTTAAAATCAAAATAACAGCTTTTTAACTTGCTGTATACGAAAGGATATACAGTACAGTCTGTCTGTCTGTTTGTTCCGGGTAATCTCGGGACTTTCACTGGCAGATAGATGATATCCTAAGGAGTAACTAAGGCTATGTTAATTACTCACTAGGTGGCGCTGGTGTCGTTTTTCTTCGAAAGTACTTATTTATGGACCGATTTTGATGGGCCTTTCACAGGCTAGGAGCTCATTTTGAAAGGAATAACTAAAGCTATTTGAATTACTCGTAGGTGGCGCTGGGTTTGCTTATTTTTCGAAAATTATTATTTTACAACGATGGATTGAGTAACCAGTTTTTGATATATTTCAGGCGGACGAAGTCGCGGGTAACAGATAGTATATGAATATATCTTAATTTTTTTTAACAAGCGATATTTTACGAAAGGAATTTCAATGTACCTAATCCTTGAAATTTTTCTTTCCTGTCTCCTTCACATCTTCGATCTTTACTTAACTTTCCATTTGGCAATAAAGCTAGGTCTATTAAAGCTTAGACTATGGCTCAAAACTTTGTTTTTTTTGTGGGGTGCATTTTGTACGAATTGCATTTTTGCATAAATAGACTTTTGTTATTAAGATCTCAATAGGCTATTTTTGGAATCTGTCCACATCCACATTAATTTTATAGCCCTTTGCTAACGTTTGCAATTCAATTTTAAATCTTTTGATTAGGTACTTTATTATCCAACCTTGAAATATGTTCTGCACGATACGGACCGCTTAAATATCTGCCAGCCATATTTCCATCAATAGCTTCTAGGGCAAGGTTTTACTTATTTACTAACAATCCCGTCTCAGTTTTGAATTTGCTCTGGATCTCTTTTTTTCAGCTAACTTGTTTTCTTTATCTCAAAAAATATAGTTTGTAACTTGAGTTCAGAGAACGAGAACCGTATCTAGGCAAGGAACACCGCTTTGTATTTGTGTTGAACAATTTTCAATGTTATTGAAGTATTGAAATGTTAGCCTGTATAGAATAAATTGTACGGCTGGATCGCACGTACTTGCTCTTATGTTCGGTCACAGCTTCGAATAAAATTTGAAAAATATTAAAGGAACTTCAAAGTTTTTATTCGATTTTTCAGATTTTTGATTGTTTAAAAAAAAGTACGTTAAATAGTTTTCAGCGGAGAAATTTAAATACCATCATCGTAGGAACGGTTTTTATTTCACAACTTTTTTAAAAATAAAAAAAAATATTCAGGAATGCAAACAAAACAAACAAAATAATAAACAAAAATTTACTTATATTTAAAACCAAATTAAAAAAAAAACATCTACCCGTTTTCAAAATATTAATAAAAAAAATAAAAAAATTATTAAAAATACAAAAAAAAAAGTTTTTGAAAATACTTTAAAATAAAATTACTGAGGCTACCAACATCTTCCTGAATATCAATTTTGGTTAAAATCGCATGACCAGTTTTCGAGAAAGTCGAAAAAACTATGGGAGGTACCGTTTTTAGCCCACCATCTTGAATTTTTATTTTCACCAAAACATAACCTATACACCTACAATAGTACACTGATTTTTTTCAAAAAAAATTCTTGGAGCCTCTTCCGAAAAAAATAAGCTTTAACTTAACGGTTATATAGCAGGTACCGTTAATATTTGAAAAAAAAATTTAAGAGTCCTTTGTAGAATGTCAAAATAACCTTATGTTCCAAATTTGAAGACGATTGGCCAAATCGTTTAGGATGTTGTTCAATATACATCCGGACAGACGGACAGAATTTTGCCAGTAACTCAAATATGTTTCTCTATTATCGTAATGTCATGTCTGATTGTTAGAATTTTTTTTTACGAATACATAACTTGCCTTATAGTCGCTATAAATTGCAAATAAAAATGGGCATGACTGGGTCGCACGTATACTCGAACTAATATGCCTACTGCCTAATCACATTGGAAGGAAAGATCTCTGACAGAAACAAGTAACATTAACGTCGAAAATAACACGGTTGGAACTTATAAAAAGTACCTACCAAAACCAAAATTCATAACGGTTTTTTAGTAAAATTGGAGTACACTATTCACATGTCTTAAGTCAAAATGAATTTATAAAAAAAAATCGAAAATTCTAGGACCGGTTTGATGAAATCCTGTTTTTTATTCATCCAAATCGTTGGAGCCGTTTTCGAGAAAATTAAGATTTTCCTTAACGGTTTTATGCAAGGTAGGTCTCGTTATTTTTAGCCCTAGCAATAAAATTTCAATTTAATACCTTATCAAAAGAACAAAACAAACCAAATTTGAAAAAACAAAATTAAAACGACCTTAACTGGCATTAATAATCATAAGTAAGTCTGCTCAATGCTAAAGCCAAAAGCAAACTTTTGATAATGTTCGTATTGTGGGATGTGCTAATTCAATAAAAAAAAAAATCCATAAAGCAAAATTCGCCAAGCCTTCAATAATTCTTTAACACACGACGAATGGGTTTACATACTGCATTTCTACTAAACTGTCAGTATTATATTACAATATGTATTATGTACCATTTATCATTAAACTTCTTTATTGCATACATATATATGTACACATCCGTACATATAGGTACATACATTAATAATATAGTACTAATATAGTAACTTTCACCAATGTTTAGTTACAATAAAGGTTAACATAATCATTTGATTTATTATTTAAATATATTAACTTTACATATTGTAGGTATATTATATTATTATATTGTAATATTTTACATGTGTTACAAGGTAATCGGTATTTTAAATCAAGGTCATCGCCAAACAAGCAAATAGTTAAGCTAGTTTTTTTTTAAGATGTTTTTCTAGCAATAAATTAGTTATAAGTTGAATTAAAATAAAAATGAATTAAAAATAAAAAATGAAATGAATCATCGCCAAACTATAATTATAACTATGAAAAAAATATTTAAGGGGATACTCGATTAACTTTATGTGTTTTTAAACAAAAGCAGCGAAAAAAACACGATTCGCAAATCACAAGTTCATTTACCTAATTCAACCATAGGAAACAAGTATATATGCAGGTATAAATTAGTCCAAAATATTATCAATATCGGTCCAGCCGGCAAGAATAGAATACGAACAATCGCAAAAATGTGCCTTTTCAAGGTCGTTCGAAGTTATTATTTTCTATTTTCATTGTGACAATTTGCTTTGACAAAAAGAATTTATTAATAAAGAATATGCAACTCACAACTGTTTAAATACAACGCACAATTGTTAAGACACATTGGATACTTTTACATATAAAAAAGAATCCAAAACACAAATAAAACTTTTGTTGTAATTTGAACACCACATCTTACCGAAAAAATAATATTTGAAACATTTGAATCCATTGTTTTTTAAAGTCGTACGTGAAATTTATTTCACAAATTTAAAAATAATTTTAACAAATACCTATTAAGTTTATAATAATAAAGAAATACACTGTGTATACGAAGTGTTACTACACGCGTGTGTTAAATCATAAAACATTTCTACACGAAAATAAAACAAACAACTGGCGAATAAAATTCAACATCCTCGATAGTATAGTGGTCAGTATCCCCGCCTGTCACGCGGGAGACCGGGGTTCAATTCCCCGTCGGGGAGAGACGATGGAGAATTTTTTTTCTTTTTTATTCACGAAATTAATAAAATACAAAGAAATAACGATTTTTTAAATTATTAATAAAGAAAAAGATCAATGTTTTACGTGGGTGAAAAATAAACACTAACGGAAGGAGAAGATTTACGTGGAAGCTAAGTGTGTGGCTGTGGCACAAATTACGTAGAAAGTATCCAAATATTAGGGCGAAAGTCGCCTTTTTCGTGTTTGATGTCTATAAACTAAGGATTCTTTTCATTCAATCGAAGAGAGTCTATCTCCAACTACTCTTAATATGAATCCGTTAGATAGAAATAATACTGATGTCATCCAAAACCAAGGAATTGTTTCGTGTTAGATGGGTTGGTCAGTTTGAAAGGCAATACATTACACTGTTTAGCTCAGTTTATTCTTTTAGTTAGAAAACTTAATTAAGTTAACTACTTCTATGAGCACAGATAGCTTTTATAATTTTTCTGATTTCAAATTCTCACTTAATGTTAATACCAGATATTTAACAGAAACCTATTTGCCTTGCATACTTTTCTGCTACGACATATTATTTAAAGAAAACATTGCCCACTTCTAGTTGTCCCTGAGAAAGCCATTCAATCATAATAATATTTCAAGTGATTTATTTTTAAACACTTACCTTATCATTGCTTTCTTCTAATTCTAATATCCTAAATTCTAAAAGTTCGTTTTGTTCACGCAATTCGTGTGTCTCATCCTGAAGCTCGATTTCCTTTTGTTCAAGTTGCTTAATGCGGTCTAGAAGTTTTTGTTGATTTTTTAGATTTTTTGTGGCCTCAATTGCAGTCTTTTCAGATTCCAAAATTTGTTCTTTAGCTAAATTCAATTCCTTTTGCAGTGATTGATTTTCCTTTTGGATAGACTCCAAATCATTTTGTACTTTTTCAATATCCTTTGTATAGTTTCTTATCTGGAAAAAGGAGAGGAAAATACAATAGTTAGATTTAGGTAAGAACATAAGAGAGAGTAACAGCGTTAACAATTTTCAAGGTCTGTTTACGATTTGTATTGAGAAAACGATGATGGCCTTCTATTAATTAGGACGAAACTACGAACCTATATAATGCGGAAAATTTCAATATAGCTCCGATGGACACCGTCCACGGCCAGAAATCAATTTAACATTCAGATAAACTGCATTTTTGAAAAGGCTTAGAAACTACTGCCCTTGCACTTTCCGATAGACCAAAGACCAGTAAAAGTTGGATGATTTTGTAGGAACTCTTGAACTCGACTTCAGTTCTTTGAGGAACTTAATGTGAGCCCCTTCCCAAAAACGATTCAAATGTGTTTATTCTGTCAGTGATGACGGGTCCAGCAGGCAATGAAGACAAAACCCAGTAGCTATATGCTGTCAACAAAAAGAGAAAAAATCACAATAGACTGCTATTACTTTAAAGGACTTTAGAGGCTTTCCCTACCTGGGCTCCGCTATCAACTCAAAGAACAATACAAGCATCTGAGATAAAACATCTAAATCTTGCTAATCGCTGCTTCTTCGGGTTAAGAAGGCGATTGAGTAGGAAAACCCTTCTCGGGCAACTAAAGTTATCCTTTATAAAACCCTTATCATCCCGTCCTACAGTATGTTCCGGAGATATGGAATTTGTCAAAATGGATGAGCGACGCTCTAAGCTGCTTTGAGAGAAAAAATCTTCGGTTGGTTTTTGGTCCCGGATGCATAAACAACGAATGGAGGAGATACGACAAAATGTACGGCTAAATAGGGACACGCAGCCCCAGCCAAAAGAGTAAAATTACAACGTCTCATATATATACAGTAGATATAAGCCAATCAACGATGGCGCATGCAAGTGGAGAGGACACGTAAAAACTTCACGTGCAAAACTGGAGGCAGCTAGCTAGGGACCGAAATGTCTAAAGAAGCTTGTTGGTTGAGGGCTGGAGCATGTGCTCTCCACCTCCGCATGGTGCTCCTGGAAACAAGGATCTGAAAGTGTGACTGTTAATTCAGTTACTATAAGTAAGTCCTTGGCGAAGTGAGAGCGAAGAAGGGTAGAGAAGGATTTTTAATGGGTTGATATATGATTGACGATATTGATGAAGTGGGATGAAACGCTTTTGATATAGAGAATCCCCAGCGAAAATTGATGATACTTGGTTGTTGCGAGGTTAAGGTCTGAAAATTAGAGGTGCTAACACACCTCTATCTTAGTAAGCCTTAACCTGGGAAGAGTTTGAGCCGTTATTGAGAGGTTAAAGTCTGAAAAGTAAAGGTGCCAACACACCTTTAACTTAGTAAGCTTCAACCAGGGAAAATGGAACTCACTATGATACCTTTTGGGTATTATAGATGAGTTCAGTAACAAGATTGAACTAAAGGAAATGACGGAAAAGTTGCCGAGGGCGACATGCCCCCTATGAGTTGGGTTTATAAACTCATGCTTTGGTTTGCCTAACATTCAAGTGCAGCTTAGCTGGGCGGGGTGATGGTGAAGATTCAGTGAAATTTCTCAACACTGTTTTCGAATCCATCACTCTAAACTCGGGTTGGCGGTTCCCGAATAACGATTGTGGCAAGTCAGACCGCAAGATTCCTTTGAAGCTAGGCCATACCCATGGCTGAATAAATGTTGGGTACCGCGGGTTATCAGGAGAGCCCAGTTGATTACGTGAGCAATGCTCGGTAGCAACTGCCTGATAAATGGGAAAGGATTCGCGGGGGCTGTGGTTATACCCAAAGCGGGAGCATATGGTTTGTTACAAGATGACTTACTAGAGGTGCATGATAGGCCTCGCTCCTAAGCAAGGGGAATAACCATGACCACAACATGATTGTTAAATTGCTACTAGAGTGGTCTGGGGAGCCCCGGACTGTAGCACGGCACCACCCAAGGTAAGGTAAGGTAAGAATAAGGACCATCTACAATAGCAAGAATGCGTCAACAAACAGTCCATCCGCTACTAAAACTGATATCATTGATAATAACACCAAGGCCTTTGCAATTTCCTCAGCCGAGATTTTTGGTTTTTGGTGAAAGCCAAAGGTGTTCAAACATTTTAAGGGTACACAAAAGCCCCTTTCGCGTGAGTTAATTGTAAAAAAAAAACCAGACAAAAAAAAAGAATTGCACGACTTGCTCTTATGTGCTGTCACAGTTTTTTAGCGGAATAATTGGAAAGCCATTTTATTTCTTTAAAAAATGTCAAAAAGTAGGATTTTTTTCAAAATCGTAGGAATGATTTTTAAATGAAACGGTTATTGTTTAACAATTTTTTTTAAAAAATTAAAAAGCAATATCAAAAAAACTTAATTATTAAAAATACAAAAAAAATTGGAAAATATTTTTATGTTCTATTACTTTGGCAGCTTACATCTTCTTGAATATCAAATTTTACTGTAATCGGTTAGACAGTTCTCGAAAAAAATGAGGAAATTAAAAACGGTCATATGGGAGGTACCGTTTTTAGCCAACCATCTTAATTTTTTTTACCAAAATAAATATAATTCTTACCTTACAATGAGTTACTGACAGAATTCTGTCTGTCTTTCTGTCTATCTATCTGTCTGTACGTATGTAATTTGGACTAAAGCTTGAACGGTTGGCCCAGTTATTGCGACATTCTACAGAGAACTTTTTCCAATTTTTTTTAACACAAAAATCAACTGTATCTGACCTGTCATATAACTGTTGTGTAAAGGTTAATTTTTATGTACAAAAATGAGTAGTCAAGCATTATGTTTTGGTAAAAAAATTAAGATGGTGGGCTAAAAGACGGTACCTCCCATAGTACAGTTTTTTTGCATTTTTACTTGCGATTTAGGGACTAAGGCAAGTTATGCATTCGTAAAGAAAATTTCTAACAATCAGACATGACATTACGATGATAGAGGATCATATTTGAATTACTGGCAAAATTCTGCCTGTCTGTCTGTCCTTCTGTCTGCCCGTCTGTACGGATGTATATTGAACTACATCCTAAAAGGTTTGGCCAATCAAAAATTTGGAACATACAGTTATCTTGACATTCTACAGAGGAATTTTTTTAATTGTTTTATATCTCAAATATTAACGGTACCTGTCATATAACCGTTAAGTAAAAGCTTATTTTTCTTGGAAACAGCTCGAAAAATGTTTATGAAACAAATTCACTGGTGAAAAAAAATCAAGATGTTGGGCTAAAAACGGTATCTCCCATAGAACCGTATTTTTCTTCGACTTTTTCGAAAACTGATCATCCGATTTCAATCAAAATTGATATTCAGGAAGATGTTAGTAGCCTAAGTAATTTTATTTTAAAATATTTTCGAAAACTTTTTCTTTCTATTTTTAATAATTTTCTTAAATTTTTTTAATCAATATTTGGAAAACGGGAAGATAGATTTTCTTTTAATTTATTTTTTAAATGTAAGTAATTTTGTGTTGGCATTCTTGAATTATTATTTTTTATTTTTAAAAAAAAGTTGTTAAATAAAAACCGTTCTTACGATTTAAAAAAATCACACTTTTCCATATTTTCTAAGGAAATAAAATTGCGTTTAAATTTTTCCGCTAAAAACTATACTACGTACTTTTTTCAAACAATCGAAACTCACAAAAAAAACGAGTAAGAACTTTGAAGTTGCTGAAATATTTTTCAAATTTTATTCGACGCTGTGACCGCATATAGAAGCAAGTGCGTGCGATACAGTCGGGCAATTTATTTTTCAAAAACTATAGGAACATTTAATTCTTAAGGCAAAACAACAGCAAAGCCAACAAGGGTCATGAAACATGAAAAAAATTATTCATTCAATGAGAAATGAAGATCAATTACTAATTAAAATCGTTCAAGAACTAAAGGAAAATGACTTTGTTTTATGTAAAATTGCACTGCGAATTTAATTTTTAAGAAAGGAGGCTTATTTTCATTTAAATGAATAATGTGAATAAGCAAAACTGAAACTGTTTCGACTGCAGCATCAAACTGTCCACCAGGAGCACTGTATTATAGATTAATGTGATAGTATGTTCGAATGGATGTTTGTTTCGCAATCACGTCTTAACGACTTGACGTATTTAAATGAAATTTGGTAGGAAGACGGATAAAACAGTAGATTGACATAAACTATAATTTTTGTCCTGGAAAAATTAAATTAAATTAATTAGAATTGATATTGTTCCGCTTTAACGCTTTAACAACAGAACAGATGTGAATGAATTTCGGTAACTGACTTACTGATATTTTGATTTAAATAATAAAATTCATTTATAAATGTTAAGAGACCCAGTAGAGTAAAACAATTCAGAAAGTTAGGAACTACTCTTTTTAAAATATTTGTGTATTTTGACTGAAAAGTAAAATGCATAAATATGCGAAATAATAAATGATTTAGTTCCTTTTTTGATCACTATTTCCTGGACTGTAATTCACAGATTAGAGAAATTATAGCCCTCTCAGGGGCCCCTTTTGGAATGACTAAGATATAAATCAGGTGAAATTTAAACTTACGCTTATAGGTTTCATTCCATCTGATTTGGCACGTCTTGATAACTATTTGTCCCTTATTTAATATTATATTAATATAAATATCCCTCTTTTCTATCCGAACCTTAAAAGGGCAAGAATGCAAACCCAAATACCTACATCTCCTTAAAAGTCACTAAAGTGCTGATTTGTGGTATTATCTTATTTCCATAAAAGCACTTTGGTTATCTGTACGAGACACAAGATTAGGCCTAAGTTTTTTATTTTACAAAGTCCTTAAAAATGCTAAACAATACATAGACGCAACGCAAACAATGGAATTTCTTTGCGTTTTAGAATGCGGGTTCAGGGACAGATCATAATGGACATCGTTTAAGATGACAATATCTCCGCACGAGACAATGCACGATTCTCAGTCAAAGTGGTTCCAAGGTTCAGAATTCCTGATTTTCTCCATAAATGAAGATCTCTCTTTCAAAGATACTTTTGCCGACAAAGAACAACTGTAACTAACTTTATTTATTTTCTGGACACGACGAGGAACGAAAAATGACTCCTTTCAACTCTTTTCACCCACCAGACCAGACCCACGACTGGCTTCTTTTTCAAAGACTCATAAATTTACATAATCTTCCCTTTATAAGCCTTCGATTGGGTACCCGAACCTCCTACACACATGGATGTATGTATAGTTGAATGTTTGCTAAGCACACCTTGCCATTCCCGGGATCAATGCGCCAGACGAAGGTGACTTCGGGATTACCTCTGAGGAACTCCTCCTGGGAGTTCAAATTCATGAAAGGTAGATAGGAAGGTTTACTCACCGTTTGCCATATATCTGCAGGCTCCATACCGGTCGCTGGTGGTTGTGGACTTATGGATGGTGGCGCTGATGAGAGCGCCGAATCAGAATCGGAATTCTGATGTTGATCCTGCTGCATGTGTAAAATAAAATTAGTTAGATGTATATTTATATGTTGATTGATGCATTAAGTCAGGCTTACCTTCGACCTGTATGTATGAACATCTCCGTGAGCTTCCAAGATTCGTTCAGTAAATTCATGTGGCTTAAAGAAAAGGAAACAAAATGCAGACAAAATGTATGGATTTTACTATTGCAGAGTAAATTGTCGGGTATTTTTTTTTTAAACTTGACATTAAATGTAGATGGGATAAACCGTAAGCTTATGTTGCAGTGGCTGAAAGCTTTTCTGATAGAAACTTTTTTTTTTACAAAAAACGGAAAACGCTACACATAGCAACAGTTATTAACAACGGATCTTCGGGAATTGTTCTTGAAATTTTAATATTCCAACGACGTTGGAGGTTGGACACGTAGTCATAATTAAATAGTATATATATACATATTATGTATATAAATTAGTTTTAATCCGAAAGGCAGTTAAATAAGGTATTGAATTATCACCAGCATTTGAGCCAGTTAAATTAGTTAATTTATGTTTGTGTTTGGTTTTTAAGATTTGTTTGTCTACCATTAAGTCAGTAATAAGTTAATAAAAATTCAAAAAAAAAACTAGTGTTTAGGAAAATTAAATTGTCTGTTTGTATACACACAAAAAACTTACCATGGAATGGAATTCCTTTTCGCCACATGTCGTTGTTATATAACATTTATCATTGTTCGATTTATTTTTGTTATTTATGTTGCAATTAATGTTAATTATGTTTTTATTGCGCTCAATATCCTTGAGTTTTTTCATCTGAAAATAACAAAAAGGAAATAATTTATTTAAATCAAGTTTTCTTTTCGTTCTGCAATATTTATTTTTTAACTTAAAAATACAATTTTAATTTGAAATTAAATTCTAAACTTAAAAATAATTTTTTTTAATAAAATTTGAGTTGAATTTCAAGAAAACTCGTTTGTATTTTTTGTCCATAATTTCTTACAATATAACATACTTAATCAAACTTATTTATAATGATGTGTCCACACCAAAAAAAAAACATTTATTTTAAACATTTTAGAAACATTTTTCAGAAATGTTTCTTTCTCTCTGAAATGTTTTTCAAATGTTTCTGAAATGTTTATTCAGGTTTCGACGCTTCGCGCAATATTTCTGGTATGTTTCTGAAATGTTTGTTAAACAAATGGTTCTTTGTTGTGAACACACCTTTACAATTCCCTAAACAGCTCTAAGCGGCTGAATAGTTATAAAGTGCATAAGGAGTCTATGCAACATTCTTAATTAAACAAATTCTTCGTCTATACAAGGTTTGTATCTAATATAGTATCAAAAAAACGTAATCTTTTACATTTTTATACCACTAGTTTCAATTAAAATGGCGGGGATCAGGAATAAATCTATACAAGCTCTATTCAACCTTCAAGCGCCCTTAGACTATACAATGTTGCATAAATTTTAAGTAATATTTTCCCGATGAGAGGCATTATAAAGAATGCATAATGATAATGCGTTTAAATTCGCAGAATATGTTTCAGTTTTTTTAGTAAGAATTTATCCAGTCATTCAAACCCATGACAATCAGTATACTGAAAATAAATAAATAAATTGCACGACTGCATCACACTTCGCACGTACTTGCTTATGTGCGGTCACATAAAAAATAAATAAATTTATTAGTGCGACAACTCCTTAAGGAGCCAAGGCCTAGTGACTTATACTCTCAACCATTTCTGTGTGTGTGTTCTTAATTTGCAAGAACGGAATTGATCAACAGATTACCGCCGAGTCCGATGCAATTTTTCGAGACAATTTGAGACAAAAATTTCAAAATTAAAATTGTGTTCCTAAAAAATTCTTGGAGCCGTTTCCGAGCTTTTATTTTACCGTTATTATAAAATAAAAAAAATGAAAAAAGTCATCTGCAGAATGTCAAAATTCCGTTCTGAAATAAATAAAATGACGTTGATCTTTTCCCCTTAAAACATTGTAATGATCAGAACGGCAAAAAGTTCTTTAACTTCTGGTAAGAAGTTATGAAAAAATTTGCGAGAAATTGGTATAGGGAAACTATCTTATAGGCTACCTGATGTCATCGATCGTGATATTCTCAACAAAATGTTCACTTCCACTGCACATTCCTCAAGTTTTGCTTAATTTACTGCTACTGCTGAAGTGGAATTAACTAATAAAAATAACTCTCTCAGCTGCAACAGAATACGAGAGGAAGACTTGGTGGAGGCAATAATATCTATTAAATCGAATGCTAAAGGCCTGGATCTAATACAACCTTAGTTTATTAAACTGCGCTTTATAACACATATTTTTAATAGTAAACTTACCCCTTCGAAGTTTACATTAGAATGGAAGAAAGCCAAAATCATTACTGTCCCAAAAACCGCACGGGTATTGCTACAGAGCAAAATTCCATTTCTATCAAAGGTGATTGAGAAAATAATTGTTAAGCAAATACAACAATATCTATCGACCAACAACCTGTTAAATGTCTGCCAATCAGGTTTTCGACATTAGCGCAGCTCCAAATCAGCTTTACTTTTTGTTACTGATGAAATAAGAATCGCAATATGGACAAAGATCATATTATATTGCTAACGCTTTTAGACTTTTTAAAGACATTTGATACTGTCAATCATACAATTCTGTGTAAGAAACTGCGTAGTTCCTTCGGGTTTTCCTTAGAATCCTGTAAGTTAATTGATTCGTACCTTAGAGGGAGACAACAATGCCTGGTGGCAAATGAATGTTCTTCTAATTTTCTCAATGCTTATGACGGGGTGCCACAGGGCTTAATACTCGGGCCCATCGTCACCTCTCTATACATAAACGAGCTACCACAAGTTGTAAAACATTGTTTAATGCATCTATATGAAGACGATGTGCAGCTTCTTATTAGTCGACCTTTCGGAGAGAAAAATAATGCCGTAGCTTTGATAAATGAGGGCCTACTTCGTATTCAACAAGTTTAAAAACAATTTTATCTTTGCCTAAATTCTTCCACATCTACAGTTCTTTTATATATTGCAAAACCTTTGATATATCGGTCCTAAGCCCAATTGAACATGAAGTTGAAACTATTGAATACGTCTGAATCTGCACCACTAATTTAGGAATTATTTCTAATCGTACCCTTACATGGAACCACCACCTTGCCATCCCTACAAAAACAAAGTTGCTTCTGACCAAAACTCTATTAGTTCTCATTTTGCTATATGGATGTGAAGTCTTTTGCAACTTGAACTCTGCTACATACCGCAAATTAAATATGTATAGAATATAATCATCCGGCATATATAATGCCGGGCTGTAGTACCGGCAACTTATTTATCTTTCGATCGGCCGTTATGTAAAAGCTTACTGGTGATCCGATTACTATCAAAATTTACATTCAAGAAGATGTAAGTAGCTTAAGTAATTTCACATTAATTTTTTTTTCTAAAACTTTTTTTTGGATTTTTAATTTTTAAAAAATTTTTTTTTTTTTTTGAAAATCAATATTTTGAAAACGGGTAAGTGAATTTTTTTTAAATTTTGTTTTTAATTGTATGTTATTTTTGCGCTTAAGTTTGTATTCCTTAAAAAAAAGCATTTTATTTAAAAACCGCTCCTACGATTTTGAAAAAAAAATCTTAAAGAAATAAAATGGCCTTTAAATTAATTTATTTAAATTAACATGTAAATAATTTTTATTAATTTTAAGCTCTTAAATTTAAAATTGTTAACTTGTTTGAAATTATTATGCTAAATTAATTTCAAGGCTTGCAATATTTTGCATCCCACATTGTAAGCAGTTTTAAAATGAATAAAATACAAATAAATTAAAATTATATTGATTTCACAATTAAAAAAAATATATATATTGATTTTAGCAGTTTATTTTTAAATTTCCAAAAATAGTTCATTCAACAAATATTTGAAAAGTATTAAGTGTCTACTTAATAACTGTGTCAATTCAAAATCTACAGGGTGTTTCCCAATTCGTTATCATTAATTTTAAGGAAAATTTATTAAAATTTTACCTATTTTGACATCACCTACCGAGGACTTAAGAAAAGTCGTGGACACCGTATTACCGTTACCTAAAGCTAAAACTATACAAGGAAAAAAAATCTGTTCGTTCTTATGCATAATTGTATAGTTTTTTTTTATTACTTTACAAGCGAAACGTGACCTGAAAATCAAAAATTAGTATGGACAAGAAAAGAAAACAGCCCTAGAACCTAAAAATCTGAAGATTTAAACAAGATATTGAATTAATTTAAATGCAGTAACAGACTAATATTTCTATCAAAAATGAGTTCTTTAACGAATTTTATATGCTAAGAAAGAAAACAAATAAATAAATACAAAAATTAAAAAAAATGTTTTTACTTTTTTTTATTTAGTTCAAATTTCACAACTTTTTCTATTTTATTTAAATTTGAACTAAATAAAACAGTAAAAATTATTTTTTTTTTCATTTTTTCATTTATTTATTTGTTATTTAAACACACAACTTGAAGACCAATAACCAATTATGACTAAGAAAAATATTTGCGTTAACATTGCTTACCATACACAACAAAGTAAGTCTCTCGTTAAGTAATGTCAAAATTAAAGAAAGACCATTACTGTAGGTAGACCACTTTTTTCTTAAAATATGTCCATAAATCATTTCTCAAATTATTGCTTTGGAATTGGGAAACACCCTGTAGAAAGCATGTAACATTGCTGGCGAATTAAAACCAATGAACCTGTCGCTAGCAATTAATAATTTAATAGCCCGCCTTAATTAGCTCTTCAGATCTCCTCTCTCCCATGACATAAGAATAAAACTCAAATATTTTCAACGTCCAAATTCTATAAATGTAGGTACTTACAAGAACAATTTTTTTTTTTCAAACAGATATAAACGTAGAAATTAAAATGTCTTAGGCAATAACTGCTACGATGTGTTGCTAACAGCAAACGGACATAACAATTAATTCTGACAGAAAACAGCAAAGCGTTTGTAAGCGCAAAGCAGGGCATCGCACGTAAATAAATAAAAAAAAAAAACTATACCTGTCACTATGGCAAAGTTATGAATGATATTTCTGTCCGTCTCGACCAGATTCCCGGCTGTGAAGCTGGCACATTATAGTGAAGCATTTATTTTAAAATACCATGTCCCGCAGACATGGCGTTGTGAAGTGGTAATTATGGAGAGCCAACGGTTAGATGTACTTATACATTTTTTTACTATTTTTATTGCTCTTTTTTGCCGCTTTTGAAGCTTGAAGCCAGAACATGGCCTAAACCATCAATTGTTTAGTTTTAAATGTAGATCATTTACAAAGAATTATTATGGATAATGAAACGTTGATGGACACAAATTAAAAACTTTATTAAGCTGTTATAATTATAACTGCTACTTAAAGCATGATAGTGGTTTTGTTTACAGATACGTTTTTGTGCAGTTCAGAGTATGGTACCTATAGGTAAACAAAACAAAGCGGTCAGTGATCCGAACTGGTTTTGAGAGCTATTATCGTACATAATAATGCACCCACAGCTGCCTTGAGACTGATCAGTGGTGTTGAACCTATGAATTTAATTTAAGGGCAATTTAGGTGTTCAGATTATACAATTTGAATTCAACTTTGGTCCGCGCTCTGTCAAAAAATCGGATAGCAGTCAATGGTAAAATTTTGAAATATTTTTTGATATTTGTGTGGTGGGACATGATCAGGATAAAGGCCCGGTTAACCAAAGGTGCTTTGCTCTGCAATAGCGTCTTAGTTATAAAGGAACCGCTAATTCACAGTTTTAATGCCGATGTGGTATAACAACGGAATCAGCGATCTATCCACTATCAGCCGGCCCAATTTGAGAATTCCCTGGTTGGATGAAACCGCTTCAACGTGTACTCTCAAAATACTCATCTTGGGGATGATAATGCAAGCCCCGGAGATTTGTACATTAGTCGAGGTCAACATCTTGCGTGGGACCTCGAATAAGCTGACTTAAGAAGTTATTAATTTTCTTTATATTAGACCCGTTATATATGAGGTCGTTGGTAGTAGTGATTTTTCTCCAATTGTTGTGTTCTGTGAAGTCCAAGGCAAGCACGAAGTCACTGAAGTATTTTATAGGGTCTGGTACCAGGCTCTTTTATAGAAAATCCATGTTTTCGGAATTGATGTTTCCCTTCTTCGCTGGGTTAGAAATTACCTTTTGGACCGTTCAATACAAGTTGTATTGGATGGGTTCAAGTCTGATACTCTCAAAATAAAAACCCCAAATCTCCGTTTTTGGAAATGTTGGTATGCAGAAAAAAAATCAAAAGTTAATTAAAAATAGATAAAAATAATTATTTTAAATTTTGGCATTCAGAATTAATTTGGCTATCGAGCTCTTCTCAAATATACAATTTGACAGAAATTCAATAACCAGTTACCGAGAGAGTCAAAAACAAAAAAAAATCGTTTTATGAAAAGTACCGTTATTAGAATTTTCCGGTAAAGCCAATACCTGCAAAAATATTCTCAAAAATTTTCATTAAAATCTTTGGAGCTGTTTTCGAGAAAAAATAAGCTTTTCCTTAACGGCTATATGACAGGCGCCGCTAGTTTTAGCCCTAAACGTAAAATTTAATTTTCCCTTTTAAGGAATGCCACAAGATACACACATAACAAATTTGAAGGCAATCGCTTAACCCGTTTAGGCAGCTCAGACAGAACTTTTTTGGGCTCTTCTATGACCGTAATGTCACGTTTGATTGTTATCTCGATTTTTTTATATTAATTTAAATTATTTTTAAATAAAACGGTTTTTCTTAACAACTTAAAAAAATAAAATTAAAAAAATAATATTATATTCAAAGAAAAGCGTTCAAAATGATAGGAGATGATCACATCATCAAAACATTCATGTCCCTTGAACTTCGACGGAATGTTTCATGGTCTCTCTTTTCTACTGTTATTTTTATGGTCAATGTTCTAGAGTAATAGCCAGTTGCACTCCTACCATTAAACAGTTTCACCGTAATATTCGCGCTTCCAGGAATGCCCACCAATTTATTCTCGAGCCCAATTTTGGTCGTAAAGCTAGGTACACAGATTCGTTCTTCAGCCGTACAACTCGAATGTGGAATCTTTTCTACTTTTGACAGCAAATTTTAAGTAAGTCGTAGAGCATATGACAGCTATTAACTAACATATACAACCACTTTTACCATACTGTGTGGAAACTTTTCTTCAACGTGTTTTTCATTGTTTTAAAACTATTAAAAAAAAAACAGTGCTCTAGTGAAATTGCCAGTTGTGTTCATGCTCTGAAAGAATTCCACCGTAATATTCGTACTGAGGAATGCCCATTAGTTTATCCTTGAGCCAATTTCGAACGTATTGTAAAGTACAGAATTTCTTTCTTCAGTTACACCACACGAATGTGGAACGCTTTACTAAGTTCTGTTTTTCTCTACCATTTTGATTTGCACTTATACACTTGCTAAAAAGCAGCCGAAAGAAATCGTTTTTCAAGGCACGAGATACATTAATTTAGGAAAAGCTTATTTCTGTCGAAAACGTTACCACTTTTTCTATTTACAAATATTTTTTTTTTTTTTTAACTTCAAAAGTTTATATATTCTCCAATATTTGCAAGATTTATGAATATGGTTTTAACTACATGTAATGTCGAAGGTAAAATATAATCACTTAATACATTTTTCTCCTTCAACTGGCACTCGAAAAAATGTTTTTCATCGTGCGTCAACTCGTCGATTATGTCTAGCGTCACCCAAACCCCAGCTACAAACTATTCTTGCCACTAAAACGATTCCACTTCGATGCGCATCATAAATTTTTATGCCTCATATTTCCACTGGGCGCAGATATAAAAATAATTCCTCTGCCGCTCAGATATTGTTGATACCTACTATACCTAGGTATAATGCCTATGCAACAGGAACTCCCTTGCTCAATCCATACCATCAAAAGATCCATTGATCTGCATTGATCCATTCGTGGCAATATCGAACTGACAACCACACGTCTGATGATAATCTTCTTGCCCCTTTTTGTAGATATAGATATATTCTACACATTTTCTTTTCCAGATAGCCATCCAGCTAGACAGACAGGCACTTGGTCTGACGAAAAATGCAATACATCTGTAGGAACATGCCTTCATCTCCATCCGTCTCGAGATTGAAAACCCTAAAAGCACGGACAAAAATTGGAAAAATGAAAATCCCACAATTTATGGCCACAGCGTCGAAAACAATAACGAATCATTGTTTTGGACGTTCCGTTTGTTTTTGCCATTTGATGTTGGTTACCTGCGAAGCGGATGCCTGTTTGTTGAGCTCAGAATATTTATGCGCGATTACAAAATTGAATTCGTAATTATTCCTTAAAATTACAAAAGTCAGACAACAGTCTTGTCTTGGGTAGGGCTTGAGCCGCATCTGAATTAATTTTCTCGATTTTTTGAAAAAGAAAATGAAAAACTTGGATTTTCTTGACGAACGATTTGTGGGCGGATAGATTGATGGCTGAAATTGTTTCTTCGTTGCAGCGGAAATGATGTGTGATAGTGGCGCTTCATAGATCAAATGTCAGTTTGGATGATTGAATGAAGTGATATATCTAGTGTTGCTGTGCAACGTTTCTTTGTAAGAGGTTTGAATTTTTGTTCAGCTAGAGACAAGGAAAAAAAGGCGTAAAATAGAATAGGTTACAAAAGGAATAACATTCGCGTATTAAAAGTGATTCAATAAACGCTGCACGCATGAAATTTTGCGTCTAAGCATTCCAACATTACTTCTTAAATCTTCAAATAATATTAGGATACAAATAATTTGAGATTACTACTTTCAATAAGTAGTTGATGCTCAGCGAACATTGCTTCTACGGAACGAGTATAGAGCATCTCATAAGACAGTGCAGCGGTGTGTGAGACGTGATAAGAGGGCGAGGGTGGACAAACTTGCGGAAAATGCGGAACAGGCTGCAGGAAGAGGGGACGCAAGAGAACTGTATAAAATCACTAAGGACATTGTTGGCCAGCGTAGTAGCACTAACACTAATCATCCAGTGTTAGATTTGAATGGCAACCTTTTAGTGACGATAGAAGATCAGCTACAAAGATGGAAGGAGCACTTTTGTGCACTGCTAAATAGTGACCAACATGCAGAATTGAATCCACAATTGAACAACATGCGCAGATCTTCTAGGGTCATTAATACCAGTCCCTCAACGGGTACAGAGATTAAAAACGCGATCCATCTTCTAAAGAAAAACAAAGCAGCTGGACTTGACGGTATTCCTGCGGAGTTCCTGAAAACAGACCCTGAAGCAGCTTCCCATATTTTGCTAAATTTAGTGCAGGCTGTTTGGGAAAGCGAAACTTACCCACAGGACTGGAAGGATGGAGTTATTGTGAAGTTACTAAAGAAAGGGAACCTCAACAACTGTAATAACTGGCGCGGTATCACCATATTGTCCGTTTTTCCGAAATTAATGGCAACCATTGTTCTCGAAAGGATAAAATCCAGGATCGAATCTACCCTCAAGAGGCACCAGGCGGGATTTCGTAGTGGTCGGTCTTGTGTCGACCACATCAACACCTTGCGAATCATACTCGAACAGTCGTCTGAGTACCAATCACCGCTGTACCTCATGTTTGTGGATTTTGAGAAGGCATTCGACAGGGTTAATCGTGAATGCATATGGAGGTCGCTTATTTCGAGAGGTATCCCTGAGAAAATTGTCGCCACTATTAAAGAATCTTACAAGACAACAACGCAAGGTGTTTCGTTTTGCACAATGGACAGCTTTCCGATTCCCTTGATGTGCGTCAAGGAGTGAGACAAGGAGATGTCCTGTCACCAATTCTGTTTTTACTGGCAATTGACGATGTGATGACTCCCACGGTGGGTGAAACTGAGAGGCATGGTATCCAATGGAGTCTGTTTGACAAACTCAGCCACATAGACTATGCTGACGATATATGTCTCATGGCGAACAACACGGCTGGCCTAAATCAAATATGTCATTCGCTGCAGCTAAATGAGGAGGTGGCTGGCTTAAGGTTCAACGCAAATAAGACCAAAATAATGACTACGGGCCAAAGCACACAACAAGTTGCTCTAAGGCAGGGACCCACCGAGAAGGTCACGCAGTTTAACTACCTGGGCAGTTTCATAGCACTCGATGGCGGAACGGACCTGGATGTACACAATAGAATAAACAAAGCCCGTGGTGCATTTGGAATCCTTTCTCCTGTGTGGAACTCCAGCAAAATATCGCTACGCACCAAGTTGAGTTTCTTCGAATCCAACGTAAAATCTGTGCTGTTATATACTTCAGAAACATGGAAATGCTCTGCAATCATCTCGAGCAGGCTGCAAGCTTTCGTTAACCGTTGTCTGCGGTAGATTCTGAAGATCCAGTGGCCGCAATCCATATCGAACGCTGAACTGTGGAATAGGACCGGACAGAGAAAATTGGACGCCGACATCAGACAACGGAAGTGGAGGTGGATAGGCCATACACTGAGGAAACCTAATGACAACATAGCGAAGCAATCTTTCGAATGGAATCCTCAAGGTAATAGACGCGTTGGAAGACCGAAATCAACTTGGAGGTCATCTGTTTTGGAGGAAGCTCGATATCAAGGTTTTCAATCGTGACCACAGCTAAGGTCGGTCGCGGCGAATCGGGACAGATGGAAGGATCTTGTTGCTGCCCTATGCTCCAGGAGGAGTTGAAGCGCTGCATTGCAGCCGGATAACATATATATACTTTCAATAAAAGGTTTTTTTGTCCTTAACTCCAAAATATGCGTTTCGGCCAAGCATGAACGGTGGACTCATCAGTTAGACCGTTCATGCTCTTCTAAGACGCACAAAATAGGTCGATGATTATCGACTCTTCATAAAACCTATTGCAGAAAGCAATAGTGAATTATATTTATTTAGGGAACTCTGGTTAAAGTTATTGACCTAAATATGGGTGTTTTGCCCGTGGACAAAGCAAAGTCAATAAAAATATGTTTTTTTGTTTTTATTGTGATATATGTTATTTTGGGTGTCTTAGAAGAGCATGAACGGTCTAACTGATGAGTTCACCGTTCATGCTTGGGCGAAATGCACATTTTGAAGTAAAGAACAAAAAACCTTTTATTGAATTTAATTCTACAAAAACTCCACAAAAAAACAACAACAAACAACTAGCAATAGTTGTTGTTTTTACAATATATTTTGATTACTACTTTCTACATTTTGGGTGGTGGATTTTGTTTTTCGAAAAAATATTGTTAACTTTTGTAATCTTTTCTAATATCTTGAAAATTCAACGCTTCGTCAAAACTCAATCGGTTTTGCGTATCTATAAGTAGCTGTCAAAAAACTTTCGATTTATGTATGAAATGCTGCTTTTTTCATATAAATTAATTCAGGGCTTCACCTCGCAGTTCGACTTAATGGGAGTTGCTTTTTGTCTGTTATTATTTTTAAATGGTAAGTGATTTTCTCGTCATTTTTTTCAAATGTTCGCGGCTTAAGTAAATACTGATTTATCAGAATTTGCTTTACATGGGTATACATTGTTGCCACTACTTTTTTCTCATCATGGTATCGTCGTCTATCTTAGGAATTATATTTCTTGTCAGATCCTTCCCGAATATGGACAATGTTCAAAGACGGACTTTAACTTCTTGTTTGTTCATTAATGTTCTCGACAGTTATTCGAATTTTAACGAGATTGATCCTCTGTCTCATTCCATCTCGGAAATTGTTTCCCTTTGTCTTCGCACTGAAATCGTTATTGCGGGCGATTTCAATTTGTTCATTTGTTAAAAATATTAAAAACTCCTCACATCTTCGGTTCCAACGCTCATCGCTAATGACAAACTTTGGTCTACTCTTCTAAGGAAGGCAAACTTGCTTGCAGCCCATTTCGCTGCCATCTCTTCGCTGCCTCACAGCAACATTGCCCCCCCTGTACTTGAGATTGTAATTTTTTCCATGCGGCATATTTTTTTCCGCACTCGTACAGTAGCCAGAGTTCTCAAAGATCTCGATATACACAAATCCCTGGCGCGGATGGTATAGCACCATTGTTCTGAACAGGTGTTCTTCCACACTATTAGAGCTACTGCGTATAAGCTATTACTCTTCCCATAAAAGTTTCTCCCATAACACTCGTCTCGCAAGGAATGCTCATCAGTTCACCCTTGAGCCCAATTTCCGACGAAACGTGAAATATAGGGATTCTTTTTTTAGCCGTACAACACGAATTTTGAATAGTTTACCCATAAGGTTTTCCTTGCCATTTCAATTTGAAAGCATCCAAAGGCAATGCAACACATTAATCCCTTTTGGGCACCGACGTTATAAAAACCGATAACACACTGCAAGGCCTGACAATTAAAAAAAAGGAAAGTTCATCTAACATAAAATAACAATATTTCGTTAACACCCGTATATTGTTTCTGAGCATTAATCATCTTATCAGGCAATTTTCTTCAATTACTAACAATGAGACTTTAAGAAGTCAATAATTGAATGACGGAGGAAGCTGTGTTTCATACGATCCCCTATGCATAATTTATTCCCATAAGGAGAAAGTGTAATAATAAAAAAAAAGTTGGTTGATTGCAAAGTCGGTTTACGGACGATCATTTTACGTGATAACGTCATAAGAAAACATTGATGGCAGCAAAACCAACATACAGCCCGTTAACATATACCCACAAACCCTCTCATTAAATCCACACACACACCCTAATATCTACATCTACTTTCTACTTTAATAAAACTCCGCCTATTTTGTTTTTCTTTTTCTCTTCTTGTTCTTTTTGAATTTGAGTGGAATTATTTTGGGAATTTGCGCCTGTTATTTTTCATGTTCGCCTGGTGCTTGCGATCGATTTTGGTTGAAAGAACCACAGCATCGCGGTTAGCATGAGTCATGAGTCTTATCAGCATGAGTCATGTTATTTCGTACGTGTAGCCTGTCATCGATTTATAAGACGTTATCACGCCAAAAAAATCTTTTTCAAGGCATCATTCAACTCACATTTCACAAGAAAACTATCATCAGCTGTTTTGATATCAAACTACAGAATGACTCTGACATTGGTACATCAATGAGTGTAATACTACAAATGTTATTTAATTTACAATGTGTATCTCTAAGGCAACTTTCATCCATCATTTGGCTTAATACCTTGGCACCTCATCCTTGGATTTGATACAAATTACAAACTATATCTCGCTGATCCATTGTGGCGCAACCATTAATAGTTTATTCAATCATTCCCCATGACTTGCATGCTTTTACGTGGCATCACTCATGTTTTTTTAGATTTTTTGCAGATAGGGCTTTGATGTTGTTTTAATTAGTCACGAGGAATTAGAAACGGGATGGCAGCTTTCTCATGAACCACCTTTAAGCAGTGCTTCCATCTCTTGGTGCGGGCAGCTAGCATTTAGCAATAAGACTTTGGTAACGCATTATGGTCATTTGCATAAGCCACGCACCAGCACGATGTAGAAGACAGGCTATGCAAATGTAGAGCAACGTAAAGAGCCATAGCAAAACAAACGAAGACAGGCTTCAACAACAACTGTCCGTTCGTCCGATGCATCTATGGGAAGCATCTCGTGATGTCACTCCGACGACATGTTGATGATGGGGAAATCTAGAGAAGAGATGATAGATAATTTTCTTTGCCTTTTCCGAAGCACGTACAAGTACATATGCCTAGACAACCTCTAGCCTGTGGGGTTAATTTTCCACCCATCCGGGTATTTTAAGGCTTCATAGTGTATGTTGACGGGTAACTTACAGATTGTCATTTGAACATGAAATGAAAGATGATACTCTTCGATAGTTTGTATACTTATTGGTGTATGGACTAGATATGACAACTGGAATTGGGAAAAATCTAGGGAAGTAGAGTATTTGGTGACAGTGAAACTGAGATCTCTTCCCCAAAATAACAACTTCGCCTTAAATGTCCCAAGATTAAGTTTTCTCTTCCGGCTAAATGAAGAGCACGATCAGGAAAAATGGCTTTTGGTCGTGAAAGCACGCGTCTAGTTGCTTTCAACCTGTGTTGTAGTTACAGGTGGTTGAGTTGGTGGCGCGTGGAATTGGCTGTTTCCTTGGTTGCATATCGTGTGGATGCCACAAATTGATGTTGCCCCAGGTGGAGGTCTAACTTGGGTCTTTTTTATCTGCCTTCTGGTAGTGGTAGTGTATTTTAATCCTACTCGAAACATCTTTTGTTATGTGTAACTTGTTACGATATCATTGGGCTTATAAAGCTTAGACGTTTTAAAATTGAATTTTTGATTACTACAAAAGCTGCACTTATTGCTGTAAATATATTGTTTACTGGAATTGGAAAATGCAATTAACTAGCGCTAAATATTTTATTGTGCCAGTTAACATTGGCTGTTAAGAGGAATAAAATAAAATCCGAGCAATATTTAAGATATGATATAAAAAATTGGCACGTCTGGGTCGCACGTATTTGCGCTTATGTGCTAAATCACATTGGAAGACAACCAGTAACATTTACGTACGAAAATCACACGTTCTGAACTTATAAATAGGGTCAAAACCACAACCCTTAACGGTTTTTAGTAAAATTGAAGTACGCCATCACACGTCTTAAAGAACAAAGAATTTATGGAAAAAGTATTTCGAAAATTGTAGGACGGATTTTAATAAAATCTTGCTTTTTTTTGTATTTATAGATTTTGGTATGCAGTTTCCTCAAGTTTATTTTATTAATATACAACTGATCATAAAATTTAAAATATTTTTGTTGTTTAGTTTGAAAAATATTGAATTTTCAAAAAAAATAAAATAAAAATAAATTATAAATAGACAAAATAAAATATTAAAAATTTTGGTATGCAGAATTTATTGGGCTATTTAATTTATTTAAATTAATTTTTTATTCAATTTTTCTAACTTTTGATTGTTTGAAAAAAGTACGTAAAATAGTTTTCAGCGGAAAAATGTAAACCCCATTTTATTTCTTTAAAAAATGTTTAAAAGTGTGATTTTAATTTTTTTCAAAATTGTAGGAGCGGTTCTAAAATAAAACGATTTTATTTTAATAACTATTTTCGAAAATTAAAAAAAACAATAATTTAAAAATGCAAACAAGCTTTTCTATATTTAAAAAATAAATTAAAAGAAAAATCCATCCAAAATTAAGAAAATTATTAAAAATACAAAAAAAAAAAAGATTTCGAAAATATTTTAAAATTAAATTACTTAGGCTAACAACATCTTCCTAAATATCAATTTTCATTGAAATCGGGTGACCAGTTTTCGAGAAAGTCGAAAAAACGGTTCTATGGGAGGTTTTGTTTTTAGTCCACCATCTTGATTTTTTTTCACAAAAACATTACCTATACCTACAGTAGTACACTGATTGATGATTTTTACTTGCGATTTAAGTACTACAATGCAAGTTATGGATTCGTGCAAAAAAAAATCTAACAATCAAACACGACATTACGATAATAGAGAAGTTGAAAAAAGTGGGTCCGGAAATTCCGTCCGTCTGTCTGTCTGTTCGCGCCTCTTCAGGGTGCTATTTTTTTTACAATAATACATTTTTCAGTTGCGGTTTTATCGTAAACTATTATCCCGATTTCAATAAAATTCTGCACACAGGAAGTCATTTATAATTCAATTAATATCGCATTTCAAAATTTTCAAAAACTTTTTTTCGATTTAAAAAAAAAATGGTTTTCGAAATATTTTGAAAATGGGTGGATTGAATTTTTTTAAATAATTTTCCCAGATGAAAACTACAGATTGCCTTAAAATGACATACTAGAAAAAAAATTAAAATATTTTTTTCGAAAAGTTTAAAAAAAAACGACTTTTTAAAAGAACTGGTCGAACGATAATCAAATTTTTTTTTCTTCGATAGACATTTAGTTTTAATTTTTTGTGCATACTTGGTTTTTCCAAGAAAACTGTGAAGGGTTTTAAAAAAATAAAGAATTTTCTAAAAAAAAAAATATTTTTTTATTTTAATAGACGTGTGGTTTTCAATCTGGCAATACTTTTTTCGGAGTTGGTCTTTTTGACAGCTGTCTCTTGATCATGATACACAAAAATACAAGGTATGCTCACTTCGGCTGATTATGCGTGTGACGTCACATTATTTTGATGTTTGTTCTTAGAGAGTGTAAATAAATGTGTTAATTTGCCGATTTTGTTATTGTTTTTTATGTTTATTGTTCTTATAATCATAAAAAATCGTTTAAACCCTCAGTTTTATAAAATAATAATAAAAGAAGAATGTGACGTCATAAAATATCAAGATGGCGATTTGTATGCGTCTACTGAGCTTACCTTGTATTTCTGTGTATCATGTCTCTTGATTTATGCTCAGTTTGTTTTGCGATTTCATAATGAATAAACTTAATCCTGAACATTATTACCAAAATAATGGTTCGTTTCGGTGGACCAGAGTATCGAAGAAACCCAAATGAGTCCATCAGCCATCGCGCGCGGAAGGATCTTGGTTTGCAGGCTTACAAAATCCAACTCGTTCAAGAATTGAAGCCGAACGCACATCAAGCGCGTCACACGTTCGGTGAATGGGCCCAAAACGAAATAGCCACCGATCCCGATTTTCACAAAATTGGGAAAATTGGGCCTCGGCTGGAATTAATTCGAGCCAGCCACTTCCCCGAAATCATTTTTAGAACATAATGCAATCCCTTTTCTTTATAATAAAGCTAGATTCTTGGCAATAACATTAAACTATTTAACGTTTTATTTCTTCTTGAAAACCACACGTCTAAAAAAAAACACCCTTATACATACATATGCAGCCACTAAGCAATTATCTAGCATAAGAACTAGTTCATGCGACCCAGTCGTGCATTTTATTTAAATTTTATTCGACGATGTGACCGCACATTTGAGCAAGTACGTGCGATCCAGTCGTGCAATTTATTTTTCATAAAAATTCTTGGAGCCGTTTCTGAGAAAAATAAGCTTTTATTTAACGGCTATATAAAAGGTTCGGTTAATTTTTGAGGTAAACAAATTTTAAAAATTCCACAGTATAATGTCAAAATAATCTTATGTTCCAAATTTGAACATGATTGGCCAAACTGTTTAGGCTTGTAGTTCAATATATACATCCGTACAGACAGACAGACAGAATTTTGCCAGTAACTCAAATGCCATGTCTGACTGTTTGAATTTTTTTTTACGAATGCATAACCTGCCTTATAGTCCCTATAATGGCAAGAGAGGGTTCTTATTCCACAAATTAGTACAGGCAATGTAAATATTTGTTTATATTTAATAAATAAATACGTAAGTCGTAATTAATAATAAATAATTTATAATAATTAATTATTAACAAACTATCAATAATTAAATTTTAATAATTAATAATTAAATCGAAGTAATGAATAAAACTTATTTAAGAACTATTATGAAAGATTTTTTTCAGAATAAAAGGTTTTGCAAACATCATCAACAGACTATTAAAGAGCCATTAGGTCACTTAAATTGCTATTGGCTGAGTGAAAGTGACACTTACTTCATCGACATTCATCATATGCATTGGACGCAATCAAATCGATTAGCTAATAAAAAAATTAATGGTAGTTTCCATCAGCAGAAGTTTTCCCATACGCAGTTACTCGCTCTTAAATTCATATAACAGCTCTTACTCTTACTAACTCTAAGTATCTTATTTAAGCTGGTCTAGCGTTTTTTTTGAGTTTTTGCTGCACATATTTATGTCATTATCTCATCATCACTGAAGCCATTAATACGAACTGATCTGTCATTAGTTAATGACCACTGAGTGATTTTTTTTGCAATTCATCATTTTCATTCGTCCTCACATCTGTATTTGTGAAATGGGTAATTATGATGAATAGAAGAAAAAGATAAAACGCGGGAACGTTCATCAAAATGTCAATGAATGAAACAAGCATCTTGTTTCGCAGACTTTATGTCTTTGCTTGAGTCGAACTTGTTTATAAACATGTTTTTTGTCTTTGCCTGTTTTTTTAACAAATTTCAGCTTAAAAAGGCAGACATTTTATGTCACATTGAAGTTTAATAGTTGATTATGCCGTATAGTGTGTGTGAATTACGCAATAGGTTTCATAACGATTACAGTTGCTGCAGGATAGGAATACAAAATTCCTTTTAATACTAGGTGGGGTATTTAAAAACTGCAACTGCTAAAAACTGAAAAGGAAATTGGCATTTAGGCCAGTAAGAGGGTTGACAAATCTGTAAAACAAAAAATTGGATTTAAAAAAAATTAATTTATAATGTACCGGTATTATTCATTTTATCAATCAAGTATCAATTTATTACTAACCGAGTTAGAGTTGCGGGCGGCAGTATTGGAGTAGGCATTTGAAATTGTTAGTTCAATTGTTATATAAGATATCAATTTGCAAACAAGATGGAGAATTTTGAAAGCCACTTTCTCCGGTTCACTTCCTATTCTTAGCTAGTGGTCCCACGATTTTGTTACAATTCTTATTGTATTTATATGAGCTTTTGAAATATCGAAGTCAATTTACTCACAAACATCTTGTAAGTGATGTTTTTCTTAGAGGCATAGATCTTTTTTTAAAAATGAAACAACAAATTCAATGGAATGACCAACATTTTGGCTTTATTAAGTTCACAAATTTTATGGCATTTAATGTTTTAAAATTATTTCTGGAATATGGCCTCCGCAACTGAGCATAATGAACGCCATCATATCGGTCCAATTTTGCACCACTTTTTCGAGTATACCCGGTCTTATTTCGTCCATTGTGCGTCGAATGTTGGCTTCTAAATGATCAAACGTTGTTGTTATCAGATTTGACGGGAATCAATTCAAAATGTATTGGCGCGACAGCTCCTTAAGGAGCCAAGCCTAGTGACTTATACCCTCAACCATTCCTGTGTGTGTGATGTGTTGTTAATTTTGGACCTACAATTTCCCGCCGAGTCCGAACGGCTACATGGGATGCAATTTTTAAGGACAATTTTTACTCTTGGGGTTTTGCCAATTGCTCGCAAGAGGCGGTACCCCTGAAAAAGGTGGCTCTAACGGGGATCGACCGTTCGCTTACGGAGATTTTACGTACCCCAATAAAAAGTAGTTCAAATCATACAAAGGAGATGCCCAATTCACAGGTCAAATTCTTGGCATGATTATTCGGTCATATGTTTGGCTCAACAAAGTGATGGTTGCACGCGCTGTATGACATGTTGAGCCATCTTGTTGAAAACATTTCTTCTCCAAATGATATTCAATGACGTAAAGAATAAAAATGGGCACAACTGGGTCGCACGTAAATACTTGCTACTATGTGTATATTTCGAAAATTGTAGGACGGATTTTGATAAAATCCTGTTTTTATTTTTAGTTCTTTGGAAAAAAAATTGTTGGAAATTTTGGTATGCAGATTTTTAGAGTTTATTAATATACAGCTGATTATAAAATTGAAAAGATTTTTTTTGATTAAATTTAAAAATACCAAATTTAAAAAAAATAAATAAAAAGTTAATTAAGAATAGAAAAAAATAATTATTTAAAATGTTTGGCAGGAGTACGATAACTTAGGCTCCAAGAAATAATAACGGTTTTTTGTAGAACAGTTCAATACAAGCATTTTTTTCTATGAGAGGGGGGGTCTATCTCCACCCGTTTGGGCGGTAGGGGCATTTTCATAAAAAATGTACTTAAAGAATAAAAAAATTATACAAAAATAACGGTAATACTTACAGGTAAGTTTAATACTTTTTTTAAAGCCAATACTCCGTTCTATTTGCTAATTTTTAAATCAAGTGAAATCTATGCACAATTTTTGAAAAAACAAATTTTAAACTCAAAATTTGGGAAAAAAACATAAAAAAAAATTTAAAGTGTAATTTTTCAAAACTGTAAAATTATATATTATTTTTTTTCTAAAATTCGTTGCTCTTATTAATTCTTAATCAATACCTGAAAACTAGATGATTTTATGTCTTCTAGTTTTTAAGAAAATTAAAAATTACTAAAACTATTTTTTTATGTTTGTTTTATTTTATTTATTTTTATTTTATTTGCTTTTTTGCTTGCTTATACATTACGGCGGCCGGCGTATAAATAATGAGGTAGGCCCCTGCTTGGGCACATTATAGGGTTTGGGGTAGAAGAAAATTTGGGTATATGCAAAGTGAAATCAATTTTTACTCTTGGGGTTTTGCCAATTGCTCGCAAGAGGCGGTACCCCTCAAAAAAGGTGGCTCTAACGGAGATCGACCGTTCGCTTACGGAGGTTTTACGTACCCCTATAAAAAGTAGTCCAAATCATACAAAGGAGATGCCCAATTCACAGGTCAAATTCTTGGCATGATTATTCGGTCATACGTTTGGCTCAACAAAGTGATGGTTGCACGCGCTGTATGACATGTTGAGCCATCTTGTTGAAAACATTTCTTCTCCAAATGATATTCAATGACGTAAAGAATAAAAATGGGCACAACTGGGTCGCACGTAAATACTTGCTACTATGTGTATATTTCGAAAATTGTAGGGCGGATTTTGATAAAATCCTGTTTTTATTTTTAGTTCTTTGGAAAAAAAATTTTTGGAAATTTTGGTATGCAGATTTTTAGAGTTTATTAATATACAGCTGATTATAAAATTGAAAAGATTTTTTTTGATTAAATTTAAAAATACCAAATTTAAAAAAAATAAATAAAAAGTTAATTAAGAATAGAAAAAAATAATTATTTAAAATGTTTGGCAGGAGTACGATAACTTAGGCTCCAAGAAATAATAACGGTTTTTTGTAGAACAGTTCAATACAAGCATTTTTTTCTATGAGAGGGGGGGTCTATCTCCACCCGTTTGGGCGGTAGGGGCATTTTCATAAAAAATGTACTTAAAGAATAAAAAAATTATACAAAAATAACGGTAATACTTACAGGTAAGTTTAATACTTTTTTTAAAGCCAATACTCCGTTCTATTTGCTAATTTTTAAATCAAGTGAAATCTATGCACAATTTTTGAAAAAACAAATTTTAAACTCAAAATTTGGGAAAAAAACATAAAAAAAAAATTTAAAGTGTAATTTTTCAAAACTGTAAAATTATATATTATTTTTTTTCTAAAATTCGTTGCTCTTATTAATTCTTAATCAATACCTGAACACTAGATGATTTTATGTCTTCTAGTTTTTTTGAGAAAATTAAAAATTACTAAAACTATTTTTTTATGTTTGTTTTATTTTATTTATTTTTATTTTATTTGCTTTTTTGCTTGGGCACATTATAGGATTTGGGGTAGGTGAAAAGTTGGGTATATGCAAAGTTTTTTTGCCTCAAAGTGAAATCACTGTAAATACCAAAAAAACAAAAAATTCATAAAAAAGTTGTTTTAAGATAAATTTGAAATTTATTTTTGTGTGAGGCTACTCAAGTGTTACGGACTGTACAATGTATGTACATAACACATCATAGAAAAAAAGCCACACAAGCTTTAAAATTTGTCCCGTTATTCTTGGTGCATGTACATGATGTGTTACAAGTTAATATATCCAAGCGAAGGTCATTCTTTAATCAACCTTTGTGAGAGTAGTGTTTTTTTTTAAATAAAAAATGGCGGCTAAACATCCACTGCTTCATCCTAAGCTTGAAAATTTTTCCATTTTGTGTTCATTCGCAGATTTAATATCGAGAAACGAAAAAAATTATAATTTTTTTAGAAGATGTTGGACTTATTCCAAATAAAACATCAACTTATCATGTTGCAGTGTTCCAATGAAGGTAGAAAATAATAGCAATACTAAGTTTGGCTGAGTTTGGCGATGCTCAGTTTAAAATTCGTTTTTTCAAAAACTGTGCATCGGTTTCACTTGATTTAAAAATTAACAAATAGAACGGAGTATTGGCTTTAAAAAAAGTATAAAACTTACCTGTAAGTATTACCGTTATTTTTGTATAATTTTTTTATTCTTTAAGTACTTTTTTTATGAAAATGCCCCTACTGACCAAACGGAGGGAGATAGACACCCCCCCCCCTCCCATAGAAAAAAATTCTTGTATTGAACTGTTCTACTAAAAACCGTTATCATTTCTTGGCGCCTAAGTTATCGTACTCTCTCCAAATGTTTGTATGTAGAATTAATTTGGATACCGAAATCTTCTTACCTTCCGGTAAGGTTGGTTTTGACCAAATGATAGCCAATACCCGCAAAAATATAAAAAAAAAATCATTCAAATTGTTGGATCTGTTTTCGGGAAAAATAACCTTTTCCTTAACGGTTATATGATAGGTACCGTTATTTTTAGCATAAAATTTCTTTCCCCTCTGAGGAATGCCAAAAGATGCACACATAACAAATTTGAAGGCAATCGCTTTTTTTTTTTTTTTTTTTTTTTTATAATTAACGCGCGCACAAGGGATTATGTGTTTCCCTTTTAATGTAGAACACACTGCGCGGGCATTACGAAGATAGGGAGGGGAGAGATAGGAGGTGCCGATTAACATTGGTTTTGAATGTTTGCAGATCAAAATGGCAAGGAAAAATCCCGCCGGGTAAACTATTCCAGATTCGTGTCGTTCGGCTAAAAAAAGAATCCCTATATTTCACGGTACGTCCGAAATTAGGCTCAAGGGTGAACAGATGAGCATTCCTTGCGAGACGAGTATTACGGGAGAAACTTTTAAGGGGAGGAATGCAACTGGCTACTTCGAGTGAACATTTTTTGTAAAAGAAACGATAAAATAAGGAAAGACATGAAACATTGCGTCGGTGTTCGAGTGGGGCAATTGTTTCAGCGGCAGTTCTATTACCTATCAATCTTAACGCTCGATTTTGTATTCTATCAAGCAGGTGAAGCGATGTTTGCGAAGCACCTGCCCAGAGGTGGGAGTTATACTCGAGTTTAGGGCGTATAAACGCTTTATAAATTGTAGCCAGATCAGATGGGGAAAAGTACTTCTTACACCGATACAGAAAACCTAAGCACTTTGCAGCATTCTTAGCGATCTCAAATATATGGTCGTTCCAACGGAGGTCGTCGTTGACACACATACCGAGTACTGAGAGCTTTTCGGTTTCTTCGATGTAAGTGCCATTCATGGACAATGGCATTGGGGGAATGTTTAACTTTAACGACAGAAGACAGCATTGAGTTTTCGAAGCATTAAACTCCACACGATTTCTATTACCCCATTTGACAATGCTGTATAAATCGGAGTTTAATGAGCTTGACATACGGCACCGTTGCAATTGTACGTCCGAAGGCGAAGGACGTGAATTATCGAACGAATATGAAAAGCTGAGGGTAGAGTCGTCAGCAAAACAGTTAAGTGGATTAGAAGTAACAGACAGAAGATCATTTATAAAAATGAGGAAAAGAGTAGGAGACAAAACAGAGCCCTGGGGCACACCAGCATTTATTTTATGGGAATCAGACTTGAATCCGTCCAATACAACTTGTATTGAACGGTCCAGAAGATAGCTTCTAATCCAACGAACAAGAGTATTATCGATCCCAAAAGCACGCATTTTCGATAAGAGAGCTTCATGCCAAACTCTATCAAATGCCTTGGAGATATCAAGAGCAATAATCTTACTTTCACCAAAGCGATGTAAAGATTTGTTCCACTGTTCGGTGAGATATGCCATCAGATCACCAGTGGAACGGTTGCTGCGGAAGCCATACTGACGGTCATGGAGAAGCTTACGATCTTCGAGATATTCCTTAAGCTGACGGTTAATCAGTGTTTCCATGACCTTAGAAAGAAGGGATGTCAGTGCTATGGGTCGGTAGGAGGAGGGGGAGGATGGGTCACCTTTCTTAGGGACAGGCTGGACAAATGCTGTTTTCCATCTTCTAGGAAAGATTCCAGAAGAGTAGGAGCGATGGAAAAGCTTACGCAGTGGCTTTGCCAGTGTGGAAGAACACCTCTTCAGAAGAATCGGGGGTATACCATCCGGGCCAGCGGATTTGTGTATATCGAGATCTTTGAGAACTCTTGCTACTGTACGAGTGCGGAAAAAAATGTGTCCCATGGAAAAATTTACATTCTCAAGTACAGGAGGGGCAACGTTGCTTTGAGGCAGCGTGGAGCTGGCAGCGAAATGGGCGGCGAGCAAGTTTGCCTTCTCTGAAGAGTAAACAATTGGTTTGTTATTGTCGATGAGCGTTGGAACCGAAGATGTCGAGGAGTTTTTTATATTTTTTACGAATGACCAAAAATGTTTACTGCCTTTGGGACACTGCAGAATTTTTTGCCGTAATTTTTGGTCATGCAAAAATTTGGTTCTTTCTATAACGGAGTTGCATGAGTTCCTTGCTTGTTTGTGCTTTTTCCGATTTTCCTCTGTAGGGTTGGCTTTGTAAGATCGGAAACTTACTTCTTTGAGCCTGATAGCTTCTTTACACTCAGAATTAAACCAAGACTTTTCTTTAGGTTTGATGCTTTTTACTCTGTTAGGAATAAAAGCACGCATCCCTAGAAGAATCACATTTGTGATCATTTCAGCACTGGCATCAATGTCACTATCGAGGAAGCATAGTGACCAGTTAAAGTTTCGGAAAAAGAAATTCAGGCCGTCCCAGTTGGCTTTCTCGTATTGCCAAACGGTCCTGGTGGGAAGTTTTTCTTTAACTGGATGGGTGGGGGATGAGAAATTAGCTGAAATGATACAATGGTCTGAAGTTCCAAATGGAGAAGTTACACTAATGGTATATTTATCAGGGTGCGAAGTAAGAAACAAGTCAAGAGTATGGGCTGCTTGCCCAGCAACATCCGGTATACGCGTTGGCACATCGATCAATTGGGTAAGGTGATGTAACCCGGCAAAGAGCTCGACATACCTTCCTTCGGGTGTTGTCTGACCAGAATAGCGGAGCCAGTTGGAATTGTGTACATTGAAATCGCCCGCAATAACGATTTCAGTGCGAGGACAAAGGGAAACAATTTTCGAGATGGAATCAGACAGTGCATCAAACTCGTTACAAGTCGAATTACTGTCAAGATTTGGACTCCTGTAAATAAAACAATAATGAATGACATGCTTGCGGACAGTGAATTTGAGCCATAAGAAGTTAAAGTCCGTGTTGGAACATTGCCCATATTGGGGAAGGCTCTGGCAAGCAATATCATTCCTAACATAGACCACGAGACCATGATGAGAAAAGAGTAATGGCACCAAGCTATACCCATGTAGAGCAAATTCTGATAAATCAGTATTTGCTCCAACCTGAGTTTCACTTAATGCCAAAACAGCTGGCCTGTGTTGAACAGTGTAGACGTACACGTGAAAGAAATTCTTTCTTAAACCACGAACATTTGAATACACGACACAAAAATCACTTACCATTTAAAAATACTTACATACAAAACACAACTCTGATTAAGTCGAACTGCGCAGTGAAAATCAAAATTAACTTCTGTAATAATCAAACTGTCTTAGGTGTTATGCCCATAAGACAGCCTGTTTACAAAAAATCAATCCAAACATTCAGCACAATAAGACAAATTCAGATGCCCTTATCTATTTACCGCAAGCATTGTATGGTCATACGATGCCTACAGTAGATAAGAAAGAGGCAGTTAAGCACAAAGGTCTTGGGACAGAATAGAGGATAATTTGTTATGCGAATGCGTTTTATTTATTTTTTTTTTTTTCTTCAGCGCGAGTGGGCATCTTTTTCATTCATCCTACGACGCGAGTGAACACTATTATTTTTTTTTTACAGCACACGCGAGGGGTTTTTTTCTAATTTCTCAACGAGCGTGTATTATTTTTTTTTTCCTTAAAGCACTCGCGATAACAACGCGCAACAATTATTTGTTTGGACTTCGTTTAACTAATTGTGCGCGCACCTCGACATCCGTCTTCAACGAGCTTAGGATCGACACTTAACCCGTTTAGGCTGCAGCTCGTTATGCACCCATACAGACAGGCAGAGAGATAAACAGACAAACAGACATTTTGTCTCAATAACTTTTTAGGCTCCTCTATGATCGTAATGTCATGTTTGATTGTTATCTATTTTTTTTTTATATTTGCGAATTCTAAACTTGCCTTATAGTCCCTATAATCGCAAAAAAAATCACGAATAATTTGCTTGTAGCGTTCTCCATTCAAGATAATGTTGTTGTCTATGGAATTTATTTTCAAAATCAACCAACACAATCTTGAGGAATCCCTATATTTTTCCAGCTAGTCGTCAGAAAGCTGTACTATTTTTCGCAAAGGGCCAACCAATACTCGCTCAACAATCTTCATGATCTGTGAAATCAGCTTGGTAGAAGGTATCGCAATTTCGTGTATCACCCTTCCCTCGTAGATTGGATGCAGCTAAATTTCCCTCAACTGATAAGGCATTTGTTCACCGCCGATAAGTTTAAAATCGTTAGCCATTTAGATTCGATATTTCCAATCTTTTTCCAGCACTCTGAGGGTATCTATTGTGGAAATTATTTATTTAAAAATCCTTCCCTATAGCGCTCTATAGTCTGAAATGTTAAGACAATCATTTGCAGCCCTTTCTCACTCGATTTAAGGAAGATGAGGCGCCTTCTTGAATCTTTACATTAATTCGAACTATACAAATCTATTAAATTGCAAAACAATTTTATTTCAGGTCTCACATTTTATCTCAGGTTGGTTGGTTGCTTAAGCCAACCCTACATTATTGAATACCCAGCAGCAAAAACTTCAACAACATAGCTAGCTTTCCCGCCTTGGTCGCGCCCAAATTCATCCTTTAGTTGCGCACTTACTTACAATTAATTGTCAATGCCCGATCGATACGATAGTATGGCAAACAAAATGCACCCGTTAAGGCCTCTTTTTTCGACTTTATACGAAATTGTTGGCTAACATGGCTTTCCTAGAAAAATGAAAATCCGGGAAAAGAAAACAATAAATCGAAGGTGGCCTGCAGACGCAGTCTTCCAATGCCCATACATTGTATGTAAACGGATTGTGTGACATGGGCGCCATTAAGATAGCCTCTCAACTTAGTACAAAAATGTGGTTTGTTTGTTCTGCGAATTGGCATACCAAGCGCGTACACAATTAACTGCAAGAGGCAGGAAAGGGGCTTCGACGTCCACGTTTATGTCAAACATTTCGTAGGCTTTGAATACGACAACCATTGCATTTTGTTTACTTTTTGTCTATGATGTCGTTGGTTTGTTAAGATGATACAAGAAAATCACAAGAGAAAGCCGCCGCTCTGTAGTTGACTTTTATTTAAAGTACATTATGTGCCAAGTTAATTGAGTTTAAGGAGTCGACAGTCAGAAATGGGTTTGTCACTTGTACTGTCACCGTGTTTGCGTTTACTAAAGTCTGAAGTTGCTAGAATATTGATGTTGAATCTCAAAATATGATATTTGAAATAAGGTGACAAGACTTATGTATAACATAAGACGCGCAAGGCCAGCGTAGAAAAATGCACATTTCAGGGAAGCGTTACTATTACCAGTTATTTGAACGTTTGAAATAATTGTTCCGTTTACTTGTATCATATAAATCCGATAGTTTCAGGGATAATTAAATTGTTATGTCGATGTATTGAGCGTTTCATATTACAGAATAAGAATAATAATTCAATACTAAAGAAATTCAAATCAGTTTCTCCTTAGCTTGGGAGTTGAGCATCGAAAAATCCGCGGTTTTAAGGCTTATCTCCACTGAAGGATCTCGTAGTTCGCCGATATATACATCACAACACTTTTACTTTTATTCGTAACATAAATTCTTTGCCCTATAACTTTTCAAATTGTCAGTAAAAAATAAAATAATCCGAACTGTAAGGGGTACTTACTTCTTCTTCTTTAAACTACATTTCACTGCTTCACTGTATGGTTCCTTTTTAGGGTTTGCCGGATAGACCACATAAAATATCGGCAGTTCTCCTTAATTGTTTGTTCCTGATTTAGGCCAATTTAATGCATGTGTGTCGTTTTGTTCCATTCATTAGCCGAGCCTTCCTTCGGAGATGGAGTTAGTAAGTGGCATGTATTGCCTTTTGAAATGAGTTTTCCGTGCATCAGAGAACCAGAGTGTTTAATAATCTCTACGTTCAGCGAAGAAAGGACGAGAAACGCTTCTTCAGGACAAAGAAAATAAATCACCAGCAACGTGAAGTCAAGAAGATGCACAGGTGCTTTAAAAGGAAAGAGGTGTGAGACTTCTAAAGAATAATATACAAGTCAACAACAGGATTCATAAATCGCCCTGACAACTTCGAGTGAACATTTTTTTATAAAAGAAGTGATAAAATAAGGAGCGACATAAAGACATTGCGTCGGTGTTCGAGAGGGCCAAATGTTTCAGAAACAGTTCTATTTCCTATCAATCTTAACGCTCTGTTTTGTATTCTATCAAGCAACGCTAGAGAAACACCTGCCCAGAGATGTGAGTTATACTCAACTTTTAGGCGTATAAACGCTTTATAAATTGAAGCCAGATCGGAAGGGGAACAAAACTTCTTGCATCGATACAGAAAACCTAAGCACTTAGCAGCATTCTTAGCGATTTCAAATATATGGTCGTTCCAACGGAGGTCGTCGTTGACACACATACCGAGTACTGAGAGCTTTTAGGTTTCTTTGATGCAAGTGCCATTCATGGTCAATGGCATGGGGGGTATGTTTAGCCTTAACGACAGAAGACAGCATTGAGTTTTCGAAGCATTAAACTCCACAAGATTTCTATTACCCCATTTTACAACGGTGTGTAAATCGGAGCTTGTTGAGCTTATCTTAGGGTACCGTTTCATTTGCACGTCCTAAGCGAAGGATGTGAATCGTTGAACGAGTATGAAAAGCTGAAAGTAGAGTCCTCAGCAAAGTCAGTTGAGTGGATTAGAAGTAATAGACAGAAGACGATTTATCAAAATGAGCAAAAGAGTCGGACACAAAATGAAGCACTGGGGCACAACAGCATTTAATTTGTGAGAATCAGACTTGAATCCGTCCAATACAACTTCTATTGAACAGTCCAGAAGATAGCTTCTAATCTAACGAGTAAGAGTATCATCGATCCCAAAAGCACGCATTTTCGATTAGAGAGCTTTATGCCAAAGTCTATCAAGGGCCTTGAAAATGTCAAGCTTACTTTCACAAAAGCGATATAAGGATTTGTTCCACAGTTCGGTGAGATACACCATCAGATCACCAGTGGAACGATTACAGCGAAAGCCATACTGTCCGTCATGGAGAATCTATCTGCTTTCGAGATATTCCTTAAGCTGACGGTTAATCAGTGTTTGCATTACCTTAGATAGAAAGGACATGAGTGCTATGGGTCGGAAGGGGGAAGGGTAGGATGGGCCACCTTTCTTATTCTTATTCCAGAAGAGTAGGAGCGATGGAAAAGCTTCGGCAGTAGCTTTGCCAGTGTGGAAAAGTTTGCAAGTTTGCCTTCTTTAGAAGAGTAGACAATAGGTTTGTGAAGCGATGAGCATTGGAACCGAAGATGTTGAGGAGTTTTTAATATTTTTTACAAATGACCAAACATTTGTACTGCCCTTGTAGAATTTTTTGCTTCCCAAACGGTCCTGGTGGGAAGTTTTTCTTAAACTGGATGAGTGAAGGACGAGAAATTTGCTGAAATGATACACATCGATCATTTGGCTAAGGTGATGTAAACCGACAAAGATCTCGGCATACCTTACTTCGGCCGTTGTTTGACCAGAATAGTGGAGCCAATGGCTATTGTTAACATTGAAATCGACCGCAATAACGATTACAGTGCGAGAACAAAGGGAAACAATTCCCGAGATGGAATCAGACAGCGCAACTCGTTAAAAGTTGAAAAAGTGTCAAGATTTGGGCCCCTGTAAATAAAACAATAATGAATGATATGTTTGCGGACAGTGAATTTGAGCCACAAGAAGTTAAAGTCCGTGTTGGAACACTGTCCGTATTGGGGACGGCTCTGACCAGCAATATCATTCGTATCGACGCTGAGACCATTATGAGAAAAAAATAGTGGCACCAAGCTATACCCATGTAAAGCAAATTCTAATAAATCGGTATTTACCACAAATTGAGTTTCGCTTAGTGCCAAAACAGCTGGAGCATTTATTGAAGTATTGTTGATCTCCTCAGGCTTTCAGAAAGACATTTTAATATGTTGGCAATGTTATTCCTCTGAAATTTTTTTTATAAATTTTAATACTTCAATGTAACAAACACTTCACCAGAAGACCCTAACTAGCAACCATCATATATTAATCGAATACGTTGCCATAATTGTAGGTTAATCAACCGATTTTAACCGAAAATTAAAAATGCCATTTGCAAAAATAACACTTCTCACGTTCGCAAAAATATTCATCATTAATGGCACTAAATCTATATATCTATCTAATGCTCAAATGACTGCTTGGAGAGACGGTTCATCTCTCAGATAAATCAAATAATACTATTACTTCATTTGTTTACCCCGAACAACAAATTACCGCCATCACTTTTGCTAATTGAAGTACATTGACTATTATCGATCCACGTCGAGTTCCCAGTTCGCCACATGTGTTACTTGACCACATGACCTGGATTTTGGACAACTAACTCTTGTAATGTAAAGAAAGACACCTTTTTGTTGAAAGTAGTGGAGAACGGTTTAAATTGCCACAACAACTGGCTTGGTCTTCTTGTTTATATATATTACATATGTTTTCTTATTATGCCCGTCGAGCCCACAAATATGGGTTCCTATTTTTGTAAGACCGTTGACTGGATTTTTATTGGTATCACTGTTTTTTTTTTTTTTTTATTAAAAAAGGTCTTGTTGACAAAAGGCCATTGAATGCGATCTGTTTTGTAATAATTAGACTATTTATTCCCAAGGTAATAGCAAACTCCGAATAAATCGCCCCGCAATGAGGCTAAAAAACGTATCGTCGAAGAAAATGACTTGAATTTGATTAATTAGTTTCTTTTTCTTTAATATTATTTTAAAACGGGAATGCAAGAAGTAAAATGCGTGTGTCTTGCGTATGAGAATGCGTGGCGTTGCATTGCGTGGCGTCTCCATAGTCAGTTGGTGTTTAAATGGAAGAAAAAGGATTACAAACATTCGCTAATTCACTTTCTCTCGCCAAAAGATAGTATTTAGTTATGTTGCAAGTGGTTTTCCTCTTCCATTCAGCACCTACCACTATTTGATTTTCTTTTTGTTGGGAAACTCGGCTTGGGAAAACCAGTAAAATGCATATTGTTTAACCCGCATTAGCAAAAACGTAATAGTAAAATCACTTAAATACCATAGAAATGGAAATTATGCTGGATTATGAAAGGGATTGCATGTATAATCGTTTTCATGGTCACGAAATGCATTGAGAAAGTAGCTTTTAGTTGATGAATGTTGCGAAAAACCTGCGATGGAGAAAAAACTACAATTCCCACCAATCGTTGATATGGGATCTATATAATTATGTATTTGCCAGAAAAATTAATTTCATTTCATTTCTTAAAATCGATTTGAAATTTTAGATACATTTCAGAAATGTTTTCGAAGCAATGTTGCTGAAACATTGTTTTTGTTTCTTATCAGGTAGCACAAAACTAAATTGAAAATATTTTTTTTCCACTTAAAATGACAGCTCTCGCCAGTTAAAGAGTGCCTAATGTCATTTCCAAGCTGCCTCATAAGCGCTACTAAAAACCCTTCCATCAAATTTTTTGATGATAAACAACAATGACCTCTAAGTCTTACCTTTTTCCACGGTGCTGTGGATATACATCAACTTCTTCCCAACCGACATAACTTAATTATAATAACTTTGACAGATGCTGCGGTATACGGTGATCATGCAACTTTGGCATATATTATACCATTAACAGCCAAGATACCGCACTCTGAAACATTAGACTAATGAGTTGGTTTGAGTGAAAACTTTGCGAACAAAAAATGTCAAGGTGGTTAAGATTGTGGGCCTGGTTTGCTTACATATGTCCCATTACCGTGTAATGATATATAATCAACGTAAAATAGCTAAGTATTCTGGTAAAGGTAAAGGTAGGTTGATGTTCCATCAAACCGGTGATACCGTCACGTGACTCAGTGACATTTAGAGAAATTAATTATGATTCGACTAAAGTGGATTAATTAAATGTGTGAAGCACTATTAACCGGCTCTTTTAGAGTGAAGGTGTTGAGGTTACTCGTAGACACAGTGTAGACAGAGTCAGTGTGAAGAGCAATTAATATATATGTCTATGAAGTTTACTTTTAAGATGAAACACGTTTTTGGAGAAAGAATTAATGACAAGATTTAAAGAGTTGATGTTAATTTTATAAGTATTTAATTAATTTTGATTTCACAAACGTTATACGAAATTTTTCCCTACATTTGTTCCAATATACTAAGTTGTCTAATCGGAATTTGACAACTTTAATTCCAAATAGAAACACACCTCTTTTCTGCCAATGACTAAACTGTCAAATGTCGGAAAATACATCATAATGTTTTTTGACGTGATAACGTCTTATAAATCGGTAACAGGCTACACGTACGAAATAACATGACTCATGCTGATAAGACTCATGACTCATGCGTACCGCGATACTGTGGTTCTTTCAATCAAAATTGATTGCAAGCACCAGGCGAACATGAAATAGAACAGGCGCAAATTCCCAAAATAATTTCACTCAAATTCAAAAAGAACAAGAGAAAAAGAAATACAAAATAGGCGGAGTTTTGTTAAAGTAGAAAGTAGATGTTAGATGATGAGGGTTTTTGATGGGATTTAACGGGCTGTATGTTGGTGTTGCTGCCATCAATGTCTTCTTATGACGTTGTCACGTAAAATTATCGACTTTACATAGAACCAACTCTGTTTTTTAATTTTTAACTTAGTGTCTGCAAGGATTTAAAAATACAACTTTACGTCGCACGAGACTAGATAGAAGAACTAGAAATATAGGAAAGAATTTTTTTTCGGTGCAATAGGTCGAGAACTATTTTCTTACTTAAAACCTTAGGCCGGCTCTAGTTTGCACTAGGAGTTAGAAAAATTACTTCCAACCCTAGTATCGAATTGACGATCTTTGTGTTAGCAAGCAAACACCTTATCCACTGCATCACTGCAGTCCACAAGATAGAAACGAAAAACCAAATTCCGAGTCAGTGACGGCAAATTTGAGAACTTAAACCTCAATTTTTGATCGTAATTCCTATACTAAGAGACAAAAAAATCATAATCTAGTGAACAGTTTTGAAAATTAATTTTCGCTGCTTGATGATCCCTCACCACTGAAACAACGGGTTGGTCGAAGAACTGAGAATATTGTTGCCGGTTACGCGTTTATCACCACCGAACTAAAACAGCCAATTCCAGACGGTTCTCAAGAATTGGGCATCGCTAAGACCACACTATAAAGAATTTTGCGAAAAAAGGGAGCATAGAAGCCAGCGATTGAGGAAATATAGAGCTGTTCGATATTTGTACCAAAAGGTAAAAAGAAACTATCAAAGCTAAAAAGCCTGAACCGTAGCTTGCGAAGATAATCAAAGAAACATCGTTGTGGAATCGACGTCGATGCTGAGAATATAGAAAAGCCACTTTTGCAGACTGTATAACTGCGATGGCGAACCATATTATGATGTCGGGCATAAACCATTCTTTGGTGGCGAAATAGAACAAAAATTCCGCTCATCCGATCTAAATGAAGTTAAACTAGCTATATCTAAACTTAAGACCAATAAAGCCCCCGGAGCCGATAGCCTATCTGCCAAACTCTTCAAATCTGCAGGCGATGACTTGGTTAGAAGTATACCCAATCATTAAGCAATATATGGCTTTCTTTGGTATATGAGAACTTCCCAGTCTCCGAGAGTGATCAGCAGATTCTTCCTTTTCGTTACAGTATCTGCATTTGTCATCTCTCTAAACACCTAGTATTTTGAGATGTTTCCTTAGACTTCAATGACCTGTGAGGAAGCCCGCTAGAATTATTACATTGTTCATGCCCAAATTGATCTACGTACCGTTTTTTTTTTTTTTTTTTTTTTTTTGTTAAACGTTAAAGTAAGAGCTTCGCTTGCGCAATTTTGTGAGGTCGTTCCAGTATTTTGCCCGGTTTTGTTCCTCCACCTTTTTGAGTTCCCTCTTAAGTTAAGTTAAGTGGTTCTCTGTTAAGCCACAGAAAGGTTCTAGTCTTCTGAGGGGTGATTTCGCTTCTATTTTTGTTAGTTCATCAGCCTGTTCATTTCCTTTTATTCTTACATATCCTGGTACCTAATATGTTGCTTCTTTGTTGCTTCTTCGCAGTCTGTTCAGCCGGTTGAAGCATTCATTACAAGTTTTGAAGTGATGGTATAGGAGTTTAAGGCTTTGAAAGGGATTGTGGTTTTGGTGCGATTTATATTCAGTCCCACCGATACACACCATTTCCTTGTGGCTATCAACTCTTTTTGTATTAGGTCACATAGGGTTCCCTCGAATTTTCCACAGGCTAATAGTGTTTTATGATCCGCAAAGCCAATGCACTTGCTAATTATTGCTGTTAATTTTTCGAGTAATTTATCTACTACCAGACTCCACAGTAGAGGTGACAGAACCCCTCGTTGTGGGCATCCTCTCGTTGTGAGGATTCTCTGATTATTTTTTTTGGTTTGAGTGTGTTTCAGCCGTTCTGGTCCTCAGCATTATTGAATTTACCCACCTAACAACTGTAATCGGATTTTTTTCCCTCTGTATAGTGTTTTGTTAGCTGCCTCATGTGAGGTGTTATCAAAGGCACCCTCAATGTATAGGAAACACCACAGATCCATTTCTTTGAGCCTATTACATTTTGAATGTTTGTTGTAAATAATTTTTTTTTAAATAAATTTATTGGCGCGACAGCTCCTGAAGGAGCCAAGGCCTAGTGACTTATACTCTCAACCATTCCTGTGTGTGTGTTGATAATCTGCAAAATTGGAAGGGACCTACAGTTTACCGCCGAGTCCGAACGGCTACATGAGATGCACTTTTTCGAAACAAATTTTACTCTTGGAGGTTTTGTCAGTTCCTGGCAAGAGGCAGTACCCCGGAAAAAAGGTGGCTATGAGCGGGATTCGAACCCAGGCTCATTTGCTTAGCAGTCCGACACACTAACCACTCTAAGCCACGGGGCACTACAGTTCAAAGAATTATTTACTAATATTTCTGTTTTCAAGAAATTGTCAATGACTTTCTGCAAAGTCTTCTGTATGAAAGATGTTAGGCTTATTGGGCTGAAGGATTTCGGATGGGTTCTATCTTTTTTACCCGCTTTTTGGATAAATATTATTTTAGCTCTCTTTCATGGTCTGGGTATATAACTTATGCCAGGCTGCTTCTGATAACTTTTACAGATTAGATAAAATCAACTCTTTGCCCATCTGTAGCAAAGCGAAATATCCCGTTTATTCCAGGAGACTTAAAAGCTTGAAAGGTGCTTATTGCCCATTCCAGCCTCTTTTACGGGCATATTAATGTTGCTGCATTCCAGTCTTGTTTACCTGTTCGTGTATACAGGTTCCGATAACACATTGCCTGTAATCTGTATGCTTCCAGAGAAATGAGTATCTAATAGAGATATTTGTTCCTCATTTTCTGTGTAGCTGCCGTCTTCATCAAAGGGCTTACAGCAGTTTATAAAAAAAAATGCACACCAAGAAATGTCTCTCAAAGTTTAGATAAGAATGCTTGCCTAACGAAATCCACACTATTGTTTTTTGAAATAATAAACGTTTCTACCTAGTTTTATTTTTAAAATCATATTTTTAAGATACAAATTGGTTTTCTTGTTTGGTGAGTTGTATTTAACTAATTTGATCTCAATTTGATCAAAATCGCTCCTTCCGTTATAAATCTATACAAAGCAATCTGATATTAATATTTTTATCGCAAACAATGTATACGCAGACAAAGTAAGCAAATAATAACATTCGGAATTTTTTTGGCCGACCTATTAACCACCTGCCACCATTTTACCTTGGAAGCCTGTCACAATTGCCGAGTCAAGTTTTAACGGTTAGCCAAATTCGCATGCAAACATTTACATTTAATTATCTTACGGATTATAATTAAATATTAAAAGACCTCCCGCTACCTAAAAATTCCATTGAATTGCACTTGAATTTCCATTGAATTGACCAATAAAACAATATTGACAGACAATACAATATATTGATGCGCCATACTAATTGGGAAGTGAACTTCTTTTGGTCAACGGCCTGTCCTCTCCAACCAAACGCACACCATCTGAATATTTTATGAGGTTTTTAGGAATTCTGGCGACACTTAAGCCATTGAAGCCAACGGTAGCCGCTTGATTACAAAACACATTCCAATAGCAATTATTGTAACTCATGTGAACGCGAATGCACGCTTAGCCGCAGGTACACTCACCCCCAATGGCGCGAGATCAAAACGCACATTACAATCAGATCAACGAATCACTTGGCAATCATACAAATCGTTAGAAGAGTCGCTGACTGGCATAGTTAATTTCTTGCTTGTTTTCTGGTAAATGGCTAACTGGGTTCTGATTTCTGAATTCTGATCCTGGCAGAGCAAACAAGAGATTGATTGGGAAATATAAATTTATTTGCTTGCCTCGGGTGCAGGTGGGAGCAGTGACGAGATTGTTTCACATGACAAATTAAGAAGAAGTGAGATGAATTTTAAACGATGCAGAGGAGGTGATCAACCTGAAGAGTTTTGATTGAGGGGATGTATTGTATTTGGGAAGAAGGAAAGATGACCAAAAGCATGATGTGACTTAATAAATTACAAAGAATAAAATACGAATGATATTGTGATGTCAGAAGGTAGGAGCCAAAAACCACAAGTGCAAAGTAGAAAAAAACTTAGATAATTGATGTGACGCCATTTTGTTCAAAATCTTTTATGAAATCAAGCACGGGTTAGTCGCACAATCGTTCGGAAGGTACTTATATATCAGTTTGCCATTTGACATTTTGTCTATGTAAAGGTGCGTACACACCAAAGGAACGTTTTTTAAACATTTCAGTAACTATTCAGAAACATGTAAAAAATATTTTAGAAATGTTTCTTTTTTTATGAAATGTTCTTAAATGATTCTGAAATGATTATTTAGGTCTGGATGATTCGGGAAATATTTCTGAAATGTTTATGAAATGTTTCTCTGTTTTTCATTCCGAATGGAAAACTTTCTTTATTTTTTAAGCATTTTAATCTAGTCGACAGGTTATTTGTTTTTATTTTGTTGTGTTTTTCATGACAATAAAACACTACGCCATGATTGCTATTTCAATACATTTTGAAGTACAAAACTGAATATACATACATAAAATGGGAAACAAATAAGCATTTCAGAAATGTTTCTGAAAGCGTCTAAACCTTTCACCTAAAAAAAAAATATTTCAGAAACCTTTCAGAAACATTTCTGAAATGTTTTTTAAACAAATGGGAAATATTCAGAAAACAAATGTTTATTCGATTTGGACATACCTTGAGGCATACAACTTTTGAAATAAACATTTTGTTCATATGAAACTTTAAATAAGGTGGCAATGCAATTTTGTATCGAACCTACAATTTGCTGTAATTTAAGCTTTCAAATATTATAACGATTTTAAGGGTAACGTAAAAATAACTTTCCTTAGCTAATTGGGTAAGCCAATTCTGGCAATAAGTAAAAGCTAAAATATCAAAACATTTTTGGCGGTGTCAAACACTCCGCTGCACCGTAGCTTCCCCTGAAGAAGCTGGAAAACAACTGGCGAAACGTAGTGAAACAAAAATGGATTAGTCTTTTCATTCTGATCATCAGAGCCCCACAAAACAAATAAATTTTAGAAAAAAAATTATTCAAAATTTTGGTATCCAGAATTAATTTGGCTACGTCAGTGGCGTGGCGTCCATATAACTCGATTCCTACCGAGTTACCTTTTAAAATTGTACTTTCCAACAATGTTTGCCAAAAATAAAAGCAACATGAATCCTAATAAATAAAATTATATGTGTGTATTCAATTCACCTGCGAATGCAGACGTTCGCAACATTCTACTCGCCCACCCACCAACCCATCCAGACACCGGTCAACCACTCTGTCAACCCGCTTTTCATCCACAGTTCACATAACAAAGGTAATATATTGCGCAGGTTGTCAAAAATCTGATCTGTCACTTTGTATTAAAAATGGCGATTCTCAGAGACCTACATCAAAAAAATTTATGAACAAAACTACAAACCTCACGTTTGTTTTATATTTTTCTTATTATCTTGTTTATTAAAAAGCTTTTTTATAAATTATTCACCACAAATATTTTAAAATATAGCCACGAGATCTATTTTTCACAACAAATAAACAAGCTAATGGTCTCTGGCGGCCGCCATTTTACTTTGATTTTGACAAATGCGCAGAAGATTGCAAAAATAAAACCTCTAATGATGTTACCTTGAATATGTGTAGTGTGCTTTTCATCGAATTCCAAAATACATATTTTGGTGAATTTTGTATGTATCTCGCATCACGCTAGTCGCTACTCGCCACACTGGCTTTGTTGAGTTTATTGAGCAGGTTTCTGGAGGTACACGGAGAGAATTCTAGGATCAAATCAATAAAAATGAGCTGTAAAATACGACTATTCTATATAGGTTTACACCCTAGCCCGCATAATTGTAATTTAAGACTATTGGTTTGCAATTTACGAAAACAGCCGAAATGAAGAAAATGACACTCGAAAATTGTAAACCAACACTTCTTAGTATCAATACTTCAACCGGGAGAAATAAAACATTGCCATAAGCATATCGCAAATTGATCCCAAATTGTACCAATTCTGTATTTTCTTCGATTGTAAATTACAAAAGTTTGTTGTAGATTACCATCTTTTAGTTGTGGATTAAGAATCTTTTTTTTTGTAAAACAGTAGGTTTTTTTATTGCTTGCAATCAAATAATATTGGTTTACGAAATGAGAGACATAATTTAGCATTTTTCAATCGTAAATTACAACTTTTGAGGATCAATTTACTCTCTTTCTTGAAATATTTCCATCTTAATTCAAAAACATTTTGTCGTGAAATAAGAACCTTTATTGTAATTTACAAATATAATTCTGAAATCACTGGCGTGGTTTGATTTGTATATAATTACTGTTAGAAAACATAGTTTGCACTACAGATGTGAATAGTGATGTATGTATGTATATCTCAACCAACTCTCGAACGACGTTGTGCCTCCAAATGACAGGAATCTATCGAACGTAGAGATCGATGAATACTTGCTTCGAATGGATGGTATTATAAAACGAAGAATGGATAGAACAATCCCACGATAAAAAGAACAAAACGCAACTGAAATTTACAAGAACGCGACAATAGAAGCACTACACAGGCAAAAAAGTGGACTTCTGACAAGATTAAAACTCTTGTACAGGCGATTCACGGATAGAACCGATCTGGAGATTAGGACACTGAAGTCGTCGATAAAAAATGTTAACTCGCTCATAAAACAAAACTATCGATTGTCTATTAATTCATACTGGGATAACAGAATTCGGGCCATTAATTCTAGTGACCCGAGTATGTTTCCTAAGATAAATAAAATTTTTAGAAAGAACAATCAAAATGATCTTCCGTGTCTTAAGCTTCAGAGAACAACAGACAACGAGAACATACTCCTGACCGCAGGAATAGATCTGGGAAACGCCGTCTTGGACGACGATTTCTTTATGATTGAAGATCCATTGGAGAAAGTTGAAACAGTAGGGTCTGTTTTTCAGCAAGTGTATAAGGTGAATGAATCCATTCACCTAAATCACGATCTGGAGAACAGAGCTCTGCTGAATCACTTTTACCTTCGAAATAGCATCACGCAATGACGATCTGAGAACCTTGGTTTTACTAGGTTCAATGAAGACAATCTGGCAAACGCCACTATCAGCGAGCAAAATGGGCCAAGTTCCCTGCTCATCTCGAAGGTCGAACTCCAGATGATCTTCGCATCATTAAAGAAAAAGAAGTCTGCAGGAGTCGATGGCATACCCAATATTGTACTACGACATCTCCCTGAGGATGCAATAGACATATACACAACACTGTTTAACAACGCGCTGAATAATGCATATTATTCAGTGAGCTGGAAGACAGCTGTTGTACATCCTCTCCCGAAAAAGGGAAAGGATAATTCCAATCCGGCAAATCTTCGGTCAATAAGTCTTCTTCCGAGTATCAGCAAAGTATTTGAAAAGGTCCTAAATAGAGCTCTGTCCAAGTGGGCCGAGGACAAAAATATAATTCCAGACACCCAGTTCGGCTTTAAGGCGGGACATGACACAATTCATGCCGCGTCCAAACTAGTATCAGTATCTGCTGTCCAATGGAACAATGCTAAGAAACAATGCACGGGTGCCTGTCTGGTCGATTTGGAGAAGGCTTTCGACACCGCATGGTTAGAGGGTCTTTATCTGAAGCTAACCAGATGGGGCATAAGTAAACCACTTTTATATATGCTTTACGACATGCTTAATGGTAGAAAGTTTGTTGTCAAGAGTGGCAATGGGACTTCTGCCACAACATTTGATATTAAAAAACGGTCTGCAACAGGGAGCGGTGAACTCGCCGATTCTCTTTAGTATTTACACCAGCGATCTCATTGGGAGTATACCTCATGCAATTGCGTATGCCGACGATTAAGTTGCGTACAGAACAGGTCCAACAGTTGAAGTCATTAAAATTCTCTTGCAAAGTGATTTCGATAAAATTCAACAATACTGTAGTGATTGGAAGATGAAAATCAACTTCCAGAAATGGGAAACTATCCTGTTTAGAACCCCTTTGTCGAGAAAGAGAAAGAACTGGCGCAAGCTAGTGATCGCTGGGCCACATGGACATCCACTGGCGAGTAAAAGTGTGGTAAAGTACCTTGGTATCTGGCTGGATCAATTTCTATATTTCAATCGGCATGTAGAGGCTGATCTGGCCTTGTTTTTAACTTACATATTACTTATAAGTGCCTAGTCACAGATTTTTACACATGCTTAGAAGCTATTGAATGTTTTGCCGTCCTGCGCCTCTATCGCAGCGAAATTGCTTGGAAAAAACGATATTTTCCTAAAACGAACTCAACTAACCGCTTGTCAACAAATGACCTACTGAACATCGAAAAATTAAAAATCAAAAAAAAAACTATAACAATAAAGCACACGTACCACAAGGCAGGCTACCGTTAGGTAAATGGTAAGACCTGACATAAGCTTACATATGTGTAGATACATAGATTTTCAAGTGATTTGAATTCGTGAAAAGGATTTCAAACAAAAATGTTTATATTTTATTCTATTTGATGCTTGATTCTGTAATTCAGTGATTGTAAATCAGCAAAATATTTTAGTGAATTACGATTGTGAAATGATGTTAGTATTAAATCTCAGATCATTAGTAATTTTTATTGATTTGAACGTTCAGTGGTTGTAAATCACGAAATATTTTTCTCAATTCAAGATTCATAAGTTGTAGAAGTAGAATTATTCCTTTGAAGTAGTAAATTACGCCAGAAAAGTTGTATTTTACAATTAAAGGTGCAAGCTTGAATTCTGACTCTTAATCATAACTTGCAACTTTAAAAATATTGCAATTTGAGTTAATCTGAAAGCTAAATAACCAAATTTTGCATCAATTTTCGGAGCAGAATTGTAAAAAAAGTGAAGTAAATCGAGAGCTTGCGAAATAGATTTGAATCGAGAGAAAAAACTCAAGTTATTAAAAACAGTATCTACAACAAACATTTATTTAAGCAATAAAAAACATAAAAAAATCACATAGGTAATTTCCATTCTTACTTTAATATCTTAGAACAAGAAATTTATAGTTGAAATTGAAAATCGAGTCAAGAAGATTATGAAAATTGCGATTGATGGAAATTCGAAGCTTATTTCATGTGGGTTATTTTTCAGTAGGTATGAAAAAAGTGAAGTAAAATGCAATTCAAGCGGAGTGTCGAAGAATAGCTGTAGAATACAAATAAGAAAAAGCCAATTTAGCAAAACTTTTCATTTTTTTTTTTAAAGCTAACCTTTTACTGTTTTTAATTGAAATATAAATCTGTATTATCTAATTTTTATTGTGTTACATCATTATTTTGAACACATTTTATTTATTGATTATTTAATTTATTTAGTTTTTCTTTAATTTTACTTAAATATTTATTTATACCAACAAAACATTTATGAATTTCCTTTATTTTTTTACTTTAAATTTTCCTTAAGGTATTGCATTTGTATCTGCTAAAAGCAGTTTTTTTCGAAGCCACTTTCAATATGGCTTAGCCTAATTGTACATTAAAATATTAATGACTTTAAGTATAAATTGGCTTGAATTGCTTTCCCAATATGGCATAATTAGCAGATCGGCAATACAGGATACATTTTCAGGTAAATTTGGTTATAATAAAATGATAACCATTCCGATACCTACAAAATTACTCTGAACACTTAATTTACATTTGTAAATAAGTTATGTCATTTGACAGTATCTACAACATGGAAGACTACAAGTCAAAAGTCAAACCAATAAAATTATAAAGTTTAAATATGCGCAAAACAATTTCGTTTAGTAATAAAAAACCCGCATTTCAAATGAGAAAACCAGCAGTAAAACAGTACGCATTCAGGTGATTTAAAAGAAAAAAAGAAAATTAGCAAGGAAATCTCTAGCCAATGGATGATATGGTCAATCAATATTATTTCCTTCTATTGTGATCCAATTTCTATTTGAATTAAAAATAAGTTTTCATTTTGTGGTTGCATAACAAAAAAAATTAATTCCCCTTCGATTTGGGTGGACTGACTGCCAAGCTTATATCCTGAAAAATTCGAAATAGTGAAAGTATTGGTAGCAAAACCCTCGCAATTCTGCCAGTGCAATGATCTCAACAAGTGTCTCAACGTGTACCAATTCTCTGATGCATTCTCTGCTCCGAAGAATTCGATGTCATGACCAATTTGGGGAAACTTTTTCATGCATTCGCGCGCGTGCCTCCGGCTCCGAACCTGGATATTTAGGTAGGTATACCTATGGCTCTGGGAGTTCAATGCGCATGGTGCATGGCCTAATGTTATGGTTCGCTTTCCGGTATTTCGTGTCATGGAACACGACTCGTTTCTTTTACATTTTTTTTTATTATTTTCTTTTCTTGATCAACGATAGTGATCTTTCGGAGGATGGTTTGCAGATTTTTGTGGTAAAGTTGGTGCAAAAGTAAAAGTTATATTTTACGATCTTTAAGTAAAAAGCAAAGTGTCAATTTGTATGGTTTTTTTCCGAGTAACCTGCATGGAAATTGGGGATTCAACAACAATGTGAGGCACTCGTTAGCTGTAGTTAGACAGCATTGATTTATTAACGGTTTTTTTATATTTCAAGAGCATTTTAATTATGAATGTTTGTTAAATTGTTTATAAACAAAGTGATTTTGGGTATCGTTTTTAAAATCTTAAGAAAATAAATTTCAAATGGGTTCTTAGGATGAATAAATAAATTCTGAAAATACTTAGTTTGTAATAAATCCTATTTCGGGAAGACTTGTTATTTGCTGTATTTCTGCTGAATTATGAGGTTTCTGCTGAATTGTGTGGTTGCATTGATAATTTCCCTTCAATTTACCTTCACATCAAATTGTTTGACCAACAAAAAAAAATAATTTGGCAATTCAAACGGAAACCAGTTAAAATGGAGGAAAGATACTTATTCCGATAAATATTCTGTACTGTACATGCTTAAGAAAACGACCCATTAAAATGGTTCAATGTAACAATATCCGCCTTCTGCCAGCAGTATCTGCTTCCAGGCTTCCGTCAACATTTTGTTTCATCTCTGATCATCAAGACAAAGTCACATTTGCATGCTCACGGTTCTTAACCCCTTTTCGTTAATATTGCGGATCGTCACCAATTAAGAAAAAACTTATATACAAGGGGAACACACTTTTCCTTGACGGAGGTGCATAGAATTAATTGAAAATGTTGTTTTAAAGGAGGGAGCGAGAATTTATCCTGTGAAACAGCTCGTGCGGGTCATTTCCGTTCCACATAAAAATGTCGGTTCAGTGACGTGCTTATCGTTGCATCGAGCTGTTAGTTAATGATGTAGAATATATTATGTAGCGTGACACATGCTGTTTTCATGATATTATGTAAAGGGTGCAAACAAGATGAAAAAAATATTACCGAGAATCAGAAGTGATCTTTTATTTTTACATACTACCAATAAATGTCAACTAGAGTTTTGATTTAAGGTCTATTTACACTTGGTGCTTCAGGAAATGTTGTTGTAAAATGTTTCATTTTTTAATATTTTTTTTACCACATAGTTAGCCGTGTTATTTTTTGCAAAGTTATCCGCAGCGCAGCTGGATTTTACACGCATTACAAAAACAACAACCACCTGCCGATAAAAACATTTAGCTGCCCCTAAAAGTAGATGTTGAATTTAGCTGGGGACAGAATATTTGACATAAAAAGATTTCATTCACAATAGATCATTTCTGTCATGATATAAGACGTATAATGCATTTCTGTGTATCTGAAAGGCTTAGTTCATAAAATAGATTATGTGATTATAGGTACTCAATCAAATAATATTATGGGAAGTAGGAGAAATTATGATTATGTTAATTTTGACTAAATAGCATTTCGTCTGTACGATAGTTTGATTCGTTCGGGTGACTCGTTTTCTGAGTTTAGTCAATTCTAAAACTATTATCGCATATAAAGCACTTAAGTCAATCAAGTTGATATGTTGCATCGTCATCAGTCATGATCGTGAGTGCTTAGTTTTAACAAACCTGATTGAATCCTTCTAAAAAAATTATTGACATTTCTGAATTTTATATATATATTGAAATTATATTGAACAATCTATATTTTGAAATTTCTTTTGTAACGCAACCTGTAGAGAATTATTTAAACAATGCTATGAAGACTCTTTATGGTGTGACACAGATTCATATTTTAATTTTCTATTAATCTTTCTATTGCTCTTTCAAATCCACAATGCGCGCCATCTACTGGACGTTTATTTTACTATGCCTATACTGACAGTTTCATTACAATTGAGTGAATAGTATGGCAGCGCTTCACATACGAACAAACAAACAAACAAAACAACAAAGAAACAAACAAACAAATTTTTATTTTTATATATTAGATGTTCAGGGCGCTGATAATCCGCAGGCTGTCCATTTTGTTTTTAATTATAATAGGGATGTTTTCCTCAAAGCTGAACAAACCAAGGCCCCCGGCTATAAGGAGGGCATACAAGACACTGTTGTGTGTATGAGCATTGAGATGCAGGAAGCAAGACGCTTCTAGTGAAGATTATAAATTTTTGATCTACCTCTTTGAGAACCTTAGCTCTTATGTTGGGGGGCTGGAGGTGAGCAATATATCGAGGAATCAGAAATGTTGGAATCACCTCTCCATTGATTTTGAAAGCAGAAGCAGAGTTAAACTTTTTATTGACAGGAAAAACCCTAAGGACCAGCGCAGAGCATTTTTTGGCGTTAAGGCTCATGCTCATTTTGCCTAGAAAATCGACCACGCTGTTTAACATCCTTGTGGCAACTTGAGAGGTGTTTGCCGTTAAAATTATGTCGTCAGCGTAAGCGAGGCAGCAAGTTTTTTCCCCGCTGATGTTGTTCGTAGAAGCCCTTTCATCGTCGATGTTTGATGTTTTCGACGGCCAAGTATGGGCAAAGCAACCGTCTATACGGCGAAAGCCCCTTTAGCAGCCGTGGAGTTCTATGGCATCGAGGCGGTTGCCCATAACTTTATTCAAGGTTCGAAGCAAAATTCACGAGATTGTGATTGGTCGCCAATTTTTCAGGGTCTCAAGATTCCTGTTGGATTTGGGGATCAAAGTAGTTGTATTTCAGTTAAGACCATCGGAGACAGTTTCCGCAAGCAGGATTGCGTTAAAGAGAAGCGTGAGTTTGGTTAGTGGAATTTCATATTTTTTTTTTTGGCTTATTCCGTCAGGACTGGTGGCATTACAGTTCAATTAGTCAAGCAAAGCGTCATCGGGAGGCAAGACACGATTGTTGCTCCAAGGAATGTTGTCAATTATCCGCTCGCACATCTCGCCTTGTCCTTAGCGTATTTCTTTTGAGTTAGTTTGTTTAATATTCGTTTCCTCTTTCGACTTCTTCTGGTGTTGTTAAGAGCACCTATTATGTCAGAGCTAGCGGAGATTCTGTTTTTGGCGGGTGAATCTCTATATTTACTCAAGATGGCGTAGTAAATAGTTTGATTAATAATCAAGAAATCAGGGTTGTTATTAAGCTGATCGACGGTTAAGCGGTCCTCTGCATCAAAGGTGTTAGAGGGAATAGTGTTGATGTGATTATATTATTCCACGTTTAACCTAGGAGTGTCATCATTACTGTACGGTGGGGGTGTTGAAGCCGTAGATGAAGCAGCTGCTATACTGCCCCGCGTGTCCTTAAGGAAGCTTCCGTCAACCTTTTTATAATGCTGGTCGCGCTTGCTCCGACCATACTAGCCTCAATGGAGGCCAACTCACGCTCTTCGTCGGTAGTCCAAGGATGCTTTGTCGGCTTAGACGCTTCTGTAACCAATTCAAGGCTATGAACATCCTCTTGGGCTTTCTTGTGGTGCAATCGCATGCCCGGATGCGTGGTGAAGGACCGATGACTGGACAGTTCAATGATCCGCCCTGTGGTCCTTTGCAATAACGTCTGCGGTGTTGTAGTAGACCCTTTTCGGTGGAGTAGTCGTTGCTGTGGGCCACGCACGGCCAACAGGAACCGCTACCACCAGCGCTGGTATGTGGTGATGCCATAGCATTGATTTCGCGAATCAATTGAGTCGCACGAGATTCTCGAGTTTCTGTCGTGGTAGATCCAGGATCTACTGCCCGACGTGATTAAAAATAGTAGGGGGCCTCAAAAAGACAGAGGGACGGGGATCTGTTTTGTAAACCGGTCAATGCCCGAACAATGACCTGAATGGAATACCAGACCGATCGCTGCTGTCTATCACAGTTTGATGAGGGAATTAAACGGTGAAGGTACTATTTAGTCGGCACTAATGGGTGTATGGGTATTAACAAGGGTAGTCATAAAGATTACGCTATAAAACGAAATTCACCACGGCTCGCCAAGATCGTAACTGTTGGCGAGTGTTAACCGCTTAGTGTTCCCGGTGACTTACCGCGGGATTTGGTAGGAAAATGTTAAAAAAATTATAATTTAGGCTAGTTTGACAGATTTTACAGTTATTCACATGGTTCAACTCACACGCGATTGGCAATTAGTTGGTGTTGTCGGGGGATTCTATGATACTGTGATGATTTTCTTTGACAAAGATTTAAAGGGGATGTTAGAGGGTATTGAAATCTTTAATTTGGGATATTTAAAAGTAATTCACCACTTAATTCACCTTATGTGGTGATTTAGGATGGGATTAGATAAATATGGCCGACTTGTAGCGAGTGTTTACGAAGTCTACTATCGTTTACATACAAAAATCGACCGAAAATGGGGTTTGAAATGTTCGATTTCTGGAGGTGCATTTTTTTCATGAATTTCCGGTTTAGAACCTCATTTTAATCCAAAAAAAATCGTAACCATGCTTCGGTGGATTTTGACGTTTCTTATGTCAAAGACGCGGAAATATCAGGCGAAGATATTTATTTTATATGGAATTTATATGGATTTTATATGGACTTTGACTTTGACCCTCTCATATATTCTTAATGTAAGAGTTGAATGGTATTAACATTCGACCTCTCATATATCCTTTTTTAAGGGTTAAATGGAAGATAATTAAAAATTGGGTTAAAATCGCCAATTTTATTTTATTGATATCTTCAGGAATAACCGACTAAAACACACAAACCCCTTGTCAATCGAAAGATCGAGATTTATTTGACGCGATTATTTAAGGAAATTAGGATATTTATGGCTTAAAACTTGGAAAGGATGATGCACTATGAACACTTTGTATGGGGAATGGAGACAAATTTTTTTTTTTGGATTTCAGTCACACTAAATCGATTAAGGTGATTTTTGTATTAATTTGACGGGAAACGGCTATATTATAATCTATTTGAACTTTTAAAATTAATTTATAGGAAAAACTAAGCAAATTCTTTAAATACACGATAGCAACATTTCGGCACAACCACTGTACAAAAACTCTTAAGAGAGTTATAGTTAATCCCGCCGTTTACCCGCGCTTACTTGAATTTCTAGCGTCCGTTTTGTCATCATGAACAAACTACAAACAAATTACTACAAAAAAATCTGTCAACTAGACTAAAATGCTTGAAAAATAAAGAAAGATTTACGGTCAGAAGAGGAAACAGAGAGACATTTCATAAACATTTCAGAAACATTTAAAAAACATTTTAGGAAGCAAACATTTCTGAAATGTTTTTGGAATGTTTGTTGGTTGTTGGTGTGGACAAAACTTAATGCGAACAAATGCGTGGCAATTGTTACAAGCAACACTGCTAATGGTATGTCATATATGCCAAGTTTTGAACTTCAGGGGAAAATTTTAAACTTTATTATGTATGTTTGTATGTTAAAACAGTAAAAAATCTTGGCGTTATTTTTAACCACACATTATAGTGGGGCAATCACTTGGAATGTGCTGTATGTAGGTCGATTTTACACTGCTCTGCGGGTTCTGTACATTTCCGGAAGAAAGAGGAAAATCTTTCGTAGGTTTCATCCCCCAACACCCTCAATTTTTGTTGTCTCTTTTTCTCTCTTTATAATATTATTACTCTATGGCCAAAACTCTTGTTCTACCAACCCTTTTCTAAGGAAGCGCCTCTTTTTGCTGTTTCGTTAGTACAAGCAAACTCAAATTTCAAGTGGCATTTACCAAACATTGTTGTTTTATATATGTATTGCGTCGGCGGCGTCGCTTCGATCATGTTTCGGTACAAGCAAATAGTGTTTTCAAAATGCCTTTTAACAAATTATGGTAATGCAATGTGGAGTGTTCACAAAAGCGAAAATCATTTATTTTGAAAAGGGCCGGTAAAAATAAAGACCTGTTTGTACTGAGTGAATGAGGGCGTACCTTTTCTGACGGGCAACCTGATTATGAGAGATAAATCAAATAGCCGTACCCCTTACCAGTAGATACATATAATCATTGGTACCCGCATAAACATCAATTCAAGATGCATTTATATCTTTTTTTAAGGCTTTCTTCGCGGAAGAAAGATCAGGAAGTCAGTTGGAAAAAAACCCTCGCTAATCAATCGTTCAGTCAAATTATAAGAATTTAAATTTGGGACAGACCACAAAGTTAAAGTAACGGATTGCAAATGCTATTAATAAATTTGTCTTACATGTATACTTATAGGTTACTGGTGTACCTTGTGGTATACCTTAAACTTGGATTAGACCAGCAATGTAATTGATTGTCACGTCAAAGTGCTTGTTTTATATCCTCGCATTGATGCCAGGGCGAAACCGGAGGGTGATGTGCGTTTTGACTGCTATGGCCTTAATAGTAGGGACGTAGAAAAATAACATCAACTGTCACGAGGAAGCTGCAAACGTTTGTTAATAGATGTATACGAGAACATTCTTTGGAACGACCGTGTCAGGAATCCATCGACAAACTTATAGCTGAGGCAATTTCCTACAAAACTATGATGTTTGAGTTTTATCCGTAGGAATCACCGTCCTAAAGGTACTGCAATTCCAAGAATCGGTAAGGAACAATCAGCTTATAAATGATTATGCCTTTTGAGCCGATGGCCTCAGTAGCCAGTGCTCGTAAGTGTGTCTACTTCGTAGATTTATCTACGGAGTAGATTAAAATGTAATGTAATGATTATGCCTTTAATTAATTTGTTCGCTTTTTTGTTATTTTGTTGTCTGTTCTTCCTGGAGACTACGCTGGTATTAATAAATATGTAGAACTCCTACTTTACTTCTTAACCAAGAGTTTTTTTTAAATCATTTTCGACACTTCCATGCTCCGTCCTAGTGTGCAATTTATCTGTCTTTAACGATACAGGTGATCTGCATTCGTGTCAACCCAAGAATTTGTATGAACACTTGTGGGAAAGTTTCAAGGCGTCTCTAGATCATCCTTTATGTTTATTGCGCTGCACTAATATTCTACTACGCAGCGGCAAGTCTTAAAGAAATGAAGGTGAAAGAAGATCGATACTGCAGATAATGTGCCAAAAACTCTTCTGAGAAATGCTCAAAGATCCATATACCAAATTTGAAGATGATCGTTTCATGTTTATCATTTATTTGAACCCTTGTTAGCTCCAAGAATGACTACCGCACTTATATTTTTTTTATTTATATATTAATCGAACCCGTGAGTTTTTCTGCCCCATTTTCTCATTTCTACATACCATTTGAACTTGCCCCAAAGACACACAGGCAAGTTCAATCGACTTAAAAAGGAGATCACTCATCATAACTCTTGTCCTTAAATGTCTCATCAATCTTTTATGAGTGACGCATGCTTTAAAAGTCTGACTCCATCCGTTGGTTGTTCCGAAATGGGAAAATAATCAACCAACGACCTCGATAGAATCCCATTCATAAAAGTTCAGCTTTTTCTAAACATTTTTCCAATCCTCTTCTCTTGTTTCTAGCAGCATAATCGATTTATTCCATATAAAGCTTGTAAACGAAATGACAATGACATTCACATCAATGTGACACATCCATAAGTATAACCTAGATGAAAACCGTTCTAAAGGAACCTGTGTGCCCGCTTTGGTGCAATATGACACCAAAAAACGTCAACTGCACGCCTTAGAACCGTTTGTCTAAGATGTACACATACCCTGTGGAGCATAGTGGCATATGTCTGCCAATAGAGACTCCGCCATGGGGCAACGACAGCGCGTCTGACAGAACAATCACCTCATTCGTTTGGCCAAGATCATGACCATGGTTATGACCGTAAATGAGCGATCAGTTAAGGAAATACATGTCGTTGCAACGTTTCAAATGACAGAGTATCTGCTGTTAGAGCACAAATCCCTGGGGATCGTGCAGCAATGTGGCAGAATGGTCTTGTGCATGGAGCTTAAGTTTCTTAACGGTCAGGCTATGATGATACACGACAACGATCAGTCTTAGAAAAACCACAGAATAAACTCAAGAACAGAAGAGTCAGCTTATTTTTGGATCGGTTTGGTGGTGCTTCCGACGAGACTCCTTTTGAACTATTTTCATAATTCGCCTTTCAACATACAAAGCATTAACCGAGGGGTTTGATTAATAGAATCAATAAAATATTCTTTTATTGTAAAAATGCTTATCAAAATCAGAATGTGATTAGAGATAATCTTAATTTCTGGGATTCCAGACCAGGTAGAGGTTAATTGGTACATCCAGTTTAATGCAGCAGTTAACATATTTTTGTTTATGTTTTTCAGGCTTGCGGTTGAATTTTATATGTTTTTATGGCAAATTAAGAGGTCAAGATTTTGTTTTAATTTATCCATTAGATTTAAATGAAAATTTCATAAAAGCAAAAATCATTTAACATAGTAAAGAAGGCAAAAACAAATTCAAGGATGAAGATGTCAGCAAAAGCATATAGGCAACATAAGATTGAGATTACATTACGGACTTGAGAAAAAATTTTTTTTTGACGTTATAACGGCTTATAAATCGATGAGAGGCTACACATACGAAATAACATAGCTCATGCTGATAAGACTCTTGCTAATAAGAAAAGTGACGCCTGCTGCGATACTGTGGTTCTTTCAACCAAAATCAATCGCAAGCACCAGGCGAACATGAAAAAGAACAGACGCAAATTTCCAAAAAAATTCCACTAAAATTCAAAAAGAACAAGAAGAGAAAAAGAAATACAAAATAGGCGGAGTTTTGTTAAAGTAGAAAGTAGATGTACATATTGGGAAGTGTGTGTGTGGATTTAACGAGTTTGTAGGTGTGAGTTAACGGGCTGTTGGCGTTGCTGCCATCAATGTTTTTTTATGACGTTATCGTCCGTAAACCGACTTTACAGACACCAACTCTTTTTTTTAAGTTTGCTAACTGTTTTGAAAACATATTGAGTTTTTTTTAAAGCATTTGAAGATTTCACACCTTCACACTAATTTTTGTTCCATAAAGCATCTCTGTTAAACACCCATTCATCCAAGCAAACAATCAAGTCCCTTGCAAAGACTTTGATGAGCCATAAATTCCCAAAGCATTCCTTTGCAAAGAAGATGACTCCATTCAAGTACCGCTGTATTAATTGTTATGCAACATTTCAAGTGACTTTGACTTTGGCCATCCATTTGGAGCTATTGTTCGTTCGTGGGCTTGCTTGAAGCGCACTGTGTCACTACGAATAGAGACGCCACTAATGCCCAGATGGATGCGATGAAGAAGATCTTCTGAACTTATCACGTACAGAAATGGTTAGGCATACGATTGGTCTTCTAATAAAAAAACAACAGCTAGTGAAGACAAGCGGTGAAAACGAGTCGAAATTGGCAAAAGAATGAGGCAGCGGCGCGGCGAATGATTATGTGAATATTGTTGCCGTCCTCGTATGGATTTCGAGAGCTAGGTGCGGCACAGGGATGGATGGTGCATTCAACGACGTTTCAAATAAATTTGTGTTAGCGGCACTTACTGTATAACTGTAAACGGTTTGGAACGCCTTCCTAATGATCGTTTATTTTAAAGGCAAAACAAAAAAAAATTGTAAAAATATCTTTTTGACGGTCATGACATGACCAAGAAAAGCCGCCATCGCTGCACCTTACCATCATCAGTTAAGAGTTTGTAGTTTGATGGGAATTTATTAGTTGCCAATCTGGGGCTTCGGGTCAAGATGATTGTCAAAGTGGAGAGTTGGCTTTTTACTTGTCGCTGGTTATCATCTTTTAGAAACAATGTTTAGAGAGTTAAGTGCATTAGAGAAATGGAATTTGTAACATTAAATTTTGAAAGTTTTCCTAGAGTTGTTAACATTTTGATTTTGTACTATTGAAGATCAAAATCGAGAAAAACATTTCATAATTCTTTAGAGGAAAATATTAAATTTGAATTAGTTTTATTTACTGGCCAAACACAGCAATATAATAAAGAGTTTGAAAAGAAGATGAGAGTAACCCTTAAAGATGTTATATTTGTATCATTTAAAGAACAAACAATGTTTAGCGTGCTGCCGTAAGATGGAAATCCTATTGCGTTTGACATATAATTGGAATTTATAATTTTATTTGGGATGGCTAAGTATCGTAGCCAACATTCATATATTACTTTAGGTTCCTGTTCCTCCTGTCAAAATGTTGTTAAATTTTAATAAGAAAAGCAGTATCTGCCTGTTCTTTTATTCACTATAACTGTCATATTTCACCTCATTTCTTTCACTTGTTCAATGAGAACTCCAGTCGATGGAAAATTCCACTTCTCAAATCCAATGCAATTACCTGTTATCCAACTCTCGCGCGACAAACGAACCACTGACCAACTTCTTGGCTAAAAAAAAGTGTCGTTGTAACATTCCATTGAGCAATATTGCAATCTCGAAAAAGAAGTATCTAGATAATCTAACAACCCATTTCCTGTTCAATCATCCATGTATTTCCAGTTCTTTTTTGCGACATTTCTCGTTTCTTTTTTTGGAGCCTGCATCAGGTTATAGTAAATGCAACAAGCTTACAAGGTGCGTTCGCTTTGCCGTTGTCGTCGTCGTCGTCTACTATGTCATCTTTCATTTTGACATCTTAGAGTGGACCTGAGTCTGAACGCGTCGGAATGGCTACTACACGATTTATAGGTTCTCAATGGAATTAATTTTTGTGTTCAATATTGATTGCACCAGGCAATCAAAATTATTGAAGAAGATTGATATTGATTCCTTAGGTGGTATTCTGCTGCAGTTCTGCAGAACCTATTTCATTGATGTCTTGATAATATTATGACGAGTTTGAAAAACATGAAGTTCTTTACACTTTTTTTTTTTGGTTTCTACATAAGACATAGACTTAGAAGAAAGTTGTTGGTATGAAAGGTAGGTACTGAATTATTTTTTTTTTTTTTAATATAGGCAATACTGTATTGAGAGCTGAGTTCCGTGGCAAGCTGGTGGTCGCTTGGTCAGTCTACCCAGCCACATGAGTGGTTTCATTGATTTTCCGTCACCTACTTTTGTTGTACGAGTACAACGTTGTACAACAACGATGACGGACGATGCAAACATTGTAGATGGGTACAAAAAATTGAGTTCTTAAAGTGGAATTCCTTGATACACCACCACGTTGAAAAATGATACTATTACACCTTTACATCTATCTTACAGATACATTGATTATTTATGCACCCGACTTTGCTTATTGTATTTTATTATAAATATTAACACCTTGTGCTAGTAAATTTATTAGCTAATCAAGGTATCAACTCAAAACGGAGGCTTATATTGGCATTAAGGAGATGCTTTAGAAGCAATTAAAGAACTACAGAATCAATTGAAAAAACGCTGTATCTCAACAATGCTCAATGCGATATTTCAAAGCAAACTTACAGTACATATATTGAAGTCCGCTAACGACGAAAGTTTTACTCTTGATAACCTAGGGCAGTATTTGTTTTTTTTTTTGGTCAATTTGAAATTTGCGATTTGTTAAGACCTTTTATAATAAATCGGCTTATTGTTTAAAAAAACAGTTCTATATTTCCAGAGTATGTAAGAATCTATCAAAGATATTTTTTATTACAAATTATTTCAGTCAATCAATCAAAATTTTTCAAAAGTAATACAGGTTGGTATTGATATTTTTTTTTTAAATTAACCTGAGCACAAGGGACTATTTGTTTCCCTTTCAACGTAGAGCACACTACGAGGGCATTAAAAAGATAGGAGGTGTCGATTAACATTGGTTTTGAATGCTTGCAGATCAAAATGACAAGGGAAAATCTCGCGGGGTAAACTATTCCAAATTCGTGTTGTTCGGCTAAAAAAGAATCCCTATATTTCAGGGTACGTCCGAAATTGGGGTCAAGGGTGTGCTGATGAGCATTGATTGCGAGATGAGTATTACGGCAGAAACTTTTAAGGGGAGGAATGCGGCTGGCTAGTTCGAGTGAACATTTTTTATAAAAGAAACGATACAGAAAACCTAAGCATTTGGCAGCATTTTTAGCGATCTCAAATATCTAGTCGTTTTAACGGAGGTCATTGTTGACACACATACCCAGTACTGAGAGATTTTCGGTTTCTTCGATGCAAGTGCCATTCATGGACAATGGCATTATACGTATGTTTAGCTTTATCGACAAAAGATAGCATTGAGTTTTCGAAGCATTTAACTCCACACGATTCCTATTACTCCATTTCACAATGCTGTATAAATCCAAGTTTAATGAGCTTGACATACGGTACCATTGCAATTGTACGTCCGAAGGCGAAGGACCTTTATCGAACGAATATGAAAAGCTGAGGGTAGAGGTGTCAGCAAAACAGTTAAGTGGATTAGAAGTAACAGACAGAAGATCATTTATAAAAATGAGGAAAAGATTCGGAGACAAAACGGAGCCCTGGGGCACACCAGCATCTATTTTGTGGGAATCAGACAGAATACAACTTGTATTGAACGGTCCAGAAGATAGCTTCTAATCCAACGAACAAGAGTATTATCGATCCCAAAAGCACGCATTTTCGATAAGAGAGCTTCATGCCAAACTCTATCAAATGCCTTGGAGATATCAAGAGCAATAATCTTACTTTCAACAAAGCGATGTAAAGATTTGTTCCACTTTCCGGTGAGATATGCCATCAGATCACTAGTGGAATGGTTTCTGCGGAAGCCATACTGACGGTCATGAAGAAGCTTTCGATCTTCGAGATATTCCTTAAACTGATGGTTAATCAGCCTTTTCATGGCCTTGGAAAGAAGGGATGTTAGTGCTATTGGTCAATAGGAGGTGGGGGAGGGACAGGCTGGACAAATGCTGTTTTCTATCTTCTAGGAAAGATTCCAGAAGAGTAGGAGCGATGGAAAAGCTTAAGCAGTGGCTTTGCCAGTGTGGAAGAACACCTCTTCAGACGAATCAGGGGTAGCGGATCTGTCCCATGGAAAAACTTACATTCTCAAGTATGGGAGGGGCAATATTGTTGTGAGGCAAAGTGGAGCTGACAGCGAAATGGGCGGTTTGCCTTCTCTGAAGAGTAAACAATTGGTTTGTTATTGTCGATGAGCATTGGAACCGTAGATGTTGAGGAGTTTTTAATATTTTTTTAAAAATGACCCAAAAATGTTTAGCCATGCAAAAAGTTGGTTCTTTCAATAACGGAGTTGCATGAGTTCCTTGCTTGTTTGTGCTTCTTACTCTGTTAGGAATAAAAGCAGCATCCCTAGAAGAATCACATTTGTGATAATTTCAGCACTGGCATCAATGTCACTATCGAGGAAGCATAGTGAGCAGTTAAAGTTTCGCAAAAAATATTCAGGCCGTCCCAGTTGGCTTTCTCGTATTGCTAAAAGGTTCTGGTGGGGAGTTTTTCTTTAACTGAATGGGTGGAGGACGAGAAAATAGCTGAAATGACACAATGGTCCGAAGTGCCTTTATTGAATACGATTACTTTAAATAGGATAACTTTGAAGCTTCTGTCTTAGATAAAGCCTCGAGGCTCGGAGAGAAATGAAGAAGAAAGCGAATTCAACTGTTCGGATGATGAAACCTAATTTGAACATTCTTCCACCGACTGTGACAAAGAGTTAAAATCTATAATGAAAAGCGTTTTTAAATTTAATAATTATTTTAATTTAAGACCGGCCCATTTGAAACATTGAAATTGTATAAGGCTGTTTTTTTGGTTTTTTGTTTTAGCCCAGTAAGAATAAAACAAAAAAATGTCGAAGAAAGGAGAAAAATTAGTTACAGGCTGATTTTTGGTATACAGGTTGGTATTGATATGAGAAAAGTCTTCAACTTTCCCATGTACGCCAAGTCCGTTATGGGATGTCAAAGGTCAAAAGAATAATTTGTTTGCATTTATTTCAAAAACAGTAGGCTTTAGAGAAAAAAATTTTGAGTTGAAATAAAATTAATACCATTTAGAAGTTACATCACTTCTAAGTCTTATGTATTATATATGTGCTTTCTACGAAAATTATTTATAAAACTTGCTTAAATCTCGCAAAACTGAAATTATTTTGTTCGAAAACATCCTTTGAAGTTTATTTATAAAAGACAACTGTCCCGTATTTTATTTTTGTCCTGGGTTTGTTTTTTAATCATTCTTAACCTAAAACATAATAACAAAAAGAAAACAATAAATTGTGGCCGATAAATAGAAAGAAATTTGTAAGCATTTTTGGAAGAAAAGTATAAAATTTTAAAATCTTATACTAATCGTGGGTCTTTCAGGTTCAAATGCTCCTGCTCCAGTCGAAAGAGATTTTTCCAGAATAAACAATATTTGGACAAATGAAATAAAACGAGACAAAATTAAATGTGAAACTCTCAGAGCTTTGTTAAAGGTAAAACTAAACTATAATGTGACCTCTCAGAAATTTAAAAATTTTATTTTTAGCTCAAAATTTAACGGAACATGTCATAAAATCGTTATGTAAAAGCTTATTTTTCTCGAAAACGGCTCCAAGAATTTATATGAAAAAAATCAGTGTAGTGCTGCAGGTAAGCATTTTTTTTTGGTGACAAAAAAAATAATATGGTGGGCTAAGAACGGTACCTCCCATAGGATCGGTTTTTATCTTCGACTTTCTCCAAAACTGGTGATCCGATTACTATCAAAATTGATATTCAAGAAGATGTGTAGGTAGCCTTAGTAATTTCGCGTACATTTTTTTCGAAAACTTTTTTTTTTGTATTTTTAATAATATTTAAAAACATTTATTTTTTGAAAAATCAATATTTTGAAAACGGGTAGGTGATTTTTTTTTAAATTTTGTTTTTAAATGTATGCTATTTTTGTGTTTAAGTTTGTATTCTTGAATTATTTTTTTTTAATTTTTTAAATAAAAAGTTGTTAAGAAAAACGTTTTATTTAAAAACGGCTCCTACAATTTTGAAAAAAAAAATTCACACTTTTGTACATTTCCTAAAGAAATAAAATGGCGTTTAAATTATTTTACCCAATACAATTTAACGTACTTTATTCGAACAATCAAAAGTCACAAAAATCCAATAAATACTTTGATGTTCACTTTAATTTTCTTAAATTTTATTCTACAATGTGACCGCACATATGAGCAAGTACGTGCAATTTATTTCCTTTCAAAAAGCCATTCTTACTGGGCTATTTGTTATTGTTAAATATCTAGAAAAAAGTTTTTTAAAACATTTATTTTAATTAAAAAAAGGATATTGCCTTCAAAATAAAAATTAGTAAATGATTATGTGCTGTTGTTAAGGAAATCTAATTTTTGTAAGTAATATCATACTCTAAAAAATTTGAAACATTGTTTTCGGATACAAAGTGTTAACTGTATACCCACAAATGTACACATGGTCTTCTTAATCCTAATCAATGAATGTTAATTTAATTCATACATAATGCAGTTCGCCAATAAACTCGATTTCTTATGCGATTTCTTCGATATTAAAAAACGCACTTTAGTAGCTAAGATATTTATTTTGATCATGTGTGCTTTGACGCTCCAATCTACAGCAGTTAACTGATGTCATATTGATTGAATTTGCTCATTAGATCGGCTTGGTTGCCTTGAAGTTGGATAATATTAAAGGTTAAATAAAATTATCCTAAATGTTTATGAAGGTTGATGAATATAATAAAAAGTTTTCAAAACTATTTAAACAAATATTTTTTTCCAATAGATGCATTGTGAAGAGTCTTAGGATTCCAACCAATCCAACAACAACCATGGAACTGTTTGATCTATAGTCAGTAAGTAACAGCTAAGGTAGTTTTAAATCATGATTGCATCATTGTTGCACATGCCATGCACAAAATATTTATTCAGTGCAATTATGAGCAGAAAAACTGCTGCAAATTTTCGGTTGTTCTGCATTGCCAAAAGGGTTAAGAGTTACATAATGCAAACATAACCAAGTTGATGGTTGATCAGAAAAACAATGACTGCTGAATTTTCACATTTATGAACTTGACCGTATACTAATTATACTCGTTGAGCTGAAGAAACGACCTTAGAAAGGGTTTTTTCAGGTTCCGGATAAATTCTTCCTGAGAACAATTTGAAGAAATTTCTTCGCAATCAATTTCAATTTAGAAAACGGTATCTCAGCCATTGCATTTATGACCGGATTAGTTGAAAACGAAATTATTAGTTGTGCAAAGTTCTTGGATACTCGCAGAATTTTCAATAAAAAATAAATTCACAAATTGCTTCATATAACATAGTTTTTCAAAATATTTTTTCAAGATAATATCACAGAAAAAATGTTCAGGAAATTTTTTAGCAGAGTCGAAGGAGCGCCCGCCCAAATATTGGAGTTGTATTCTAGTATTGGACGGATATACGATTTGTAGATATTAGCCACATGGGAAGGAAAAAAGAATTTTTTGCATCGACGGAGGAAAATTTTTACCGTATTTCGAAATCGGTGACCGCAACTTTAAGAGCGTTGAATTGTTGAATTTCATCGCAAGATCATCTTCAGTGACACATTTAATTTTTGGCTCAATGGCTTCTTCAATAAGCAAAATATGCGTTATTGGTCGGGTGAAAATCCACATTTGCTTCATGAACCACCACTTCATCCACAAAAAATAACTGTTTGGTGCGGTTTGCATGCCGGCGGCTTTAATGGGCCATATTTTTTCGTCGACGATAACGATCGTCACGTTACTGTGAATGGCTTTATGGCGGCACCATGATTACCGATTATTTTTGGCCTGAATCGGAAGATATGGGCTTGGACGACATATGGTTTCAACAGGATGGTGCCACAAGCCACATAGCAGACCTAACAATCGATTTATTGAAGAGTAAGTTTGATGAGCGTGTTATCTCCAGAAATGGGCCATTGGATTGGCCGCCTCGTTCGTGCGTTTTAACGTTTCCAGACTATTTTCTTTGGGGCTAGGTTAAGTCATTGGTTTATGCCAACAAGCCGACGACGATGGAAAAGCTTCAGCCGAAATGTGTGGCCGATTCATCGAAAATTGGCTCCAACGAATCGACCGCTATAACGTGCCTGCGGTGGCCATATGAACGAAGTCGAGTTCCACTCATAAATGTTTTGATTGTTCTTAGAGCCGATAATAAAGTTTTTAAAATATCTCGAATGGTTTGCGTTTTATTTAAAACAAAGTTGTCAATTCCTTATTCGAAAACCGATATATAATCGTTTCAGAAGAGTTTGTTGCCCATGCACATACCGAGAATTTCTATATGATCGATCGGCTTCCATTATTTAAGTGACACTCATGGATAATGGTAACGAGGGTATATTTCGCTTTAGTGACAGAAGACAGTGTTGTGTTTTCTACGCATTAAATTCTTTGTTAATCCCCATTTGATGATGCTGTCAAGGTCAGAATTTAATGAGCTTAACATACATGGCCGTTGAAGATCCACATTCAAAGAGCAGGGTTGTGAGTCCAAGAACGAATATGAAAATCTAAGTGTACTATCGTCATCAAAACAATTAAGTGGATTAGAAGTTTCAGACAAAAGACCATTTATTCAAATAAGAAAGAGAGTCGGAGACAAAACGGAGCCCTGGGGAACACCAGCATTTATTTTAAAGACATAAGCCTTGAACCCATCCAAAAAAATTTGTATTGAACGGTCCGAAAGGTAATGTCTAATCCATCGAAGGAGGGAATCATCGATACCTAAAGCATTGGGCGAGTACGAACAAAAATTGGTCCCATAGAATCATTTACGCTCTCGAGTACTGGTGGGACCAAGACACATTCTGGAAGCGTAGAGTTAGAGGCGAACTGCCAAGCGAAAAGAGAACTTGAGAACTAACAAATGTTTCGGAATAACCGTAGTTTATCAAACGCTTACCCGAGAAGGGTCTATGTGTGTTCCCCATACTGCTTGCTGGGTGTCTTCTGATACATCAGCCTCCCGATGTTACTGTTCTCACCACGAACGTATCCACTCTAACAGTACCTTGATTTTCAAATAAATTAAAAATCTCCTCAGCCCTCACCCAAGTCAAAGAACTCTAGCCCGCCACATAGTAAATTACGCAAGGCCATATAGGACCAGACCATACCAGTGCACAAAAAAGAAAACTGCTTTTTTAAAGTCTGTTCCTTCCGAAGTTTTACTTAACTAGCGCACAAGTGAAAGTCCTTCCTAGCTCACCTTACCGATCGCAATCTTACACACTTGCAGTCTGAGAGACCACAGACCAACCCTGGCCAACTTTCGCTTTTCGCATCAAATTTAGAGACAATCGAACGGATCCATTCAAGGGGTTCCGTCCATTTCAGAGATACACCATTAAATCACTTCTGCAGCATTATTCGTTGCCATTATACGGACAGATTGCACATTAACCATCACTCACGTCCAAATAATACCGCACAGCACATGCGGTCTGCGGGCAGCACTACCAGTACCGCATGCGGCTTCTGTTTTAGGGGCCAAACTAAAAGGTGCCAATCCAGGGGCATAAATAATGTTTATTTGGCCCGGTTTATTGGTGGCATCAGCCAATCAGCTTTGTAATTGAATATACCGTTAGCATAATATTTTTTTTGTCTAAAAATATGTAGAGATTTATAGAGCAGTTTTTGCTAAAGGAGATATCATGCATATGCATTGGCATAGAGCAGCAGCCGCATTTTAGAGACGTGCTAACCAAGTATGTATCTGTATCTTGTTTTCTAGCCCGGTCGTCGCGTCGCGTCGGTCGCTCGTCTATACTCAAGATACTTTTATGGAGCTCAAAGTAGCAAAAACTGCATCTTTCGTCGCTGGATGTCTGGTTGTTAAAATCGAAAGTGATTGAGATTGTTACGGATTGCATTAATTGAATAAATCAAATAGCGCAAATATTTCACCGCCGCCAGCCGCCGCGCGCCGCCACAAATCGGGTAGTTGTAATGCATGCGAGGTGAGTGACTTACCGCACGGTCTATACACGTAGGTGGAATTGAAATTGATATCGGAGGCTCACCTGTTGTTGCAATATATATACCTATTGTTGGCCAACACCGCCAGTCTGTATGTCTAGCATCAGGTTTGGTCTTAATTGAATGAGTACGTGAGCGTGGCTTATGTCATTTTGAACAGCAATATAGTCCGCCCACGAATAGAGTTGATTTAAAGAGTTGAATGCAATGGCCAGCATTTGACAGATTTTTGATGGATTTGGTGCTGAATTGATTGATTACAAGCTAGGCGGCAAGATGCTTAGTTGCAACTTTGACAAATTTGTATGAGTGATAGAAGGGAATTAATTCAATGGGCGCATGAAGGCTAGTTTTTTGAGCATTGTGTAAACAAAAGAATTGTCAAATAGATCCATAAGTTGCACAGAACGTAGTGTTGCTTACGTGTACGTAGGTGGTGTAATTTCAAGTTTCCTTTAAAATGAATTTACAAATATTCGTCGTCGAAGAGGTATAAGGTATATATTCAGAAGAAATACTGATATTAGTTATACGTTTTCTTTATAGACTTCAAAGCAGCCTTCGACACCATCGACAGAAAAGCTCTTATGCTTAAGCTATACAGCAAAGGTGTTTCAACGAAATTTGGACGTATTTTGGAAATATTGTATGACTCCACAACTTCTGCGCTCGCATTCAACAATACTATGTCGGAACCATACGAGGTGGATATCGGTGTAAGTAAGACAAGGATGTAACTTAAGCCCCCTTTTGTTTGCCCTCTTCATAGACGATATCGGGGACGTTTTACAGGGTGGAGCAAAAGTCACTGCAAATCTAATAGAAAAATCTTTGAAATTTGCTAATGACATTGTGATTTTTGCTGAAACGCCTGGAAGCCTCCAATTAATGATTAACAGATTAACTGGTTACTGCCACAAATGGAGGCTTCAGATAAACCTCAGTAAACCGAAGGTTATGATATTTCGTAAAGGTGGTGGCCCGAATTGTCGGAACGAAAGGTGGAGATTCGACAATAATGAAATTGAAGTAGTAAGTGACTATGATTACCCATAGGAGTAAAAATATCGAGAAATCTTAATCTGAGAAACCATATGTCAGAGAAACTTGCAAAAAACGCTCTTAATGCAACGTAGAAGTCATAAGTGCATAATAAGGATGTCAACTTCAACTCCAAGTTTCGAGTTTTTGAAACAACAGCCAAGGCTGTTATGTGTTACCACACAGGTATGGAGTTGCATTGAATTCGACAAGGTAGAAAGTCTTCGGCGATAAGGCTTCCAAACAGTACTGCAAACTACATTCTTATGGTCGAGACTGGTCTGACCCCGATATTCATTTCAACACTGAAAATGCAGGTAGACTACATATTGAAAACGTTAAATATAGATGAGAACAAGCTGTTAAAAATATTAACTATTTTTATTTTAGGAAAGAAATTATCTTGGTTCGAGACTCGGAGAAACTTAGCTTCCCATTGCCACCATTAACTTACTCTCACCGAAAACAGACCAGACCTATGGAAACCCCAACTTTATGATCTAGTCAGCGCGGTAGATGTTAAAAAAAAGTACGTTACAAGAGCGAGACAGTCAACAAATAGACGTATTTATGCAATGCTCGACTACAACCTTTCATCCAAAAGCTATTTTAAGGAAGAGTACTCGATCTCCCTCATGTCCCTCCTTTTAAAAACAAGAGGAGATTTGCTACCATTCAACTTTAAACCACACAGAGAAGAACGACCAGGAATCTGCAGTCTGTGTAATCAAGGAGAAAGAGAAAACATTTACCACTTTCTTTGTAGATGTCTTATTTTAATGGAAACCCAGAGGAGTGTTTTCGGGAAGATGAGATGCTCAGTATTCTAAACGGAGCTGATTGAAAAAAATTTGTTTAAGTTTGTCAAGCTTGCGCTTTCCTACAGAAAATATGATTGAAAAATGGATTGCCTTTCAGTCTAAGCGAGGCTGAAAGTCGGGTACATCAGGTTAACAGGATAGCCAGGCTAATAAAGCCTGTTTAATTGGTAACATAGCTGCCGGTTAATTGCATAGCTGCCACCCACGAAGCTGTGTGCAAAACCTTGATGCGTAAAGCAATTGAGAGTTCACGTTCAACTGAAATTATAGTTTTTTTTTTTATATTTAACACTCACACAAGGGATTAGTATTGACCTTATAATTTTAAAGCACTGCGCGAGCATTGGGGAGGAGGGATAGAAGATGTCGATTAAGATTTCTCTTGAATGCTTTCAATGGCAATGCTTTCAATGCTTTGTAAACCTTTGAAAAACCTCGTTGGGTAAACTATTCCAAATTCGTGTTGTTCGGTTAAATAAAGAATCTCTATATTTCACGGTACGTCCGAAATTGGGCTCAGCGGTGAACTGATGAGCAACCTTGCGAGACTAGTATTACGGGTTAATTTTTTTAAGGGGAGGAATGTAGTTGGCTAGCTCGAGTGAACATTTCTTATAAAAGAATCGATATGAAACATTGCGTCGGTGTTCGCGAGGGCAATTGTCTTAGACACATTTCTACTTCCTATCAATCTTAGCACTCTGTTTTGTATTTTATCAAGCAGGTGTAGCGATGCTTGGGAAGCACCTCCCAATGGTGTGAGGTAAAAAGTCAAAAAACAATATGGTAACGTTGAAAATGTACGTCCGAAGTCGAAGGACGAGAATCATCGAACTAATATGAAAAGCTGAGGGTAGAGTCGTCAGCAAAACAGTTGAGTGAATTAAAAGTAACAGACAGAAGATCATTTATAAAAATGAGGAAAAGAGGAGAGAGAACAGAGCCCTGAGGTACACCAGCATTTATTTTGTGGGAATCAGACTTGAATCCGTCCAATACAACTTGTATTGAACGGTCCAGAAGATAGCTTCTAATCCAATGAACAAGAGTATTATCTATCCCAATAGCACGCATTTTCGATAAGAGAGCTTCATGCCAAACTCTATCAAATGCCTTGGAGATATCAAAAGCAATAATCTTACTTTCACCAAAGCGATGTAAAGATTTGTTCCACTGTTCGGTGAGATATGCCACCAGATCACCAGTGGAACGATTACTGCGAAAGCCATACTGTCGGTCATGGAGGGGCTTTCGGTTTTCGAGATATTCCTTAAGCTGACGGTTAATCAAGCGTTTCCCTGATCTAAGAAAGAAAGGACGTAAGTGCTAGTGGTCGGTAGGAGGAGGGGGATGATGGGTTACCTTTTTTCGGGACAGGCTGGGCAAATGCTGTTTTCCATCTTCTAGTAAAGATTCCAAAAGTTTATGGAACAGAAATGGGAAAGCTTTGGAAAGGCTTTGAAAGTGTGAAAAAACACATCTTCGTAAGAATGGGAGGTATAATATCCGGGCCAGTGGATTTGTGTATATCGAGATCTTTGAAAACTCTTGCTACTGTACACGTGCGGAAAAAAGTTTATCCCATGAAAAAATGTACAGTCTCAACGTAGAGTTATCATTAGCGATGAGCATTGAAACCGAAGATGTTGAGGAATTTTTAATATTTCTTGCAAATGTCCAAAAATTATTACTGCCTTTGCAGAATTTTAGCATTAACTTTTGGTCATGTAAAAATTTGGTTCTTTCAATAACGGACTTGCATGAGTTCCTCACTTGTTTGTCTTTTTTCCGATGTTTCTCTGTAAGCTCGGAAATTTACTTCGTTGAGCCTGATAGCTTCTTTACACTCACAGTTGAACCAGAAGTTTTCTTTAGACTTGATACTCTTTACTCTGTTAGGAATAAAAGCACGCATTTTTAGAAGAATCACATTTGTGATCATTTCAGTATGAGTATAACTATCGAGGAAGCATAATGACCAATTAAAGTTACGGAAAAATTATTCAGTTCGTCCAGTTGTCTTTCTCGCATTGCTAAACGGTTCGGCTGTATATACTTACATTAAAATCGCCCGCAATAACGACATTGGAGAACAATGTTTAAGATGAAATCAGACAGCGCATCAAATTCGTTTAAAGTCGAATAGCTGTCGAGATTTGGGCTCCTGTAAATATCTTGAAAATATGTTGGAATTTAAATTAAAAACTTGAATCATGTTTCCCGCCTTCAATCTGTTTTTAGAATAACCAAGAGTGAAGATGCCCGAAGAGGATTTTGTAAATACATATAATAATATGGCTAGCTGTGGGTACTGTAAGTTTTCTGCGTTCATGTTTCAGAACTGCGTCCCATTTACAATTCCATTAAATTGCTGCAAATTAACCAATTGATTTAAAACAAATGTAAAAATAAAACAAAAATGTATGTACACAAACAAATATTTTAATCAACTCACAATATATCTAATGATAATATTGTCTTCAATAATTTGAATGAGACAAAGGTCAAGTTCCTCTCTTCGGGACACACAAACAGATATTTATCAAAACCTACCCAAAACGCTCTTGACACAATTTTCACCTATCAAGATTAAAAATGAAAGTGACTGCATACCTACCCATATAATAACATTTTGACAGAACTACCATTTATCATCTCAAAAAAAAAAAAAAAAATTATTCATGTGTCTAAAAAAATTATAAAAAATATAAAATTCCTTTCCCATAAGCACGCAAGCTATAAATCACAACAGCCAAGCGTGTCATATGGCTCACGTCAGATGAAGAACTTAAAAAGAGCCGCCTTTGGAGATGACTTTTTGCTGATCCTCGTCCCGTCCCGTGTTACCTTCAAAACTTTAATTTTTGGAATTTGACTTTAAAGATTGGAAACTAAATTTTTATTATTCAATTAAAAAGTGAAATTTGCATCAAAGAGTGTTTTCTGCAATCCCTGTAGTATTGCAGTTCAATAAAAAAAAATATTTGTCTTGCTTTGTAGATCCAATAATTTAGAGTGGAAAACGATGCGCGAACACTTTCCATTCCAATGAACTATGAAACTATAGTCGCCCACCCAGTAAACTAACCATTAGATAGAAATTTATAAATTCTTTTTTTTTTATGAAATCTGACATTTCACCTGACACATGTCAAAATCGTGAAAACATATGTCTAATCTTTGTTATTTTTTCTATAAGAAACAATTTGGCACTTTCACTTCAATCCAAGACAAGTGAATATTTATAACAACAACTTGACCAATCCAAATCGATTCACATGGTGGAAATACCAAAAAGGGCAAGGCTATGGCATTATGGCCATACCTTGGCCACGAGCCAATTTATTTTTACAATATGCAGGGCAGCCAACGCGGGACAGGAAATTGAGGAATAAGATAGTTGGCACGCTAAATCGACTCCAAGGGCAAAACAGGGCCCATTTAATGGCGGTCAACTATATGAATGCGGACGAATGGTTCAGTCCGATGAACGTTGGTATCTTACGTCCGCCAGTCGTTCCGGTCACCTCCTTGCTCTGGGCTCGTATATAGGAGAAAGCTGCATTTCTCGCAGACAATTTCCACAATCACCAGACATTTCTCCCTACAAAAAACACTGAGACATAATTATGTCTCAATGCTGGGGGCGGGCGTGGCAGGGCAATTTATTTATCCAATGCTTGATGGAAAATTGAGACTATATTTATGAGTATTTGATAAAAGTAAAATATTTTAACTAAACAAATTGAAAGTTGTAAGTCATCACGTCGGTGAACAAAATTATGAATTAAATTTAGTTTTGGATATTTAATTTTTTTTGGCTTTTTGTATTTCTTCACACTTTTTTGGAAATGCTGATTGTGAGACGGAAATGAACATTTTAGATAGTTTAAGTAATTGGCAGGTGAAAATTGCGGCTATGAGTGTACCAGCCTTGCAAACCCAAAGACTAGCATTTGGTGAGCTTTTATTTAAAGTCGGGTAGTTTACACACAGTTCTAAGACAATGTATTTGAATAATTCGTTTTAATGCTTATGTGTCCCACCCAGATGCCTCGTCAGGTAGAAGGGTAGGGTCATAGGAAAATCATTTTAAATATAAACGATTTAATGAACTTATTTAGCAGCTAACTTACTTAGTTTCACTAAATAAAAGTGGACCAATTAAAATAGGAGTTTTCTTACCTGAAAATAGAAAAAAAATAAATTTAAAAACATCGATAGCGACACAAAAAAATTAAAAAAAAAAATGTATTTATAATTCGCTAAAAATATTCAATTAATCTAATATTTAATAATAAAATGCAGCAAAATAAAGATATATATGAATACACACATACATATTCCATTTTAAATAAAAAACATCTATTTTTTTAATTATTTTTTTATTATTATTATTATTATTATTTGTTTTTTATTATTATTAATTTAATTTTTTATTTTTTATTTTTAAATTAATTTTATTTATTTTTGTTATTATTATTATTTTTCTATCCTTAAAATTTAAGAACACCGCGCGAGCATTAAAGAAAGTAGTAGAAAAATCTTTTAAATGCGATTGGCTTGTGCTCCTATCTATCAAACATACTCCTGAAACTATAGATTACACAGAATCGCGTCTTTCTCAAGACTTGAAGTTAAAAATATCCGCATCTGTCTGGCATATTCCACGAGAAGTTAAAAAAACTGCTTCCTAAACTCACAGTCGAACTTACAATCTCTCGCTTAGCAAGAAAACATCTTTTCTTTTTATAAATTTTTATTTAATTTTACTTAAAACTACTAAAAGGCTGGAAAAAAATCTTAAAACTATCTAAAACTATCAACTTAACTAACTTACTGGCCCTATACAGCCGTTCCGAAATAATCTCTAACTTAATATAATTAATTAATTGCTTTTCGGCCTTAAATTTGGATATATAATAGGATCGGTTTTTAAGTAACCTATTTAATAATACTTAAAGCTAACTTAAAATAGATTAAAAATAAACTTTTGAAATAAACTTAAAATACTTAAGTCTAGAACAGCCACAAGAAGATTTTATTTAATTTTATATTATTTTTGTGCATTTTTTGTGTTTTTTTTATATTTTTTTTTTTTTTGGTATCGCGAAAACTGTCTCACCTAACTTAAAGATTCCTTAGATATAAGTAAGCCGACTATATGCGATATGTCGACTGAAATTAGTTATTTTCATTAAGCCACAAAAATTGGTGGACCTGATCTATGTCTTCCTTCCGAACCAGGTCGGGCAGGACCCTACTGAACCTGAGGCACTCTGCTTCGCTTCCAGCGACTATGTCTCGGTCGTAAATCAACGGAATCGCCGATCTATCCTGAATTAGCTCTCGACTATCAACTTATAGGAACGCCTCGGGCGGGATAACACCACTCGAATATGTATTCATCTCGTGGGTAGTTAGCCTCGAAGGTTTGTCTATTAGTCGAGGTCGTCGCCCTTGCAATGTGTCTGCGAATGAGCTTAATTAAAAACGTAGCTATCCTGTTCGTATTGGTCCCGTTGTATAGAACCTCGTTCGAATAATAGTGTTTGTATTCTGACTCTGGTGTTCTATAAAGTCCAAGACAAGTGCGAAGACATTGTCTCTCGTACACCCGATTTTTTCCATAAGAGATGGTGCAACGTTGAACCACACAGGGCATCCACAGGCAATCATCGGCCTGATGAGGCAAATCACTTTCAACCTACTATCAAAGCAGCTGTTAAACAACCGTCTTGTCAGGGCAAAAGCTCCCCTAGCCCTGGCCAGAGCAGCCTCTATATGTAGAATGAAATATACATACTGGTCTGGCCGAGATACCAAGGCACTTATCACCATCTTTAAACTATTTCAAGGATGAGTTCAGTTCAGGCCCAGGTGTTTTCACTGCTATACAAAAATGCTTTCATCCATCCTTTCTGTTTCCCATTCAAAAATGTTCAACATATCACTTTGTGATGGAAAATTTCCTTTCCTTTATTATCACGAAAACTGATTTTACAATGTTTGTTATAGATCTGCTTTATCTAGCCATTATCAGGCTTTCCCCGGTGTCCCCCAAGGAAACCTCTTAGGGCCCGTTCATTTAATTTCTAATTCCAATAACATCAAACACAAACAAAAATGGAACATGAATGTATCGAAATAATTAGCTTCCACATGCATTTAGTTGGCATATGATATGGAATAATCCAAAACCGGAAGGCCTGTCGACGTTTTCTGGCGAACCCTGAGAGAGTTGTGGTCCCAGTTGATATCATAATAATCGTCCGTTAAAGAAGAAGAAAATATTAACAACCTTAAAATGGTCTTTAGAATGTTCGCAGAAAATACAAAGTTTTTTAAGAACATTTCTCCAGTGGATGATCATTCGCACTTTCAATAAGATCTTGACAATTTTTCTATCTAGTGCGCCCTTTGTCTGTCTTCCCATTCATGACGTGAATATGCGGTAAGGAGCTGAATTTTCTACCACACATTGAGGATATAATTCTCAAAGGCAATTCTAATCTTGGATTCATGAACCGATGGTCCTATCCTAAATACCTGTAGATACCATTTGTTCTCCCATTTATCAAAAGGAGGTGTAGAAAATGCTGTTTTAAACTGTTCCAGAAAAATTCGTCAAAAAATTCAACATTGAAAAAAGAATTTAATTCATAAATTCTATATTTTCAGGTATAAAGGAACCAACTTACAGTCTACAAAATACCAAAATATTTGCACTCAAATTCAAAAAGAACAAGAAGAGAAAAAGAAATACAAAATAGGCGGAGTTTTGTTAAAGTAGAAAGTAGATGTTAATATTGGGGTGTGTGTGTGTGGATTTAACGAAAGGGGGTTTTTGGTGTGAGTTAACGATGTTGGTTTTGCTGCCATCAATGGTTTCTTATGACGTTATCACGTAAAATTATCGTCCGTAAACCGACTTTACAGACAACCAACTCTTTTTTTAACCAACATTTTATTAACGTATTTACAAGTAGCATTAATAAAGTTTCACTTTTCTTGCAGCCTGTAGCGGGCAATGTCCCCAATAAAAAGTAACATTCATTTCAGATTAAATTTTACAATAGTTGCATAACCCCACATCTAAAACTGATTAGATGAGAAGATATAAAGGTCTTCCAATTTTTTTTTTTAATAAAGTGCATCATAAAACAAACTAAGTTAAATAAGAAGCTCTAGAAAGGTTGTCGAATTTATGTAACGAAATGTATCTTTTTTGATTAATTAAGCTCGGACGAACCATGTAACCACGAAATCATGTGGGCCCGTCTCTTATTTATATATTGTCGTTGTTGTCGTCTTTTCGTCTGGTCTTGTGGTGAGCATTAAAACTTGATTGGATCATGAATTGGATATCGATGCGGATGTGGTTTGTTGTCGCGTCGCTGCTTCAATGTAGTCGTTTGGTTAAGTTTATGAAATTCATTAACATATCTGTCAAATGGCTTAGGAGTTATTATGATGGAAATTGCATAACTTTACATCAGTTTAGGTTTTTCTTATAGAACATGTAAAGTGCATCGTTTGGGCCCTTTTTAATGGGACAGAAATTATGCAACTATATTTTGATCATACGCCTTGATCAAATGATATGAGAGAGCATGAATTAATTATCTTACATAAATGTTTATTTCGGGACATAAATAAACATTTCGGGACAATTGGAATCTAATAAGTTTTGGGAATTATTTGGCCAAGGACAATTGATCTTTTGGATTGCTTTGCTGAAAGAGGTCGGTTATATGCCTGTTGTACCTTATATTGTTTTGGGTACTTCCGTTGTGAAGAAGTGATAGATCCCACAAGTGTGAAGCACGTTAGCCTTTCGAACTCCATGCTACATTTTTGGTTCCATTCCTCGAGATTTTCAACGCACACTTCGGAATGGTTGAGATATAGAATAAGGGACTTATTTCGAATCTGTTATCATTAATCTTATTATGACGATAATTTTACGTGATAACGTCATAAGAAACTATTTATGGTAGCAACACCAGCATACAGCCGGTTAACTCACACCAAAAAAACCCTTTCGTTAAATTCACACACACACCCCAATATCTACATCTACTTTCTACTTTAACTAAACTCCGCCTATTTTGTATTTCTTTTTCTCTTCTTGTTCTTTTAGAATTTGAGAGGAATTATTTTGGGAATTTACGCCTGTTCTTTTTCATGTTCGCTTGGTGCTTGCGACCGATTTTGGTTCAAAGAACCACAGTATCGCGGTGAGCATCAGTCATGAGTCTTATCAGCATGAGTCATGCTATTTCGTACGTGTAGCCTGTCATCGATTTATAAGACGTTATCACGTCAAATATAAACGGGATGAATTGAGATATTTAAAGCGTGAGATTAAAAGTTCTTTAGGAGCGAGTAAAAATATGAACAGGAGATCATGGTCTGAGATAGAGTCGAGTCGAAGAACAGATAACGGGTCAGAAACAATACTCAAATCAAGAAGGATATTAGGGGTGCAATTTCTTGAAGATCTTGTAGGATAAGTTGTATTAAATATATAATAATATTATTAAATATATATAATTTTATATATAATTAAATATATATTATTTTTTTTATAACTAAAGCGCGCACAAGGAACTATTTGTTTCCCTTTTAATGTATTTCAGTATACTGCGCAAGCATTAGGATAATAGTGAAAAGGGAGAGATAGAAGGTGTCGATTAACATTGGTTTTGATTGCTAGCACGTCTAAAAAATAACAAGGAATTTATGAAAAATGTATTTCAAAAATTGTAGGACCGGTTTTGATAAAATCCTGTTTTTTATTTATAAATAAATAAAATAAATTTACTGGCGCGACAGCACCTTAAGGAGCCAAGGCCTAGTGACTTATACTCTCAACCATTCCTGTGTGTGTGTTGTTACTCTGCAAGAATGGAAGGGACCTACAGTTTACCGCCGAGTCCGAACGGCTACATGAGTAGCACTTTTTCGAGACAAATTTTACTCTTGGAGGTTTTGTCAGTTCCTCGCAAGAGGCAGTACCCCAGAAAAAAAGGTAGCTATGAACTGGATTTGAACCCAGGTCACACTAACCACTAAGCCACGGGGCAAATGAAAAAAAATCATTTTTTAAATTTTGGTATGCAGTTTTTTAGAATTTATTAAAATACATGTCATTATAAAATTTAAAATAATTTTGTTTGATTAGTTTTCAAAATATCGATTTTTCAAAAAAAAAAAAAAAATTAAAAAAATAATTTTAAATAGAAAAAAAAGTAATTCAAAATTTTTATATGCAGAATTAATTCGGCTACCTAGATCTTTTCAAATATAAAATTTGACAGAAATCCATAGAGCCGTAACCGAGAAAGCCAAAAATTAAAAAAACCGTTATATGAAAGGTCCCGTTAACAGACTTTTCCCGTATATGTGGTTCTAATCAAATGATAGCCAATACCAACAAAAAAATTCTCAAAAATTTTCATTAAATTCGTTGGACCCGTTTTCGAGAAAAATAAGATTTTCCTAAACGGTCATATGGCAGGTACCGTTATTTGTAGGGCTAAAAATAAAATTTCTATTTTTTCTCTGAGGAATGCCAAAAGAATCAAACACACCAAGTTTGAAGATAATCGCTTAAGCCGTTTAGGCTGCAGCTCGTTATACATACTGACAGACAGACAAACAAACAGACAGACAGACTTCTCTATGATCGTAATGTCATGTTTGATTGGTATCTCAATTTTTTTAATATTCACGAATCCTAAACTTGCCTTATAGTCCCTATAATCGCAAGTACAAATGAGGAAAAGAGTCGGAGACAGAACAGAGCCCTGGGGCACACCAGCATTTATTTTGTGGGAATCAGACTTGATTCCGTCCAATACAACTTGTATTGAACGGTCCAGAAGATAGCTTCTAATCCAACGAACAAGAGTATCATCGATCCCAAAAGCACGCATTTTCGATAATAGAACTTCATGCCAAACTCTATTAAATGCCTTGGAGATATCAAAAGCAATAATCTTACTTTCACCAAAGCGATGTTCCACTGTTAGGTGAGATATGCCATCAGATCACCAGCGGAAAGGTTTCTGCGGAAGCCGTACTAACGGTCATGGAGAAGTTTTTGGTCTTCGAAATCTTCCTTAAGTTCAACCGCTAATAGTTTTTCTTGAATTCTATAAAATTATGTTCATTTGAAATATATTGCCTTTAACAAGTGATTCGCATGTGATCTAACAATTTGAAGGACTCCCTTGCACTGGACTTCTTTCGTACTGTGTCGACAATGACGACTGATTAGCCCGAAAATTCACTGAAATTCTTTCCATTACTTCATCAAAAAACCAATAACCAATAAGCACTGGTATCTCTTCACCACAGCTATAAACGAATCGATTGCACATTCTCTTTTGCTTGTATCAATGGCTTAAACTGAAAGTGTTAGTTTTTTCACTTGCGACGCACGATGCCGCACATGTGAAAGGTGTACGCGGTTTGTTCTTCACTTGTACCTTTCAGAAAAAAAGAAAGAAATCTTCACTTTCTTCATTGAACATTGAAATCATTGTAATTTTCTTTTTCTTTATTGTTTTTCTTTTTATATGAAAATACCACCGTTAGTAACAATACTTAAGAATTCGTCACGGGATTTTCCTCATATATCAATATACAAAAAACTTCAAGTGAGAGCTTACAGCTCACATATCTTTGTATCTCTATTCTGTGCTGAGCTGAGACAGCCTTCCGATAAATTTCACTTGCTATCGCGAATTATTGTGCATGTTTAAAGCCGATAATCATGTTCGAGTCTTTCTGTCTGTCCAGCTATGTGCATTTACCAAGAAAAAAGTAATACAATGTGATGAAGATAAATGCACCTGAATGCAGGAATTGTATCTTTTAGAGATTTTATTTTGTTAGTCTTGGGCAGACAATCTACATCAGCGTGGTTTAGCGATGATCATCAACATCGAAGTCGCGGAACATCGACAGAGACCTAACGACCAACACAAAAAAAAACACATAAATCAAAAAGTGAATGTTTTAAATCGAGGCTTTCCGAGTTCGAGAAATTGAATGTTAAGGTTTTTTAGTTGTATCAACGGACGTGCGTTATGTGTGAAGCCGGTTTGTGCTTTGAATGCATTGAATAGATTAACTTGGTTAATATGGAAGCAGCTCAAGGGTTTTCTGATGTTCGTTTAACATTTCGAAACAAGTAAAATTGAATATATATTTGTTTTATGGGAACCGCAATTCATTTAAAAAAAATCATTATCTTGTGCGTTTAAAGTTTAATAGTTCTGTCAGTAGTTCCCAATTCATCAAACGAGACATTAAGTTCTGACCTTAACATTTATTGTAATTGGGTGGTTTAAAGACAATGCAATAAGAATTTCCCTTTTGAAAGTAAAATTTTGGAAAAATTTGTGAGAATATCAGACTAATAAGCTTGGTGCTGAGAAACTCTATCAAAAGGCTAGCAAAATGTAGTCTTCCAATGAAGTATACCCGTAGGAAGTTTTGAATAAAAACAATTAATTTTAAATGTTGAATAGTGCGTAGCAGGAATAGTACTGTGCATTTCGATTTTATTATATGGAGCTCTGGAAAATAATTTACAGACGACATTTGAATTCGGTATTCGAAAAAGTACTAGTACACGAGCCAAAAAAACACATTTTGCACACATGCACCTGTTGTCAATAAGCCGCCATTTTCTTTTTAATGTTTATTTCTATTTTCACTCGTAACTATCGTAATTTTTATCGTAGGTAAAAAAAATATCTCACAAGCTTGTAGCAAATTAAATTTTCTACAAACATATATGTTAAATGACTTTTTTCGCTAAATGCTTTTGTTTAAAAGTTATAGCACATTTTGTCAAAAAAAAAAAACAGCTGCAGCTACTCGTTTCAAAATTCGTCCCAGCAACAAGGATAATATAGGGCCAAAACCAACGGCGTCCTACCGGCGAGATAGTATGTTAAAAACGGTATTCATGAACTTGGGAAGTTTTCCATTTTCGTAAGAATGTATGTTCAGAAGACGTTTTTAGAGAACACATTAATCTATAAAAAACAGCTGCAGCTTCTCAAGACCAAAGTTCGCCCTTAGCAACAAGGATGAAATAGGGCGAAATCGATCTATTATCTTCTCTCGATATATTCAAGAAAAAAAATGCGTCACCAAACACCTTGGCAGATATCGTCGGACAGTTTCTCATAGCTGTGTACGGAGGCAATCCTGCTACCGAAAAGTCATTGGAATCGTTTCGACACAAATGTTTCCTTAAATCTGCAACCAAAACGACACCAAATCTTGCGACTCTTCCTCCAACTCAAGCTGCAGCCAAGCAGCTCCGATCTTACACTCAAGTTCAGTTATGATGCTGAGGATTAGGGATGGAAAATAACACTTGGCTTGGTTTGGTTCCAATTCGTACAACCATGGATCCTGCACCACAGTCACTTATGAAACTTGTCTCTTGCCCATGTAAGACGGGATGTGGAGGAGCATATGGTTGTCGAAAGGCTGGGCTGTATTGCTCAGCTGTTCGTAAAAATTGTGAAGGAGAGCTCTGTGAAAACATTTCTGCAATTGTTGCTGATTTGGATGATGAAGATGTAGAAGCTGACAACAATCAACAAGAAGATTTAGTCTTAATATCTTTTTTGAAGAAAGTAATAGGGTTTACCTAAAATAAAATAAAATATTCGCTTCAGGGCCTTCCAAAAAGATGAGGAAGGTGTAACTCGAAAAATAAGTATTTGTGGATAAGGCCTACAGGGGAAACCACGCAAAAAAACGCGCTTAATCTCCTTTAATTTTATCGATAGATATCAACCTCTTTTCGTCTTATAAATCGATGACAGGCTACACGTACGAAATAACATAACTCGTGCTGATAAGACTCATCACTCATGCTAACCGCGATACTGTGGTTCTTTCAAAACAAATCGATCGCAAACGTATTATGAGCACCAGGCGAACATCGGATGTATTTATGTGTGTATGTATGTCTAGTATGTACTTCTAAACCTCCCAACGGATTTTAATGAAATTTACATAGTAAATATAGTTTCGTCCAGGGATCGTTCTTGTGAATGTTGGGTCCCGCTTGCATTATTTTCTCATTTCACATTGAAATATGTTTTTTCTAGGGCGTAGTAACAAATATAAAATTGGTGCCGATTGGTACTGGGTTGTTGGTACAATAGTATTTTTGGTACTAGATTTTTAGTACTTAGTACTAGAATTTAGTACTATTGTATTAGCACTTGATTTAGTACTTGTTTTAGTACTTAGTAGTAGATTTAGTACTAGATTTTTTGACGTGACAAGTAGAATTGTATATGGTGTGAGTTAACGGGTTGTGTGTTGGTGTTGGTGTCATCAATGTTTTCTTACGACGTTATCACGTAAAATTATCGTCCGTAAACCGACTTTACAGACAACCAACTTTGTTTTTTGTAAGTAGAAATCGAACTTTGTCGTTTATATTTGTTTATAGTTTTTGATTTTTGTTTCTTTTAGGCACTATATTTCGTTGTTTCAGACAAAATAAAAGAGGTTCAGGTTGAGCCCCTCCAGCCCCACCCTCTAGCTCCTACGTGCCTGGGTACGTGAAGGAAAAGCTTATTGTTCTCGAAAACAGGTGCAACGATTTAGACGAAAACTTTTGAGAGTATTTTTTAAATATTGGCTATCATTTTATTAAAACCAAATTAACCAACAAAGTCTATTTACGGTACTTTCATGTAACGATTTTTTTTAATTTTCGACGTTCGCAGTAACTACTCATTGGATTTCTATAAAATTGTATATTTGAACAGACGTAAGTAGACAAATTAATTCTGCATCCTAAAATTATGAACATTTTTACTTGCGATTATAGGTACTATAATGCAAGTTATTCATTCGTGCAGATTAAAAATTTTGAGATAACAGTCAAACATGACATTGCGATGATAGAGAAACATATTTGAGTTACTGGCAAAATTCAGTCTGTCTGCCTATCTGTCTGTTTGTACGGATGTCTATTGTACTACAGGCTAAACGGTTGAACCAATCGTGTTAAAATTTAGAACATACGGTTATTTTGACATGCGAAAGAGAAATTTTTTTAAATTTTTTTTCTTAGCTCAAATATTAACGGTTCTACTTGTCACATAACCGTTAAGTAAAAACTTATTTTTCTCGAAAACGGCTACAAGAATTTTAATGAAAAAAGAATCAGGGCACTTTTGTAGGTGTAGTATATGGACTAATGAAAAAAAATGTAAGTTGGTGTGTTAAAATGGACCGTTTTATTTTTCTTTGACTTTCTCGAAAACTGCTTAACCGATTACAATCAAATTTGATATTCAGGAAGATGTAGATAGCCAAAACAATTCGAACTAAAAATATTTTCGAATACCTTTTTTTTGTATTTTTAATAATTTAAACATTTTGTTTTTGAAAAATCAATATTTTGAAAACAGGTAGGTGAATTTTTTTCTTAAAAGTAAATAATTTTTGTGTTTAAATTTGCATTCTTGAAATAGTTTTTTTTTTTTAAATTGGTAAATAAAAAACCGTTTTATTGAAAAACCGTTCCTACGAATTTGAAAAAAATGGGTTTTAAATTTTTCCACTGAAAACTATTTTACGTACTATTTTAAACAATCAAAAGTCAGAAAATCGACAAATACGAAATCCAGTCGTGATAATTTTTTGATATCATATATGTTTTTATTTCCGAGCTAATTGGATACAAGATAGTACTTTTAGTTGACTTCTTAATTTGAAAGACAATTTGAATGGCTTTTTATACCAAAGACAATGACAAAATAAAGAAACGCGCTGGTGACAACGAACCCAGATTTTCAAAATTCTCAACCTTCGGTTAGTCTTTTGAAATAAAAATGGCCTTTTTATAGAAGTTACTTTAAATATTAAGATTTGTTTTCTTTTTTAAAGGTCCATGTATTCATTTTTATTGCAATCCCCTCTTTAACGACCCCAAACGCATGTGCAATAGGTAAGAAAAACTATTCTTAGAAAGCCGCCAAACATGTCGCATTCAACACCTTATCCCAAACTAAAAGATCGCAGATGTTTTATAACAAGAAAAAAACAACGAAAACACAATTCCAGTTAAAGTTAAAGGAGCTTAAAATGACATAAAATTTATTTTAACGATTTAAATATACGGGTAGTTAAGAAGATTCAAAATGTGCCTGGCATATTAAACATTTGTACTAGAATAGATACAATAAGATTAGACATTTAAAAATTTCACAATACCTAAATATACGCCATGGTGTATATTTTTGAGAACTTAGCTCCGAGGTTTATTTTCGGATATGAAATACCGCATTGGATACATCTTTAGTAAGATATCTAGAATTATTAACAAAAATTAATAGACAACATTTCCTAGAAAATAAGACAAACCGAAAATGATAGATTTCCAGTCTATTTAAAGTCTATAATTTGTCCAAATAACCAAATTAAGTGAATTTGAAGACCAAGAACAGCTTTAATAACCTTTGCATGAATTCCTGGCTCTAGAATCACTTTTGTTAGTACCTACCAATGGGAGAAAAACTAGGATAGAAGTAAAAATCAAGCTGGATTATCGCACTTAGACTTGAGGTCATGTCGGATTTTTGGGGGCCTCTTAAGCACAAAACTCATCCGGGCAATAATTTCATGGTTCTTAAGGTAGCCTGCCTCGTTCATGTTACTCTTATTGCAACGAAATCGTTATGGATGCAATTTTATTGGTATTTTTTTTTAGGAAAACAGCTGAGTTTCGTCATTTTATAATAAAAAAAAAAACCTAAGGTAAGGCTTCCAAGTTACTGTTCTGTATTTTTTATTTCTGGCATTTCTATGTTAATCATCCTAGGTACTTCTTCTTCATCTTCACTTTCGTTTGCCTTATTTCCAGCATGAATTATTTCCTTCAAAAGAGACTCATTGTCATGTCACGTACTTCGGTAGCCACGATTCCGTACAAATTCGACTTGTGGAGTTCAAAATATGGTCAAGAGTCGAGAGGATGTGTTCGAGTTAAATGGAGTTTCGACTTAGAGGGAGTTCGACTTACAGAATGGTTTTTGTATGGAAAACTGAAGAAAATGCAAAATATGGCGAAAAATTTCGAGTTAAGAGAAATTTGACTTAGGGAGAGTTCGATTTATGGAGAGTCCACTGTACTTAAATGTCTGCAGGATTTGTTGGCACTTTGTTTTATAAATAACTAGCTTACCCATCGAGTATACCATACATTTTTGAAGAGACGACTCCGGCGTGGCGCAACCTAGTATTCAAAACAGTCTTAGTTACTCCTTACAAAATAAGCCACCCTAGCGGTTCCAACGGGTGATTAAAATAGCCTTAGTTGCACCTTCAAACATCAGCTATCTGCTTGTTAAATAAAAATAAATAAATTTATTGGTGCGACAGCTCCATAAGGAGCCAAATCCTAGTGACTTATACTCTCAAACATTTCTGTGTGTGTGTTGTTATTCTGCAAGAATGGAAGGGACCTAGAGTTTACCGCCGAGTCCGCTACATGAGATGCACTTTTGCGAGACAAATTTTACTCTTGGAGGGTCAGTACCCCGGAAAAGAAGGCTATGAGTGGGACTTAAACCCAGGCTCATTCGCTTAGCAGTCCGACACACTAACCACTATGCTACGTGGCACCACGAAAGCTCCGTTTAAATTGAGCATAGAAAAAACGTATAAAAAAACGCTTCCGGCGCCACCTAGGGTAATTAAAATTGCCTTACTTAATCCGTAGAATATCCGCTTTCTCTCGGTGAAAATCCCGTCAAAATCGGTCCATAAATAAGATTTTTCAAAAAAAATCCCCAGCACCACCTAGTGGGTGATTTAAATAACCTAAGGTAATCCCTAGAACATCAGCAATCTACCAGTGCAATTCCCGTCAAAATCGGTGCAGCCATTCCCGAGATTATCCGGGAAATACAGATAGAAAGACAGACAGACAAAAAAAGTTGTATTTATGTGTATAGATTATGTATAAATTAGTAGTAGTAGTAATATTTTTATTTGCAATAAATCAGTACAAAAGGTGTTGTAACCGCACATTTTACAAAACAGTGATTTGACATGTAAAGTGTTACATCTGAAACATTATTTTCATTATTGTGAAAAATATATTTATATATATAAATAAATAAATAAAACAACAATAATAAATAAATAAATACACAATTAAGTACATAAATAAATTAATTGACTACATAGTCAATAAAGTAATAAATACAAATAAATATATAAAAAAACAATAAAAACAACAATAATAAATAAATAAATAAATGAATAAATTATTAAATAAATAAAAAAAAATAAATAAATAAATAATAAAAATAAATAAATGAATAAATAGTTTAAATGAAAAACATAACAGGTATTTATCACAGGTAATTGATCTGGTGAACAAGAGGGTTGTCAGTGTTATTACATCTGTGAAGAAAGTTTGCTTCGAGCTTATTTATTCGTTCAGAAACCATTTCAACATTAGTTTCTCGGTGAAGATCACTAGTCGAGTAACGAATTGGGAGGCTTAGCATCATTTTTAATAATTTGATTTGTGACACCTGAAGTTTTTTTATGTGAGACAAAGCAGCCCTTCCCCAAACAGGGCTCCCATACAGCAATATTGCCTGAAATATAACCTTCAGAATAATTACTTTATTTTCAACTGTCAGTAAAGATCTTCGATTTATAAAAGGGTAAAGCAGTTTAATAGCTATATTCATTTTCTTTATGGTATTATTAATATGATGGTTGAATGTAAGCTTTGCGTCAAGATGTATCCCAAGATATTTTACAGAATGTTTTTACCATTTATTATAATGGATTGGTTGCTGGGAAGATAACAAGACTTTCTATTTCTTGAAAAAAAGATAGCCTGAAATTTGTCAGCGTTTAACTTTATTTTCGATTTATTGAAATAATTTTGTAATATTTCCACAGATTGCACTAAATTCCTCTCAATGTTGAGAGCAAGTTCATCTGAAGAATATATTGCTGTGTCATCAGCGAAAATAGCAAATTCACAGTGAGGGATGATTGGAAATTTCTGAAGTGTACAAATTGTATAAAATAGGGCTAAGTACAGGGCCTTGAGGGACACCAAAATTGAACCCAACTATTGACGAAACACTGTTATTGACATGAACACTAAAAAATCTGTTGGAAGAAAACTCTGGACAGTTTTGCACAAATACAACGGAATTTTAAATTTAATCATTTAATAAATAATTCCCTTGTGCCATACGGACTCAAACGCTTTTTCAATATCTAAAAGAATAATGCCAGTTGATTTTCCTCAAGTGGGTCCACTTTTGACATGTTGACATATTCTTTTAACCTGATGAGAGGTAGAGTGAAATCTTTTGAACCCGAACTGCTGATCAGGGAAAATTTTTTCATGAAAAATGATTTTTTGCATTTTTTCTTTTAGAATTTTCTTGTAAATTTTACTTAAATTACTCAGCAGGATAATTGGTCTATATCCACTGGAGGCTTCCCGCCCTTTAATATGTATAATATATATAAATTATATATTATAAATAGATATTGAATTAAATAATATAGGTATTATAAATAATTATATATATTTTTTTTATTATACATAGATATTTAAGTAAATAATGGGACATGATCTAATAATTTTTTTATCGATTTAACCTCACGATGACTATAAAAACAAAACTACTTGCATAACCTGTAAGCTAGTAGAATATCAATATGTACATATACACATAATTATTAACTAATGTCCCAATTTATTATCATATTAACTTGCACCCACGGCACCTTATTCTCCGTGTCACCCAGCCATTTGCTTGTGGAATTTAATTAGTCTCCATTAAATGTAACTAGATCAAATATATTTGTTCTCTCCTGCCCGCAAACACTTTTAACGCACTATAATGTTGTTAAATGTCATATGCACACAGGTTTGTATATATATATATTATGTACACCTACATTTAGCTATGAAACGTCAAATTTTAATAAATTCACGCACAACATGTGCGACTAAATTATCTCTATAGAATTAAGTGCGCATACGGTTTGCGTTCAAATGAACTACATAATGATGGTAGTAGAACCTGCACATTTCGCCGGACTTAATACCATGCCGTGACATAGTTTGTGTTTCCACATAAGCAACTGTGTGTCGAATTCAAAGACTCAAATTATTTTGACAAAAGCAATTGCGAAATAGCACCAAAAGAAACTATGAAAGAGGAAGTCATTGGGTATGTGTGGCACCCTATTATTTTTCTGAGTGCAGTTTTTCTTCTGCGGGGTTATCGCAGGTTAAAAATAAAGTTCTGAAAATTGTTTGTTTTCTCGCTTACAAGAATCCTCATTTAACTAAGGCTCGTTTTCTTCACTTCAAGCTGAGCTTGAATTTGGGGATTTTTTTCAACTTGCCGAACTAGTTTTCTTCAGTCGAAGTTTAATGCTCAACTTTCGATTTAAATTTGCAGGTTGACTTCAACTGGCTGTTTTCTCAACTTGCGAAAATATCAGAAGCTGAGTAGGACTTTTCTAAAAATTTGTTGTTGATTTTCGTTTTTTGTTTACTCTGTCAGTCTTAAAATGTATAACGTTTGATTTCAGAAGATTCAAGAAAAGAATAATAAATTTGACCATACATATGTAGGTACATAATTTATTTAAATTTTAATGAAATGGATACCCTACCCAAGAAAGAAAAAAATATCTACCAAGCGAAATAACTGAATTTGGGAAACACTGCGAATAATTGGGAATTATCTTTGACATCAGATCATGTTGAATTATCAAGTGAAAGTATGTTGACGAAACATGAACTGATTCTACATTAAATTGACGGATGCATGAAGGTTCCAACCTAAACAAAGCACCTAATAAAATTTGTAAAAATATATTTAACCTCGCTCTTGTAATTAAAACAAAAGCATTCTCGTGACAATAACCAAAAATTTCCATAAATACCGTCAAATAAAAAAAAACATTATATCGAAATTATAATGTATTACCAAAAAATATAGTAAAAAAAAAATTTACATATACGTTTCGTAATTCCTGATTGTTTTCGTTTATGGTAAAATGTTGTCCCTCCCAATGTGCTTATCCGGCTGCTGTTATTTTTTCTCCAGATTATCTTTCAAGTGCTACCAGTTTGTCAAGAACTTGGCCCTTCGCAGACTTCAAATTGTCGAATTTTGGGTCACGCTTCGGGACTTGGACGTAAATACAAGATCCAATTGGCTCAGGAGCTCAAAGTTCATAACCATAGATAGATAATGCCGTTTATTCGCTGACTGGGTTTCGGAGCGTTTGGTAAGGCGATCACATTCAATAGCAATTGTTATTTTATATTCAATTTCTTATGGCCCGAATTGAACCATATATATGAACTTGGATGACGTTTAGTTCCACCAGGATGGGGCTACTTGTAATACAGCGCTAATAAATTTCTTGCATTTGTTTGAAACTCAATTAAAAAACACACATTCTCATAACACTGATCTTAATATAAAAACAAAACAAGACACCGACGAAGATTGGATATACATAAGACCACAAAATCAACTGCGAAATAAACTTCTTATTTTGAACGTATTCTTGCAATATTCTGCAAACTATGTAATTATAAAATTAAATAATACATTTATTGGCGCGACAGCTCCTTAAGGAGCCAAGGCCTAGTGACTTATACTCTCAACCATCCCTGTTTGTGCGTTGTTAATCTGCGAGAATGGAAGGGACCTGCAATTTACCGCCGAGTCCGAACGGCTACATGAGATGCCATTTTTCGAGACAAATTTTACTCTTGGAGGTTTTGTCAGTTCCTCGCAAGAGGCAGTACCCCGGAAAAGAAGATGGCTATGAGCTGGATTCGAACCCAGGCTCATTCGCTTAGCAGTCCGAACACACTAACCACTAAGCCACGGGGCACTAAAACTTTGTAATTAGAAAGAATAATTTAACGTTGAAAACTTTCAAGAGCGCTGTCGAATTTAAAAAGCAAGTTGAAATCTAGCGGCCGGTTGAAAATGTAAACTTATAGTGAAGAAAAACAACTTTCAACTTGCAAGTTGAAATCTTGAAGTTACCATAGTGAAGAAAATGGCCCTTTTAAGACCAACTTTATGCTTTATATGTCAAGGATCAATTTTCAGTAGTTTTTTTTCGAAATCATTACAATACGTATGTTTCAATCCAAACCATAACAAATACATCGACCTATTTATCATCGATATTCTCAAGGGTAAAAATTCATTGGAAAACTTCTCATATAACCCCTATTTCCATATTAAGGATTAATCATTAATTAATGTTGTTCGAGAATAGCACATAGTATAAAGAATAATTTCTATTGTAAGCTTTATTCATTGAAGAAAAATCCATTATCCAAAAAGAAAAAAAATTCAGAAAATTTGAAATGGCCGTCATTATTTGCATTATTCCGGCTACGAGCAGTGTTTAACAGATGATCCCTTTAATTATTTCTTTTCGTTGAATTTCACAATTATCACTTTATTTACCCTATGTACATTGTACAATCAAAGTGAAGTATTTTAGGTCAAAGTGACAATAATGTCCGTTGTTTACTACAAGTATGTTCACACGGTCTTTTCAAAGATGTCTGACTGGTGAAGTCTGAAGTCAAGGGTCAGGCTTAAAATGTTTATGTTTAGTTTAAATTGAAATTATTTGGTATACAAGAGATACTTTAAAAATGTGTTCATTACATTATTTTACATATTGCCTTTTTTCAATTTCAACACTAGTTACAATACTTCAATTGAGTAGTGCTGAGTGTGATGTTAGGCCAAGTCTATCTCATATGTACGTATCGTTTAGGTATACTTGGATTCATTGCGCTTAAACAGTACGTTTTTCAGAAGACTCATATATATAATATATATAATATTTGTATATATATAATATTTTAACTACATATGTGTCTGTAAGGCACAATACCTTTTTAGAATGACACCGGATGTTGCACGACACTAGTTAAAAGAATTAGAGAGATAGGAAAGAATTTTGTTTGGCGCAGTAGATCGAGAATTAGGTGACTATTTTCTCATTTACAACCCACGGACGGCTATAGCTTGCACTAGGAGTTAGAAAAATTGCTTCCCAAACTGAGAGTCAAAGTTAGGATCTCTCGCAATTAAGCAAACATCTTATCTGCTGCACCACTGCCACCCGTATGCAAGTTTTTAACTTGAAAAAAATTATAATAGCTTACATTTGTTCAGGTATTTAGGAGGAAGCAATGCCCTCGAATCGAATAAAGTAATCGACATCGAGTCGTCCAAAAAATCACAATATTCGGAAAAACATATTTAGATTCCTTGAGTACCACAGCCACTACTTTCTTGAGCATATAATATTTTTTTTTATATATTTAACTAGGGACTATTTGTTTCCCTTTTAATTTAGAACACACTATACGGGCATTAAGAAGATAGGCAGTGAAAAGATAGGCGGTGTCGATTAACATTGGTTTTGAATGATTGCAGATCAAAATGGCAAGGAAAAATCTGGCCGGGTAAACTATTCCAAATTCGTGTTGTTCGGCTAAAAAAAGAATCGCTATATTTCACGGTACGTCCGAAATTGGGCTCAAGGGTGAACTGGTTAGCATTCCTTTATAAAAAATAAAAATAAATAGGCCAAGGCCTAGTGACTTATACTCTCAACCATTCCTGTGTGTGTGTTGTTAATCTGCAAGAATGGAAGGGACCTACAGTTTACTGCCGAGTCCGAACGGCTACATGAGATGCACTTTTTCGAGACAAATTTTACTCTTGGAGGTTTTGTCAGTTACTCGCAAGAGGCAGTACCCCAGAAAAAAAGGTGGCTATGAACTGGATTTGAACCCAGGTTCTTTTGCTTACAAGTCCGACACACTAACCACTAAGCCACAAATAAGGAAAGACATGAAACATTGGGTCAGTGTTCTAGAGGGCCAATTGTTTCAGAGACATTTCTATTTCCTATTAATCTTAACGCTCGTTTTTTGTATTCTACCGAGCAGGTGTAGCGATGTTTGTGAAGCACCTGCCCAGAGGTGTGAGTCATACTCGAGTCTTGGGCGTATAAACGCTTTGTATATTGTAGCCAGATCAGAACGGGAAAAAATATCTTGCATTGATACAAAAACCTAAGCACTTAGCATCTTTTTTGGCGGTCTCAAATATGGTCGTTCTAACGGATGTCGTCGTTGATACACATACCGAGTACTGAAAGCTTTTTCCATACATATATCTACCCTAAATACGACTTTTTTTCTTTTATTTTAAATTTGTATATTTTGAAAATAAACTCTTTGAAAAAAACTCTTTTTATTTGAATGCATATTTAAAAACATTTGTTTATAACCGAGCGAGCCTATATATGTATTTTAATTTTCGAGTAAGGAAGAGTCACAAAATTTAAATAAAAAACCTTGAAATGCCATTTAAATTTCAGATTTTTTTGAACGACGCTACTGCTTATAAACGCAAGTAGTTACGTGCAATCCAGTCGTGCAATATATTTTGCTTTGATTCAGATCAAATCAAAATATATGTTTCGAAAACTTTTTGCATGAAGTTATAAAAAATAGACTCTCGGAACCGTTGGAAGCAGATAAAATGAGGTACCGTACCGGATATCCATGCACTTTGGTTTTGAATGCTTGTAAATCGTAATGGAAGATACAAATCCAGGCAAAAGAATGAGTCGCTATACATTTCTGAAATGTTTCCTATTTGTTTGTTAAAAAAAATTTCAGAATTATTTCGGAAATGTTTCTGAAATGTTTTTTTTTTTTTATTTATTTGTTTCCCATTTTATTTATATCCATTTTTGTACTTCAAGATGGATTGTAAAAAAACAAAGAAACATTTAGTGGGGGAGGCGGCCGTAGGAAAACCTACCTTATCGAGTGAATGAAAAATTTAGCCATTAGGTAATGGCAAACTACATAAAATGTACAAAACCGTTGGTATATATTGGCGGTAAAATGGTGACTTCCGGTTGCATTTTTGGTGCTGGTCTATCTCATTGGGATCGAGTCAAGAAACAAATGGGGTATCAAATAAAAGCTAAGACAAATTTGACATGGGCCGAACAAAAATCACTTTTTGCAAAAACATTTATTGTAAATTTCTTCAAATTTTCTTAAGTTAATATCAACAATTTTTTTAAGGCAAATTAATATTGGCAAAAGCGGTCGGACGCATGTTTGGGCCATGTTAACTTAGTCCGACCACCAGATTCTTTATGAAGATGGTCTAAGCTTTTATTTGATACCCCATTCGTTCGTTGACCCGATTAGGTTGGCCAACACCAAACCGGAAGTGGTCATTTTACCGCCAAACGGACAAGAAAAAGTCTGTCCGACCAGCACTTTTGTACATTTTATGTAATTTGCCATTACTTAATGGCTAAATTTTCCATTGACTCGATGAGGTAGTTTTCTTACGGCCGCCTCCTGGACTAATTTCATAAACATCTCAGAAATGTTTTGCTAAGCGTCCAGACCTAAATAAACATTTCAGACACATTTAAAATACATTTCAGAAACAAAGAAAAAATTCTGAAATATTTTTTAAATGTTTCTAAAATCTTTCTGAATTGTTTCTTTGGTGTGGACACTACTTTACAAATATAAACGCACTCTAAATTTTAACATCTTAAAGATTGTAGAGAGATCTAATATGGAAAAATGATTCTTATATCGTCTTAGGAAATCTCAGCATTTCACAGCGTTTTTGTTGATAGCCAATATCTGTTCGTTGGGGCAGAAAGTGGGTTGTGATGAGGTTACCAAAAAATTTAGAGAGAGTACAGAGCTTTGGAGATAACCAGTAAACAGTGCGAATGCAACGGTCCGAAATGTTATTTTTAATCCGTTAAATAAGGGGTTTGATGTTCAAATCTATGCAATACCTTTTTGATATATTACGCGCAATAAACTTACTTTGTCGAAAACGATGCAAGAAATGGTTCTGATCTTCGGTAGGATTTGTTACCATACTAGATTCTAACCTTCTAGACTTCGTCTGCGTGGATTTCAGCATTTTGGTTAAATTTGGGTTTTCGTCAAATTATAATTTATTTTATTTAGATAGAGAATACCGTTTTTTTTTAATTGAACTGATATTCCGCTATAACTGTATATTACGATATATCTGTATCTCTATTTCTCTATATTTTTATGTCTCAATATTTCTATGTCTGGTCTCTTTCCGAGTGAATGGAAAACAGCATTTGTCCAGCAAATCCCTAAGAAAGGCGAATCTTCTTCTCCCTCAAACTATCGACCAATTGCACTTACGTCCTATCTTTCCACGGTCATGGAAACGTTGATTAATTTTCAGCTTAAGAAATATCTTCTTAATGACCAGCAGTACGGCTTTCGTAGCAACAGGTCCACTGGTGATTTGATGGGATATCTCACCGAAAAGTGGAACCAATCTCTCCATCGTTTTGGAGAAAGCAAAATTATTGCACTCGATATTTCTAAGGCATTTGATAGAGTTTGGCATCAAGCTCTTTTATCGAAAATGCGTGCATTTGGACTCGACAAATCTCTTCTTCGTTGGATTAGTAATTACCTTTCGAATCGCTCAATACAAGTTGTATTGGACGGATTCAAGTCTGATTCTCACAAAATAAACGCTGGCGTGCCCCAGGGCTCTGTTTTGTCTCCGACTCTCTTCCTTATTTTTATCAACGACTTATTATCTGAAACAACTAATCCTATCAATTGTTTCGCTGACGACAGTACTCTCAGCTTCTCATATTCGTTTCCAGATTCACATCCTCGTTCTTCGGATGTGGAACTGCAACGGCAGCGTATGATAAGTTCATTAAATTCTGATCTTGACAGCATTGTACAATGGGGAATAAGAAACCTCGTAGAATTTAATGCTTCGAAAACACAATGTTGTCTTTTGTCGTTAAAGCGAAATATACCCCTAATGCCACTATCCGTGAGTGGCAGTTGCATAGAGGAAACCAACCACCTCTCAGTTCTCGGTATGTGCATTACAGACCACCTTTTATGGAATGACCACATATTTGACGTTGCCAAAAATACAGCGAGATGTTTAGGTTTCCTTAGAAGATGCAAGAAGTTCTTTACCCCGTCTGATCTGGCTACAGTATATAAAGCATATATTCGCCATAAACTTGAGTATAACTCCCACATTTGGGCAGGTGCTCCTGTAACCCACTTGAGTTTTCTAGATAGAATACAAAAAAGAGCTTTAAAAATGATAGGCGATCGAACAATAACAGAAACATTTACATCTCTGGAGCACAGACGTAATGTTTCCTGACTTTCATTATTCTATCGCTACTTCCATAAACAATGCCCTAGCGAAATAGCCAGTTGCATTCCTCCCCTGAAACGCTTTAACCGTAATACTCGCACTGCAAGGAATGCCCATCATTATACCCTTGAGCCCAACTTCGGACGCACTGTCAAGTACAGGGATTCTTTCTTTAGTCGTTCCACGCGAATGTGGAATGCCTTGCCAGACTCTATTTTTCCCTCCCACTTTGAAGTGCAGAAGTTTAAAACAAATGTGCATCGTTACCTCCTTTCACATCCTTCCCTATTTTCCTAAAGCCCTCGCTGTGTTTAATTAACATTATAAGGGTAGTCAAAATCCCTTTAGTGCGGGCTAATTATAAAAAAAAAAGAAAAAAAAAAGGAATATCTGTATATCTTTATATCTCTATAGGTACATCTATATCTCTTTATCTCTATAGGTACATCTATATCTATAAATCTCTATATCTATATATCTATATATTTCTATATCTCTAGAAATATCTTTATATCTCAATATCTCTATATCTCTATAGGCATTTCCACGACCTTAAATAGAAGGAACATAAGTGCAATTGGTGGGCAGAAAACAAATATTGTAACAAAGAGTGCCCTTTTTAGCCTCTTAGCCCGCCTCTGTAAATATAGCAAATAACTGAAACAAATATGTATATCAAGGTTCGTTAAGTTTTTTTTTGTTTTTTTTTTTATTATTATTATTATTATTGCAAATCAATTCAAAACGCACATGGCCAACCGGCTAATTCGCTTATAAAACAATATAAAACATATTATTTGCACATTAGGAACTGACTTTAGTCAGTAAGATTGTGCACTTAAATGAGAAACTAAGTCGAAAACAAATCTCAAAGGCTGTTAAACCCGTGTGAATATAAAATTTTAACTCTGGCTTAACCAGCTTCGAAACAGTTATATCACAACTTTTTATTTCGATGGGCGATTGTTGGCATCAATATTTATACAATTTCACAAAAGACGCTGAATGATTATTTCCTGATCGAAAGGTTCGCACATGGCTGGGACTTTAGATAGATACATTCATAGAGATAGTTTTATTGATTTGATGGACTATCATGGAAATGTTTTATAACATTGTTGATTGCAATTTATATCGATATCGTGTGAATGGAAAATAATTTTGTTTGTGTACATAATAGTTCATTTCACTTTTTGTTAGATAGATTTATGTATGAGCTGTGAAAAATTGATTATTGGGAAGGCTTGTAATTATTTTATTTTTTTTTATTGAAATCTGCAATCTGCTTTTGCTTTGTTCAAATTATTTTTTAAAACGCATGAATTTGGGGCATTAAATAATAATTATAGCATCCTGTAGTTTCATTATACTATGTTACGGTTTTCAAAAAATAAAAGTAATAAGAAAACACATAAAAATAATGAGCTCGTGCAATCACCATGCCTCCGAACATAAGCGTCTCTTTCAGTTTTACAATGTTGCAGGTTTCTTGCTATTGCCATTGAAACCATAATCATATCGAAGTAAATTACCCCTTTGGTGGCATGCGCGCTAACAACTCACAGGTGGATCATAAAACTCATCTCGTTTTCAATTGCATTGTAATAAAAAAAAATGTTACCTCTGAAAAATCAAAGCAGAGATATTTATGATCTTGCGCCGTACCATGGCGCTTTAAGAGAATAAAAGAGGTATTGCTACCTCAGAATTTTATTGGGTTGGGTTCTTAACTTTTATACCAAAACAACGATGCTGAATTCAAACCACGTTCCGCGTATCGTTTCATAATCTTCTCTGACAAAACGAAGCCTTTTTTCTTTGGAAGCAGTTTTATTCAAATTAGTTAAGGACAATATCAGAATATCTACAATTCTACAGTACAGATAAATCAGAATTAATGAAAAATGTATATATGTACTTGCATGCATTTGGGATCGCACATTTCCATACAAAAGCGAATTCTCAATCACACTTTCACATTTTATTGTGATGCGTATAGAATCTCACAAATGCATTTTTCACATTGCACATAGGAGAATAAGAATGATCATGAGATGCCGCTTCGCAGATAGGGAATACATTTTCAATGAACGAATCACATTTAATGCGTGTACTTGCTACTCTAGTGCCTGGACTGAGGTGGCATCTACCTTTTGCCCTTGAAAAAGACAAAAATATATCTACAAAGTCTGAGTCTGAGTTCTAAGAATAAAAGATACGAATGGTAAATAGAAGAAGAGATTCAATTACAATCTTCGAAGTGCATTGGTCTGTCTATAAATGTTTACAGTGTGTCTTGAAAGTAATGGGTATAAAAAAAAATATTTTTATTTCCAGTTTATTAAAAAAAACATTACAATTTTCAAAAAAAAGAATACACATCCATACCTAAATATTCTGTGACACTCGTTTGAAAGTCACGAATATGTTTTTACTCGCAGTTTGCAAGAAAACAGAGTAGGTATAGTTAGATGGTATAATTATGAAATTTTCGTCAACGCTGGGTAAATGTTCACAATCACTCTAGCTTGCAGATCCAAAATTGATTGCTCTATAGTCCTTAAATTTAAATACATATTTCTGAAGGATGCGAAATATGTGTTTAAGGTCATAAGTAATCAGTATTAATTTTAACTTTCGATTATCACTGTACTTGTTTTTAATTTTTGTAACAAAACTTTTCAATTTTAAAAATGTTAGTCAGCTCTCGATTAAGCAATAACACCGACTCTAGATAATATGGACTTTTAATAAGGAACCCTCAAATATTTTTTTTTCCAATTTTAAACACATTAAACATCCCTGCTAACTAATACTGACTTGTAACGTAACGTGAGAAAATATCCTTCGAACGCAGGCAAATTTGACATGAAGATGACAAATAATACAAAAATAAATAAGAAATTGAACAAAAACTCCGCGAAATCTGATTCTGTTGCTGCATCTCCCGCAAAAAAAATTAAAAAAAAGGAAGCCGAAATCAACTGTGTGTAATGAGTGGTTAGTTAGTGCAAACCAAGTCAATGAAGCTGATAGTTCCTTGAAAGTGTTAAATGTCGAGAAAAAGTATGCCGCTAAACCAAAAGCAACTGCCAGTGAAAAGAATGTGAAGAAAGCCAACACAACTAAAAAAGTGTCGATAAAATAATTTATAATTAAGTATAATTGTTTAAATAAAAGAGGTTTCTTTAAAGTTACTTAAAATATCTTTTTTCATTTCGGAACAACGATTATTATTTTGCGGTCAGAACAACATCTTTCGAAAAATTCAAAAATTAAAATTCAAAAATTTCGAATAATTCCTCTGAAAACATTCCTACAATTTTATTTTCGATTTATTTAATTTGAAATGTCAATCGGTCACAGGATAAAGTATACATTAAGAAAATAATATGAACTTTTCCTGCTATTAAAGTTAGACGACTCAATTAAGAATAAAGTATATATTAAGTCGACTAAAATTATCAAAAAGTCGACTTCTATATTAATTAATTTGTTAAGAGCCGACTCTGATATTAAAAAGGATTTAGAGTCGGTATTGTCTAAAATTTTACGCTAATAGCCCAAAATTTTAAAGATTTAATACCGACTCTAAATCCCTTTTAATATCGGAGTCGGCTCTAAACAAGAATATTCATACGGAAGTAAAGTTTTTTAATAATTTTTGTCAATTTAATGTATACTTTATCATTAATTGACTAGTCTAAATTTAATAGCAGCAAAAGTACATATTATGTATGTATTATCTTCTTAAAACATACTTTATCCAGTGACCGTTTGACATTTCAAATTTCCAATTAAATATATCGAAATTAAATTAAAAAAACGTATTCAGAGGATGAAGAGTATGCAATATAATAATCATTGTAAGATTAAAAAAAAAAAACGTCAAATATTTTTCCGAAAAGAAAGAATTATTTACAGTTACTTGTTTTACTTTAAAAAAAGAGTTTGTCGCCTGTAAAGTCGGTTTACGGACAATAATTTTGCGTGATAACATTATAAGAAAACACTGATGGCAGCAACACCAACATACAGCCCGTTAACTGACACCTACAAACCCTCTCGTAAATCCACACACACACACCCCATTATTACATCTGCTTTCTTCTTTAACAAAACTTTGTATTTCTTTTTCTCTTCTTGTTCTTTTTGAATTTGTGTGGAATTATTTTGCGAATTTGTGCCTGTTCTTTGTTATGTTCGCCTAGTGCTCAGAATAAGTTTGCGATCAATTTTGGTTGAAAAAAATGACGCACAAACCCTCTCGTTAAATCCACACACACCATTATTACATCTACTTTCATCTCTAACAAAACTCCGCCTATTTCGTATTTCTTTATCTCTTCTTGTTCTTTTTCAATTTGAGTGGAATTATTTTGCGAATTTGCGCCTGTTCTTTTCCATGTTCGCCTGGTGCTTGCGATCGATTTTGCTTGAAAGAAACACATTTCAAATATTTCTTGAGCAATTGAACGAATTTTTGAATATCATTTGTAGTTAGCAGTAGCAGCAATATACTTCTGGCAGCGTTGGGCGTTCACCATTTGCTGGGTCAAGTGTAGAAAGAAAGATGAGTTGAAATTAATTTCGGCTTCTTTGAGCCATTTAGAGCTTTTAAAGGTTTTTTTTCTGTAAAAATCACAGGAGATGCACCAATACATTGTAATTGTTTTTTAATAATAATTGACATCTACATGTCAAATTTAGTTGGGTTCGATGATTTTTTTTACGTTACGGTACATGTCAGCATTAGTTAGCAGGGATATTTAAGATGTTTAAAAAATTATAATTAATTAGTCGAGGGTTCTTAATTAAAAGTTTACTAAAATTTTGAGCTAATATCTTTATATAAGTACGTAATTTATTCGTTTGAGAAACAAACTTTTGCCTTCTACTGTATATAGTGGTTCAGAAATATAAGTTATATTGAAGGTCGAAAAACCACACTTGTGGTTTTGTCGATGATGCAAAGTATTTAAAACTATTTTATTCCATTTAAAAACACAATTCTTACTAGAAAAAATAATGATAGAATATTTGAAATAACAGAATGACCATAAAGCGGAAAGACAAATAAAATAATTTACATTAAATGACATTACGATAAAGGTCTAAGTTTGAAGTGTCTGTTTTTAATATCAAAATAACAGCTTTTTACAAGATGTGCATGAGAGTATATACAATTTTGAAAATTTTTGTCTGTCTGTCTTCCGGGAACAAACAGACAGAAAGTTTGTTCCCGGAATGGCTGCACTGTTTTTGATGTGACTTTCACTGGCAGATTTCTGATGTTCTAGGGAGTAACTAAGGCTATTTAAATTTTTCTCTAAGTGGCGCTGAGGTTTTTTTTTTTTTTAGAAAATTCTTATTTATGGACCGATTTTGACCGGATTTTCACAGACAGAAAGCTGATATTGTAAGAATTAAGTTAGGCTTTTTTAATTACCCTGTGGCGCAGGAGGTTTTTTTTTTTGAAAAAAATTATTTTTGCCCCGATTTTGACGGGACTTTCACAGGCAGATAGCTGATGTTGTAAGGTGGCTATTTCAATCACCCGTTGGTGCTATTTCTTTAAAGACGTAAGGATCCTAGGTCTATATTGACTTATAATTTGCCAGTGAATTCGGAACGCTACATGAGATGTACATTTTCGAGGATACTTGAAGGGATTGTCATTTCTTCGCAGTGCGGAAAAAGCTGGTAAATCTGGCGGGTTTTGGACCTCAATTCTTTGTCATTGCAATTTCGGTACACTATATCACGGGACACTAATTGTAAATGCTGAGTAAAAAAATATTCATTTATTGTTACATCTAAAGTTATATTGCTGTTCTATAAAATAATCAATGGATATACAAAAATCCAATGAACCCAACACTTAATTTTTTTATATAAATGAGCAATCTTGTGTTTGGCAAACCTTTTCTTAGCAGATGAAAAACAAGTCAACTTATTTTCGTCAATTTATAAAGAAACAAAAACAAAATAAAACTCTTTCACAATAAAATCAAAACGGCACTAATTTATTATTGAATTACGGTTGATGATTTCACCCTATTTTCTGATTTTTTAACAGCGGAACTAAAAGCTTTTTGCATCATAACACCCCTCCTAAGTTTCTCACGTTCATAAGTCGTATTTTACTCCATTTATGTCAGTGAATCAAAAAGAAAAGACATGTTGTTTATGGTTGTTTGTTTTGATTCTCCAAAAAAAAATTACAAAAAAAGACGGAATAAATTTTATGGTATCGATCATTTTCTGCATTCCTAGGGTATCGGATTATTACAGCCAATTCATCGCACGGCTGAATGCGTCCATTTAAGACTTAGGTCACCGTGTAGAGAAAAAAATAGCAGACGAAAAAGAATATGGTATATCTGAACAAAACAAAATGAACACACCTTTAAAATTTAATTTTCTATTATGAAGTCGACTGATGGATTGACTTAAATTGTCATAATGAACACACTTCATGGAAAGCTACGAGGCAGAAAAATTCAGAGCCAAACCTCTCCGTGATAAATATAGAGTTAATTTTGAGGGTGGACTATGACTTCTTTACATGAAGGTCTAATGAACAATACAGCATTAAGATTCAATTTTATGACAATTCCAATAAAAACAGATTTAAGAAATTAAATTTCGCTAGAGTGTTTTAAATAAGCTGTAAGTATGCCATTTAACTAAATACTTACCAGTTCTGTTTTCCTTTTGCTTCATAATGCTAAGTGAAATTCGATAAAACACAAAACTTTCCAAATACATTTTTATCATTGCTAAAAATGCATTAAAAGAGCATCCCCGTTAATCCGTTATTTTTGTTTTGGGACGAAAACCTAGAATATAGGAAAACTTGATTTTCTGGAATTGCGAAAAAGGAAGTTTGCACAAAAATACGTCGAAACGTTTGGTGTTAATTGATGTAGAGGCATGGCCGTATTCCAGCCTAGGCTAACAAGGCTAGAGCCTTGGGGCCCGACCGGCATCAGAGGCCCCAATCTGATCAACTGTGAACTGCAGCAGGAAAGTTAAGCCATTAAAAAAAAGAATTTGCGAGAACCGCCCATTCGTTTGCATTTCATTTGTTATCCCAATTTTCTCTTATAAATAATTGATAATTTAAAACAATAACGAATTTATTGTTACTAAAATATTTTTTTTGTTCATATTTTAACTATCTGTCTGTAAGGCACAACGGCTTTTAGAATGCAACCGGATGTTGCACGACACTAGTTAGAAGAATTAGAGAGATAGAAAGATTTTTTTTCCGCGCAGTAGATCGAGAATTAGGTGACAATTTGTTCTCACTTAAAACCCACGGACGGCTCTAGCTTGCACTAGGAGCTTAAGAAATGCTTCCCAAACTGAGAGTCGAACTTAGGATCTCTCGCTTAACAGGCAAACATCTTATCTACTGCACCACTAGCGACACCACAAACTTTTTGAAAAAAACGGAATAATGGTGGACTTACATATATCGTTTTTTTGTCATCCAGAAAAGTCCGTAAGCAATCCAAATTCTACTGAAAGTGTTCGTTTGGCAATAAATAACAGTTCTTGTTCTGAAAAAAGAGAAAATCGATTCTGTTCTCTTAGTCAGAATAAAAAACTAGAATCAGGCACACTTCGACGCAGCTTAAAATTTAAAATCGTGAAACGACATTTTTTTTATTAAATAAATTGTGATTTAAGGGAGGTAATAACAAAATAAAAACAAAATTTTAAAAAGAACGTAAATAAAATGAAAGAGAATATAATTGAAATAGAAATATATTATAATTTCTCCTTTTTCATTGCAAATATTACAAAATTTTTTATCCGCCATTTTTACAAATAAACGAAATTAAAACCAAATTTATTTGAATCGCATTTGATGTTTTACAATAACAATTAAAAACAAACTTCAGAATTAAAAATGATTTGGATCGAGGAGTTCAGGGGGTCGATTTCCGGTCTGGTTAACTATGAAATCATACATTTTATCACTTCGTCACGCTCAATACGATTCCGATCTGGGAAAAAGTGAAAACAAACGTCAAAAACTTTTCAGAACCAAATCGTCCCGTGAAGAACACCGTTATTTTGAGACTAATTTTGTATCAAGCAACCATGTATGTACAGTACATACATATAAGCAAAGGCAAATGATAGGGGACCGATCCATTCATGACAGTTTTGAAGGTTTTATTAATCAATACTGATTAAAAAAACTTCTAATTCATTATTAACAATAAATTAATCTTAAAAAGGCTGCAGTATTTATCTTTTAATACTTTCTAGAATACATTGTTACAGGAATTTATCGCACTAAGCGAGTTCATGAAATGATAAAATGAAAAATCTCTGTGAAACCTGAAATGATAAAATTTTAATTATTTCACAGTTTCTCAAATCGGGAATCAACAACCCCAGGACATATACCTTTTTTTTTATTTATAGGTACATTTCTGGGGCGCCACACATAAAAATCAGTGATAATGCTTTCACGAGAAGGTAAAATAAAGTACCTTATTCATATAAATTTGCTTTAAAAAAATAGTATTATCTACTCTGCGTGTAGGGACCTCCGCTATCTCCACAGTATATTATATATAAGCTTTTATAAATGAATTTGGTGCACCAGAGGGCACCACAGTCAAGCACCACTTCAATGATGTAAATAAAATGTCTACCTTTCCTTATGCCTTAAATCTTAAAACAAATATATAGACCGGTCAAGTTAGCCCGAAAATTAGGAATACCCTTGCATAAATTCCCATAAATCTGAAATTTCGCATGAAGCTTAAGAACACTATTATAATGAAACTATGTTAAGTCCCTATCGATTCGACGTGCTCAAAAATTTGTAAGCAAGGTCAAAGGTCACAAAAATGTTTTGTTTTGAATTATTTAGCAAATCTTTTAGTTTTATGATTTTTTTTTTTTTTTTTTTTATATAATTAGCCCGCACTAAAGAGATTTTGACTACCCTTATAATGTTAATTAAACACAGCGAGGGCTTTAGGAAAATAGGGAAGGATGTGATAGGAGGTAACGATGCACATTTGTTTTAAAGTTCTGCACTTCAAAGTGGGTGGGAAAAACAGAGTCTGGCAAGGCATTCCACATTCGCGTGAAAGAATCCCCCATACTTGACAGTACGTCCGAAGTTGGGCTCAAGGGTATAATGATGGGCATTCCTTGCAGTGCGAGTATTACGGTTAAAGCGTTTCAGGGGAGGAATGCAACTGGCTATTTCGCTAGAGCATTGTTTATGGAAGTAGCGATAGAACAATGAAAGGCAGGAAACATTACGTCTGTGCTCCAGAGATGTAAATGTTTCTGTTATTGTTCGATCGCCTATCATTTTTAAAGCTCTTTTTTGTATTCTATCTAGAAAACTCAAGTGGGTTACAGGAGCACCTGCCCAAATGTGGGAGTTATACACAAGTTTAGGGCGAATATATGCTTTATATACTGTAGCCAGATCAGACGGGGTGAAGAACTTCTTGCATCTTCGAAGGAAACCTAAACATCTCGCGGTATTTTTGGCAACGTCAAATATGTGGTCATTCCACAAAAGGTGGTCTGTAATGCACATACTGAGAACTGAGAGGTGGTTGGTTTCCTCTATGCAAGTGCCACTCATGGATAGTGGCATTAGGGGTATATTTCACTTTAACGACAAAAGACAACATTGTGTTTTCGAAGCATTAAATTCTACGAGGTTTCTTATTCCCCATTGTACAATGCTGTCAAGATCAGAATTTAATGAACTTATCATACGCTGCCGTTGCAGTTCCACATCCGAAGAACGAGGATGTGAATCTGGAAACGAATATGAGAAGCTGAGAGTACTGTCGTCAGCGAAACAATTGATAAATATAAATAATAATAATAAATAAGGAAGAGAGTCGGAGACAAAACAGAGCCCTGGGGCACGCCAGCGTTTATTTTGTGAGAATCAGACTTGAATCCGTCCAATACAACTTGTATTGAGCGTTTCGAAAGGTAATTACTAATCCAACGAAGAAGAGATTTGTCGAGTCCAAATGCACGCAATGCAATGCCAAACTCTATCAAATGCCTTAGAAATATCGAGTGCAATAATTTTGCTTTCCCCAAAACGATGGAGAGATTGGTTCCACTTTTCGGTGAGATATCCCATCAAATCACCAGTGGACCTGTTGCTACGAAAGTCGTACTGCCGGTCATTAAGAAGCTTTCGGTCCTCAAGATATTTCTTAAGCTGAAAATTAATCAACGTTTCCATGACCTTGGAAAGAAGGGACGTAAGTGCAATTGGTCGATAGTTTGAGGGAGAAGAAGATTCGCCTTTCTTAGGGATTGGCTGGACAAATGCTGTTTTCCATTCACTCGGAAAGAGACCAGAGGAATAAGACAGATGGAAAAGCTTACGCAATGGTTTTGCCAGCGTTGAAGAACACCTCTTCAGAACAATAGCGGGGATTTTATCCGGACCAGCGGATTTGTTTATGTTAAGATCTTTTAATACTCTTGCGACTGTACGAGTGCGAAAGAAGATAGGTCCCATGAAGTCATTTACGCTCTCGAGTACAGGAGGAGTACAAACACCTGCTGGCAGCGTTGAGTTAGCAGCGAATTGGGCTGCAAGCAGATCTGCTTTTTCTTGAGAACTGAAAACAGGAGTATCATTGAAGACAAGCGTAGGAACCGATGATGACGAAGAGTTCTTTACGTTTTTAACAAATGACCAAAAATTTTTACTGCCTTTGGGACATTGCAGTATTTTTTGGCGGATTTTTTGTGCATGTAAAAATTTAGTCTTGCGAATGTGAACATTACAGGCCTTTCTAGCTTGCTTAAACTTTTTCCGGTTTTCCTCGGTTTTGTTGGCTTTATAACATCGGAAACTTACCTCCCTTACCTTAATTAATGAAAATTATCTAAAAAAAGTGCCCTCACACTTTTTGTTCCTAAAAATTCACCATTTCTGAGAAAAAGCGATTCTAAAGTTTACTAAAGTATGAGGTAGTGCTCTTTGCGCGGTTTTTTGCAGTAGGCCTACTCCACGTTCTAGTCCAGTAAATAAAGAATTTTGAAAATGATGTTTGGACATGGAAGAGGGGACCCCAAATGCCAGATGCCTAGGGGCCCTGACTCTCTAAGTTCGGCCCTGTGTAGAGGTTCAGAAATTTGTAAGGATGCACTTACACAGGAGGAGCATTTTCTTATCATAATCATGACATTTTTGAATAAAATCTGGATTTTGTTTACTTTTCGATAGAAGGACTGAATGGATTGATGCAAATGATGGCCACTCAAGAAACCTAAACTTTGAAAAGCAGAATATATGTATAATTATATATCTCCTATATTATAAGAACAAAACACTTGTGACAACATATTTAACCTCAAACAACGTTCCTTCACTTTTCATCTAGGCCATTACAAAAACAACAACCACATTGTTATATAAATTTAATACACTTCATCTGTATCTCTAAGATTCATCACAATTCGTTTTTGGTTTTAAATGGGTAACTATGACTTGCTTAAATTACTTTTTTGTATTTTTATATTCTCATGGCAAACACTAAACAATAATTTTATAGGTTCAGTCTGTGTTGAATATCTCGCGTTTTTTATAATGCCCTGATGGCACTCGTGAAGTATTTTTGTGTTATATCTATTGAATTGTGTTTTTGAATGAAGCACTTTCACAAGTATCCAATTATAATCCGATGGCATTGAAGATGATTTATTTGCTTGAACACTTAACTAAAGAAACGGTATTGTTTTTGAAGATTGTTCTGTACAAAAATCGGTTAAAAAATTTCGTTTTTGGAATAGTTTTATTGAATCGTTTCGTTAATCAGTACAGTACAGTACAGTGCTATAGTAATAGTATATCACTTGTATAATATATATATATCACTAGTACAAATTGATATACATGTACCTCATCTTTAATATTTATCATTTAAATAATGCAGACATATATTTCAAGCTCTTTAACTCCTGAATACGTGATAAGTTTCTTTAAATATCATATCCCACTTCTTAAAACTAAATGTTTCTTAATAGTAGCAATACGCTGCGAATTTCTGTGCAATTTATCATGATTATACGAACCCGATTTAAATGGAGTGACAAAGTCATTTTCTTACCAAACAAATCGAATTATACGTGCTCTTCGCCTCTCGTATTCTTCGGGCACTTCCTAGTGACTTCTTTGACCATCTAAATGAGCCATTAAATTATAGCTTCCATGAGATTTAATTGTTGACAAAATAACTAAACGTTTGTAAAAATTTTGGTTGGGTCAGGCACTAAGAAATTTATATTCATGTCGTGTGGCTTTGTTGTTGAGATTTCATTAATTTCACTACTTTTATTGATGAAGTTGATGTTAATACAAATTTGATTGCAATTTTGGGATTGGTCATGTGCGCCGCCTTAATGCGCTGCAACCTGGAACCCAAAATGGGTTGGCATACTCCTACAACTGGCCATAGATACCTTGAGTTTAATCTGCTTTTTTTCTTTTTTTTTAAGAATTAATTATGTTTTTTTTATTTTAAAGATTGATAGTTTGCTAAAAAAACCTTTAATTGTAAAGGTTTATCTTATAATTAGACCACCACTTAAGCTTTAATATAAATATATCAACAAAAATTAACACCGTTTTCTTTCTCCAAAAATGTTATGTATTATTTTTTTTTTTTTTTTTTAATCCAAAAACCTTTTTTAAAAACCGTGCCTAAGTTATAAAAAAGAATTAAGAATTTTCAAGAATTAACGAGCAAATTTCAGGCAAAATTAACTTTATATATTTAAAAAAAAAATCACCGAGCCATTTTTAAAATATTGATTATTCGATATTTTCTTCTTTTTCTTAAAACCGATGATGGTTATGATCTTGACTGACACCACAACTCTCACTCGACTGCTTCAGGTTTAATAATTTAAAAATGTAAAAATCCGTTATTCGAAAATATTGTAACGCAAAGGTAGGTATGTTGTCGGCCGAGTACGACTAACATACCTACCTACATCTATTAGATTATAGTATCAACGGTTGATTGAAATCAAATAACGAAGAAGAAGAGGAAGAAGAAGAAGAAGAAGAAGAAGAAGAAGAAGAAGAAGAAGAAGAAGAAGAAGAAGAAGAAGAAGAAGTAGAAGAAGAAGAAGAAGAAGAAGAAGAAGAAGAAGAATAAGAAGAAGAAGAAGAAGAAGAAGAGGAAGAAGAAGAAGAAGAAGAAGAAGAAAAAGAAGAAGAAGAAGAAGCTGAAGAAGAAGAAGAAGAAGAAGACGAAAAATAAGATATAGAAGAAGAAGAAAACAGATATAGAAGAAGAAATAGAAGGAAAAGATGAAGAAGAAGAACAATAATAGGAAAAATAAAAAGAAAAAGAAGGTGAAGAAGAAGATTACAAATTTGGTTAATCTATTTCCAAATATTTATTTGACTTTAGAATTAATTTATTTTAGATAATGGTCGAACTTTTTTCTCATCTCCGATCATAAAAAACATAAAAAACAATATGAAGTGAAGATGATGCGTCCGCGCCCAACATATATAAATGTACATATAAATATTCTTGTTTAGAAGAACGAACTGTACAACATATTTCAAATTCAAGGTGATCGGAGGTGAGTCCTCTAAATTGTACCATTATGTACCCTTTTTACTTGCGATTATAGGTATATGCTATAAGGCAAATAAAGGATTCGTCAATATAAATAAAATCGAGATAACAATCAAACACGGCATTACGATCATAGAGAAACCTAAAAAAGTAAATCTGTCTGTCAGTCAGTCTGCTCGTCTGCATGTATAACGAGCTGCACCCTAAACGGCTTAAGCTATTAATTTGGTGTGTGTGATTCTTTTAGCATTCCTCAGAAGGTTTTTTGAAATTTAATTTTTAGGGCTAATAATAACGGTATCCACCATATAACCGTTAAAGAAAAGCTTATTTTTCTCGAAAACGGCTCCAACTATTTTGATGAACATATTTGAGTGTATTTTGGTGGCTATTGGCTATCATTTTACCAAAATCAAATACACCGGAAACAGGCTATTAACGCTACCTTTCGGCTCTTTAGATTTCTGTCCAATTTTATATTTGAGAAAATCAATGGAGCCGAATTAATTCTGAATTTCAAAATTTTGAATAACTTTTTTTCTAATTATAATTAATTTTGATTTTTTTTTTTTTTTTTTTTTTTGGAAAATTAATATTTTTAAACTAATGAAAAAAAATTATTTAATGTTTTATGATCAGATGTATATTAATAAACTCTAAAAAACTGCAAAGGTACCAAAAAAAAAGCAACAAACTAAAAATAAAAACAGAACTTAATTCATCTTACAATTTTCGAAACACTTTTTTCATAAATTCGTTATTATAAAAGGTCAGCCATCTAACGTTTTTTTTTTAACTAGTGCTTATTTCGTGAATGGTAACACTTAGCTCATGTCTGATTTGACAGCTAATTAGTTTTATCCTTCCGCTGAACAAATATGGTAGTGCATACGCTTGATCAAAGCTTGAACAATGGGCCTGCGATCGACTTAGAGAAAATGCCGATTTTGCCAAAAAAAATCATCTTTTCAGATGAAGCTCATTTTGATCTTGGCGGGTATGTAAACAAGCAAAATTGTCGCATTTGGGGCACAGAAAACCCGCACACATACATTGAAAAGCCGATACACCCAAAACGAGTCACTGTTTGGTGCGGATTTTGATCCAAAGGCATAATTGGGCCATTTTTCTTCGAAAATGAGCAAGGAGTGGCCGTTACAGTCAATGGCTCGTTATCGGGCCATGTTGAACGAATTTTTGTTCACAAAAATTGAAGAGGAGGATATTGGCAACATTTGGTTTCAACAGGATGGCGCTAAGTGCCACACAGCCAAAGCTACACTTTTTTTTTTATAGCATTTTCAAAAAAAAAAAAGAAGTTATTTGGCGGACCCGTTTACAAGACGTGCGATTGCGTACACTATTTTTACTACTTTACTACTTTCTTTTCATAAGTTCAGACCGTGTTATTTTTTTTTTTGGTTACGTTATTTGTTTCTTTCAAAGATCAAGCCTTCCAATGTGATAAGTGTGTCAAGCACATAAGAGCAAGTTCGTGCGACCCAGTCGTGTCAATTTTTTCTATTTCCATTATTGTCGTTTAAGTATGTTCTTTTTTCTTCAAAATGTATTTTAAATTTAAACCAGAACGGAGTGTGCCCAAATTAATAATTTATGGTTAAATAAACTAAAAAAAAATCAAATTAAACATTTAAAATGGTCTTCTATTTTTCATTTTTTTTCTTTGGAAAACAACATTAGTAAGGAGCAAATCAAAAACTAATTGCTATGCTTTTGTTCAAGAGGTTTTATGGAGACTTTCTAACGAAATCGGTATCGTATAAGCGAAGGCGATACAAATATGATCGGAACAAACACTTACAAATATGCAATAGCTCTTTTGAGCATCGAAAAAAAAGTTTAAAGTTAGCTTCCTATTCCTACCTACCTTCATAACTTCCTTTAATGGAAAAAATATGCTTCAACTTAATAAATTCCATTCATAACAGATACAACATAGAAAACACGTCATAAAACAAATCGTTTCGCTTGTTAAATTAGAAGCATTACCAACATGTTTTAGGTGCAGCATTAAATAAATGTTGTGTATTGAAGTGGATATGATAAATGTTGAAATGTTTAATAATTGTGAGAGTTAATCTTAAAAATTACCGGGTTTAATATTTTTTGGATTAATTAACCGCCAACCAAGATATTTGCACTTTCATTGTTGAAACATGAAGCAGATAATTTTTTTTTATTTCAAAAAGTTTCCCGGCAATTGAGATTTTTCTTTTATTTTAAAAATTGTTTTTCCGTTTTCTTCACAAATCGATGCTTTCGTTTTTTTTTTGTTCGTGTTTGCATGCAACTATTAAGACATTAACATAATTTGAGTGAATTTTCAAAATAAGTGTATAGTTGTTAGCATGATTTTCGGATATTCCTTCCGTAGCAACAATACGTAAAATTATTGAAATTATAAATTTAAAATAATTGAGGTTAATTCCCTTGCGAATATAATAATAAGCTTAACTTCAACTTAAACATGACATTGCGACACAACTTAAAGGGTTAACCGCGCTATTAACCCGAGCAAATAAAAGCAACCTGAAGACGCAGACGCGTGTGCCGCTAAAATACTTTTTATATCATTTCCGATGTCAACAAGAGTTCACTCAATTATGGTGATCGTTGTCGCATCAACCGAAGGTCTAAAGTCAAAAATAAATTTTGTCAGACGCAGTAAAGGAATAGCGAAACATTCCATTAAGATGATGAAACTCCATGTTGTTTGCTGAATTTTGTCGCATGCAGACAATTCGCCGGTTAAGATGACAAGATATATTTAGAGATACTTTGCTCTTGAACAGAACCCTCAACATCTACATGCCATCCATTTGACTATAAATATCTCGCCTGGATGATTTCCCTTTTGGTTGGTAAAAAAAAGGATAAATTTGGAAGAATTTGAGAAGATTCACTCTGGAAATTTCTGAAGTGCGAGGAATTACACTCAGTTAGAGTATTTTGATTTTACCAAAATAAAATATTGAGATATCACGCTTCTGGGTTATGACTTTTAAACTTAACGAAACACGAAACTATCTAGATATTCCTAGGGCGTTGATCACTCATAAACATAACTCAGAAAACAACATAATAGTGTCATATGAATTATTTAAAACTATATTTTGGAGAATTATTCTACGGTCTTAGATTTTAAATAAATAAATTTACTGGCAAGACAGCTCCTGATGGAGCGAAGACCTAGCGACGTTTACTCTCAACCATACCTGTGTGTGTGTTGTGAATCTGCAAGAATGGAAGGACGTAGAATTTTTAGAATTTAGATGAGATGCACTTTTTGGAGACAAATTTTACTCTTGGAGCATTTGTCAGCTCCTCGCAAGAGGCAGTACCACGGAAAATAAAGTGACTCTGGGGAGCAGTAGAACCCTGACCCTTCGCTTAGCAGTCCGATACACTTATCAATAAGCCATGGGGCACTGTCTTGGATGCTTTAAATAAATGATTATATAAGATATCTTCCGGATTTTATCCAAAAAACTTGTTAGATATATAAGCACTTTAAGTGGTGTGCATATCAAATGAAGCTATTACCGAATTTCGAACCTATGCAATATAAGTATGAAAAAATCGTTTGATATGAATTTAACTAACCCTATAAATAAAATATTGAAAATGCATATATATATGTACATAAAAAACATGAGCAAAACAAGGTCGCACGTGCTTACTCTTAAACGTCTTATCATTTTGGAAGTCAAGAAAATTGTAATGACAGATTTTTTTTTTATTGTGTTTTTTACTTTTAGTTTGTTGAAATTTGTTTTCCAGGGGACTTATTCCTGAATACGAGTCGAGTGAGATGTCACTCGAGAGCCCAAAGTCGAGTCGAGTACGAATCGGTATTCCACAACTATCGTGAGAGCCAAAAACATGACATGACTCTGAAAATGTTGAACACACCCTTTGAATTGTAGCTAACTTCACTAAATCTTGACTTGACGTTTCACAAAAAAAAATCTTTTGATTTGAGAACTAATCATTAAATGTAACGTGATAGTAAATTAATCAGTTTAAATCGTAAAAGTGCAAAAAAATTAATATGATAGGTATGTACAGATTTATACCAATTTTTTTATATTTGCTTCGAGTAATGGAGCACAAATTAAAAACAAACGCCAGATCGTCGTCTATGCCAAATACCTACCACCAAATAATATTTAAATTTTGTTTTTAACACTTCATTATTCCAAATAATTTTTTTTTTATTTAAATTTTATGAACACAAAACTGCTATTTTCGAAATGCAAACAATTGCAAATAACAATTAGAAAATTACAACTTAAAAACTTTGTTTTTACCTACTTTTTTGCATCCATCACTGCTGCTCTCGAACACTTTTTAAACATGAATGATTTCTCACAGAAAAAGCGTCACTTTCGAGTTCAGGAATAGGTATGTTTCATTCGAGTGTCATTTGACGTTCGACATTCGAGTTAGGGAATACCGATAATTAGTGAGTCGTGTTCGAGAATACCAATTTGTCGATCTCACATGAAAACTTACTCGACTCGTATTCAGGAATAGGGCCCCAGATTTTGATATACAGTTATCAATATAATAAAAAAAATAGAAAAATATAAAAAAAAGTAAATTTATTATAAATAAACAAAAAAGAAATAAACTTTTTCAGATGTTGGTAGGGGATTTATTTAGAAAATATATATATATATAGAGGTATATATATAATATGTATAAATATATATATGATTATATAGAACTTTAAGTTGGCAACACTATTTTAACTGGCGGCCATCTTGTCAACTGTCAAGTGATTGGTTTTAAGTTTGGTTTGGCATTTTAACATGAATAGACTGACGTCTGAACAACGCTTTCATTTTTTTTGAGAATCATTGTTCTGTTCGAAATACGTATCGCGCACTACGTTCATTTTACGGCCAACATAATCGTCGATCAGAGCAAATAATTATGAAACGTTTTCGCACCAAGTTTACTCCTAATGATAATGCGCATCCACAGAGATGTCGTACAGTGCGTACAGAAGAAGTCATTCCTGCTGTAGAGCGTAGCGTAGAGGAAGACCCGAATCAGTCTATCCGTCAGTCATCCACTTTATGGAAGATTTTGCGGAAAGATCTTGGTTTGAGTGCTTACAAAATGCAACTCGTGCAAGAATTGAAGCCAAACACATCACCTAGCAAGGCATAGATTCGGTGAATGGGCCCAAAACAAGATTGCCGTTGATCCCGATTTTCATAAAAGAATTTTGTTTACCGACGAAGCTCACTTTTGGTTGAATGGATACGTCAATAAACAAAACTGCCGTATTTGGAGTGATGATAATCTTCAAGTATACGTTGAGACACCGTTACATCCACAAAAACTGACTGTTTGGTGTGCTTTATGGGTTTGGTGGAATAATTGGTCCGTACTTCTTTAAAAACGATGCTGGCCAGAACGTTACAGTCAATGGTGACTGCTAAAGAGCCATGATTACTGACTTTTTCGTGCATCAATTGAACAACCATGATGTGCAGGAGCTGTGGTTTCAACAAGATGGCGCAACATGTCACACAGCTCTTGCCACAATTGATTTATTAGGGGAAACGTTTCCGCATAGTTTCACGTTACGGACCCGTGAATTGGCCTCAAAGGTCGTGCGACTTAACGCCGCTTGACTATTTTCTGTGGGGATATGTGAAGTCGATAGTCTACGCCTATAAGCCCGAAACGATTGACCACTTGGAGGACAACATTCGCCGCGTTATTGCCGATATACGGCCACAAATGTTGGAAAAAGTCATCGAAAATTCTGGACCTCCAGATTAGACAACGTCCGAGCCAGCGGTGATAGTCATATGCCAGAAATCATATTTTAGTTATAATGCCAGAAGATTATCTTTCGAATAAAGTAAATTTCATGTCAATTTAATAAAAATGGACAAGACTGGGTCGCACGTACTTTTTTTTTTTATAATTAACGCGCGCACAAGGGACTATTTGTTTCCCTTTTAATGTAACATACTGCGCGGGCATTAGGAAGATAGGGGGAGAGATAGGAGGTGTCGATTAACATTGGTTTTGAATGTTTGCATATTGAAATGGCAAGGGAAAATCTCGCCTGGTAAACCATTCCAAAGTCGTGTTGTACGGCTTAAAAAAAAATCTCTATATTTCACGGTACGTCCGAAATTGGGCTCAAGGGTGAACTGATGGGCATTCCTAGCAAGACAAGTATTACGGGCGAAACTTTTAAGGGGAGGAAAGCAGCTGGCTACCTCAAGTGAACATTTTTTATAAAAGAAACGATAAAATAAGGAAAGACATGAAATATTGCGTCGGTGTTCGAGAGGGGCAATTGTTTCAGCGGCAGTTCTGTTTCCTTTCAATGTTAATACTCTATTTTGTATTATATCAAGCAAGTGAAGAAGTGGTGGGAGTTATACTCGAGTTTAGGGCGTATAAATGCTTTATAAATTGTAGCCAGATCAGATGGAGAAAAATACTTCTTACACCGATAAAGATAACCAAGCACTTAGCAGCATTCTTAGCGATTTCAAATATATGGTCGTTCCAACGGAGGTCATCGTTGACACACATACCAAGTACTGAGAGATTTTCGGTTTCTTCGATGTAATGACAATGGCATTGGGGGAATGTTTAGCTTTAACGACAGAAGACAGCATTGAGTTTTCGAAGCATTAAACTCCACACGATTTCTATAACCCCATTTGACAATGCTGTATTAATCGGAGTTTAATGAGCTTGACCTATGGTACCGTTGCAATTGTACGTCCGAAGGCGAAGGACGTGAATTATCGAACGAATATGAAAAGCTGAGGGTAGAGTCGTCAGCAAAACAGTTAAGTGGATTAGAAGTAACAGACAGAAGATCATTTATAAAAATTAGGAAAAGAGTCGGAGACAGAACAGAGCCCTGGGGCACGCCAGCATTTATTTTATGGGAATCAGGCTTGAATCCGTCCAACACAACTTGTATTGAACGGTCCAGAAGATAGCTTCTAATCCAACGAACAAGAGTATTATCGATCCCAAAAGCACGCATTTTCGATAAGATAGCTTCATGCCAAACTCTATCAAATGCCTTGGAGATATCAAGAGCAATAATCTTACTTTCACCAAAGCGATGTAAAGATTTGTTCCACTGTTCGGTGAGATGTGCCATCAGATCACCAGTGGAACGGTTGCTGCGGAAGCCATACTGACGGTCATGGAGAAGCTTACGATCTTCGAGATATTCCTTAAGCTGACGGATAATCAGTGTTTCCATGACCTTAGAAAGAAGGGATGTCAGTGTTATGGGTCGGTAGGAAGAGGGGGAGGATGGGTCACCTTTCTTAGGGATAGGCTGGACAAATGCTGTTTTCCATCTTCTAGGAAAGATTCCAGAAGAGTAGGAGCGATGGAAAAGCTTACGCAGTGGCTTTGCCAGTGTGGAAGAACACTGGCTCTTATGTGCCTAATTACACTGGAAGGCCAGATCTTTAACAAAAACAAATAACATATACGTTGAAAGTAACACAATTTGAACTTATTTCTATGTTCTCTTGATAGCAATGCATTAAGATTTCATCGGGTTAAGGAATTCCCTAAAAGAGATGTTTTGTAAGTCAGAGTTGATAGATCTTACGGAATTTTGGATAAGACAAAGCAGACAGCTTTTGAATAAAGAAAGGAGAAAAGAAAAAAAATTGTGAGCATGCATATTTATATAAATGAGGAAGAGAAAAGGATCTAATATTGAGCCTTGCGGAACACATTTAACAATGGGGAGAAAACAGAAAAAATGCGTTTGCTGCGAAAACAGTCTGTTTTCTGTTATTAAGGTATGATGAAAGCAAAAGTACTAAGTGCTAAACTTACCATTAAAGTACCTATGTCGCCAGTAAAATTCTAATTGACACATAAGCTAGCAATTCTATAATTACATACATATGAGTGATTTGATTCACTCTCATAAAAAACAATCATAGAAAATGATCATTAATAAATACTTGTGAAACAACTTATAGTTTTTTAGTACTTCTAAATAGTTTTCTTATTTAAAAACCTAGAATCTATGAATGGCATTAATTATGAATAATTTTACCATCTATGCTCAAATTACAAACGTGGAAAGATACCAATCTTCCTATTTCTTTTAATCCAATAGGTTTAGATACTTCAAAGAGAGCTTAATAATTTGATTGACTGCTTGCGAAAATATATTAATCGAAAAAAACTAGACAAAAGGCAGCAATTTATTCAAACAATATAATTTTTTGCGAAAAAGGATTAAAACATATTTTAGAATTGAATTACGGACGGAAAACTGAACACGTTATTTTGAAAAATAAATCCGTATTGTCAAATTCATTAATGATATTCATCATTTCAGGTCAATGTTCGTTTCTTTACACTTTACCAAAATAAATAACCCTAAAGACATATATTCGGTATTTAGTATCGAAACCTGTTAAAGATTGGTCCGCCGAATTAAATTTCTTTAATAAAAGATAAAAAATATATTCCAACTTTCCATTTGGCATTTGTGTTTGCATTTTCAAATACAGTTAAAAAAAAATATTTTTATTTTATTTATTTAAGTGTGGGTTATAAATAAAACCAAAACAATGGGAATAATTTGATAACCAGAAAAACAAGCTAATAATTAAAGCAAAAAATTTAATTATTTTAAGAAGTACATTCTAAAAATAAAAATTCATGGTGATAGAAACCTATTCTAATTCTAATAACTACATTTTGATTTGAAAGATTTCAAGCAAAGAAGTTTGTGTAAAAAATGAACGATTACAATAAAAATTTTCTTCTCTTGCTACATACGATAACTCTTCTTGACAATTTAAAAGAATTGTTTAGCAAGGTAAGGATAATTTTATTAATTAAAAAAAAAGTTATTTTAGAAAAGGAGATTTTTAGACTTTATTTTTTATGATGTTTTGATACCCAAAGTTTTGTTGAGAGCCAAAACAACTTATATACTTTGGGTTATGTTATTTTAAAACTCATTTTGCCTGTAAAATCTTAGCAAATCAAGTGATATTTTTTTATTATTAATATTTTTATCAATATTTTTCACTAAGTGTCTGTAAGGCACATTGCCTTTTAAAATGCAACATGACGTTGCACGACACTAGTTAGAAGAATTAGAAAGATAGGAAAGAATTTTTTTTCGGCGCAGTAGAACGAGAATGTGTGAAATTGAAAATGACCGTCAGTATGGCTTCCGCAACAACAGTTCCACTGGTGACCTGATGGCATATCTCATCGAACAGTGGAACAAATCTTTACATCGCTCTGGTGAAAGTAAGATTATTGCTCTTAATATCTCCAAGGCATTTGATAGATTTTGGCATGAAGCTCTCTTATCGAAAATGCGTGCTTTTGGGATCGATGAAACTCTTGTTCGTTAGATTAGAAGCTATATTCTTGACCGTTCAATACAAGTTGTATTGGACGGATTAAAGTCTGATTCCTACAAAATAAATGCTGGTGCCCCAGGGCTCCGTTCTGTCTCCGACTCTTTTTCTCATTATTATAAATGATCATCTGTCTGCTACTTCTAATCCACTTAACTGTTTTGCTGACGACTCTAACCTCAGCTTTTCATATTCGTTCGATAATTTACTTCCTTCGCCTTCGGACATAAAATTGTAACGGTACCGCATGTCAAGCTCATTAAACAATTGCCCCTCTCAAACACCGACGCAATGTTTCATGTCTTTCCTTATTTTATCGGTTTTATAAAAAAGTTCACTCGAAGTAGCCAGCTGCATTTCTCCCTTAAGTTTTTCTCCTGTAATACTCGTCTCGCAAGGAATGCTCATCAGTTCACCCTTGATCCCAATTTCGGACGTACCGTGACATATAGAAATTCTTTTTTTAGCCGAACAACACGAATTTGGAATAGTTTAACCGGCGATATTTTCCCTTGCCATTTTGATTTGCTAGCATTCAAAACCAATGTTAATCGACAGCTTCTGTCCTTAATTATAAACAAAAAATAGCAATAGTCGGTTAAAGAAAAATAAGAATTCCTACTTTGTTCTTCTAGAACAAGAACCAACAACAAATTTGAAATTCCAGGTACAATTGAAAACATATGTAAAAACGATATTTGGATGATTATTGGATTTCAATAGGTAATTGATTACAAAATCTGGGAGACGCTCGTTGAAGCATTTTTAAATTTTTTTACAATATCACTGCAATTTTCAAGTTCGAATTGTACGAAAAAAAATAATAAAAGAGAGCCTACTTCCTCGTGTGCTTTCAAAGAGGAAAATTCGATAACTTAATCTATAAGTATAGTGTTAAGTACATTTTTGTCAATATCCATAATTTTCATTGGTTTTTTAAACACCTTAAGATTTTTTCTCAGTTGATAAGTATATATTCTTACCTCGAAGAATTTCTGTAGTCCTTTAAAATCAGTTCGGGGTTGCTCCATTAACTTTTAAATTTACTGATAAGAAAACATGAAAACAATAATTTCTTCATTTACATTTCTTCACTTCAACCAACACATAGCTTATAAATTCTTTTAGAAAATCCAATTCACCTATCCTCAGCGTTTACTTAAATACCAAAAAAACACTTCTATTACACAGTTTTAATGCCAAAATATGTCTTCTTTAAGACAAGAATGAAAAACTTTTGCAACTTCATCGCCTTTCTTTAAACCATGCAAAAACATTAAAAACGTATCTTTTGCACGATCCACCGAATAAACAACTTCAACACCAGCATCGGTCTTCTTAACGACGAGCAGAAGAAAGCGATGTTATGTTAGTTTTTGTTTTTTTTTTTTTTGAAGATGTGAAGATGTATCTTTCAATAAAAAAGCTTCTTTACTTGATGCACCAAAACCCGACCCGGCCATCCACAAAAGTACTTGAAGATGTAAATACTTATAAGCACTTTGTCGGACTATTTTCACTGACCCCAATCATAGAGGCGTTATAAATTATTTTAAACTCGCTCCTTTCCACTGCAACACCTTGGATTGGTAAATTTATCTAAAGCACTTGTACTTTTTATCAACACAGCATGGGTATAGAAATAGATAGTTGTTACAGATTAAGTACTCCAGCTGAGAATTATTGTTTCCCGTTTAACGGATATTATTTCACGCACTACTGTATCTACTAAGCCGTGTGTAGATACTTTTTCTTATTTGCATCAATTTTAATTATGGACGCGAATTTCAATGAAAAATAAATTTTAATATGAAATATTGTCAACTGTGAGAACGTTTGTCTTCTGTTGTACCCCTCTAGATAATTTAATCTAGATAGAGAATATATTCCGCTCGAGTTGTTTCACTAAAATTAAAACAAGGCAAACGACACACCTTCTAATACACTATAGTATCTACGAAAGTACCTAGCTATATGAAGAAGTTAGCTCATAACTTAACTCCCGCATCTGTGAGATACTTGTTTACCTACTTAACCACTTTCATGACGAATTGCATGCAATCCCCGTCATTTCGTAGGAAAGAATAATAATTAATTAATTAAGGATGATGTAAACATCCGTTTTGATCCTTTCTGAGAAATTAAGTTTACAGACACTTTTTGAATGTTAATCACTTTCAAATTGAATTGCTGGGAAGATGTTTTTTTTTCAATATTTGGTAATCAAATCCGAACCGCGAAACACTAAAAATTCCCTCACGCGATGCACAATCCGGGCAAGAACCAATGAAAATGAGAATGCGCCGAGAATTCAAAATAACAACCGAAGGAACCAGAATCAGGACCGAAACAAACCGTGAGGCGTTTTCTTTTTTTCAAGCTATAGATAGTCCTGGTCTGATGTCAATATACGTGTGACAATTTCTTCCCTCTCTTTAAAATGTTGTCCTTCTTCCATGGAGTATTGGATTTCACTCCAAAAAAAAAAACAAGTTTTATTTATAGCAACACAATAAGTGTTCAAAATCAAAATCTTTACGTAAAATATCTTTTTGTCACAAAATAATGTTTTTTTCATATATTAAATGCGAAATATCTCAAAATGCACCTGCAATCGCGCGCGGTCTATTATTTAGTTTAACGATGAAGTGATGCATTCAGTACCGCATGCGCACCTGACTGTATCTTTATTTAAACTGAATGAATCAGCGAGGCAGTTTCATTCGAAGCCACAAGATCTCTTCCAACAATTTAAAAAGAATTCAAAATAACTTCGAAGAGAAAATGGAGTTCTCTCTTAAAATCTGTTCGATGTTGTCTTAGGTTTAGCATAGCATTATAGTTTGCCTTTGCGTTCTGTTTTATTTTGAAAAAAAAAAGAAAGAAAAACAGATTTTCTCTTCGGCTGATTGTGGCAGGTGGATTGGAAAAGTGTCTTTGGTGCAACCATCTCTGGAATTTGTGTCCGTTGGTTTGATATTGGTTGTTACTGATTAGGAATTTAAACAGTGAGAGTGGCGTTAGATACATTTTTTTTAAATTTTGTTGGTTTTTTTGTTTATTTAATCTGACTGTGGGTCAGTGTTTGATCTTTTGTTTACTTTTTTTATTATTTTTTTTTTTTTGAACATTCGATGAGGGGGAGATATTTTTTTTTTATAAATTTATGAATTTGTGTCGCAAAAAAACACGGGTTTGGCTTAGGCTAGAAAAATATTTTAATTAATAGATTTCATCTGTCACACCAATGATTTTTTTTTATTGCGGTATGGTTTCTATTTTGTGGATTTAGTTTCCTTTTTTAATACGAGATTAGCAAGTGTGAGAAGACAGAAAGATGTATGTACTACATATTCATGTGAAAAATTTCTAAATTGTTTAATCTGTGACTAATATTCACAGTATATTGAAAGATAAGATATGTAGATAAAGTGTTAATGATTTTATATGGATAGCTTGTCATAGCATAGAACTAAAAATATGTTCTATTGGTATGAACCGAAATGCTTAAAACAGTAGTAGACACGATAAAAGAAAGCTCTGTATTTGAATAGTTTAATAGAACTATTCTATCTGGGCGAAGTAGAACAACAATTTAGCCCATCCGGTGGAAAACACACGCTATTCTAATTTAATGTTTCTTTTATTTAATTTCTTTTAATATTTTTAAATGTGTACAATATTTAATTATTTTGTATCGCGACGAGCGTTTCGGACTTTGCGTCCATCGGGTTAAACTGCAAAATTAACTTACGTCCCACCTTTTAAAGGTCATTGCAAAGTGATTAACTTTCAGCTTAAGAAATATCTTGAAGATCGAAAGCTTCTTAATGACCTTAGAAGTGGAACCAATTTCTCCATCCTTTTGGTGAAAATAAAATTTGTTCACAAATTTTTCAAAGGCATTTGAAAGAATTTTACACAAGTTGATGTACCCCAGGGGTCCGTTTTGTCTGCAACTTTTTTTCTTATATTTATCAACGATTTCTTGTCAACTATTAATCCAATTTTTTATTTGACCTACAGTCTAACGTCGAGTCCGAACGGCTACATGAGATGCACTTTGTCGTGACAATTTTTACTCTTGGAGGTTTTGTCAGTTCCTCGCAAGAGGCAGTACCCCAGAAAAGAAGGTGGCTATGACCGGGATTCGAACACAGGCTCATTCGCTCAGCAGTCTGACACACTAACCACTAAGCCACAAGGCACTACTACATGTATGATAAAATCATTAAATTTTGATCTTGACAACAATGCCAAATGAGGATTAAAAAATTGCATCGAATTTAATATTTCAAAGACTCAATGTTGTCTTTTTTCATTGATGTCCTACCTTCCATGCCACTGTGCATGTGCATAAGTTGGATTTGTAAAGGGTCTTTCATTAAGCGCTTCCTTACTTTAAATTTAAATAAAACAAACTGTGTGTGAGATATCACCAACATTTTTTATTCGTTTAGCAGGTCTATCTATGACATTATTTGTGAAATATATAACATTTTTTAAATTTCCGCCGTGGCGCGCATTCAAAGTGTCCCATTTTCCATGACTCTTAGTCTAGCGCAAAAATCAGAATAAATTTGACCGATTGGCATTGGTTATGTTGGCCTTATGACTGTTCGCATAAATGACTTAAGAAAACCCCACAAGAAAAAGTGGTCAAGAAGGGTAAAATCAGACTATCTCGGTGGACAGTTCACATCACCTCCACGTGAGATGACCATGCCCTCAAATCGCTGGTGCAGAATGTCCAATATGGCAAAAGCTGTGTGGCACGTGACGCCGACCTGTTGAAACCAAATGTTGTTAGGGTCCATACCACCCAATTCAGGCCAAAAGATGTTGGTAATCATCGACCTATAGCGCTCGCCGTTAACGGTGATGAACTGGCCAACACCGTTCTCAAAGAAATATGGGACCCATGACGCCGCCAGCTCAAAATCCACACCAAACTGTGACATTATCGGAATGCATTGGAAGCTCTTGGATATCACGTAGATTGGTTTCGTCCCAAATATGACAATTTTGTTTGTTCACGTGCCCATTCATCCATAAATGGGCCTCATCGCTGAAGATGATTTTTCGATGAAAATAAGGGTCAATTGCCAACTGCTCCAAAATCCATTCAACGAACACACTTCGTTGTCCCTGGTCGTTTACCATCAGCTCCTGGGTCAGTTTAATTTTGTACAGGTGCAGGCCCAAGTCAAGGCGCAAAATTCGCCAAATTGTGTTCTGCGAAAGGCCGAGTTCTTACGGGCGACGCAAAATCGACTGCCTCGGATTCTCCTGCACACTCTTAAGGACGGCAGCGATGTGTTCGGTAGATCCTGCGTTCGTTGTTTAATTTTTTACTGAACCAGTGAACTCAAATTAATCAACCACACTGCAAATAGTCCTCTCAGTAGGACGATTATGGTTACCGTATAATGGGCGAAACAAACGGAACGTTGCCCGAACAGAACACCCATTTTGATAAAATAAATTTATCACTTTCACGAGTTGTTTAACGCTATATTCATGGTGATTTGGCCAAACAGACTGAATAAATGACAGCCAATTTGACTGATGAAGCTTCAACAAAATGGCAGCTATCAACTGCCAAAGTTCGGAAGTCCCTATTGGAATACTTTTATTACGGACAACTTTCTGTGAAAATCGCTACGTGTGTAACGTCTAAGGGCACTGCGAAGTGTCTAGGTTTTTTCGAAGATCAAAGAAAATTTCAACTATAGTCTATAAATCTTATATACGGCCAAAAATTGAGTATAACTCAAACATTTGCGTTCCTGCCTTTAATCGATTCAACCGAAATACTCGTCCCGCAAAAACATTGAGATTCTTTCTTTAGCCGTACGACCGGAATGTGGCATACCTTGCACGACTCTGTTTTTCCTTCCCGTTTTGAACTTTAAAATAAATTTCTATCGGTACGTACATGCTTATTTTGCAATCACATACAATCACTGTGCTCAAATAACATTATAAAAGTAGCCAAAATACCTTGAGCGAGGGCTCGTTATAAACAAAATAAATATTATGTTAAACAAAGGCTCTACTTTCAAATAGCTTTTCAACCATGCATTTGGCTTTAATTTTCTATTTCATATTTTACCCTAGAGACTTTCTAGACATTTAAAAGTAGTGACGCATCTGTGAAATATTTAACTGAAAGAGTTGAAAGCAAGATCACTTATACAGGAAATTCCAGAGTGCTGAATCAGATTCTTAATTTCTTTGGAATTAGCTGCATCTTTGTTCAGAAAATAAAAAAGTCTAATAAATTTAAACTGTTTAGTGGCAAATCTGCTTTACCTTCTAAGTGGCGTATACAAACTATTATGAAGAATTCTCCGAATTCCTAGGCCTACCACCTACAAGTTTTAAAATTAAAGCCAAATATATGTCGGTAATTATATTTAACAAAAAAAAAACATTTGATGGACATTTTCAAGTCTGGCATTTTAAGGAAAATTAATCAGAAAGCTTACTCTTCTCTATAGATATATTCAGTTCATTTATTTAATTATATTAGTTCATCTATTATAACATGAAAGTCATTCATCTTAAGAACCAAAGGTTTTACTTTGTTATAGCCCTTAAGAAAAGTAAAAGTAAAATATATTTTCGGCAACTGCCTCAGAATTAATAACCTAACATAACCGTAATGCAAACATAATTAGCACCTTAGAACGCCTGAAACCATTTAAAAATTTTCACGCATTACAATTACCAAATATTATGAAAGAGAAAGTCTAGCATCATTTAATCAAATGTCACTTATTAAAATCCAAAAGTGAGCCTGGCGGTGAAATTCTACCTCACGCAACCTTACACCAATAATAACGACCACAATATTCTGGAATACTATTGGTTCTGCAAATTTTCTAAACAAATCATTGGTACACCGCAATTATAATATAATTAAACAAAGTCTCGTCAATATATTTTGTGGACTTAAGTTAAAAGAGTGATAAATATGCAAAAATGTTCAATACAAAGCAATTAAATCTGCATAACATAATGGACAACTTTCATTCACCTCAATCGTTCGCTTTGGTCTTATGGTGGTAATAGTTGACGAGTGCCACAAATCGCCTATTGGCGATTATTTAAATGATTTCGAATACTGTGATTAATTACAAGCTTTTGTGCTTACTGTCTATCTTGTATTATGCCAGTGCCAGTATTAGCCCTCATTGTGATTATTACAGTTGAAAGGGAAAGTATTTTTTTGTTGTTGTTGTTCTATTTTTTGGATCATAAATATTTTATGACAAGAGAAGGGTTTTGCATGTTTGCAACATGTTTTTCATATTGTTAAGAGGTACATATTTAAGTAATACAATGTTTTGTGAAACTTTAAAGTTACTATCAGTCATTTTGTGTCACAAAAAATTTATAAGTTTTGCCAACGATGCCCATTCTATGAACAGGAATTTAGTTTTTCTAAGAGTTTTGTTAAATATTTATTTTGCCTGTGTATTACGACATTAATAGGCTTTTATGCACTTCATCTATCAACTTAACACTTTAAACTATTTATTATTTATAATTCATTCAATTACAATCTCATAAAAAAAGGTTCGGCCATCAGCTTTTTCGTTTAAAATAATATTTTTTAAATAATAACCCTTCTTAAGACACTTAACAAATCTCATTTTGTATTATGATTGTAATGAATGTTTTGCAGTAAGAAATAATGATTTCGATAGTATTTGTTATTTGAAAAAAAAAATAATTGTGTACAAAATGTTTGCTATTTAAGGGCACGAAGAGCGAGGCGTAAAAAGCGTCTTTGGATGCTTACCATTCTGGATTTTATAAGTAAGAAGACACTTAACGAAGGTTATATTATGGGAAGTAGGCACAAGTTCTGAATTTGCCTTTTCTCTTAACGCCCCAAACCTCGACAAGCAATTAAGATACATATATAGAAGAATTTGTTGACTGGATTCCAGTCATTGTGTTGATGGTTTTGAAAAACGATACTATTCAGCATATAAAAAGAGATATTGGGATCTGTTTTATTACCAATTTTATGTCAGTAGTGATGAAACTTAAAAAGAAAAAGGATTAAATGACTTCCTAGAGGAACCCCGTTAGTATAGCGAGGAATAAGTTAGTAAATACATTTCGGAAAAGAACTCTGGAGGAACAATTTCTGAGAAAAAAAGATATTCATTTCAAATGTCAAGTTTGAAGATTATAAGACCGTGTGGAGGTAACATCTATCATTTTCTAAGAAAAATTGCAGAGATATTATCTGGCCCCAAAGAACATTTTTATCCAAGTCGTACTAATTTATTTTCAGTGAGAGAATTGTCGGCAATGTAGTCCTTGAAATATGAGGCAAACAAATCTGACATTTTTTGAGTTCTTTTTACTTTGGTTTATATAAATTAAAAAATAAGTTGATGACTATATAAATTATATTTAAAGCAATTTGGTCATCCAGTTAACCCCGTAATCTTATTAATTTTATGAATTAAACTAAACCTGAAACTAAATCATTGACTATGTAATACCCAACTAATGGTAAAGTAAAAAGAGAGCAAATCATTAGCATTTCGCAAATATCAGTCCACCACACTTTACAACACAATTCTGTTCAGATACCATCACTTGAACTTTTCAGCCTCAGTAGTCTATTGCTTTTAGATTCCCACAGTATGCTTACATTTAAGAAGATAACATCTCGTATGACGATCTGCAGCAGCAGCCGACTACATTTATAGCTTCACTTTTAGCGAGATTACAAGATCATTGCCCGTGAGGAGACGCCAACATGGAATTGACGTGCGGATGCCACACAACATGCAAATCCTGAACCGTAGCTAATCCCAGGAGCAGACACAGACTGTGATGGATTCGACTAGATAGCTACAATTCTTCTCCAGCATTCGATAAATAGTATGAAGATAGTGGGTGCGTCATAAACACGTGTATCCATAAGATGTTCGTTCAATCTGAGTTTCATGGCTAAACAAGGTGTTGCCGAAGCAATTACCATGTTAGATGAGATGATCTTCGATAGCATACGAATTTGTGCGAGCACAGGGATAGAGTGGAAACAATTTAATGGGTCTACAAAGACTATGGAGGCCTTTAAATGAAGTCATTAATATTTGAAATGCAAAAAAGGACACAGCTTTTAGAATGCTAATAAAATGGCTTTATGGTGTCTGGTTTTCAGGACTTTAGTATCTTTTGAAAAAGTCGAGTATACCAACAAAAAATAAAACAAAAAAACAATATTCATAAACTTACCTCGGATGTATGTTGAGCGGCATTCTTTGGGATTGTTTCCTTTTTATTATGATTAATATTATTATTATGTTTCGTGGTTTTATTCGTTTTTGGTTTTTGTAACGTATTTGTCTCCTTTTTAAGTTGCCCGATGTTACGTTCTTTGGTTTTTATTTCCTCCAGCTAAAAAAAAACAAACAAAAATTTAAGTTATTGTTTGACAGGATACGAAAATTTACATTTAAGAGTTTCTAAAATAAAACCACTTAATTAGCAAGAAATCATATAAAATAACTAAAGTTTACCATTTAATTTATATAAACATGGTATATTACTAGGGAGACGCAAAAATTATTTATTCATATGAAATTTTCCTTATAAATTGTAGTGGTTATGAACTTTATTTCAAACGATTATTTCACCAAGCAATCATAATTACAAATGCTGATATGAACAAGGAAAAACTCTTGCTCATTATTTCTGGCATTGCGTTGCCCTGGCACCTAGCCAAATGAAAATTTCAATTACTTACAAAAAATGATGACTTTAAAAAAATTTCAAAAAAAAAATAAGATTTGGTTTGTTCTAGGTTAAGAAGTTATATTAGGGGAACTCTGATCACATCGTACACACCATCTTGGCCATATTTCTGCTTATATCATCATCGTCTTCCACACAATATAAGGTGCGGGACTAAATGATAGGGTTAGCAATTTCTAGTCTATATTCATAAGTACTAACCTTATTGTAAGCCATTCTGGTTATCAACCATATTTATAAACAGAAATGGACAAAAAAAACTTAGACATTACTTTTTTTTCCTACTTGATTCCTCATACGACCGAATTCGAAAGTCGTGACTGGGATCGTGTACAAAAATGGCTTAGGATTCAAAAATAAATAAAAAAGGGGATCCGTCAGAGGCTTCCAGACCAAGTGAAATCTTCTGGAAGAAAACCCAATGATGTCTATCTCTTCGAGAACATCTAAAGGCTCTTCGACTTTAACTTGCTATTAGAAATTGGGTATCTAATAGCACCGGAGTGCTATGGAGTCGACCAAATTTCATTGAAATTCTGTATAGATCTAGACAGTTTCATTTCATTACTTCCATATTAAGACCTGTAATCAAAATGGTTTTTAAACGATAGAGAGGGATCAAGTATAATACCTAAGTCTTTAACATTAGTAACTCTACAAACTGATTTTCAATCAATATGGTAATCAAATAGATGACAATTTTGTTTTTATAAAAGGATCTCTTTGACAATGTGCTCGTCACCTGTATTGTTTTAAAGTATTGAAGACTTTTTATATGAAATCTGGAAATAGAAACTTTCTACTCATAATTTACGTGTCAATTTGCCTAATGTTGTATCTGTTTCCTTCTCCCGCATAACTGCCTTTCGTATTTTTTATTCTGGATCATCTGCTCGCTTATTTAACGAACTACCGTCGTCTATTAGAGCAACATCTCGAATGTTTAAAAGAAACGTTAAGGTCTGGCTGTCAAACTTTAGCCATTTAAATTTGGAATCGAATCTCTTCTAACAATCTGATTTATTTTATCAATATTTTAATTTTTCTTTAATTTATTGTTCTTTGCTGTTTTCTTGTTTCTTGTTACTTATTCTTTATTTATTATTCATTTTTTTGTCTAACTTTGCCTGTTTATAAAATTATTATATATATTTTTTTTCTTACTAATATTGCCACCCCACATGTAATTAATAACGTTATTGCAAGGATTATATCAAAACTATTAACTTCTCATAAGAAAATAAAGATGTCTCTAAATATTGTTCTAATATATATTGTAAATACTACAAGGTTAAAACAAAATGTAAGAACAAAATCTATGAAAAATGAAATTATCTATCTATCTATCTATCTATCTAATTTTGTTCGTAAAGATACATCACGACGTGTTGTCCTATTGCCTCGTCGATTTAAGGCAGTAATAATTTAACCCTTACTCAGCCTAGAATCTGGGGAATTCAATGTGATTGCATATCCTGGACCATGTTAGTGTCAGGGGAGTATCTTCAAATAATTACAGATCTCATGCAAATCGCTCGAAAAAAGGTTTCATGTTTTTCGATTGTTCGAAAATGTATGTAAAATAGTTTTCAGCGGAATAATTCAAAGGCTATTTTATTTGTGTGAAAAGATTTTTTAAATAAAACGTTTTATTATAAACAATTTTTTTTCAAATCAAAAAAAAATAATTAAAAAATAATTAAACTTAAGCACAAAAAAAAATTTAAAAAAAATTCACATACAAATTTAAAAATGTTGATTTTTCAAAAAAAATCATAAAAAACTATCAAAAATACAAAAGAAAAAGTTCTCAAAAATATTTTAATGTGAAATTATTAAGGCTACCTACATCTGGTCCTATGGGAGATACCGTATTTAGACCACCATCTTATTTTTTTCACCTAAATATAACCCACACCTGCAGTAGTAAACTTGGAGCCGTTTCCGATAAAAATAAGCTTTTACTTAATGGTTATATGGCAGTACCATATTAATATTTGAGCTAAAAAAAAAATAACCTTATGTTCCAAATTTTAAGATGATTGAGACGACCGAGTACTGAAAACTTTTCGGTTTCTTCAATGCAAGTGCCAATCATGCACAATGGCATGAGGAGTATGTTTAGCTTTAACGACAGAAGACAGCATTGAGTTTTTGAAGCTTCAAACTCTGCACGATTTCTTTTACCCCATTTGACAATGCTGTGTAATCGGAGTTTATTAAGCTTATCATACGCTACCCATGTGATTGCACGTCCGAAGGAGAAGGGCGTCAATCATTGAATTTTCGATGCCAAACTTTATCAAATCCCTTGGAAATATCAAGCACAATAATAGTACTTTCGCCAAAGCGATGTTAAGATTTGTTCCACTGTTCGGTGAGATATGCCATCAGATCACCTGTGGAACGATTACTACGAAAGCCATACTGAAGGACGTGGAGAATATACATCGGTTCAGACAGACAAACAGAATTTTGCCACTAACCCAAATATGTCATATTTGATTTATATCTAAAATATTTTAATTAAGGTACACGAATGCATAACTTGAATTATAGTAACTAATCGCTAGTTATAAACTTAGCATTATAAACCTAGCAAGGTTCAGCGATCAGATTGCATGTGTTGTGTATCAGCCAGCGGTGCTCTCCGTTCAACAGCTTTCGCTGCTGTAGGTATATTCCTTAACCTTACACCTTCGATATTTATAGCAAACAACCAATTGTCTCGGAGAAATTTGTAATGGATCAATAACTTTATAGTCATACCATCATTCTAAACTCATTTAGATCAACCCGAGGTAACTCTGACTACATCATCCCCAACTGTCTTTGTGTAACACCATTCCATCAAGATCCATATGGATGAATTGTGAGATGAATCATTCATTTGTACACTGTTGGTGTATGATGAGGAGGGTTGCAGCCCATTGTAGCGTATTTCCAGCGGATATTCTATGTATCAAATAGGTCTTATTTTGGCTCAAGGAAAACTGATATCCGCATCTTCAAAGATAGCCAAGCTGCTCTCAAATCAAATTGTTCTGTTTCTGTAAACTCTAAAATTTCTCGAAGATGTCGATTATCTGCTATGAAGATAAATAGGTCTTTTGGGTAGAAGTGATTCAGCCGTTTTCCCGACAATCACTAATATCTAAACTACTTATTTAAATCCGTTTTTAATTTGCAGAACTTCAAAACTAATGAAAAAAATGTCTTTCTACTTCCTATTGCATCTTTCCTCATTTCACATTTTGAGATAACAATCAAACATGACATTACGATGATAGAGAAACATATTTGAGTTCGGATGTATTTTGGACTGCAGCCTAAACGGTTGCCCCTATCGTCTTCAAATTTTGAACTCAAGGTTATTTTGACATTCTACAGAGGGCTTTTTTCATTTTTTTTTTAGCTCAAAAATTAACGGTACCTGTCATATAACCGTTATGTATTAGCTTATTTTTCTCGAAAACGGCTCAGTGTGCTAATGTATTTATGCATTATATTTTGGTGAAAAAAATTTAATACGGTGGGCTAAAAACGGTACCTCCCATAGGACCGGTTTTTTTTCTTCCAATTTTTCGAGAACTGGTGATCCGATTACAATAAAAATTGATATTCAAGAAGATGTAGATAGCCTGAGTAATTTTGCAATATTTTTTTTTGAAAACTTTTTTTTTGTATTTTTAATAATTTTTTTTAATTTTTTTTTTGAAATATCAATATTTTGAAAACGGGTAAGTGAATTTTTTTAAAATTTTGTTTTTAAGTGTAAGTTATCTTTGTGCTTAAGTTTGTATTCTTGAATAATTTTTTTTTATTTTTTTAAAAAAAAGTTGTTAAAAAATAACCGTTTTATTTAAAAACGGCTCTAACGATTTTGGAAAAAAAAAACCTCACTTTTTCAAATTTTTTTAAAGAAATAAAATGGCGTGTAAATTTTTCCGATGAAAACTATTTTACGTACTTTTTTCAAACAATCAAAAGTCAGAAAAATCGAATATAATCTTTGAAGTTCCCTTAATATTTTTCAAATTTTATTCCAAGCTGTGACCGCACATAAGAGCAAATACGTGCGATCCAGTCGTGCAATTTATTTTTTAATCAATTTGAAGTCCGTTACGCATTGGGCAACAACAATATAACGTAATACATAACCCATAGTAACAGTTCATAAATTCAAAAAATCTAACTCCCAATAACTTTAGCCTCGAGCTCTACACTGAATTCGTGTTTTTTCTCAATGAACTACACAATCGTGGGAAGCTAAATTTGCCAAGCCCCATGCGCAGCGGTTTGAATGTTCCAATTCTTTCCTGCGTACGTACTTTGGCCAAATGAATGGTATACCAACAACTCAAAAAAAAAACAAAAATTAATATCCAGCCGATCACTCAAAGTGGGCTATGTGCACTGATGGCCAACTTCACCAGACCACGCATGTTATGGTCAGAGGTTGTTTCAACTGTGATCGCTAGTTGGACTTCGGCTCTGAGAGAAAATACCTTCGAGAAAATTCCTTTCGCTCTTATGACCAATAGAGCCTGAAGCGTAATAAAATAAGGCCCACCATCTCCACAACACTATACAATAAAGAACCTATGTGAACCTAATTGCCGGTTTGCGTATATAAATTAAATTGATTGCCAGTCACTTGACTCCTTGGAAACCAAGATCTTGGTATAATATGGTGGTGAGTTTGGTACTATCAAAAAAACAAAACAAGTCCATTGTCCATTGCTGCCGGAGGTCTTGGTGATTTAAAAGAAAAAGACAAAAAAAGAAAAATGAAACCGAAAGGGGTCATTAGCCGGTCTATCGGTTTCTCCTCTTGCAACACGTGTGAATCCGTAGATGACTAATAAAAGTCCATTAGTTGATTTGTTTCTGTCTGGACCGCAGAGTTGATTTAAAGATACAGCACCACGCTATCTATTACCAAACCGAGCACGACTGGGTCGCATGTGCCTAATCACATTGGAAGGGAAGTAACATTTACGTAGAAAAGTAACATGGTGTTATAAAAAATGTCAAAAGATGATAAGACTCAAAGGCCCGACCTATAGAATCCGTTGCGTCCGGTTGTGCGTTCCGTTGCCTGAGCTTTTTATAATTGCGATGCAATGCGGTGGCCCAATGTATACGTTGTCTCAAATACAAATTTTAACCCTTAGTACTTAGAAGGAAGGGATTTTTCTTGAGACAAAAAAAGTTCCAAATTCTACATATCCAACAAAATTTAAATCAGTGTTAATGTGGAAAAATTGTATAATTTTCATATCTTTGAACATTTAGCTCGATTTATATATCAATTATTTACCCTAAAAAAATACCTTCTTACCTTTTCATCGCATGCGATGCTTAAGATTGTGTGTATTTAATAAAGTGCTCAGTCGAAAATTACAACTCAACGGACGGACGGATTCTATGGGTCGGTCCCTCCATGCTTATAAGACTCATGACTGATGCTAGCAGCGATATTGTGGTTCTTTCAACCGAAATCAATTGATCTCAAATTCAAAAAGAATAAGAAGAGAAAAAGAAATACAAAATAGGCGGAGTTTTGTTAAAGTAGAAAGAAGATGTAGATATTGAGGCGTGTGTGTGTGGATTTAACGAGAGGGTTTGTGGGTCATTTTTGTTATTGTGATTTGATAAAATAAAAACACGAATTTACTTTTGCAATCACAATTTTATTTGTTCTACTTCCTTCTTGAGTGCTAATATTCTACTGACTGACATCTGACATATGCGTAACAAGGAGAATTAATTACTTGGCTTTTTCTCTCTCTTCTTGTCGGCTCAAGCGCCATAAGTTGTTGAGTTGGGAACTTAGATTTATGGGTTGCGAAATTGTAAATGTTTAAGAAATTATGTGCTGAAATATGGTTTGATTCTATCGATGGATACTGAATAGTTTTTTTTCCATTTTTATAGACGACGAGTTGTTTTCGTAGTTTTCTTATAACTTTGAATGGACCGTCATAAGGAGATTCTAACTTTTTTTTTTTACTTAGTCGCTTCTGATCAAGACCTGGTCGCAAGTGTTTAGATTGGTTGCAATGTAAACTGTTTTCGAAGTCTTTCTTGTTTTAGGGTCCTGTGCTGGAATGTTTTTAAAAAATTGTTGGAGTTGATCTACGAAATTGTGTTCGGTTGTGTACTGAGAGGAACAAACGGAAAGATCTAAAGGCAACTTGATATTTTCTCCGTAAAGGAGTTCGGACGGCGTGTATTTGAGATCATCTTTGACTGTAGGACGGATTCCCAGCAAAGTAAGTGGGAGTTGTTGTGTCCAGTGCATTCTATCACTTGACGCACGAATGGCACTTTTCTATTGGCGATGGAATCTCTCCACCATGCCGTTTGCTTGTGGGTGATACTCTGAGGTCCGAATTCGGTTAGTTCCTAAAAATTTTGTAAATTGGTGAAACAACTTGGATTCGAATTGGGAGCCTTGGTCGGTTGTGATTGTATTCGGGACTCCAAATCTGGAGACATGTTCCTGAACGTAAGTTCTGGCAATTGTCTCTGTGTTGATATCTCGTATTGGATAGGCCTCTGGCCACCTCGAAAATCGGTCGAAGATTGTCAATATGTATTTGTATTCGTCTGATGGAGGGAGTGGTCCTCGATATCCATGTGAATATGTTGGAATCGACCTAGTGGAATGGGTATTTGCTCGTGTGGAGATTTTATGTGTCCTTGCACTTTTTCTTTTTGACACATTGGACACGCTTTCGCCCATGAGTTGATATTGTGATTCATTTTAGGCCAGAAGTACATCTTGGCGAATTTTTTTCTTGTGCCACGAACTCCAGGGTGCGAAATGTTGTGAATTTTTTCGAAGATGAATTTTCTGAAAGGTTAAGGAACGTATGGACGATTTTTTTGTGTGGACGTTTCACATCAGAGAGAAATGCTTAAGGCTGGAATTTTGATGAATTCCAATTTAACTTTGGACTTGGGGTTTGGGTTGTTCCGGATGAGTAACAATTCTCCGTCACTGCTTTGAGCTTTCGCTAGTTCATCCAAGTCAGTGGGTGAAGAATTTTCTATTGCATCTGTGCTCGGACGGGACAATGCGTCAGCGACCACATTCAAAGAGCCTTCGACAAATCTAATGTCACTAGTGAATTGCGAAATGAAATCTAATTGCCGCTCTTGCTTCGGACTGCGTCACCAATATTGTGATTTGATAAAATAAAAACACGATTTTAATTTATGCAATCACAATTTTATTTGTTCTGCTTCCTTCTTGAGTGCTAATATTCTACTGACAGACATCTGACATATGCGTAACAAGGAGAATTAATTACTGGGCTTTTTCTCTCTCTTCTTGTCGACTCAAGCGCCATAAGTTGTTGAGTTGGGAACTTAGATTTATGGGTTGTTTACATTTACATTATAGATTTGATTACTACATTGTCAACCAATATAGATATTGAGGCGTGTGTGTGTGGATTTAACGAGAGGGGTTTGTGGGTGTGAGTTAACGGGCAGTATGTTGGTATTGCTGCCATCAATGTTTTCTTATGACGTTATCACCTAAAAATTATTGTCCGTAAGCCGACTTACAGACAGCTAACTCATTTTAGTGTAAAATGGAGTACTCCATCACATTTTTAATTTTATTTTATTTGTTTTACTTAGCTTAGTACAAGCTTTAACTTAAAAACTAAGACTTATGAGCTAATAAAGTACAAACTAAAAGAGTAAAAGAAAAGAAGAATTAATTTTGAAGGGTAATTCGAAGGGCTAATTTATGTGCGGACTTCTTTATATTACGGTCGAGAGAGTGCATCGCATCATTCGAGTAGCGTAGTATTCTGGACATTGGTTCAGAGTGCCCATAATTGGTTCGATGATGAGGGAGGTAAAAAAACTGTCGGGAACGGAGATTACGGCTATTAGTGTTCAGATTGACTTCGCGTAGAAGGGGCGAAATCGATATTACCAAGGATCAACTGATGAGCGAAAGTAATGTCAGCTATTTGACGCTGTTGCCCTAAGGATTGTAACCCGATTAGTTTCAGACGGTCAAGGTAGAGAGGAAAGTTGGTTCTGTCGTCCCAAGGAAAGACCTGAAGGGCAAAACGGTTAAATCTTCGTTGAACGTCTTCAATTCTTGAATGAATGAAATTAATGACATTCATAGTAAGATGACCAAACCTGACTACAATATTCTAGAGTGGGTCGAACGTACGTTATGTAAAGGGACTTCGTCACATAGGGATTATTGAATTCTTTAGACCAACGTTTAATAAAACCAAGAGAACGATTAGCTTTGGTAATTATCTGGTCAATATAGGTGTTAAAGCTTAGTGTTTTATCACACAGAATACCTAAATCATATATGGATTCAATAACATTGATGGGTTCATTTTGAAAAGAGTAAATTCTAGGTTTCAATTATACGTTTTCGCGAAAAGGTTATTTTATGGCATTTACTAATATTTAATTCTAGAAAATTTTTGAAAAATCGATTATGGTCGTTTTGAAGCAGAATATGATCAGGAGGAGTATAAATTACCTTAACAATTTTCATATCATCTGCAAACATTAAGAGAGAAGAGTCTCTTAAAATAAGATTCACATCATTGACTGTAAGGACAAAAATGAGCGGTCCAAGGTGACTGCCTTGAGGAACTCCAGAGGTGGCAAAGATAGGCTTGGAGAGGGAACAACGGAAAAGAACTCTATAGATTCGGTTCTCCAAGTATGAAATTAACCACTCAATAAAACACGGTGGAAAACCTAGAGCATCAAACTTGAGTCGAATGATTTTATGGGAGACCTTATCAAAGGCCTTAGTAAAGTCTGTATAGACTGTGTCAACTTCATAACTTTTTCAATAACTTTTAAAGATTCGGAGACGAATTCTATAAGGTTTGTATTTGTTGACCTACCTTAAAGAAAGCCATGTTGGGCGGGGGAAAATATAGACTTGCAGTGGAAATAGACTTAATCATAGACTAGACTTTCAAAGAGTTTAGGAATGCATGAAAGTTTAGCTATCGGTCTACAATTATTTTCAACTTCATTTTTGGGACCTTTTTTATGAATTGGATATATGAAGAAGTCTTTCCAATAATCGGGAAAAAGACTCTGTGAGAGAAACAGAAGGAAAAGATTAGTGAGAGGTTTGGATAAGGCATGCACACATTTTTTTAAAAGAATCGAACGGACACCATCAGGACCAGGGTTAAAATTATCTATGACTTTATACTGAATCAATGGTAATATTGATTGAAGTCAAAGAAGTATAAAAATACGTTTATATGAAAAAAATATTTCAAAAATGCTGGACTGATTTTTATAAGATTCCTGTTTTTTATTTTAAGTTTTTTGAAAAAAAGAATGGTTTTGAGCTTTTGGTACCTAGGAATTTTTTAGAGTTTATTAAAACAAATTTTATTAATCAGTTTTAAAAATATTAAAAATTAAAAAAAATCAAAAATTAACTATAAATAAAATAAAATAAGTTATTCAAAATTTTGGTAAGCAGAATTAAGAATTCTGACACACAAAATTGTTTAAAGAAAGAATAAACTTTGTAATAGAACTCAATGTATTTATTGAAAAATTTCGTGTGCCCGTATAAGTTGTTGATTACCTTACCTTATTAGGTGACATTCATGTTGATTATAACATGACAAAGGCTCGATGTGTAGAAGAAGTCACAATTCCCATAAATGAAATTGAATTTCAAAAAACAAGTTTGTTGGACTGAAACTGAATAGTTGAATTTAACATACAAGACATTTATGAGAAAGGAGGAATGTCGCTAAACAGTTTGGCAGTATGTGGGCCAGACCTAAGATTTTACTATGCCGGTACTAACTTACAATTTTGTCAAAAAATATTTCTAATGTATGTATGTCCAATTTTTCCCTGCAGGAACTCCGTTTAAACGCTTTGAAAAGGAAAAAATCTTATCTCCTGCCATTTCTTTCCTCTTTCTTCTGTTTTGGTTAATAAATCAAAAAAAGCACCAAAAATACATCTCTAATTTCGGACAAAAGGATTATTTTTTTCTTTGGAATTCCTATAGCTTGACTTGTTAAACTGATTCAACAAGGGAAGTCATTTTTTTTATTGAAAATTCTTATAGTTTGTATTGTGTCACAGAAAAGATTTTCACTTGTTAAACAAGCATTATTAAATAAGTGGTTGTTAACTAGTTGACTTGTTTTTCTGATGTGTTAAGCCCCTGATATTGATGACACCCTTTAAAACTTGCCACAAATCACCTCGCACTTTCTTTTCCTCAAGTTTTTCTTGGCCTCTTCTCATGTACCTTCTTGATGGATAATAATTATTCGATTTTATATTTCCGTAAGACTTGTTTTACGAAAATTAACAATATGCAAAACTCAACTGACCTTAGTACTATCGAGAATTTTTCTGATATAAGCACTGCGGTTCCTTCCTTTTATTCTGTTATCATCAATTGCTTTAGACAATCCACACAATCTTATTAATTAAATTAATTATCCAACTCTTTTTTACCAATAACCAAATCGTACGGAATCGATAAGTTTGATCCAAAAAGTTTTTCCCACATTTTATTAATAGCAAAAAAAAGATCTGATATTTGTCCTTGTATATTATCTGGTCAAAACCCAAGCTTAAATAAGCCAAGCTTCATTTGAATGTTGTTTTATATTTTTTTCGTTCAATCATTCTACCTATTCGAACTTCCTCATCCTGATTTACCTGCTTCTGTTGGTAATAAAATTAATAAAACTTGACTGTTCAGCTGGTCCCGATGGAGTTTAAGCTTTTACATTTTTTTACTGGCTTAAAATGATAGTTTGCAATATTACGTCCTATCGTTTTTTTTTTCTTCCAAAACTCTTGAAAATAATTCCGGATTATTTCCCCAAACCAACATAATTTTTTAACGGGGATCTCTTCAAGAACTAATTAAAATCTATTCATTTTTTATGTTTTCTAAAAAATCGTTATTCTAAGATTCTCCAAGACAAATTTTCTAGATTTTCTGCCAGGTATCTAAAAACTTTCTTTAATTTTATGTCCCAAAATGCTAGGCTATAATCTAGACTCGTACACATATCCCTCTTCCATTCAATTCACTATAAGTTATTCTCTTACTCTCTTGAAACTTGGAGTTATCTGTGACAAAGAAGAAATTTTTTTGAGCAATAAAGATATCTCTTTACAAAAGTCAACTCAGAACTTCGTTTTGTTAAATGCTGGTCCAAAGAATTATCTGATCCAATTTTTGAATACGTGATCCCCTTAGAAATTATAAAAAAAATTGAGCCACGAGACATTGGATGGTATGCCAAATGCTTTATCTCAGTCTCAAATCTTATTATTTTGAGCTTTTTCTAGCATTCGTAGGCAAAATTAAAATGAGACATTTCTCAGAAAAATGTTTTATTTTATTTATGTTTTTCTTATGATTCGTCGGAGGTCCTGGTTTTTAAAGCGGAATTTCCGAGGATTTCGCCTTCAACCAAAGTTCACTTTCTAGAATCATCGTTTAATTTGCTGAAAAAAAATGAGAATACAAAGGAGGAATAAGTTCCCCAATACGGCGGGAGAAAGAGACAACGAAGAGTTAATTTGATTGAAAAAATATTCATTCTCTTCCTGTATTTGCACATTAGTGATGAATACATAAACAGAAAAGAGAGATCAATCCAAGCTTTAATGTTCTCTGAAAAAAGTTATAAATTTTTAAATTATAGGTAATCATTCAATTAATGTACAAGCAATGTGCAAAGGAGCTCCTTTTACCAGTGTTGACATATCATCGATAGGATTGGTTTATAATTCGAGAATACTAACAAAATCTGAAATATACCAAACTCATCTTGAAAACTCAACCACTTTTCTCATTGACGACAAAAGCTAACATATTACTCTATTTTTAATGACTCATATCGGCATACAGTCTGAGACTGAGATCATGAAATTGGACATGTCTCTTGCATACCAAATTGAGCTTTGTCTCATTGCAAATTCTCAATCTCATAATCTAGAGTTTCAGTTTCAGTTTCAAAATTTCTTTATTTTTACAATAATTTCGGTTTACAATAGTTTACCTAGAAAGCAGTGCTTATCTGCAGGCGGTTACAAACAGTAGTGTTAATAAAGTTTCCAAGTGATTCAAAAGTTCAGTTAATGTTTTCGTTTGAATGAATTTTGAATAAGTAAATTATAGAAAAAGCAAAATAAAAATAACACTTGAGTTTCTTAGACAGAATACAAAAAAGGGCTTTGAGCACCGTCGTAATGTTTCGTGCTTTCGTTATTTTACCGTTATTTTTACAATCAATGTTCAAGCAAAATAGCCAGCTGCATTCCTTCCCTGAAACAATTCAACCGTAATACTCGCGCCGCTAGGAATGCCCATAAATTTACCCTTGAGCCCAACTTCGGACGTACAGTTAAATACAGAGATTCTTTCTTTAGCCGTACCATGCGAATGTGGAATGCCTTGCCAGGCTCTGTTTTTCCCTCCCATTATGACTTGCCGAACTTTAAAACAAATGTGCATCGATATCTCCTTTTATACCCCTCCCTATTTCTAAGGGTAGCCAAAATCCCTTTTGCGCGGGCCAATTATTAAAAAAAAAAAAAAAACATGGTTTAAATTGAAAGTTAAGAGTTGAAGTTATTTATAATATATATATATATATATATATATATATATATATATATATTATATATATATATAATATTTGTAGGATCTCGTTTTGATACACACGAGTACATTAACGAACGAAGACGAGACCATACTACACTTACACACCGACAATAAAACCAATATACGAAAAGGGGACTAAAACGAACGACGAGGACGATGACAGACAAGAACGTATGAACACAAGATTTAGTTTAAGTTGAATAGCCGACGCGAGAAGTAAAAATCGGAAGACGCGAAAAGTTAACTAGCATCTATTTCTTATATTCCCAATTTATAAAACCGATCTTGTGAAAATTAAAGCAGAAAAAATCAAATGTCCATTAAGACAGTATAAAAGTGTTCAAATTAATCAATTAAATAAACTATTGTTCATTAAAGCTTATGTGCGTATTTTTATTTTCTTTCTTTGATTGACTGCAATCGCCCAAAGAAGTAGAAGTAATTTGTAGCGTTTTTTTTGTACGGAGGAAGAAATGGAAAAACCTACATACTAATCATCGCACAAAATACAATTCTAGCAGATGTTTTTTAATCTTTTTTTCTTTTTTTTTAAGTTTACAATTTTTTTAATATTTTGGGGTATTTGATTTAGTATGTTTGGAGTAGTATATCTAAGCTCTCTGTTCCCTTTGACGTTGAATGTGGACTGAATTTCAAGCATCCCAAGCACTCTTCTCCTGGTATTAAGGTTTTGTCTTATCGGTTGTAGGAATCCTTATAATATTTTAATATTCTGTATTTTTATAAACCTTCCCGAGGGAAACTTTAACCGTATTGTATCCACAATTAGGGAATGTGGCCAACCCTTGAAGTGCGAGATATTTACAGTAAAGCTGTAAATTGCGTTTACATCTAGAACTTTAAAGTCGGCATTGATAGGTTTGACTAGTTTAATTAAAAGATGTTGTAGATTATTTATCTTATCTAGATGTATTTTTGAAGCGTTTCCCCATGCCAGGATCCCATATCGAATTCGTGATTCTGCTAACGAGTAATATACTTTTTTGAGAACATCAAAATTTGAAAATCTTTTCAGATAAACTAAGGCAAACAGTGCGCTTTTGAGTTGGTGACGTAAAGTGTTTATAAGCTCATCTATAGTGACTCCTAGATACTTTAACTTTTTGATGATTTCGATTGGCCTATTGTTGACTAACAGTGGACACTCGTCGTTTCGATGATAAATATTAAATGTTTCTTCTCGTTTGTATGGCTGGCCTATATGCATTGCTTTAGTTTTGGAAGCATTGATAATAAGTCCATTGTCGTGGCACCATTTGGATACATTATCAAATTGCATTTGAAGTGTCTCTTTTGCTGAGCTTAGTTGTTTGTGCTGAACTATGATGGCGATATCGTCTGCATATGCAGAAGTTGTGGTGTTTTTAAACAATCTCAGAAGTTCATTAGTAAAAAGGCCCAGTTTGGATCCTTGAGGGACACCATAGAAACTAGGGTTTTCCTGACTTGTAGTAGTTGACACCTTGACCTTAATCGTTCTATCAGTTAAAAAGTTTTTAAGCCAGTCTAATAAATATCCTCTTACTCCGATTCTTTTCAAGGTGTTTACTAGGTTATCCTGACTAAGAGTGTCGAATGCTTTACGAAAGTCGATGAATAGCACTAGGATGTGATGGTTTCGATTAAGGCCTGCGTTAATTGTATTTGTGAACACTCCTAGATGTTTTTCTGTACTCTTATGTTTTTGAAATCCGTATTTGTTTGGATGTAGGACTTGGTGTTTACTAATAAATCTGTTAAGTCGGTCAACTACTATTTCTTCCAAACACTTCCACGACTGACATGATTGCAATTGGTCTATAGTTTTCGGGGTTACTTTTTATACCACCTTTATAAATAGAAGAAGAGTCAGTATGTTTGGAATATTGGACAGATACCTAAGAAGTAGAAGCAGTCCTCTTTTGATTGAAGGTTGCATAACGTGCAAAACTGGTTAAAGCTTCCATTATATGGAGTTCCATTTAAGCTGAGTAGCTCACATCTTGCTTTAAAAATTAAAGAAATGTCCTTGTAGTTAAGTGAATCGTGAAAATAGTTTCTTTCATTGAGGTTGTAGTTAAGTTGCGAGTATTGTAATCTACTTCCTGATTCTCGAGCTTTTTCGGCAAATGTTTCACGTGCAGAGTCCTCATTTTTCTGAATAATTCGGTACAACTGTTCTCTTAGATTATTTGTGCTGTTTGAATCAATAAGCAGTGTTTCACTATAGGTATTTCCGTAACTTTGCCACTTAGCAACCCACCAGTCTTTGTTTCTTAATTCGTACAAGATCATCTTTTTAGCAATTCTGGAGTCCTCATATGCTAACGTCTTGACAATGTAATCAACTTGTGCCTTAAGTGTACTTGTAAGGAGTTTAGGTATTCCTGTTTCTAGATAGATTGCATAGCTTAGTGTGTTTCGAGGTAAGTTGAAGAGTTATTTCAAAAAATTTCTTTGGGATTGATCTATCATATCATATTCCTCTGCTCCCCAAACCTGAGATGCATAACAAAGAGTTGATTTTACGACGGCGTCATATATCTTGTGTTTGGCAGATAAGGCTATTTTATTATTTGAAAACACATTTTTCCATGTAGAATTCAACGAGCTTTGTGCCGCGTTGGCTTTTTCTTTTAGGTGTGTCTTGAAGTCCAAAGTTGTATTCAGTTTTACTCCTAGATATTTGATTTCTTTAGTAACTTCTATTATATTTCCATTGTACTGCCATCTATAACTGTTTTGACTCCTAGAAAACCGTGAGAAGACCATTACTTTAGATTTTTCTGTATTTATCGTAAGCCCCCACCTGTTGCAGTAATTTGTTAGTCGATTAATCATCAACTGTAGGTTTTCTGCTGACTCGGATAGTATGACAAGATCGTCAACATACAATTAAACATTAATAATACAATTCGCCATTCTTATTCCACCAGGTAAGTCTGGAGCTATGTCATTTATAAATAGGGAAAACAGTAAAGCACTCAGTGGACACCCTTGTTTTACCCCAGTAGTCGTTTCAAACCATTCTGAAAAAAACTTTGCCATCCCATACGGCTGCTTTCGTTTCATTATACATTTCTTTTATAAATCTTATAAATTTTGAAGAGACACCCAAATGTGAGAGCTAATAAAGGAGTGCACTTCGATCCACTAGATCAAAGGCAGCTTTGAAGTCTACAAATAACGTGTAAGCCTTTTTGTTCCGTGCTTGAAAAGCTTTTACAATTGACGCTAAGGTGAAGATCTGGTCTGTTGTAGAAAAGTTTTTTCTGAAGCCGGCTTGAAGATCTGAGAGTATATTATTCCTTTCCACCCATTTCTCAAGTCTTTCCACAAGTATACCGCAGAATATTTTGGCTATCGTATTCATAAATAAAATGCCTCGGTAGTTTTCAGCAATGTCCAGAGCGCCTTTTTTATGGAAGGGGAAGATAACAGATTTTTTGAATGAATAGGGAATATCAGCATGCGCGAAGATCCTATTATAAAATGTTCTTAAGTGGTTCAAGAAAGAGGGTGTTGCATTTGAATAAAACTCATAGGGAATCCCATCTTCGCCTGGTGCCTTTCCATTTTTTGCTTTCTTTAAGACAGCTTCTATTTCCGCCAGTGTTATATCTGAGTCCAACGATTCATCAAATATTAATGGTTCCGCGAATGAGATCGTTAGCTTTGAGTTGTTGTTAAGGAGATGTTTAAAATGAGTAACAAGACTTTCTGCAGATAATCCAATACCTATCTTATGGCTTATTCCATTAATGTCTCTGGCAATCTTCCAAAACTGCTTCGAATTTTTAGTTTGTCCAAGGTTAAGTGCTTGTCTGTTTTCGAAATCTGTTTTCTTTTGAAGACATAAATTTTTGTAATAAGTATTGGCATCTATGTACCATTTTCTTAAATCTTTATTGTGTGAAGAACGTATGACTCTCAAAAGTGCAAAGGATTTTTGGCGTACCTTCAAGCAGTCGTTATCGAACCATTTTTGTTTGAATGGTGAAGAAGTGTATTTTATTTTGTTTGATGTTGAGCTTCGTATTAACTCTGTTAATTGATTAGAAATAACGTCTGCAGAACCAGTTAACAATAGATTTGATTCAATAAGATTGCTCAAATTACGTTGATAAGAGTGTGACTCCTCATTCATCCATTTAAGTCGGGGTAGTAGTTTGAGATTTGTGTGCCGGGATGTTGCTTCGGTTGAAAATTGTACTGCAACAGGCATATGATCGGAGAACGTTTTACCGTGTACTTCGAATTTGTTGATCCGTTCAATCCATTCATTCTCTATCATTTATAACGTTCCATGTTTTTCTAGGATCGTATTGTGCATTCGAGAATTTTTGTTTGTAGTAGTTGGTTTTTATGATTTGTATATTATTGTTTACAACGTTTCGGAAGTTTTTGTATTCTCGCTCATAGCTCGTTCATTAAGCTCTTTCTCATGAGACTGAGCAAGGTCTTTTTGCATAACACATTATGTCATTATCAGCAACAAATTGGATCCTTACTTTTATAACCATGGTATTTGAGACTATTTTTTTAATTTTGGAATATCCTGTGATGAACTGTATCGAAGGCCCTAGGAAAATCTAAAAGCACTATAAATTAAAATAGAGCACTAATAATTCTGTGCTTATAACAATATCTTTTTTAATTACAATCCTTGAACTGAGAAAAATTGAACAGCTGGTTGTGTATTTACTCTAGAATTTTTAAATTCGCTATGGATCCATAATGCATCTATAACTCATTTGCTTCTTCAATCAAAAATATACATCTAAAGATTGATTAAAGTTAAAAGAAAAGTTATACAACTTTACAATCTCTATAGGCAAACACTACTATTCTTATCAAAATAAAATTCTAAGAGCAATTTTTAATGCTCTGTTGTGGTCGTTTGAAAATGTTTATTTTTTTTTTTATAATTAGCCCGCACTAAAGGGATTTTGACTGCCCTTATAATGTTAATTAAACACAGCGAGGGCTTTAGGAAAATAGGGAAGGACGTGAAAGGAGGTAACGATGCACATTTGTTTTAAAGTTCTGCACTTCAAAGTGGGAGGGAAAAACAGAGTCTGGCAAGGCATTCCACACGACTAAAGAAAGAATTCCTGTACTTGACAGTACGTCCGAAGTTGGGCTCAAGGGTATAATGATGGGCATTCCTTGCAGTGCGAGTATTACGGTTAAAGCAATTCAGGGGAGGAATGCAACTGGCTATTTCGCTAGATCATTGTTTATGGAAGTAGCGATAGAATTATGAAAGGCAGGAAACATTACGTCTGTGCTCCAGAGATGTAAATGTTTCTGTTATTTTTCGATCGCCTATCATTTTTAAAGCTCTTTTTTGTATTCTATATAAAAAACTCAAGTGGGTTACAGGAGCACCTGCCCAAATGTGGGAGTTATACTCAAGTTTAGGGCGAATATATGCTTTATATACTGTAGCCAGATCTTGCATCTTCGAAGGAAACCTAAACATCTCGCGGCATTTTTGGCAACGTCAAATATGTGGTCATTCAACAGAAGGTGGTCTGTAATACACATACCGAGAACTGAGAGGTGGTTGGTTTCCTCTATGCAAGTGCCACTCATGGATAGTGGCATTAGGGGTATATTTCGCTTTAACGACAAAAGACAACATTGTGTTTTCGAAGCATTAAATTCTACGCGGTTTCTTATCCCCCATTTTACAATGCTGTCAAGATCAGAATTTAATGAACTTATCATACGCTGCCGTTGCAGTTCCACATCCGAAGAACGAGGATGTGAATCTGGAAACGAATATGAGAAGCTGAGAGTACTGTCGTCTGCGAAACAACTGATAGGATTAGTTGTTTCAGATAATAAGTCGTTAATAAAAATAAGAAAGAGAGTCGGAGACAAAACAGAGCCCTGGGGCACGCCAGCGTTTATTTTGTGAGAATCAGACTTGAATCCGTCCAATACAACTTGTATTGAGCATTTCGAAAGGTAATTACTAATCCAACGAAGAAGAGATTTGTTGAGTCCAAATGCATGCATTTTCGATAAAAGAGCTTGATGCCAAACTCTATCAAATGCCTTAGAAATATCAAGTGCAATAATTTTGCTTTCCCCAAAACGATGGAGAGATTGGTTCCACTTTTCGGTGAGATATCCCATCAAATCACCAGTGGACCTGTTGCTACGAAAGCCGTACTGCCGGTCATTAAGAAGCTTTCGGTCCTCAAGATATTTCTTAAGCTGAAAATTAATCATCTTTTCCATGACCTTGGAAAGAAGGGACGTAAGAGCAATTGGTCGATAGTTTGAGGGAGAAGAAGATTCGCCTTTCTTAGGGATTGGCTCGACAAATGCTGTTTTCCATCTACTCGGAAAGAGACCAGAGGAATAGGACAGATGGAAAAGCTTACGCAATGGTTTTGCCAGCGTTGAGGAACACCTCTTCAGAACAATAGCGGAGATTTTATCCGGGCCAGCGGTTTTGTTTATGTTAAGATCTTTTAATACTCTTGCGACTGTACGAGTGCGAAAGAAGATAGGTTCCATGAAGTCATTTACGCTCTCGAGTACAGGAGGAGTACAAACACCTGCTGGCAGCGTTGAGTTAGCAGCGAATTGGGATGCAAGCAGATCTGCTTTTTCTTGAGAACTGACAACAGGAGTATCATTGAAGACGAGCGTAGGAACCGATGATGACGAGGAGTTCTTTACGTTTTTAACAAATGACCAAAAATTTTTACTGCCTTTGGGACATTGCAGTATTTTTTGCCGGATTTTTGGTTCATGTAAAAATTTAGTCTTACGAATGTGAACATTGCATGCCTTTATAGCTTGCTGAAACTTTTTCCGGTTTTCCTCGGTTTTGCTGGCTTTATAACATCGGAAACTTACCTCTTTCAACCTGACAACCTCTTTACAGCTCGAATCAAACCATGAGTTATCTTTAGGTTTGATACTTTTTGACCTATTCGGGACAAAATTTCGCATACCTAAGAGGATAACATTTGTTACCATAACTGCGCTGGAGTCTATGTCACTACCGAGGAAGCAGAGCGACCAGTTGAAGATCCTGAAGAAATTATTGAGACCGTCCCAGTTGGCTTTCTCGTATTGCCAAACGGTTCTCCTAGGGGGTTTCTCTTCAACTGAGTTTTGTTGGCACGAGAGATTTGCAGAAATGACTAGAATGTGCCTAGAGGCAAAAAAACACGAATTTTGTGTTTATCAGGATCGGAGGTAAGAAACAAGTCTATTGTGTTGGCGGCTTGGCCTGTAATGTCAGGAATTCGCGTTGACTCATCAACAAGCTGAGTTAGTTGGTTTAACTCAGCAAAGATTTCAACATACCTTCCTTCGGGTGTTGTCTGGCCAGAATAGCAAAGCCAACTTGAATTATGTACATTGAAATCACCCGTAATAATGATTTCAGTGTGAGGATAATGGGCAACAATACTTTGAATGGAGTCTGACAAAGCATCAAATTCGTTGGAAGTTGACACTCTATCCAAATTAGGGCTTCTATAGATAAAACAAGTATGTATAATGCGCTTATTTACCGTAAATTTTAACCACATGAAGTTAAAATCTGTATTTGAACACAGACCATATTGTGGTAGAAGTTGGTATGCGACATCATTCCTAATATATACGGCGATTCCGTGATAGGCAAAGAATAATGGTACTAAGTTATACCCATGAAGGTTAAATTCCGAGTGATCAGAATTTTCTCCTACTTGGGTTTCACTTAATGCCAAAACAGCTGGCTTGTTTAATGAAGTATAAACGTATGCAGCACAGAAATTTTTCCTGAGCCCACGAATGTTGGAATAATCAACTCTGAAAGTACCCCCAATAAAGAATACAAAACTTAAAAAACAAAGACGGGCAATTAACTATAAATAATGCTCCACTAAGTCCCAATTTGAGCTTCACAAAAACAATTATTATTAGTGTTATGCCTTAATAATAATTGAGTTGATCCGCCCCTGGTTACTCAGAGAACATCAATTAATATATCCGATAACGATCTAGCTTAACCATAGGGATTACCGCAATGATTAAACTAAATCGTCTGTGAGGAAGGAAATATGGAAAAAAGACAAGAGAAGGAGCTTACTCGCTGTGGTGTGTTTTTTCTCGTTAGTGGGTATTAATAAAAAACTTATTTTTGATTTCAAAGCACAATTTATTTGTGTTATTTGCACTGGATTATGAATTATTAAACTGAATAAATTTAATATAGACCGCGCGTGAATTGATTTTTTTTTTTTTTTTATTTTATTTATTTATTTATTATTGGGTTATTGGAGGGTAGTTAAAGATAAAGGGATTGAAATAAAACACAGAACGTATGGAGTAAACCGTCACTTGACTTTCCCATGACTTCCGCACATGCGTAGCGGGTGGGATGCTAATCGATACTGATTTAGAAGAAAATAGCGATAGGAGCAAACTTATATCTATGGCGATTCTCAAAGTATTGAGCGATCAAAACACTATCGTATGTGTTTTATTGTTATATATTTCAAACTTACCAATCGTGATATTTCAGTTTTGGCAGATTTAGATAACTGAGTCAATCGGATTTCATATGAATCTTTGAGCTCACGTAAATCTGCTGCTTTACGTCGCTCAGCATCATTGCTTATCTGAAATCGAATATATTACGAAATAGTGTTAAATATTTGCTAAACAGTTTGTTTTGGGAGCACACGCAAGGACGTTTAATATGAACACAGGTTGTTTAGTTTTGCAAAGCATTCCAAGCAAGTAGGTTAGATAGGATTGGATATTCAAAGCGGTAGCTTTTTAAATACTAGACGTATATGGTTATCCTTTGTGATCTGATAAGCGACTGATTTGTAGAGATTAATATCTTATGTTGTATTAGTTATCGTATTCAATTCTGGTGTATATATCAGATTAAAAAGGATAATAAAAACTTTTAATAACACAAACTTTTAATACTTCAATAAGTAAGACTATAGGGTTTTAATATTATAATATGATGTTGCAAATAAAGTAAAGGGAAAGGTTCAAGGAATGTCGTATATGTATATAGGTGGATTTGACGGGGAGACGAACCCGACCCATCGCTTAGCACTTCGACACACTAACCATTAAGCCACGGGAACTATTATAATAAAAGTCTAAAAAAATAGGATTAAAATTATGGGTTTGCAGAATCTTAGGTACCATTTCTAAATTTCACCTCAATTTTTTTTGACGTTATAACGTCTAATAAATCGATGACTGGCTACACGACTCATGCCGATAAGACTCATGATTCATGCTAACCGCGCTACTGTGGTTCTTTCAACCAAAATCGATCGCAAGCACCAGGCGAAAATTTTTTTTTTATAATTAACGCGCGCACAAGGGACTATTTGTTTCCCTTTTAATGTAGAACACACTGCGCGGGCATTAGGAATATAGGGAGGGGAAAGATAGGAGGTGTCAACTAACATTGGTCTTGAATGTTTGCAGATCAAAATGGCAAGAGAAAATCTCACCGGGTAAAGTATTCCAAATTCGTGTTGTTCGGCTAAAAAAAGAATCCTTTTATTCCACGGTACGTCCAAAATTGGGCTCAAGGGTGAACTGATGAGCATTCCTTGCTAGGCGAGTACTATGGGAGAAACTTTCAAGGGAAGTAATGCAACTGGCTACTTCGAGTGAACATTTTTTATAAAAGAAACGATAAAATAAGGAAAGACATGAAACATTGCGTCGGTTTTCGAGAGGGGCAATTGTTTCAGCGGCAGTTCTATTTCCTATTAATCTTAACGCTCGATTTTATATTCTATCAAGCAGGTGAAGCGATGTTTGCGAAGCACCTGTCCAAAGATGGGAGTTATACTTGAGTTTGGGCGTAATAACGCCCAAGGAAGGAACCAAAATTTCTTGCATCGGTAGAGAAAACCTAAATACTTACCAGCATTTTTGGCAGTCTCATATATATGATCGTTCCAACGGAAAAAGCTGAGGGTAAAGTCGTCAGCAAAGCAGTAAATAGATTAGAAGTAACATCAGACAGAAGATCATTTATAGAAAGGAGCAAAAGAGTCAGAGACAGAACTGAGCCCTGGGGCACTCCACCATTTATTTTTTGGGAATTAGACTTGAAACCGTGCAATACAACTTGTATTGAGAGATCCAGAAGAAAGCTTCTTATTCAACAAACATGAGTATCGACGAACCTAAAAGCAAGCATTTTCGATAAGAGAGCTTCATGCCAAACTCTATCAAATGCCTTGGAAATTTCAAGTGCATTGATCTTACTTTCAACAAAGCGATGTTTCGACTGTTCGGTGAGATACGCCATCAAATCACCAGTGGAACGATTACTGCGATAGCCATACTGACGGTCATGGAGAAGCTTTAGGTCTTCAAGCTGACGAATAATCAGCGTTTGCATGACCTTAGAAAGAAGGGATGTAAGTGTTATGGGTCGCTAGGAGGAGGGAAAGAGGTCAGCTTCTTAGGGACAGGCTAGACAAATGCTGTTTTCCATCTTCTAGGAAAGATTCCAGAAGAGTAGGAACGATGTAAAAGCTTACGCAGTGGCTTTGCCAGTATGGAAGAACACCTCTTCAGAAGAATCAGTGGTATACCATCCGGCCCAGCGGATTTGTGTATATCGAGATCTTTGAGAACTCTTGCTACTGTACGAGTGCGGACAAAAATCTGTCCCATGGAAAAATTTACATTCTCAAGTACAGGAGGGGCAACGTTGCTGTGAGGCAGCAAAATGGGCGGCGAGCAAGTTTGCCTTCTCTGAAGAGTAAACAATTAGTTTGTTATTTTCGATGGACGTTGGAACCGAAGATGTTGAGGAGTTTTTAATATTTCTTACAAATGGCCAAAAATGTTTACTGCCAGAATTTTTTGCCGTAATTTTTGGTCATGCAAAAATTAGGTTCTTGCAATAACGGAGCTGCATGAGTTCCTTGCTTGTTTGTGCTTTTTCCGCTTTTCCTCTATAGGGTTGGCTTTGTATGATCGGAAATTTACTTCTTTGAGCCTGATAGCTTCTTCTTCTTCTCCAGTTGGCACATCGATCAGTTGGGTAAGGTGATGTAACCCGGCAAAGACCTCGAAATTCCTTCCTTCGTGTGTTGTCTGACCAGAATAGCGGAGCCAATTGGAATTCTGTACATTGAAAAGGCCCGCAAAAACGAATTCGGTAGGAGGACAAAAGAAAACGATTTCCGAGATGGAATCAGAAAGCGTATCAAACTCGTTAAAAGTTGAATAACAATAATGAAACAATGAAACAATAATGAAACAATAATGGCAAGCAATATCATTCCTTACATAAACGACGAGACCGTGATGAGATAAAGGTAGTAACACCAATGTATACCCATGTAGTTATCCGTTTAATGGCCAGTTTGGTATACCCTAGGAAAGCCATTTGGGTCCTTCTATGTTTATATATAATTTAGATGTTTTCGTTTATTTGCTGATGATATAAAAATATTCAAGAAAATTTAATCTGCAAACTTCGGGCTCATATTTCGTATGTATAACCTTAAATTTAAAGACGGGTAAGCAATGGCTTAGTAAATAAAGAGCCAAAGTAATTGCTAAGTATTTAGTTAATTTATTGATTCGTTCGACTTTTTACCTTTTTGAAAACTATTATTATTATTGCTAAGACACAATCACACTTTAGCTTCGGTTTTGCCTGACGTTTACAAGTTCAAAAATAAGAAATCAACACATCTTATCACAATGTCGCTTTGGTTTTGACGTTACGTTTGGTTCGTGTTCAAAATAAAGTAATGTGACTCAAACGCAAAGGTGAAGTAGAAACTAGTTGAACTTTTGCTCGCTTTGACAGAAAAAACCAAAAACAATAACCGAAATTTGGAAAATGTCACTTAAAGCGAACACAAAGGGGTGAAATGTAACGTGACGCAGCCAAAGCTGAAGCGTGATTGTGTTTTAGCCATTATTGCTTTTTTGGAAAAATTTGGAAAAATTCCATTCTGAATTGGTAAAGGTCATTAGGTTCAACTATTAAGCTGCTTATAGAAAGCTAAACAGAAAATAAATACAACACTGTGGAATTCATTAACTACAATATTGAAGGCACTTTGGGGACTTATGCTAACAAATAGTCAAACCCGTCAAAATCATTATGCCTGTCTTCTTCTATCAGTGAAGGCTTTCCAGTCTATAATCCGTGACAGGCGCCTTTAATCTAATTAAGCAACATCAAATGTCTGTTCAATCATATCTGTCCATATTTTCATCGAAAAGTAATTAAACCAAAACTCTGCAAATAAAGCAGGTCAAGCTGTTTGCTATGTGCACATTGCGCTTCCTCTTAACCAAAAACTACTTACAAATAAAAATTCTTAATTCAAAGCAAACATATGGTTGAATTAATGTTATTCTGTCATAGTCCTTTTTCCATTAGATAGATTAAAAGTAAGAATAAGTCGTATAAAAACTCCAAGGGTATCAGAAATAATTACAGTATCGTTTGGTAATCAAGTGTCCTTTTAGCGGTCTTACTATTACAGTGAATTTAAGAAACATGGTTAAACTAAGTAACTCGCATATCCTTGTGTTGACCTTTATTGGTTGTTTTGTGATTTCCACATCAATTGATTTGAAACGTTTAAATTTAGATACATCCGAATATCTTAAGAATGTATTTTCGCTTATAAATCATTCGGCGAAAATATTGTGTAATTTTAACGCCACTACAATTTATGTGTATTTTGAAAATAACACTTCAACTGGATACCCGGGTTTTATTCTTGGCAAACTCAAAGACTGTGGAACGACTCATATAGTTTTAAGGTGAATTATTTGTTTAGCTTTTTTAGTCTTAAGAAATCCAGCACTTTTAACAAAAACGATTGGAAGTTCGGTTTCTGATTAAAACTACATCTTCTATTAACATTTGGAAAAACAATTGTATTTGGGTTCCAAAGGGCGATGTTTTTATTCGCGTTTCTTCTTCTTCATGTATGCATGCTTATGCCTTTAAACCTCGAATTTGGCTACAAGTACTCGAAAAACTATACAAAACGTAAGACTTATCGGATGCGCAAGTTGCAATCATTTCATTTTGATAAGCACCCTTCCAACATTTTAAAGGACTATTTTTGTTAATTTATTAAGAAAAAGGATTTTAAAAAGTTAATTCTTTAATGTGAGCGTCCTTATAGTTTATAACTTCGTGGAACAAATGTTCATCACAAGGCATATGAATAATTGTTATAATTAAAAAAACTTTTAGTGAATGAAAGTAAAAGAACCATAACGGTAATAAGGAATAACCATGGAAATTCTCCTTAGGAAAGCTACTGTCTCAATCTTCCGTTTTCCTAGTCGTAGATCGATCTTCCAGTTTTCATTAACATCCAAAGAGCATTACAATTTTCTGACCATATTTAATATATCAGAGGAATTTGTAGCAACCACTCATATGGAACAGAACCGATAGCCTTCCTAAAGTCTATGAAGCACATACCTGCAGATTGCACTTATTAATATGCGCTTGCCTTAACACAATGGCATATCTGTTATTAGCTGTTGTTTGCAACGAGAACGTTTTTAACAGAGCCTTTCTGCTCCTCGTCTAGGATATTGTTTGTCCAGTCGCAATTTCAAAAAAAGAGTGGTTGTCTGTTAAGTCGGTTTACGGACGATTATTTTACGTGATAACGTCATAAGAAGACATTGATGGCAGCAACACCAACCTACAGCCCGTTGACTCACCCTCTCGTTAAATCCACACACACACCCCAATATCTACATATACTTTCCACTTTAAGAAAAACTCCGCCTATTTTGTATTTCTTTTTCTCTTCTTGTTCTTTTAGAATTTGAGTGGAATTATTTTGGGAATTCGCAAACCAAGATCTTTCCCATTGTTGCGCGCGTTGCGGATGGACTCATTCGGGTCTTATCGATGCTCTGCTCCCCCGAAACGAACCATGATTTTGGTAATAAATTTGCATAATTTGCAAACGTGTTCGGGAGAAAGTCTATTCATTATGAAATCGCAAACCAAACTGAGCATAAATCAAGTGACAGCTGTCAAAAAGACCAACTCCAAAAGAAGTATTGCCAGATTAGAAAATTCTTAAATTTTTTTAATTAGCTTAAAAGTTTTCTCGGAAAAACTAAGTATGCAATAAAATTTGAAAACTGAATGTCTATCAAGGAAAAAAAATATTGAAAATCGTTCGATCAGTTTTTTTAAAAAACTTTTCGAAAAAATATTTTAATTTTTTTTTCTAGTATGTCATTATAAGGAAATCTGTAGTTTTCACCTAGGAAAATTATTTAAAAAAATTCAATCAACCCATTTTTAAAATACATATTTGGAAAACCAAATTTTTTTTAGAAAATTAAAAAAAAATCGAAAAAAAAGTTTTTGAAAATTTTGAAATGCAATATTAATTGAATTGTAAATGAATTTCTATGTGCAACATTTTATTGAAATTGGGATAATAGTTTACGATAAAACCGCATTTGAAAAAACCGGTTATATGAGAGGTACCGTCATAGAGCAAATTTCAAAAAATTCGTTTTAATTGAAATATGTATTGTTGTAAAAAAAATAGCACCCTGAAAGTTTTATCAAAATCGTTAGAGCTGTTTTTTGAGAAAATCAAACTTTTTGTTAAAAATTGTATGGCAGGTACCGTTATTTTTCGACCTAGAGAAAAAATGAAAGGCACCCCCCGAGATAATACCTAATTAATACTAAATACCAAGTTTAAAGCAAATCGGCCCCTCCGTTTAGGCTGTAGAGGCGCGAACAGACAGACAGACGGACTGAATTTCCGGACCCACTTTTTTCAACTTCTCTACTATCGTAATGTCATGTTTGATTGTTATAAAAAAAAATTTTGCACGGTTTTCGCGAAAATCGTAATGGAGCTTTAGCCGAGATTTTGAAATTGGCAAAACTTGTAGGAAATTAAATTTTCTACAACTTCAGTCCTAGTATTTTTTTATCACAAAAGTTACCATTCGAGAGATATTAACAACAACTTGCCAAGTTCGAAGACAGAGCCGATGATATTACTTTAGCGGCACCATCATCAAAAAGAAAAAAAAATTAGCACAACTGGGTCGCACGTACTTGCTCTTATGTGCCTAAATACATTGGAAAGCAAGATCTTTGACAGAAACATTTAGGTACGTTGAAAATAACACAGTTTGAACTTATATAAAGTATCAAAACCACAATACATAAATAAAAATGAAGTATACCATCACACGTCTTAAATAACAAAAAAATTATTAAAAATGTAGATATTTCGATAATTGCAGGACAGGTTTTGATAAAATCCTGTTTTTTATTTTTTGTTTTTTTTTTTTTTTTTTTGATATTTTGGTACGCAGTTTTGTAGAGTTTATTAATATACATGTGATTATAAAATTTAAAATATTTTTTTTTGATTAATTTAAAAAATATTGATTTTTCAAAAACAAAATTTCAAAAATTAATTTTAATTAGAAAAAAAGTTATTCCAAATTTTGATATGCAGAATTAATTTGGCTACCTTGATCTTCTCAAAAATAAAATTTGAAAGAAATCCAATGAGCCGTTAAAATTAGAGAAAATGCTATATGAAAAGTATCGTTAATAGACTTTTCCGGTAAATTTGGTTTTGTAAACTTCTCTGTCTTTTTCTCTCAGTTTTCAATGAATCAATTTTTTATATTCACGAATCCTAAAATTGCCTTATAGTCCCTATAATCGCAAGTAAAAACGCACCCAAGATAATCTACCCACACGATACGGTGGTGCGTAAAAAGAGGTTTATTTTAATAAAAAAAAGATAACCAATTCTTCATTAAATTCAAGATGGCGGCTGAAGTTTCAGCACTATTTTTCCTAAAATCGATATTTAGACTACTAATGGTCCCCTCAACAAAGTGTATGAGAAAATTGTACGAATTAATATTTTCATGATCCCAGAAAGGGGTCACAAGCCCCAAAACAGTTTTTCGTTAATATCTCGCAAACGGTAAATTTTCTGGAAAAAAAAATAATAAAACTAAAGTATGTAGAGAATTTATAAGTTTTTCCTTTATTATTTTTATCAGAAATAAAAAATGGTTATATGAGAGGTACCGTCATAGAGCAAATTTCAAAAAATTCGTTTTAATTGAAATATGTATTGTTGTAAAAAAAATAGCACCCTGAAAGTTTTATCAAAATCGTTAGAGCTGTTTTTTGAGAAAATCAAACTTTTTGTTAAAAATTGTATGGCAGGTACCGTTATTTTTCGACCTAGAGAAAAAATGAAAGGCACCCCCCGAGATAATACCTAATTAATACTAAATACCAAGTTTAAAGCAAATCGGCCCCTCCGTTTAGGCTGTAGAGGCGCGAACAGACAGACAGACGGACTGAATTTCCGGACCCACTTTTTTCAACTTCTCTACTATCGTAATGTCATGTTTGATTGTTATAAAAAAAAATTTTGCACGGTTTTCGCGAAAATCGTAATGGAGCTTTAGCCGAGATTTTGAAATTGGCAAAACTTGTAGGAAATTAAATTTTCTACAACTTCAGTCCTAGTATTTTTTTATCACAAAAGTTACCATTCGAGAGATATTAACAACAACTTGCCAAGTTCGAAGACAGAGCCGATGATATTACTTTAGCGGCACCATCATCAAAAAGAAAAAAAAATTAGCACAACTGGGTCGCACGTACTTGCTCTTATGTGCCTAAATACATTGGAAAGCAAGATCTTTGACAGAAACATTTAGGTACGTTGAAAATAACACAGTTTGAACTTATATAAAGTATCAAAACCACAATACATAAATAAAAATGAAGTATACCATCACACGTCTTAAATAACAAAAAAATTATTAAAAATGTAGATATTTCGATAATTGCAGGACAGGTTTTGATAAAATCCTGTTTTTTATTTTTTGTTTTTTTTTTTTTTTTTTTTTGATATTTTGGTACGCAGTTTTGTAGAGTTTATTAATATACATGTGATTATAAAATTTAAAATATTTTTTTTGATTAATTTAAAAAATATTGATTTTTCAAAAACAAAATTTCAAAAATTAATTTTAATTAGAAAAAAAGTTATTCCAAATTTTGATATGCAGAATTAATTTGGCTACCTTGATCTTCTCAAAAATAAAATTTGAAAGAAATCCAATGAGCCGTTAAAATTAGAGAAAATGCTATATGAAAAGTATCGTTAATAGACTTTTCCGGTAAATTTGGTTTTGTAAACTTCTCTGTCTTTTTCTCTCAGTTTTCAATGAATCAATTTTTTATATTCACGAATCCTAAAATTGCCTTATAGTCCCTATAATCGCAAGTAAAAACGCACCCAAGATAATCTACCCACACGATACGGTGGTGCGTAAAAAGAGGTTTATTTTAATAAAAAAAAGATAACCAATTCTTCATTAAATTCAAGATGGCGGCTGAAGTTTCAGCACTATTTTTCCTAAAATCGATATTTAGACTACTAATGGTCCCCTCAACAAAGTGTATGAGAAAATTGTACGAATTAATATTTTCATGATCCCAGAAAGGGGTCACAAGCCCCAAAACAGTTTTTCGTTAATATCTCGCAAACGGTAAATTTTCTGGAAAAAAAAAATAATAAAACTAAAGTATGTAGAGAATTTATAAGTTTTTCCTTTATTATTTTTATCAGAAATAAAAAATGGCAAAGTTATTGGCCATAACAAAATTTTCATTAAATTCAAAATGGCGGCTGAAGCTCCAGTACTTTTTTCTGAAAACCGAAATTTAAACTACTAATGACACCCAAGAAACCAACTGTCAAGGAAAATTGCACAATTTAATTTGTTCCATTTCAAATGTTTAATCTGACTGGTCCGTCCGCCCTGTTTCTTTCTCCTTTTTTAAAACCAAGAAAGTTGTTCCTTTGAATATCTTCCCAGGTAGCACGTGTGGGTTATTGAGTGCATTCGAAAATACCTTCACGAGTGTTTTATGGCATTACGGATAAATGTTTTTACCAGAAATTATGTATTTCGTCTGTGGATGAGGTCTTCAAATATCTTCATAAACTTCTTCTTTGGTAAAGCGGTCAACTCGCATTTCCGTGGATTATCGCAATCTATCCATTTCCCTATCAATCTTGTTAGCATTTTGATTGAAAGAAGTGTTTTCGGACCAAGTTGAGTTCCAAAATTTTTTCTGCGTCGATTTCTTCATTTCTGCATCTGCTTCATCGGTTTTTTCAATGGTTTTGAAGAACTGCTTCCTGCTTTTGTAAAAATAGTTTATTTGTTTTTGTCTGTTGTACACCTCGTTGTTTCCTCGCAACCTTGCTCTATTTACCTGGATCTTTTAACTTTGGTGTTGCAAGGAAAATTCGAAGAGTCCTTCATTAAAATTTTGGACGATTTTATGGTTAGCGTTTCGCGGTTTATTCGGTTTTGGTTTTTTGATTTGCAGAGCCTGCCATTACTATTGTTTCACTTGACGAGTTTCCACGCAAAACTAGATCGTTTTCATTCCTTTGATAGTTTCTAATAACGTGGGCAGCATGTTATCGAATTGGTTAGGTGCATGCATTGTTTCTTGCAGTTGAACTTCGATTGAAAGCAACTTGGTTCCATTGCTTGTCTCTGCTATAATCTGCGGGTTATTTAATTCCAAATCTAATTCCATTTGCATTTCTTATTTTATTCATTCGACTACAGGAGTTTGAAATTCTTTCTTTTATATAACTCTTCAGTTCATTTATTGGTAGCTCGGGAAACTTATGGCAGAATTTTCCATGATTTTGACTATGTCCTGAAAGAGGGTTTTTCTTCGAATTTCTTGGCGTCTGTATTTATTTCACGGGTCCACTTTGATTCTTTGCAAATGAAATGCTCTACGAATAGTGCCCATGGCTGGTGATGTTACAGCCACATCATTGTTACCTTCTTGATTGATTTATTGTTATTTTAATTGTTACTATTATTATTATTTTTTTGTTTTTTTAGTATTATTATTACTACTTTTATTATTATTCTTAATATTGTTATTATCATTTATTGAGTAAGCCTTTGAGACTATTTAAGCTATCTTAACAACATTGCTATAAGTGAAAAAAATTGTTGTATTTATTCTCTTGGCTCTCTAATCTTTTATGTTTAACCAACAAATATTCTGTTTCAAGTTTGAAGGTTTAATAAATCTCGGTGCACTCATTTAGGCAATAGTTTCATGTTCGTATTTTTTTATCTTGGTTATATAAGAATCCGATTGAGAATACTGCAAATGTTTTTGCTCTTGAAAAATCTTTTTTTGTTTCAAACATTTTTAAAAGAAAAAATCTTTAAATTTTGAGATCATTGATCCAAATTGTGATGCAGTCTTCATTTTAATACATCATTTTAATGTTTTCATTGATTTTTTTTGTCAAATAAAATGGCCGAAAGTAAATCCTTATCATCGCTCAACAACTTAAACGATGAAAACTCGGTTTGATTGTATTGTAACCAGATAGTACCTCAGATTTCGTGCCAACCACTTTGGAACTGAATTGGAACGCGTTTTCTATTTTTTTTAAATAGCCTCAAAAACATAGTTATGCATACAGGAAACTTTAATGGGACCCTTAAGTAACTCATTCTGTTTTAAGAAGTCACAACTCATAATTTTTGAGTTCCTGAGTAGTTTCAAAAAACTTTACTGGAACAAATATAATAAAAAATTAAATTAAAAATGTTACCTAATATGGGTAGATATTAGCGAGGCCTTCTTTGTCATTCGTTCAGCAAAGGAAACCTTTTTGCGACTATTTTGTTACAAAATTATAACCTTAGATATCATGCCAACCACTGTGAAACTTAATTGTGACACAATATATCGAAGGCGGTTTGCAGACGGAAAAAGAAATACTGTGGGGTTACATTAAAGTTTTTCGAAACATGTCGGCGTCATGTTACTCTTGAGTTACTCAGAAGGTACAACAGGTGGAAGTTACTGATATGTTACTGTGCAGTTGCATTAAAGTTTCATAGCCCTTTTTAGTTACAAAGAAGTATCGAAGGAGTAAGATTCCTTAATTTCATATGAGTTCCATGTTTCGGACAACTGGAACGTCACTCTTGAGTCACTCAGAAGTTACAACTGATGAATGTTACTGAACTGTATTAATTTAAGTTAATTTGCATAACCAGTATTAAGTTGGGCTGTATTGAAACTCATATGAAACTGCTCAGTAACTTTTAGTCAAACATATTACTATTCAGTAGCAAGTTTTTATACTTTTCAGTAACAACTATACAATTAAGGTGTTTCAGAAAAAATCTTTAAAGTAACGCGTAGGTAACAAGTTTAGTATTTTCTTGGTTACAAAATTCAAATGTGTGCAATTCGGGTAACGAAGAGTATTGCAAGCTTTAATTTTGATTTTTTTTTCACTTTCATTGCTTATTTTCAAAACGATTAGAACTATACCTACTGATAAAAAGAACTTTACCTATTTTCAGAAACAAGTATAAGACTCAACCATTGGAAGCCGTGGACGATGGAATCATAATGTATCTTGTGCTCATGATCAAGAATGCGTCTCAACAAATCGACCTTAGTATTGTAAAGAAAAAATCAGCTTCCAAACACCGTTCCTACTTCATAGTCATTGTCGAAGACAGCAACGATCTTGACGACGAATGGTTGCGTTTATCTTTTAAGAAATTTTGGGACATTTGGGTGCTCAACGTCGTAGTGTTCTTTTGGCGAAACGATAACATTCAGATTTACACCTACTCACCATTCTCGAATAAATTTCTTTGGAAATTAGACTCGAATGCCTCAAGCAAGGATGATCTATTCTTTCGCACAACACCCAACATGAATGGCCGAAAATTAAAAATATGTCTTTATCCGGATGAGACTCGAGCTCTCTTCCAACCAACGGGAGATATTCTAGGAGCTGATGGATTTATGACGGAGTTTGTAGCAGATAGACTTAATGCCACAAAAGTGATCAAACTGCCTAATGAATTTAAATGGCCTAACGTCGATCAAAATGAGGGCAACACTACAGGAGACTTATGTCTAACAGAAATGCGCACGGCAACGAGTGACATGGCTTTGAATACCAGATTCTTGTCTCAAGATAATTTCCAGAAAAAAGTCGAGCATACTATAGTTTATGGTCGTGATGATCTTTGTGTTCTTGTTCCAAAAGCCAAACCGGCTTCACTATTTTGGAACCTCTTTCGATCTTTCCAATTTCCAGTTTGGGTGGTGATAGTCTTTATGTTTCTCGTGGCTTATGGTTTCTGTCGGATTTTGATGCCAAACACAAGCCATATGTTTTTGAAACTCTATTCGACCATGCTTACTCATCCACTGACCGAAACAGTTCCAAAGGTCTCAATAAGGATCTTCCTAATCTTCTGGTTCAGCTACTGTCTTCTAATTACGGGTGCCTACAAATGTAACCTCATGAGCAATTTAGTCTTTCGAATATCTCTGCCCGAGGTCGATAGTCTTCGGGATCTAGCGAATTCACAATATGGGATGCTGATACATGCTCGTCATCAGAAATTTATCGACAAATTCATAGACTCATCTGTGCCGCATTTAAAGGAACTAAAGAAGAAAATAATTCCAGTCGCAGATGAATTTCTTTTAAAGAAGCTCGATGACAATAGTCTAGATTACGCCTACCTGGAAAAGTTCCACGTCATTCACTTTCGAGTTAATTCCAGAAAGCATTATATTCGTGGTAGACCATTATTTCACATTATGAAGACCTGCCCAATACCGTTTCAATCTGTCTACATCGTGCCCTATGGATCACCATATTTAGGGTTCTTGGACACTCTGGTAAGAAGAGCCCAAGAACATGGATTTGTAGAGCACTGGACCAAACTCATGGACACCCAATTCAAGCACTCTGGGAAGAGTGTGGTGCGGAATAATCAAAACGATGATGATTTGGTAGTATTGAGATTAAGCCACCTGCAAGCAGCGTTTTGTATCTTAAGCTTAGGTCTTTCTCTGGCAATTATTGTACTATTTGTGGAGATCTATCAAGCATATGGGATAGGGATGTTTATATATCATCGCCAAAAATGGAATGCGGATCATTTCAAGATAACAGGACATTGCATTATAGATAACGAAACATGCAGCAAAAGTATAACATAAAAACATTCAAATAAAATTAAATAATTAATTTATATTTATCTTACCTGTAGTTTCTCTTCTAGGTTCTTATTGGCATCCTTTAAGGATGTAATCTCATTTGTCAGTCTTTGTAGTTCATGATTTGTTATGTTCACATCTTTGGCACTGTTAGCTGCCAATGAACCGGGGTTTGTGCTGTTGCTGCCAGTCCAGTTGGCGCAAGCTTCTTCTTTGGACTTCTTAACTTTGCGCATCAATTCCATTGCGTTTTGGAGCTTTTTAACTTCGTTTTTCCATTTTCGTGACTCGGATTCACTTTGGGCTCTGAAAAAGTTTATTTGAAAAGGAAATTTAGTAAAACTATTCTGAAATTGGGGAATAAGATGTTAAGAAATCATTCCGTATAATTTCTAGAGAACTAAGATAAGTTTCGAGACAATTTTTACTAAATGATGAAGCTGTACTTATACTAGTGCTATCAAAGCTGCGTGCTGGCGAAGTTAAGACACACCTAAACAGCATACTCTGTGAAGCTGCAGCTGGAGTAGAAAAAGACGTTACGGTCATACTGAACTAAATTAAACGTTGTCCAGTGATTTTCATCTAAATCAAAAACTCCTTATACCAACGCTTTATGAAATCTAAGAAAGAACTAGCTTCATTTGGTACTACATAGATCACAATCCCTTCCCTATTAATTTTGGTCCACCCTTGTCCATAATTGATCATATCTTAAAATTAAACACTAACCCAAAAATTAAAAAAATAACATGAACCGATATTCTGAAGGCGGCGTTCCCGGGTAGCCTCATCTCTCGTTTTGGCGATTTGTACTGGCCCCCGAAGATCCCCCGATTTTAACCGTTTCAGACTTTCTTTTTTTGTGGGGTTTTTTGAAGTCCCGTGTTTACGTGAATAAGCCCGAGACTCTGGAAGCCCTCAAGGACAACATTCGATACGAATGCGAGAATCTGTCGCCCGAATTTCTCGGTGAAGTAATGAAAAATTCCATAAAACGAGCCCGTTTGGCAATCAATTGTGACGTTGCCAATTTGGCCGATATCATCTTCTCGACTTGACCAATACAATTCTAAAGGTTCAAATAAACATAATCAAAAAACAGAATCGATGTTTTTCATTCAGAAAAAAAGAGAGTCAAACAACATTGGATGGATGACTTCTTTTGGCCCACCCTGTATATATTAAAATAAAAAAAATATTTTTTTTTTTTTTTTTTTGAATCTTTAATTTTTTTAATTAGCTCACGAGTTTTCTCGGAAAAACTAAGTACGCAATAAACTTTGAAAACTAAATGTCTATAGAAGAAAAAAAAATATTGAAAATCGTTGGACCAGTTTTTTTAGTCGTTTTTTTGAAAAAACTTTTCGAAAAAATAATTTAAAAAAATTTTAGTGTCATTATAAGAAAATCCGTAGGAAAATTATTTTAAAAAAAATCAATTTACCCGTTTTTCATAATATTTCGAAAACCAATTTTTTTAGAAATTTAAAAAAATCAAAAAAAAAAAGTTTTTGAAAATTTTTAAATTCAATATTAATTGATTTATAAATGACTTCCTGTGCGCAAAATGTTATTGAAATCGGGATAATACTTTACGATAAAACCGCATTTGAAAAAAACCGGTTCTCATGAGAGGTACCGTTATAGAACTAATTTCGAAAAATTCATTCTAATTGGAAAATGTATTGTAAAAATATAGCACCCAGAAAGTTTTATCAAAATGGTTAGATTTTTTTTTTTGTTAAAAGTTGTATGTCAGGTACCGTTATTTTTTGACCTAGATAACAATAATAATAATTGTTTTGTGAAGTTCAAATTGGGACTTAGTAGTGTATTAATTATAGTTTATTGTCTGATTTAGTTTTTTTTAGTTTTGTTTTTTAATGATGATGACTATTCGAACATTCGCGAGCTAAGGATAAATTTCTGTGCTGCGCACGTTTACACTGTGTAAATAGGTCAGCTGTTTTGGCATAAAGGGAAACCCAAGTAGGAGAAAATTCTGATCACTCGGAATTTAACCTTCATGATTATAACTCAGTGCCATTATTTTTTGCCCGTCACAGCCTAGCCATATATATTAGGAATGATGTTGCATATCAGCTTCTACCACAATAAGGTCTGTGTTTAAATACAGACTTTAACTTCATGGAGTTAAAACTCACAGTAAATAAGCCCATTACTCACACTTGTTTTATCTATAGAGGCCCTTATTTGGACAGAGTGTCAACTTCTAATGAATTTGATGTTCTGTCAGATTCCATTCAAAGTATTTTTGCCCATTATCCTCACACTGAAATCATTATTACGGGTGATTTCAATGTATACAATTCAAGTTGGCTTCGCTATTCTGGCCAGACAACACGCGAAGGCAAGTATGTTAAGATTTTTGCTGAGTTAAATCAACAAACTCAGCTTGTTGATGAGCCAACCCGAATTCCTGAAATTACAGGTCAAGCCGTCAACACTCTAGACTTGTTTCTTACTTCTGGCCCTGACAAACACACTATCAGTGTTTTCCACCTTTAGGCACATCCGACGATTGTGTCATTTCTGCGAATCTCTCGTGCCAACAAAACTCAGTTAAAGAGAAACCTCCTAGGAGAACCGTTTGGCAATACGAGAAAGCCAACTGAGACGGTCTCAATAATTTCTTCAGGATCTTCAACTGGTCGCTCTGCTTCCTCGGTAGCGACATAGACTCCAGCGTTGTTATGGTAACAAATGTTATCCTCTTAGGTATGAGAAATTTCGTCCCGAATAGGTCAAAAAGTATCAAACCTAAAGATAACTCATGGTTTGAATCGAGCTGTAAAGAGGTTATCAGGTTGAAAGAGGTAAGTTTCCGATGTTATAAAGCCAACAAAACCGAGGAAAACTGGAAAGAGTTTCAGAAAGCTAGAAAGGCATGCAATGTTCACATTCGTAAGACTAAATTTTTACATGAACAAAAAATCCGGCAAAAAATACTGTAATGTCCCAGAGGCGGTAAAAATGTTTGGTCATTTGTAAAAAAAAAAGAAATAAAAACTCCTCATCATCACCGGTTCCGACGCGACGCTTGTCTTCAATGATACTCTTGCTGTCCATTCTCAAGAAAAAGCAGTTCTGCTTGCAGCCTAATTCGCGGCATACTCAGTCAGGTGACTCCTCTTGTACTCGAGAGCGTAAATGATTTCATGGGACCAATCGCAAGAGTATTAAAAGATCTTAACATAAACAAATCCGCTGGCCCGGATAAAATCCCCGCTTTTGTTCTGAAGAGGTGTTCTTCAACGCTGGCAAAACCATTGCGTAAGCTTTTCCATCTGTCCTATTCCTCTGGTCTCTTTCCGAGTGAATGGAAAACAGCATTTGTCCAGCCAATCCCTAAGAAAGGCGAATCTTCTTCTCCCTCAAACTATCGACCAATTGCACTTACGTCCCTTCTTTCCAAGGTCATGGAAACGTTGATTAATTGTCAGCTTAAGAAATATCTTGAGGACCGAAAGCTTCTTAATGACCGGCAGTACGGCTTTCGTAGCAACAGGTCCACTGGTGATTTGATGGGATATCTCACCGAAAAGTGGAACCAATCTCTCCATCGTTTTGGGGAAAGCAAAATTATTGCACTCGATATTTCTAAGGCATTTGATAGAGTTTGGCATCAATCTCTTTTATCGAAAATGCGTGCATTTGGACTCGACAAATCTCTTTTTCGTTGGATTAGTAATTACCTTTCGAAACGCTCAATACAAGTTGTATTGGACGGATTCAAGTCTGATTCTCACAAAATAAACGCTGGCGTGCCCCAGGGCTCTGTTTTGTCTCCGACTCTCTTCCTTATTTTTATCAACGACTTATTATCTGAAACAACTAATCCTATCAATTGTTTCGCTGACGACAGTACTCTCAGCTCTTCATATTCGTTTCCAGATTCACATCCATGTTCTTCTGTTTTAAACTGCAACAGCAGTGAGCAGCGTATGATAAGTATATTAAATTCTGATCTTGATAGCATTGTACAATGGGAAATAAGAAACTGTGTGGAATTTAATGCTTCAAAAATTCAATGTTGTCTTCTGTCGTTAAAGCGAAATATTCCCTCAATGCCACTGTCCATGAGTGGCACTTGCATTGAAGAAACTGATCCCCTCTCCGTTTTCGGTACGTGCATTAAAGACCACCTTCTGTGGAACGATCACATATTTGACATCGCGAGGTGTTTAGGTTTCCTTCGAAGATGCAAGAAATTCTTCATCCCGTCTGATCTAGCTACCGTATATAAAGCATATATTTGCCCAAAACTCGAGTATAATTCCCAAATGAGTTCCGTAACCCACTTGAGTTTTCTAGATAGAATTCAAAAAAGAGCTTTAAAATTGATAGGTGACCGAACAATAACAGAAACATTTACATCTCTTAAGCACAGACGTAATATTTCGTGCCTTTCATCATTTTATCGCTACTTTCATAGACAATGCTCTAGCGAAATAGCCAACTGCATTCCTTCCATGAAAGAATTCAACCGTAATACTGGCGTTGCAAGGAATGCCTATCAGTATATTCTTGAGCCCAACTTCGGAAGTGCCGTCAAGTACAGGGATTCTTTCTTTAGCCGTACCACGCGAATGTGGAATGCCTTGCCAGACTCTGTTTTTCCCTCCCATTTCGACTTGCAGAACTTTAAAACTAATGTGCATCGTTACCTCATTTTGCATCATTCCCTATTTTCCTAACGCCCTCAACATTATAAGGGTAGTCAAAATCCCTTTATAATATAATAATTATATAAAAAAAACAATGGGCCCAAAGTTTACTGTCCTTACACAGTTAATTCCAATGTAACGATTAGAGCAAATTAAGAAAATAACTACGTGTTTAAGACCTGTTACCAGAGTAGCATACTGATTAAAATTTGGAAATATTAAGTTTTAAGAAATTCATATCACACCATATTTGGAATAAGTTAAGATCTGTTTGAAGCATTAGATAGAGAGTCAGTGAGGATGGACATTACCTGATTATATCGTCTAAATAAATGAATAGATCTAATGGCTAAAAAATGAAAGACGTTAAATTTGAGGTCGATTTAGTGGCATTTTTTTTCAAAGGCTTCGCTGAAGAAATTGGTAGTGGTGTCCACTTTCATATTCTCCGCCCAGCTCATTTTGAAACTTGGAAACGAATTCTATTTGGTAAGTTCTGGTAGAAATACCCCAAAACGTGCTCCTGGGGAGAGATTGAGTGAAATAATTTAATTGAAAAAACTCCCCTGTAGAATGCCAAAATAACCTTAATTCTAAATTTGAAGACGATTGGCCCAACCGTTTAAGCTACAGTCCAAAACACATCCGTACAGACAGACAGACAGATGAACAGTATTTTGCCAGTAACTCCAATATGTTTCTCTATCATCGTAATGTCATGTTTGATTGTTATCCCAATTTTTTTTTTGCACGAATGCGTAATTTGCATTATAGTAACTATAATTGCAAGTAAAAATGTAGTGGGAAAAATAAGAGAATTCCTCCATTTTGTCAAAAACACGGCTTAAAAGAGTGAGAGGCAAAATCTAATTCTAATGGGATGATGGCTGGCTAAAAGAGTTAAGAAATATGGTAAACCATAAATTTATCATTTTGGTTAAAGCCACAACTTCTATATTTCACAGGGAAGGTTTTTGATCAATTGTTACGAAGCTTAAACATATTTGTTAAAAAATGTTTGAGTGATCGCTGTAGCGCATTATTAAATGAGAAAGCAGGGTTGGCAATAACTTTTGGGTCTGCAAATGAAGTTTTGAGTTTTGAGTCGAAAGAAACCCATCGGATTCTTTCTAACATTAATGAATTGATAAAAGTGTCTAGGATATGTGATCAAACTGAATTGCTTAGTTTACTTACTGATAACTTTGAATTTATCTCTTAATTCGGGTAAAAGCAGTTCTAAGAAGATGTGGTAACCTGAGTTATGATAAAGTTTAGCATTCAGTCGAAGAAACAAAAAAATATAATTAAGAATTGTATGAGATCTAATTTTAAAGCTTTTAAAAAAATACGTTAAGCAGTTTTCGGCAAAAAAAAATAAGGCATTTAATTTCTTAAAGAAAATTTTAATAATATTTAATTTTAATAATAATTCTTTTTTTTTAACAATAGGTAATTTGATAAAAAAAACATAGTTTTCGAATTTAAAAACCAAAATAGAATTTTTTTTAAAACAAAAGCTGCAATCGCTTTACCATTTCTCGAAAAGTTCGAAGCAGAAAAAAGGAGTAAGCTCAACTTAAATTTTAAATTCACCAAAACATATTTTGCGTGAAAATTTGGCTTTTACTTATAAGGTAGGCTCTTTTATAAATATTAAAGCAACCAAAATGTTAAAAATCTCCATAGAATGTCGTGATAACCTGAAAAGCTAAATTTGAAGATAATTGGTTGAAGCATTTAGGCTGTAGCTCAAAATAAAACTTCACAGGCAGAATTTTCAAAAAAGTAAATTAAATATTTTTTTTCTGGCATCGTAACGTCATGTTTGATTATAATTTCAATTTTTCTTTACTTGCACAGTTTAGCAAATGATGCCTGGGCTTCGACTTAGCTATATTATCTTTTATCAAGTTCAATGTTGTGTCAATTAACATTACTTACCTCAAAACTCTTACAGCACTCTTTTCCGTGCCCAAATGGGCTTTCAGTTCTGCAATCTCTAGCCTCATTTGTTCAGTTTGAGCGTTCAGTTTTTGTATGGTTAACACGTTCTCCTCCAGCTTACGTTTTAACCTTGGCGGTGGAACTTTCTGTGTCTGTTGTTGTTGCAGGGGCGTTGGTGACGACTGTTCCTGATGCCTCTGTTGCAGCATTATAATCTTTTCCGCAACTCTAGGCGATGGAGTTGATAGCTTCGTTTGACTACGTTCCGCCTTGCTCTGTAATGGTTGTTGTGTGATCACAGATGTTGGTGTTGTTGGAGCAGATGTTACTGCTGCAATAAGTTCCCCATTCAATTTGCCCCGGCAATTTAACTGGATTCCTTCGATTCGTGTTCGTTTCTCCTGATTTACTGCATCACTGACAGATGTCAGGCTAGATGAAAGCTTCTTTTTTCGCTTCAATTTATTTTGAATCATTTTCGTTATATTTAATGGTAGGTTCATTGTGTTCGTTGATGCTGACATTTCCTCTTGTACAGTTGGTTCCTCTGTATCCGTTGATGGAGATTCATCAATTTCTGAGTATTTATTCATTATTATTGTCTGATCAATAATATTCAATTGATTACAATCGGGCTTGCACGATTGTCTGGAGGTCGAAATGGTAATTTCTGCCATTATTTAGTTTTAGTTTTTTTTTTTCTATCGGTATTAAATAAGTCCGACCTTATTCGAGACTGTATTTTGTTGCTTTGTTCTGTATTTTTATTTTCTTCTTATTATTTTATTCGGTTTTATTTTGAATAGTGTAAACTTAATTCCTATTAATGTGTAATAGTGAAATTTCATTGCATTGAATTTTGCTTTCTTTTCGTTATAATGAGTATAAAACAGCACCTCGATGTAATATGACGTTTCCTATAAAATCTGAAAAGATAAAAGTTTTGTTTAAAAAAACATTTCTAAGATCATATATAATATAAGTATATTATATGAAGAGGAAAATTAACGCAAAAAATGTTAAAAAACAAAATCAAGTAAATTTGTTCTCCACCCCACTGTGGAGTTTGCTCGATGCTCCTAAAACTATGCAATAATGAAGCGAAAAGTAAATTCATGAACTTAAAAGTGCAGCATACCGCAGCTGCGCTATTAAATTTGATAAAAGATATAAATAAACCATACAACTTTATTTTAATATATTTAAGACAAATTTGATTAAATTGTTCATTAAATTGGTCATGCATATTCCAGAACTATAATTTCCATTTCCGCATTTTAACTATACATCAAGAAATACAATTTCTCCTTTTTTATTCATAACAATTGTACAAATGTGGTAAAAACTAAAAGCATACATTTGAAATTGAAACTTATTCCGCCCCAAAGCCTCCACACTCAAAGGAAAACCAACAATGGTCAATGGAAAATATTCAAGTCTATTACGTGGGTACTGGGTATATGCATTAAAAGGGTATCTTTTTACATCGTGTGTTTCCAGGCCCACAGACATAAATGTGACCAATGCCCCCCTAAATGTAGAGTGTTGTGAGTGAAATTCTACCTTATGGGGGCAACTTGGTACGGGTGACATTCAATAGCCACCACTTTGAGAACTGGGGGTGTAATTAATGTGGCACCCTTTCAAATACATACATACGTCATTCGGTCAATCACGTAATGTTTAAAAGCGTATTTGCTTATAGTGTGAGTTAAAAAAAGTTGTTGGTCTGTCAACAAACACCAACAGAAACGTGATCTCCTTTTGCTCGAATAACCCACTAAGCTTTTATGACTTAACTGCGAGAGTAGGGAAGACTAATTAGGAACATAGTTAATGCATGAATGGATGGAATGATTTTATTCGAGTTGAATGAACAATAGCAATAGTTCAACCAACCCTTAATATTGATTTTCTTATTTTGAATTGGAATTTGTTTTGGACAAAATGTTGGCCAGTAACGAATCTCATCCCTGAGTCAGTAACCATTTGTTTTCGTTTAAGTTATCGCAATGGCATGTAGTATGTTTTTGGCTGACATCATTTTGGGCTTGTTGAGATTGCTTGAATGAAATATTGCCAAAAATCATTTCTTAAAAAAGTATTTTATTTAAAAGGTTGCAAGGATAAATTTGGGGTTTGCACAGAAAATGTTCACATAACCTTTGTTATGTAAATTAATGGTGATGTTTTAAAAAAAAAGGTTTGGTTGTCTGTAAAGTCGGTTTACGGACGATAATTTTACGTGATAACGTCATAAGCAAACATTGATGGCATCAACACCAACATACAGCCCATTAACTCACACCCACAAACCCTTTCGTTAAATTCAAACACACACACACCCCAATATTCACATCTGTTTTCTACTTTAACAAAACTCCGCCTATTTTGTAATTCTTTTTCTCTTCTTGTTCTTTTTGAATTTGAGTGAAATTATTTTGGGAATTTGCGCCTGTTCTTTTCCATATTCGCCTGGTGCTTGCGATCGATTTTGGTTGAAAGAATACAGTTTCGCGGTTAGCATCAGGCATGGATCTTATCAGCATGAGTCCTATAAGCATGGGTCTTATCAGCATGAGTCATGTTATTTCGTACGTGTAGCCTGTCCTCGATTTATAAGTCAAAGAGAAAATATTGTTCAATTAAAAGATTATGCAAACAAAAATATGATATAAGTAGAAATATAGCATTGTATAGAGTCATCTGAAGTACGTCGGGCCCCTGTTGTTGAGCCGACATTATTTATTTTAGTTAAAAGTTACTTTAAGGCCAATTGTACAAATTTGCTTACTAACCAATAACAAATAGCAATGTATATGAAATCTATAACACTATTAAGATGGATGTTTCACCTAGCGCCATCTAGTTCCACTATCTCGCTATTTTGCATTGTGGACTTTTAGTCGGCGAGATGTATTTAACAGATATGCAATGTTAGAAAAAGACAGCAGGACAGGAAAGATGTATATAAAGTGTTAGCAGTCAGAAGGAAGCAAATCATCAAGACTTTTTCGTGTTATTTCTTTGTCATTTTCTTAAGAACAACTGATAAAGAGAGAATGAAAGATAGAAATTTAGACAGTAATGTAAGGAGTTTTCATTTCTGCCTTGAAAATACACTGTTTTTGGGTGGGTTTTTCATAGATACGGCAACAGGGTGAAATTTACCGTACAATATTGAATGGTTACCATGTTTGATTATTATATCAATTTTTTTAAGTCTGCAAAAATTTTATTTGAGTGGAAGTTACTTATTTTACAAATAAAACACATTGTTTGCAGATGTTTGTACCTATGTTATTTCTTTTGAGTATCTTCACTTATCACGTAAAAAAGCTAGTAAGAAATATACCACTAACTACTAAATAAAGTAATAAATCTACTACTTACTACTAAATCTAGTATTAAATATACATATAGTACTAAATATAGTACCAAAACTATGAAAGTACTAAATTCTAGTAAATAAAAAATACAAAATACTATTGTTCCAACAACATAGTACTGATCGGCACTGAAAATATAAAATACAACCTACTCTTTCTTCATTTTATTTCATTCTACTCTCCAAACCCCATACAAATGCATATCAAGAACTACTGCAGCGCTATTACGGCAAGATTTCATATACAATGCAAATAGTCAAAAAGAAGTAGTAATTCAGCCCCGTTTTACTCGATACTTGATTCGGTAATTCGTCCTTTGGATTCCATTAAAATAAGTTCAATATTAGCATGATAAATTGTCGGTTAATGCTATAGTAATGCTTTGAGTCCAGTTAAAATAAGCATTAATCTTGTAACAAATTCTAACCACGCCTTTATTATGTCATTATTTTCGCAGTAACCGTTCCACTGGTGATCTGATGGCTTATCTCACCGAACAGTGGAACAAATCTTTACGTCGTTTTGGTGATAGTAAGATTATTGCGCTTGATATTTCCAAGGCATATGATAGAGTTTGGCATGAAGCTTTCTTATCGAAAATGCGTGCTTTTGGGATCGATGACACCCTTTTTCGTTGGATTAAAAGCTATCTTCTGGACTGCTCAATACAAATTGTTTTCAAGTCTAATTCCCAAAAATTAAATGCTGTTGTGCCCCTTATGTCTGTTACTTCTTATCCACTTAACAGTTTTGCTGAGGGCACTACCCTCAGCTTTTCATATTCGTTCGACGCTTCACGCTCTTCACCTTCAGACGTACAATCGCAACGGTTCCGTATGTCAAGCTTATTAGACTCCGATTTATACAGCATTGTTATGTGGGGTAATAGAAATCGTGTGGAGTTTAATGCTTCGAAAACTCAATGCTGTCTTATGAGAATGAATAATCGAAGAAACCGAAACGCTTTCAACACTCGGTATGTGTATAAATGACGACCTGTTGGAATGACCATATATTTCAGATCGCAGTAACCAGTTGCATTCCCCGCTTAAAAGTTTGTCCCGAAATACCCGTCTTGCAAGTAATGCACATCAGTTCACCCCTGAGCCCAATTTCGGACGCGCCGTGAAATTAAGAGATTCTTTTTTTGCCGAACAACACGAATTTGGAACATGCCATTTCATAATGAATAGACTTACTTCTGAACAACGTTGGCCAATCGTGCAAATTTATTACCAAAATAATGGTTCGGTTCGCGCAACCCATTGCGCGCTGCGTCCAATATTCGGTCGACATAATCGCCCAGCGGAGTCGGTAATTCGAGCAACCATGGATCGGTTTACCACCACGTTTACTCTAGTGGATAATGCGCATCCTCAGAGACGTCGTACAGTGCGCACCGAAGACGCTATTGCTGCTGTGGAGCAGATTATGGAAGAAGACGCGAATGAGCCCATCCGCTATCGCGCGCAACAATTGGAGATGTGTCCATCGACTTTAAGGAAGATTTTGTGGAACGATCTTAGTTTGCGGGCTTACAAAATCCAACTCGTGCAAGAATTGAAGCCGAACAACCATTAAGCGCTTCGCACGTTCGGTGAATGGGCCCAAAACGATCCCGACTTTCACAAGAAAATTTTCTTCAGCGAGGAAGCTCACTTTTGGTTGAATGGGTACGTTAATAAGCAATATTATCGTATTTGGAGTTACATCCTTATAAAGTCACTGTTTTGTGTGCTCCAAGCGCAGAGGGACTCATTGGTCCATATTTCTTCAAAAATGAAGCCGGCCATAATGTTACAGTCAATGGGGAACGTTATAGAGCCATAATTAATTACTTTTTCGTGCCTGTATTGGAGGATGTTAATGTGGAACTTTGGTTCCATACCATGCCATACAGCAAACGAAATCTATTTATTGAAGGAAACTTTTGGTGAGCGCATTATTTCGCGCCGTGGGCCTGTGACGTGGCCTCCAAGATCGTGCGGTTTAACACCGCTGGACACTATTTTTTGTGGGGTTATGTGAAGTCGCTTGACTACGCAGATAACTCCGAGACGATTGACGCCTTGGAAGAGAATATTCGGAGTGTTATTGCTGATATACGGCCCCAATTCCTGAAAAGTGTGGTCGAAAATTGGGCCTGTCGGTTAAAATTTATTTGAGCCGGGCACTTGCCCGAAATCATTTTTAAAACATAATGGCAAACCCTTATCTTTATAATAAATTCTTGGCCATAACATTAAATTATATGCGTTTTATTTCTTCTTAAAAAATACACGTCTAAAAAACACCCTTTATTTATGACATAAGGTAATTAATAGACCAATAAATTAAATAATTGAGTAAGCAAAGATATTGTTTAAAAAAAAAAATTCTAAATTGTAAGTAAAAGTATATACTCTCACGGCATAAGTTGATCTATGCTCGCAAAAAACGGGAAACCAAAACTTTTATTTAAATAATTTCAAATTTTTAAAGTTCAAACCCAGCTCGATACCAAAAGGTTTTTCGTAATTAATTGGACATAAAAAGCGATAAAGCACCACTGAAGGAGTCTGATGATCGGGTTGGCCCCCGTGAAATAGCTATAACTCCAGCCTATGAAATTGGTGGTAGTACACATAAGTTGTTGTTCTTCATTCCAAAAAAAAAAAAGCTTCTACTGTGTACCAGTATAGACAGCAACTTAGTAGCTAGTGTGAAAAACACATATAAAACACATTAAATAATTTTATTCCGTGCTTTAATTTATCAAATATTTTTAAATATAAAATAAAATAAAATAAAACAAACACCGTCAACATCATAACCCTTTGCTTAGTGCATTTGAATATTTATTGAAAAATTTAAAAAGAATTGTTACAGTTAAGTTTTCTCACAAATCCTTGTTGTTGTCCATAAATAATATATTTATTATTGTAAATTTTTGCTCTTTGTTTCGTAAGAATTTAAATAATTTCACTAGAGAAACAAACTTAAATCAATAAAACACTTAAGGGCTTTTTGTGATCCTTCATTTAACCGGATAAATCATAGAAATGAAAAAATTAACCACAAACAATTTCAGTTTTCAAACAAAACCAACAACAAAAAAAAAGAATTGTTCAAATGCTGATAAGTGGTTCCCGAAATAAGCCTCAAAAACTATACATAGAAACATATTAGTCGCTTATTTTCGTCTAACATCCGATTCTGCTTCAAAAGTGAAGCACTATTTGGGTTGATATCATCACTACCATACCAAACTACGAAACAAGGACCACCCACGACAATATTCGGTTCGATAATTTGCTTACCTAAATATGGAATTTGCATATTTTCAAATAAAGGGCTCTCATAGATAAACAAAAAATAAGGGAATGCCTTTGTCCGTTTTCAATTATTGTAAGATACGGTCACCGTTTCAATAAAACTTTTTCTTTTGAAAAGTGTTTAAAAACGCCATTTTGCCAGGAATACTTGTCCTTTGAACACACATTAATAAACCGAAAAGTCTACTATGCACTTGGAAAATATTCGCTCAACTAAAGTTTAGCATTTCGAAGCACTCGAAAAGATATTTCAACTAAGAATTTGAAGAAGAATAACAAATGCAAAACGAAAAAGAAGAAAAAAAAACAATAATTCAAACATCCTTGAATGCTTATTAAGACATTTAAACAATACCAATTGAATTATATAAAACAAAAAGAGTTTCTTTTTTTTTAATTCAACCAGTCTGAATGTTGAACGGTGTTGGCTGTGAAACGCCAAAAATCTTTTTAAAAACACAAAAAGCAATTCAAGTTGAAGATTTTAAGTATCTAGTACATAGTCTTTGAGAACGTAGGCGTGAACTTTTATTGATACAAAAAAATATAAACAAAAAAATTTCTTCACGTCATTTTCTTCGTCTTAATTCCATTATTTTTGTTCGTTTTGTGGAAGGAAAGAAGTTCGTTCCATTTTTAACATGGAAAATGTTTTGCAAATGTATTCGAGGCTATGAACTTTTGGTGTTCATCATATACATATATAATGACAGCTGGAATTGCAATCAGCTTATTGATCTTCAATGTGTATGTAAAACATAGAAAGCTAAGTTTATTATAACAAATTTTTGAATTACGATCTAAAAAGTCTGATAAAATTTGATTATGCTGTGTACCGCTTATTATCTTATTATTGTTCGAACAATTTTGATGGAATTAGGACAATACGTCTCGATCCACAGTGTCAAGCGGGTACCGGGGGAAAGAGTAGGCTATATCCATACTGGAGTAGAAAAATAAGAACAAAAATCCATTTTTCTTGGTTCTGATTTAAGGGCAATATTTAGGAAAATTATGAAAATCGATTCCACAGGCCACACTTTTAGATACGGTTGCCACAAATTTCCAAATTTTTGAGGTATTTTATGTTTATACTTAGTCCATAATAACCAGGCTATTGATCGCAATGAAAAAATTAAAAATAAATATTGTAAGTATCGTAGGAAAAAAAGTTTCGCTGATTAAGTTTCAGAAAAATTCTGTTAGATTACTTTGAAACTTCATATTTAAGAAAAAGATGTACCGCACTACCCTCGGCAAGCAATTTAAAAAATTGGCCCATTTTATCAAAATTTCAAAATTGTACAACACTTTCTAATTCTAAAAAAATATTATCAATATTATAAACCTTTTTCGAGCATTTATAATTCTGACAAAAAATTGGAAATTGTGATATTTTACTCGGCAAGAGTACAATAACTTTGGCGCCGCCTATAAAGGTATTAAATACAAGCATTTTTTACTGAAAGAGGGGAAGTCTACAACCCACCGTTCAAGCGGGGGGATCAATTTTCTTATAAATAACTTAAAATAAAAAAAAACATTATTTAATAACTACGGCAACGCTTGCAATTTAAAGTTATACTTTTTCTAAGGTAGAGAGTTTCACTTAATTTTGATTTTAAAATCAAGTTAATTTGTCAATAGCTTTTGAAAAACAAAAACTTTAAACTTAATTTTTGAAAAAAGCAGGTAAAAAATCATTTTAAATTTTGTTAATTACTTAAAAATCAGTAGTTAAAACGTTTTTTGGAAAAAATGAAGTAAGCCATTTAATTTCTTTTACAGTTCTGAATTTTAAGGAAATATTTTTTTCAAAATCGTTTGACCAGTTCTTTTTTCAAAAAACGGTTTTTTTTTAAACTTTTCGAAAACATATTCCAATTTTTTTTTGAGTATGCCAACATCTAGCAGCTGGTAATTATTATCAGAAAACTACATTAATATTTAAAAAAAATTAACAAACCGTTTTTGAAAAAAAATTCGTGAATATAAAAAGAATCAAACATGAAATTATGATCATGGAGAAGTCTAAAAAAGTTATTGGCAAAAAAATGTCCGTTTGTCTGTCTGTCTGCCTGTCCAGGTGTATATCGATCGGCAGCCTAAACGGGTTAAGCGATTGCCTTCAAATTTGGTATGTGTGTATCTCTTGCCATTTCTCAGAGGGGAAATTTAAATTTTATTTTTAGGAAAAAGCTCTTACGATTTTTGAGATTTTTTTTTTCTTGGTATTGGCTATCATTTGATCAGAGCCACATATACGGGGAAAGTCTATTAACGGGACCTTTCATATAACTTTTTTTTTAATTTTTGGCTTTCTCGGTAACTGCTCCATGGATTTCTTTCAAATTTTATATTTAAAAAGATCTAGATAGCCAAATTAATTGTGCATATCAAAATTTTGAATAACATTTTTTTCTAATAAAAATTTATTTTTGATTTTTTTTTTTGTTTTTTTGAAAAATCAATATTTTTAAAACTAATAAAAAAATTATTTTAAATTTTACATTCACAATGTATATTAATAAAAAAACTGCAAAAAAAATGTCAAAAAATAAAAAATAAAAAACAGGATTTTTTCAAAATCCGTATTACAATTTTCGAAATACTTTTTTCATAAATTGTTTCTTATTAAAGACGTATGGTGGCGTACTTCATTTTTACTAAAACCGTTAAGTATTGTGGTTTTGATAGGTTTTATAAGTTCAAACTGTGTTTCTTTCAAGGTAAATGTTATTTGTTTTTGTCCAAGATCTTGCCTTCCAATGTAATTAGGCACATAAGAGCAAGTACGTGAGACCCAGTCGTGCCCATTTTTTTGATTAGTTTAAAAGTTTTCTCGGAAAAACTAAGTACGCAATAAAATTTGAAACATAAATAAATGTCTATCGAGGAAAAAAAATTGTTCGACCGCTTTTTTAAAAAGTCGTTTTTTTCAACTTTTCAAAAAAATCTTTTAATTGTTTGTTTAGTATGTCAATATAGGGGAATCTGTAGTTTTCATCTGGAAGAATTATTTTAAAAAAATTAAATCAAACCGTATTTAAAATATTTTGAAAACCAATTTTTTTCAGAAAAAAATTAAAAAATGAGAAAAAATTTTGAAATTCAATATAAATTGAATTAATTATAAATGACTTCCTGTGTGTCAAATTTTATTGAAATCGGGATAATGGTTTACAATAAAACCGCATTTGAAAAAAACGGTTCTATGAGAAGTACCGTTCTAGAACAAATTTCGAAAAAAAAATATTCTAAGTGAAAGATGCATTGTTGTAAAAAATAGCACCCTCAAAGTTTTATAAAAACGTTAGAGCCGTTTTCGAGAAAATCAAACTTTTTGTTAAAGATTGTACCACAGGTACCATTGATTTCGGCCTAGAGCAAAAATGAAAAACATCCCCCGAGATAATACCAAATAAATACTATATACCAAGTTTGAAGCAAATCGGCCCATCTGGCTTGAGCTGTAGAGGTGCGAACAGACAGACAGACATTCGGACGGAATATGGAATTTCCGGACAAAATTTTTTCAACTTCTCTATCATCGTAATGTCATGGTGGATTGTTTTTTTTTTGCACGAATCCATAACTTGCCTTACCTATAAACGCAAGTAAGAAACTAGTTTTGGTAATATCCAGTTTTCTCTAACACTATTAATCGTTGAATCATCTAATTATAAATGTTCGATACAAGATTAATAAAAGTACCTAATAATAAAAGAAAACAAAGAAATATAAGTTCAAATTTTTACTTAATTTCGAAATTAAGTCTTTTCATTTTTTCCAAAATGTTGAAAAATTTTAAAATAAACTTTTTTATGATTTTATTAAAAAAAATATTATTACTTTTTTATTTACAAACTTCAATAGTTATAGATAATTTATTGTTATTTTTCAAACGGATGTCAATCGGGCAGGCAGCAAAGCCAAGCCTAAACGATTTTATTTAATAGTTTTTGTAAAGAATGTATCTGAATTAATCTATCTTTCTATCTATCTATCTAGTATTGATAATATAAATGGAAGTAGCAAGTGTTGTACAATTTTTAATTATTGATAAAATGGGCCAATATTTTAAATAACTTGCCGAGGGTTGAGCGCGAAATTTTTTTTAATTTTAAATTTCAAAGTTATCTAATAGAATTTTGTTAAACAATAACTCAGCAAACCTTTTTTGTTTATTTTTAGATTTCTGATTGCGATCAATAGCATGGTTATTATAGATAACGTATAAAAACAAAACACATCAAAATTTGAAAATTTGTGAGAAATAAATATTGCCATATTAAATTTGCGAAATGGATTTTTTCTTGTTTTTCCCAGTACGGATATAACCTCCTCTTTCCCCGGTATCCGCTTGAAGTTAAGCTACGGGACACCCTGTATAATTTTATTCATAATTCATATGCATTGCACATGTCCAGGACCTGTGTTTTAAGGTTAAACAGGAAAGGCAGGCGATACTCTTAAAAAGTAATGATATATACAGGATTGAGAAAGTGTATATTAAAATACGTGGTGGCCAATGAGTTAGAAAATAAACCGGCAACTTAAAAAACCCCAGTAGAAAGGCGGTAGATCGAAAAACGATGCATAAAAAGGCGTACTGATGTATCGAATCTGCAAAACCGATATTTCTTTACTTCTGTTGCGAAAATAAAACAGATTCTTTAGCCTCAAATTCCTAAAGAGCTTCCCGCTAGAACCGTAAGTTATAACCTTTGGGACATGGCGTTTGACGAAAACCACCAGGTTTCCAAAAACAACATCTAGGAACCGAATGAATTTTAGCAGCACTGGAACAGACCATTGGAATTTTGAAAAATTATACTCGGAAGTTTAATTTTGAGCGGCTTTAGAACAAAATATGGTAATTATACACTTTCGTGGTCACCTGGTTTTTTGGCCGTAAAAATTCAAAACCGATGTTCGTTATTTTTTTTAAATGTTCGTGTTTACGGCTGATTTTCGGTAACAAAATGTTTAAATTATCCCCATGTCACATTATAGATAGTTTTTTAGCTTTGAATGCTGAAAGAAATTATTTTTTCTATGATTAATTCTTCAAAACTTTTATTTTCCTCACCCAATTGAATTCACGATTATTTTATTGTAATCTAAGAAAACAAATTAGCAGGAAAAACGCAAACATTTTTTTTTCAATGATGACAAAAGTCATTTTTCTTTTATTAATTTTTTATATTTTTTTAATAAATCCGCCTTCAAAATGGACATTTTAAAAAAGAATCTTGAAAATGAAAGAACCCGGAACATTTGTTTGAGGCGCTTATTATATATTTAAGAAGGGAAATCAGGATGACCCAGTTAATTACCGCGGAATTTCATTCCTTAATGCTACGCTAAAAAAATTTACCTCAATACTCTTCCAGAGACTTAACAACTGGGTGCAAGCAGAAAACAAATTAAGTGAGTGCCAAATGGGATTTCGCAAAGGGTATTCCACTGTTGATAACATCTTTGTGATTCAGTCACTTGTCCAATAGAAGATTAGTCAAAATAAAAAACTATATGCTTCTTTGTGGATTTTAAAGCAGCATTTGATACATTTAATAGAAAATCACTGTTCTACAAGCTTTACAATCTAGGAATTTCCACGAATTTTATCCGCAATATTGAGCAAATGTATCAACAAACATCAGCTTTCATCTACAATGGAAGAAAACGATCCGAAAAGATAGAAATATCACAAGGATTGAGGCAAGGTTGTAATCTAAGCCCGCTAATATTTTCTTAGATGACTTGGTAGATTGGCTGCCATGTGGAGTGGAGGTCGGTAATATACGATTAAAGGTCATTATGTATGCCGGTGACATAGTTATTGTTGCGGAATCTCCTAATTCTCTACAACTGATGATTAATAGGCTTGCAGAATATTGCAGAATCTGGAACTTAGAGGTCAACACGGAAAAATCTAAAAAGGCTCCGGAAGAACCTCAAGAAAGGAGAACTGGAAATACGAGGGTAGAGTACTAGAGGTAGTGAAATCAAACACTTATTTAGGAGTGGAACTATCATTCAATTTGAAACTGGAAAAACATCTTAAAATAAAATTAAATAAAGCCAAATCTATGATTTGTACTAACTGGGAAAGAGTTTTTTACAACAGCATTATATCACTCAATACAAAGCATAGAGTGTTCAATGCTACAGCAAAATCCATTTCGTTTTATGCAGCACAGGTTTGCGGAGTGCATAAATACGAGCAAGTGGAGTATTTACTTGGTTTTTTTTTTTTTTTTTTTTTTGAGAAATTTTTTTTTCTATTGAACTCTTTGTTGACCGACGGTACTTACAAGTACCACAATGTTTCACTTCATATAAAACCTCTATATGACTAAAATACGCTACTGGTGCCCAACGAGACTTTGAAGTACCATATGTTTTCCGTGTATTTTCTCGTTTATGAACTTTTTTTCTTTCTAGCAGTCGGTGTTTTAACGGTTTTTTTGACAGGTTATTATACTTTGGAGAGAATAATTTTATGCGATTTTGGTTTTTGCAGTGCTAAGTGGTCTTTGCGAGTTTTGTCGATTTTATTAAGTTTTTAGTTGATTTGCATATTGAAATTGCGAACAAACACGAAATCAATCAAAATTATAAGAATTTTTCATATATTTTCACTAAAAAAACTAAAGTGGACTGGTAAGTACCGTTGAGATGTACCGTGATGTGATAAATAACACATTTTTTTATTTCGAGTGTTCTGATAGTGATTTTATTTTCATGTTTATCTATACAAAGTGCATTATGTCAGCTGTAAGGAATGTTTTATTGAAGGATGATGAGATTTTGGTAATGTTTGAGGAATTACCATTGGACAATAATGCAGATACCGACCTCGAGTCGGAAGATGAATTGGATCTGTTAACAATTCGTTCAAGAATAAGAGCTGCTGCTCAAACAAATATGGAACCAGATGAAACAGTGCTGCAAGAACAACTTGAAGAACTATTGAGTGATGGCGAGGAAACTTTAGACAATCGTCCAGGATGCAGTCATTGGAAGAAAAAAAATAGCCGAAGAGGAAGGGTCCTGTTGAAGGTTTTTTTGAGAGCTGCGTAACGCCTACTGATTTCTTCGTTACTTTTCTTGAAAGTGTGCTTGATAATATTGTTTATCAATCAAATCTGTACGCGGTTCAGAAAAGTAAAGTACTTGACTTGAAGAAAGGTGAACTATTGGCTTTCATAGGGATAAACTTTTTGATGGGATATCATAGACTACCCAGTTGGAAGCATTTTTGGAGTGAAAGTGAGGATTTAGGAGTTTCGTTGGTGGGTAGAACGATGAGCCGTAATAGGTTTGATGCTATTTTGAGTAGCTTGCACGTTAATGATAACAGCCTTATACCAAGAGACAATAAAGACCGACTGTTCAAGCTTCGCCCAATGATAGATTCATTGAACGAAAAATTCACCACTACCTTCCATGGGACTAGGCAGCTTTCTGTTGACGAGTCTATGATACTTTTCAAGGGAAGAAACTCAATGAAGCAATATAATCCAATGAAACCCATAAAAAGAGGGTACAAATTATGGTGCCTAGCAGATCAGAATGGTTATATAAAGAAATTTTCGATATACCAAGGAAAAGACGAGCAGCTGGCAAGCAAATACCAGAACTACGGTCTCGGCGAAAGAGTTGTCCTGTCAATGACTGAAAAAGAGTGGGGTAAGGAAAAAATTATTTTCTTTGATAATTATTTTTCCTCTGTGAAATTGCTTGAAAAACTGAGGACAGAAAAAACTTTAGCTTGTGGTACAATTCGTGCCAATAGAAAAGGCAACCCGAAGAATTTGAAGGATGACAAAAAAATGAAGAGAGGAGATTTTGACTTTCGATCTTCGAAAGATGGGATCAGCTTTTACAAATGGAAATTAATAAAATACAGTCAAAACCATTTTCGAAATGCAGTCATTGTAACGTATACCTTTGCTGTAATGATAAAAAAAAACTGCTTTTCCGTGTACCATGGGATACAATTTCAATGATTTAAATATAAGAACACATTTAAATGTTACACGTTTATCATTCGTATCATTATAAATTTCATATTCAAATTAAAAAAAAATTAAAAAAATTTGTGCAAGTTATTTTTTTTTTGTACCCTATAGCCCACCGGTACCACCCCCCCCCCCCCCCCTTTCGTCCTTCGAGATCCTTGAAAATATCAAAAATTAATATTCTTTTTTAAAACACCCTTAAATCAAAAATTATACCAAAAAAAACTTTTTTGTGGGTATTTTTAATAGCTTGGTCAACAAAGGGTTAATACTCCTAAATATATGTATTATTTGGAAACAGCGCTGCCAACAATGTTTATATCAACACCCAAACTTAATGCGGATTACATTATAAAGGTGCTGCACATGGATGATAATAGACTCCCGAAGAAGATTCTGGAATTCGCAGTGAGACAAAAAACGCTCTTCGTAAAGGATTGGAATCGGTTAGCAGCAGACTGTGGCATCGCTTTAAATTTAACAGAGCTTAATGCATTCGTATGGAAAAAATCTCTGTACGAAATCATCATGAAAATTAAAGGTATGCCTTCATAGAAAAAGCAAGTACATCTAGTGAGAGGCGGTTCTATTCAAATTGTAACTTGTATTTAAACGAAAGAAACTACTTCAATGGTATATTCAATAGACACTTGATTGGAACAATGTTCAAAATAAGAGGAGAAATGGTAAAGCTTAACTATAGGCCTCATCAAACACACTTTGCAATTTACAGGAGAGAGAAGATTTGCAGCATTTTCTTGGAGTTTGTCCAGTTTTGAAGGAGATAAGGCGGTTCTACTTTGGTAAAAACACATTACCAACTGAAGAGGTTTTCAATTACCTGAACGGACTCAATTGGATGGGCTTATATGAATATTATAAAGAGGCGCAGTTATATAGATCAAGAATTTACAATGAAAGCTTTTAATGCAATACAATTGTCTAATCTTAAATAATTTTTATTATTATGATGATACATATGGTCTAAAGTACCCATCATTTTGTTTTAACTAAACTAAAATTCCAAATTCCGTTATAACTAAACTAAAAGTCTACAGTATATATATTTTTTTTAATTAAACTAAAAGTCCACACCTGCTAATGCAAAATTTATAATTAAATATTTAATCCCTCAGGTTTTTTACTTGTTTTTGGCCAAGATTTAATTTATTTTTTTTTATGAGAAAATCATGTAATTATACTTATTGAGAAAAATTACTTAAATTGTCACTCAGTGATTAGTTAAAAACTTGTGTGTACAATTAATCCTGAATTTAAGAATAAAAAATATCTGTCTATCTATCTATCCATCTATTTACAGCAAAAAAAAAACCGGTCACCGCGAAAGTGGTCCAAAATATTTGGATCCAAAATACACCCTGAAGGCTATAAAAAGGCATGAAAGAATAAACATAATGGGGTTTGAGTTTCACCAGTATCAATATTTGAACCGAAAAGTAGACGCTGCTATGGTCAAAGTTTTTGCCTTAACAAGAAGGCTGTATAAAAGTGTTTTACGAGTGTTTCATAATACTCTTTATCGTGAATCATAATAAAAACAATTATTAACTTAACAAATTTTCCTAAAAAAAACATGCATTTTAATAAACCGGGTGATTCGCAAAATGTGTGACAAAAAGCTAAAGCGTGTAGGTTGGGCCGAGACAAAAAAAAATCGTAGCTACATACTCCAGCTCTTTGTCACACGTTATGCGAATCTCCCTGTAGTTTACTAATTTTTGTTTCTAATTCTGTGGCCACCTTTACAAGGGAAGAACTGAAATTTGCACTTATCAGATAAATTCAGAAAAAAAAATATATAAAAGTTTAATATTTTTTGTTCACTACTGTAAACAAAGTTCAAAGATAAGAAATAATCTCTTTCTCAGTAGCCCCCTTTGTACTATCTGTCTATGAAGTCATCTGTAAGGTTTGAAATATTTTTGCACAAACATTGCCTTCACAGGTCAGTCTGGGAAAATAAACATTAGGTTTTTGAATTTCACTTGAATATTCTAGCTGTAGAAATACGTTTTTTGGTGTTTATTCGCAAAAGAGGAAATAATTAATAACGTACCCTGAATTCCAAGACTGAGACTGAATCAGTAGAGTGAAGGAAATGCTATTCTTAAAAATGAGCACGACTGGATCGCACATAGTACTTGTTTTTTATGTGACAAGATCTTTGACATAAACAAGTAATATGTAGAAGAATAGCACAATGTGGGCTTATAAAAAGTGTTAAAACCACCATACCAAATGATTCCTACAAAAACTAGAGTAAGCCATCCCACGTCTTATATAACAATGAATTTATGTAAAAAAGTATTTCGAAAATTGTAGGATTTTGATAAAATCGTGTTTTTAATTTTTATTTTATCAGTAAACAAATGTAAATTTGAAGAAATGTATCCCAAATAAAAATAAATTGCAAGACTGGATCGCATGTAAATGGTGGTAGGGGTATAGAACTTTAAGAAGAAATAAAACACAGAATAATTGTATTGATATCGTAAATAGGGTAATTATGTCTTTTACCTTACAACTCGAGAGGGGGGATGACCTGGCCAGCAACATAAATGGTAACACATTTCATTATGAAAATATTTATTATCACACGGCAAATGATTAGATGGCTGCCAATGAAAACAATGGAAAACAGCATTTGTCAAGCCTGTCCCTAAGAAAGGTGACCCATCCTCCCCCTCCTCCTACCGACCCATAGCACTGACATCCCTTCTTTCTAAGGTCATGGAAACACTGACTAACCGTCAGCTTAAGGAATATCTCGAAGATCGAAAGCTTCTCCATGACCGTCAGTACGGCTTCCGCAGCAACCGTTCCACTGGTGATCTGATGGCATATCTCACCGAACAGTGGAACAAATCTTTACATCGCTTTGGTGAAAGTAAGATTATTGCTCTTGATATCTCCAAGGCATTTGACAGAGTTTGGCATGAAACTCTTTTATCGAAAATGCGTGCTTTTGGGATCGATGATACACTTGTTCGTTGGATTGGAAGCTATCTTCTGGACCGTTCAATACAAGTTGTATTGGACGGATTCAAGTCTGATTCCCATAAAATAAATACTGGTGTGCCCCAGGGCTCTGTTTAGTCTCCGATTCTTTTCCTCATTTTTATAAATGATCTTCTGTCTGTTACTTCTAATCCACTTAACTGTTTTGCTGACGACTCTACCATCAGCTTTTCATATTCGTTCGATAATTCACGTCCTTCGCCTTCGGACGTACAATTGCAACGGTACCATATGTCAAGCTCATTAAACTCCGATTTATACAGCATTGTCAAATAGGGTAATAGAAATCGTGTGGAGTTTAATGCTTCGAAAACTCAATGCTGCCTTCTGTCGTTAAAGCTAAACAAACCCCCAATGCCATTTTCCATGAATGGCACTTACATCGAAAAAACCGAAAAGCTCTCAGTACTCGGTATGTGCGTCAACGACGACCTCCGTTGGAACGACCATATATTTGAGATCGCTAAGAATGCTGCAAAGTGCTTAGGTTTTCTGCATCGGTGTAAGAAGTATTTTTCCCCATCTGATCTGGCTACAATTTATAAAGCGTTTATACGCCCTAAACTCGAGTATAACTCCCACCTCTGGGCAGGTGCTCCGCAAACATCGCTTCATCTGCTTGATAGAATACAAAATCGAGCGTTAAGATTGATAGGAAATAGAACTGCCGCTGAAACAATTGCCCCTCTCTTTAGCCGAACGACACGAATTTGGATAAGTTTACCCGGCGGGATTTTCCCTTGCCATTTTGATCTACAAACATTCAAAACCAATGTTAATCGGCACCTCCTATCTCTCCCCTCCCTATCTTCGTAATGCCCGCGCAGTGTGTTCTACATTAAAAGGAAAACACATAATCCCTTGTGCGCGTGTTAATTATAAAAAAAAAAAAAAAATAATTTGCATCCTTAAGCAATTACCTTTAAATTTATTGTGTGTGGATCTTTTGGCTGTTTAAAAAAAATAATGAATCAATGAATTTAAACAAAAATAAGAAAACCTTTATGGTTTTATTTATTTTAATTATTAGTTCTTATCTATTAGTACTTTCGTATTTCTGAAAATAAAAATAAATTCTTACTTAGCATCTTGTAATCTTCATCATAAGTTTTGTCCCCCATCCGTTGATATTTCTAAATAATGGCCTGGAAACTTAGATAAATACATTAAATAAAAATACATTCATTTGAGTTTTCACACTTCTGACTTTTGACCATGATATAATTCTCTCAAATCTAAAACAATGGTGTTAAATTCCAAATTGTTGTTTTTTATTTATTATTTTGGGACGTGATAATGTAAGCTTAGTCAAATTTATTAACAAAATGATTCATTCGTCATAATGAAAAACGAAGAAAGTAAATATAATAAAATCTATTTTTGATCAGAGCGTGCTTTTAGTTTATTTGATTTTTGTTTTCATAAAATTGGATCACATTCAAAAAAATTAAGAGGGAAATACGAATGTATGTGCATTTATGTAAATCGCAAATAAATAAATAAAATAAAACAAAATATTGTAATCAGAAGATAATGGAATTTATTTCTCTCCGCGTAGTTACAAAATGAATAAGTTCCTTGATGGGCTTGCGTCAGATCACTGTCTCGTTGTAGTTATGTAGGTTACCAACGCCAACGCCAAGAGAGGAAAAACTAAAGAAGAAGTTTGAATTGGGAAGACTACAATCGCAAGAAATCACCATTTTCCATATTTATCACCGTCAAACACATACAAATTATACAAATAAACATGAAGCATACATTCGGCGCTGCAAAGTAGGACCAGGTTGCTGAGTCCCGAAGCTTGCATTGGCGATCAAGGAAACATCTTAGTAAAATTTCACTCCATACTAAGAATATGGAAAAAGAAATTCCACTGTCATGCAGAATGAACATTTCTATCTGGGCGAAGTAGAAAAACAAATCCGCCTAGCTAATTCTTTAAGCTTTAGACAAATATGAAAACTTTGATTGAATTATGTTTCAACTCATAAGAAAAATATTCCCAATGAATGCAATCTAGACAAATTAAAATAAATTGCACAACTGGATCGCATCTACTTGTTTTTATGCTAGATAATTGCTAAGTGGCTGCATATATATGTATGTATATATTAAACAAAAATTAATTTCTTTTCGAAAATTCTTTAATTTTTTAATTAGTTTAAGAGTTTTCTCGGAAAAACTAGGTATGCAATAAAATTTGAAAGCTAAATGCCTACCGAGGAAAAAAAATATTGAAAAACTTTTCGAAAAAATATTTGAAATTTTTTTTTTAGTATGTCATTATAAGCAAATCTGTAGTTTTCATCTGGGGAAATTATTTAAACAATCAACCCGTTTTCAAAATATTTCGAGAATCAATTTTTTTTTAATTTAAAAAAAAATCGAAAAAAAAAGTTTTTTAAAATTTTGAAATGCAATATTAATTTAATTATAAATGACTTCCTGTGTGCAAAATATTTAATGAAATCGAGGTAATGGTTTACGATGAAACCGCATTTGAAAAAAACCGAATGTATAAGAGGTACCGTTATAGAACAAATTTCGAAAAATTCATTCTAACTGAAAGACGTATTGTTGTAATAAAGCACCATGAAAGGCTTATCAAAATCGTTAGAGCACTTTTCGAGAAAATCAAAGTTAAAAATAAATAATATTATGAATAATAATAAATAAAGTATGACAGGTACCCTTATTATTCGACCTAGATCAAAAATGAAAAACACCCTGAGATACTAAATACTAATACTAAATACCAAGTTTGAAGGAAACCGGAATCCGCTAAGGCTGTAGAGGTGCGAACAGATAGCCAGACGGACGCAATTTCCGGACCCACTTTTTACGACTTCTCTAATATCGTTATATCATTGTTTGATTGTTAGAATTTTTGATTTTTTTACGAAGCCATAACTTGCTACCTATTTTGTATTTGTATTTATTGAAAATCAACGCTGTACATCAAGATTAACTTATTACTAGTACAGGATATATAAGGAAAAGACAAAATATTTTATTTCAATTTAAGAAAAAAAAGAGAATTACAATTAATGTATTTAAATTTAAGTTATATATACACAAATTAAATAAAAAAAAATTAAGAACGCAACCAAAAATAAACAAAAGTAAACTACAATGAAATAAAACGATAAAAAAATTATCTCAATTCAGACGGGAAATGTATTCAAAGCATGCTTCAGAAATCTTCTGTGTTCTAGTCTCGTCTTCACATGGCTGGGCAAATCATTCCAAATCTGAAGATAACTGCTATAGCCGTTTAGGCTGCAGCTCGTTATACATACAGACGGACAGACTGACAGACAGACAGACATTTTTTCTCACTTACTTTTTTAAGGCGATTCAATTGTCTTAATGTCATGTTTGATTGTTACCTCGATTTTTGTTTATATTCACGAATTCAAAACTTGCCTTATTGTACCTAAAATCTCAAGTAGAAAAAGAAGAGCAAATTCACAAGAAAAGGTGCAATTTTTTTATTAATTTTTTTAAATGTTTATTATAATTAATGCAAATGGGTTTTTTATTTGAATTTAATTGTCACATTTCGTTATAATTTTTTTTGTTTTTCAAATTTTTTATTTTCACACCGTCAGATTAAGAAAATCCCTCTAAATAATCATCAGATTATTGGCCAATAAGACTAGGACATTAAGCTGAATCACCTGTATAATAATCTGGCACGCTCGAGTATTTCAAAATGGCGACTTTTGTTTGCATTTTCAAGAAGCTGCCACGAGCCTGCTTCATGTCCTAATCGTCAGTTATGTGAATGGAGCTTCTTTCGGGTTCACTTACCACTCCGTCTGAAAATCTGAAACGCTTGAATCACCTTTTTTTGTGTTCATTTTTTGCCTTACCGTAAAACCACCCCCACCATGCAAACCGGCAGATTAAAATCACTCCTTTATCAGAGGCACGTGGGGCATACGCTCTATTAATTTCTGACGCGCTCGAGTATTTCCATGTGGCTGTTTTTTTTACATTTTCCAAAGCCCGTAGACGCTCCCCCCATCGTTGAAAAGGTTAACATCACATTCACTTTTTTTATTCGTACACCTAATCTTTAAAATCCAATAGGTTCCAACGACGCTCGAGTAAATCCGCATTTAGCATCGTGGGCTCCCCTATTACTATAAATCAAACTGTATTGTCAATAAATCTTCAATTTGGATAAAGTTTTCTTCAAATTACGAGCTTAGCAGCTAATTGTACAGCAGCTTAACGCGACTGGCTTTTAAAATACAATTTTCCATCACGAATAGAACCCTTGGATTGTTGGATTGCATTCTTGCAGAAATAAAAGACCTCACTTTCATTCTGGGGAATACATTCGTATATAATACCAACATGCAATGCGAGGGAACGCTTACAAGTATTGTTTTTTTTATTTCACGCAAACACACATTTTAAGTATTTACTACCGCTTTCTCATGAATTGATAGTATTTACATGGTTCAATAGTATGAACTTAATTTTATGCATACCAAATTGAGTAAACACTAAGTTTCAGCTTTTACTAGTAGTACTAGTATTTATTAAAATCTTAAACTACTAGTAAAAACTTCAGTTTTATGCATACGGTCCTATAAGCTTACACAGTGCCCACGCAAGTTGGAAGACGAATTCTGGAGGCAACTAGCAAGAGACTCAACTGGCTACAGAAGCTTGATGGTTCAGGTCCAGATCAACCCAGAACTGTATCACCACCTAAGGTAAAGTAGGTATATATATAGGTAAAAAATGCTAATATTTCTTCTAAAAATAAAGCTCTAACCGATGTTTCATTTAACAATGGGAAATAAGTTATTTGCATTAACATGGACCGGATAGATTAGGCTTATTTCTAAGTCCATGGTTAGTCTGTCAAAGTTGAAGATAGAAAATTTGTTTTCTTAAATACTATCCATAATCAATGTATGTAAACCCCCTGTATGAAGTTAGTTTAAATAAAGTAACAAGAGCTCACGACTTATTTACTTACTTACTTAGGTGGCGCTACAGTTCGGGACGAACCTGGGCCTCAACAAACATGCCTCTCCAGCCAACTCGGTCTTTGGCTAGCTGCCTCCAGTTTTGCACTCCAAGTTGGTTCAGGTCGTCCTCCACTTGAGCGCGCCACCTGAGGCGAGGTCTTCCTTGACTGCGTCTACCCTCTGGGATGGAATCGAAGATCCTGCGAGCCGTAGCATTGTTGTCCATTCGCTCTACATGACCTATCCCACTTAAACGTGATATGTGTATTTTTTTTGACCAGGTCAATGTCGCTGTACAGCTCGTATAGTTCTTGGTTGAACCTTCTCCTCCAAAGCCCGTTAACGCAGATAGGGCCAAAAATCTTCCGAAGAATCTTACGCTCGAAACGACTAAGGATATCTTCATCCGCTTTAGATAGAGTCCATGCCTCGGCGCCATAGAGCAGGACTGGGATGATTAGGGTCTTATACAGAGTCTCCTTTGTCTTTCGAGAGAGGGCTTTGCTACTCAATTGCCATCCTAGCTCATAGAAACAGCGATTGGCAAGAGTAATTCTTCGCTTTATTTCTGATCAGATGTTGTTGTCAGATGTTATAGCGGATCCGAGGTACACAAAGTCCCTAACTACCTCAAAGTTGTACCTGTCTATTGTGATGTTTTGTACAATCCGCCGGTGTTGTGTATTCCTTTTTGTGGACAGCAGTACTTCGTTGCCTCATTGACTGCTGGTCCTATCTTAGCCGCTTCAGCTTCAATGGCAGCTCGCCAAGTTCAATTTACTTGCGAGTTTCTTATAATTTTTTCAAGTATTAAGTTGAAGAAATCGCACGATAGCGCATCACCTTGTCGGAATCCTTTTTTGACGTCAAAAGCTTCTGTGAGGTCAGAACCAACCTTGACGGAGCAGCGAGAGTTCTCCATCGTCATCCAGCACAGTCGGACGAATTTTGTGGGAATGCCAAAACCTGACATGGCTCTGTATAGCTCGTCTCTATAAATGCTATCGTATGCGGCCTTAAAATCGATAAAGAGGTGGTGGGTATCGATTTGGAATTCTTGGGTGGTTTCCAGGATCTGCCGTAGAGTGAACATTTGATCGATTGTGGACTTTCCTGGTCTGAAATCACACTGATAGGGGCCAATCAGGTTGCTGACGAAAGGTTTCAGGCGTTCACATAGTACGGCAGAGAGGATCTTGTAGGCGATATTCAGGAGACTTATTCCTCTATAGTTGGCGCAGTTTAGAGGGTCTCCTTTCTTGTGGATCGGGCAAACGATGCTGAGGTTCCATTCATCAGGCATACTTTCTTCTGACCAAACTTTAGAGATGAGTTGGTGTATGCACTCCACCAGGTCATCTCCGGCCGCTTTAAAAAGTTCGGCGGGTAATCCGTCGGGTCCAGCAGCTTTGTTGTTTTTGAGTTTAGATATTGCTATCCTTACTTCATGTTGGTCAGGTGGACGGAAGTTTTGTCTGTCATCATCCATGTTGAATGGTTCATTCTGCCTGACAGCGGGATTTTGGCCTTCATCGCCGTTTAACAGTCTGCAGAAATGGTCCTTCCATGTACTCAGCACCGACTGTGACTCTACTACGAGGTTTCCATTCCTATTTCTACAGGCTTCTGTGCGGGATTTTTTTCCTTGGCATGTTCATTTTAACTTTTGGTAAAACTTCCGCACGTTGTTCCTGGAGTAGCATCTCTCAATATCTTCGATCGCGCGCTTCTCATGCTCTCTCTTTTTCTTTTGGAGAAGCCGGTGTTCTTCCCGTCTTTTCTGCTCATAGAGCTCGCGAGCAGCTCTCGTCTTTCTTTGCAGCGCCGCTTTATATGCCTCTTGTTTGGCTGCATGGGCCTGCCTGCATTCGTCATCAAACCAGAGTTTTCGTGGTGGTGGTCTGGTGAAACCTAGCACATCAGTTGCGGCATCTCTGATGGCTTGTTGACAGTGTTGCCACTGATATTCGGCACTTGATGCTGGCGGTACTGGATTTCTTGAGAGCTTACGGGATATTCGATCGGCATAGGTTCTGGCGGTTTCTTGCGATTGCAGATTTCCGACGTCATACTTCCTCACAGTATTACTCCGTTGTTGTGGAGTTCGGGTTATTCGCATTCTTACCTTTGCTGCAACAAGGTAGTGATCCGAGTCGATGTTAGCTGCTCGGAAGCTGCGAACATCCAAGATACTGGAGGCATGTCTTGCATCGATCGCAACGTGATCAATTTGATTGACGGTTCTTTGATCTGGGTGTCGCCAAGTCCCTTTGTGTATATCGAGATGAGGAAACCGTGTGCTTGCAATGGTGACGTTATGTGCCGCTGCGAAGTCAATTAGCCTAAGTCCGTTTTCAGACGTTGTGTCGTGTAGGCTATGTTTTCCGACAGTCCTACCAAAGATTTCCTCTTTATCTATTTTGGCATTAAAATCGCCTAGTACGATCTTAACGTCGTATTTAGGGCATTGCTCATAGGTTTTGTCGAGGAGCTCATAGAAGTCATCCTTGGTGGCGTCATCTTTGTCCTCTGTGGGGGCAGGAGTGCATATTAGGCTAATGTTGGCGAATTTAGCCTTGATACGGATTGTCACAAGTCGCTCACTTACGTGTCGAAAGCCCAAGACTTCTTGCCTAAGTCTACCGCTTATGACGAATCCGCACCCAAATAAACGCTGTGGTCTTCTTGCGCAATCACCGTAGTACACGTCACAGTTTTTCATCCTCCTTTTGCCCGGCCCATTCCATCGCACTTCCTGGATGGCAGTAATTCCTGCTCTGTAGCAGTCTAGGGCCTCCGCTAGTTGTTTGGATGCACGTGGTCTGTTAAGAGTTTTAACATTCCACGTACAGATCCGAAGGTGGTTGTCCTTGATTCGTTTTTCCGGGTCGTCAACAGTAAATCCGTCCTTTTCCGAGGCTATTGGTCGCTTCGCAACTTTTTCTTTTTTCCGTGGCAGGGTTGTTAACCCCACGCACAACCCCCAACCTGGAGGGCCAGGTCCTTTGTTGGATTCCTTGGACAAAAGGAACCGGAGAATCCGGAGTCAGTAACCCACTTCGGGGATATGAGCGCTGCCGTTGGCCCATTAAGGGTTCATCCGCCACCATCTCTATTTCAATGCCCTGACTTGCATTGAATTGTCCTAATGACCTTATCTCCAAATACGTCGAAGTAGCTCATTAGGGCGTCCGCTTCGTTGACTGTTGACGCCACCGTTGGTCCAATTGGTTGGGCTCATCCGCCGTACGTCCTCTTTCTAAGGGGCTCGTGCAAGACCTCTGCGAATCGATCAGAACAGTCTTTAAAGCAGAGCATTATAGTGTTGCTATATTTTCTGTGTTCAACACTTGCGCTTATAAGTTTAGCAGGAATGTCCGGATGGACAGACCAGTACCCGGTGGTTACCGCGGGGAGGTAAAATAAGCACAATTGATGTGTACGATATAGTTGCAGCGACTGTGCATCACCAGTTTGATGCCTTTCAGTGCCTACCCTATTCATACAGCACCCAACCACCAACCAACTTATATCTTTAAAGGTGAAATAAAAATGATTACAAGTTCCAAAAAACTATAGCCTTTATTTTTTTGCTTATTTATGTACGTTTATGTTTTTATTTATGTCCTATCGAACCCCTTTTAAAAAAATTCATTCATTTTCATTTTGAAGGCTCAAAAAAACGATTTTTGTACTGATAAAAATAAAAAATTCTAGTTTCTACACACCTTTAGCTACTTAAAAAAAAATCTCAAAAATGGCGTTTTCCGGTAACCCAGTTCTAAACGAATCCATAAAAGTCAAATGAAATCAGCACACATTAACCTTACTTTCAAATGAACACATTCCTTGGCATCAAACAGAAAGCTCACTTCGTCTAAAGCTCTATCGGCAAATATTTTGAAATACTCATATTTTTTTGGCGTGTAGCTATATACTTATAAAAAATCTTATAAACCGCAAAAATGACTAATCAACTGTGTCATCAAATTGAAAAAAAATATTCACACATTTAAAACTAAGCATCAAAACTTTTGTAACAACGGTCAAAATAATCATAATATAATGGTGAAAACCACCCACCCACTCGAAAAATTTTAATTAATTGTTGCCACTGCCGCCGAGCCGGTCGATGGCAGTGGCAGTGGCAAGCGGCATCAAAGTATCATAAATTAGTTGTAATTGTAACAACCCCAAAAAAATATCTCTGGTTGATTAGCTCAACGACTCTTTTGATTTTGGGTCAATCTATTATTAAAATCAGTCTGCATAAGTGTTTGTCTGTATCTTTTGTCTGAGTTCTGAGAAAGTGAATATTGTCAGACGGTCTTATGAATGAAAAGAGCTGTATTAGCATTGCAGGAGCAAAGGGCAGGCTTTCGATATTTCCTAAGTGCTGACAGATCAATTCACAGATGTTACTTTGGTTATGTTTTGATTTTTTCCATCCAAATCCCATATTTATCTGAAATTTTGGAACAGAACCCCAATTCATGCCAGTATTGGGAAAGATTTTTATTAAACATACATATCTCATCAGATAGAAAATTAGGTTTTGGGAATTACTTCGTTAATCGTCTTTTAGCTCAGCTGGGTGTTGGTATATTTTCATATACCATGGGAATCATCTATTATCTAGATAAAGATATTTTCAGCCAGTGATGTAATTTCAGTTTCACCACAAATTGTTTCCATCACATGCTTTTAGTTTAATTAATTTTGTTTTCTTTTTTTTTTATTCGTTTTTAAGTCCTTGAAATTGCACGCATATTATGAAATACCAAATAACTGTTGTGGGCGTGTATGTGTTTTATAGTTTATAAATTCATGAATTTATTTTTTTTTTACAAAAACTTTGCATTTTTTGTTCTGGTTCTGTTTTTATTTTATTTTCCATTTCCATGAAACTTCTTGTGAAGGCGACTTAAAGAGTCTTATCTATAGACCCTCCATAATAAGCGATGACCTCTTTGGCCATTTAGCACAGATGAGATGAATGGACTCTTGAAGTGAATCTTTAAATTTAATTTTCTGCTATGGAGATAGTTATGTTTGTGCAATGTCAGATTTTTATAATGTTGTAATTGCAATTCAGTGGCGTGTTGCACTTTAGTTTTGAAGTTGAATTGTAGAGGCCGAGTGAAAATGATTATTCTAGTACAATGAGCCTTGATTAAACTTAATTTTAATTTAACTATTTGTTTTGAAGAAAACCATATTTCAAAACTTCTATTTGAATTAAACTAAAGCTGCGTCTTAATGGAAGTCTTTAAGAACATTTGCACCAGATGCGAAGTAGAGCAGCTTATAGCACTAGTGTCATATGATTTCAGTAGCTCTGAGCAAGTGTGAGTATGAATAAGACCTTTCAATTGCACTGTAAGCTTTGATTGCCGAAAGAAACAAGTGATAGTTTTAAATAAAACATGCAAAATTAAAAAGTGTTGAAACCATAACCCAAAACAGTTTCTGTAGAAAACCACCGGTATATATATTATAAATGTGAACATTTTTATATTTGGATGTTTGGATGTTTGTTCCGCAATCACGACTCAACGGCTAATCGGATTTGAATGAAATATGGTTTGAAGATGCTTTATTTGCGGGATTGAAATACAAGGTACTTTTGTCCCGGAAAATGCATGCTTATATTTTTTTTTTATATAATTAACGCGCGCACAAGGGACTATTTGTTTCCCTTTTTATGTAACACACTGCACGGGCATTAGGAAGATAGGGAGGGGAGAGATAGGAGGTGTCGATTAACATTGGTTTTGAATGTTTGCAAATTGAAATGGCAAGGGAAAATCTCGCCGGGTAAACCATTCCAAAGTCGTGTTGTACGGCTAAAAAAAGAATCCCTATATTTCACGGTACGTCCGAAATTGGGCTCAAGGGTGAACTGATGGGCATTCCTTGCGAGACAAGTATTACGGGAGAAACTTTTAAGGGGAGGAATGCAACTGGCTACTTCGAGTGAACATTTTTTGTAAAAGAAACGATAAAATAAGGAAAGACATGAAACATTGCGTCGGTGTTCGAGTGGGGCAATTGTTTCAGCGGCAGTTCTATTTCCTATCAATCTTAACGCTCGATGTTGTATTCTATTAAGCAGGTGAAGCGATGTTTGCGAAGCACCTGCCCAGAAGTGGGAGTTATACTCGAGTTTAGTGCGTATAAACGCTTTATAAATTGTAGCCAGATCAGATGGGGAAAAATACTTCTTACACCGATACAGAAAACCTAAGCACTTTGCAGCATTTTTAGCGATCTCAAATATATGGTCGTTCCAACGGAGGTCATCGTTGACGCACATACCGAGTACTGAGAGATTTTCGGTTTCTTCGATGTAAGTGCCATTCATGGACAATGGCATTGGGGGTTTGTTTAGCTTTAACGACAAAAGACAGCATTGAATTTTCGAAGCATTAAACTCCACACGATTTCTTTTACCCCATTTGATAATGCTGTATAAATCGGAGTTTAATGAGCATGACATACGGTACCGTTGCAATTGTACGTCCGAAGGCGAAGGACGTGAATTATCGAACGAATATGAAAAGCTGAGGGTAGAGTCGTCAGCAAAACAGTTAAGTGGATTAGAAGTAACAGACAGAAGATCATTTATAAAAATGAGGAAAAGAGTCGGACACAGAACAGAGCCCTGGGGCACACCAGCATTTATTATGTGGGAATCAGACTTGAATCCGTCCAATACAACTTGTATTGAACGGTCCAGGAGATAGCTTCTATCCAACGAACAAGAGTATTATCGATCGATAAGAGAGCTTCATGCCAAACTCTGTCAAATGCCTTGGAGATATCAAGAGCAATAATCTTACTTTCACCAAGGCGATGTAAAGATTTGTTCCACTGTTCGGTGAGATATGCCATCAGATCACCAGTGGAACGGTTGCTGCGGAAGCCATACTGACGGTCATGGAGAAGCTTACGAACTTCGAGATATTCCTTAAGCTGACGGTTAATCAGTGTTTCCATGACCTAAGAAAGAAGGGATGTCAGTGCTATGGGTCGGTAGGAAGAGGGGGAGGATGGGTCACCTTTCTTAGGGACAGGCTGGACAAATGCTGTTTTCCATCTTCTAGGAAAGATTCCAGAAGAGTAGGAGCGATGGAAAAGCTTACGCAGTGGCTTTGCCAGTGTGGAAGAACACCTCTTCAGAAGAATCGGGGGTATACCATCCGGGCCAGCGGATTTGTGTATATCGAGATCTTTGAGAACTCTTGCTACTGTACGAGTGCGGAAAAAAATCTGTCCCATGGAAAAAATTACATTCTCAAGTACAGGACGGGCAACGTTGCTATGCGGCAGCGTGGAGCTGGCAGCGAAATGGACAGCGAGCAAGTTTGCCTTCTCTGAAGAGTAAACAATTGGTTTGTTATTGTCGATGAGCGTTGGAACCGAAGATGTTGAGGAGTTTTTAATATTTTTTACAAATGACCAACAAATTTTACTGCCTTTGGGACACTGCAGAATTTTTTGCCGCAAAAATTAGGTTCTTTCAATAATGGAGTTGCATGAGTTTCTTGCTTGTTTGTGCTTTTTCCGATTTTCCTCTGTAGGGTTGGCTTTGTAAGAACGGAAACTTACTTCTTTGAGCCTGATAGCTTCTTTACACTCAGAATTAAACCAAGACTTTTCTTTAGGCTTGATGCTTTTTACTCTGTTAGGAATAAAAGCACGCATCCCTAGAAGAATCACATTTGTGATCATTTCAGCACTGGCATCAATGTCACTATCGAGGAAGCATAGTGACCAGTTAAAGTTTCGGAAAAAAATATTCAGGCCGTCCCAGTTGGCTTTCTCGTACTGCCAAACGGTCCTGGTGGGAAGTTTTTCTTTAACTGGATGGGTGGAGGATGAGAAATTAGCTGAAATGACACAATGGTCTGAAGTGCCAAATGGAGAAGTTACACTAATGGTATATTCATCAGGGTGAGAAGTAAGAAACAAGTCAAGAGTATGGGCGGCTTACCCAGCAACATCCGGTATACGCGTTGGCACATCGATCAGTTGGGTAAGGTGATGTAACCCGGCAAAGAGCTCGACATACCTTCCTTCGGGTGTTGTCAATTGCCATTGGAATTGTGTACAATCGCCCGTAATAACGATTTCAGTGCGAGGACAAAGGGAAACAATTTTCGAGATGGAATCAGAGAGCGCATTAAACTCGTTACAAGTGGAATTGCTGTCGAGATTTGGACTCCTGTAAATAAAACAATAATGAATGACATGCTTGCGGACAGTGAATTTGAGCCACAAGAAGTTAAAGTCCGTGTTGGAACATTGCCCATATTGGGGAAGGCTCTGGCAAGCAATATCATTTCTAACATACACCACTTCCATGTCTTAACGATAGCACGTTATTTTACTACAAAGGCTTATTTTATTCCGAACAAAAACACGGTTCCTGCAGAAGAAATCGGTTTTGATTTCAATTACATATACAAATAATTTCTGACAATGGCTATTGATTACCTATTTAATAAACACGTTCCTATTAAAACTCGTCTTATAAAGTCGCAAATCTGTCCTTGGCTTTCTAATACTAAGTAAGTAAGTAAGTAAGTAATTCATTTTATTGCTTATTTCATTGATACATTTTACAGTTTTAATGAATTGAGAAGCTATGGCATTGCCGTCAGCTCCATTGGCCAGTTAACATTTTTTAATATACATAGTAACATTAAATGCTTTTACTCAAATTTAGTAATTAATAACGTTCTTTATTTATAAATTTTTTTTGAAAAAAGGTAGAGTATCTTCCAGTTAGTATCATTCAGTGTTGATAATAATACTATTTTGAATGAAATTAAAAGACGAGATATCCTTTATTCTCGGTGGAAACGTTTTGGCTGTTCTGAAATGCTTCGTAGCTTCAAAGCAGCTCGTAATCTTGTTACAAAGCTTATCAAGACCGCAAAACTTAACTATTATAGTAAAAGATTCAATACTAATTGCTCCTCAAACTTTTTGTATAATAATATTACAGTTACGGACGACATTGATCCTGATGAACTAAACCGAAAGTTTTCCACAACCACTTCGTCTACTGTGTCAGCCGCCTCAACACCGTTAAATAACAGCAGTAATGAGTTCTATTTGTCAGCAGTTGACGTTTATAATGTGGGAAACGCAGTCTTCTCCATTAAAACTAAGGCTATGGGGCTCGATAACATTCACCCTGATTTCGTGAAAATTCTCCTTTCTTTTATACTCCCCGTTATCACCCATATATTTAATACAACATGCTCATATCTTTCTCTATGGAAAAAACCTAAAAGCATACAAAAAAAGTTACAAATTCCCAATACGATGGCGATGGGTCGGCCATCTTTGCTTCCTATCTAAAGTATTTGAATTTGTTTTAAGCAATCAATTAAATGAATATATCAGAGTCAACCAGCTTCGTAACCCTTTGCAGTCTGGTTTTCGCCCTGGAGACAGCTGCACCTCCGCCTTGTTGAAAGTTTCTGACGACATAAGACTGACAATTGATGCAAGTTATACATCTGTGATAACTTTACTAGACTTTTCTGTGATACTTCTAATAGACTGATTTTTTTCATATATGACAAATAGAATTCCTTCCTGTTAATAATGGTGTTCCTCAAGGATCAATTCTTGGTCCATTACTCTTCTCGATGTTTATTAATGATTTACCTTCCATTGTATCTTTCTGTCGTCTTATATATATATGCGGACGATGTCCAACTCTTTATAAGTTTTTTAATTGGTATGGTTGAGAATGTAATAGCAAAACTGAACGAAGATTTTTGGGATTTATTGAATGGTCAAAACACAATGGTCTTAAACTTAACCCCGAAAAAACCAAAGCCATACAAATATCTAAACACGTAAGCCATGCAAAATGGTATAATCTATAATAATAAATTAACCTGGGATACCCATATAAGTAGGTTGTATAACATCCAAAGTTTATGCTACGCTTAGAGGACTTTCAATAACAAGGTAAATTACACCAACACAGGTTAAGTTGAAGTTGGTAAAAGCACTAATGATTCTTATTATATCATATGGCTGTGAGTTGTTTGCCAATTCTTGAAGCATGCCTTGAACACCTTTCCCGTCTGAATTGAGATAACTTTTTTTTCGTTTTATTTGATTGTAGGTTACTTTTGTTTGTTTTTAATTGCATTCTAAACTTTGTTTTATTTAATTTGTGTATATATAACTTAAATTTAAATACATTAATGTAATTCTCTTGTTTTATTTTTTCTTAAACTCAAATAAAATATTTTCTCTTTTCCTTATACATATATCCTGTACTAGTAAGAAGTTAATCTTGATGTACAGCGTTGATTTTCAATAAATACAAATACAAATGTGAAGTCCACGCAGACGAAGTCGAGGGTAGAGAAGCTAATATTTTCATAATTTTTTTTTTTTTTGAAAATATGTAGTCCTAAATATTTATCTGTATTTTTTTTTTTATTTATTTTAGTAGATACAATATCCTAACTAGCTTTTTAAGTGCAAATAACAGTTTGTTAATTTGTAGATTAACACTCCTTTAAGTATGCAACACTCATAACCAAGAATTATTTTAATTAAATATTATTTCCTTATTACATCAATAAAGTAGAAGAAAATTCAATCACTCCGTGAAATTCTTTTACAGTTTGCAATAATAAATAATAAATTATTGAATTTATATAAAAACTAGACAAAATTAAGAAATAACATAAGTTTCTATTTTTTGTTCACAATAATTATAAAATAAATAAATTTACTGGCGCGACAACTCCCAAAGTAGGCAAGGTCTCTCAAATATTCCTGTGTGTGTGTTGTAAATCTGCAAGAATGGAGGGGACTAAGCATTTACCGCCGATTTCGAAAGACTACATGAGATGCATATTTTCGAGACCAATTTTACTTTCATTCCAATTTTCCAAACCAATTTTACTCTTTGAGGTTTTATGAGTCCTTCGCAAGAGAAAGTACCCCGGAAAATAAATTGCACGACTGGATCGCACGTATTTGCTCATATGTGCGATCACATTATGGTATAAAATTAAAGAAAATTAAAGTGAACATCAAAGCATTTATTCGATTTTTGTGACTTTTGATTGTTCGAATAAAATACGTTAAATTGTATTGAGTGAAATAATTTAAACGCCATTTTATTTCTTTAAGAAATGTAAAAAAGTGTGATTTTTTTTCAAAATCATAGGAGCAGTTTTTAAATAAAACGGTTTATTCTTAACAACTTTTTTCAAAAAATAAAAAAAAAAATAATTCAAGAATATAAACGTAAGCACAAAAATAACAAACATTTAAAAATAAAGTTTGAAAAAAATTCAACTACCCGTTTTCAAAAAAAAAAAAATTTAAAAAGTATTAAAAATACAAAAAAAAAATAATGCGAAATTACTTCAGCTGCCTACATCTTCTTCAATATCAATTTTGATAGTAATCGGATAACCAGTTTTGGAGAAAGTCGAAAAAACCGGTCCTATGGGAGGTACCGTTTTTAGCCAACCGTATAAAATTTTTTTTCCAACATAATATAATGCTAACCTACAGTAGTTCACTGATTTTTTTTCATAAAAATTCTAGGAGCCGTTTTCGAGAAAAACAAACTTTTACATAACGGTAATATGACAGGTACCGTTATTTTTTAAGCTGAAAAAAAATTTGAAGACGATTGGCCCAACCGTTTAGACTCCAGTCCAAAATGCACTTGTTTTTTCATAATAATTAATTATTGTTATACGTAGTAACCCATAATGAACTTTTATTTTAATATTTAAATAATTCGTTTGTTTACGTTTTTTGTTCAGAATTAACTTTCGAAGACTAATAATTGAGACACAAAGATAATATCAAAATTTCTTTCATATTCAAAATGAGTGTTTTAAAAACATATCGATTGGTTCAGTGTTTTCAACAACAATGGACTGTTTTTTTTTTATAATCCGGGTGCTGTAAGACCTCGTGCAGTTTGCAGTTATTCGGCCACGTTCTTATCAAAGCGTTCTTTTGTTTGAGTCAGGAATTTCACTCTTTATTAACACAATACTATTTTATTTTATAAAGTCTACAAAAAAACGTGTTTTTCTTGATGGGCTGTAACAAATGCTATTTTCACTTGATGAAGACATTTTGCAAATAAATGTTTTTTTCTGAGACTGAGATCATGAAATGAGACACGTCTCTTGCATACCGAATTAAGCTTTGTCTCATTGCAAATGCTCAATTTCATTATCTAGAGCTTTCTCATTAGACTGAGCTAGTTCTTTTTGCATACCACCCATTGAATTTTATATTTTCCTTTAACCTTTTTGCAAAATTTCAGCGAAGCATCATTACAGTACTATAGCACGCTTAAATATAAAACAACAGATCATTAATGCGCATGGAAAAGAGTATTGGCCAAGAATCGATCATACTCGTACAGTAGCAAGAGTTCTCAAAGATCTCGATATACACAAATCCGCTGGCCCGGATGGTATACCCCCGATTCTTCTGAAGAGGTGTTCTTCCACACTGACAAAGCGACTGTGTAGGCTTTCCATCGCTCCTTACTCTTCTGGAATCTCTCCTAGAAGATGGAAAACAGCATTTGTCCAGTCTGTCCCTAAGAAGGGTGACCCAACCTCCCCCTCCTCCTACCGACCCATAGCACTGACATCCCTTCTTTCTAAGGTCATGGAAACACTGATTAACCGTCAGCTTAAGGAATATCTCGAAGAACGAAAGCTTCTCCATGACCGTCAGTACGGCTTCCGCAGCAACCGTTCCACTGGTGATCTGATGGCATATATCACCGAACAGTGGAACAAATTTTTACATCGCCTTGGTAAAAGTAAGATTATTGCTCTTGATATCTCCAAGGCATTTGAAAGAGTTTGGCATGAAGCTCTCTTATCAAAAATGCGTGCTTTTTGGATCGATGATACTCTTGTTCATTGGATTAGAAGCTATCTTCTGGACCGTTCAATAAAAGTTGTATTGGACGGATTCAAGTCTGATTCCCACATAATAAATGCTGGTGTGCCCCAGGGATCTGTTCTGTCTCCGACTCTTTTCCTCATTTTTATAAACGATCTTCTGTCTGTTACTTCTAATCCACTTAACTGTTTTGCTGACGACTCTACCCTCAGCTTTTCATATTCGTTCGATAATTCACGTCCTTTGCCTTCGGACGTACAATTGCAACGGTACCGTATGTCAAGTTCATTAAACCCCGATTTATACAGCTTGTCTGTCGTTAAAGCTTAACATTCCCCCAATGCCATTGTCCATGAATGGCACTTACATCGAAGAAACCGAAAAGCTCTCAGTACTCGGTATGTGTGTCAACGACGACCTCCGTTTGAACGACCATATATTTGAGATCACTAAGAATGCTGCAAAGTGATTAGGTCTTCTGTATCGGTGTAAGAAGTATTTTTCCCCATCTGATCTGGCTACAATTTATAAAGCGTTTATACGCCCTAAACTCGAGTATAACTCCCACTTCTGGGCAGATGCTTTGCAAAAATATGTTCACCTGCTTGATAGAATACAAAATCGAGCGTTAAGATTAATAGGAAATAGAACTGCCGCTGAAACAATTGCCCCACTCGAACACCGACGCAATGTTTCATGTCTTTCCTTATTTTATCGTTTCTTTTACAAAACAATGTTCACTCGAAGTAGCCAGTTGCATTCTTCCCCTTAAAAGTTTCTCCCGTAATACTCGTCTCGCAAAGAATGCTCATCAGTTGACCCTTGAGCCTAATTTCGGACGTACCGTGAAATATAGGGATTCTTTTTTTAGCCGAACGACACGAATTTGGAATAGTTTACCCGGCGCGAGATTTTCCCTTGTCATTTTGATCTGCAAATATTCAAAACCAATGTTAATCGACACCTCCTATCAAACAAATAGTCCCTAGTACGCGCGTTAATTATAAAAAAAAAATTATGGGACTCCTGGCATAACAGGTATAGCAGTGGAACTCTAACCATCAGAAAGAACTCTTTCCAAACACCAAACACGTAATCAGTTAAGAGTTTGCATGCCAGTTCAATAAGGCTAAATAGATTTTGAAGAATATGGTCGTTTACTTTGTCAATAGCCTTAGCAAAGTCAAGTAGACAGAGAAGGTTGGCAGGAATTTTGTCAATTTTGCCAAGATACTGACCTAAGCAGCCTAATTGCTTATCATATAGCAGATTTTTATTAGAAGAGTCTTTACAATTTGTTACTCGATCATACTATTGTCTTAAAGCTTAGAAATAAAGATACTGATTGGATTGAAGTCAAATGGAGATGCAGTATAATTTTCTTTATGGAAATGGTAAGAACTCTGGCAATTTTTCAAGATATGGGGAAAGTCGCAGATGCACCAGTTGAATGTGTATTTAAAATAAGAAAAATAAGTGGGAGTGAACATTGAAACATCTATGATCACTTAACAACAAATCAATAATTGCAGGAGGATACAACATTAAAATCAGGTTTGAAACCATTTAAATGATCAAAAAGCATTTAGTTATTTAAGTCTTAAGCAATTAATTTTAATAAATTGTATCACCTTATTATTTCCTGATTAAAATATTAGAATTTTACGTCAAAAAATCATCTGAATACTGCCATTTTTCATTTTGTATTTTGTGAATCATTATCAATCCATCGATCTCGCAAGTATTTTTTTTAACAAAAACTTTATAAATCTAAATTTGCAGCCTCATATTGAAAGAGCAATTTACTATCTGCAACAAACTACTTATGTAAATAACAACCAGATGCATCTCATCATCATAATCAATTGTAAGTTTTGTCCCCACAATGACCATGTACAAGACAATTTATTACAATGCGGTTTATTGTATTTAATAAAAAAAATATTTTTAATCGGCACCGCAGAGGAAATATACATATCTGTTTGTAGGTGGTTTAATCATAATCAGAATCACCTTCGACGTTTTAAAACGGAGGCAATTTTATTTATGAATTTTATATTCATCCTCGCCTACATGTTCATTTATATCTTAAGTTGGTTATTTACATTTTAATTTACAAGTTCTATTTCTATTTTTTCGGGCCATTTGAACTTAAAAGCAAAAATGTTGTAGACTTTGCTAAGAACACAGTGTTTGCAAATAAGATATTTTCTCATTGATGTTACTGAGTAATCAAAATGTTGTTTGCGAAGAAAATATGTCGGAAGAAGCAATGAACACTGGAAAACAAATAATTTTCTGTATAAACCAAGAAGTAAGTAAATTCTTGCAGAGAATTTAAAAAAAAATTAGAGTTTAAATACATATATAGTAAATCTTGCATAGTAAAACGTTGATGTGGCATTATTATGCATTTATAGAGAGCTGCAGGCACACTTTGAATTTTAAATTTAATAGGTATGTACTATGTACTAATATTTTGCATGTTGATCAAAAAAAATATTAGAACACAAATTTTGCGAGGCAAATCGAATATATTAGATCTACCTAACACAATCTGAGGGTGTGAATATGAATTGTTCTGATAAATTTGTATTTGTATTTGTATTTGCATTTGTATTTTATTCATTCATTTAAACTTAAAACCAAAATAACAACATATATGTTTTTAATATTCGAATATGATCTTTCCAATTTAGAATGAAATCAATGACTACTCCTAAGCAATTTTCTGTGCATTGAAGATTGGTCTTGAAATTACTTCTACCACATTTATGGTAACGAAAACTGTTTACAGTCCTGAGCGTGAAAACGTTAATTAAAGTCATAGACTATTACCAGTTACCTTAAACCACATTTTTTATGGTAAATAAACTACAACCTTAGGATTTTAAGATCTTCTTCAATCTTCAGAATACTTTCAAGGACAGTCCCAAATGAATACGTAAAAATTTTGTCGTCAGTAAAAGCTGTTGAATTTTTTTTTTTTTTTTTTTTTTTTTTTTATAATTAACGCGCGCACAAGGGATTATGTGTTTCCCTTTTAATGTAGAACACACTGCGCGGGCATTACGAAGATAGGGAGGGGAGAGATAGGAGGTGCCGACTAACATTGGTTTTGAATGTTTGTAGATCAAAATGGCAAGGGAAAATCCCGCCGGGTAAGCTATTCCAAATTCGTGTCGTTCGGCTAAAAAAAGAATCCCTATATTTCACGGTACGTCCGAAATTAGGCTCAAGGGTGAACTGATGAGCATTCCTTGCGAGATGAGTATTACGGGAGAAACTTTTAAGGGGAGGAATGCAATTGGCTACTTCGAGTGAACATTTTTTGTAAAAGAAACGATAAAATAATTTAGGTTTGAAAATGGAATTAATGTAAATCAAGAAGAACAAAGGGCCAAAATTGAGTCGACAGTCGAGGGTGAACACACGTTGTAATTTTGACTGAGAATTCTTTTTTTGATTACATATGTAACAGCAATTAATAATTTAAATATTAACTTGAAATGCATTGCTTGTGCGGTAAGAGAGTAGTTCGTCTTGATAACACTAAAATCAAGTGTTTCGAGTGTGATGTTATTTTTCACCTAAAGTGTGCCAGCTTTTCGAGCTGGGAAATCTACGGAAGACGCACTATTGAGCTTTTGTAGCTATATATATGATAGTGTTAATAATAAAAAGTTCTCTGCAGCATTATTTATTGATATTTCTAAAGCATTTGATACTGTAGACCATGAACTACTATCAAAAATAGAAAACAGAGAGTAAAGGTAGAGAAATTTTGGTTTGCTAATATTCGTATTGGTGTTCCACAGGGATCCTTACTTGGTCCTATTTTGTTTATAATATTTATTAATTCTATCTTTGAGCTTAATTTGAAAGGTAAAAAAACGTGATTTGCGGATGATATAGTGTGCTCTTATTCTAGTTCTACACTACTTGACCTGGTGGTGGACATCAATCACGATTTGGAATTACTTAGACATTGGTTTGGGATGCACAAGCTAGTCATCAGCGACAAAACTAAACTTATGTTCTTCAACTTGCCTACCTTTGAAATACATGCACCTTCCTTTGTCTTCCATTCTACTGATTGTCAAAGCATGTTTCTTGGTTCTAGTACGTGTAGTGTAAAGAGTACCAGTACCAGTATAACTTATGACGTTAGGGCAGTATGTTCACAAAAATGTTTTATTATTGAATGTGTTTCCGTATATAAATACCTTGGATTAAATATCGATAACAAACTTCATTGGAGCCAACACTCATCTTCTTTAAAAAAAAGTATCTCCTGCAGTCAACGTATAGTTTATACCATATGAGGCAGTTTTGCTCACGGAAATTTCTTGAGACCGTCTATTATGGGCTTGTGCAATCTAAGTTACAATATGGACTTGCTTGTTGGGGTGGTACTTGTAACAACAAGTTGCAACCCTTAATAGTAGTACAGAAACATATCATAAGAACAATTTGGAAAAGAAGGCGTCGTGACCATAGTTTTATTCTTTTTTGTCAGTCTAAGATACTTCCACTCAAACATCTCTACTTTTATAAGGTCCTAAAAATATTTTTTAAAAGAAGTGGTTATCTTCACAACCAAAACGCAAATGCCTATGAACTCCGGCGTAATGTACAATATCTGGCTATTATTCCTCCTCATAACAACAATCGCTTTCTTAAATTCTACACCTCAGTCGCGCCCAGGATTTTCAATCGGTTACCCTTTGAGCTTCGTAGTTTACGTTCACCTAAAGATTTCAACTGTCAAGTGAAAAAATGGCTGTTTAATTTTGATTTTATTGAAGTAAATAACTTATGCAACATAGTTATATAAAATTGTTTAAAAAATATCTTGCCTTACAATTTGTGAATTTATCACCCATTTTGAATTTGAATTTGAATTTTCTATTGGTATGATATGGTTAGTTTAACCTCATGACTATATACTACTTATGTAAATGTAAAAACTTTTTGTATGGAATAAAAAATCAAAATAAATCAAATTGAAAAAATTGAAAAAAAAGTACAGATCCCTGTGGAACGCCGTTTCTTAATAGTCTTGGTTCACTATAGATACCGTTAATATTAAATTTTTGATTTCTAGTTCTTAAATGAGAATTCAGCAAATTGAAAAAAAACTACCGCGAAAACCTGCATTATAGAGCTGAGTTAGCAAAAGATCATGGTTAACCAGATCAAGTGCTTTAGTCATATCAATAAACGGACACATAGTTGACTTTTTGCTGTATAAACTTCCATAAAGTTGACTACACACCCTTAAAATAGCATCTTCTGTTGACAAACCAGCCCTAAAACCAAACTGATTGTTGCAGAAGAAATCTAACTTTTCCAAGAAAGAAACAATTCGAACCTTAAGTAGCGTCTTAAAATTTTTGGAAAAGGTTGAAAGAAGTGATATAGATCTATAATTCGAAATATTTTTTCTATTTCCTTTTTTCAACAGTTTTCTTCCGCACATTTAAGATGTTCAGGAAAACAACCAATTTCAACACTTTTGTTAAAAACGAAGGCCAGTACGTCTACAACATACCAAGCAGCATTTTTCAACAATCTACTAAATACACCATAATTAGTACATGAATTTTTGTTCTTTTAAGAACATCATAACGCCGAAAACTTCATTTGATGTTATCATATTAATAACAAAACTATTAGGTTGTATAGGATCCAAAAAATATGTGAACAGTCGCAGTTTAAACAAGGCTCGAAAGTAGGTTTCAATTTTTCTGAAATTTCTGTAAAATATTCATTAAATTGATTCGAAATTTTAAACGAATTGGACTCTGTTACTCCTTCAATTTCAATTGAATCAACTTTAATAGTATTTCTATTTTTACCTAAAATGCTATCAACTACTCTCCACTGTTCACGAATATTACCTTAAGCTCTAGAAAACAGCTCAGTATAATAGTTATAACGAGTGTAACTAAAATAACTTCTTATTTTTACTTGCGATTATAGATACTATAAGGCAATTTATGGTTTCGTGCAGAAAAAATCTAACAATCAAACATGACATTACAATGAAAGTGAAGTCGGAAATTCCGTCCGTCCGTCCGTCTGTCTGTCTGTTTGTTCACAACTCTACAGCCTAAACGGATGGGCCGATTTCCTTCAAACTTGGTATTTAGTAGGTAGTATCTCGGGGGTGTTTTTCATTTTTTCTGTAGGTCGAAAAATAACGGTACCTGCCATACAATTTTGAACAAAAAGTTAGATTTTCTCGAAAACGGCTCTAACGATTTTGATAAAACTTTCAGGGTGCTAGTTTTTTTACAATAATACATTTTCCAGTTAGAATATTTTTTTCGAAATTTGTTCTATAACGGTACCTCTCATATACCCGGTTTTTTCAAATGTAGTTTTATCGTAAACTATTATCCCGATTTCAATAAAATTTTACACACAGGAAGTCATTTATAATTCAAAACTGGTCGAACGATTTTCAATTTTTTTTTCTTCGATAGACATTTAGTTTTCAAATTTTATTGCATACTTAGTTTTTCAAAGAAAATTCTGAAACTATTTAAAAAAAAAATTAAGAATTTTCTAAAAATTTTTATTTTTTTTTTAAATCTTCAATCTGGCAATACTTTTTTCGGAGTTGGTCTTTTTGACAGCTGTCTCTTGATTTATGCTCAGTTTTGTTTGTGATTTCATAATAAATAGACTTACTCCTGAACAAAGTTTGCAAATTGTGCAAATTTATTACCAAAATAATGGTTCGTTTCGGTGGAGCAGAGTATCGAAGAAGACCCGAATTAGTCCATCCGCCATCGCGCGCGGAAGGATCTTGGTTTGCAGGCTTACAATCAAGAATTGTAGCCGAACGCCCATCAAGCGCGTCACACGTTCGGTGAATGGGCCCAAAACGAAATGGCCACCGATCCCGATTTTCACATTGGGAAAGTTGGGCCTCGGCTGGAATTTATTCGAGCCAGCTACGGCGGCCACTTCCCCGAAATAATTTTTAGAATAATACAAACCCTTATCTTTATTATAAAGCTAGATTCTTGGCCATAACATTGAACTATATGCGTTTTATTTCTTCTTGAAAACCACACGTCTAAAAAAACACCCTTTATATACATTCATATGCAGCCACTTAGCAATTATCTAGCATAAGAACTAGTTTATGCGACCCAGTCGTGGATTTTATTTAAATTGTATTCGACGATGTGACCGCACATATGAGCAAGTACGTGCGATCCAGTCGTGCAATTTATTTCCGTTTCGATTTGGAACAAAAGCCAAAAAGTTTTTTCTGGCGTTTTTTCAAAATTATTTTTTTTTGGCCTTTTTTCATTATTCTTAAAGGAAAAAACTCCCAAAAAAATATGAACAAACAAACAAAAATGTTAGGCCATAACGCCAAAAAAATTGGCCTTTTTTCCTAGGAAAAATAAATTGCACGACTGGATCGTACGTACTTGCTCATATGTGCGTCATATTGTAGAATACAATTAAAGAAAATTAAAGTGAACATCAAAGCATTTATTCGATTCTTGTGACTTTTGATTGTTCGAATAAAGTACGTTAAATTGTATTGGATGAAATAATTTAAACGCCATTTTATTTCTTTAGAAAATGTAAAAAAGTGTGATTTTTTTTCAAAATTTTTAGGAGCCGTTTTTTAAATAAAACGGTTTTCTTAACAATTTTTTTTTTAAATAAAAAAAAATAATTCTAGAATACAAACTTAAGCACAAAAATAACGTACATTTAAAAACAAAATTTAAAACCTTAACCTTAAGTTCAAAAATTGAAGACGATTGGCCCAACCGTTTAGGCTGCAGTCCAAAATACATCCGTACAGACAGACAGACAGACAGGCAGACAGGCAGACAAACAGACAGACAGACAAACAGACGGACAGAATTTTGCCAGTAACTCAAATATGTTTCTCTATCATCGTAATGTCATGTTTGATTGTTATCTCAATTTTTTTAATCTGCAAGAATGCATAACTTGCATTATAGTGCCTATAATCGCAAGTAAAAAGAAGTAAATGAAGTATTCGAAGATGTTCGACATCAAATGATGACTTTGTTGCAAGCCGATTCATACGAATGAAAACCTTTATGTTAAAGAAGAAGTAAACAAGAAATCCGATTTCAGCATGAGGCCCTTGATTAAAGAGAGTTCAATATAAAGAGAAGATGGGTAACGCCCATCCGGAGAATGAGAAACAATTAAACTGAGGAATACGTTTGTTGGCCTAAGGAATTGACAGAATTTTCGCACTTATTAGTCGGGTTAGAATAGACACCCAAGGTATGAATGCGCTTTCAGTAAAATGCTACTGCTTAAGCGCCCAGGGGAATTGACTAAATCGTTTTACTTATTAGTAGGCGCCTTCCTTTCAACTTTGATGACCCGGCCTTTTTATAAAGGCTTTATAACATATTTATTTTTTCTCGATGTTTACATAAATTCGCCTCTGATTCTAGTTATTAACCAAATTATTTTTGATAGCCAATATCTTGATACAAAATATTCATAGCATATATTTTCGCTAAGAATTCAAAATCATGAATAAGTTATCATTTCTTTTTTTATTTTTTTATAATTTACCAGAATTTATTCACCTACCTAATTTGTTTAAATCCTTAGACGTATTATCCTTCCAGCCTTTGCTTCTCCTCGTGCTTTATATCTCTTGATTTCTTGGTTCATATATTGGGAAATTTAAAATACACTTTTTGCATTTTCAACACACAAGTAAAAGTAGTGATTTTTTTACAAAATAGTTTTCCTTCGTTTTTCTTTTTTAAACAATTTTTTGTTGAAACATCCGCTTTCGATGATAGTGATTCAAAATTCTATCTTTTTTTGCAAAATATTACGTCAAATTTTATGTTTATGAAAATGTGGCGTCAAAAATCTTTAATTTTCAATTCAAAAAGCAATTATTTTCAAGGCAAATAAATTAAATGCTTTTTCTTTAATGCAAAGTTTTGGAATTTATGGGATTTTTTTTTTTTTTTTTTTGATTAATTGAAATCGATTAACATCAATTGTGTTTAACTGTTTCGTTTTCGTAGTCGTTTTATATGGCTTTCTTTGAATTCTTTAAGGTTTTCGTTAGTTTCTGTGACTCGAAAACTTTTTTCTATTTTAATCGTAATTTGCAAGTTTTTTTTTTTTGTTTGCACACTATACTTAATATAAATCTCTTAAGTATGGCAGAGTTCTTTCTTATTTTTAATTCTTTTATTATTGGTTAATTTTATTTCAATAAATTTGTTTAAAATGCAACAAAATGAAATAAATTTTGAAACTAGAAGTTATTTTAATTTAAATCCACAATTTAATAGAAGAACTTATTGAATAAAAATTAAATTTCAAAACAAAACCGAAAAACTAAGACAAAAAACAAGAACAAAATTTAATTTTCTATGTGAGATCTTTCGTTTCGGCCGGACACCGATTGACTAATTCCACAGTGAAAGCTTTTGTTATATATTATTGAATAGTTGAAGTTAAATAATTATCGTGTATTATGATTGTTGGAGCTTTTTTGTTGCTTGCGTGGGGGTTGATTCATATTCATTAGGGGAAGCTTTCTCACATTACTAACTTGTTGTTGTCGACATCGTTATATAGGCAAATAGACATGACACGTACGATGCCGGCTATGCGTTTGTACTATGGCATTACGTGTGATATAAATGTTTAAAAAAGCGGGAAAACTTTTGCTAGGGGATGATGTTAATTATTAAAGTTGTCGGACACTGTGGCGTATGAGTGATTTTTTTCAAGAAAATTCTCATTAAGTGGAATGCATAATTTTATTTTTTTGTGAATAGATTTAATTTGGACATGGGGTTATTTTTAAAACAATGCATTTGAATGACAATTTGTTTATAAAAGTGAATCAAATTTTCGCCATATGATATTGAGAAACTGTATCTTTGTATGCAGCTATGTACCTAAATAAAATATGATGTTTAGTTTTGAAATAAATAAATGTATAGATGCATATATACAGGAGTAACTCATGCGCAAACGACGCTTTTTAGGCGCATTCAACTTCATAAACAATAATTCGAAAAATGTGTCAATAATTAAAGATGTGCTGCTATCATTTGCACTACTTTAAATATATGAAATTACACAGCTCGATGGCATGGTTTTGCTCTTATAAGCATTCGCCTTCAGGAGAAAAATGTGAAATGTGTAAAGGGCATTTCAAAGTTTTTATTCGATCTAATAATATTTGATTCGTTGCCACTTTATTTCTTTAAGAAATGTGTACTCACAGCTGGCGTGGCCCTATCTGCGTTAACGGGCTTTGGAGGAGAAGGTTCAACTAAGAACTATACGAGCTGTACAGCGACATTGACCTGGTCAAAAAAATACGCATATCACGTTTAAGATGGCTAGGTCATGTAGAGCGAAAGGACAACAATGCTCCGGCTCGCAGGATCTTCGATTCCACCCCAGAGGGTAGACGCAGTCAAGGAAGACCTCGCCTTAGGTGGCGCGTTCAAGTGGAGGACGACCTGAACCAACTTGGTGTGCAAAACTGGAGGCAGCTAGCTAAAGACCGAGCTGGCTGGAGAGGCATGTTGTTTGAGGCCCAGGTTCGTCCCGAACTGTAGTGCCACCTAAGTAAGTAAGTACTTACAGCTGAAAAAAAAATGTTTATTTAACAGCTTTTACAAATATTTAAAAAGTAAATAAAGGAATGCAAAATATGCATTGAGTCAGTTTCAAAAATATTGTTTAAAAACAAAGATATATTACAAAATTATTAAAAATTTTAAAAATCGTTCATCAAAAGTAATTCAATGCCAAATAATTCTGGCTCCCAACTTCTACTCGAATAAGAATTTAATTTGAAATCAGTTAACTACATATATCCCCAGAAAGTCAAAAAACCTCCACGGTGGGCTTTCCTGGCGGGGAAGTTATAATTCAAATATTCAGCATCCAGCTGCGTATGAAGCAACCAAGTTAATATCGTTGATATGAAAATATGAACACAAATAGTTTAAATTACTCCTTACAACATCAGCTTTAAAAATTTGTTAAGTTACTTCTTACAATATTAGCTATCTACTTGTGAAAGTCCCGTCAAAATTGGTCCATAAATAAGATTTTTCAACAAAAAAAACACCCCAGTGTCACCTAGTGGATAATTTATAAATAGCTAAAATTAATCCCTCTAGAACATCGGCTACCTTCCTGTGAAAGTCCTCTCAAAGCGGCCCATAAATAAGAACTTTTAAGAAAACGACCCCATCACCAGCTAGTGGGTAATTCAAATAGCCTAAGTTACTTCCAAGAACATCAGCTGTCTGACAGTAAAAGCCTCGACAAAGTCGAAATTGAAATTTTATTTTTAGGGCTAAAAATAACGGTACCTACCATATAACGATTAAGGAAAAACTTATTTTTCTCGAAAACGGCTCAAACGATGTAGATATCAGCTAACTAGAACCAAATTTACCGGAGAAGTCTATTAACAGTAGCTTTTATATAACGGTTTTTTTTAATTTTCGACTTTCTCGGTAACGGCTTAGTGGATTTCAATAAAATTTAATATTTAAGAAGATCTATGTAGCGAAATTAATTCTGCATATCAAAAGTTTGAATAATTTTGTTTTCTAATTAAAATTAATTTTTTAAAACATTTTTTTTTTTTTGAAAAATCAATATTTTAAAAACTAACCAAAAAAACTTATTTTCAATTTTATAATCATATGTATTTTAATGAACTCTGTTGAACTATTTATCAAAATTTATAAGAAAACGTTTTTTTTTCAAAAAACTAAAAATAAAAAAACAGGATTTTACCAAAATCCGTCCCGCAATTTTCGAAATACTTTTTTCATAAATTCTTTATAATACAAGACTTGTGATAGCGTACTTCATTATTACTAAAAACCATTGAGGGTTGTAGTTTTGACACTATTTATAAATTCAGAACGTAAATGTTATTTGTTTCGGTCAAAGATCTTGCCTTCCAATATGATTTTTTTTTTTGGTATTTGCTATCATTTGATTAGAACAGAATTTACGGGAAAAGTCTATTATAGGGAATAGTTTATTATATTATTCATATAACGGTATTTAAAATTGTTGGCTTTCTCGGTAACGGCTTCTTGGATTTCTGTCAATTATTTTTATATTTGAGAAGATCTACATAGCCAAATGAATTATGCATATCAACATTTTTAAGAACTTTTTTACTTGCGATTATAGGGACTATAAGGCAAGTTATGCATTCGTAAAAAAAAAAAAAAAATTCTAACAATCAAACATGATATTACGATGATAGAGAAGTCAAAAAAAGTGGGTCCGGAAATTCCGTCCGTCTGTCTGTCTGTCTGTCTGTCTGTCTGTCTGTCTGTCTGTCTGTCTGTCCGTATCGATATCTACAGCCTAAACGGTTGGGCCGATTTGATTCAAACTTGGTATATAGTATTTTTAGAGTGCTCTACCCGACAGTTTTTGGAATTGGCATTCTAGCTCCAAAACTAACGGTACCTGCCATATAACTTTTATTAAAAAACTTATTTTTCTCGAAAACGGCTCCTACGATTTTGATTAAACTTTCAGAATGATGTTTTCTGTGCAAAATCTATCTTTTAATTTTAATGGATTTTTTAGAAAAAGTTTTATAACGGTACCTCCCATATGACCGGTTTTTTAAAATCAGACTTTCTCGTTAACTAATTGACGGATTTTGATGAAATTTTCAAAATATGTAGTGTTTTATGATTTAAATAATATTGCTTATCAAAATTTTCAAAAACATTTTTTTTTAAATTTTAATAATTTTTTTAAAAAAATATTTTGTTTTTTGAATATTTTGAAAACGGATCTATAGATTTTTTTTTAAATTTTTCTCCTAGTATAAACTATAGATTTCTTAAAATTGACATACTAAAAAAAATTTTAAAATATATTTTCGAAAAGTTTTTCAAAAAAAACATTTTTTTGAAAAAAATGGTCGAACGATTTTGAAATGAAAAATTCATAAAATAGAAAACAGCAAAAGAAATAAGATGGCTTACAACATTTTTTCCAAAAAACGTTATGAGTAGTGTTTTTTTGAATTCATAAATTTTTTTCCCCAACATTTTATTTCATATTGCTCGGCTAAGCCCTAGCCAAGCCATTAGTCAAATAAAAGAAAGTGACAACCTACATTACATACATACTTACGTATTTTAAAGTATTTTTCATCATCATAAAAGCACAGAATAAATAAGGAAGCCTTTGATAAACACACAAAAACAACTAACAAATAAAAAAAACTATTCGATTACTACTGAATGCAAAAATTTCAATCGAGAAAACAAAAGTTTACACCTTCCTATAAATAAACAAAACCACTGTGTTAACTTTTAATATTGTCGCTTTACATACTCGCAGTTGGAACGTGTATCTTATATTAAGTACCTACCTTCCTTCCAACCTTATTATAGGTAAATAATATCCTTAATAAATTCCATTAATACCTACCCACATCATACGTTTATCGATCCATCAAACATAATTCAGCTATTTTAATTAATTTGATTTCAAAAAGCAAATTATTGTTATTGGGACCTATATAGGTCCCTATACCTAGCATTATTGCCCTACTGCTAATTCCCACGAATCTGTATGCCAGTTGTTCAATTTTTTCCATACCAAAACGAAAATTAAACTGAAAAAAGTCCTTTATATCTTCCTATTAGCAAAGTATATTATAAGCACTAAACAACAAGCGGAAAGATAATACACTAAAAAACTGCAAAAGCTAACAATCCTATATATTTATGTGTTTATCCTTTTGTCGTGACGCATGTTCGTTTACCCAAAACGATTCTAAGGAAGTTGCACGTCATACAAAAAATATTAAAATAAAATCTTTGTCAAAAAGACGCCTGCACTTAAAAAGGATTAGCACATAAGAGCAAGTACGTGCGACCCAGTCGTGCCTTTTATTTTTTAAATATATATATATTTTTTTTGTTTGAAAAATCAATATTTTTAAAACTAATCAAAAAAATTATTTAAAATTTTTTAGTCACATGTATATTAATAAATTCTAAAAAAAACTGCATACCAAAATTTCAAAAAGAAAAATTTTTCAAAAAACCAAAAATAAAAAACAGGATTTTATTAAAATATGTCCTACAATTTTCGAAATACTTTTTTCATAAAGACGTGTGAAGACGTTCTTCATTTTGACTAAAAACCATTAGGTGTTGTGGTTTTGACACTTTTTCTTAGTTTAGATAGATATTTTTCTACGTTAATGTAATTTTTTTTAAATTTTATTCAACGATGTGACCTCACATAAGAGCAAGTACGTGCGATTCAGTCCTACAATTTATTTATTTTTTGGTCTTATAGATACATTTTATTTCTGAATTTATGTTTGCTTACATATCCATTTAAAAGAGCCCAGTACAATTTGGTTATTTTCAGTACTATTTTATTTCAGCGTTCAGTATATTCGAAAAAAAGTCGATTTCCATCACCGATTCATATTGTAAATATTGGAAAATCAGATTCTATCGCTATAATTTCCCTTGTATTACTAGTAAAAAACAAAAATCATATCACATCTGATTTATATTGTTTAATTGTGCTGATCTTTTCTGTGATATCTTAAAACAATGCATTGGTTTAAAAACAAACAAGTACGTATTTAAATATTACATCAATACACCAATTAACAAGAGCAATAAAAAATAAATAATGTTCGTTTATTTACTTGAAAAATGCTATATAAACGGATGAAATTCGAGGCAAACTTTATAATCAAATTATAACAACAAAATGAAAAGTTTAATAGTTTTCGCTGTTCTTTGCTTTGCTCTAATCCTTGCTATGGTAAAATTAAAAAAAATATTTCTATGTATATCAAAATTCGAAAATAAAATAATACTTTTGCGTTAGGAATCAACCTTGGCTAAGGCAGATGAACCAAGACTTCCTCAGTTACCATCAAGCAGCTTTCCAAAAGGATTTTTAGGACATCGCGCTTTGGAAGGATTGTCCATTCGAAGTGGTATAAAAGGTAGCAGAGGATTTGCTAAGCCACAGGAGGTGCCTGCTGTGCAATATGGCCCAATAAAATTGAATTTAACACAAGGTGATACTGGAAAAGAAGAACCTAAGAAGGAATAATAGTCAATTTTAATTTGAATAAATAAATTGTTTTATTAGCAAACATTCATATTAAATGGCTCTGCTGTTAGGGTTGGTTGTTCACTGAGGGATATTAGTGTTTTTAATTACTAGGTTGATAGAAAATCTGGTAAAGTGCCTCCGTGCCAATGTAAGATATGGCATTTAAGATATGGAAATGGTTCAAAATTGCATGAGATTTATAAAAATATTTGCAAATATAAGAAATGCTGTTAATAATATAATATGTTAAGATAAGCGCAAATATTATTCAAAGCATCAAAATCTCTGTTGAACGAACTTCGAGGTTAGCCCACCCGATGTAGGTATAGACGAAGTAAGACTAACTTTACATACTTATAAGCTTAGGCGATTGCTTGGTAAGAAGAATGCACCAACTCATTAAATCCAGATACCTTACCATAAAAAGTAAGCTGCTGCTGTACAAGACTATGTTCAGATGCAAGACTTGGGTGCTTACAAAAAGGTACTCTGATCTCTAATCCGCGTTCGGGTGGAAAGTCTTACGGGGATTCCTTAGAAGAATAGATAAGGGCATCTGAATTTGTCCTATTGTGCTGAATGTTTAGATTGATTTTTTGTAAACAGGCTGTCAGACAGTTTGATTATTACAGAAGTTAATTTGGATTTTCACTGCGCAGTTCTACTTAATCAGAGTTGTGTTTTTGTATGTAAGTATTTTTAAATGGTAAGTGATTTTTGTGTCGTGTATTCAAATGTTCGTGGTTTAAGAAAGAATTTCTTTCACGTGTACGTCTACACTGTTCAACACAGGCCAGCTGTTTTGGCATTAAGTGAAACTCAGGTTGGAGTAAATACTGATTTATCAGAATTTGCTCTACATGGGTATAGCTTGGTGCCATTACTCTTTTCTCATCATGGTCTCGTGGTCTATGTTAGGAATGATATTGCTTGCCAGAGCCTTCCCCAATATAGGCAATGTTCCAACACGGACTTTAACTTCTTATGGCTCAAATTCACTGTCCGCAAGCATGTCATTCATTATTGTTTTATTTACAGGAGTCCAAATCTTGACAGAAATTCGACTTGTAACGAGTTTGATGCATTGTCTGATTCCATCTAGAAAATTGTTTCCCTTTGTCCTCGCACTGAAATCGTTATTACGGGCGATTTCAATGTACACAATTCCAACTGGCTCCGCTATTCTGGTCAGACAACACCCGAAGGAAGGTATGTCGAGCTCTTTGCCGGGTTACATCACCTTACCCAACTGATCGATGTGCCAACGCGTATACCGGATGTTGCTGGGCAAGCCGCCCATACTCTTGACTTGTTTCTTACTTCTCACCCTGATAAATATACCATTAGTGTAACTTCTCCATTTGGCACTTCAGACCATTGTATCATTTCAGCTAATTTCTCATCCCCCACCCATCCAGTTAAAAAAAAACTTCCCACCAGGACCGTTTGGCAGTACGAGAAGGCCAACTGGGACGGCCTGAATATCTTTTTCCGAAACTTTAACTGGTCACTATGCTTCCTCGATAGTGACATTGATGCCAGTGCTGAAATGATCACAAATGTGATTCTTCTAGGGATACGTGCTTTTATTCCTAACAGATTAAAAAGCATCAAAGCTAAAGAAAAGTCTTGGTTTAATTCTGAGTGTAAAGAAGCTATCAGGCTCAAAGAAGTAAGTTTCCGATCTTACAAAGCCAACCCTACAGAGGAAAATCGGAAAAAGCACAAGCAAGCAAGGAACTCATGCAACTCCGTTATTGTAAGAACCAAATTTTTGCATGACCAAAAATTACGGCAAAAAATTCTGCAGTGTCCCAAAGGCAGTAAAAATTTTTGGTCATTTGTAAAAAATATAAAAAACTTCTTGACATCTTCGGTTCCAACGCTCATCGACAATAACAAACCAATTGTTTACTCTTCAGAGAAGGCAAACTTGCTCGCCGCCCATTTCGCTGCCAGCTCCACGCTGCCTCAAAGCAACGTTGCCCCTCCTGTACTTGAGAATGTAAATTTTTCCATGGTGAAAGTAAGATTATTGCTCTTGATATCTCCAAGGCATTTGACAGAGTTTGACATGAAGCTCTTTTATCGAAAATGCGTGCTTTTGGGATCGATGATACACTTGTTCGTTGGATTAGAAGCTATCTTCTGGACCGTTCAATACAAGTTGTATTGGACGGATTCAAGTCTGATTCCCATAAAATAAATGCTGGTGTGCCCCAGGGCTCTGTTCTGTTTCCGACTCTTTTCCTCATTTTTATAAATGATCTTCTGTCTGTTACTTGTAATCCACTTAACTGTTTTGCTGACGACTCTACCCTCAGCTTTTCATATTCGTTCGATAATTCACGTCCTTCGCCTTCGGACGTACAATTGCAACGGTGTCGTATGTCAAGTTCATTAAACTCCGATTTATACAGCATTGTCAAATAGGGTAATAGGAATCGTGTGGAGTTTAATGCTTCGAAAACTCAATTCTGTCTTCTGTCGTTAAAGCTAAACGTTCCCCCAATGCCATTGTCCATGAATGGCACTTACATCGAAGAAACCGAAAAGCTCTCAGTACTCGGTACGTGTGTCAACGACGACCTCCGTTGGAACGACCATATATTTGAGATCGCTCAGAATTTGGAACAGTTTACCCGGCGGGATTTTCCCTTGCCATTTTGATCTACAAACAATCAAAACCAATGTTAATCGGCACCTCCTATCTCTCCCCTCCCTATCTTCGTAATGCCCGCGCAGTGTGTTCTACATTAAAAGGGAAACACATAATCCCTTGTGCGCGCGTTAATTATAAAAAAAAAAAAAAAAAGATACAATCATGAATTGTATGAAATCTACTTTGAAGCAGATGTTGTGGAAAAAATAAAACTCGGTACACTCTGGTGGGCTGGGCACATAGCTGGCATGAGCAAAGAGGAACCAGCTCGGAATTTCTTTTGCAGTTCTTTTTACTTGCGATTATAAGAACTATAAGGCAAGTTTAGGATTCGTGAATAAAAAAAAATCCAAAATCCAATCACAGGAAAACCCTTAAAAAGTTAGTGACAAAAAATGTCTGTCTGTTTTTTCTGTCTGTATGTCAGTCTCCCAGTCTATTCCTCTGTATGTATAACAAGCTGCAGCCTAAACGGCTTACACGATTACCTTAAATTTGATATGTGTGATTCTTTTGGCATATCTCAGAAGGACAATTGAAAATTTATTTTTAGGCTTAAAAATACAGGTACTTGACATATATATTTTTAAAGGTAAAGCTTGTTTATTTCGAAAACGGCTTCAACGATTTTGATGAAAATCTTTGAATGTATTTTGGTGGCTCTTTGTTATCATTTTATTAAAACCAAATATACCGGAATAGTCTATTAGCGGTACCTTTCATAAAACGGTTATTTTAATTTTTGGCTTTCTCAGTAACAGCTCTTTGAATTTCTGTCACCTAAGTAGCGAAATTAATTCTACATATCAAAATTTTGAATAACTTTTTTTTAAATAAAATACATTTTTTTTTTTTTAAATCAATATTTTTAAAACTGACCATATGTATATTAATAAACTCTAAAAAACTGCATATTAAAATTTAAAAAAAAAATTCTTTCAAAAAAACTAAAAATAAAAAAACAGTATTTTATCAAAATCTGACCTACAATAAAAACCGTTAAGTGTTGTGGTTTCGACACTTTTTTACTTGCGATTATATGGACTATAAGATTCAGATAGTGTTATTTTTCTACCTTATTTAAATTTTATTTGACGATCTGACAGCACATATGAGCAGGTACGTGAAATCCAGTCGTGCAATTTATTTATTGTAGAAAACAACGTGGTAGACCTTGCTTGCTTTAGAAGGATGGCCAGGACGTCCAAAGCTTTGGCCCAGGCCGGATCTCGGTTGTTTCGCCGATGATGATGATGACCAAGTCATAACCAAAAACCAAGAAATTGTCAGAGAAATGAATGGAATCTTAACATTATGGCAGAATTTGTTTCATTCGAAGGTGGCTTTGATGACGAATTTTTGGGCTCTTACATATAATGGTAGAAACAGAATTTGTCTATAACCTGTGCCGCGAAAAATCGAATTTTCTTAATCCTCAAATTTTATTGTATCGGTACCGGTACCGTTCCAATTGTACGTCCGAAGGCTAAGGACGTGAATTATCGAACGAATATGAAAAGTTGAGGGTAGAGTTGTCAGCAAAACAGTTAACTGAACTAGAAGTAACAGACAGAAGATCATTTATAAAAATGAGAAAAAGAGTCGGAGAAAAAATGGAGCCCTGGGGCACACCACCATTTATTTTGTGGGAATCAGATCCAGAAGATAGCTTCTAATCTAACGAACAAGAGTATTATCGATCCCAAAAGCACGCATTTTCGATAAGAGAGCTTCATGCCAAACTCTATCAAATGCCTTGAAAATATCAAGCGCAATAATCTTACTTTCACCAAAGGGATGCCATCAGATCACCAGTGGAACGATTACAACGAAAGCCGTATTGATTGTCATGGAGAAGCTTTCGGTCTTTGAGATATTCCTTAATCAGCGTTTCCATGACCTTAGAAAGAAGGTACACAAGTGCTATGGGCCGGTAGGAGGAGGGGGAGGATGGGTCTCCTTTCTTAGGGATAGTCTGGACAAATTCTGTTTTACTTTTTCTAGGAAAGATTCCAGAAGGAGCGATGGAAAAGCTTACGTGGTGGCTTTGTCAAAGTGGAAGAACACCTCTTCATATATGTGGATATGTGTATATGGAGATCTTTGAGAATTATTGCTACTGTACGAGTGCGGAAAAAATCTGTCCCATGGAGAAATTTACATACTCAATTACAGGAGGAGCAACGTTGCTTTGAGGCAGCGTAGAGCTGGCAGTGAAATGGACTGCTAGCAAGTTTGCTTTTCTGAAGAATAGACAAAATGATTGTCATTAGCGAGTCTGGAACTATGCTGTCTTTCCAGAAATTATTGCATTGGTGGCAATTTTGTATACAACATTGTGGCACCTGGCTCCTTCTTTTTAAGACTCTGTTTATTATTTTTAATTATAAATCTTCTTCTTTGTTTGGTTTTGTAATTGGTTTTAAGGCCCAAATTGATACCCTGTTTCACAACTGGATTGGTCTGTGACAGTCCCGTTGCGTTTTTAATCGTGCGTATAAGAAGTATGTTGATATTTAACGAAGAATATATGTGATAGTCTTTTTTATTGTAGTGCAAAACACCTTTTTGGGCATTTCTACAAAAAATCTGACCAAATGCCGCGATTACCTATTACAAAGTAAAAATTACTTATCTTTGTCGGATTCGATTTGTTTGTACATCTGCCTACATAGCCTAGTTTCATTTTTATCTGGGCAGGTGCGTCAATCACACATTACATCGATGCGATAGAGTCTTCGGAGTTCGGAATAGAGCCTTAAGGATGATAGGACCATAATGAAAACATTGAAATGAAAGATTATTTCCATTATTTTTTTATTACTGCGTATTCAGCTATCTTCTACCAATTTTAAGATTTACTTAATAACATTTGATTGCTTTAATAAAAAAAATAAATTGCAAGACTGGATCGCACTACTTGCTCATATGTGCGGTCACATCGTCGAATAAAATTTAAATAAAATGCACGAATGGGTTGCATGAACTTGTTCTTATGCTAGATAATTGCTTAGTGGCTGCATATGTATGTATATAAAGAGTTTTTTTTTTTAGATGTGTGGTTTTCAAGAAGAAATAAAACGCATATAGTTTAATGTTATGGCCAAGAATTTAGCTTTATTGTAAAGATAAGGGTTTGCATTATGTTCTGAAAAAGATTTCGGCGAAGTGGCCACCGTGGCTGGCTCGAATAAATTCCAGCCGAGGCCCAATTTTCCCAATTTTGTGAAAATCGGGATCGGTGGCCATTTCGTTTTGGGCCCATTCACCGAACGTGTGACGCGCTTGATGGGCGTTCGGGTACAATTCTTGAACGAGTTGGATTTTGTAAGCCTGCAAACCAAGATCCTTTCGCACGCGATGGCGGGTCTTCTTCGATACTCTGCTCCACCGAAACGAACCATTATTTTGGTAATAAATTTGCACAATTTGCAAACTTTGTTCAGGAATAAGTCTATTCATTATGAAATCGCAAACCAAACTGAGCATAAATCAAGAGACAGCTGTCAAAACGACCAACTTCGAAAAAAATATTGCCAGATTAAAAAAAGATTTTAGAAAATTCTTTATTTTTTTTAATTTGTTTCAGAGTTTTCTTGGAAAAACTAAGTATGCAATAAAATATGAAAACTAAATGTCTATTGAAGAAAAAAAAATTTGAAAATCGTTCGACCAGTTTTTTTAAAAAGTCGTTTTTTTTGAAAAACTTTTCGAAAAAATATTTAAATTTTTTTTCTAGTATGTCATTATAAGGCAATCTATAGTTTTCATCTAGGAAAATTATTTAAAAAAATTCAATCCACCCATTTTCAAAATATTTCGAAAACCAAATTTATTTTTTTAATTTTAAATCGAAATAAAAAGTTTTTGAAAATTTTGAAATGCGATATTAATTGAATTATAAATGACTTTACGATAAAACTTACTTACTTACATACTTATGTTGGCTCAACTAGAGCGTGGTGCTCCTAGGCCTTGCTCAATACGCCCCTCCAGGTGGCTCGATCCCTTGCCTGCTGTCTCCAATTTCGCACTCCAAGTTGGCGGAGGTCTCCTTCTACCTGGTCGCTCCATCGAAGATGAGGTCTACCTTGGCTTCTGACTCCCTCTGGTTTGGCTTTGAAGACTTTACTCGCTGGAGCGTTGGTGTCCATTCGCTCTACATGGCCCAGCCATCTTAGTCGTTGGACTCTAATTTTTCTGGCTAAGCTTATGTCGCTGTACAGCTCGTATAGTTCGTCGTTGTATCTTCGTCGCCAAATGTTGTCTTCTCGGTTTACGCAAATAGGACCATAGATCGTACGCAGAACTTTTCTCTCGAAGACTCCAAGTGACTTTTCATCCGATTGGGAGAGGGTCCATGCTTCTGCACCATATAGCAGGACCGGGATGATGAGTGTTTTATATAGTGTCTCCTTGGTTCTTCTCGATAGGGCTTTATTCCTCAATTGCTTATTCAGCCCAAAGAAACAGCGATTAGCAAGAGTTAGTCTGCGTTTGATTTCAGCGCTGATGTTGTTGACCGAGCAGACAAATTGACTGACTACCTCGAAGTTATACATATCAATGATCACATTTTGACCAAGCCGGTGGTGGGATTGGGTTTTGTTGATGAAAGCATATACTTCGCACCGGTTACTGCTCGCTATGTTCTTCCTATCACGTCTATGTCGTCTGCAAACCCAAGTAATTGTGTCGATTTATTGAAAATGGTGCACGATGTACTGGCATGGGTGCTCCGTATTACATTTTCAAGCACAATGTTAAAACAGCTGCATGACAGCGCGTCTCCTTGTCTAAGCCCTCTGGTGGTTTCAAAGGTTTCAGTAGAGTCTCTACCAACTTTGACGGAACTGCTAGCATTCTCCAACGTCATCCTGATAAGGCGTATCAGTTTAGCAGGGATTCCAAAGTTAGACATTGCACGATACATTTCAACTCTATTAACACTATCGTACGCTGCTTTAAAATCGACGAACAGGTGGTGGGTGTCGATGTTATATTCTTGGGTTTTCTCCAGGATCTGGCGTAATGTGAATATCTGTTCGGTGGTAGATTTTACAGGTCTGAAGCCGCATTGATAAGGACCTATTAGATCATCAGCAAACGGCTTTAGACGCTCACATAAAACGCTGGAAAGGATCTTATAGGCGATGTTCAAAAGGCTTTTGCCTCTATAGTTGGCGCAGGTTAGGCGGTCTCCTTTTTTGTGGATCGGGCAGATGGTACTGAGGTTCCACTCATCGGGCATACTTTCCTCCGACCATATTTTGCAGATGAGTTGATGTATGCTCCTTACCAGGTCATCTCCAGCGTGCTTAAAAAGTTCCGCTTGTAGACCATCGTATCCAGCTGCTTTGTTCATCTTTAACCTGGTGATGTCTACTTTGATCTCATTTTGGTCGGGCAGGTGCAGTTCGTGGTCGTCATTTAGATTAACTGGTACAAGTTGATCTTGGGCGGGATCTTGGCTGTCATCGCCATTTAACAACTGGTTAAAGTAGTCTCTCCAGATGGCTAACATCGCCTGCGTTTTCACAATGGTGTTTCCATCCTGATCTTTGCAGGGCCCAGGGCGACTTGTGAAACGTGATTTAGACTGTTTCACTCTTCTGTAGAAGTTTCGCACCTCTTTTCTGCAAAAACATCTCTGCATCTCCTCGACTTCGCGTTGCTGGTGTTCTTTTTTCTTCCTCCTGAGTATGCGTTTCTCATCCTTCCTTCGCTCAACATAGAGATTTCTGGTGGCTCTCGTATCTCTCTGGAGCCACGACTTGTATGCCTCCGTTTTAGCTTTGTTTGCCTGAGCACATGCGGAGTTGTACCAAGGGTTTCTAGGGGGCGGCTGTGAGAAACCTAATACTTCTGACGCAGCATTTCTTATGGCTTGTTGACATAGCTGCCATTGGTCTTGCGGGTTCATATCATCAGTCGAAGGATTTCTCGCAAGCTCAAGGGATACGAAGTTTTCCAACATTGAATTTCCTCAGCGTAGTTGGTGTTCGCCTGAGAGCTTCCATTGAGATCCGTACTCTAAGCTTTGCACCGACTAGGTAGTGGTCCGAATCGATGTTTGCTCTTCGGAATGTACGGAAATTCAAAATGCTGGAGGAGTGCCTTCCGTCAATCGCAACATGGTCAATTTGGCTGCAGGTTCGACCATCTGGGGATCGCCATGTGCCTTTGTGGATGTCGGGACGTAGTAATCGCGTGCTACTCAGCACCATGTTTTTTCCCGCTGCAAAATCGATGAGCCTGAGTCCGTTATCGGAAGTGGTGTCGTGCAGGCTGTGTTTTCCGATCGTCATACCAAAGATACGATAAAACTGCATTTGAAAAAACCGGTTATATGAGAGGTACCGTTATAGAACAAATTTCGAAAAATGTATTCTAACTGAAAGATGTATTATTGTAAAAAATTAGCACCCTGAAAGTTTTATCAAAATCGTTAAAGCCGTTTTCGAGAAAATCTAACTTTTTATTCAAAATTGTATAGCAGGTACCGTTATTGTTCCACCTAGAACAAAAATGAAAAACACCCCCCGAGATACTACCTAATAAATACTAAATACCAAGTTTGAAACAAATCCGTTAAGGCTGTAGAGGCGCAAAAAACAGACAGACAGACGGACGGAATTTCCGGACCCACTTTTTTCAACTTCTCTATTATCCTTATGTCATGTTTGATTGTTAGATTTTTTTTGCACGAATCCATAACTTGCATTTCAGTACCTAAATCGCAAGTAAAATCAGTATTTTGATGGTTTTAAGGCGAACTTATTCATTCTATTCTAAGTGAAGGAACCAAAAATGGTTTAAACATCATAAAGAACAAAAAAAAAAAACAGAAAGGCTCACAGGAAAATCAGGACTCTAGAAGTATACAAAAAAAGAAAGACTCAACAAACATAGCATGTGAAGAGGCAAGCAGATATCTATAGACAACTTCAAATGTGAGATCCAGTTCGAAAATTCGTTGCATTTAAAATTAACTCATTATTGGTTAACCTTAAATGCTGTTTAAAAAAATAGAACACAATTTAGTTATAATATCCTTCTACTTAATTTTTATTGATTTTAAGCAATACCATAAAAGTATGTTTTTAATTTCATTTAGTTAAAAATATTAAGCATTCCCTTTTGTGTTAGCTTTGTCGCTTTGCCCGTTGCCATTATTACCAGCACCAGACAATCCAGGAATTTTAATTTCTGGGAAGTTAAGTTTTGGCATTGGGAACCGATTTTCATCTTGTCCAGCTGCAAAGCTCGCTTCTGGTTTTCCTCGAGCTAAAGGCAGCCTGGAATTTTTCTCCGCGACCGATATGTCCTGCGGATTTTTTATTTCTTTGTATAAGTAAAAAGTAATTTCGATACGAAAAATCTTACGAATTTACCATCAAAAGAACAACACCTAGTATAGCAGCTGTCAAATAAACTAACTTATTCATTTTAATTAAATACTAGTTCTAGTGTTGATTAGTTCCGCGTTTTGTTCTTTTTATAGCAACGAATTGAATTTTTTTCCTAAAATGATTTAATTTGAATTATAGGTTTCATTAAGCTTAATTGCTTTGAGTTATTTTATATAAAAACTCTAAACAAAGTCAATCAATTATATTTGCATTTAAAAAACAAAAGGTGGTATTATGTTTAATCGATCTATATTGTGAACGAGATACTAATTTTGATTATTTTGACGTTTCATTAAAACAAAGAGCTTAATTAAAGTAAGGCATTTTATAACAATGGAATAGTGATTCAAAGATAACCCCAAAATGCACAACAAAAGTTATGTTTTTGTTTTTAAACCATGTTAGCCGTTATTTTATAATTTTTTAATTGTATTCAATATAATGATATCAACAATACAAAGTTAAATTCAATGAAAAAAATGTCAATTAAAAACAAAATTAGCCTTTTTTAAATTAATTATTTCAAAGAGTATTTTAGAATAGCGATCGAAAATACTAAGAGACTTCCATCACAGTCACAAGGGACTTATAAAATTATACAATAAATATAATAATATAATATAAATCATATAAATTATATTTTGATTATTTTTTTAATTTATTTGTATGTTACCGTTACTTGACTTTCTTCAATATAATAAGTATAATATATGCCAACCAAACAATTGATAATCTATAATAATCGTATTATTAAGAAGATAAAATAATTAAAAAAAAAATACTTAATAGGTTCATAAAAATTTTATTGTGTACAAAAGTTTAAAGTTCTTATTTAGTTATGTACATTCCTTAATTTTTTTTGAGAAATATTAAAATGTATTGAAGATAACTAGTCTGTGTTTCAATTCATTAGCTTAACAATAAAAACAAAACTGCGCCCGTTCGCAAGGAGAGGCCAGTCAATATTCTTCTTATATATGAACTAGGTTACCCACCCGGTGCCACACCAGCGTTGCTCGGGTAAACCATATATTTTCAAAAAAAAAAAAAAACTCCACCTACTAGTTAAAATAGCCTTAGTTACTTCTAACAAAATTAGCTAACTGTTTGTGAAAATCAAAATCGGTCATAAATAAAAAAATAAATTGCACGACTGGATCGCACGTACTTGCTCATATGTGCGGTCACATCGTCGAATAAAATTTAAATAAAATGCACGAATGGGTTGCATGAACTTGTTCTTATGCTAGATAATTGCTTAGTGGCTGCATATGTATGTATATAAAGAGTGTTTTTTTTTTTAGATGTGTGGTTTTCAAGAAGAAATAAAACGCATATAGTTTAATGTTATGGCCAAGAATCTAGCTCTATTATAAAGATAAGGGTTTGCATTATGTTCTAAAAATGATTTCGGCAAAGTGGCCACCGTGGCTGGCTCGAATAAATTCCAGCTGAGGCCCAATTTTCCCAATTTTGTGAAAATTGGGATCGGTGGTCATTTCGTTTTGGGCCCATTCACCGAACGTGTGACGCGCTTGATGGGCGTTCGGCTTCAATTTTTGCACGAGTTGGATTTTGTAAGCCTGCAAACCAAGATCCTTCCGCAAACCTTCCATAAAGTGGATGGGCACATCTCTAATTGTTGCGCGCGATGGCGGATGGACTCATTCGGGTCTTCTTCGATACTCTGCTCCACCGAAACGAACCATTATTTTGGTAATAAATTTGCACAATTTGCAAACTTTGTTCAGGAGTAAGTCTATTCATTATAAAATCGCAAACCAAACTGAGCATAAATCAAGAGACAGCTGTCAAAAAGACCAACTACGAAAAAGTATTGCCAGATTAAAAAACCACACGTCTATTAAAATAAAAAAATATTTTTTTTAGAAAATTCCTTATTTTTTACTTGCGATTTAGGTACTAAAATGCAAGTTATGGATTCGTGCAAAAAAAATCTAACAATCAAACATGACATTACGATAACAGAGAAGTTGAAAAAAGTGGGTCCGGAAATTCCGAAAAATAATGGTACCTGCCAAACAATTTTAAACAAAAAGTTTGATTATCTCAAAAACGGATATAACGATTTTGATAAAACTTTCAAAGTGATATTTTTTACAACAATACATATTTCAGTTAGAACATTTTTTTTGAAATTTGTTCTATAATGGTACCTCTCATATAACCGGTTTTTTTCAAATGCGGTTTTATCGTAAACTAATATCTCGATTTCAACAAAATTTTGCACACAGGAATTCATTTATATTTCAATTAATATTGCATTTCAAAATTTTTAAAAACTTTTTTTTTTCGATTTTTTAAATTTTTATAAAAAAAAATTTGGTTTTTGAAATATTTTGAAAATGGGTTGATTGAATTTTTTCAAATAATTTTCCCAGACGAAAACCACAAATCTCCTTATAATGACATACTAGAAAAAAAATTAAAATATTTTTTCGAAAAGTTTAAAAAAAAACGACTTTTTAAAACAACTGGTAGAACGATTTTCAAATTTTTTTTCCTCGATAGACATTTAGTTTTCAAATTTTATTGCATACTTAGTTTTTTCGATATTAATTGAATTATACATGACTTCCCAACACCCCCCGAGATACTACCTAACAAATACTAAATACCAAGTTTGAAGCAAATCGGCTCATCCGTTTAGGCTGTAGCGGCGCGAACAGACAGACAGACAGACAGACGGACGGAATTTCCAGACCCACTTTTTTCAACTTCTCTATTATCGTAATGTCATGTTTGATTGTTAGATTTTTTTTTTTTGCACGAATCCATAACTTGCATTTTAGTACCTAAATCGCAAGTAAAAATATGAAAATCGGTCCAGTTTTGACCTTTTTTGATGCAAAAAGGCCAGGTGACCGCGAAAATGTATAATTACCTTTTTAAAGTTACTGTTTTAAACGTTTAATGCTCATTCTACAAGCAAAGTCTTATATAAAGTAAAAGTTCCAAATTTTTACGACTTTAAAGTCTTAAAACTAAGACGTTTAAAGAAAAACTGTTTTCCCATAACCTTGACAAATGAAACGTAAATACAATCAGTTCTGGTGTGTATTTTCTCACTCAATAAAAATATTTAAAAAAAAAATAAAAAACACTCAAATGGAATGCTTTGTGTAAGTATATTCTTATAAAAATTCCCTTATAATATATTATTTATTATTTTAATTATCTTCCTTCTTTTCTTCGCCATCACCATTCTTCCTTCCCCGCCTATATTTCCTCAACATTGATACAGGATTCGCTTGTTCCGAATCTTTGTTGTCGTCTCTTTCGTTTTCCTTTTTGGTACCTCTAACCCCTACACTGCGACCAAATGAAGAGATTCCCTCATGGTTCTTTCCAACAAGACTTTTTTGTGGTTTCCAACCAGGTGGCCCAGGTTGAGGTGAATTATCGGCTCTGGCTATATCCTATATCAAACAAGGGTTTTTAATTTAGCACAAATACAAATTAGAAATCATTTTTACCATAACAAGGACAATGCCAACGAAAAATAATGTGAACAAAGTGAACTTATTCATAATAACTGTTTAAGCAGAACAATATGTATCAATGTGATGGCTTTTCGAATGGAGTCGAAATTTATACCATTTTTATGATTCTACAAAAAATTGTTCTATTCTTTTCAAAATCATAGCAGCTAATTAAGATCTGAGATTATCGGGACGTTTCGTTTCAGCTTTTGTGTGTAAATTGTTTTGATTGTTTAACATATTTCAAAAATAAATAAAATACTGTAAGCAAAATCTATAATTACAGAATATGTGTAAGATAACTTTTTTAAATACGTAAATCAGTGTCGGGTTCCTTTTTCATCATAGTTATCAACCTGCCTGTTCCTCCAATGTTGACCCTAATTCTGTTTGTTAAGCGACAAAGAATCTTTTGGGTTGTTCTCAGTTTTCATATGAATGTTATCTTTTTTTATCAGCTACTGGATAGATATTTTTTCTAACAACTTCTTCGTGAATTTCTATGGATATTAAATTAAATATTCACTACCGACCGTCCTTAACTTTCGTCTTCTCTTCTAAATCGATGTTTTTATGATCTCGAGTGGAAACAAAACGCCTATTTCACTTCTTCGCAGTAAAGCTCGACCTGCTAGCTTTGCAGTTTTTTTTACTTATACTATATGGCAAGTTATGGATTCGTGCAAAACAAAATTCTAACAATCAAACATGACATTACGATGATAGAGAAGTCGAAAAAATTGGGTTCGGAAATTCCGTCCGTCTGTCTGTCTGTCTGTCTGTTCGCACCTCTACAGTCTAAACGGATGGGCCGATTTGCTTCAAACTTGGTATTTAGTATTTATTTGGTAGTATCTCGTGGGTAGTTTTCATTTTTGCTCTAGGTCGAGCAATTGCCATACAATCTTTAACAAAAAAGTTTGATTTCCTCGAAAACGACTCTAACGATTTTGAAAATACTTTCAGGCTGCTATTTTTACAACAAAACATCTTTCAGTTAAAATGAATTTTTCAAAATTTGTTCTATAACGGTACCTCTCATATAACCGGTTTTTTCAAATGCGGTTTTATCATAAACTATTATCCCGATTTCAATAAAATTTTGCACGCAGAAAGTCATTTATATGTAATTCATTTAATATCGCATTTCAAATTTTTCAAAAACTTTTTTTTTCGGTTTTTTTTTTAAATTTAAAAAAAAAAAATTGGTGTTCCAAATATTTTGAAAATGGGTTGATTGTTTTTTTTTAAATAATTTTCCCAGGTGTAAACTACAGATTGCCTTATAATGACATACTAGAAAAAATTTAGCAATTTTCATCAGTTGATGTAAAAATTATTTCAGAAATTCTAAATGAAAAATAGGTTAGTTTTTAGCTAAATTCGAAATTTGACAAAATTTAAATTCACGTACATAAATAGTAATATCGCTTACACTTACCGTTTCTTACGTATAAATCGCTCGTTGATAATAAAAACTTAACCACTCTTTCCTATTTTTCACTGATTTCATTTATCATCACAAAATCTCACTCAATTCTCTGATTTTTACATTCCTTAAATGCACAATGTCCTAGAACATTCAGTTCACAATATGGACTTTTCACTTTTCACAACAGGAATGATTTTTTTCTTATTAAGAACACTGCTTTTTATCGTTATCTCTTAAATTTAATTATACCTTAAATTAATTCCTTATTACATTTATATTTTCATTCACGAGAATAAACTGCAATCTCTTCGTTGGTTTTATCGTTACTAATTTGAACAAAGCCAGAAAGTGATTAACTTTACAATTTTTGTTGTTTTTTTTTTGCACTCCCGAAATTAGATATAAAATAGAAAATTTCTTACACAAAAACTTGCAAGAAATTCCTTTTAAATTTAATTAAAAATGTATTTTTTTCTTTACTCTTCATTGTCGAAGTTGAACCGCGCTACTAAATTCTTATCGCCGCCGAAGATATTGGCCATCCCTATAAATATTCCCCATTCTAGTGTCTAGTGCCGAACATAAAAGTGACAAAAAGGGTCGGATCTCGGACGCTTCAGTCGGGCCTAAAAATAGGAAGGCCTATACGTGTCTATGCTGCAGCCACTGTGCGATGCAATAGAAATTCTGTTTTGGAACCGAAACTTAGAAAATAAATTCTAATTTTAATTTCAAAGCAACCACAACACAAAAAAAAACACAAATTTTTTGATGCGACCAATGGTGCGTATTTTTCTTGTTTTTTTGTATCTCCAAGATACACGAAAATCGTAATGCTAATGGCCTAATGGCCAGCAAGGCGATGTACCGTCCCAGTTAGAAATATGTTGAGGCGTGAGGCCAGCTATGTTTGGCAGAGGCACCTCCTGACGCACTCGTTTATGTTGTGATTTCTCAAATTGAATTTCTTACGAATCTTGCATTCTTTAAAATAAAATAAACATTGTTTGCTTTGTTTTGCTTAGTTGTTTTTGAGTTTAAGAAAAAGCTTGTTTTGTCATTCTGTTGCTGAAAAATTGAACCTAATATGTCTAAAATTGGATTCTGGCCATCAATCGGGCGGAAGCGTAATTAGTGTGTTAACAGATGTAAGCATAAGGGCCGGCGTCTTATGTATGCATTCACAGGAGTGTAAAGAATTTCAAGAGATATCAGAAAAATATGCCTGATTTTTTTGGGTGGGAATGATTCCCCAACAGGGGTGTTGGTTATGTTGGTGGTTAATTTTTGATTTTATTTTCGTCGCAATTTTTCGGAAGAGGCGAATTGGCAAGAATATTGCATCATAATTTATTTTATGGTTAAACATATTCGAGCCTACTATGAAATCACCTACGAAATTTTACTTTTGACTTATGTATTGGCCCATACTTCATGGCTATGATAATTTTTTTTCATTTTGTTACTAATTGTGTTGTAATATAAGTATTAGTTAATGTGTGATTCTTAGGCCTTCAACACTATTACACCCGATTCGAGAAATATCAAATATTTAGCCGTAATTTCCCTCTAATCTTATTTTTTTATATAATTACAAGGGACAAGGGATTACTTGCCCATATAATTTTAAACGCACTGAGCGAGCCTTGGAAAGTTAGGGAGATAGGGATAGAAGATGTCGTGTAACATTGGTCTTGAATGCTTTCAAATTGAAATGGCAAGGAAAAATCTCGCCGGGTAAACTATTTCAATTTCGTGTTGTTCGGGTAAAAAATGAATCTCCGAAAACATCCGAAATTGGGCTTTAAGGGTGAACTGATGAGCACTACTAGCGAGACGAGTATAACGGGTGAAACTTTTAAGGGTGGAATGCAACTGGCTACTTCGAGTGAACATTTTTACTGCAGTCTGTCAGTCTGTGAGTTTTTAAGTTTGTCAGTCTGTCATTCTGTCAGTCTGTCAGTCTGTCAATCTGTCAGCCTGTCAGTCTGCCAGTCTGTTAGTTTGTCATCCTGTCAGTCTGTCAGTCTGTTAGTTTGTCATCCTGTCAGTCTGTCTACCTTTAACCTTTAAGGAAAAGCTTATTTTTCTCCTCGAAGACGGCTCCAACGATTTTGATGAACATTTTTGAGATTATTTTTGTTGGTACTAGCTATGATTTAACCAGAACCAAATTTACGGGAAAAGTCTATTAACGGTGTTGTGGTTTTATAAACGCTTTATAAATTGTAGCCAGATCAGAGGGGAAAAAACTTCTTACCTAACCTAAGCCCTTAGCAGCAGTTTTAGTGATCACAAATATTATCGTTGAAATACATACCGAGTACTTAAAAGTTATCGTTTTCTTCGATGCAAGTGACATTCATGGAGAATTTCTTTAACGATGGAAGATAGCATTGAATTTTTAGAAGCATTCGATTCCACACGATTCTTATTACCGCATTTGACAATGTGTAAATCGGAGTTCAATGAGCTTAACATACAGTACAGTTGCGATTGCACATCCAAAGGCGAAAGGACGTGAATCATCGAACGAATATGAAAAGCTGAAGGGAGAGTCGTCAGCAAAACAGTTTAGTGAGGAAGGAACAGAGTCGGAGACAGAACGGAGCCCTGGGGCACACCAGCATTTATCTTGCTTATCGATGTTTGTTTTCTTGGGCTTTATACACAGTTTTCGTCTTTCCATCCAGTTTTGAAGTTTTTGTAGATCAGCTTTCATCATTTCGTGAATCATATTAAGATTTTTCTCCATATACCAGAGATATATCATCCGCGAACATAAAAAGATCTCCTTTTTAGTAGTAGTTCTTTTAAATCGTTTACACATAAGCAAAAAGTGTCGGACCAAGTACACGGCCTTGTGGTACGCCACGTTTTATTTCACAACACGAACTCTTTATGCCATCTATATCAGTTATTTGCTTTCTTTGACTAAGTTATGATTTAAACCATTTAAACGGTGCTGTGTACCTCTAGCTCCGACAGATATGTGCTTTCTAAGGAGTGTTGGGTGATGAACTGTTTCAAATGCTTTTGGAAGATCGATAAAACCCAAACCAACAATATTTTCCAAATCTTTTTCTTCTTATTAGAAACTAATTCGTTTTCCATAATGTATTATAATAAATATTAAATTTATTTGTTTTCTGATAATTTTCATCTTTCAGAAATGTTGTTATTTCTAAAGCTCTTCTTTTCTAGGGAAGTTTTGAGATACATACTTGCAGATACCGCATCTAAAAAGGACGGTTTCGGGTCTCGTTCTCCAGAGTGAGCGTACAAGGTTTGCATCACCGTGGGAGTTAACGAGTTTAAGCTTTATAGCAAAGTTTTGTATTTCTTCTGCAAAAGTGAAGAAAAAAATGGGTAGACCTAAATCACAAGTTCATTGTCCATAGTCTTCTTCTGACATTACAATGCGAACCCAATGCTGTATTATAATAGAAAGGGGAATGTGAGAAATTTTTACGAGGTATGAAATGGTTACCCGGAATATCAAAGTTACGACATGGTAAGGATTGACGAAATCAGCCTAAAGAAAATCAAAAGAAATCAGTGAAACAATTTTAAAAATCTTAATCTTTTTTAGGGCATTATGTTAGTTTTTAATTTTTTTTAACGAGTCGTAGTTTATATTCTAGATTGTTATGAAAAATCTTACCTTTTCCACGAAATCATGTCCTTAAACATCTGCTAAATAACTTACATTTTGAAATATATGAATGACGGAAAGAAAAAATCAGAATTATTTATTTATTCAGAGAAACTACTTCAAAGATCTCATTTCAATGCGGCGTTTAGAAACAAATTTTGAGAACAATATCTGAACATCTTGATGCAAATTAAGCAGTTTTCCAGTAAAAAACTGTTGAAGTTCACAGAAAAGCTCTTTAAGTTCATTGAATTCCTTAACAAATTCTTCCTTAGTCGAATTAAATTGTGTTTTCGGAACAAACTTTGACAGATGTTTATAATTGACTTTGTTTTCCATTAGATTATCCACGTCATTCCTAGAAACCTTGACTGTTTTCACATGTTCATATCTTTCGGCCATAAGTTGTAATTCTTCTTTTAGGGAAGCTCGCCAATCTAGCAGCTTATTAACATTTTCTTCCAGTTTAGGAATACAATTAGTGATCTTAAGTGTTTCTTTAATTCTCTCCACATCATCGTTTAAGTCTTTAGATTTTATAGTAAGTTCCTCAACTTGTTGTTGAAGGTGGTAGTACTTTTTCTTAAGATCACAAATATCTGATTGCACCAAATCAGTTTCAAAACTATTGACTGTTTTTTTAAATGTTGTTTTCTTGTCGCAACCAATTCTCATAATTGTATTCAAATATTTTGTAATATCATCAATTTGTGACTGAAGTTTCCAATTTGAGTGTATCAACATATTTATTGATTTTAATGGTGAATAAACGTTTTCGTCCTTATTGCAGGTATCCGTATCGGTGTAAGGAAACTCTTCTAACTGCTCGTTATGTTTTTCACAATTCACATTTTCTTCCATTTTCATTTTGACTTGAGATTTGTCCGATGAATTTTTTTTATTTAAGTTGATTTCTTCCGATATAAGCATTAAAAACTTCTCAAGATGAATTCGGTCAATTTTGTCCTCAACAAATATATTACCAATTAAATCAGAGAGATTTTCCGATGCAGCCATATTAAAAAAAATTCAATTTGAAAATAATAGCAAGTTTCCTTTGTTTCTTTGCTGTAGACCTAGATCAATGTTTCGTATAGCTATTTACTCTCAATTATTCAAAGGTTATTTATGTATAAGATTTCCAAGCTTATTTCAATCCAATTGTTAAAAAAATGTTTACTAAATGAGTTTTGTAGTGCCCCGTGGCTTAGTGGTTAGTGTGTCGGACTGCTCAGCGAATGAGCGTGGGTTCGAATCCAACTCATAGCGAGGAACTGACAAAACCTCCAAGAGTAAAATTTGTTTCGAAAAAGTGCATCTCATGTAGCCGTTCGGACTCGGCGGTAAACTGTAGGTCCCTTCCATTCTTGCAGATTAACAACACACACACATGAATGGTTGAGAGTAGAGGTCACTAGGCCTTGGCTCCTTAAGGAACTGTCGCGCCAATAAATCTATTTTTATTTAAATGAGTTTTGAAGGGTCTGATCGTTCGAAGTCAACTTTCAATATGGTGCCAACGAAAACTTTAAAGAAACGACGATTTTTATTTTTTAGACTTCTGAAAATAGGACGCTACAAACTGACTAAAACTTTGTTAAATCAGAGTATGAGATGAAATCTACAGATCCTAATTTTGCCTTATGATTTGGAATAAATATATACATATATATATAAAAAATTATAAAACATATTTTCGTTTATTCCTTGTGTAAGTATTTTTTTAAACATTAACATATTTTGAAACAATTTTGTTTTTGTATAATCGGAACAAACGATATCTTACCCTACTTTAGAAACTGTGAAGCGGCCAATTTTAGTTTCATTGGCTGCTTGTGCCTTAAAAATAAAAAAAAATAATTTAAAATAAAAAGTGTGACAAGAAATTTAAGAAACTTACTAATTTTTTTCATTGTTATAGTTTTTAAAATGTGTTTTTTTTAAATCAATTCTCATTCCTCTTTTTAAATACTTATTCATCGTTCAACAATAACTAAGAAGTCATTAGTGGTGTTATTTTCCTAGCATCACGAATTTGATTTCTTCGGGTAGGAATTTCAATGCTGTCATCTTTGAAATTTACTCTTAGTTTCTTTAAACGCAAAACTGGTCGTTTTTGATATGCCAAATTTAACAACGAATTCTGATATCCTTCTGGTCAATTACGCAAGGAAGCTTCCGACTAGGGGTAGTCAGATCGGTTAACCCTTGACAAAAAAAATTTCCTTTTTACCCTTGTCCTTAAAGTTGCTCCTGGCAAATAAAAAAAACATTCGAATTCGAAACAAAACATTTAAAGAGAGGTATGGCATCACTGGATGATTGTAGAAATTACCTTTGTAACTAAACTAAATTAAAACTTAAAAAACATTACTCATTAAAAAAAAAGAAAACATTTTGAAATAAAATATAAAAGCAGAGATTTAAAAAAAATACTGTAATACAATTTTCATCATGAATTACTACATAAAATTGAGTGCAATTTTTGTGGGTCTTATTTTGGCGTTGGTCTGCTCATAAAATCGTTCAAATATAACAAATGTTATAACAATATTTTTTTTCAGGCTCGCGCTCCCCATTTAAATCCAGGAAAACAACAACCAGTGACCGAAATGCGGACTATGTTTAGAAAAAAAAAAAACTAATATTTTAAATTTAGCTGTTGGTGTTGGTTTTTTGTCTTTCGAACCAAAAATTAACTTTTTCACTTAACACATTAATAAAGTTCTTAACATTTTGACATTTTTATAACAAAAAACAATAAATATTTGAATGGTCTTTAAATATTTTTACTTGCGCTTATAAGTACTATAAGGCAAGTTATGGATTCGTGCAAAAAAAAACTAACAATCAAACATGACATTACGATGATAGAGAAGTCGAAAAAAGTGGGTCCGGAAATTCCGTCCGTCTGTCTGTCTGTCTGTCTGTTCGCAGCTCTACAGCCTAAACGGATGGACCGATTTTCTTCAAACTTGGTATTTAGGATTTATTTGGTAGTATGTCGAGAGTGTTTTTCATTTTTGCTATAGGTCAAAAAATAACGGTACTTGCCATACAATTTTTAACAAAAAGTTTGATTTTCTCTAAAATGGCTCTAACGATTTTGATAAAACTTTCAGGGTCACTTTTTTCGACTTCTCTATCATGGTAATGTCATGTTTGATTGTTAACTTGCCTTATAGTACCTTTAAACGCAACTAATAGAATTAAATAAAATAAAATTAAAATCAATTAAATTAAATAAAATTAAATAAAATTCAATAAAATAAAATAAAGTAAAATAAAGTAAATTAAAATATAATAAAAACAAATAAATTAAAGTAAAGTAAAGTAAAATAAAACAAAAACTACAATTAAAAAAATAACAAAATAAAATATGTAATTAATTTAATATTTGATTAAATGAAGCAGAATTATAGAAATGACCCTTAATACATAATGTCCATAGTTAGGTATAAACATATTTCACTGCCTGTTCCCACCAACAACAAATGACAGTGGCTTTAAAATAAAACGGTTTTATTAACATTTTTTTTTTCAAAAAATTAAAAAAAATAATCCAAGAATGCAAATTTAAGCACAAAAATAATCTACATTAAAAAAAATAAAAACAAAATCACCTACACGTTTTCAAAATATTGATTTACAAAAAAAATTGAAAAAAATTATTAAAAATACAAAAAGTTTTCGAAAATATTTTATTACTTAGGCTACCTACATCGTATCGTTTTTAGCCCACAGTTAGAAATTGCACAGATTTTTTTTTTCATAGAAATTCTTGGAGCCGTTTTCGAGAAAAATAAGCTTTTACTTAACGATTATATAGTAGGTATTGTTAATATTTGAATTAAAAAAAATAAATTGCACAACTGCATCGCACGTACTTGCTCGTATACCTATGCGGTCACATCGTCGAATAAATTTAAAAAATGCGCGACTGGGTCGCACGAACTCGTTCTTATGCTAGATAATTGCTTAGTGGCTGCAAATGTATGTATATAAAGGGTGTTTTTTAGACGTGTTACTTTCAAGAAGAAATAAAACGCATATAGTTTAATGTTTTGGCCAATATTTAGCTTGATTGTAAAGATAAGGGTTTGCATTATGTTTTAAAAATGATTTCGGGGAAGTGGCCGCCGCGGCTGGCTCGAATAAATTCCAGCCGAGGCCCAATTTTGTAAAAATCGGGATCGGTGGCCATCTCGTGTTGGGCACATTCACCGAATGTGTGATGGTCATTCGGCTTCAATTCTTGAACGAGTTGGATTTTGTAAGCCTGCAAACCAAGATCCTTCCGCAAAATCTTCCATGAAGTGGATGGGCACATCTCCAATTGTTGCGCGCGATGGCGGATGGACTCATTCGGGTCTTCTTCCATACTCTGCTCCACCGAACCATTATTTTGGTAATAAATTTGCACAATTTGCAAACTTGTTCAGGAGGAAGTCTATTCATTATGAAATGGCAAACCAAACTGAGCATAAATCAAGTGATAGCTGTCAAAAAGACCAACTCCGAAAGAAGTATTGCCAGATTGAAAACCACCCGTCTATTAATTATTAATAATATTTTTTTTTAGTTAGTTTAAGAGTTTTCTCGGAAAAACTAAGTTTGAAATAAAATTTGAAAACTAAATGTCTATCGAGGAGCTTTTTAAAAAGTCGTTTTTTTAAACTTTTCTAAAAAATATTTTAAATTTTTTTCTAGTATGTCATTTTAAGGAAATCTGTAGTTTTCATCTGGGAAAATTATTTAAAAAAATTCAATCAACCCATTTTCAAAATATTTGGAATTTTTTTTTTAGAAAATTTAAAAAAAAACGAAAAAAGAGTTTTTAATTATTAATATTTAAATATTAATTGATTTATAAATGACTTTATGTGTACAAAATATTATTGAAATCGGGATAATAGTTTACGATACAACCGCATTTGAAAAAAACCGGTTATATGAGAGGTACCGTTATAGAACAAATTTCGAAAAAAATTCATTCTAACTGAAATATGTATTGTTGTACATATTGTTGAAAGTTTTATCAAAAAAAATTTTTCACATTTTCTAAAGAAATAAAAGTACGTTTAATTTTTTAAATGAAAACTATTTTACGTACTTTTTTCAAACAATCAAAAGTCAGAAAAATCCTTTAATATTTTTAAAATTTTATTTGAAGCTGTGACCGCACATATGAGCAAGTACGTGCGATCCATTCGTGCAAATTTATTTATTTTTAAGTACTGTTAATAAACACCCAATTTAAAAAAAAAATACTTGTAAACAATTATACTTATATGTATTTAATAATATTTGTACCAAAATGAAGTTGAAAGGCGTAGCTGAAACAAATCGAATTATCTGTACAATTTGCAGACAAAAAAAATATTTAAACAAAACATTTCCACTTAAAAAAATATTTAAATTATTAAAATAAGAAAAAATAACAAGTGATTCATTGAGGTCATATATAAAAGGAAATTCGAAGCTCTAACATACATAGCACTTAGGTGGAATCATAATGAATAAACTTGCGTTGTTTGCTATTTTCTCCGTTGCCATACTTTTGCAATTGGTTGTGGTAAGCTTTTATATCATTTTCGCAAACCGACAAATAATTTAAAAATAAATATTGCAGGCACAAAGGAGCAAAATTGATCCTCCCCCATATTTCCCTGATGATTAAATCGGTGGATAAGGCCGATATAGAAGTTTTAAAATGTTGTCTGTATATTATCAGTTTTATTAAATAACAAGAAAATATTGAAAAAACGCGTGTTTTTATTTCACCAATTTTTTCATAAGTTAAAAGAACATACAAATTAACCATTACAAAAAAACTTTGCTTAGACTCAACAAAAAAATAAATTAACAACTTAAAACTTTACATACCACTTTACATAACAAAGTTTTTATTGTATTTAAAATGCAACGCGTTTCGGAATAAATTCCATCATCAGGCGTATGCGAAAGTTTGAGATTTACTCCCAACGCGTTGTATTTTAAATATAATAAAAATTGTGTTAAATTTGTCTTTTAATTTTTTTTAATTAAATAATAAAAAAAATTGAAAATTATTCATTTTTGTAATTAAAAATAATTATTGATTTAACAACTACACAGTAGGAGACAGACCACATACATAATGAGATCATATCAGATGAAAATTCGAAATTCAATTCCAAATCCTTTTAATGCTCTCTCTGGTCTAACCCAAGAGAGTCATCTAGGTCCTTTCCTATTAATTCTTGCAATAAATGATGTTACTTCCTGTATTCATCACAACGAGATTCTTATATTAACTGATGATATTAAGATCTTCAGAAAAATTTTATCTGCAAATGATAATATTCTTCTGCAAACCGATATTGATATATTCGGTATTTGGGGTTGCAAAAAACGTTTACCTCTAACTATGTGTGTGTGACGCTCTCAACAAAAAGTTCACCTCCACGCCACAATCCTTTGATGTTGTTACACCTATTGATTCCCCTATTGAAGAGGAATTAACAGGTGTCAACTGTTCGCTGAGCTTTATAAGAATACGAGAGGAAGACATAGTTGAGGCAATAATATCAATTAAATCGAATTCTACTGGCCTCGACCTAATGGAACCTAAATTCGTTAAGTTATTGCTTCCCCATATACTGCGTTTCATAACTCACATATTCAATAGTATTTTAACCACATTCGAGTTTCCTTCAGAATGGAAGAAGGCTAAAATTATTCCCGTTCCTAAAAAGCAAACGGGTATTGGTACGGAGTTCCGGCCCATCGCTATTCTCCCGTTTCTCTCAAAGGTGTTTGAAAAAACCATTATGAATCAGATACAAAAATATCTATCGATCAACAACCTGTTAACTTCCTGTCAGTCTGGTTTCAGACTAAAGCGCAGCTGCAAATCCGCCTTACTTTTTGTTACTGACGAAATAAGAACCACAATGGATAGTGATCACATTACACTTCTAACGCTTTTAGACTTTTCAAAGGCTTTTGACACTGTTAACCATTCAATTCTATGTAAAAACTGCGTAATTTCTTTGGGTTTTCCTTAGAGTCCTGTAAGTTGATTTTTTCGTACCTTAGCGGAAGGCAACAACGGGTGGTGGCTAATGGTCAATCATCAACTTTTCCCAATGTTTTAACTGGAGTACCACAGGGATCCATCCCTGGCCCAATTCTCTTCTCGCTTTTCATAAATGAGCTTCCAAAAGTTGTTAAACACTGTCCGATTCATCTTTACGCTGATGATGTTCAGCTCCTGATAAGTCGACCTTTCGGGGAGAAGAATGATGCCGTTTCATTAATGAATGAGGACCTTCTTTTCATTTCACGTTGGTCTAAAAAAAACCATCTTTGCCTAAATCCTGTTAAATCAACAGCCCTCGCCATCTATCGTAAAATCTTTGATTTATCAGTCTTAAGTCCACTGAATCTTGAAAACGAAGCAATCGAATATGTTAGCAGGTTTCTAGCAACCTTGGAATGGTTTTCAATCGTTCCCTCACGTGGAACGACCATCTAATTAAAGCAATTGGTAAAGTCTATGGTAGTCTCCGTGTTCTCCAAGTCACTCGAAATTTCGTCCCTTCAAAAACCAAACTTCTTGCCAAAACGCTTTTACTACCTATTGTGTTATATGGATGTGAAATCTTTTGCAACTTGGATTCAGCCACTAGCCGCAAATTAAATGTCGCATATAACAACATTGCCCGTTATGTCTTTGCTGTTCGCATTTCTGGCTGTAGCCTCGACAATTTATTAAATTTTCGCTCACTTAGCTATCTACATGAAATCATTCAAACAAAACAGCCGGATTACTTACACGGTAAGCTGAATTTCCCTCATTCAACAAGGTCATTTGCTCTTATACTACCTCGATACAATTTTCTCATTACTGAGCGTCAATTCTTCGTTCATGTTATTCGCCTTTGGAACTCCCTGCCCATAAGTATGAGAAGTGTAGGAAGCACAAGAAGATTTAAATGTTTACTTTTCAACTACTTGGCAAATCATTGATAAAATCTATTTATTTATTTTTATCATTTCTTTTTCTCTTTTTTAATTCTTTTTTTTTTCTTTGCTTTTTTGCTTCTTTTTTCTCTTTTAATAAATTAATATGTAAATAGATTTACCAACTATATAAATTCAAAGTTCTTTAATTGATTTAAAGGCTTTCAACAATTTATAAGACTCTTGTCCTACTTTGTAAGCGATTTTGAAATAAATAAATAAAAAAAAAAAATATGATATTTTCCAAAAAGAAAACTACAGGTTCTCTTAATTATTCGATTTCTGCAAATATTCTTTGTCGAGTGCTTTCTCTCAAAAACCTAGATATGTATTTACTTTAGTGTCAATCTTGAGTTCATGGAACATATTAATTCCATGGTAAAAAGTGCTAATTTCATTCTATCTTGGTCTGATCCTTAAGCTAGTATTACAAGGTCCTTATAATCATCGTATGACCCTCTGACGACGTCACTATGAAGTAGTTGTCTGTCCTAAAAGTGTCACGTCGTGTGATAGTCTTTGTAAAATGCGGTCATCGCACTGACAGCAACAGTGACAGGCACGCTGAGACTCATTTTTGGGTCATCGCTGTGACAATTTGCCTCGACCACCGTGTTAAAGCCCTGTCATTGTTGATGCGACACTCTGATTCTTAGCCTGTCACTGCAATGACTTTGTCCCAATCCCAACATTGACATGGCAAGAATTTCTGCCGGATCATTGCTGTCATCGTTGGACGTTCGGAGTTGAACAGCCTTTTATTCAAAAGCTTTAGTGCTACCGGATTTGCAATTTCGTATACCCAAAATACGAGTTGACGGACAGATGAAAAACAAAATATTTTATTTCAAAGAAATTTGCAAAATTCTCAGGCTACTTGCACACACACCGATTTTGGTGTGTGGCCGATCCGGCGCCATTTTCTTTGCTTGATGTCATCATCTACTTTTGTTTGTCCAGTCCTAAGCCACAATTCATTATTTGTTATTGTTTTCGGCCACCGGATCCTTAGGATGTAACGCAGACAACGGTTGACAAAGCCTTGCAACCTTCTCGAGATGTTGGTAGAGCATTTCCACGTTTCACAAGCATAAAGCAGCACAGATTTGACATTAGATTCAAAGAGTCTCAACTTAGTACGAAGCGATATTTTTTTGGAGCTCCACACTGAAGAAAGTATTCCGAATGCACTACGAGCTTTATTAATTCTATTGATGACGTCCAAGTCTGTTCTACGTTGGCTGCCAGATAACTACCCAGATAGTTAAACTGAGTGACCTCTTCTATTGTCTCCTGCCTCACAATAACCTGTTGTTGTTGGTTCCGGATGGTGTGCATTATTTTTTGTCTTTTTGGCGTTAATCCTTAAGCCAGTCGCCTCACCATTTTGTTGAAGGGAGTGACACATTTGGTTTAGGGTTCCAGCTCCGTTTGCCACTAAGCAGATGTCGTCAGCATAGTCCAAATGGCTAGGCTTGTAAAATAGACCCCACTGTATACCAAGTCTCTCACCTTCACCCACCGTGGCAGTCCTAACATCATCGATCGCAAGTAAGAATAAAATCGGTGACAGTACATCACCCTGTCTCACTCCTTGTCGCACCTCAAAAGCATCGGAAAGCTTTTCACTGTACAAAACAACGCACCTTGCGTTGTTGTACCATTCTTTTATAAGAGCAACAATTTTATCAGGAATTCCTCTAACAGCAAGCGATCTCCAGATAGCATCGCGACTGACGCGATCGAAGGCCTCTTCGAAGTCATCGAACATGAGGTAAAGCGGCGATTGATACTCCGATGATTGTTCAAGGATAATTCGCAAGGTGTTAATGTGATCGACGCATTATCGACCACTGCGAAATCCCACTTGATGCCTCTTGAGAGTCGACTCAATCTTGGATTTTATACTTTCGAGAATAATAGTTGACATTAACTTGAGAAATACGGACAAAATGGTGATACCACGCCAGTTATTACAATTCTTAAGATCACCTTTCTTCGGTATCTTGACGATAACTCCGTCTTTCCATTCCTTGGGAAAGGTTTCGTTTTCCCAAATAGCCTCAACAAGAGGCAACAATATATCAGCTGCCAAGCCGGGGTCTGCTTTGAGGAATTCAGCAGGTATGCTATACAGTGCAGCTGCTTTGTTCTTTTTTTAGAAGTAAGATCGCGGTTCTTAACTCGTCACTTGTCGGGGGTCAATATTAAAGCCTCTTTAAGATCTACGACACTAGAATACGACCGTTCGTGTCAAGAACAGGGTGGTTGTTGTTGTTACTTTGTTGGCCTACAAGGTCCTTAGTAATTCTATACAACACCCTTGCGTTACCTCTTCTTGCAGCGTCTTCCGCGCTCTCCGCCAATTCGTCCAATCTGGCCCTCCTATCTCTTCTCACACACCTTGTGCACTACCTTGTGAGCTGCTCTGTACTCGTTCCGCAGAACCAATTTCCGATGAGCATCAGTTTCCTTATTTAAATTTATTTTGAGTGCTCTGCGGTGTGTAATTTTTTCCCAGGTGTCTTGGGATATCCAAGTGTCTCTATCTCTAGATTGCCTCGGTATCGTTTCAGATCCAGCTTCCATAAAAACCCTTTTAACTGTGTCCCACATCGTCTCAATGGGAACATTAACATTTAAGCCCACATTTGACGCCTTGTCGTTAAGGGTGGTGGCAAAATCACGACAAATATTTGGGTCACTAAGAGCGGTTGTATTGAATTTGGGTCTGGTTGATGTATTTTCTGAACGTGTCCGGAAAGCAGCTGTTCGTAGCTGAATTGTTGCTAGTAGCAGGTGATTGTCGCTACCTACATCAGCACTTCTCTAATTTCTCACATCGCGAAGTGATTTTCTCCATCGTTGATGAATTATAAAATGGTCGATTTGATTTTGTGTTTGAGGTTTGACCATCAGGGGAGACCCAGGTGACTTTATGGCAGGTCTTGTGTGGAAACAGGGTTCCACCAACCACCAACTGACGAGCGTTACAAAAATCGACCAACAAATCTCATACTCTCTACCCATAACGCGTTCAAGGCCTACGTTGTCCGGGCCAACTTTGGCATTGAAATCCCCCATGATGACAGTTATGTCTCCTTTTGGAACGCTGTTCTAGACCGAGTTCAGCTGAGCATAGAACGTGGTTTTGTCATCCTCCGCTGCATTGTTCGTGGGGGCGTAACACTGGATGATGGTGATTTTGCGAATTTTTGAGTTAAACCTTGCAGTCATTATCCTCGCCGAAACTGGTTCTCAGGAAATTAAGCTTTTTCTAGCCTTCTTATTTAGCATTAAGCCAACACCATTTAGACTTTGACCACTGCCTGTGTCCTCCTCCCCGAAATACAACATCTTAGTCAGTCCTGAGGTTGCGCTGTATTCAGCTTTTCCCCGCCACTTCGTTTCACTCAGCCCAAGAATACTGATGTTTTGTCGAATCATTTCACGTTCCACCTGTTCATAGCTTCCCTGTGCTTACAGAGAACGTACGTTCCATGCTCCGTACGTATTTGTACGTATTCGATAATAGAAAGTATTGCCTACATTATTTGAGCGATTTCCAGAGTTTCTTCTGGTTGTTGACGATTCATTAATGATAGCATCACGATTGCTATTGTTATATGAAAGATGCCGCACCCCGAAATCCGATATGCGGTTTACTACAGTCGGTGGGACTGTAGAAGGATTAACCAAAGTTTGGGTACCTCTTGGGGAATTATTTCCGTTCGTTGTCATATTTCATAGAAAAATATCTTCACGCTCCACTACCGTGTTTTCCCGGTTGCGGTTAATAACACGTAGCTGTACAACATAAAACCTACATTATACACACAAGCCTTCGATTCGACAGATCGTGAAGAGGCTTTACGTGGACACCTGCCTATTAAGGCCTAATTCCACGGTGGGCCTACCCACTTATGGAGTTCCCTTGGGGCGGACAAGACCCCTAAAGTGGTTTACCAGACCACACTGGTGGTCCGCTAAACCACTCTAGTAGCAAATGATGAATTTCTCATGGTAAATTCATCCTCGTTGCTAAGAAGCAGGGCCTATCATGCACCCCTAGTATCAAGGTTAAATAAGACAATGAACACACGCTTCTTACAAAACCGTGCCATCCTCCCAGAAATCAAAGATACCTTTTCGCTTCCGCATTTGGAATAACCAACAGCCCCTATGAAGCGCCCACAAGGGGTCTACCTCAATTTTAACAGGCGACTGCTACCGAGACAAACTCACGTAATCCGCCGGGGCTCCTGTTAACCCATGGTACCTACTTTTAGACCCTAGATGAGGCCTCGTCCGTCTCTCATGAGACGCACTTGTGGTTCGACTCCATGAAGTCGCTAGCCCACCATCCAGTAAGGCAACAGTTCAGTAATCCAGTCAACCAAGGTGAAGACTAGGACACTCCCTGAATACCCCCCTAGAAGCATGGTTACAACCTCTTTTCCTTACGGAATAATTGGTGATTGCTTAATTAGACTAGGTATTGGAAGGCTCGCACTTCCGGCAACCTGACCATAGGCCAATTCTGCCCCCGGACCTATAGGGGAGGATGTTTTAGCAGACTCTTACTGCAGGCACATCCATACCGTGGGCCTATTCTTACATCCCCGAACCCACAGGGGTACCTTCGATTCGACAGGCACACTATGCCTTTTTGGATGGTCGAACACATATGCACATATAGAGGCCGCTTACTATGGGAAACAGACGCCTTTTGCAGCCGCCCACTATGGATACAGACGCTACTTGCTGTTCCCGTTTACCTTACAGGATAGGCTCCTTCGCCACCAGACTTTCATACCGTTGACCGCCATATGCAGTTCCTCCGCTTTTAGGGAGCTTTTTGTACTACCCAAGGACAAGATCGTGCCCTGACCAGCAATGCTGTGTTGTTTGCTTATACCAACAGCCATCCATATGAGCTGGGCGGAATTGTTCATCTACTTCGCCCAGATAAAATGGACCATTTTGCCTGACAGCGGAATTAAGACTTTCCAACTTCAATCCTGCAATGACAGCTCTCCATTTCCTCGTGTGCGCGCTTCAGCAGTGTTACACATTGCTCCAATTGCTTATTTACCAGACATGTTGGGCATCAACAAGCAAGCTAGTATGTCTTAAAGAATTAATAGTCTTTGCAAAAGTATAGTGTCTTTCAAAAGGGTGATTAATCTTTCGCCACCCTGTACCTATCTCACAAGCAAGTTTAATTCTCTATAAGAAATAAAGTTAAAAAAAATATTTTCATAATAATATTAATATGCACCAAAACACAAATTGAGTTAAAAGGCGTAGCTTTGTTTGTACTGGAACAAATCGAAATTACCTGTAAAATTTACAAATAATAGAATTTTTTAAACTAACGAAAGAATAAATTAATAAAATAAAAAAAACAACAAGTTATGCATTAGAATCCTATATAAAAGCACTGTGAAGCTCATATCTTACAATCATTTTGTAAGATTCAAGATGAATAAACTTGCGTTCTTTGCTGTTTTTTCTATTGCCATACTTTTGCAATTTGTTGTGGTAAGTTTTCATTTTAGTTTCGCAAGTCAATAAGTATTTAAAAAATATAAATATTTTAGGGACAAGATAGGAGCAAATATGATCCGCCACCATTCGAATGATGAATTTGGGTGACAAGCCTCAATGGCTAAAACACATACACGCTTTAAAGTAGAAACACAATCACGCTTTACAACCGACTTTGACAATTTGTCAAAGTTCAAATATATGTATGTACACAAATATATAAGGATAAATCACAATACTGCTTTTCCTAAAAAAGCTTCGCTTGACGTACGTAAGGATAACGTAACAAACCGAGTGATATACAAAAAAGATCGAAATGACTGAACTTTTGCTCGCTTTCTGACATTTTACTCAATATTTTCAAATTGAAAAAAAAATAATATTTTTACTGTAACTTCTTAATATTTACACATTCACGATGACAGAAGAGCGCGTTGAAGCTTAACATTCGTAAGGGGACGAAGTCGGTTGCAAAGCGTGAATGTGTTTTAGCCATTACAAACGAATTCGCCCCGTTACGTATATACAGCTTCAGGCGCTTATCTGTCATACTGAATGTGAAAGCATTTCGAACTAACAATAAAAATATTACTTTTTTCCAATTGAAACGCATTCATTGAGTAAAATTTCAGAAAGCGAGCAAAAGTTCAGGCATTTCGAACTTTTTTGTATATCACTCGCTTTGTTACGTTATCCTTACGTATGTACGTCAAATAAAACGTTTGTAGAAAAAGCAGTATTGTAATAATCTTTAAACATTTCTGTATATTTGAACTTTTTTCATATAATCAAAGTCGGTTGTAAAGCGTGTTTGTGCCTCTACTTTAATATTTTAAAACATGGTACATATATATATGTTTTGTCAGCTTAATTTAGAAACAATAAAATATACAGAGACTACAAAATGCGTGCATGGATACATTGGTTTTCATTTTATTTTATTTAAGTTTACTTTTTGTTTTAGTCAAAGTGCATGTTCTTTGGCAAAACTAAAACTATAGCAGAAATATGAAACCGTTACAAAGAAGAAAGAACAAGCATTGCACAATAAGAAACAAATTATTTTATTTAAAAACCCGCAAATAGCAATGTTTTTGTCATGATTAACGAATGATAATAAAACGATCTGATCTGGGTTATAAAAATCTTGTTTCCTTTACATATTTGGCAGCCATGATTTAATTTGACATTTCTTCTTTTAACGTTTGTCTTTTTTGACATAAAAAAATGATTTGAAGGATGAGAAATTCTTATCTCGTGCCTTTATTAGGCGATTGATGGGTGTTTTGTCAAGTTTTCGTTAGTTTTTGCTACGGACGAAAACTAAGCTCTAGCTGGCATTGCGTTCGTTCCCGTACGTATCTTTTGGATAGGTTACCTTGCTTGTGTTTGGTTTTTTTTTTGTGAACGAACGATCCAGCCAGAAATACAGTCAGCTGTTCATCAGCTGTTCACGTGTTGAGAAAAGTATATTTTCTCTCTGTTTCCATATGTTCTCAATCAGCTGGAGAACAGCTGTTTTTAACCATGCTAATTAGAACAAAAGCAGGGTAACCTATCCGAATGTTACGTTCGTGAACGTACCCATTTACGGACGAAAATTTGACAGCTGGTGGCAATATTGAAGAAAATTTGACAGATGCTTCTATGCTCTTTCTCTATTATATTATAGGTAAGATGATCTTTCTCGCAACTAAGCACTAAGAAAACAAAAAACAAGAGCGAATTTGAAGTTATTGTCCCGCGGAAAATGTGTTAATTGAAGAGTGGATCCTATGTCCCCTTTTATACACATACGCATATGCCGCAGCGTGACTTAGTATTTAGGCGAAGGAGATGAGAAGTAAGTAGGGATCACAATCACGCAGGGACCGAGAATTTGTTCGATTCTCTCATTCTCGTTTGTTATTTTCATTGCTTGCTTTATTATTGCCTTCCTCAGTTTGTGGTCAGATGTATGTTTCGCTATAAGTAAGAGCGAGAGCGTTGAAAGAAACAAACGTAAAGCCATAATAACGTTTATCACACTCTGTCGTGTGACGCTGATTCAACGTGTGAAGGCTACAGGCGTGCCCAAAAGGGAATTGATGAAAAATCGGCGTCATATGATTATGTGTATAGAAGGGGACTGACTATGTGGAACGCGTATAGAGTTCATCTGTTCAGCTGTCCGTAATGGCTAAAACACAATCACGCTTCAGCTTTGGCTTCGTCACCTTACATTTCACACGCTTGTGTCCGCTTTGAATGACATTTTCTAAATTTCGGTTTTTGTTTTTTGTTTTTTTCTGTTAAAGCGAGCAAAAGTTCAACAAGTTTCTACTTAAGCTTTACGTTTGGGTCACGTTACCTTATATTTTACTCGAACCAAACGTAACGTCAAAAAATATAGAATCCACAAGAGTGGATCCCGAAAGAACATAAATATGTATGTATCTCGAAAAAAACTTTTAAAAAAATTAATTCGAGAATTTTTTTTCAAACTTTTATTTAAATAAATAAAAGTAATTTTGCATAGGCCTAATCTCGCACCTACTCCAAATCCAATAGTGATCCCAAACAGGAAGGTTGCAGGGGAGTAGCATGCCCCGCATGACTATTTCACTGTCATATTAACATTAAAAAAAAAATAAAAAACCGTTTTTAAAATATTGATTTTTGAATAAACAAAAATGTAAGATAATTATTAAAAATGGGCACGACTAGGTCGCACGTACTTGCTCTTATATGCCTGATTAGATTGGAAACCAAGATCTTTGAAAGAAACAAGTAACATTTACGTTTAGCACAGTTTGAACTTATAAAAAGTATCAAAACCACAATATGTAACGGTTTTTAGTAAAACTAAAGTATGCCATTACACGTCTTGAATAACAAAGAATTTAGGAAAAAAATATTTTGAAAATTGTAGGACCGATTTTGATAAAATCCTGTTTTTTATTTTTAGTTTTTTGAATTTTTTTTTTTGTTTAAATTTTGGTATGCAGTTTTTGAGAGTTTATTAATATACATGTGGATATAAAATTTAAAATAATTTATTTTGATTAGTTTTAAAAATATTGATTTTTCAAAAAAAAAATTCAAAAACTAATTTTTATTAGAAAAAAAGTTATCAAAAATTTGATATGCAGAATTAATAAGGCTACTTAGGTCTTCTCAAATATAAAATTTGACAGAAATGCAAACAGCCGTTACCGAGAAAACCCAAAATTAAAAAAACCGTTATATGACAGGTCCCGTTAATAGACATTTCCCGTATATGTGGTTCTAACCAAATGATAGCCAATGCTATCAAAAAAATTCTCAAAAATTTCATCAAAATCGTTGGAGCCGTTTTCGAGAAAAATAATCTTTTCCTAATCGGACATATGGCAGGTACCGTTATTTTTAGGCCTAAAAATAAAATTTCAATTTCCCCTCTGGGGAATGTCAAAATAAAGCTACACACCAAATTTGAAGATAATCGCTTTAGCCGTTTATACATACTGACAGACAGACAGACATTTTTTCTCGATCACTTTTTTAGACTTCTCTATGATCGTAATGTCATGTTTGATTATTATCTCAATTTTTTTAATATACACGAATCCAAAACTTGCTTTATAGTCCCTATAATCGCAAGTAAGAATAAAAAAAAAAAAGTTTTCGAAAATATTTTAAAATAAAGTTACTAAGGCTACCAACATCTTTCTGAATATCAGATTTGATTGAAATCGGATGACCACTTTTCGAGAAAGTCGAAGAAAAATGAAATGGCTGTATGGAGGTATCCTTTTTAGCCCACCATCTTGAATTTTGTTCACCAAAATATAAACTACACCTACTATAGTACACTGATTTTTTTTTCTTAAAAAATTGAGGACAGTTTCCGAGAAAAATAAGGTTTTACGTAACGGTTATATGACAGGTTCCATTAATATTTGAACTAAAAAAAAACTAAAATTGCCCTGTAGAATGTCAAAATAACCTTTTGCTCTAAATTTGAAGACGATTGGCCCAAACGTTCAGGCTGTAGTTCAATATACATCCGTACAGACGGACAGACAGATTTTTAAAATAAAATATAAATCGCTATTCATTTTGGAAAAAATGTTATAAACCATCTGATTTCTTTTGCTGTTTTCTATTTTATGAATTTTTCATTTCTTAGTATGTCAATTTGAAGAAATCTATAGTTTCTACTAGGCCAAAATAGAAAAAAAATCTATAGATTTATTTTCAAACTATACAAAAACAAAGAGTTTTTTTTAAACTTATTAAAAATTCAAAAAAATTGTTTTTTTAAAATTTTAATAGGCATTATTTGAATCATAAAACACTACCTATTTTGAAAATGTCATCAAAATCCTTCAAATAAAAGGTACCAAAAGATAGATTTTGCATACAACATCATTCAGAAAGTTTTATCAAAATCGTTGGAGCCGTTTTCAAGAATAATAAGTTTTTCATTAAAAGTTATATGGCAAGTAACGTTAGTTTTGGAAGTAAAAATAAAACTAAAATCAATTAAAAAGTTTAGAGGAAAATACGGCATTAAGAACTACGATATTAGTAACAGTTTTGTTCTGGAACTAACCAAATTACCTTAGTAATTAGCGACAAATTTTAAAGATAATTTGTTAGATAAAAATCGTATTTAAGAAACGTGCTGGAAATGAATTTTAAAGATTCACTATGAACAAAGTTGCAATAATTGCCATTTTTTCACTTGTGGTGTTGGTACATACAGTAATGGTAAGTAATATAACATAATTCATTCATATAAATTCAAAATTTGTTCATAAATAATAACATATCTAAGGCCCAGGGATTAAGAGAGAAACAACATGATCCACCTCCATTTCTCCCAGCCTGATTCGGTGGTAATCTAATAAGAAGTTTCCCTAACATTTTCAATCTCGTATAAACAATTAAAAGTGAAATTAAATAAGCAAACGTAGTTTTTTCTTCTGAATTTTGTTGCACATAACATTTGTAAATCTGTAAGTATTTATGTTTATAAGACTAAAAATAACGGTACCTGCCATATAACGGTTAAGGAAAAGCTTATATTTTTCTCCAAAACGGCTGCAACGATTTGGATGAACATTTTTGAGTTTTTTTTTGTTGAGACTAGCTATCATTTAATCAGAACTAAATTTACCGGAAAATTCTTTCAACGGTACCTTTCATGTAACGGTTTTTTTATTTTCGACTTTCTCGGTAACGGTTGAATGGATTCCAATAAAATTTTATATTTAAAAAGATCTAGACATCCAAATTAATTCTGCATACCTAAACTTTGAATAATTTTTTTTTATAATTAATGTTTGACTATATTAAGACGCGCATTTACATAAATTGAAAAAAGGAAATGACCAAGAATAGATGCCTGCGGGACACCACTACCGTTTAATATAAAATCGTTTTTTCAGTTCAACTGCTTACAATCTATAGGTTAAGTATAAATGCAACAGTTGAAAAGAACTGGGAAAAAAGTTATAGTAGTGCAAACGTTTACCACAGAGTACGGAATGGTTAACCATGTCGTAGGCCTTAGAGTAGTCCAGGAGTATTAAAAATTTTATATTTTCAAGGTCGATAGCTTTCCGAATATCCTATGTAACACTTAATAATGCCGTAATGCAACTATTTTTTTTTCCCGAAAACCAGATTGTTTTGATGTTAATAAATTTTCCTGATATAGACATTTATACATCTGTTTTTGACACCTTTAACCATATCCTCGGAAGATATTGTAAAAAAAATAAGCGATGTCCTTGATGTACTTCCATTATAATCGGTTGATGAAATCGGAGCAGAATTAATAGCCGTGTTTTATTGGTAATCTATAGCTAGCGCAGTATTGGAAGTCCCAATAAAACGCTATATTCGCTCCATAATTCACTTTTAATTTAACCACCGAAGTGACAACTGAGTTCTTGTTGAATAAATTTAGAAGGGTGTGTTCCAAATTCAACTCAGTTCTTAGACAGAGACATCCGGATAGAATATCCAACCATGACGTCATCAGTGACCCTTGATGACAGAATTAAATTCGGTTTAAAAAAAAAACTGCAGTAATTTAAGTTTCAATTGATGCAGGTTTTTTCTAATGTCTTATTTGATTGATTCAATATTCATTTTAAGTCAAGTAACATTTTGGATCCTTTCCAAAACATTTATTTAATTTAGTCAATTTGGGCCACTGATGATGTCAAAATATAGGAAGGCGCTGTCTTGTAATCTTGTATCATGATACTCAACGAACATATCCTTTTTTTCTACATTCCAGTTGATTGACATTTATTTCCAAGATTTATCTCAACTTATTATATTCACTAATTTGACTAACCTAATTATCGACTCGTATTGTTTGTTGTTGTTTGACGTATAAAATTTTACTGCGCTGGGTATACACTTACATAATAATAAAACACGGCTAATGTTAGACGTGATTGAGTAAGAAACATATTTTTGATTCAAGTCATTAATATCTACATCTTCACTCAAATTGAATGGGGTCTTGCCGATTCCAGTTTGTATAAGGATTCGCCAGATCTGTTTGCTGCTTTGGGAATTATTAAAACAGTTGGAATTTAAAGCAACCTTGGCGTTGTAATAAGTAATATTCTTGGTGAAAACTATGGATACCACATCTTCTCCATCGCTTGTAAGCCAAATCTCGTTGTTACATTAATAATTTGATATCATTTGTGAACCGAGTTTCTAGCGGGGATTAAACTTTTTTTGTTTTCAATAGCACATATAAATCAAAAAGTTCCAACACCGTTCTGCTTGTTCAGGAGGAGATGACTTTAAAGGAATAGTATTCCAATTCACACCTACAACATCAGAATGCAGTGAATAGTTAATTTGCTGAAGCCCCTATACTCAAAAGAACTAATCTGGATATCTACTATACTATAAAATAAGCTTATTCTTAGAGAAATCTGGTACCGATAATTGATCGTATAAAATATTTTTTCTTATGTTACTCACGAGAAATAAATCAAGCAATATGGGCTCGAAAATGAGATTGAGAAAGTAAAATTCATCAACAAATGTATTTTCACTAAGCAGGTTGCATTTGGCACACAATACTATGTTAGAATATGATACTGAAATCTGTTCTAATGTAGAAATCATTGGAAGAATGCAGACGTTTCTGGAAGGCCTGTATACAGTGCCTAAAAGAAGCTTTTCAATTCTATTTGCAACTCAACGAAAATTAATTCGATTTCACTATCTGAACAGCTCTTAACCTTGCACTGTAAAAATTCTCTTAAAAAATCTGATCGGAAACTTAATATAAATTAAGCGCACATAATTGATTATTTGCCCAACCGTCAACCAAGTTTCCAATACACATATAACGTCAACCTCCGAATCTTCGAAAACATAACGAAATTCATCGATTTTACATAACAAACTGTGATGTGGCAACAAAATGATTAGATATTCGGAGGATACATTTTGTTTGTAAATTAACGACATCTGTGGGATTCATTGCGTACAACTACCAACGTTTATTGTGTACAACAACCATGCTCCTAAAAACATGCTACATATTTGTAATATGTTTTAACTGAGTACTAAATCGAACTTGAAAGCTTAAATTGTGCCAGAACCAGACAGAAGCTTCCAGAAGCTTGCAAACTTGTATAAATACAAGAGTAGATTGCATTGAGAGTTGGAGTTTATTTTCGAAAGTGGAATTGTTAACAACTGGAAGCGTTAGTAAAAATTGATTGAATTGATATTAAATAAAAAGTGTGGAATTATAAAAACGTATTTGAATTGTGAATAAGTGGAATAAGTTAAATTTGCTATTATTTAAACAGAAAGACGTTGTGTTTCATAAAATAAAGAGATTTGTTGTATTATTTTGGAATTTTGATTGAGTTTTATTTGTCGAAACCCCAGGCCAAAACTTCACATTGGTGTCAGAAGTGGGATAAAACTCAGTAAAGTGGTAGAAAATTCCATAGTGACATATTCTAAAACAGTGTCGGTAACTCATATAATTGTTAAAGTGGAGTTTTCCAGAAATTATTGAACTGATTGTGCTATAAAACTGTGAATAGCGAATATTTTTGTAAAAAATAGTGTTTGGAAAAGATTTTTCTAGAAGAGATATTAAAATAAAACTGACTGTGTCGCGAAAATTGTGTTTCGGTTATATAAAATGGGTTGCAAATAAGAACAATTGACAACAGCTGAGTTGAAAGAAGAATTAGGAAAAAGAAATCTTCAAACTTCGGGGCTGAAAAAGGAACTATTGCTCCGACTTCAGAATGCTATCACTCAGGATGGTGGAGAGCCCGATACCATGTTGTTCGATGCTGAAGAAGAAGGGAGGAAAGCACAGTAAGTACCTCCGATGAAATGCCTGCTTTCATGAAGTTGCTTCTGTCGAAATTCGATACTCTGGAAAGTTCCTCGAAAGAACAAAAGAACGTTCTCGAAGAACAAAAGAACGTTCTCGAAGAACAAAAGAACGTTCTCGAAGAACAAAAGCACGTTCTCGAACGTAAATTCGATGAACAAAAGAATGAGCAAAAGAATTCTTTAGAAGTTCTCCAGAAGCAACTAAGCGAACAAAGGGATGCTCTCGAAAATAAGCTCGACGCACAGAATGTTTTCTTCGACAAAAGACTCCAAATAGTAGACCAGAAAATAGAAAACTTAGAAGAAAAATTCGGAAAGCAGGTAGAAAGTGTAGAGCAAGCTGACATTGAGCGCTTGACTAATTTGTCTTATCCCAATACCAGCAGGGAAATTATAAACGAACTGGCAACCGATGCGTTCACTAATGCCATTGCAGATGGAAAACTACAAATGGCTGTGAGAATGGCAGGTAAGAAAACGCTCGCTGAGGCTTTAGCATTTGCCCTGACAATGGATGCAGCAGACCAAGCTTCGCAAGGTAGCCATCGCGTCAGGGAAATGGCTACGCTAGAGTGCTGATGTCAACGTGATGACATTGAAAGACAAAACCCGAACACTGCTCGAGGTCAAATGAGATGCTGGAATTGCAACAAGCTAGGACACCTACGGTGACAATGCAGATCAGCACAGGTAAGCTGCCCACATAGCGCGAGAATAAGGCCTACTGACAGGGATATCGCTTGCCCTACCGGGCATGATTTGGGGATACATCAGTGTGGAAAGCACGTAAGAACCAACTTTGCAGAGGAGAAGTCGGTTGATGAAATGAACGCCCCCAGGACCATTATCCAAGTTGCGCAAACGAAACACTGCAACCAGAGTTTGACAGTGGAGACAGTCATCGCCAACAGAAAATGTGTGGCCACTATCGATACGGGTGCCACGGCCTCCATAATTAGAAGAGGCCTTGTCCAGACGTCCTGGCTACACAACACCAGCTGGAATAGTCTGAAGGCAGCTACGGGAGAAGTAGCAAAAGTATACGGAGAGGTATTTCTGAAGATAGAACTGGCAGGGCTGACCTTCTCACATGCATTCTTGGTAGCTGACATATGCGACGACTGCATCCTAGGTGTGGATTTTATGAAGGCACATGAGGTAGTCCTAGACTTTCGAATGCAGGTGTTAAGGTATTCAATCGTCGAGATTCCAATGGTGTACGGAAACAAGAATGCTGTAAATCTGCGACGATCAGAAAGAGCGCATCCTAGGTGTTTGAACGTTAAGAAGGACGAAAGTATTTCTGTTCAGAGACTAAGGGCTGAACCTGTAAAGGGTTGGACTGCGGAAGAACTTCGTAATGCACAAAAGGAAGATCCTGACATCGAGCCGATTCTCGTATGGAAGGAATCTATGGATAAGCCGAATGCAAGAGACATCTCCGACAGAAGTCTTACCTTAAAGGCATACTGGGCGCAGTGGGACTCTCTCCATGTAAAAGATGGTGTTTTGTGGAGAAAATGGGAAATTTCGAATGGAAGATCCTTTAAGATGTAGCTTGTGGTGCCACGGTCGAAAGTGCAGGAGATTTTAAGGGAAATGCACGATGAAGAATCCTGCGGGCACTTTGGAATCAACAAGACACGGAAAAAGTACGGGTACGTTTTTATTCGTTAACTGTAAGAAAAGATGTCGAGAGATGGTGTCGAAAGTGCACCACGTGCAAAGCTAGTAAAAGACCCAAAGTCAAGGCAAGCGCTAAAATGCACCATAATAAAGTGAGCGCCCCGATTAAAAGGATCAACGACACAGACCAAAGAACCCAAAGCAATATAAACATTGCGAGAGACCGCCTGAGGACCAGATACGATGCGCGAGCAACAGCACCTGAATTCAATGAGGGAGATCTGGTATGGCTTTACAACCCACATCGCAGAAAAGGAGAATCGCCCAAGCTTCAGCAGGACTCGGAAGGTCCCTACCAAGTAGTTACGCGCATTAATGATGTCGTTTTCCGAATTCAACGAGGACCAAGAGCAAAAATGAAAATCGTCCATGTGGATCGACTTCATCCATCGATCGACTTCATCGTTACCACGGAAACAATAATGATGTGCTTGTTCGGGCAAAAAGTTTAGATATTCGGAGGATACATTTTGTAAATTAACGACATCTGTTGGATTCATTGTGTACAACAACCAACATTCATCGTGTACAACGACCATGTGCCTAAAAGTATGCTACATATTTGCAATATGTTTTAATTGAGTACTAAATCGAACTTGAAGTACTAATTTGAGACTAGAAATAGTACCGAAAGCTTAAATTGTGCCAGAACCAGACAGAAGCTTCCAAAAGCTTGTAAACTTGTATAAATGCAAGAGTAGATTGCATTGAGAGTTGGAGTTTATTTTCTAAAGTGGAATTGTTAACAACTGGAAACGTTAGTAAAAAGTGATTGAATTAAGATTACATAAAAAGTGTTGAATTATAAAAACGTATTTGAATTGTGAATAAGTGAAATAAGTTAAATTTGGTGTTATTTAAACTGAAAGACGTTGTGTTTCATAAAATAAAGAGATTTGTTTTATTATTTTGGAATTTCGATTGAGTTTTATTTGTCGAACCCCAGGCCAAAACATCGCAACATAAATTAAGCGCACATAATTGATTATTTGCTCAACCGTCAACCAAGTTTCCGATACACATATAACGTCAACCTCCGAATCTTCAAAAACATAACGAAATTCATCGATTTTACATAACAAACTGTGATGTGGCAACAAAATGATTACATATTCGGAGGATACATTTTGTTTGTAAATTGACGACATCTGTGGGATTCATTGTGTACAACTACCAACGTTTATTGTATACAACATGCTCCTAAAAGTATGCTACATATTTGTAATGTGTTTTGACTGAGTACTAAATCGAACTTGAAGTGCTAATTCGAGACTCGAATTAGTACAGAAAGCTTAGATTGTGCTAGGACAAGGCTTCCAAAAGCTTGTAAATTTGTATAAATAACTACAAGAGTAGATGGCATTGAGAGTTCAGTTTATTTTCGAAAGTGGAATGTGATTGAATTGAGATTAAATAAAAAGTGTTGAATTATAAAAGCGTATTTGATTTGTGAATAATTGGAGTAAGTTAAATTTGGTGTTATTTAAACTGAAAGACGTTGTGTTTCATAAAATAAAGAGATTTGTTGTAAATATTATATATTATTTTTTATTTTCGTCAGAAATCAAAAATTAAAATGTTCATTATATTCAAAATGGCGGCTGAATCTTCAGCACGATTTTCTCGAAAACCGAAATTTAGACTACTACCTTCCCCCCCTCCCCCCACGAACTGTAAAAGAAAATTGTACGAATTAGTTTTTTCCATTTGAGCTTTTTTTTTTTAATTGCGACTGGACTAAAGCATTCAAAAATTTGTTCTCAGCCTCAATGGAACACGGCTAATAACAACGCCCTCTGCCTGCAAGACTCTTGTATTTAATCTTGATTTTGTTACGAAATCTGTTTACTATGCATGAACCATCACTGAAATTAACCCAAAAGTCAAAAAGAAGAAAGAATTTACTCATAACTTAATTCTCTGTTGATGAAGATTATGTATGTACATAATCGAAATTAATCCCATCGATCCCATCGTTGAAAGACACTCCTAATTAGCTATTGATTAAAATCCAAGTAGGGACGACAAAGCTTGTGCATTAATGAGTTAAAACCAAAAGGTTTTAAAAATTCTGGTGTTACTTTCAAATACTTTAAGTACTTTCAAGTACTTTAATAATAATAGCAGAACCACTAGTCAACTTACTAATGAATTTGAACACATTGGTTCGAGATTCCAGATTTTATGACGTACTTAAAAGTCTTTTATTTGACACTCCAACCTTATTAAACTCGTGTAAAGCCTAGACAATAGCTTAGAAAAAAAAACAGTTCGAAATCTTTTAACTTTTTATTGTCAACAAACAAAGTAATAAAAAATAAAACGTAGTACACCTTCGCACTTCGATTTGTATACAGACAAAATTAAAGCAACAATTCTACCTTATAAATAGACCAAATCAAACTTATCCGTAATAGCTCCTCATGGCTTTTCGGACCCAACCTTCATCATTTCCAAAAAATGGGGGTGGATCAAACTTGCTAGCTTCTCCCTAAAATGCTCGCAATTTAAACTCTCTATATGTTAAATTAATATTCAAATAATTTAAAACTTACGATTTGTACAAATACCCAAAGAAAGAAAATGATTTTAATGAGAAATGTGAGTAAATTCATGTTGTTTGAATTGCTAGCACTTTAACAATATTATCAATATGACAGTTGTTATAAATACCTAGAAAAGGTAGAGGGTGATTAAAAAGTTGACTTAAACAATTTTTTTTATAATATTTACGCCCGAAATGGGGTTTTTATATACCCTTAAATTGTTTGAACACAGTACGAACAGCTTTTTTCGAATAAACAATATAAAATTACATGTGAAATCAAAATTTAAATTTATCTACACATTAACACATCTATTAAGCTAAGAGTAAGGTAAAAGTTTTTCAAGTTGACAAACACAAAATCGATCACGACTAGATGGCATGGCACTTTTTTAACCATCCAGTGTCGATCTTAAGCTCATAGCGGCCGGACGTCGGGTCGAGGTGCGCGCATAACAATTAAACAAAAGTCAAAAAAAAAAAAATTATTGCGCATTGTTATCGCGAGTGTTAAAAAAAAAATTATATTACACACTCGTTTGAGAAATTGGCAAAACCCCCTCGCGTGTGCTGTAAAGATAATAACAATATCCACTTGCGTCGTTGGAAGTCGATAAGATGCCCATTCGCGCTGTGAAAGAAAAAAAAAAAAAAATAATTCACACTTGCATAACAAATTAAATTATCCTCCTATCTGTCCCAACCCTTTGTGCTTAGCTTAACTGCCTCTTTCTTATCTACTGTAGGCATCGTATGCTTGCGGTAAATAGATAAGGGCATCTGAGTTTGTCCTATTGTGCTGAATATTTAAATTGATTTTTTGTATGCAAGCTGTCTTATGGGCATAACACCTAAGACAGTTTGATTATTACAGAGATTAATTTTGATTTTCACTGCATGGTTCGACTTATTCAGAATTGTGTTTTGTGTGTAAGTATTTTTAAATGGTAAGTGATTTTTGTGTCGTGTATTCCAATGTTCGTGGTATTAGAAAGAATTTCTTTCACCTGTACGTCTACACTGTTCAATACAGGCCAGCTGTTTTGGCATTAAGTGAAACCCAGGTTGGAGTAAATACTGATTTATCAGAATTTACTCTACATGGGTATAGCTTGGTGCCATTACTCTTTTCCCATCATGGTCTCGTGGTCTATGTTAGAAATGATATTGCTTGCCAGAGCCTTCCCCAATATGGGCAATGTTCCAACACGGACTTTAACTTCTTGTGGCTCAAATTCACTGTCCGCAAGCATGTCATTCATTATTGTTTTATTTACAGGAGTCCAAATCTCGACAGCAATTCGACTTGTAACGAGTTTGATGCGCTGTCAGATTCTATCTCGAAAATTGTTTCCCTTTGTCCTCGCACTGAAATCGTTATTGCGGGCGATTTCAATGTACACAATTCCAATTGGCTCCGCTATTCTGGTCAGACAACACCCGAAGGAAGGTATGTCGAGCTCTTTGCCGGGTTACATCACCTTACCCAGCTGATCGATGTGCCAACGCGTATACCGGATGTTGCTGGGCAAGCCGCCCATACTCTTGACTTGTTTCTTACTTCTCACCCTGATAAATATACCATTAGTGTAACTTCTCCATTTGGCACTTCAGACCATTGTGTCATTTCAGCTAATTTCTCATCCTCCACCCATCCAGTTAAAGAAAAACTTCCCACCAGGACCGTTTGGCATTACGAGAAAGCCAACTGGGACGGCCTGAATATTTTTTTCCGAAACTTTAACTGGTCACTATGCTTCCTCGATAGTGACATTGATGCCAGTGCTGAAATGATCACAAATGTGATTCTTCTAGGGATGCGTGCTTTTATTCCCAACAGAGTAAAAAGCATCAAACCTAAAGAAAAGTCTTGGTTTAATTCTGAGTGTAAAGAAGCTATCAGGCTCAAAGAAGTAAGTTTCCGTTCTTACAAAGCCAACCCTACAGAGGAAAATCGGAAAAAGCACAAACAAGCAAGAAACTCATGCAACTCCGTTATTGAAAGAACCAAATTTTTGCATGACCAAAAATTACGGCAAAAAATTCTGCAGTGTCCCAAAGGCAGTAAAAATTTTTGGTCATTTGTAAAAAATATTAAAAACTCCTCAACATCTTCGGTTCCAACGCTCATCGACAATAACACACCAATTGTTTACTCTTCAGAGAAGGCAAACTTGCTCGCCGCCCATTTCGCTGCCAGCTCCACGCTGCCGCATAGCAACGTTGCCCCTCCTGTACTTGAGAATGTAAATTTTTCCATGGGACACATTTTTTTCCGCACTCGTACAGTAGTAAGAGTTCTCAAAGATCTCGATATACACAAATCCGCTGGCCCGGATGGTATACCCCCGATTATTCTGAAGAGGTGTTCTTCCACACTGGCAAAGCCACTGCGTAAGCTTTTCCATCGCTCCTACTCTTCTGGAATCTTTCCTAGAAGATGGAAAACAGCATTTGTCCAGCCTGTCCCTAAGAAAGGTGACCCATCCTCCCCCTCCTCCTACCGACCCATAGCACTGACATCCCTTCTTTCTAAGGTCATGGAAACACTGATTAACCGTCAGCTTAAGGAATATCTCGAAGATCGTAAGCTTCTCCATGACCGTCAGTATGGCTTCCGCAGCAACCGTTCCACTGGTGATCTGATGGCATATCTCACCGAACAGTGGAACAAATCTTTACATCGCTTTGGTGAAAGTAAGATTATTGCTCTTGATATCTCCAAGGCATTTGATAGAGTTTGGCATGAAGCTCTCTTATCAAAAATGCGTGCTTTTGGGATCGATAATACTCTTGTTCGTTGGATTAGAAGCTATCTCCTGGACCGTTCAATACAAGTTGTATTGGACGGATTCAAGTCTGATTCCCATAAAATAAATGCTGGTGTGCCCCAGGGCTCTGTTCTGTCTCCGACTCTTTTCCTCATTTTTATAAATGATCTTCTGTCTGTTACTTCTAATCCACTTAACTGTTTTGCTGACGACTCTACCCTCAGCTTTTCATATTCGTTCGATAATTCACGTCCTTCGCCTTCGGACGTACAATTGCAACGGTGCCGTATGTCAAGCTCATTAAACTCCGATTTATACAGCATTGTCAAATGGGGTAATAGAAATCGTGTGGAGTTTAATGCTTCGAAAACTCAATGCTGTCTTCTGTCGTTAAAGCTAAACATTCCCCCAATGCCATTGTCCATGAATGGCACTTACATCGAAGAAACCGAAAAGCTCTCAGTACTCGGTATGTGTGTCAACGACGACCTCCGTTGGAACGACCATATATTTGAGATCGCTAAGAATGCTGCAAAGTGCTTAGGTTTTCTGTATCGGTGTAAGAAGTATTTTTCCCCATCTGATCTGGCTACAATTTATAAAGCGTTTATACGCCCTAAACTCGAGTACAACTCCCACCTGTGGGCAGGTGCTTCACAATCATCGCTTCACCTGCTTGATAGAATACAAAATCGAGCGTTAAGATTGATAGGAAATAGAACTGCCGCTGAAACAATTGCCCCTCTCGAACACCGACGCAATGTTTCATGTCTTTCCCTATTTTATCGGTTCTTTTATAAAAAATGTTCACTCGAGGTAGCCAGCTGCATTCCTCCCCTTAAAAGTTTCGCCCGTAATACTCGTCTTGCTAGGAATGCCCATCAGTTCACCCTTGAGCCCAATTTCGGACGTACCGTGAAATATAGAGATTCTTTTTTTAGCCGTACAACACGACTTTGGAATGGTTTACCCGGCGAGATTTTCCCTTGCCATTTCAACATGCAAACATTCAAAACCAATGTTAATCGACACCTCCTATCTCTCCCCTCCCTATCTTCCTAATGCCCGCGCAGTGTGTTACATTAAAAGGGAAACAAATAGTCCCTTGTGCGCGCGTTAATTATAAAAAAAAAAAAAAAAAAAAAAAAAACTTTTTTAACCAACATTTTAACGGAATCAAATACGATTTTTATGAAATTTTTCGAAACCACCGTTCCAAGTAAAATCATTGTATATGCAATGGTAAAATAAAGTATAAAACCATACGTAAAAATTAATTGACGAAAAAATATTATTTCGAAAATTGTAGCACTAGTTGTCAGGAATTGTGTCTTTTATTTTTATTAATAAATATAAATTTTATAAGAATCGGTAACTAATTTCTTAATGTTTATCCCATTTATCGGGTTTTCCAATAGGGACTTGACAACTTTGAATTTAATTTGTGAACACATCCCTTTCACTAATTATATTAAACTGATTGTCAATTTATTCAGCAAACTAAACATTTTCATCATGGTGAAGTACACAAGTGGCCTGCAAATTATAAAAAATTTCTACCGAAATTCGGAATCGGTGACCGCAACTTTAAGAACGTTGAATTGTTGCATTTCATCGCAAAATCATCTTCAGTGACTTAGCTCATTTTTGGCTCAATGGGTTCGTGAATAAGCAAAATGTGCGTTATTGGTCGGTGAAAATACACATTTGCTTCATGAATCACCACTTCATCCACAAAAAATAACAGTTTGGTGCGGTTTGCATGCCGGCGGCGTTATTGGGCCCTATTTTTTCGTCGACGATAACTATCGTCACGTTACTGTTACAATGCCAGCGTTATCGCGCTTTGATTACCGATAATATTTGGCCCGAATTGGAAGATATGGACCTAGACAACATGTGGTTTCAACAGGATAGTGCCACAAGCCACACAGCATACCTTACAATCGATTCAAAAGAAGAGTAAGTTTGATGAGCGTGTTATCTCAAGTAATGGCCAGTCGATTGGCCGCCTCGTTCGTGCGATTTAACGACTCTAGACTACTTTCTTTGGGGCTACGATAAGTCATTGGTTTATGCCAATAAGCCGACGACGTTGCAAGAGCTCAGAGCCAACATTGAACACGAAATAGCGGCCGAAATGTTTTGCCGAAAAACGAAAATTGCATCCAACGAATCGACCGCTGCAAAAGTGCCCGCGGTGGCCATATGAACGAAGTCGAGTTCCATTCATAATTTTGTACTTCAAGCAGATAATAAAGTTTTTGAAATATTTCAAGTGCTTTGCGTTTTATTTGAAAAAAAAGGTGTCAAGTACTTATTGGACAACCCTATACTAGCATGACGACGTGTCGAGAGTGGCGTTCCTCGCGGCTCGTGCGGCGACTAACTGGGTAAGTTGAGAGAGATGAATAAAGAGAATTTTAAGAGAAACTCTCTAAATGGTACTGTCTGTATTTATAAGAAATGTATAACAGAGGTAGGCCAAGAAAATTTATATTTAAAGCAAAATATTTGAATTGCTAAAGATAATATTTGAGGTTTATATACTACTAGCTGACCTATCCAGCCTTGCTCGCGGGAAAGAAATTTATAGTTAGAGTTATGCAGTTTATATACAATGGAAGTAAGTACACAATGCTCTACTTTATAAAATGTTCAGCTTAATTCCAATATCGCTTGGTCGCTCGTCGGTCTGCGTTGTTGAGGGTGAGGGGGAAGCTCACAAGGACGACTTAATACAGGCACATCGCACATGTGTACATCCTGTTCCCAGTGAATGATGCGAATTTGAGGATCGACAATAATGGCATTTTTTTGTATCATTCGCTTCGTTGATGCTCAAGTAGATACAATTTTATTTCCAGAGTTGCGTTTTTTATTTGGGTTGGTTCTTATTAAAAAAAAATAATTCTAAGAAATATTTTAAAATCTGGCATAAAAATGCTGCATTGTTGACTGTAGGACTTCGGAAAGGCCGAATTCAAACGCGATTTTTTTTTTTCAATTTTTGTTTCTGAACACCTTATCCTATGGACATCCCAATTTGTAGGGACAAATGTGGAATTAATGAAGATAATTTAGTAAACAAGTAATTTATTTGTGATCGCTAAATTTTACTTGCGATTTTCACATTGAAGTAGGTACATATTTTCGAATACCCTTTTTCTCTGTATTTTTAATAATAATTTTTGTTTTAAACCAAAACATATTTTATTTATAACATACATACATGCATACATATAACGACTAAGTAATTTTTTGTTATGATGTTTTTGAATGTAGGTTTTTTTGAGCTTAAGTTGGCATTCTTGGCAGGAACAACATTGACGCCGCAAAATAATAACAGATTCTAATAGAGAGACAAAATATACAAACAAACAAAAATCTGTTTATCGTTTGGTTTTGTTAATCTTTTAATATCTATAAAGAAATTTGAAAAAACTTATTTCAAACTAAATTTTAGAAAGAAAAAAATATGTGGAAATGATTTTTTTCAAAATTCATATATTGTGTAGGTACAACATGTAAGGGTCCGAATGGTAACTTTCTTTAAATTTCCGCACTTAATTAAATAAAACGCTCAATCTGACTATAAAATGTATAACTTTGTTTTATTTCGCGTGGTAATTGCTTGATGGTCGATTCACAACTGAACTCGATCATACATTCGTTTTTTCTTATACATAATTGAAATAACTCTTTCGTTGAGTACTAACACATGCATATATATGTATCTTATAAATATCACACCGGCAGTCTGAGAGTGAAGGAGAAATATGTGTACATATACATTTTTTTTATTATTAAATAGGATTGTGGTTATATATATGGCTACAAACATTTGCTTTTAAAATTCTTTTCTCCTATTAATTTTTAATTGAACACTGAACAAAAGATGATATGTATTTCTTCGATAAAAATTAAATTTACAAAAACGCACTTTTTACTTGCGATTATAGGTAAAGTTATTGACAAAAATATCTGCTAAAGAAAGAATTGTATTTTAAAAAGTCTGCTTCTAAACTTGTGGAATGTAGGGATTCAAAATCGTTTTGGAAAGCGTCGCGTTTTTTAATTGGTCAAAGTTATAGAATTTCTTATGCAATCGATGAGAACTTACTCGCGACCTATTTCGAAGCTCTTCTTCTACCTGACCCTAACCTTAACACAATAAGTTTTGCTAACCCAAACGTAAGTTTTGCTAACCCAAACGTCATTATTCCGGATTTGGACTCCATTTTAACTATGGTTGAACTTTTATCAGCCCTGCATAAAATGAAAAACAACAAAGCTTCAGGTGCTGATGGAATCCCTGTAGAATTTTACAAACATGCTACCCCTGAGTTCTTGGAGTATATCCTAGAACTTCTAAATAGAATATTCTACGAGGAGACCGGCGCAGGGGCATAAGACCCAGGGAGCTTAGCCCCAATTAAAAAAATTGGGCTTTATAACCCACTCTGGTGGGTCATAAAGCCCTAACAAAAATGTCGGGGGTTATGTCCCACTACTTTAAAATTAAGACATTATACATATATATTAAACCATTTCTATTTTTTTTTTCATTTTCAGTATGTGGTAGGTAACCCCCCTGCTTAGACTCACTTTAGGATTTGGAGAAGGTGCAATGTTGGGTATGTATAACGTTTCTTTTTGATTTAAAGAACCTTTGCATAAACTCAATCTCGCACCTACTCCAAATCCACATACTGAAAATGAAAAAAAAAATCAATTCAGACAATTTGTTTGGGACCTTACTTCACAGAGCTCACATTTACAAATTTGGGTCTTATGTCCCATTTAAACAAAAAATATTTGGGTCTTATCACCCATTTGGCTGGGTCATAACGCCCAAAATTAATTTGGGTCTTATGACCCGCTTAAGTGGGTCATAATGCCCAAAAAAAAAAGTTGGGCGTTATGACCCTGCACCGAGGAGACCATCCCTGAAAATTTTCATTTTTCTAGAATTTCAGCTATTTTTAAAAAAGGTGACCGTAATCTACCCGAAAACTATAGAGGTATTGCTGTGCTAAATTCTGTGAGGAAGGTTTTTACGCAAATACTGTATAATAGTGTGATATTTTGGCCTGGGGTTCGACAAATAAAACTCAATCAAAATTCCACAATAATAAAACAAATCTCTTTATTTTATAAAACACAACGTCTTTCAGTTTAAATAACACCAATTTAACTTATTTCACTTATTCACAATTCAAATACGTTTTTATAATTCAACACTTTTTATTTAATCTCAATTCAATCACTTTTTACTAATACTTCCAGTTGTTAACAATTCCACTTTCGAAAATAAACTGAACTGTCAATGCAATCTACTCTTGTATTTATACAACTTTAAAAGCTTCTGGAAGCTTCTGTCTGGTTCTGGCACAATCTAAGCTTTCGGTACTAATTCGAGTCTCGAATTGTTTCGTCAAGTTCGATTTAGTACTAAGTTAAAACATGTTGCAAATATGTAGCATACTTCTAGGGGCATGGTTGTTGTACACAATAAATGGTGGTTGTTGTACACAATAAATGTTGGTTGTTGTACACAATGAATCCAACAGATGGCGTTAATTTACAAAATGTATCTAAACTTGTTGCCACATCACATTGTCCCCCTCTTAGTTTTGTTCGTCCCGAACAAGCACATCATCATTGTTTCCGTGGTAACGATGCAGTCGATCCACATGGACAATTTTCATTTTTGCTCTTGGTCCTCTTTGGATTCGGAAAACGACGTCATTAATGCGCGTAACTATTTGGTAGGGACCTTCCCAGTCCTGCTGAAGCTTGGGCGATTTTCCCTTTCTGCGATGTGGGTTATAAAGCCATACCAGATCTCCCTCATTGAATTCAGGTGCTGTTGCTCTCGCATCGTATCTGGTCTTCATGCGGTCACTCGCAATTTTTATGTTGTTTCTTGTTCTCTGGTGAATGTCGTTGATCCTTTCTCTAAGATCTAACACGTAGTCCTCTTCGCATTTTGGGTCTTCAATAGGAAATCCGAATTTTAGCTCACTTGGAAGCCGGGCAGTTCGTCCAAATAGAATTTCGGATGGAGTGTATCCAGTTGTACTATGAACCGCATTCCGGTAGGCCATAAGAAATAAAGGAATTCGCCGATCCCAATCCCGTTGGTTCTCGTTCACGACTTTGGACAGATGTTCCTTCAAGGTCTTGTTAAATCTTTCTACCATTCCATCAGACTGTGGATGAAGAGGTGTTGTCCTTGTTTTCTTTAACCCGAGTGATGCGCATACTTCCTGGAATACCTTCGACTCGAAGTTTCGCCCTTGGTCGGAATGCAATTCCATAGGCACCCCGAACCTGCAGACCCAGTGGTCCACTATCTGCTCGACAACGGTCTTAGCTTCTTGATTGGGTATCGCAAAAGCCTCCGGCCATTTGCTGAAGTAGTCCATGACAACAAGGATGTAACGGCTACCGTTTTCAGTTTCCGGGAACGGGCCTGTGATGTCAACGGCGATTCTTTCAAAAGGGGCGCTCACGTTGTACTGGTGCATTTTACCTCGTGTTTTGACTTTGGGTCCCTTGCTAGCTGCGCATGTTATGCACTTTCGACACCAGCTCTCTACATCGTTTCTCACGCTTAGCCAATAAAAGCGTTCCCGTACCTTTTCCAGTGTTTTGTTGATTCCCAAGTGCCCACCGGATATTCCAGCATGCATTTCTCGTAGGATCTCCTCTACTTTCGATCGTGGAACCACAAGCTGCATCTTAAAGGATCTTCCATCCGGCATTTCCCATTTTCTTCGCAAAACACCATCTTCCACATGGAGAGAGTCCCACTGCGCCCAGTATGCTTTTAAAGTAGGACTTCTGTCGGAGATATCTCTTGCGTTTGGTTTCTCCATAGATTCCTTCCATGCAAGGATTGGCTCGATGTCAGGGTCTTCTTTTTGTGCATTACGAATTTCTTCGGCACTCCAACCCTCTACAGGTTCGGCTCTTATTCTCTGGACAGATATACCTTCATCCTTTTCCTCTTTTCGCGCACAATGTTTGCAACTGGGCTCACATGGTCTGCGGGAAAGCGCGTCCGCATTGCAGTGCAGTCTTCCTTTGCGATGCTGTACTTCGAAGTCGTAAGTCTGCAATCGTTCGATCCATCTTGCTACCTGCCCCTCAGGATTTTTGAACTGTAGCAACCATTTTAAAGCGGCGTGATCGGTACGCAGGATGAATCTCTGTCCATACAGATATTTATGGAAATGTTTTGTCGCCAGTATCAGAGCAAGGAGTTCCCGTCTGGTTACACAGTAGTTTCTCTCTGGTCGCGACAGAACTTTGCTGAAATAGGCTACCACTTTCTCCTGCCCATCTTGTATCTGCGACAGAACTGCTCCAACACCCACGTTACTAGCATCCGCGTCCACAATAAATGTTTTGCCAGGGGTGGGGTAAGCTAGTATTGGTGCCTCACAAAGTCGCTGTTTTAGATGTTGAAAGCTTCTTTCGCACTCACCTGACCATTTAAATTGTCTACCCTTCTCAGTTAGCTGGTGCAGACACTTTGCGATTCCGGAAAAATCTTTGACGAACCTCCTGTAATAAGTGGCGAGACCTAGAAAGCTCCTCAGCTGGTGTTTATCTTCGGGAACTGGCCAATTTCTCACGGTTTCGATTTTCTCCGGGTCAGTGTTTACTCCATTTGATGATATCACATGTCCCAAATATTTCACCTCAGCTTTGAACAGAGCACATTTCTTTGGATTTAGTTTCAAATGTGCAGTTCGAAGTCGTGTAAACACCTCCCTCAAGTTGTCGCGATGTTCAGCGAACGTCTTTCCCACAACGATGACGTCATCCAAGTACACCAGGCAGGTTTTCCATGTCAGACCCTGTAACACACGTTCCATTAAACGCTCAAAGGTGGCTGGAGCGTTACACAAGCCAAATGGCATAACGGTAAACTGCCATAGTCCATTTCCCGTTGTGAAAGCGGTCTTTTCTTTGTCTTCTGGATGGATCTGTACCTGCCAGTAACCACTTTTCAGATCGAGGGTGGAAAACCATTTCCCTCCAGAAAGGGTATCCAAGGTGTCATCTATTCGAGGCAAGGGGTAGCTGTCCTTCTTGGTGACATCGTTGAGCCTCCGGTAATCCACGCAGAATCGAGTGCTGCCGTCCTTCTTTTTCACTAGTACAACGGGTGATGCCCACGGACTTTTTGAGCTTTCGATTAGACCGTCTTTTTCCATGGTTGATATCATCTCATCGACTTCCGACTGTTTTGCCAATGGAAGTCTTCTAGCAGGTTGTCGGATCGGTCTGCTATCGCCGGTGTCTATTCGGTGCTGTACTAGGTGTGTTCGACCATAGTCTCCATCCTGCGATGCAAATATATCAGCAAACTCGCCAATGAGATTTTTGGCCATGGTTTTCTGCTCCTGATTTAGCTCACAGTTTCCAAGGATAGCATTACATACCTCAGCCAATTTTGTTGCAGAAACAGGACTCGCAGAATCACTCCCAGATGTTGTCGATATGGCTGCAATGGGTACGCATCTTCCAATCACCTCTCCTTGTCTGAGCTTGACGGAGTGTTTGTTCGGATTCATCAGCCTTACCGGAACCATGTTTTTCTTTGGTTCCACTAAAATCTTTCCAACGATATAGCTTGGAAAGTCCTCTTTATTATCTGCTTCAATGAAATAGAATCGGTGGTTCCCAGGATCACCCTCCAAACGCGTCCAAAGAACTGTCTCTGAAGATGGTGGTAGGACTTCATCTCTGCTTATAACCGCCCGAAGATTCACAGCGTTCTCGTTTCCGTATACCATAGGGATCTCAACGGTTCGATACCTTAATACTTGCATTCGAAGGTCTATGATTACCTCATGTGCCTTCATGAAATCCACTCCAATGATGCATTCATCGCATATGTCGGCTACCAAGAATGCATGTGAGAAGGTCAACCCTGCCAGTTGTATCTTTAGAAATACCTCCCCGTATACTTTTGCTGCTTCTCCCGTAGCTGTCTTCAGAGTGTAGCAGCTGGTGTTATGTAGCCATGATGTCTGAACAAGGTCTCTTCTGATTATGGAGGCTGTGGCACCCGTGTCGATAGTGGCCACACATTTTCTGTTTCTGATGACTGTCTCCACTGTCAAGCTCTTGCTGCAGCGTGTAGTTTGCGAAACTTGGATGATGGTCCTGGGGGCGTCGATTCCATCAACCAACTTCAGCCCCGCGAAGTTGGTTCTTAGGCGTTCCGCCTGCTGTTGATCAGAAGCTTGTCCAGCAGTGTGAGTGTTATTCCTGCCAGATGCTTCGTCATTCTGCCTCCTCCTTGTGCAATGTGGGCAGCTTACCTGTCTAGGCATAGATCTGCATTGTCGCTGTAGGTGTCCTAGCTTGTTGCAATTCCAGCATCTCATTTGACCTCGAACAGTGCTCGGGTTTTGTCTTTCAATGTCGACACGTTGACATGAGCACTCTAGCGTAGCCATTTCCCTGACGCGATGGCTACCTTGCGAAGCTTGGTCTGCTGCTTCCATTGTCAGGGCAAATGCTAAAGCCTCAGCGAGCGTTTTCTTACCTGCCATTCTCACAGCCATTTGTAGTTTTCCATCTGCAATGGCATTAGTGAACGCATCGGTTGCCAGTTCGTTTATGATTTCCCTGCTGGTATTGGGATAAGACAAATTCGCCAAGCGCTCAATGTCAGCTTGCAATTGTTGTAGCGTTTCACCTCTTGCCTGGACCCTTCTGCGCAACTGGACTCGGTAAACTTGCTGCATGTGGTCGTCGCCAAACCTCATCTCGATTGCCTTGACCATGGCATCATAATCCTGATGTTTGTCTTCAGGAATGGTCTGCAGCAATTCGGCAGCTGTTCCTCTGAGAGCAAGCGTAAGAGCAATTGATTTGTCTTCGTTGTCCCAGTTGTTCGTCAAGGCGGCAGCTTCGAACTGCCTCTTATAAATTGGCCATGATGTTTGACCATCGAAGACAGGGGGCTGCATTTCCTTTCTTCGTGGACCGTCGCTCGAATATTCCCGAAGTTTCTGTTTCCTCAGAGAATCAACCTCCTTAGCCAGATGTTCGTACTGTTGTTCTACACTTTCTATCTGCTTTCCGAATTTTTCTTCTAAAATTTCTATTTTCTGGTCTACTATTTGGAGTCTTTTGTCGAGGAAAACATTCTGTGCATCGAGCTTATTTTCGAGAGCATCCCTTTGTTCGCTTAGTTGCTTCTGGAGAACTTCTAAAGAATTCTTTTGCTCATTCTTTTGTTCATCAAATTTACGTTCGAGAACGTTCTTTTGTTCTTTCGAGGAACTTTCCAGAGCATCGAATTTCGACAGAAGCAACTTCATGAAAGCAGGCATTTCATCGGCTGTACTTACTGTGCTTTCTCTCCCTTGTTCTTCAACATCGAACAACATGGTATCGGGGTCTCCACCATCCTGAGTGATAGCATTCTGAAGTCGGAGCAATAGTTCCTTTTTCAGCCCCGAAGTCTGAAGATTTCGTTTTCCTAATTCTTCTTTCAACTCAGCTGTTGTCAATTGTTCTAATTTGCGACCCATTTTATGTAACTGAAACACTATTTTCACAACACAGTCAGTTTTATTTTAATGTCTCTTCTAGAAAGATCTTTTTCCAACACTATTTTTAACAAAAATACTCGCTATTCACAGTTTTATAGCACAATCAGTTCAATAGTTTCTGGAAAATTCCACTTTCACAATTAAATGAGTCACCGAAACTGTTTTAGAAAATGTCACTATGGAATTTTCTAGCACTTTACTGAGTTTTATCCCACTTCTGACACCAATGTGATATTTTGGCCTGGGGTTCGACAAATAAAACTCAATCAAAATTCCACAATAATAAAACAAATCTCTTTATTTTATAAAACACAACGTCTTTCAGTTTAAATAACACCAATTTAACTTATTTCACTTATTCACAATTCAAATACGTTTTTATAATTCAACACTTTTTATTTAATCTCAATTCAATCACTTTTTACTAATACTTCCAGTTGTTAACAATTCCACTTTCGAAAATAAACTGAACTGTCAATGCAATCTACTCTTGTATTTATACAACTTTAAAAGCTTCTGGAAGCTTCTGTCTGGTTCTGGCACAATCTAAGCTTTCGGTACTAATTCGAGTCTCGAATTGTTTCGTCAAGTTCGATTTAGTACTAAGTTAAAACATGTTGCAAATATGTAGCATACTTCTAGGGGCATGGTTGTTGTACACAATAAATGGTGGTTGTTGTACACAATAAATGTTGGTTGTTGTACACAATGAATCCAACAGATGGCGTTAATTTACAAAATGTATCTAAACTTGTTGCCACATCACAATAGACTCATAAACTGGGTTGAACAAAATAATATTATAAGCTGTTTTCAAGCGGGTTTCCGAGCAAAGCTTTTTTTTTTCGTACTCAGTACTATTGCTTGCCGTTTTATTGACAAAAAGAAATGTTTATACGCCTTTTTCGTTGACTTGAAAGCGGCTTTTGATACAGTTAACAGAAATTCCTTGCTTTATAAGCTCGCAGCAATTGGGTTATCTACCAAATTTATAAGAATTTATAAAAAAACTACTTGAAAATATAACCGCAGTTGTCCAGAATGGTACAAAGAAATCAAGAGTTTTTAATTGCGCAACAGGCGTTCCTCAAGGATGCGTTTTAAGTCCGCTTATTTTTGCATTGTTTATTAACGATGTCGAAAACCATATCCCTGGTGGTGTTCTCTTTGGAGATGTGACTATTAAAATTTTGCTCTATGCAGATGATCTAGTGATCTTAAGTGATAATCCGTTTACACTTCAACTTCAGATCAATAAGCTTAAACAATACTGTGATTTATTGGATCTTAAAATAAATACTTCAAAGTCTAAAATAATGGTGTTTAGGTCCACTAACAGATCTATTGGTTATGAGCGTAATTGGTGTCTGGATGGTGAAATCGTTGAAGTTGTAAGGGAATTCAAATATCTTGGGTATTTAATGACATACAACATGAATATTCACGCTCATATTAAATCTAAGATAGTTGCGGCGAAAGCTGCAATAAATACTATGTGGTCACAGTTTTTTGCCAACAGATTTGTGGACCCAGTATCAAAATTCAAAGTTTTCAACGCGACGGTAAGTAGCTGTCTTTGCTATGGAAACGAGTTGTACGGATACGATCAGTTGGAAGAAATGGAAAACATACAAAGGTTTTTCTTCAAACGAGTTTTCAAGCTACCTTCTAACACTCCCAATTACGCCATTAACCTTGAGTCAGGTTTAGCCCCAATATTTTTGAAAAACTTAAAAGCTCTAGTTTTCTTTCGTTAGAGGAATGTGTCAGCATTCTAAACGGAGATCGTGGTTGGAAGACTCTTATACTCTATATTTCACATGCACACAATTTTCGAAATGATTATTTGAGTATATTTTGAGACCCAATGGAACATAAATTATGGTTCAAATCTTAAATAATATACATTATATGCAGTTCCTTTAACAATCTATAAAGATTTAAGCTCAATAATTTTTGTTTTCGCTAAAGTAAAAGCTCATTAATTTATTTTTGTTTTGACCAAACTAAAAGTTCCTTTTGTTAAATCAATTTTAAAAATTGAATTTGAATATTCTTTTTTTTTTTTTTTTTAAATACTTTAATTATGTATTATGTTTTTATACATTAAATTTTTTACTTTGTTATTTTTTTTCTCTTATGTATTATAATGTCATGTGGCAACAAGTTTAGATATTCGGAGGATACATTTTGTAAATTAACGACATCTGTTGGATTCATTGTGTACAACAACCAACATTCATTGTGAGCGCCTAAAAGTATGCTACATATTTGCAATATGCTTTAACTGAGTACTAAATCGAATTTGAAGTACTAATTCGAGACTCGAATTAGTACCGAAAGCTTAGATTGTGCCAGAACCAGACAGAAGCTTCCAGAAGCTTGTAAACTTGTATAAATACAAGAGTAGATTGCATTGAAAGTGCAGTTTATTTTCGAAAGTGGAATTGTTAACAACTGGAAGTATTAGTAAAAAGTGATTGAATTGAGATTAAATAAAAAGTGTTGAATTATAAAAACGTATTTGAATTGTGAATAAGTGAAATAAGTTAAATTGGTGTTATTTAAACTGAAAGACGTTGTGTTTTATAAAATAAAGAGATTTGTTTTATTATTGTGGAATTTTGATTGAGTTTTATTTGTCGAAACCCAGGCCAAAATATCACAATAATATAACTTATTTTTCGCTCTCTTTTTTGTAATTTTTATCCGGCAGACGGCTTACTAAGCCATGCTTTGTTACTATTTAAGAACAAATTTTTTTATTTTAATTTGAACTTGAATTTGAAAAATATCTGCCTGTCTGTCTGCGTGTATAACGAGCTGCAGCCTAAAAAATTGGCTTAGAAAAAAAATTTAAACGGACTGTAGGTAACACTAACAATGCCAAATTAAACCTTTTCGTAAGTCCAGAAATTCGTTCTTTAATTTTATTTTTAAATAAAGTTGTTTTTGAAAAATTAATAAAAAAAAAATTAAGAATTTAGGTATGTAAGCTAATTTGTTTTTCCACGAGCGCTGGGTAGGTCGGCTAGTAACAGACATCGTTTTTAGCAATTCAAATATTTTGTTTTAACTATAAATTTCTTACATCATTATTGCAAAATTTGTATAATGTATATATAGTGATGTGGCAACAAAATGTTTAAATATTCGGAGGATACATTTTGTTTGTAAATTAACGACATCTGTGGGATTCATTGTCTACAACAACCAACATTTATTGTGTACAACAATCATGCTCCTAAAAGTATGCTTCATATTTGCAATGTGACTGAGTTCTAATTCGAACTCGAAGTACTAATTCGAACCCGAATTAGTACAAACAACCGAAAGCTTAAATTGTGTAGATTTTGCTTTTGGTCCTCGTTGAATTTGAAAAACGACATTATTAATGCGTGTAACTACTTGGTAGGGATCTTACCAGTCCTTCTGAAGCTTGGGCGATTTTCCCTTTCTGCGATGTGGGTTCTTAAGCCATACCAGATCTCCCTCGTTGAATTCAGGTGCTGTTGCTCTCGCGTCGTATCTGGTCTTCATGCGGTCTTTTGCCCCTTTTATGTTGTTTCTTGTTTTCTATTGAATGTCGTTGATCCTTTCTCTAAGATCCATAACGTAGTCCTCTTCGCCTTTTGGGTCTTCAATAGTAAATTCGAATTTTAGGTCACTTAGAAGCCGGGCAGTTCGTCCAAATAGAATTTCCGAGGGAGTATATATTCAGTTGTACTATGAACCGCATTCCGATAAGCCATAAGGAATAAAGGAATTCGCCGATCCCAATCCCGCTGGTTCTCGTTCACGACTTTGGACAGATGTTCCTTCAGGGTCTTATTAAATCGTTCTACAATTACATCAGACTGTGGATGAAGAGGTGTTGTCCTTGTTTTCTTTAACCCGAGTGATGCGCATACTTCCTGGAATACCTTCGACTCGAAGTTTCGACCTTGGCCGGAATGCAATTACATAGGCACCCCAAACCTGCAGACCCAATGGTCCACTATCTGCTCCATAACGGCCTTAGCTTCTTGATTGGGTATCGCAAACGCCTCGGGCCTCTTGCTGAAGTAGTCCATGACAACAAGGATGTTACGGCTACCGTTTTCAGTTTCCGGGAACGGAACTCGTAGGATCTCCTCAACTTTCGATCGTGGAACCACAAGCTGCATCTTAAAATATCTTCCACCCGGCATTGCCCATTTTATCCGCAAAAAACGATCTTCCACATGGAGAGAGTCCCACTGCTTCTAAAGTAGAACTTCGGAGATGTCTCTTGCGTTTGACTTCTCCATAGATTCCTTCCATGCCAGGATTGGCTCAATGTCAGTACTAGGTGTGTTCGACCATAGTCTCCATCATGCGATGCAAATATATCAGCAAACTCGCCAATGAGATTTTCGGCTATGATTTTCTACTCCTGATTTAGCTCACAGTTTCCCAGGAAAATTTCCGAGCATTACATACCTCAGCCAATTTCGTTGCAGAAACAGGACTGACTGACGATATGGCTGCAATGGGTACGCATCTTTCAATTACCTCTCCTTGTCTAAGCTTGACGGAGTGTTTGTTCGGATTCATCAGCCTTACCGGAACCATGTTTTTCTTTGGTTGTACTAAAATTTCACCCTCCAAACGCGTCCAAAGAACTGTCTCTGAAGATGGTGGTAGGTCTTCATCTCTGCTTAAAACCGCCCGAAGATTCACAGCGTTCTCGTTTCCGTATACCATAGGGATCTCAACGATTCGATACCTTAACACTTGCATTCGAAGGTCTATGATTACCTCATGTGCCTTCATGAAATCCACTCCTATGATGCATTCGTCGCATATGTCGGCTACCAAGAATGCATGTGAGAAGGTCAACCCTGCCAGTTGTATCTTTTGTAATACCTCCTCGTATACTTTTGCTGCTTCTCCGGTAGAGTAGCTGTCTTCAGAGTGTACCAGCCGGTGTTATGTAGCCAGGACGTCTGAACAATGTCTCTTCTGATTATGGAAGCTGTAGCACCCGTGTCAATATTTTATTTTTTTTTTTTTTTTATAATTAACGCGCGCACAAGGGATTATGTGTTTCCCTTTTAATGTAGAACACACTGCGCGGGCATTACGAAGATAGGGAGGGGAGAGATAGGAGGTGCCGATTAACATTGGTTTTGAATGTTTGTAGATCAAAATGGCAAGGGAAAATCCCGCCGGGTAAACTTTTCCAAATTCGTGTCGTTCGGCTAAAAAAAGAATCCCTATATTTCACGGTACGTCTGAAATTAGGCTCAAGGGTGAACTGATGAGCATTCCTTGCGAGACGAGTATTACGGGAGAAACTTTTAAGGGGAGGAATGCAACTGGCTACTTCGAGTGAACATTTTTTGTAAAAGAAACGATAAAATAAGGAAAGACATGAAACATTGCGTCGGTGTTCGAGTGGGGCAATTGTTTCAGCGGCAGTTCTATTACCTATCAATCTTAACGCTCGATTTTGTATTCTATCAAGCAGGTGAAGCGATGTTTGCGAAGCACCTGCCCAGAGGTGGGAGTTATACTCGAGTTTAGGGCGTATAAACGCTTTATAAATTGTAGCCAGATCAGATGGGGAAAAGTACTTCTTACACCGATACAGAAAACCTAAGCACTTTGCAGCATTCTTAGCGATCTCAAATATATGGTCGTTCCAACGGAGGTCGTCGTTGACACACATACCGAGTACTGAGAGCTTTTCGGTTTCTTCGATGTAAGTGCCAATCATGGACAATGGCATTGGGGGAATGTTTAGCTTTAACGACAGAAGACAGCATTGAGTTTTCGAAGCATTAAACTCCACACGATTTCTATTACCCCATTTGACAATGCTGTATAAATCGGAGTTTAATGAGCTTGACATACGGCACCGTTGCAATTGTACGTCCGAAGGCGAAGGACGTGAATTATCGAACGAATATGAAAAGCTGAGGGTAGAGTCGTCAGCAAAACAGTTAAGTGGATTAAAAGTAACAGACAGAAGATCATTTATAAAAATGAGGAAAAGAGTCGGAGACAGAACAGAGCCCTGGGGAATTTATTTTGTGGGCATCAGACTTGAATCCGTCCAATACAACTTGTATTGAACGGTCTATAAGATAGCTTCTAATCCAACGAACAAGAGTATTATCGATCCTAAAAGCACGCATTCTCGATAAGAGAGCTTCATGCCAAACTCTATCAAATGCCTTGGAGATATCAAGAGCAATAATCTTACTTTCACCAAAGCGATGTAAAGATTTGTTCCACTGTTCGGTGAGATATGCCATCAGATCACCAGTGGAACGGTTGCTGCGGAAGCCATACTGACGGTCATGGAGAAGCTTACGATCTTCGAGATATTCCTTAAGCTGACGGTTAATCAGTGTTTCCATGACCTTAGAAAGAAGGGATGTCAGTGCTATGGGTCGGTAGGAGGAGGGGGAGGATGGGTCACCTTTCTTAGGGACAGGCTGGACAAATGCTGTTTTCCATCTTCTAGGAAAGATTCCAGAAGAGTAGGAGCGATGGAAAAGCTTACGCAGTGGCTTTGCCAGTGTGGAAGAACACCTCTTCTGAAGAATCGGGGGTATACCATCCGGGCCAGCGGATTTGTGTATATCGAGATCTTTGAGAACTCTTGCTACTGTACGAGTGCGGAAAAAAATGTGTCCCATTTATATACTATATATTTATATAGTGGGCACACATTTGCTGCAGCGTGTAGTTTGCGAAACTTGGGTGATAGTCCTGGGGGCGTCGATTCCATCAACCAACTTCAGCCCCACCTGCTGTTGATCAGAAGCTTGTCCAGCAGTGTGAGTATTATTCCTGCCAGATGCGTCGTCATTCTGCCTCCTCCTTGCGCAATGTTGGCAGCTTCCATGTGTAGGTGGCGATCTGCAATGTCGCTTTGCTTATGCAGCATTTCTGATGAATTCTTTTGCTCATTCTTTTGTTTTTTTCGAGAACGTTCTGTTGTTTTTCGAGAAATTTCTTCTGTTTTTTCAAGGAACTTTCCAGAATATCGAATTTCGACAGAAGCAACTTCATGAAAGTAGGCATTTCATCGGAGGTACTTACTGTGCTTTCTTTCCTTCTTCTTCAACATCGAACAACATGGTATTGGGCTCTCCACCATCCTGAGTGATAGCATTCTGAAGTCGGAGCAATAGTTCCTTTTTCAGCCCCGAAGTTTGAAGATTTCTTTTTCCTAATTCTTCTTTCAACTCAGCTGTTGTCAATTGTTCTTATTTGCTACCCATTTTACATAACCGAAACACAATTTTCGCGACACAGTCAGTTTTATTTTAATATCTCTTCTAGAAAAATCTTTTTCAAACACTATTTTTAACAAAAATATTCGCTATTCACAGTCTTATAGCGCAATCAGTTCAATAGTTTCTGGAAAATTCCACTTTCACAATTATATGAGTCACCGACACTGTTTTAGAAAATGTCACTATGGAATTTTCTAGCACTTTCCTGAGTTGTATCCCCAATTTCTGACACCAATGTGAAGTTTTGGCCTGGGGTTCGACCAATAAAACTCAATCAAAATTCCAAAATAATACAACAAATCTCTTTATTTTATGAAACACAACGTCTTTCTGTTTAAATAATAGCAAATTTAACTTATTCCACTTATTCACAATTCAAATACGTTTTTATAATTCCACACTTTTTATTTAATATCAATTCAATCAATTTTTACTAACGCTTCCAGTTGTTAACAATTCTACTTTTGAAAATAAACTTCCTCTCAATGCCATCTACTCTTGTATTCATACAGATTTACAAACTTCTGGAAGCATCCGTCTGGTTATGGCACAATCTAAGCTTTCGGTGCTAATTCGAGTCTCGAATTAATACTTCAAGTTCGATTAAGTACTCAGTCAAAACATATTGCAAATATGTAGTATACTTTAGGAGCATGATTGTTGTACACAATAAATGGATCCCAATGAATCCCACAGATGTCGTTAATTTACAAACAAAATGTATCCTCCGAATATCTAATCATTTTGTTGCCACATCCCAATACATCTTCTTAATACAACACTTCCAATCAAAGTTTTGAAACATAAACATTCATCGGATTTGATATAATAACATTGATATAGGATGTAGTTCATGTAAGTAACATAGTTATTAAGAAATTGGCCCAGGCATTACATTATTATTTTTCTTGACATCAAAATTGATATACTCAAGCTCGATACGATAAAAACTGAACGAACAATTTAGTGCCATCTCTTGAAATAAATTATAAGCTCTGAAATATTTTCTTTTTGGACACACCCTGCTACCTTTCGTTGAATTAGACACATGTTTCGTTCTGTCAATATTTTTTCCAGACACAGAGTTCATCTCTTTCATTCGCGAAAAGTCACTTTTAAAGGCACATCGTTTTCGTTTCGTTTTCCTTTGATTGAACTTCCTCGTGAGTAGCACCGCTGTTACAATTTTCATCAAATTTCGTGATATTTTAATTGAATTTGCCACAAAAACCTGACAAAATGGTAAGTATTTATATAAATTTAGTCTTCTAAATGAAAAGGCTTAGAACAATTCACCAATATTCCAAGGAAAAACGTGAAGCATGTTCGGGTGGGAGTCAGTCTGTCGACGAGTGGGTTGGTCGGATGGCTAAAGTGCAAGATAAAATATTAAATCCAATAAAAAAAGAAACTTAGTGAAAAATTGTTAAAATTGTAGTAAGGCTAGCAAACAAATTAATCTCGCAAACAGAATTGTTTGTGAACCTAACCTCAAATTTGCCGCAACTGCGTGTGGAACCTTCTCGTCTTTGTCGTCTGTCAGAACACAGTCACCCGCGACCCATGACAGATGATTGCTCATTCCGGGTGTTTCCTTTGGTAAAACTTCTTTCTTTCGACTCTACGAACTTATCCATTCACCTCCTCGCTATGCAGTCTCAGACGGTTTTGAGGCGGTTCTTGTGGTCAGTTTCCTTGTTGTCCATGTTGCCCATGTTGCTTTGAACCTCTAAGCTATCTTGATGACACATTGAATGTCTGGTTACCAGTGCTTCTAAGATGCTCTTAGAATTGAAACTAACGTTTTTGTAAATGTTTTCTACAAATTTAATAAAACTAAACCATTCTGCCTTCACTTCTCATTTAGCAACCACAAATCATTCTTTTGAAAGAAGGTACCGACACCTCCCAAGGCACACCTCAATTGATCTCGAACATCAATGCCTGCCAATCGATTGTCGATGCCGTCCGTACCACCCTCGGACCTCGTGGCATGGACAAGCTAATCGTAAATGACGGCGGCAAGGCAACAATATCCAACGACGGAGCCACAATCATGAAATTGTTGGACATTGTTCATCCAGCTGCTAAAACTCTGGTTGACATCGCCAAGTCACAGGATGCTGAGGTAAGTAAATAAAGATTTCCTCATATCTGAAAAGTCTAATTTATTTATCTCCCTACAGGTTGGAGACGGAACAACCAGTGTTGTTATACTCGCCGGCGAGTTTCTGAAACAAATCAAACCGTTTGTCGAAGAAGGTGTTCATCCTAGAATTATCATTAAAGCCATCCGGAAAGCCTTGTCTCTCTGCATTGAAAAGATCAACCAAATGGCTGTCAAGATCGAGAAACAATCAAAGGAGGAGCAACGTGCGCTATTGGAGAAATGCGCTGCAACTGCCATGAGTTCCAAACTCATCCATCAGCAAAAGGATTTCTTTTCCAAGATGGTTGTTGACGCCGTCCTTGCGTTGGATGAACTTCTACCGCTCAACATGATCGGAATCAAAAAAGTGACAGGTGGTTCCTTGGAGGAGAGCCAAATCATCTCGGGTGTTGCCTTCAAGAAAACCTTTTCCTATGCTGGTTTCGAAATGCAACCGAAATCCTATAATAACTGTAAAATTGCCATGCTAAACATCGAACTGGAATTGAAGGCTGAACGCGACAATGCTGAGGTTCGTGTTGACAATGTCAGGGAATATCAAAAAGTCGTGGATGCCGAATGGCAAATTTTATACAACAAACTACAAAAAATAGCCGATTCGGGAGCGAATGTTGTCCTTTCGAAGTTGCCAATTGGTGATGTTGCCACTCAGTGGTTCGCGGATCGGGATATGTTCTGTGCGGGTCGCGTTCCTGAAGAAGATCTCAGGCGTACATATAAGGCTTGTGGTGGCGCGGTTATGACCACAGCAAATGACATTGGTCCCAAGGCTTTGGGTCAATGTGACGTGTTCGAGGAGAAGCAGATCGGTGGTGACAGATACAACATCTTTAAGGGTTTGTTGGACAAAATTTTATGACAAAAGGTTCGATTGAAGACTGATGTTTCTGTTGTTTGTATTTTAGGTTGCGTCAATGCTAAAACTTGCACTCTCATCTTGCGTGGTGGCTCGGAGCAGTTCCTTGAGGAGACAGAACGCTCTCTGCACGATGCCATTATGATTGTTCGCAGGTCAATCAAGAACGATTCAGTTGTTGCTGGTAAGTTTTTTTTTTGTTTTATTATAATTCTTTGAAAATCCGAAAAATGAAAATAAGGTTGATGCCAAGAATTCTTGGTTTGGATGGATCATATACATATGTAATTGCAAAATAGATTTAATAGCCATCAAACCAATCGGTCAAACTTTGAATCCAAAATCTGGAGCTTGCTGAAGGTTTGGTTCCTTAATAAAAGAAGAGACTAGCTTAGTTTGTGCAAAACTTTTCTAGGAATGTCTTGGGTAATGAACTCCAAATCTAATTAAATTTACTTAGGGGGCGCTACAGTTCGGGACGAAACTGGGGCTCAACCAACATGCCTCTCCAGCCAGCTCGGTCTTTGGCTAGCTGCCTCCAGTTCCGCACTCCAAGTTGGTTGAGGTCGTCCTCCACTTGAGCGCGCCACCTAAGGCGAGGTCTTCCTTCACTGCGTCTACCCTCTGGGTAGAATCGAAGATCCTGCGAGCTGGAGCACTGTTGTCCATTCGCTCTACATGACCTATCCCACTTAAACGTGATATGTGTATTTTTTTTGACCAGGTCAATGTCGCTGTACAGCTCGTATAGTTCTTGGTTTAACCTTCTCCTCCAAAACCCGTTAACGCAGATAGGTTCAAAAATTCTCCGAAGAATCTTACGCTCGAAACGTCTAAGGATATCTTCATCCGCTTTAGATAGAGTCCATGCCTCGGCGCCATAGAGCAGGACTGTGATGATTAGGGTCTTATACAGAGTCTCCTTTGTCTTTCGAGAGAGGGCTTTGCTACTCAATTACCTTCCTTGCCCATAGAAACAGCGATTGGCAAGAGTAATTCTTCGCTTTATTTCTGACGAGATGTTGCCAGATGTTAAAGCGTACCAACCTTGACGGTATAGCTCGTCTCTATAAATGCTATCGTACGCGGCCTTAAATTCGATAAAAAGGTGGTGGGTATCGATTTGGAATTCTTGGGTAGTTTCCAGGACCTGGCGAAGCGTGAACATTTGATCGATTGTGGACTTTCCTGGTCTGAAACCACACTGATAGGGGCCAATCAGGTTGCTGACGAAAGGTTTGAGGTGTTCACATAGTGCAACAGAGAGGATCTTGTAGACGATATTCCTCTATAGTTGGCCCAGTTTAGAGGGTCTCCTTTCTTGTGGATCGAGCAAACGATACTTTCTTCTGACCAAACTTTAGAGATGAGTTGGTGTATGCACTCCACCAGGTCATCTCCGGCCGGTTTAGATATTGCTAAACTAAACAGTTTTGTCCGTCATCGTCCATGTTGAATCGTTCATTCTGCCTGACAGGAGGATTTTGGTCTTCATCGCCGTTTAACAGTTCTTTTTACCTGTTGGTAAAACTTCCGCACGTTGTTCCTGGAGTAGCATCTCTCAATATCTTCAATCGCGCACTTCTCATGCTCTCTCTTTTTCTTTTGGAGAAGCCGGTGTTCTTCCCGTCTTTTCTGCTCGTAGAGCTCGCGAGCAGCTCTCGTCTTTCTTTGCAGCGCCACTTTATATGCTTCTTGTTTGGCTGCATGGGCCTGTCTGCATTCGTCATTGAATCAGAGGTTTCGTGGTGGTGGTCTGGTGAAACCTAGCACATCACTTGCGGCATCTCTGATGGCTTGTTGACAATGTTGCCAATGGTCTTCGGCACTTGATGCTAGTGGCAATGGATTTCTTGGGAGGTTACGGGATATTCGATCGGCATAGGTTCTGGTGGTTTCTTGCGATTGCAGCTTTACGACGTCATACTTCCTCACAGTATTACTGCGTTGTTGTGGTGTTCGGGTTATTCGCATTCTTACCTTGGTTGCAACAAGGATCCGAATCGATGTTAGCTTGCAATGGTGACGTTATGTGCCGCTGCGAAATCAATTAGCCTAAGTCCGTTTTCAGACGTTGTGTCGTGTAGGCTATGTTTTCCGACAGTCCTACCAAAGATTTCCTCTTTACCTATTTTGGCGTTAAAACGCCTAGTACGATCTAAACGTCGTATTTAGGGCATTGCTCATAGGTTTTGGCGTCATCTTTGTCCTCTGTGGGGGCATGAGCGCACATTAGGCTAATGTTGGCGAATTTAGCCCTGATATGGATTGTCATAAGTCGCTCACTTACGTGTCGAAATCCCAAGATTTCGTGCCTAAGTCTACTGCTTATGACGAATCCGCACCCCAATAAACGCTGTAGTCTTCTTCCGCAATCACTGTAGGACACGTCATAGTTTTTCATTCTCCTTTCCAACGCACTTGCTGGATGGCAGTAATTCCTGCTCTGTAGCAGTCTAGGGCCTTCGCTAGTTGTTTGGCTGCACGTGATCTGTTAAGTAAGAGTTCTAACATTCCACGTGCAGATCCGAAGGTCGTTGTCGTTAATTCGATTTTCCGTGTTGTCAACAGTTAATCCGTCCTTTTCCGAGGCTATTGGTTCGCTTTTCGTGGCAGGGTTGTTAACCTTCCGCACAACCTCCAACCTGGAGGGCCAGGTCCTTTGTTGGATTCCTTGGAAGGAACCGGAGAATACGGAGTAAGTAACCCGCTTCGGGGATATGAGCGCTGCCGTTGGCCCATTATGGGCTCATCCACCATCATTTCTATTTCAATGCCCTGGCTTGCATTGAATGGTCCCAATGACCTTATCTCCAAATATGTCGAAGTAGCTCATTAGGGCGTCTGCTTCGTTGACTGTTGACGCCACCGTTGGTCCAATTCGCTTTTAAGTTTAGCAGCAATGTCCGGATGGGCAGACCAGTACGCGGTGGTTACCGCAAGAAGGTAAACAACAACACTGTGCACCGCCTGGTTGACGCCGTTCAGTGCCTAAACTATTCGTAGAGCACCCAACCACCTTGCAATATTAATTGAACTATAAATGACTTCCTGTGTGCAAAATTTTATTAAAATCGGGATAATGGTTTACGATAAAAAAGATTCTATGAGAGGTACCGTTGTATTTAGAACAAATTTCGAAAAAATCATTTTAACTGAAAGATGTATTGTAAAAAAATAGAACCTCGAAAGTTTTATCAAAATCGGTAGAGCCGTTTTCGAGAAAATCAAACTTTTTTTTAAAGATTGAATGGCAGGTACCGTTACTTTTCGACCTAGAGTAAAAATGAAAAACACCCCCGAGATACTGCCAAATAAATACTAAATACCAAGTTTGAAGCAAATTGGCCCATCCGTTTAGGCTGTAGAGGTGCGAACAGACAGACAGACGGAAGGAATTTCCGGACCCACTTTTTTCGACTTGATGTAAAGATCCTTTTTAAATTCATAAAGCAGTGTTCATCATGAATATGACGTGAAGAGTACTTATCTGGGACTGTTCGGGCATTCAATGCTCGGTAATCTCCACAACGACGCCAACCATTGCCCCCTTTGGGTGCGAAATGCAGTGGTGAAGACCATGGACTGTCAGAAGGTCGAATTGTTCCTGCAAGTAACATGTCTGCAAATTCCTTTTTGGCATTTTTACTTGCGATTATAGGGACTATAAGGCAAGTTTTAGATTCGTGAATATTAAAAAAATTGAGATAACAATCAAACATGACATTACGATCATAGAGAAGTCTAAAAAAGAGATCGAGAAAAAGTGTGTCTGTCTGTCTGTATGTCTGTCTGTCAGTATGTATAACGAGCTGCAGCCTAAACGGTTTAAGTGATTATTTTGGCATTCCCCAGAGGGGAAATTGAAATTTTATTTTTTGGGCCTAAAAATAACGGTACCTGCCATATAACCGTTTAGGAAAATCTTATTTTTCTCGAAAACGGCTCCAACGATTTTATTAAAATTTTTTGAGAATTTTTTGAGAATTTTTTTGTTGGTATTGGCTATCATTTGATTAGTACCACATATACGGGAAAAGTCTATTAACGGGACCTTTCATATAACGGTTTTTTTAATTTTTGGCTTTCTCGGTTACGGCTCTTTGGATTTCTGTCAAATTTTATATTTAAGAAGATCTAAGTAGCCGAATTAATTCTGCATATCAAAATTTTGAATAACTTTTTTGTCAATTAAAATTAATTTTTGATTTTTTTTTCAAAAATCAATATTTTGAAAACTTATCAAAAAAAAAATATTTTAAATTTTATAATCACATGTATTTTAATAACTTCTAAAAAACTGCATACCAAAATTTAAAAAATAATTTTTTTTTCAAAAAACTAAAAATAAAAAACAGGATTTTATCAAAACCGGTCCTACAATTTTCGAAATACATTTTTCGTAAATTCCTTGTTATTTAAGACGTGTGATGGCATACTTCATTTTTAGTCAAAACCGTTAAGTATTGTGGTTTTGATACTTTTTATAAGTTCAAACAGTTCTATTTTCAACGTAAATATTACTTGTTTCTGTCCAAGATCTTGGTTTCCATGTAATCAGGCATATAAAAGCAAGTACGTGCGACCCAGTCGTGTCCATTTTTTTCTGTTTCTCCGGAGCCAAACCACGGGGACGAGAATACACTGGAGGGCCTGGTGTTGTCCGGGTGTAATGTACGGTTTTGTGCTTAACAACTTTAGGTAAACCAGCTGGTCTAGTAATTTCTTGAAACTCACTTAATAAAGCAGTACATGGTGATGAAATGTGAATTGTTTTCACAATATTCTGCTTTACTTGAGCGGGTTGTCCTTTTGATTGAAGACCAGCATATGTATCGATTAGTCGTTTTGATTGACAGTCCGGTAGCAAATGATAGTGGACAAGGATATCTGATCCGATGATTGGAATGCTTACATCGACAACAACCTCCAAACGAATCTTCGTCGTAGTCCAAGGTTCAAATCAAAATTCGAAAATCCGTATGTTTTGATTGTGGTATCATTTGCAGCGCTGAGGTCATATTTTGTGGCCGGACGTCGTTCTGGTAATAGACTGGTTGGAAAACAAGAGAGGTCAGATCCGGTATCGATGAGGAATTGATATTTAGAATTCTGGACAGTGACGAAAGACGGCTTCCAGAAATTTTGCATTCATTCGCCGTCATTATGAACTGCTGTTTGCCTTTTCCTGAAAACTACATGGCTTATTACACTTACGTGCATTATGCTGGTAATTTGAATGAAACCAGCACCATCCTTTTCTCCTTGCTGATTTGGACCTGTTTCTTGAACTGTGTACTCCTCGGGAACTATCACATACTTGTATGCGTTGAAAGCTCAGCAACTTGCCTAGTGAGGCTATCAATAGCATCGAAAAGCGATGACTAGAATTTGGATCATTCTTTGATGAAGCGCAAACGATAAAAGGAATAATTGGTGGAGAAACTTCGACTATTTTATCAGCAAGTTCCGATAATTGATCAGGAGAAAGGTCTGATCTCGATGTTAAAATAGCTTGAACATTAGCTGGTAGACGTCGTAACCAAAGTTGACGTAAGAGATTTTCTTGAAGAACTGATGGACCAGCAAGAGAACAAAGATGACGAAGAAATTGCGAAGGTTTACGGTCACCAATTTCCTCATTACTAATAAGTTGCCGGACACGCTGCTCCTCTGATGCTGGCAAACGTGCAATGAGTTTCTTCTTTAAAGTAGTGAATGGATCCTGGATTGGAACAGAAGTTATTTTGTCTTCTACTTCAGTTGCAACACGTGTATCAAGCTGCGAGACAACGTAATAAAATGTAGTTACTTCATTCGTTATACCTGAAATGATAAATTGGGACTCAGCGTGTGAAACCCATGGGCTAGGCCGTTCTGCCCAAAATGGTGGCAATTTGTCTTTAATTTTCATTTCAATTGTCTTTAAACAGACAACTTAGAGTAAGTTTGTATTACTTGATTGTAGGTATCTCCTCTAATTTGTTTATGTGTAATTGAAATATAAAACTAAACAAAATTATTATGTATTGAAGAATGATATTTCCTTAATATAACTTCTGTCAGTCTATCATAGTGTGAACTCTCGATATCAAATTAAAATTTTATTACAAAGTCAAGGCTGTCTTGACAAGCAGCAAATGACGCTAGCAACGAAGATGACAACAATGCTTGTCACCTTGCTTCAATTCATCCGCGTCACCTTAAAAAATATTTGCTTCTAGGCTTTCGCCTAGAACATTCGTCAAAGTTGAGGCGGTTTTGCAAAGCTTTTATTTATTTAAAAATAAAAATGAAAATTCATTTAAAATCAGTGACGCAGATTTACGATGCGGAAACCATTATACAAAGTGCTTAGCTATCTATTCCTCTTGTGGTGCCTGATGATGATGAGTCATTAAATTTCTTTACGCGGTCTAATTCCAAGCGTTTGATCAGTCAAATGGAAATTCCAAGGCTCATTTCGGTCATTGGCTGTATGTGGTATATCTGCGTATCTCGTATGAGCGTCTAACTTTTTTTTTTATACTGAAATGAGATTTGCAAATATATTCTGAAGGTTTGCAACTTAATTCTGCTTCTCGTGGCTATGATTATGAGTTTCTGTTTCTACTATTACCTCGTTAGAAGGTAGTTTTAAGTATGAAATGTCTAAACAAATACACATGAACGTGCGTGCTAATGAACGCAAAGTGCCATGAACTCAATGATTATTTTGTCTTGCTTGTTTGTTTTTTAACAATAAAAAATATATGTGTGTATATGTTTTGTGGGGCTTTCTAACTAAACTAGGCACACACGATTAACTGATGGTTGGTGAGGTTTTTGCACGCTACAATGCTTTTCCAGCATGAAGACAGAAATGATACGTTACTCAAACGCAATTATAGTGTTTGGTAATGTTCGGATTTGTATGTTTATCAATACATTAAGTCTAATACGTTGGAAGGTTAAACAACTCATATTTATCTGTGTTTGTACTTTGTAGTTAGATTTATATGCTTTTACGTCATAAATCGCTTTAACCTTTGTTTTTCCTATTCCAAGCCTAGTTCTAGCTCCGCTACGATTGCAGTGTTGTTGCTTTTCACCATCCTGAAGAGCATGACGGTCCATGGATCTTATGACTTAAGGCGTTGTGCCGTGAGGACCTTATGTCATCCCTTCCGCGGTCGAATCAGTAAATTCGCCTTCACATTTTAAGATCTTTTTTCTGATCCTATACTGCCCTCCTAAGCGAAAAGGTCGTATCTCAAAAAAATTTAATTTTGAGTAGAAGCTTTTTTGTTAAAGTACATCCCGCACCTGTTTAATACTGCATAATCAATTTTTAAGGAGTTATGACAAATTTGCTTAGGTTTTCAACAGGGAAAATCTCGCCAGGTAAAATATTACAAATTCGTGTTGTTCGGCTATAAAAAAAAATCCCTATATTTATAATAATAATAATAATAATAATATTTTTTTAACTAAGTGTCTGTAAGGCACATTGCCTTTTAGAATGCACGGTACGTCCGAAATTGGGCTCAAGGGTGAACTGTTGAGCATTCCTTGCGAGACGAGTATTACGGGAGAAACTTTTAAGGGGGGGGGGGGGGGGGTGTAATGCAACTGGCTACTTCGAGTGAACATTTTTTTATAAAAGAAATGATAAAATAAGGAAAGACATGAAACATTGCGTTGATGTTCGAGAGGGGGAATTGTTTCAGCCGCAGTTCAAGCAGGTGACGCGTTGTTTGCGAAGCACCTACCCAGAGGTGGGAGTTATACTCGAGTTTAGGGCGTATAAACGCTTTATAAATTGTAGACATCAGATGGGGAAAAATACTCCTTTCACACATACCGAGTACTGAGAGGTTTTCAGTTTCTTCAATGTAAGTGCCATTCATGGGGGTATATTTAGCTTTAACGACAGAAGACAGCATTGAGTTTTCGAAGCATTAAACTAATAGTTAAGTGGATTAGAAGTAACAGACCGAAAATCATTTACAAAAATGAGGAAAAGAGTCGAAACAGAACGGAGCCCTGGGGCACACCAGCATTTATTTTGTGGGAATCAGACTTGAATCCGTCCAATACAATTTGTATTGAACGGTCCAGAAGATAGCTTCTAATCCAACGAACAAGAGTATCATCGATCCCAAAAGCACGCATTTTCGATAAGAGAGCATCATGCCAAACTCTATCAAATGCCTTGGAGATATCAAGAGCAATAATCTTACTTTCACCAAAGCGATGTAAAGATTTGTTCAACTATTTGGTGAGATATGCCATCATATCTCATATGCTGCGGAAGCCATACTGACGGTCATGGAGCAGCTTTCGATCTTCGAGATATTCCTTAATCTGACGGTTAATCAGCGTTTCCATGACCTTAGAAAGAATGGATGTTAGTACTATGGGTCCGTAGGAGGAGGGGCAGGACGGGTCACTTTTCTTAGGGACAGGCTGGACAAATGCTGTTTTCCATCTTCTAAGAAAGATTCCAGTAGAGTAGGAGCGATGGAAAAGCTTACGCAGTGGCTTTGCCAGTGTGGAAGAACACCTCTTCAGAAGAATCGAGGGTATACCATCTGGGCCAGCGGATTTATGTATATCCAGATCTTTGAGAACTCTTGCTGCTGTCTCAAGTACAGGATGGGCAACGTTGCTGTGAGGCAGCGTAGAGCTGGCAGCGAAATGGGCGGCGAACAAGTTTGCCTTCTCTGAAGAGTAACAATTGGTTTTGTCATTTGCGATGAGCGTTGGAACCGAAGGTCTTGAAGAGTTCTTAATATTTTTTTACAAATGACTAAAACATTTGTACTGCCTTTGGGATATTGCAGAATTTTTTGCCGTAATTTTTGGTCATGCAAAAATTTGGTTCTTTCAATAACGGAGTTGAATGAGTTCCTTGCTTGTTTGTGATTTTTCCGATTTTCATCTGTAGGGTTGGCTTTGTAAGATCCGAAACTTACTTCATTGAGCCTGATAGATATGGAGTCAAGGCCTACTGGCTAAGATTATCAACCATTCCTGTGTGCTCGTTTTAAATCTTGACGAAAAGAAGGGTCTTTAATTTACTACATGAGATGCATTTTTTCAATACAAAGCTTGCTCTTGGATAATTTGTAATATCCTCTCCAAAAGGCAAGAGGAATACCAAGTTGACTCAGGCGGGAATTGAGCCCAAACTTTTCGGTATAGCAATCCTTCACCCAATCAACTTTGTCAGTACCATTTCATTTGATAAACCTAGCTTAAGATACATATCCCAAACTGAACTGATATTAAAATGCGTTTTATTCAAAAACTAGTGCATAATTTGTTTAACATTTAAAGGCTATACTTTGAATTTTCGATCAAAAGCAGTTTACATGAAATGTGATCCACAAAAGATATTCTTTTTTGTTTTGTGTTTTTTTTTTACCAACAATATTATTCAGTTGAAATGGATAGCTTTTGTTGCGGCAACGGCAACTGGTTGTTGGCTATCTTGATTAGCATACATATGTATGAAACAGAAAAGGCCATTTAAATAATCACGGATTCTGTGCCTGTTTTTATTTTGTTGTTGTTGTTGTTGTTGTTATTCTGAAAGTCACCATTCTTGTTTTTTTATCTACAGTATCGGTTAAATGCTTTGTCTTTGATCCTCTTCTCAACCAGAACAAAATATATGCATTTTACAAGTCATTTTGTATGCAAGTGTTCCAGTCGAATGCATTTTTAAGATACATATACCCGTACGAGTGCTTAGTGTTTCCCAAGAATTGAATTCTATTTAATAAACTATCCCACCCACTATGTATCTGCATATGCTATAGCATCATCAAAAACGTTCACATCTGCGTGAGTCTGGCCTGTAATCGAGCGTCTCTATGCCCCTTTGTCTTCATGTTCTTCGTCATCGTCCCGGTTTACAACCGAACACTCCCTGGGGCATAAAATTGAATTCATTCGCTGCGATTATTTTTATTATCTTCCCACTGCAAGTTGCTGTTATTGTATCTTTTGATGACTAGAGAGTGCTTTGTTTGGAATATTTTTTCTCTCCTCTATTATGATTTTTTTTTAGATTTCTTTGCGTCAACACAGTACTGAAGTATTTCGCTTGTAACTTTCTAAATTTTGGTTCACTTTAACAAAAAAAAAAAACTGATTTATGCTAAAAACTTATGAAATAGTATAGAAAATCAACTGATCTGGTCCGGTGCAAAACTATGTAAGAATGGTGTTTCAGAATACCCAATATCATCAGTTAGTTTGTTGTTTTTAGGTTTAGGTTTTTAGGACGAAGTTCTCAGTTTATGACAATTTTTTTCAAAATTGTCTGAATTAAATCTGTTCAAACATATATTAAATTTCTATAATTCTTAGCGCTTACCTTGGATGTGGATTCGTCGTTGGAGGCAGGCTCAGGCAAGAGGTTTTCAGTTACAAATATGCAAACGAGCGCCTCATGACAATCCGCATCAGCTTGCACGACACCACCTCCGATAACGGATTCAGGCTAATTGACTTTCCTGCGGGGCGAAAAATTGTAATAGCTAGTTCCTAGTTCCCACACCTCAACATTCACAAAGGATTAATACACTGTCAACCAGATTGACCACATTGCGATCGATGCCAGAAACTACTCTAGTATGATGGATGTCTGAACTTTCCGATGGGCAAATATTGACTCGGACCACTACTTTGTTGTAGCCAAGGTACGACTGAGGATATCCCGACCGAGGAAGTTTAACGTCGGACGGTTGCAATCGCAAGAAATCTCCAGGTCCTTTTCCGATCGAGTCTCAAATAACCTCCAAAGAAATCCTTTACAGTCAGCATCAGGTATTGATAACCAGTGGCAACATTTCCAAAATGCAACCAGGGAAGCCGCCTCTGTAGTGCAGGGTTTTACACGGCCATCACAACTGGTTTGATGATCATCTAAACTAGAAGCATACAAGGCTGCGCAGCCAAGATGGACCAGAACTGCCCGTGCGGCCTTCGATCAGAAGAGGAAAGAGGAACACCTCAGAAAGAAAAAAAGGGATCGTGAGAAGCGCTTGATCGAGGAAATGGAGAGCTGTTATTGCAGGAATGGAGTTCGAAAGCTTTACCAAAAGTTAAAAAGAAACTTTCAAAGCTACAGAGTTCGAACTGAAGCCTGCAAAGACGATCAAGGGAACATCCGAGTGTAATCGCAGTTGATGCTGAGAATATGGAAAAACCCATTTCTCCACACTGTATAACGGCGATAATGAAACGAATTTCCTGTCAGGCATAAATGTTCAATCTTATCTGGGCGGAGTAGACCAACAATTCTGCCCACCACATCTGGATGAAGTAAAGCTAGCTATATATAAGCTTAAGAGCAACAAAGACGCCGGAGCCGATGGCTTAGCTGCCGAGCTCTCCAAAGCTGCAGGCGATGACTTGGCTATAAGTATGCACCAACTCATAAGCAAGATACGGTTAGAAGAAAGCATGCCCGATGAATGGAATCTCCTCACCGACACGTTTGAAGTCAAAAAAGGATTTTGGCAAGGCGATGGGCTGTCCTGCGACTTTTTCAACATCATAGAGAAAGAAAGAATAGTGCCAACAGAGAAGAAGAGACACCCAACGTCGACGTCTTGGACAAAACATCACCATAGACAGCTATAACTTTGAGGTAGTTAGGGACTTTGTCTACCTGGGCTCCGCTATTAACTCAGACAACAACACCAGCGCTGAAATCAAACGAAGAATAACTCTTGCCAATCGCTGCTTCTTCGAGCTTAGAAGGCAATTGAGTAGCAAATCTCTCGGGCAATTAAATTATCCCTTTATAACAGTCTCATCATCCCAGTCCTGCTCTATGGTGACAGACGCATGGCCCTGTCAGAAGCGGATGAGTACGCTTTAGGCTGCTTCGAGAGAAAGATTCTCCGGTGATCCAAAAGATTAAAAATTCAACGTCTCGGATGGAATCCATACTCCGGCCCGGAAAATCTTCGAATCCACCCTTAGAGGGACGGCGCAGAGAGCTAGCTAGGGCTGAGGTGAGGTAAGGTAAGGAGAAGAATCAAGGAGACACTATATATAAAACACTTATCATCGCGGTCCTGCTATATGGTGCAGAAGTATGGAACCTATCCCATTCGGATGAAAGCGCCATTGGGGTATTTGAGAGAAAAGTACTACGCGCGATTTATGGTCCGTTTTCGATCAAGTTATGAACGAGTGGCGAAAAAGGTATAATAGTGAGTTGTACGCGCTGTACAGCGACACGAGCCTTGTCAAAAATATCTCTATCCAGCTGCTAAGATGGCTCGGCCATGTAGAGCGGATGAATATCGACGCTCCAACGCGCAAGGTCTTCGACGCCGTACCTGAGGGAGCCAGAAGTAAGGGGAGACGTCATCTCCGATGGAGCGACCAGGTAGAAGGAGATCTTCGACTGCTTGGTGTGCAGAACTGGCGACGGCAGGCTAAAGATTGAGCCAGCTGGAGAGCATATTGAACCAGCCCCAGGAGCACCACGCTCTGTAGCTCTAAAAAAGTGAAAGTGATCAGATACAGTGTTACCGTTAGGTAAATAGTGAAGGATGTAAACGAAGGTACCACTGTAAAATTTCAAAGAATAAAAGTCCAGTAAAGCGTTTGCTTCTTTTCCCGAGTACTGCCTCTTGCGAGGAACTGACAAAATCTCCAAGAGTAAAAAGTGCATCTCATGTAGCCGTTCAGACTCGGCGGTAAATTAAAGGTCCCTTACATTCTTGCAGATTAACAACACACACACAGGAATGGTTGAAAGTATAAGTCACTAGGCCTTGGCTCCTTAAGAAGCTGTCGGGCCAATAAATTTACAAAGCGTTTGCGGCTAAAGAAAGAATCCTGGGCATAACGTGCGAATTTAACCAAAAAGGCGAACTGAAAGGCATTCCGAAACGATTGAGGAATACAATGCATCTTTCGTTTTCCCTAGAACATTGCTCTAAGAAATTACTTAGAAAAAATAAAGAAACGGATGTAACCAACTGTACGCATTTTCGATAACCCTGATTGATGCAAAACTCTATCAAATTCGTTCCACTGGACAGAGATATACCATCTGGTCACCAGTGAACATATTGCTTTCTTAAGTTAGAAGTTCATCAGCGTTTTCATGAATTTAGAAAGGAGGAACGTAAGTGGAATTAGTCAATAGTTTGTGGATGAAGAAAATTCGCCTTTTTCTGGACCTGCTGGACAAAATTTGTTTTCCATTCACTCAGATAAAGACAGATGCAGTGGTTTTGAACACCTCCTCAGAACAATATTGGGGTTACTATCCGGGTCAGTGGACTTGTAAATATGTATTAGGATCTTTCAATAATCTTGCGACTTAACGAGGGCGAAATCGTTTACACAGTCGAGTACAAAAGGAGTTATAGGTTTTGCTGAGGTTGGCTCATCAACAAAATTCTTAACATACCTTCCCTCGGGTGTTGCACGGCTAAAATATCAAAGCTAACATGAATTATGTACATCTAAATCACCCCCAAACATAACGATTTCAGTAAGTAATGGCAATAATTGTTTGGATGGAGTCGGACTAAGCATAAAATAGATGACATAGATTATTTTAACAAGCTAATCGCAATTAATCCAAACTAGTTCCAAGTTAGCAGAAGTTAACATGACCCCAACATAATTTGAAAGAAATCGATTGAAGTCAAATATAAGCCAACATTATTTTTATTTCTAATTTCTTAACTGATTTAATGATCAGCTATCTAACAATGCAACATAACAATGAACTTTTTATTACGTCGAAATCGTGTTTCACTTCATTAAACTCTCCACTCCTAAGTATTGACACTTGCAAACTACCAAAACCCATGGAATCGACCAAATGAAGAAAACTAAACCTCACAATCCCTTGGTTCCTCAAGCAGCAAACGTCGAATCGATTTTCTTTTGTAAACAATCTTTAAGCGAAATCAGTTGAAAAGAATAAAAAATAATGAAAATAATTGTTACCGTCGATAGAGATCAAACTAAAAAGGCTGATCAACCAGTTACAAAGCCAGAGTCACCTTTCCACATCCATTGACTTCTTTTTTTTCATTATTTCTTTAAAATAAAAAATCAGGCACAACCTACGTCGCGTCGTCGTCTTCCGTCCGGTAATAGTTGAAGTTAGCTGTTGTGTCCATTGCCCAACTATAGAGAGTTAGAGAGTTTAGTTTGAGATGGAAATGGAACTTATTGAGGTCTTTGTTTATCGTGTCTTTAAGTCGTTTTTACAAATTTCACATAAAAATAAAGGAAATTTTGCGTTGGCGTTGCCGTTGGTTGGTACTAGAAAACGCAGTCACCCTGAAATACGGAGAGAGTGTGTTAAATTATTGATTGTCCGCAGATAAGAATACGTTTTTTGTTAGGAGAATTTCACTAGATTTCCAATTGTGGGAATAAAATGTACTAGAAAATATTCAAATTTAATTTTTCTCAATTATTCTTGTTATCGTTTATGATGTCAGCCTGTCTAGTAAAAAGATTGTTTTCGATCCGAAAATCGGTGAACTTGTCCTCTTTAGAACTTACACCAGCTTCCTCATTGGGAGTCTCTTTCATGCAATTGCGTATGACGACGATTTGTTGAGATTATTGGAAATTAAAATTAACTTCCAGATATGTGAGGCTATTCTACTTGGAAGTCAGCAGTCTATACTTTTAGGGGGAGAAAGAATTTGTGCAAGCAAGTGTAACAATGACATTTACTGGCTATTAAAAGTGTGCTAAAGTACCTTGGTATCTGGCTAGTTCCGCATAAGTTATATAGATTCTGTTCTGGCCAGCCAGGGGAATTTAGTTCCGAAAATTCCCGATACCACCTTTTTTATAATTAACGCGCGCACAAGGGACACCTTGTTTCCCTTTAATGTATATAAGTACACTGCGCGAGCATTAGGATAATGGGGAAGGACAGAAGGTCTCTAAACGCTTTATAAATTGTAGCCAGATCAGAAGGGGAAAAATACTTCTTACACCGATACAGAAAACCTGAGCACTAAGCAGCATTTTTAGCGATATCAAATATATGGTCGTTCCAACGGAGGTCGTCGTTGACGCACATACCGAGTACTGAGAGCTTTTCGGTTTCTTCGATGTAAGTGCCATTCATGGACAATGGCATTGGGGGTATGTTTAGCTTTAACGACAGAAGACAGCATTGAGTTTTCGAAGCATTAAACTCCACACGATTCCTATTATCCCATTTGACAATGCTGTATAAATCGGAGTTTAATTAACTTGACATACGGTACCGTTGCATAGGACGTGAACGACGTGACGTGACGAACAAGAGTATTATCGATCCCAAAAGCACGCATTTTCGATAAGAGAGCTTCATGCCAAACTCTATCAAATGCCTTGGAGATATCAAGAGCAATAATCTTCTTACTTTCACCAAAGCGATGTAAAGATTTGTTCCACTGTTCGGTGAGATATGCCATCAGATCACCAGTGGAACGGTTGCTGCGGAAGCCATACTGACGGTCATGGAGAAGCTTTCGATCTTCGAGATATTTCTTAAGCTGACGGTTAATCAGTGTTTCCATGACCTTAGAAAGAAGGGATGTCAGTGCTATGGGTCGGTAGGAGGAAGGGGAGGATGGGTCACCTTTCTTAGGGACAGGCTGGACAAATGCTGTTTTCCATCTTCTAAAAAAGATTCCAGTAGAGTAGGAGCGATGGAAAAACTTACGCAGTGGCTTTGCCACTGTGTGGAAGAACACCTCTTCAGAAGAATCGGGGGTATACCATCCGGGCCAGCGGATTTGTGTATATCGAGATCTTTGAGAACTCTTGCTACTGTACGAGTGCGGAAAAAAATCTGTCGGAAAAATTTACATTCTCAAGTACGTTGCTGTAAAGCAGCGTAGAACTGGCAGCAAAATTGGCTGCGAGCAAGTTTGCCTTCTCTGAAGAGTAACAATTGGTTTTGTTATTAGCGATGAGCGTTGGAACCGAAGATCTTGAAGAGTTTTTAATATTTTTATAAAAATTACCAAACATTTTTACTGCCTTTGGGACATTGCAGAATTTTTTGCCGTAATTTTTGGCAATGGAAAAATTTAGTTCTTTCACTAACGGAGTTGCATGAGTTCCTTGCTTGTTTGTGCTCTTTCCCATTTTCCTCTGTAAGGTTGGCTTTGTAAGATCGGAAACTTATTTCTTTGAGCCTGATAGCTTCTTTAAACTCGGAGTTAAACCAGGGCTTTTCTTTAATTTTGATACGTTTTACCTTTGTATATACACTGCATACAGTACTATCATGGAGCATCGTTTTTTAGTTCTGAATCAAATCGCAATGAGGCGTGTTAAAATTGCCAATTGGTGTGAATATAGAATAAGTACAGACAACAAAAGTTTATTAAATACTGGTAAAATAACGGTGAAGGTTCTAGTCTCCACTATTTAGAGTTAGTTCTGAATCAACCAGGAAGATGGCCAGACGAAAAATGACCACCATGAGAGTACTATAGAAAATGTATATACAATGGTTTTACTCTGTTAGGAATAAAAGCACGCATCCCTAGAAGAATCACATTTGTGATTATTTCAGCACTGGCACATTGATGCCACTATCGAGGAAACATAGTGACCAGTTAAAGTTTCGGAAAAAAATATTCAGACCATCTGTCAGACTGTCAATGGCGATCGTTATCGGGCCATGTTGAACGAATTTTTGTTCACAAAAATTGAAGAGGAGGATATTGGCAACATTCGGTTTCAACAGAACGGCGCTACGTGCCACACAGCCGAAGCTACACTCGATGTTGATGAAGCATTTTGAAAAAAAGAAGTTATTTGGCGGACACTTTATAAATAAAAAGATCTATGTTAAATAAAATAATATAAAACAAGTAAAATTAAAACAATGGTTTTTGTGAAATTCACCAGCTCCTCGCACATGAGGAAGCAAGCAAATAGGCACTTAAAAAAACCGGAAGATGTAAAATAATAATAAATCCACACTCATAGTACTGTTGCCACTGCTTGCTTCACTTAAGTGCTATGTGTTTCTCCATAATATTTCCGCAATCGTAAGTCAGCTATACGCTCAGGAAAAAAATATTCAATCTTATTCGAATTACACGCAAAACAATAATTTTTTTTTTTTTAGTTTTTTTTTTTTTGACAATTTATTTTTTTCCTCTAGAGTTGTAACTGTTGTAGCCTTTTTTGTATACCTTAATCCTTGGTAGTTTTGAATGACAGGAACGATGGAATACAAGACTCCTCCACTAACGAACATTTGTTATATAAAAGTACACAATTTGTGCTCTAGATTTCGTGCATGTTAAAGAACAAAACCATTTGGTGAACTATAAAGCTGCTTTGTTTGAGTGCCAAGAAAAGCATCGAATCAGGCAATGCAGTTGTGTGAATAATTAAGGAGTAGTTTTTTTAATCGATTCTTGGTGGGTAAAATAAAGAAAGACATGCAGCTATAAAAGCGCCTTTGGGAATCATTTATTATACACCAAAGATGAAAATTTACTTTTAATTGGTATTAAAATAAACATAAACATAGCTGGTTGATACAAAAACATTTAAACCTCATTTTGGTGAGTTGATTTAAAAATGTTGATCACAAAATTCTAAGTTTTGGAAGTGCAGAACATTAATTTTATATGCGAGTAGTGCAGTATGAGACTCGTCATGCCGGGATTCCTTTTTAATAATTTTCCGGAACATTGAGAATTTTCTATTGTCCTTCTGCACAGGTTTACCGGGTTTTGTGCGAATGCAAAAACTAGACATAAATCTTTATTATGTAGTTTGTTTCTCCTAATGCTTTATATGAAATGAACCATTTTGCTTGCCTTTTACCTGGTCATCTCCAACTGCTTTTAGAACTCTGGATCAAGCAAATGCAATGAATTTGTGTTGGTCTGGTGTTGCTATAATCGCAAAAAGCTAGAGTTCTAATTATGTATAAAGCAACGATCCTAATTGCAACTCCAACATTCAATTTCCCAATGCTCTCATTTTGTTGCATTTAATTGAAGAGGTGACTTTCGAAACATTAAATACTCGGCCACTTTCATTAGTGGCATTCCACAGGAATACACTCTCCGGCCCTACTTCTTTTTTAATATGTTTATTCCTTTCACAAAGTAGAAGAAAATAAAAAATCTCTTTAAATCTTATGATTTTAGCAATTCTGAAGACGAAAATGGCATCTCCTTTAAAAGGAAACTTGTTTTCCCCATAAAATATAATCTTTGTGAAATTTAAAAATGCCACTGGTTCGAAAATTTTCTTATAATTACTTTTAATCAAAAGCAAAAAACGAAAAAAACATTTATGTTGCATGGAGCACTTGGTTTTTTTTTTTGCGTTCGTTTATTTATACTGTGTGCTCATTTAAGTCGCTTTGCTGTAGAAAAGCGTATACGTTAAGTATTTTTTTCAATCGCTTTGACTTGGAGACCAATCGAGAAAACCCACACAATTAATTATTTTGGACGGCTAGCTCAGGAAAAGGCGACGCAACGGACGCGACAAGCAATTCAGTGGCGCTATAAAGCTTGTTGCAATGAAACGAGTTGTTGACTTTACTACTTGTTGCCTGTGGTTGTTAAAAAAAAATAATCATGATTTGAAATGCAATTGAATTAATTTATGATTAAAAAAACGTATTGTTGTGGGATTGGGAAATGTTAGTTTTTTTTGAAAGATCGTGGGTGAATTGAGAGATATTAATGGGAAATCGAGTTCGTTTAGCAACTTGGAGCTGAATGTACATTTAAAAAGGTGTGACAATGCTTAAAAAGATTTTTGATACGGCAAGAAGCATGTTGCTTAAAAAGACAAGCATGTTTAATTTTATTGCAGCGATAGCTATTTAATGAAATGGACTTAAACAATTTTAACTCATCTGTGTTATAATTTTGAAAAAAAAAATTGACGCTTAAAAAATCACTCACCAATGCTTTTGAACAATTGTTGTGGTTAAATATATTACGTATCGAGGGTTTTTTGTTTTTAGAAACTATCACTTTTTGTGTTTAGAAAAAAACAAGATGTTTTTTTTTTTAAGATTTATAAATGCATTTATTTCAAGAAAAAGTAAAATACATAAATTCAAGTTATTGTACAATAAATTAAGAAATTGAAATAAAGTAGTGACATTTTATATTTTAAGAATAAAAATTCAAGATAAAGGTAAAAAGAAATAAAAAACAGAACAAACCCTCTTTGAAAATACCGGAAATATTGAAGACAGTAAATTTATATGATAGGGGATAGTGTTTTATCTATTTCATCAAAATTAAAATTAAACATCCAGTCCTTAACAAGTTTCTCAAAACGATTTGGATATATACAGTGCCGTTCGAAAAATTTTGGTCAAACCCTTTATTACCCTTTTCCGGCGCAATTCTTGGAATTTATGAGAGGTACGAGATTTTTTTTGCACTAGGTAGCAAAATGTCGTTCAAAAAGTGCATAAAAATCGATGTTTTTTATGAAGAAGAGGTGCATTCAGCTCGTGATAGCAGTCCAAAGCGAACCGAAGTGAATAAGTGAAAAAAAAATGGGAAAAATAAGTTCGGAGTGCAAAGCCAAAATTTTGTGTCTGTCACGTCTTAATTTGACAATTCGTGAAATTTCCAAACGATTGAATGTTGCTCAACAAACTGTGGCATGGAATTTGAAAAAATATCGTGCGACCGGGACAACCAAGGACTCAGGGAGGCCAAAAAAGACGACCCCAGTGGAAGATCGTTTTTTGGTGCTGCAAAGCCGTCGGCATCGGTTCAAGACTTCAGTGGATCTTAAAAACGATCTTTGTCGAGTTACAGGAAAAGTTATTTCGTCAAGCGCAGTGAGGAAAAGGCTCGTAAAAGCTGGACTTAGAGCATTCAAGCCAGTACTGAAGCCAGATTTTGCAATAAGAGTCAGAGAAAAACGATTGGCATCTTAACTGGACTCAAGACATGTGGAACAACGTTATCTTGTCCGACGAATCAAAGTTTAAGCTGCATGTTGAAGATGGGAGGATTCTTGCGCGAAGAGAACCAAAGGAAAGACTAAGCTCTGAATGCATCTTACGGATGCCCCCCAAAACTGTCACGTCTTAATTTGACAACTCGTGAAATTTCCAAAAGATTGAATGTTGCTCAACAAACTGTGGCATGGAATTTGAAAAAATATCGTGCGACCGGGACAACCAAGGGCTCAGGGAGGCCAAAAAAGACGACCCCAGTGGAAGATCGTTTTTTGGTGCTGCAAAGCCGTCGGCATCGGTTCAAGACTTCAGTGGATCTTAAAAACAAATTTTGTCGAGCTACAGGAAAAGTTATTTCGTGAAGCGCAGTGAGGAAAAGGCTCGTAAAAGCTGGACTTAGAGCATTCAAGCCAGTACTGAAGCCAGATTTTCCAATAAGAGTCAGAGAAAAACGATTGGCATCTTAACTGGACTCAAAACATGTGGAACAACGTTATCTTCTCCGACGAATCAAAGTTTAAGCTGCATGTTGGAGATGGGAGGATTCTTGCGCGAAGAGAACCAAAGGAAAGACTAAGCTCTGAATGCATCTTACGGATGCCCCCCAAAACTGAAGGTGTGATGGTCTGGGGATGCTTCTCTGGAGATGAAAAAGGTAGAATGGTCTTTCTAGAATCGAAAGTTACTGCAGAAGTTTACCTTCGGGTTCTGAAAAATGAATTTGAGCCCTCTGCGCTGGAGTTTTTTGGTGACACTTGCAGATTCATTTAACAACAGGACAATGCTCCTTGCCATACAGCCAAAATTGTAAGTATGAACTTGTTTTTTTTTAACATTAAAGATTAATATCAGGCTTTTAAATAAGCTAGAACTTCTTTGACTAAAAATAATATTTGCATTTTTTTTTTAGGTTAAAAAGTACTTCGAAGAAAATAATGTTGATGTTTTAAGTTGGCCTCCCTACAGTCCTCAATCCAATTGAGAATGTCTGGTCAATAATGAAACTCAAGGTTGCGAAGAAGCGTCCAGTGTCAATTGGATACCTAAAAAATTTACTTATCCGGACCTGGAACACCATACCTGCATCCATATGGAAAACCTATCTGAGTCAATGTCTCGCCGGTGTGCAGCTGTAATAAAAGCAAGAGGAGGTCCAACAAAGTACTAAAAAGATAGAGAATGTTTCTGAGAAGCAATAAAAAAACAAAAAAACTGCACAAATAAAGCACTTTTCTTTAATCCATACAAATGGGCCAGGTACTCAAAAAATCCATTTTTCGGTCTAACATTTTACTCCCGTGACCGCGTGTAAAAAATTTTATTACTCTAAATGTATCATGAAACGATTTAAACCGCATAAGAAAACGAAACCTCATTAAAATATATGTACTTATTGCAACAAGTTTGACAGAATTCGAAAAAAAAAGTTTCACCAACATTTTTCGAACGGCACTGTAAGTAATCTTATTATAATAGGAAGTTTATTAAATAAACGAGGAAACGCAACAGAATAGAAGTAATAGAATAGACACAGTCGTGCGGAAGTTAGGAACAGGTACCATATATTGCATGTTACCACGAAGGTTATGGGTATCTAAGATTCTGAAATTCAGATTACGTGAGCGCTTAAAAAAAATTTTTGAACTTTAAAACAGTATAGGTGCCGAACTGGAAGAATTTTTAATCCTAAGAATAATGGAAAACTATGATGAAGCCGATGTTTTCTGCTTATATTTCTAATGACATATTTTGTAGTGTAAAAATCGGCTTAATTTTGCTTGAATATATTCGACCCCAACATGCTACACCATACTGTAATTTAGATTGAAAAATACCATGATAATTTTTTTTAAGCAGCTCAGGTGAGCATAATTTTTGGAGGTAAACAAAATGCCTAAAGTTTGTTAAATTTTCAGATTGATTACCAAGACATTTTAGAATCGATCAAGAAGCCTAAGTATTGAAAAACATCAATTTTTTCAATTTTGAAACAATTATCAGTGCAATTGCAGTTGTTGGAGTAGGTAATCGAGGTTGAAAAACTTTATACAATGGCAACCTAACAACTTGAATCTTTGGCATTCAGGCTCATAAAAAAACCCCATACAACCGGCTCTGTTGGGAAAGACTAAAGAACATAGTTTTGATTTTAGCACTTATGACCAATGCCAATGCCAAACCATGACCTCAGAATATGTAGATCTCAGTTAATATCACTGACTAGATTAAGAAGACTCAGCACCAAATGCACATCTAACGTCATCCGCAAAAGCAGTAACATTAGATTTTGGTTTTAATTTGAACAAAGAATTAATATATACAAGGAACAAGATTGGCCCTAGCACTGAACCTTGTGGGACCCCTATATTAGAAAATTTAAATTCACTCACATTGCTAATTTTAACTCTTAGTGGTCTATTACTGAGGTACGATTTAAACCAATCACTCATAAAACTTCTAACACTCACAATTTCAAGTTTAGTAAGCAATATATCATGGTTATCAAACGCTTTAGTGATATCGACGCAAAGCCCGGCTCTGAAATTTCCCTTTTGGCACTAACTCTACTTCAAGCTAAAAAATGCTATTATATGAAGAAATTGGATCCAAACCAGTCCCCTTTGAAAACTATGGAATAAATTACGCTCTATTGGAATTGGTAAGAAAGTGGCTACTCTAAATTTTCTTGATCCCAATGAACTAAACAAAACCTTTGAGTGACGTCCAAGAACTTAACTTTTTCCGATCTGGCTACGGTGTATAAAACGTATTTTCGTCCAAAACTTGAGTATAATTCCCATATTTGGGCAGGTGCTCCAATTACACACTTGAGTGTCTTAGACAGAATACAAAAAAGAGCTTTGAAAATAATAGGCGACCGAACAATAACACAAACATTTACATCTCTTGAGCTCCGTCGTAATGTTTCGTGCCTTTTAATGCTCTAGCGAAATAGCCAGCTGCGTTCCTCCCCTTAATTAATTCAACGGTAATACTCGCGCTGCATTCCTAGTTGAACACAACTTCGGACGTTCAGTAAAATACAGAGATTCTTTCTTTAGCCGTACCACGCGAATGTGGAATGCCTTGCCAAACTCTGTTTTTGCCTTCTTCCAGAAAATTCTAGCGTTGCAGATGCAGTCACCTTACCCAGTGCAATTTGGTTTCCGTGAAAAGCATAGCTGTCAAACTGCCATGATAAAGGTCCTTATGACGATATAAGGGTTCAATATGATCTAGACAATGTGACTGTTCTCTGTTTACTGGATTTTTCGAAAGCCTTTGATAGAATTAACCATGATATACTTTTCAAAAATCTGGAATACTACTATGGCTTTATGAGAGAGCAGTGCAACTTCTTAGGAATTATCTTTGTAGCCGTAGCCAAAAAGTTAATATTGGTCAGATTCAATCTCAGTCTTTGAATTTGCAAAGGGTGTACCTCAAGGTTCTATTCTTGCACCAATATTGTTTTGCCTTTATATCAATGACCTTCCCAGTGTCTGTTCAAATGTGCTCTTGCACCTTTATGCGGATCATGTACAATTGTATATATCTCGTCCAATTGGCTTGCAAGAGGATCTGGCGTGTAGACTAAATGAATATCTCACGGCCACATAAAATGCACTTTTGAGGACAAATTTTACTCTAGCAGGATTTATGTCATTTCCTCGCAAGATGCAGCACCCCGAGAAAAATTTGGCTCTGCCAGGACTTCAAACCCCGAACCTTTGGCATAGCAGTTCAACACACTTATCACAAAACTAATTGGGTCATTGTTTAAAACCTACATGAATTAAATGGTTAATTCTTTCTTCCTCAAAGCTGTAATAAAAAAAACTCGTTCTTATAAGGAAACAAAGGATATCGATGCTTCTTAATTAGAAGGGGTTAGAAGAACTAAATACTCTTAGATTTAAATTTCCAATAAAACAGCAGTGGTAGTTATTTTGTTATATTAATTATAACAATATATTATTAGGTTAAACTTAAACCAGAGAACTAGATGGGATCATGGGACCTCTCTTTAAGATTAATTTTTGCGTGAATCTAATCAGAATGAATTAATACAAAAGATATTATGTTTGTGCAATTCCTTTAAAATCTAAAGTAGGTTTGACCCTTTTTCTTGTCTTAACAAATAAACATTTTCCATATAAACTCAATTACTCCCAGCTCCACCCTGTCCTGATTCTAAAACTATCTTTTAAATTGTTATTTTTATATACAACCATATCGTTTTGATAAAGATACATCTTTGTATACAAATAAAAGGAAACCACTTTATATCTTTTATTGTTTCTACCTCTTATGGAACAATCTGAAACAATAACATTCTCTTCTCCAACAACTCTTCCCCCTTAGCATTCTTTCTTTTACTTTTATTCTTTAGAACTATGCATCCGGCAATAATATCTGATGTGTTTCTCTGTTTATAAGAGTGTTACCATAGTGCACTGAACTAATGACAAGCCGTGAAGGCTGATGGAACTTCTACTACACATAGAGATAGAACTAAGATAAAATAAGAAAATCGCATAGAGAAGTGGCGACAAAGCATTTAAAACAAAAAAAAGAAATAAACAACCAACGAACATGAAATACAAAAACGATTACAAAGAACTTAAAAATAAATAATGCACTTCGTTTAAAAATATGCAGATATATGTATATGCATATGTATCTATGTGCAGTTTATATAGATACTAATAGTTATACATACATGTTTTTTTGCAACCATGTCAATGCATATAGTGGAGAATGGGTCGTAAAGGCACATTACATTTTTTATAAAATAATTTTAAAACTTCATTTTTTCAAAACTTTTATAAATCTTTTTCTAAGAGAAAACTCTATAACAAGCAGTTCCTTAAAGTATTGCTGCATCTATTTCCTCAAATATGAAAAATATTTCAATAATCTTGATTGATGATCATACACAGTCAAATCTCTCTAAGAGGGATTTTTTTTGGTGGGAAACCTTAACAAAAAAAAGAAACAGGACAGAAGACAGAAACGAATAAAAAATCTAAAGAAGTATCGCAAATAATTTTCAGTGGATTTATTTTTATGTGGCCAGTTTTTTTCTCCCTAGTGGCTAAAATTTACTGTCCGCAAGCATGTCATTCATTATTGTTTTATTTACAGGAGTCCAAATCTTGACAGTAATTCGACTTGTAACGAGTTTGATGCACTGTCTGATTCCATCTCGAAAATTGTTTCCCTTTGTCCTCGGACTGAAATCGTTATTGCGGGCGATTTCAATGTAGACAAATCCAATTGGCTCCACTATTCTGGTCAGACAACACCCGAAGGAATGTTCTTCCAGGACCGTTTGGCAATACGAGAATGCCAACTGGGACGGCCTGAATATTTTTTTCCGAAACTTTAACTGGTCACTATGCTTTCTCGATAGTGACATTGATGCCAGTGCTGAAATGATCACAAATGTGATTCTTCTAGGGATGCGTGCTTTTATTCCAGAGTAAAAAGCATCAAGCCTAAAGAAAAGTCCTGGTTTAATTCTAAGTGTAAAGAAGTAAGTTTCCGATCCTACAAAGCCAACCCTACAGAGGAAAATCGGAAAAAGCACAAACAAGCAAGGAACTCATGCAACTCCATTATTGAAAGAACCAAATTTTTGCATGAAAAATTACGGCAAAAAATTCTGCAGTGTCCCAAAGGCAGTAAAAATGTTTGGTCATTTGTAAAAAATATTAAATACTCCTCAACATCTTCGGTTCCAACGCTCATCGACAGTAACAAACCAATTGTTTACTCTTCAGAGAAGGCAAACTTGCTCGCCGCCCATTTCGCTGCCAGCTCCACGCTGCCGCATAGCAATGTTGCCCCTCCTGTACTTGAGAATGTAAATTTTTTTCCGCACTCGTACAGTAGCAAGAGTTCTCAAAGATCTCGATATACACAAATCCGCTGGACCGGATGGTATACCCCCGATTCTTTCGAAGAGGTGTTCTTCCACACTGGCAAAGCCACTGCGTAAGCTTTTCCATCGCTCCTACTCTTCTGGAATCTTTCCTAGAAGATGGAAAACAGCATTTGTCCAGCCTGTCCCTAAGAAAGGTGACCCATCCTCCCCCTCCTCCTACCGACCCATAGCACTGACATCCCTTCTTTCTAAGGTCATGGAAACACTGATTAACCGTCAGCTTAAGGAATATCTCGAAGATCGTAAGCTTCTCCATGACCGTCAGTTTGGCTTCCGCAGCAACCGTTCCACTGGTGATCTGATGGCATATCTCACCGAACAGTGGAACAAATCTTTACATCGCTTTGGTGAAAGTAAGATTATTGCTCATGATATCTCCAAGGCATTTGATAGAGTTTGGCATGAAGCTCTCTTATCGAAAATGCGTGCTTTTGGGATCGATAAAACTCTTGTTCGTTGGATTAGAAGCGATATTCTGTTCAATACAAGTTGTATTGAACGGTATCAAGTCTGGTTCCCACAAAATAAATGCTGGTGTGCCCCAGGGCTCCGTTCTGTCTCCGACTCTTCCTCATTTTTATAAATGATCTTCTGTCTGTTACTTCTAATCCACTTAACTGTTTTGCTGATGACTCTACCCTCAGCTTTTCATATTCGTGCGATAATTCACGTCCTTCGCCTTCGGACGTACAATTGCAACGGTGCCGTATGTCAAGCTCATTAAACTCAGGAACATTAACAGGAATCGTGTGGAGTTTAATGCTTCGAAAACTCAATGCTGTCTTCTGTCGTTAATGCTAAACATACCCCCAATGCCATTGTCCATGAATGGCACTTACATCGAAGAAACCGAAAAGCTCTCAGTACTCGGTATGTGTGTCAACGACGACCTCCGTTGGAACGACCATATATTTGAGATCGCTAAGAATGCTGATAAGTTCTTAGGTTTTCTGTATCGGTGTAAGAAGTACTTTTCCCCATCTGATCTGGCTACAATTTATAAAGCGTTTATCCGCCCTAAACTCGAGTATAACTCCCACCTCTGGGCAGGTGCTTCGCAAACATCGCTACACCTGCTTGATAGAATACAAAATCGAGCGTTAAGATTGATAGGAAATAGAACTGCCGCTGAAACAATTGCCCCTCTCGAACACCGACGCAATGTTTCTTCATGTCTTTCCTTATTTTATCGTTTCTTTTACAAAAAATGTTCACTCGAAGTAACCAGTTGCATTCCTCCCGTAATACTCGTCTTGCAAGGAATGCTCATCAGTTCACCTTTGAGGCCAATTTCGGACGTACCGTGAAATATAGGGATTCTTTTTTTAGCCGAACGACACGAATTTGGAATAGTTTACCCGGCGAGATTTTCCCTTGCCATTTTGATCTGCAAACGCAACAGAATAGTAGTAATAGAATAGACGCAGTCGTGCGGAAGTTAGGAACAGGTACCATATATTGCATGTTACCACGAAGGTTATGGGTATCTGAGATTCTGAAATTCAGATTACCTGAGCGCTTAAAAAAAAAATTAGAACTTTAATGTTTAATGTTTTCTGCCTATATTTCTAATGACATATTTTTGAAGTGTCAAAATCGGCTTCATTTTGCTTGAATATATTCGACCCCAACATGCTACACCATACTGTAATTTAGATTGAAAAATACCATACTAATTTTTTTAAGCAGCTCAAGTGAGCATAATTTTTGGAGTTAAAAAAAATGCCTGAGAGTTTGTTAAATTTTCAGATTGATTACTAAGACATTTTAGAATCGATCAAGAGGCCTAAGTATTGAAAAACATCAACTTTCTCAATTTTGAAACAATTATCAGTGCAATTGCAGTTGTTGGAGTAGGTAATCGAGGTTGAAAAACTTTATACAATGGCAACCTAACAACTTGAATCTTTGGCATTCAGGTTCATAAAAAAAAACCGGTTGTATGGAGCTCTGTTGGGAAAGACTAAAGAACATAGTTTTGATTTTAGCACTTATGACCAATTTATGCCAAACTATGACCTCAGAATATGTAGATTTTAGTCAATATCACTGACTAGATTAAGAAGACAACACCAAATGCACATCTAACGTCATCCGCAAAAGCAGTAACATTAGATTTTGGTTTTAATTTGAACAAAGAATTAATATATACAAGGAACAAGATTGGCCCTAGCACTGAACCTTGTGGGACCCCTATATTAGTAAATTTAAATTCACTCACATTGCTAATTTTAACTTTTAGTGGTCTCACAATTTCAAGTTTAGTAACCAATATATCATGGTTATCAAACGCGTTATTGATATCGACGCAAAGCCCGGCTCTGAAATTTCCCTTTTGGCCCTAACTCTACTTCAAGCTTAAAAATGCTATTATATGACGAAATTGGATCCAAACCAGTCCCAGAATAAATTACGCTCTATTGGAATTGGTAAGAAAGTGGCTACTCTAAATTTTCTTGATCCCAATGAACTAAACAAAACCTTTGTTTTGAGTGACGTCCAAGAACTTAACTTTTTCTGATCTGGCTAGGGTGTATAAAGCATATTTTCGTCCAAAACTTGAGTATAATTCCCATATTTGGGCAGGTGCTCCAATTACACACTTGAGTGTCTTAGACAGAATACAAAAAAGAGCTTTGAAAATAATAGGCGACCGAACAATAACACAAACATTTACATCTCTTGAGCTCCGTCGTAATGTTTCGTGCCTTTTAATGCTCTAGCGAAATAGCCAGTTGCGTTCCTCCCTTGAAACAATTCAACGGTAATACTCGCGCTGCTAGGAATGCAGCGCGAGTTGACCACAACTTCGGACGTTCAGTCAAATACAGAGATTCTTTCTTTAGCCGTACCACGCGAATGTGGAATGCCTTGCCAAACTCTGTTTTTCCCTTCTTCCAGAAAATTCTAGCGTTGCAGATGCAGTCACCTTACCCAGTGCAATTTGGTTTCCGTGAAAAGCATAGCTGTCAAACTGCCATGATAAAGGTCCTTATGACGATATAAGGGTCAATATGATCTAGACAATGTGACTGTTCTCTGTTTACTGGATTTTTCGAAAGCCTTTGATAGAATTAACCATGATATACTTTGCAAAAATCTGGAATACTACTGTGGCTTTAAGAGAGAGCAGTGCAACTTCTTAGGAATTATCTTTGTAGCCGTAGCCAAAGAGTTAATATTGGTCAGATTCAATCTCAGTCTTTGAATTTGCAAAGGGTGTACCTCAAGGTTCTATTCTTGCACCAATATTGTTTTTCCTTTATATCAATGACCTTCCCAGTGTCTGTTCAAATGTGCTCTTGCACCTTTATGCGGATCATGTACAATTGTATATATCTCGTCCAATTGGCTTGCAAGAGGATCTGGCGTGTAGACTAAATGAATATCTCACGGCCACATAAAATGCCTTTTGGGGACAAATTTTACTCTAGCAGGATTTATGTCATTTCCTCGCAAGAGGCAGCACCCCGAGAAAAATTTGGCTCTGCCAGGACTTCAAACCCCGAACCTTTGGCATAGCAGTTCGACACACTTATCACAAAACTAATTGGGTCATTGTTTAAAACCTACATGAATTAAATGGTTAATTCTTTCTTCCTCAAAGCTGTAATAAAAAAAACTCGTTCTTATAAGGAAACAAAGGATATCGATGCTTCTTAATTAGAAGGGGTTAGAAGAACTAAATACTCTTAGATTTAAATTTCCAATAAAACAGCAGTGGTAGTTATTTTGTTATATTAATTATAACAATATATTATTAGGTTAAACTTAAACCAGAGAACTAGATGGGATCATGGGACCTCTCTTTAAGATTAATTTTTGCGTGAATCTAATCAGAATGAATTAATACAAAAGATATTATGTTTGTGCAATTCCTTTAAAATCTAAAGTAGGTTTGACCCTTTTTCTTGTCTTAACAAATAAACATTTTCCATATAAACTCAATTACTCCCAGCTCCACCCTGTCCTGATTCTAAAACTATCTTTTAAATTGTTATTTTTATATACAACCATATCGTTTTGATAAAGATACATCTTTGTATACAAATAAAAGGAAACCACTTTATATCTTTTATTGTTTCTACCTCTTATGGAACAATCTGAAACAATAACATTCTCTTCTCCAACAACTCTTCCCCCTTAGCATTCTTTCTTTTACTTTTATTCTTTAGAACTATGCATCCGGCAATAATATCTGATGTGTTTCTCTGTTTATAAGAGTGTTACCATAGTGCACTGAACTAATGACAAGCCGTGAAGGCTGATGGAACTTCTACTACACATAGAGATAGAACTAAGATAAAATAAGAAAATCGCATAGAGAAGTGGCGACAAAGCATTTAAAACAAAAAAAAGAAATAAACAACCAACGAACATGAAATACAAAAACGATTACAAAGAACTTAAAAATAAATAATGCACTTCGTTTAAAAATATGCAGATATATGTATATGCATATGTATCTATGTGCAGTTTATATAGATACTAATAGTTATACATACATGTTTTTTTGCAACCATGTCAATGCATATAGTGGAGAATGGGTCGTAAAGGCACATTACATTTTTTATAAAATAATTTTAAAACTTCATTTTTTCAAAACTTTTATAAATCTTTTTCTAAGAGAAAACTCTATAACAAGCAGTTCCTTAAAGTATTGCTGCATCTATTTCCTCAAATATGAAAAATATTTCAATAATCTTGATTGATGATCATACACAGTCAAATCTCTCTAAGAGGGATTTTTTTTGGTGGGAAACCTTAACAAAAAAAAGAAACAGGACAGAAGACAGAAACGAATAAAAAATCTAAAGAAGTATCGCAAATAATTTTCAGTGGATTTATTTTTATGTGGCCAGTTTTTTTCTCCCTAGTGGCTAAAATTTACTGTCCGCAAGCATGTCATTCATTATTGTTTTATTTACAGGAGTCCAAATCTTGACAGTAATTCGACTTGTAACGAGTTTGATGCACTGTCTGATTCCATCTCGAAAATTGTTTCCCTTTGTCCTCGGACTGAAATCGTTATTGCGGGCGATTTCAATGTAGACAAATCCAATTGGCTCCACTATTCTGGTCAGACAACACCCGAAGGAATGTTCTTCCAGGACCGTTTGGCAATACGAGAATGCCAACTGGGACGGCCTGAATATTTTTTTCCGAAACTTTAACTGGTCACTATGCTTTCTCGATAGTGACATTGATGCCAGTGCTGAAATGATCACAAATGTGATTCTTCTAGGGATGCGTGCTTTTATTCCAGAGTAAAAAGCATCAAGCCTAAAGAAAAGTCCTGGTTTAATTCTAAGTGTAAAGAAGTAAGTTTCCGATCCTACAAAGCCAACCCTACAGAGGAAAATCGGAAAAAGCACAAACAAGCAAGGAACTCATGCAACTCCATTATTGAAAGAACCAAATTTTTGCATGAAAAATTACGGCAAAAAATTCTGCAGTGTCCCAAAGGCAGTAAAAATGTTTGGTCATTTGTAAAAAATATTAAATACTCCTCAACATCTTCGGTTCCAACGCTCATCGACAGTAACAAACCAATTGTTTACTCTTCAGAGAAGGCAAACTTGCTCGCCGCCCATTTCGCTGCCAGCTCCACGCTGCCGCATAGCAATGTTGCCCCTCCTGTACTTGAGAATGTAAATTTTTTTCCGCACTCGTACAGTAGCAAGAGTTCTCAAAGATCTCGATATACACAAATCCGCTGGACCGGATGGTATACCCCCGATTCTTTCGAAGAGGTGTTCTTCCACACTGGCAAAGCCACTGCGTAAGCTTTTCCATCGCTCCTACTCTTCTGGAATCTTTCCTAGAAGATGGAAAACAGCATTTGTCCAGCCTGTCCCTAAGAAAGGTGACCCATCCTCCCCCTCCTCCTACCGACCCATAGCACTGACATCCCTTCTTTCTAAGGTCATGGAAACACTGATTAACCGTCAGCTTAAGGAATATCTCGAAGATCGTAAGCTTCTCCATGACCGTCAGTTTGGCTTCCGCAGCAACCGTTCCACTGGTGATCTGATGGCATATCTCACCGAACAGTGGAACAAATCTTTACATCGCTTTGGTGAAAGTAAGATTATTGCTCATGATATCTCCAAGGCATTTGATAGAGTTTGGCATGAAGCTCTCTTATCGAAAATGCGTGCTTTTGGGATCGATAAAACTCTTGTTCGTTGGATTAGAAGCGATATTCTGTTCAATACAAGTTGTATTGAACGGTATCAAGTCTGGTTCCCACAAAATAAATGCTGGTGTGCCCCAGGGCTCCGTTCTGTCTCCGACTCTTCCTCATTTTTATAAATGATCTTCTGTCTGTTACTTCTAATCCACTTAACTGTTTTGCTGATGACTCTACCCTCAGCTTTTCATATTCGTGCGATAATTCACGTCCTTCGCCTTCGGACGTACAATTGCAACGGTGCCGTATGTCAAGCTCATTAAACTCAGGAACATTAACAGGAATCGTGTGGAGTTTAATGCTTCGAAAACTCAATGCTGTCTTCTGTCGTTAATGCTAAACATACCCCCAATGCCATTGTCCATGAATGGCACTTACATCGAAGAAACCGAAAAGCTCTCAGTACTCGGTATGTGTGTCAACGACGACCTCCGTTGGAACGACCATATATTTGAGATCGCTAAGAATGCTGATAAGTTCTTAGGTTTTCTGTATCGGTGTAAGAAGTACTTTTCCCCATCTGATCTGGCTACAATTTATAAAGCGTTTATCCGCCCTAAACTCGAGTATAACTCCCACCTCTGGGCAGGTGCTTCGCAAACATCGCTACACCTGCTTGATAGAATACAAAATCGAGCGTTAAGATTGATAGGAAATAGAACTGCCGCTGAAACAATTGCCCCTCTCGAACACCGACGCAATGTTTCTTCATGTCTTTCCTTATTTTATCGTTTCTTTTACAAAAAATGTTCACTCGAAGTAACCAGTTGCATTCCTCCCGTAATACTCGTCTTGCAAGGAATGCTCATCAGTTCACCTTTGAGGCCAATTTCGGACGTACCGTGAAATATAGGGATTCTTTTTTTAGCCGAACGACACGAATTTGGAATAGTTTACCCGGCGAGATTTTCCCTTGCCATTTTGATCTGCAAACATTCAAAACCAATGTTAATAGACACCTCCTATCTCTCCCCTCCCTATCTTCGTAATGCCCGCGCAGTGTGTAATATTAAAAGGGAAACAAGAAGTCCCTTGTGCGCGCGTTAATTATAAAAAAAAGCAGCAATATACTGTTTTTATTTTGCATTTGGTAAGAACATGTTTTTTAAGAGATTTAGGATTCAAATAACTTCCTTTTCAACTAAACTATGAATTTAGATTAACATATAATAAAAATAAGTTGTATAATGAATTTTAGTATTAATATTATTTAAAGGAAAGCTACAAACAAAAACCCTTATTCAACTCTTAAAACTAATATTGCAAAACTCCCACATTATGTTTATGTCTAAGGTTGAGGATTCAGAGAAAAACAAACTCGGTCAAAAAGATTTTTTTTAGACAAAAAAAAGATAAACATTTAATCAGCATAATATCAGAGAAAGAACAATTTACATGAATTTTTTGTGTTAAATTTTCGATAAGAGAATCTAAGAGATTGACATTGCTTTGTCCATGAAGCCTGTAAGTTGAATAACACCATGGTAAATCAAGCATCATTTTAAGAATTTTGTTTTAACACATTTGGAGCTTAAGTTTATGAGTTTTGGCATCACAATCGTACCAAACAGGAGCACCGTAGAGGAGGAAAAATTTTAATTCAAATAAAAATTTAAGCATGGCATATAACCCGTCTGCCGTATATGATATCGATTAAGTTTTATTTTTTAAGAGATTGAATAAAGTTAAACAGTTTATACAATTAAAATCTGATGGTACAAATATATACTAACAAAAATAAATTAACAGAAATAAATTAACGGAAATGGATTAACAGAAATAAGTACCTTTATAAAACACAATTTTTATATTTATATTTAAGCAAAAACAATGATAATTTTATGTAGGAAATATTTAATATTTACACAAGATATTACTTATTACAATCAAAAAGTCAAAGAACTCTTATTGCAGTTCTACGAGAAAAAAAAACAAAACGTAAATGAAAAGTTAGAGATGGCATACTTGGGCTTCTAGTTTAGCTAAAAAAATATATTTTATATAAAATAACTAAGAATAGTCAAGTCAAAACAAATTCAAATATGAATTCCTGTAATTGTTTGCGTGTGAAACAAATCGCACAAGTATTTTCCAACCTCTCTCACCATTTAAAATACTGATAAGCTCATCTAAAGACAAGAAGCTTTTGCTAAAATAAAGCCTGCGTATTTCTTGAAGAATAGGACATATTGCAATGAAGTGGCGTACGTCTTCAATTTGGTTAAGGTTGCATAGAGAACATATAGCGTCTAAATCTGTTCTGTGTGGCCTATAATTAAGTTCAAGGGTCTTAGTTCGAACCTTAAAGATTAAACTCATATCTGAGGTTGAAAGTTCCTCCCTAAAATAATTATTATCACGCAAGCTCTGATTCTAATTGTTGTTGATAGATTTTATCATCTACCACCGATATTAAATCATAAAAGATGTTCGTCCACTCTTCTCTGTTGCTTACATTCAGATCTAAAGAGACGCTGTGAGCCGACGCGAGCGCGTGCCAGTTTCTAAAAGGTGAATAACCACAGCGGAGTGATACCAGTAGAATTCTTTTATGTAAATCGCTATCAAATCTATGCATTACTTTCGTGAGATAGTCTGCATTGGCTTTCAAACTCCTCACATAAACTTGTGGTAGACCAGATTCAACATATATTGCATAATTGGGGGTATTAAAAGGCAACCGGAAAATTCGTTTGAAAAAGTATCTTTGAATGCTTTCAATTTCCTCAAAAAATTAGTACCCATAAACTTCAGTTCCATAACAAAGACATCTATTAACCGTTGCATTGAAAACTTTAAACTTTGACGTAGAGTCAACAAATTTATTAGTAAAAAATTTTGACCACAAGATATTAATTGCTGATTTTGCTACGGAAAGTTTTTCTTTAATATGGGCTTTCATGCTTAGATTGTGAGATATAATTAGGCCTAGATACTTAAACTCACTAACTACCTCAATATTTTTACCATCTAAATTCCAGTTCCTTGTAAGGTTACCAGATCGGTTTTGAGTTCTGAAGATCATTATTTTAGATTTATTAATATTAATTTTAAGATCCCATGTATCACAAAATAGTTTCAGCTTATTAATTTGAAGTTGAAGCGTCATAGGATTGTCTGAAAAGATCACCAGGTCATCCGCGTTTATTGACAAATCGCCAAAGGTTACACCTCCTGTTAAGTAATTTTCAATATCATTTATATATAAGGCGAACATCAACGGACTCAAAACGCAGCCCTGTGGGACACCTGTTTCTGATCGGAAAGCTTTAGACTGCTGTTCACCATTGCATACAGTCTCAGACGTGTTCAAAAGAAGCTGTTCATAGACTTTAATGAACTTTGTTGATACACCAATAGTTGAAAGCTTATATAATAGTGAATGCCTATTGATAGTATCAAAAGCAGCTTTGAAATCTACAAAAAAAGTGTACAATGGTTTCTTTTTATCGATAAAACGTCTTGCGATGCTTGTAAGAGCAAATATTTGATCCATTGTTGAGAGATTAGCCCGAAAACCAGCTTGGAGGAAAGATTTTTTAATTTATCTATAAGTTGATTGTTCAAGTAGTCTTTTTTGGTCAATTTTCTTACAATTCTATAGGCAAACACATATTTCATCCGTACCACCAGTTAAAACAAATGTTGAATGAAATAAAATACACCACATTCATAACAAAACAAAGCTTTTTGTACAATAGCTTCGAACTACAAATGAAGCAGGTTCAGTTATCTAAAATTAAGAAACTTAAATTTACACATCTTAATAACATGGGGATTATCCTTAATGAATACTGGTTCGTAAACAAAACTAACATTGAATTTCCAACAAAGATAAAATGGATTTTGTCTCTTGGAGAGAAATTCGCAGTCCTAGTGAACAACAAAAACTATTGACCTATACATATTATCTATGACATAGAGCAGAAAAAGAGATAGCTAAATCAACGATTTCACAAAAAATTATTGAACATAAAAGAAAAATAAAACACACAACAGTGGAAAGGTTCATAACAAAAAACACACCAAAAAGCAAAAAAAAAATGTAAGCTCATACAAAAATTAAATAATAATCACAAAAACAGATAAGGGTAACAATGCGGTGATTTTATATAAAACTGATTACAATAAAAAAATTACTGAAAAACTGGAGGACAAATTTACTTACAAAACTACACAAAAATTTTAAATAATAAACAATAAAATTGTCAACGATTTATACAAAAATATTGTTATAAGATGTCGAAATTCCTAGGTGAAATCCTCAAAAATTTAATTTCTGACAAATATAACATACAAAATTCATACAAACTTCAAGAAAAACTACAGGACGTAATTTTAGAGAAGGACGACAACCTAGCCTCATTCGACGTTGTTTCACTGTTTACTAACACCATGCAATCAAGATTATTATCAAACAGTGGAAAACAATACAATATTTTAAAAAATTTCCAAAAAAAAAAAAACTATTTTTAAGGATATTAGAATTTTGTTTAAAAGAAAATAATTATTTCCAATATGAAGACAAGCTATATATTCAAACGTTTGGAATGCCAATGGGAAACCCTTTATCACCCACAATAACAGACATCATACTAGATGATCTTTTAAACAACTCAACACTGGTATTCAAAATCAACTTCTTCTGGAAGGATGATGAACTACCTTTCTACATAACCCCAATCACAATTTTAACCGCAAAGTCATAGACTTAAGCGACAGACAGTATCGAGAAAATAATATAAAAATAATAAAAAACAAAATTTTCCATAATTTGTAATTTACAATTTAATAGACAAAAAACTTAAACAACAAACTGACCAAACAAATAAAGAAAAACATTTTTACAAACACCAAAGCTCCAATTGACAAAGCACAGCAACATGACGCCGTCTATGAAATAAGTTGCAACAGGAAGGAGGGGGATACGTGCAACTTAATTTACAATGGGACGACGAAAAGATCACTTGGAACCAAATTGACGGAACACAGTTCAGATGTGAGAAAGGGGAAAGCATCAAGAGCACTATTACAACATAATTATGCTAGAAAGATGGCACACACCAAACTTTGAAAACACAAAAATACGTGACAAGGAAAAAAACACTAACGCAAGATTTGCTCTGGAGAGTTAAAGAATACAACAAAAACTGTCACCCTTACTGTATGTATTAACCAAATTTTATATTAAATATCATAAAAAAAACCCTGAAGAAGTCGCAAAAAATTGACCAAAAAAGTCTACTTAAACAATCAATTTATTTTCAGTGGACTTTCCCATTCTCGCCCCATTCTCCCTTATTTTAAGTTGAATGCAATTTTGTTAAGTAGTGGGTAGGCACCTAGTAGTAGATAGTTGCCAGTTCAGTTGGGAACGGAATTCCCTCAAGAGAAGAAAAAAGAAAAGGTGCATGCCCCCTAGTGTGCCCTGGTGGGAGAATATGGAATAAGAAAAAAAAACAATTTTTATGTATCATCATAGCACAACAATCAACATACCAGAGGTGCAATGTACAACAATTGTCCTTAGAGTTTCTACCTTTCTTTTATATGGGCAAACAATAGATACAAATAAAATATAATTGAAAATCGTTAATTGCAAGTTGCAACAGTGGTAGAATGTAGATTTTAATCGTTAAAGGTGCATGGCTATTATTATACTCCCACTGTAGTTGCTGATGATGTTGGACAAAAGAAAAATATTAGCAAACTGCAATAATATAAATGTTTGTATTGTACAAGTACTTTTGGTTGTTTATATTTACCTTTTAAGAATTGAAAATGGCTTTAACTATGGTATGTTTGTTTAAACACTATTTCAACTGATATCTATGAATAAAGAATATAATTTATATACAAGTTTGCGAAAAATGATTTATACTGAAAAATCAATTTGTGTTTCGCATTAATTGCGCCGATTGATGGTTTAGTTTGTTTGCATTTTACAATGTTTGTTAATTTAATGGATTCTATATACATCTATGTATATGTATCTGAAAGCCAAGTGAAATATGTTGGATTAATTAAATGCCCGAGTTTTCAAACTTACACCGACGCGTTGACAGTAAAGTTTATTTGAATTTTTCATAGAACTTGTAAAAATGTTGCATCTGGGACATCTATATGCCATAGCTGAATATATATTTCAATTTATTTCAATTTTTTTCAGTTTATGATTTGTACAATAAGAAATAGGCCCGTATTATAGTCATATTTTAAATTCGATTCTAGATGAACTGGAGTTCAAACTTAACAAACAGGCTAGACACAACTGCTATTCCTAGAGAATTTTGTAGCTCTGTTTATTTAGACCGGGCCTAACATGAATTCTACTACAACTATGCTAAAATTTTCAAAAAAAAATTTCAAAAATTAATTTTAATTAGAAAAAAAGTTATTAAAAATTTTGATATGCAAAATTAATTGGGGTACCTAGATCTTCCTAAATATAAAAATTGACAGAAATCCAAAGAGCCGTAACCGAGAAAGCCAAGAATTAAAAAAACCGTTATATTAAAGGTCCCGTTAATAGACTTTTCCCGTATATGTGGTATTAATCAAATTATAGCCAATACCAACAAAAAATTCCCAAAAATTTTGATTAAAATCGTTGGAGCCGTATGGCAGGTACCATTATTTGTAGGGCTAAAAATAAAATTTCAATTTCCTCTCTAGGGAATGCCAAAAGAATCACACACACCAAGTTTGAAGATAATCGCTTAAGCCGTTTAGGCTGCAGTTTGTTATACATACTGACAGACAGACAGACATTTTTTCTCGATAATTTTTTAAGCTTTTCTCTGATCGTAATGTCATGTTTGATTGATATCTATTTTTTTTAATATTCACGTATCCTAAACTTGCCTTATAGTCCCTATAATCGCAAGTAAAAACAGATTATGATATTACAAATGATTTGCAAGGAGAATTTTAAAAAGATAAGGGGAGCAGAAAAAGAAACCTTACCTTACCTAGGTCCGGGGTGAACCTGGGCCTCAACCAACAAGCTTTTCCAGCCAGCTCGGTCTCTAGATAGCTGCCTCCAGTTTCGCACGTGGAGTCGGTTGAGGTCCTCTTCCACTTGTGTACGCCACCTGAGTCTCAGTCTTCCTATACTGCGCCGTCTTTCTTGGGTGGATTTGCAAGGTTCGTCATCAGTCAATCCGTTCTTATCCGAGGGTTGTGGGAGAAAAGGATACCAAGATATCAAAATCATCATCAATGTTTTCATCAATTGACATTTTTCTAACCAGGTAAACAAATGGTTTTGGAAGTTTTGTATCAAATTGTGTTTTCAAGTATTTTTGACGTTAAAAACAACTTAAAGAAAGCCTCAGTCGTGACTAAATCAAGGTTCACATAGGACAATGGGACAAGACAATCATTGTTCCATGTGAACAATTGTTTCCAGGACAAGACAATTGTCATTATATTGTCCTCCGAGCTAGTCTGCCGAGCTATCTCTGAGGACAATATCGATATCATCCAACCCCGTTCAAGAAGCTCGGACAAGACAATTGGATATTGTCCCATTCTCTTGCCTGCGTGTGAACGCTGCTTAACGTTAGACTCGAGTTTTTATTTTAGAAATTAATTTAAATTGTTTCTGAATGTCATAAACTCGGGTTTTGTTTAGTAACAACATAAGCCGTGTTTTATTGGTAAGTACATATACCCAGCGTAGTAAAATTTTATACGGCAAACAACAACAAATAATACGTGTCGATAATTAGGTTAGTGAAATAAGTTGAGATAAATCTTGGAAAGAAATGTCAACCAACTGGAATGTAGAAAAAAAGGATATGTTCGTCTAGTATCATGATACAAGATTACAAGACAGCGCCTTCCTGTATTTTGACGTCATCAGTGACCCAAATAGATTTAATTCAAGAAAATATTTTGGAAAGGATCCAGTGTTAGTTGACTTAAAATGTATATTGAATCAATAAAAAAAGACATTAGACAAAACCTGCAACAATTGAAACTTAAATTACTGCAGTTTTTTTTCTAAAACCGAATTTAATTCTGTCATCAAGGGTCACTGATGACGTCATGGTTGGATATTCTATCCGGAGGTCTCTGTCCAAGAACTGAGTTGAATTTGGAACACACCCTTCTAAATTTATTCAACAAGACTTCGGTTGTCACTTCGGGGGTTAAATTAAAAGTGAATTATGGAGTGAATATAGCGTTTTATTGGGATTTCCAATACTGCGCTAGCTATAGATTACCAATAAAACACGGCTATAGTAACAAATTATCAAATATCTATGAGTATGTGCCATAGTCTTTTTAGTAATTAGTATTAACAATCATCATCATCATCAATCAGTCATCCTTGACTGCGTCTACCTTCTAGGATTGGAATCGACGAGCCTGCGAACCGGAGCATTGTTGTGCATTCGCTCTACATGACCTAGCCATCTTAAACGTGATATGCGTATTTTTTGACCAGGTCAATGTCGCTGTACAGCTCGTATAGTTCTCGGTTGAACCTTCTCCTCCAAAGCCCGTTAACGCAGATAGGGCCAAAAATCTTCCGAAGAATTTACGCTCGAAACGACTAAGGATATCTTCATCCGCTTTAGATAGAGTCCATGCCTCGGCGCCATAGAGAAGGACTGGGATGATTAAGGTCTTATACAGAGTCTCCTTTGTCTTTCGAGAGAGGGCTTTGCTACTCAATTGCCTTCCTAGCCCATAGAAACAGCGATTGGCAAGAGTAATTCTTCACTTTATTTCTGAAGAAGTGTTGTTGTCAGATGTTATAGCGGATCCGAGCTACACAAAGTCCCTAACTACCTCAAAGTTGTACCTGTCTATTGTGATGTTTTGTCCAACCCGCCGGTGTTGTGTGTCCCTTTTTGTGGACAGCAGGTACTTCGTTTTGGCCTCATTGACCGCTAGTCCCATCTTAGCCGCTTCAGCTTCAATGCTAGCAAACGCTCCAGTGACAGCTCGCCGAGTTCTGCCAATGTTGTCTGTGTCATCAGCATATGCTAGCAATTCCACAGGCTTGAAAACAATTGTCCCACTCCATTTAACTTGCAAGTTTCTTATAATTTGTTCAAGTAATAAATTGAAGAAATCACACGATAGCGCATCACCTTGCCGGAATGCCGATGCTGATGATCCATTCATCGGGCATACTTTCTTCTGACCAAACTTCAGAGATGATTTGGTGTAAGCACTCTACCAGGTCATCTCCGGCCGCTTTGAAAAACCTTTTCGAATACCTTGCTATAACTTGGAAGAAGAATTAACGACCATAGATTCGCTCTGCCCAGCGATGGCGGTGTTTCCCCAGTTTTCGTCATTGAATCTGATAAATCCAAGATTTTTAGATCACCGTTGCGTGATGCTATTTCGAAGGAAAACGTGATTCAGCAGAGCTCTGTTAAGGCAACCAAGATCTTTCACATTAAAAAGTGCTTCGTAAACCATGAGGCCAAAAAAGGTGATGTGTAACGCACTTGTTCCCGAAAGGAATCACCCAGTTCCTTATATCCTCATGATCTAGACGTCTTCTGCAATCTAGATAACTCTCATGTATAGAAATGTAAATACATATTTATATTCCACATAAAAGCATATAAATACAAGTAAACTAAAAACATATATTATCTGTATGGCGGTCACACTTATAGAACTTCATTTTCAATAAAACTACACATTTATGTTGTTCATTTTCAATTCCATCGCCCGTATAAAACAGAAGAGCCAAGAGTAGTAAACCTTCGGGTAAAGACATGAGTAGTTCATGACACTTAAAAAATTGTTTACATTTTCAATGCAAACGAAAAATTCAAATGAAGGCAAAATAAATATAAAGGTATAGCACCATGGTACTTGGTTTTGTTTATGGTTGGTATATCAAATTTACAATCTAAGCAAAGCTATTCATTCCTCGGCCCATTGGAGCGTATCCAAGAAGTCCACAAGTATCTTAGAGTGTTTTTACAGAACAGGAAAAAACACATAAAAGAAATAACTATATATGAGAGGAAGTGGATAGCTATTATTGCATGCAACCGATTTATCGATATCGATTGTTATCGGTTGTAGAAATCGTACTTGAAGCAAAGAGAGTAGTTTATGGTTTGAAGGAGCAGTTTATCTTAATATTCATCTAAAGCTGAAAAAGATGAGAAATTAATACACAAATTATAAAGCAGGAAAGAAATAAAAAAAAAACTTTTTTCAAGATGGAATAAAATCGTTTGAAGCTAAATACTGGAGTACCTGATTTAAGGCACGTCAGTGGCTTACAAATACCAATTTCATTGCGGGTTAGTTGTTTGATAATGCTAATCGGCTATGACATGTTATTGTTTACTTAATACTTATCAATGCATATAGTAGTAAGATTCTATTTTTGCACTCTATCGATAACTTATCTGGAACACACTCGGTTTCGCAAATTGTAAAAGAATCTTAACACAAATAGGTGTAAAAAACAACTATTTGGGTACAGTTTTACCAATCAGTGCTATTTTCAAAGGAAAATCAAATTCAAGCAACAACATTGACCACAGACTTTTTCGTCTTAACTCTTCTACAACTCTACAGGATTTATATTGGCGGTGATTGCGGCGGTCATATCATAAATTCTATGATTTCGTCATATTCCCTCTGCTTGCGGTTATCATTGCAAATTCTAGGCGTGTATTTGACTGATTGTTATGTGGAAATAGAAAAACTTCTCTTATCGATCACAGTCTAAAAATCAAAGCGTTCTTCTTCTACTATCGTTTTCTTGGCGACTTCCACTCAAATAAAAGAAAAACTTCCAGAGCCATTACTGGATCGTATCTACCTTTGACTCTAGTCTTCTAGTAACAATACAGTCGATAAACACCTTTTGTTCAGTCCTGCGTCGAGCAAAAAATCATGCGTTTAAGAACAAATACTTAGACCTGGTTTCATTACTCGGGCGCTGTTTTTCGCTTTGTTCGCTTGTTAAAGTCTGTTCAAAAAAAAAAATGTCAGTACAGGGATATTTGGCTCCCAGCCTGATTGCATTGGCTTGCATATTTCTGTTTCAAGTTAAAGCTCTAACAGGGTTTCCGTACTTACCATTATAAATTGTCGCAAGTCGAAGAGCAATGTGTGAAGGGTTGCCACTTGCTGATTACAATACAATACATTACTATTAGTTAAAAAAAAAACACTTCACAATTTAAACATAATTTAAACAAATTTCAATGTATTTAATAATACTATATATATTTATTTTTTTTAATCACAATACCACATCACATTAACTATTAGTACCGTTTATACACAAAAACGATAGCACCTACGCTCTCACACAACTAAATTTGTTCTCGAAAGCTTCAAAACCCAAAGCACTATGATAACTAATGAATAAAAGCTGCATTATACTGTTTTCAATTGGCAAAGTAACTCTGTTGGTGGAATAAGTTTTTTTTTTCAATTTACACAGTAAGGGTAGGTAGAATTGAGTAAATGATCATTATTCATTATTATCGGTCATGGTGGAGTTTACGAGTTTTTTTTTAAAGAGGTACACACAATTCATGTCAGTGGCTTTGTATCTTTTTCAGCAGAAGTTTTCTCAATTCAGTGTCGTGATAATATAAACAGGCACCACTGTTTTGAAAAAAGCTCGCCAATAAGCCATGTACTTACAAATGTTTACTGAAATGTTTCCGAAATTTCTGAAACATTTCTTAAATGTTTTTGTTTCCAATTTTATGTATCCAGTTTTTTACTTACAAAAAAGGAGCAATTATAGCGTCGCGTTTTGTCATTATGAACAAAATGAAAACATAAAACCTGTCAACTAGACTAAAATGCTTGAGTAATAAAAAAAGATTTCCGTTCGGAAGGGCAAACAGAGAGACATTTCATAAATGTTTCGCGAAGCGTTCAGACCTAGAAAAAACACTTCAGAAACATTTAATACACATTTCGAAAAGAAAGAAACACTTCTGAAATGTTTCTTTGGTGTGGACACACTTTAACCTAGCGAAAGTCTTACCCAGCCTATATTGGGCACACGAATTAGCATGGAAGTAGCTAATTACTCGAGTAATCTTGGTACTAGCTGTCTGCTCAGTTTGCGGTCGGTGGAGTATCGTGGTGATAATGGTTCTACAAAGCGAGTAATTCGATGTCTAATCACTAAGATGTTCTTAAGCCTCAAACGCGTAAATCCATATTGACGGCAATTGATCAGATATCTTCCCTAAGACAGAAAAAGGTTCCTCAAAGGTTCCTTTAGAGTCTTAGAAAAATTAAATGATAGCTTCTTATATAAATTAAATCGGGGTCAAAGCAGGAAATATCAAATTACTGACCGATGTGTAAGATTTCAGCTTTACCTAAAGTATTTGTGAAAATTGTTTGTAACAAATTTTTTCAGATTTGCTTCGAAGCCACATATTAGTTTTCCAACATAGTTTTTGTGTCAGGTAAATCAACGGCGACAATATAAGCTTTGATTGCTAACGTCATCTTATCAAATATGGAACAAATATGTCAAGAGGATACTATTTTCACAGATTTTTCGAAGGCATTTGATAGAATAAAACTTCAAGTCTTACTTCATAAATTAACTTCCCTAGGTATACACTCTTCTTTACTGAAGTGATTAAAACCACATTTGACGGATAGAATTCAAAAAAGTAAAAATTGATTGTTCGTTTTCATATATGTATACAATACCTCTGTTTCGTTAGGGGTTCCACAAGGAAGCCTTTTAGGTCCATTACTTTTTTTGTTATTTGTAAATGGCATATCAAATATATTTAAAGACCCAGATTGCCTTCTTTTTGCGAATGACCTCAAACTATCGTAAGATAAGCTGTGAAATTGATTGTTCTGGTGTTCTCTCCTTTTGAAAGATCTTGCGAGACTAGATGAGTGGTGCCAATGGAACCACCTTGGTCATAGCAAAGGTGGAGAAATTAAGCAAATTAAACAATTAATCAATCAATCTTTAACAAAAAAAAATAATAATAATAATTGAGGGATTATGGATGATAGGAGTACAAAACTTTTTTAAGGGAAGATGAACTGGTGTTAAAATTAAGGATATGTTGTAAACTATTGGCTAAACGTAACATACGGGAGATGGAGTATTGAAATGTCCATAACTGGTACGGTGAGTGGGAAGGTTATAGAAAGGGATGGATTTGAGATTAGGTGGATTGGTATTGAGGAAAATATTTTCAAGAAGTGCGGGAAAATCGATGGCACCAGTAATTATTTGGTGCACAAAGAGTATATCAGCAACATCACGACGTTTAGCAAGGGTGTGTAAGTTTATTAGTTTTAATCGATCTTCATGAGGGGGTAAGATAAGGGGAATCGACCAAGGAAGATGACGTAAAGCGAAACGAAGAAATCTTCGCTGTACGGCTTCAATTCTATTTGAGTGGATTGTTTGATAAGGGAACCACACCTGTGAAGCATACTCAAGAATAGGACTAACGAATGTTATGTAGAGTGATTTGGTGAGGTAAGGGTTGGAAAATTCTTTGGACCAGCGCTTTATAAAATCAAGGGAAGAGTTCGCTTTTGCAATAATTTGGTCGATGTGGGAGCGGAATTCAAGTTCTTTATCGCAACAGATACCTAGATCACGAATGGAAGATACTACAGGAACAGCCACGTCACAAAAGTCGTACATTCGAGGGGGGAAGTGGTAGACGTTACCGTGAGAAAGTCATAAATTGACACTTGCTAACATTAAGTTCGAGGAAATTTGTATGACACCAAGTAAGAAAGGAATTTAAATCATGTTGAAGTAGCGGAGGGTCACAAGGTGTAGTGATAACTTTCGTTATTTTTATGTCATCTGCATAGATAAAACGGTCCGAGTCGGAAATAATCTTATCCACATCATTTATTAATAATTAATGCATTTTTTTAAGGAATATGGCTTGGATACTGTCTGAGCCAGGAGAAAAGTCGTTTTTGAGTGAGTTGGTTTTTTCGAAAACAGTGTCTAAACTAATCGCAAGAGAAACAAGAGAAGTAAGTAAACTGTTAGCCATATAACAGAAATAATCAAATTCGGGTTCAATTGGATCGTCGTTATATGAAAGACTAAAAAAAGGTTAGCGATAACGTGTGAATCAGATGAAGAAGTGTCCAGAAAATTAAAAGAAAGCGGAAGGCCATCGGATTTTCTCTTAATGTTTATAAACTGGTAGAATCGTTTAGGTTAAGAAAGGAGACAGGTCTGCTTTTATCAACGTAATCATGATAAAGGGAATCACATACAGAAGAAAAATTGAAAAAAGCTTGTTGGTAATTTATATAATCGACAGTAGTTTTTGACTTTAGAAATGTTTTCTAAGAAGGGAACACATTGGATGAGGCACTCGAAGATTGCAGTGTAGAAGATGGAAAGGGAAATGTGGATGGGCGTTATGGTGTTAATTGGGAATCCTTATTGTAATAATTCGATGAATAGAATTGAGAGAGTTCAAAAGAATTCCACAAGATAAACTTTCTTCAAATTGAATTGGAGGATTCCAAGGCTATTCTAAAATACTCTGTGTTTGCTGTTTGGAGTTCAATCCCTTAAGGATCGTAGGGTATACTTTTCCGTAATGTTTATTAGAGCCATATTCACGTATCATATTAATATTGTCCCCCGTTATTATCATTAGTAACTGGAGGAAATGCCCCATCAAGGACCACACGTTGTCGATTTCTAATTTATGGAAAGTTTCATCGTAGCAATTATGGCCGGAATTAACCAATATCTCGTTGCATCAAGAGGCTATTGTGATTTGTAATAGGGTTGATTTTTATTCAAATTGTTCGGGAAACACGTTTTAATCCATTGTTTTAAATATGCTTTATTTAATAATATTGTTTAATTGTTGATTGTATATTAAATATATATTTTCCCACCAACAATTAATTTATGTGCCTATTTATCATAATCTATGAGATTAAAATGTAATATAATTTATGAAAATTAATAAAACTAAAACTAATTTGATTTTAATAAGATTTATATCAAATTATGATAAAAAAATCTGTAAAAGGCCGTTTTTCTAGATTACTAAGTACTGCTGACTTGACAACACCACAAGAACGAAACTATTAAAATAAAAAAAATGTGTTAATTTTCACAGGAAAACTATCTATGCATAAAAACAAAAGTGGCCTCCCTTTAGACAAACACCAAATGATAACCTCTTTCCGTTCCCTTCATTAACAGCATTTGAGTTCATTTGATAAAGAAACAACCATTTCGAACAAAAATGTACTTTGTAACGCTTTTAGCTGACAAACTGCCTTTTAATAAACTGTCCAAAGATAAGGTTATCTGAGCGCAATAATAAAATATTTCTTTTAACACTATTTTGTTTACCTTATACCTTATACATACATAAAAACAAAACCCCCTCCCCATCCCCAGCAAAGAGCAGAGCTAGTGCCAACTTTACGTTACGTATTGTTATTTTTTACCTTGTACAACCGTACCACGGACTGACAGTGCATTGCACTTTGTCTATTTCAGCTTTTTAGCATTAGATACACGTTTGCCATTTTGAATGAGGAGAGGAGGTGGCGCAGCATATACGTTGAGATAGATGTGCAGTTTAGGTACCTACGGCTGCAATCTCATTCCATACACCCCGTGCCGGGTCTATGTACTTATGTCGGTGGCGTCGTCGTCGTCGTCGTAGATACGTTGAATGCATTTGATAGTGCCTTTCAAATTGCTCTTAGCAACAAATATCAATCTTATTTGTTATTTATTCGCATTTTGTGTAGTTTTATGCAACTTTTAAACATTTGCGCCGTGTAGGCCATACGCCATACCGCCTGCGAACGTTCGTTGGTCGTCGTTATTGGTGTTGCATTTGGGGAATAGAAATGTGCAACAACATTTGTTTTCGTATATCTCTCTATGATAAGTTTATTGACCCAACAACTACGAGCAAGTAGATTCCTACCTCTGCTAGTTGTGGTGGCAACTGGCCAATGTGGCCATCGGTTATGTTAAAATATTTACGATAAATCTATTAAATTTAGTTCTGAAACAAGAAGTTTTTGGTAGTAACAGTCGAATATTAAAACCTAGTATTAGCTTTAGTTTTAATATTAAGTGTAAGCCGAGTCAATACCAACAATTCTTTCTGTCAAACAATTTGTCGTCAGCATATAAGAGCAAGAACGTGCGACCCCTTCTTGTCCTGGGACCAATAAGCTACTCCAACCAGGTCCCTAGCTAGCCGCGACTTCACTCTGGGGTGGAAACGATCATTGGTGTCCATCCGCTCTATATGACCCAGCCAGTTGGACTTTTTAAACTTTACGGGACCAAAAATCACCCGAAAAAATGTTCTCCCTGAGCAACCTAAAGCGTCCTCATCCCGTACAACAGGAATGGGATGATGAGGGGGTAATCTCTAATAAAAGGACACTTAAATCACTGGCTTTGCTATTCAACTAGTGATTTACAAGAGTGTTCAATTGATCTCAGCGCTGGTATCGTTCTCTGAGTTCATAGCGAAGTACAGGCATACAAAGTCCTTAACTACTTATAGCTTCCTATTGTGATGTTATGACAAAGACGCCATTTTTGGTATCTTTTCTTGATGATAGCATATACTTTGTAGGTGCTCGCTCACACACTACAGCAGAAAAAGTCTTGTAGCCTTGTCCGAGATGTTAAAGAGACTGATACTCCTTTTCTAAGGATCGGGCAAACAATACTCAGATTCCATTCATCGGGCATACTTTCTACTGACCATATCGTCCTTATGGGTTGGTGCATACTTCTAACAACTCATCGCTTATAGCCTTGAAGAGTCCGGCAGCAAGACCATCGGCTCCGGCGGCTATATTTGTCTTAAACATATATAATAGTTCAATATGCCTGACAGCGGAATAGGGTTCGTCATCGCTTTTATACAGTCTGCCCGCGAAGGGTTCCTGTTTGGCATGTGCTTGCCGCCACTTACCGTCAAATCCTGTTATTTCTTGAATCCCGGTAATTTATTCAAAATATTTCAAATTTATTCAAGAATAGGAAATATGTTCTTCATCCAAAGCGGTACTTTCAGGAGTTCCTCAAGGTTCTGTACTGTCGTTACAGCTGTTTATTTTTTTAACTTTAAATTTTCCCAGACACAAATATGCAATTTTAGAATGTAGGTAGATGATATTGCTATTATTCTTTTGACGAATATGGTTCTTCAATTATTCTTAACATTAGCCGTGTTAGCACAGTTGGATTTTACAATGTGTTACAACAATGTGTTACAACAACCAGTTGCCGATAAAAGAAAATGTTGAATCTAGTTGTGGATAGATTTTCGAATTCGAAGTTATTTCTCCGTTTTATATGTTAGACATAAGATTTCATTCACAATTGATCATTCTAATGCATTTCTGTGCATCTGAAAGGCTTCGTTCATAGAGTAGATTATGTGATTATAGGTACTCAATCAATCAAGATTATAGGAAGTAAGAGAAATCAAGATGAGGTTCATTTTGATTAAACATCATTTCGTCTGCATGATTGTTTGACTCGTTCGGGTGACTCGTTTTCTGAGTTTAGACAATTTTGATTATTTTACATATAAAAGACTAAAATTATTATATGATTATAAAGAACTATTATCGCATTTGAATCACTTAAGTTCATTGTTATGGTCTGACATAGATTAATATGTCCCCCTTTCTTTTAGTAATTCATTAACTTGTAATTTTTTATTCCTCTTTTAAATCCACAATGGGTGCCATACTGGACGTTTATTTTATTATGCATTTAACCTTCCCATAAGTTTTAGTTTTTTTGTTTTTGTCAAAATTCTACAACATAAATAATATACATAAATTACAGTGACAAATATGTATACAAAACTAAAAATAATGAAAATAAAATATTGTATCACATCACATTAAATTGAATTTACATAATTTATATTAGGTTACAAAAATATATAGTCAAGAAGATTCTTCATTCGGGCTTATATATTTTGTTCTTAAAACAGCTTCTACTCATTCTCATTGTCATATCAAACAAGTCGCAATACTTATTGAAAGCTCTCCAGCACCGATTGAAAGATTCGTGAGATTAATAATTAGTCTTTGAATTTCTCTTATTTCAAAAGTTGGTGTGTGTCTCAAGAGTCGAACATTTTGGTTAACTGGCACTTTGGAACACAAATAAACTGACTGAAAATTACCTTTCAATAGGTCAAATGCACATAAAGCCTCAGATAACTCTAGGACTAGCAATACTACACAAAGACGGTTGGAATAACGAGGTAACACAAAAGAGTTTGTGTTCCATGCAAGACCTCTTAAAGAAATTGCTTTTGGACGGATTCAAGGTTTTTCACATCAATATTATACAACGGAGACCAAATGATACTACAATATTCGAACGCACCAATGAACAATAAATTGCCTTTGTAATATACTTACTTACTTACTTATGTTGGCTCGACTAGAGCGTGGTGCTCCTAGGCCTTGCTCAATACGCCCCTCCAGCTGGCTCGATCCCTTGCCTGCTGTCTCCAATTTCGCACTCCAATTTGGCGGAGGTCTCCTTCTACCTGGTCGCTCCATCGAAGATTAGGTCTACCTTGGCTTCTGACTCCCTCTGGTTTGGCTTTGAAGACTTTACTCGCTGGAGCGTTGGTGTCCATTCGCTCTACATGGCCCAGCCATCTTAGTCGTTGGACTCTAATTTTTCTGACTAAGCTTATGTCGCTGTACAGCTCTTATAGTTCGTCGTTGTATCTTCGTCGCCAAATGTTGCCTTCTCGGTTTACGCAAATAGGACCATAGATCGTACGCAGAACTTTTCTCTCGAAGACTCCAAGTGACTTTTCATCCGATTGGGAGAGGGTCCATGCTTCTGCACCATATAGCAGGACCGGGATGATGAGTGTTTTATATAGTGTCTCCTTGGTTCTTCTCGATAGGGCTTTATTCCTCAATTGCTTATTCAGCCCAAAGAAAAAAGGGCTTTTGTTGATGAAAGCATATACTTCGTCTTGTCCTCGTTTATTTTCAGCCCCATTCTGCTTGCTGCTGACTCCATAGTAGTGAAAGCACCGGTTACTGCTCGCTTTGTTCTTTCTATCACGACCATGTCGTCTGCAAACCCAAGTAATTGTGTCGATTTATTGAAAATGGTGCCCGATGTACTGGCATGGGTGCTACGTATTACATTGTCAAGCACAATGTTAAAACAGCTGCATGACAGCGCGTCTCCTTGTCTAAGCCCTCTGGTGGTTTCGAAGGTTTCAGTAGTCTCTACCAACTTTGACGGAACAGCTAGCATTCTCCAACGTCATCCTGATAAGGCGTATCAGTTTAGCAGGGATTCCAAAGTTAGACATTGCACGATACATTTCAACTCTATTAACACTATCGTACGCTGCTTTAAAATCGACGAACAGGTGGTGGGTGTCGATGTTATATTCTTGGGTTTTCTCCGGGATCTGGCGTAATGTGAATATTTGGTCGGTGGTAGATTTTCCAGGTCTGAAGCCGCATTGGTAAGGACCTATTAGATCATCAGCAAACGGCTTGAGACGTTCACATAAAACGCTTGACAGGATCTTATAGGCGATGTTCAGAAGACTAATGCCTCTATAGTTGGCGCAGAGTAGGCGGTCTCCTTTTTTGTGGATCGGGCAGATGGTACTGAGGTTCCACTCATCGGGCATACTTTCCTCCGACCATATTTTGCAAATGAGTTGGTGTATGCTCCTGACCAGTTCATCTCCAACGTGTTTAAAAAGCTCCGCTTGTAGACCATCGTATCCAGCTGCTTTGTTCATCTTTAACCTGGTGATGTCTACTTTGATCTCATTTTGGTCGGGCAGGTGCAGTTCGTGGTCGTCATCTAGATTAACTGGTACAAGTTGATCTTGGGCGGGATCTTGGCTGTCATCGCCATTTAACAACTGGTTAAAGTAGTCTCTCCAGATGGCTAACATCGCCTGCGTTTCCACAATGGTGTTTCCATCCTGATCTTTGCAGGGCCCAGGGCGACTGGTGAAACCTGATGTAGACTGTTTCACTCTTCTGTAGAAGTTTCGCACCTCTTTTCTGCAAAAACATCTCTGCATCTCCTCGACTTCGCGTTGCTGGTGTTCTTTTTTTCTTCCTCCTGAGTATGCGTTTCTCATCCTTTGTAATATAAGGGTCGTTAAATTCATTTGAGCTGCTTTTTACAAAACCTAGCATACCAATACTTTTAGAGTACGTTGTGGGTGTGGTGTTTAAAAGTAAGCTTTTTGTCAATTCGAACTATCTTTTGGGCGTCAATGAAATAATCAACATATATTCCACTTTTTTTCCTCTGAAATTAAATAATATTGCACTTCTCCAAATTTAGCAACAAGCATCATGTAACAAATCCTAACCACAAATCACGATTGCCATTTCATCATCTATAAACGTTTTACCTGATTCTACGAACAAACCCCGTTGTCTTAAGTAGTCGATATTTCAATTTTGAAATAAAATAAAAGGCGGTGCCAATAAGTTTTTTTTTTTTTTTTTTTGGGAAATCCAACTTCACTGCCCATTGCTTTCCCCAAAAAAAAACCGCTTTTATATCTACATTTTTCTATTTTGGAGTTGGTTTTAGATTTTCCGACATTTTCAAAGTCGTTATATGAACTCTAACCTCTTTTAGACCATTTCAATAGCACAACTCAGGAAACCTGTTGATTCATCTAATTAAAAAACGGCTTAAAGCTATTAAGCCTACTGAAGGTAATGAAAATCTTGTACGTCGTTTTAGAAAAGTGCTTGTTTATAAATTATTTATACTTGTATATTTAATCTGTTGAAATAAGCACATATTTTCTAAGTGAGCAGTGCTAATTGCAAAGTAAAAAAATAGCTTTTTTATTTTTTTTTTCATTTAATAGAAGTTTATGTAAAGTATTTCATCATTCTAACAAAAGCAACCACCTGTTTAGGATTTTATATAAAAGGTTCACTTCACTTAAAATTCATTCCTAGAAAAACTTTGGAAATAAAGAAGATATGTACCAAGAGAATGGTGCAAGCTTTTATATTTGTTTATAATGTATACGTTATTATATGCATTTTTAAACTTTAACAGCCATATTAATAAAAAAAAAAAACGCTTATTCCACCTTTATTCTATAGCAGAACTAAACCATGGAATAAGAGTTAAGCTACGGATTAAAATGTTCCATCAATAAATACAAAATGTGTGTAAAATAGTAAAGTGACGTTTACCAAAAATCCCTTAAAAAAATCTAATATAATGAGTAAGATGCCTGTTTAGTAACTTGAAATTTTCACCAAGTCTTCTCAAACAATAATAAAGCTCACACTATTGAACGCACCTAATAATTCATTTCAGAATAAATTTGACACATCTGGTACTTATTCCTTCGCTAAACCACCTTCTTCGGTGGTTTAACTTTGTAAACGTCACTTAGTAGAAATTTTGTTTTATAGATAACATTTTGCACTTATTCCACGTAATAAGGCCTAACCTTTCACCACTATTCCACGGCTCTTAATTTGCCTGTAAGAGCCTAGGAATTATTTATCTGTATTCTACTTACTAAACTGAAAATGTATCAATGCATAACATATTGTAATTATTATTTATTCGTGATTTAATTTCATCAAAATCGATTATGTGAAAATGCATTCATGCAGCTAGTAAAAAAAAATGCGAATGGCCACACTGATTTCATTGTGCACTAACGTTTCCTTGAGTTTTCTTTTCTAATTTTTTTTTCACAATTTCAAAGGCTGTTTTGAAGTATCTATATGCATTCTATGTATAGACAACAAATGCATTTTTTTGTTCGTTTCGTTTAAAGGAACAACAAACATAAAGATGCAATAATTTTGCATAATTGCTCAGCGACAACGACAAATGTTGTTTTAAGTTGAACCGCCTCATGAACCATTTATGTTTGTAGTAGTTGTAGCTTCGGAAAGTGCAATGGCCAGAAATAATGCCAAGGGGCATTAAGCTTGAGGTTTTGGCCTTTTAAAACAAAAACACAAAAAAAAATCAACCAGAAGCGATAACAACACTTGTTATAGGGTGTCGTTGGATAGGTTAATCTGCCGGAAGGTATAGCCCTATTGAAATTTTGTGAAAGCCTTTGCATTACTCATCGAGCTTACAATTATAATACTGGAAAGTTTCAAGGAAATAGCTTAATAGGGATTGACGTGAAGGTGAACTTTTTCTTTTTGCATAAATTTTCATATGAATTTTTAATTTATTTTCCTTTGCTTGAAAGAGACAGCTGGGGGTCGAGAAATTCTATTCAATTTTTTACATGAAGGGCATGTGTTTTGAATCCTCGTAAATCATTTGTAAATTTAAATTATAAAACTTTTTTTTTTTTAATTTAAACAATACATTGATTTGTGTTCGCTAAAATTTGAAAAAGCAATGTCACTCAATACGAATGTTGGCGTTGAATGTATGTACGGTTATGTATTTTTTCAAGGAGGTTCTTATTTTATCCGCGTTCTTGAAAATTGCAACTGGATGAAGCTGCAACATATGTTTATCAACTAAATGAATTTTTATGGAACTATGTGCTTGTTCCTTAACAATAGACGCTGTCGAACTTTAAAAAATTGTAAAAACTTTATATTTTTTGAATACCGGACCAATTTGAAAAAAAATGCATCTAGTGGTAAAATAAAAAATGAGCAACCTACGACTTCTAAAAAGTGATCCTATTGGTATGCTGAATACCAGAATTATTTTTTCATTATCATGAAAGGATTTCTGATTGTAATATATTTTAGGCTGAAGGAATGTTGTGTGTATGTAGATATTTTTGTCGAGTTAAACTAACTATATAACTGATGAGCTAATGTGCCAACCCGAAACTATGACATTGCGGATCAAACCAGCCATACTCTAGACTTCTTGTATTACATCCTATTTTTATAGGTCAAAGTGTAGTAAACCTAAAGATAAGTCATGGTTTGTTTCGAGTTAAAGGTTATCAGGTCAAAAGATGTAAGCAGCGGGGGAATTCTTAAAAAGTTTCATCAAGCTAGACAACCAAATGTATGCATGAACAAAAAATTCGGTAAAAATTAATGCAATAATCCAAAGGCAGTGTGAAAATGTGGTGCAGGGACATAACGCCCAGGCTCATAACGCCCAACTTTTTTTTTTGGGCATTATGACCCACTCAAGTGGGCCATAAGACCCAAATTAATTTTTGGCGTTATGGCCCACCCAAATGGGACATAAGACCAACCGAAAAATGTGTGGGACTTATGTCTCACTAAACATTTTTGAAAGTGCAATGCGCCCTACAAAAGTATTAAAGATACAAACAGTCACCCCGGGATGATATAACGTTCACGGACATGGACCTAATGTCTAAATTGAATTTTTTTTTTCATTTTCAGTATGTGGTAGGTATCGGGGGGCATGCTGCCCCCCTGCAACCCCCCTGCTTAGGCTCACTATAGGATTTGGAGAAGGTGCAATGATGGGTATGTGCAAAGTTTCTATTTGATTTAAAGAACCTTAGCATAAACCCAATCTAGCACCTACTCCAAATCCTAAAGTGAGCCCAAGCAAGGGGGTTTCCTACCTACCTCATACTGAAAATGAAAAAAAAATCAATTCAGACAATTTGTTTGGGACCTTACTTCACAGAGCTCACATTTACAAATTTGGATCTTATGTCCCATTTAAACAAAAAATATTTGGGTCTTATCACCCATTTGGCTGGGTCATAACGCCCAAAATTAATTTGGGCGTTATGACCCTGGGCGTTATGTCCCTGCGCCGAAAATGTTTGGTAATTTGTAAAAAAAAAATGTACGCAATTCGTACACGGTATTGATTATCTAGAATTCAGTTCCCAGTTAGTTTTCATATTCCTGTTTCTATTATAATATGCATTCACAAATACTTACTACATGTGAAAACCATGGTTTTGTTTTTTTTTTAATTTTTTTATTTAATTTATTTTTGTTGTTTTTGTTTTTCATTAATTCAAAAAATCGACAGAATTTTTTTTACTTCCTTTTTTTTGATCTGCTTTTATATTTTTTCAAAGACAGGTTTTGTCCCCCTCTAGAAAACTGGCTATGTTTCCCTTTTCAACATTTTCATTCTGGTAACCCCCAGCTCTCAAGAAAAAGCCTTTTATTGCTGCAACATCAACGCTGCCAGAGTTATTATAACTTTTTCTTACTTGCCAGCATAAATGATTTTATGGGACCATTAGTCTTTGGCACGTTCAGTTGCAAGAGTATTGAAAGATCTTAATAACACAATTCCACTTGCTGGCCTGAATAGTATACCAGTTATAATTTTGAAGTGTTCTACAACGCTGGCAAATCACTGCGTATGCTCTTCCATTATTTTAATTTCTCAATTTTCTCCAAGTTGCATTTGTTTAGCCTGACTCCAAAAATGGTGAATATTTGTGACCCTTAAATTATATAACCCGGTCAAGTTAGCCCGAAAATTAGGAGTACCCTCGCATCAATTCCCAGAAATCTGAAAACTTGCATGAACATTAACAACACCTTAATAATGAAACTGTGCAAAGTCCCCATCGATCCGATGTTTGCCTAAAATGTTATGCTAGGTCGAAGGTCATACAATTGGTTTTTTGACTTTTTTAACAAAACGGTTAGTTTTATGATAAAAATAGCTGAGAAAAAAATGCACATAGATCATGTAATTATCAGTAAAAAATGCCATACACTTTTTTTCTAAGATTCGATAACAAAATTAACTAAAGTATGAGGTTGCACTTGGCGCGGTTTTTCGAGTAAGGCTACTCCACGATCTAGTCCAGTAAATAAACAAGTTTCACCCTACATAAGGTCGGGTAGTTGTGAATTGTTGATATATTGTTTGGGTTGTCCGGTAGATTTCAAACAAAAATCCAAAACCACGCCCTCCACCCCCTTCACAATCAGGTAGAAATTACTGAAAACCGTCACTTTTTCACTCTTTGGCATATAACCCCTTTCTGGTGCATTTTAACGCAAAATTACTTTATATGCCAACTCCTGTACTTGAGAATGTAAATTTTTCCATTGGACAGATTTGTTCCGCACTCGTACAGTAGCAAGAGTTCTCAAAGATCTCGATATACACAAATCTGCTGGCCCGGATTGTATACCCCCGATTCTTCTGTAGAGGTGTTCTTCCACATTGGCAAAGCCACTGCGTAAGCTTTTCCATCGCTCCTACTAATCTTTCCTAGAAGATGGAAAACAGCATTTGTCCAGCCTGTCCCTAAGAAAGATGACCCTTCCTCCCCCTCCTGCCGACCCATAGCACTAACATCCCTTCTTTCTAAGGTTATGGAAACGCTGATTAACCGTCAGCTTAAGAAATATCTCGAAGATCGAAAGCTTCTCCATGACCGTCAGTATGGCTTCCGCAGCAACCGTTCCACTGGTGATCTGATGGCATATCTCACCGAACAGTGGAACAAATCTTTACATCGCTTTGGTGAAAGTAAGATTATTGCTCTTGATATCTCCAAGGCATTTGATAGAGTTTGGCATGAAGCTCTCTTATCGAAAATGCGTGCTTTTGGGATCGATAATACTCTCGTTCGTCACGTCACGTCGTCCACGTCCTATGCAACGGTACCGTATGTCAAGCTAATTAAACTCCGATTTATACAGCATTGTCAAATGGGATAATAGGAATCGTGTGGGGTTTAATGCTTCGAAAACTCACTGCTGTTTTCTGTCGTTAAAGCTCAACATACCCCCAATGCCATTGTCCATGAATGGCACTTACATCGAAGAAACCGAAAAGCTCTTAGTACTCAGTATGTGTGTCAACGACGACCTCCGTTGGAACGACCATATATTTGAGATCGCTAAGAATGCTGATAAGTGCTTAAGTGTTCTGTATCGGTTTAAAAAGTACTTTTCCCCATCTGATCTGGCTACAATTTATAAAGCGTTTATCCGCCCTAAACTCGAGTATAACTCCCACATCTGGGCAGGTGCTTCACAAACATCGCTTCACCTGCTTGATAGAATACAAAATCGAGCGTTAAGATTGATAGGAAATAGAACTGCCGCTGAAACAATTGCCCCTTTCGACTGTCATCCATGTTCTTCTGATGTGAAACTGCAATGGCAGCGTAGGATTAGTTTATTGAATTCTGATCCTGACAGCAGTGTCCAACGAGTAATTAGAAATCGCATCGAGTTTAATGCTTCAAAACTGTCGTTTTGTGTTGTGTTTGTCATTTAACCGAAACAAACCTCCGTTCCACTATCAATGAGTGGCACATACATCGATGAAACCAAACAACTTTTATTTCTAGGAATGTGTATTACAGTTTACAAACCACCTTTTGCAGAATGACCACATATTCGACGTTGCTAAGAACGCTTCGAAGTGTTTAAGTTTCCTTCGAAAATTCAAATAGTTTAAAATTTCATCAAAATCTTCAGAGCAGTTTTCGAGAAAATGCAAAGAAATCAAAACTATTGATCAGGAGGAACCATTTTAAGCAAGGCTTAAAAAATAGAAAGAAAGACGATAATAAAGAAAAAAATATTTAAGTCTTGGAATCTTGGAATCAAAAGGACATTTTTTGAACAAGTGTGCCCATTGTATATAGTTACATTGAAAAAATCGGTCCTTGGATATATTTCCAGTTACAAGTTTGTTGGTATGATCCTGAATAGGTTTCGGCTTTTCGAGTTATAGTTTTAAAGCAAGCAAATTAAAACACTTTTTATTTGCGAATTATTGAGTCATTCGTTACAGGATACCTAGGCACAAAGATTCACGTCAAAAACGATACAATTTCATCCTTCAACTTTGTGCAGTTTCCTGACAAAATCCTTGAACACAGTCACTTCAGAAATTGTGCTCCCGTAATAGGATTTAAACACACATATACAACATTCAGCCATTATCATTTTCATTTATTTCAATCCTCACTGCACCATGAGGCCAATTAGTATTACTTTGCATTCAGGTTGAATAACCAAATAGTTTTCCATCACTCGGCACGAGACTAAATGAATATAAATTTCTTTGGAAAATTCCTTCGTCTTGTGCTCAGCAGTAGTTTTCTTGGGAGGGTATAGTGCCTGGGTTGTGACATATCTTGGAGCACGAGATTTTCATCCTACAATAAGATGTTTTCAACGTTTTCATGCTTCTGGGAGGTGTAGCAGCAGAAGTTGGATACATTTTCTACACTCATCCGAACTAGGGCCACATGCGGCTATAATTCTCAAGTTATTTGCATACATCTCATCATCATTTTCTGGTAGGTTTCTCCTCAAGATACTCAATTTCTTTATCCTGAATAGGAGATGATGATGCTAGAAGGTCGGTCTATATGGGAGGTTGGTCGAGTGCACGTGTGGTGGCACGTTGCAGTACACTCGAGTCACGTTTGGAAATTATTTTGACGTATTAAATCAGAAAAAAAAAATAATATGCACCTCATCCCTACCGATAAAGTGGAAAGAAGAATATCTGCTTTTAACACTGATGTTTCCTTATTTTTCTCTTTGGGAAAAGCAAGTGGGTGGCAATATTAGCTTAGGTTTTGGATACTTTCTATAAAATACACTTTATAAAAATATAATTATATACATTTCAGTTTGACGTTTGTTGGTTTATTTACGAACAGAGTGAATGGACTTTATTTTTAATTCAATTAGCTGAACATAATGGTATATCTCCATTTGGATGAAGTGTTTTTCTTTTAATGCTTTCAACCAACCTCTTGGGAGAAGATTATTTTGGGTCATGGAATTAAGAGCTATCTTTTAAGTAAACTAATGGAAGTGGACCAATTTATATTGCAAAAAAAAAAAACTAAGAGGCATTAGGAAATTAATGACGTTTGCACAGTATCAGCATGAGCTTTTTAGGTCGTGGGAAAAATATAAAGATGTTTTTTCCGGAGTTCTATTTTTGTCCAAGAAATAATGTATTCAATCGAATTGATGTTATTCAAAAAAGGGAGTCAATGCTGAATTGGCTACAATATAAGTCGTGCCTCCGAGTTTGTCGTTAATGTTGACTAAAGAAGAAATCGCATATAGACAATGAACATCAAGGTGACACTTTTAAACTTAAACACTTTCCCACAATAAGACACTACCACTGATTCTAGACCTATCAGAAAGGATCGGGTCAGAGCCATGTGGATTCAGAGGGCTAGCAAATTAATGTAACAGAAATTAGGTAAACTGGAACTTTGGGAATATGAACGGTCGAAGCTGTGACGATACTGGAAGAGATGACGAGCAAAAGACGAATATGAAAATGGCAAAACGCTTGGACACAGAGCTGCTTAAACACCACACCAACATATACATAAATATTCTACTATGAACAAAAACAAGGTAAAAAGAATCATTACAATCATTGCGAAAGAATCACTTGGTAACGTTTTGGCTAATTCAAAGTCCAGTAACCGTTTAATGTCTCTATAACCAGTGATACAAAACAAAAACAAGGTATGGAATATTGTCAGCGTTTCTGCTTCCTTAATTGGATGTGAACAAACGAAAAAGATGCGTTTTGACTATACTTATACATCCAGCACAACATCATCTCGAAAGAAGAGCTTCTGGTTTTAGAGGAGTTTTCTTTCGCTAGGTATGTCGGAAGGTCTAATAAAATTTTTGAGGACTGCCATGGTGATATTGAATACGGAACTAGGAATCCTCCATGTGCAGCCCATATTGTCTGTGCACCTTATTACATACAGGACAGGCCTTAATACATACCACCTGGCACCCAGTATCATGAAGCTGCGGGTGAAAAATTGCATAATGATTTAGGAAGAAGCGATGGCCGAGCTCTTCTTTTGCTGACAGAATTTTCTGCGGAAACGAGAAAGTTATGCAAACAAACACAAGTTTCTGGAGGGATCATTTAGTACGACCAGGGGCCTATAACACAATACGAGTGAAATTTAACAACTTTTTAAAATTTGTGTAACACGGAATAACAAGTCTAGGAAGGAGAATTATAAAAATATTTTTGGCTTCTTTCAACAAGTAGGAAAATTCATAATTTCATTGTTTTTGTAACTGAAAACAACAAGCGTTAAGAAAAAAAAGAATTAACTTGTTAAATTGTTGATAAATTTCAACCGGCCGACGGTCGGGGACTTGTTCGAAGTCAACAAGTTAGTAAGAAGCACTTGCAGTAGTGTTTATCTAGTGATAGAATTGGGAAAGATCGTTCTGAATTTAATTAGTGGTCAAGAGTTTTGTTTATAATTATGTTTTTTTTTTCTTCTGAATCGGACGAACAGAGATGTTGAGAACCAAAGACAGACAAAAGTATATAAGAACCCGATGTGTTTATTGAAAAATTTCGTGTGGCCGTAGAAATTGCTGATTATCCTACCGAAAGCCTATACTACCAAATACGTTCCCCTACTAATAAAAGTAGGGTACTAATTTTAAGGCAGAACATTTTGATTGATATTGATGCACCTTCAAACAATGAAGCCGCTTTTGTGGATCGGCGTGGTAAGCATTCGCTTAATTGTATGGCAGTATGTGGACCAGACCTAGGATTTTACAATGCCATAGTGCGAACTTACTTACTTTTCCTGCAAGAACTATGTCTAAACTTTTTGATGACGAAAATATTTCCTTCTGTTTAAGTTAACGAATCAGAAAAAGCACCAAACAAACTATGTTTGTTTCTTTTGAAAACTTACGACTATTTTTTTTAGCTTGACTTATTAAACTGATTCAACAAGTGAAGGGATTTTTTTTATTGACAATTGTTATGGTTTTTATTGTGTTACAGAAAAGATTTTCACATGTTAAACAAGCATAGTTAAAGAAGTGGTTGTTGACTAGTTGACTTATTATTCTGTGTTACAGCACAGACCCCAGGGGTAATCGATAGACATGAATATTTCAAGGCGTAGTAACATATTGATTCTCTGAAGTGAACTTGCCCCAAATCACTGCTATTAAGTGCCAAAGATCACTACCAACGTTTGAAAAGAACATGCGAAATGTTCAAAATAACTCTCTCATAAATATGAAAAAGCTTCGGAAATATCTGAAGCGGCTATTGATGTGAACCAGAATATCCAGATCATCCAGATATCAGTTGAAAGTTACCTTCTCACAATCTACAAGGAGAAAGTTATTACACAATATTACGGTAGCTACAGATCAATTAAGCTAATGTCACACACCAATTAAGATCTCTGAGCTGGTATTAAATGGCCGTTTGCAAATAAAAATTCAGATTTCTAGCGGTTTTGCGATTTCTTTTAGGGTGGTAAATCAACCACACAGATACAATCCAGAGCAAAAGAATGCGAATACATAAATAAATTTAATGGCGCGACAGCCAAGGTCTAGTGTGTGTTGTGAATCTGCAAGAATGGAAGGGACTTACAATTTACCGCCGAGTCCGAACGGCTACGTGATATGCACTTTTTCGAGACAAATTTTACTTTTGGAGGTTTTGTCAGTTCCTCGCTAAAGGAAAAAAACAGTGGCTCTGACGGGGAGTCGAACCCCGAGCACTTTTTATGGATAGAAATTCTGGGGGGAAATGAATACCCCGAAAAAAACTGAAGACAGGTCTATTCTGGATATTAATTTAAATGCAACGGTTTTTCTTATATTCAAAAAGTTTATCGTAGATCTATGGAACAGTTTAGAGAAGGTTCTTGTGAAGGCGATATAAAGAATTGGGTTTTTATAATCGAAGAGTGCCTCATGAGCTAAAATGAAGGCACGTTAATTGTTCGTCACCGACTTGCAGCTGAAATGAAGTGCTTGAAATACCATTTATCGGCTTAAATAACTCGCAGGCTTTACGTAAATCTTTGATCCTGTGTTTTTTAGATTCGCGGTAGAGGCTTTCAAAATTTAAAAGTACCTTTACTTTTGGACTCCAGGCATAATTGCCGCTTCCCGAAATAAAACAATCCGTGTTTTTATAGCTTTCACCAGAAAAATACTAGTCTTTCATATTCAATGATTCAAACTACAACAAATCTTTATACGAGTGAAGACAAATCACCGAATTGAAAAGTTTCAGGTAATTATAACCTCAAATCTGCATTTGAAATAACGATAACGAAACATTCGATCCTAATGATATGTAACAATTTTCTCGAAACATTAACAAAGGGAATCTTTTCTTACGTCCTCGTCTCGACATAATAGAAAATGTTTCAAAGAAAAAGAGTCATGTGTTCTGAATGAATATTCCCAAGACAAAGAGAGATCTTTTCAGACCTTTTTCACATTGAAGTTACCTCTTGGTCTTGCCTTGGTATTATATCATCTCACAACTTACAGCAAGGGAGTAAGAAACAAGAACGAATCATAAATTGGTGGACTGTGCTATGCCCTATGCCTGCATCTTTTTTATTCTTCGGTTAACATACTTGAAATAAATGGTTATATGGTTATTGCAACAAAAAAAAAAAACGAATAAGAGTTTCCATATAACAAATTGGAGTTTTTTTTTACATACGTCAGATTACGTGTGACTTGCCAAAGGACATTTTGTTCCAGAAGAAAAAAATAAGAAAGGGAAAAAAGGAAACAATTAACTTCGAATGAATGAACCTTTAAAAAACATTGTTGCTAGTGTCGGAGCATAGTCTGCCGTAAGACTAGCCAAAGATGTTGCATAATTAAAGTCACAAGGGGCGAATAAAAGGTCACATAATTACAGCTTTTTTTAAATTTGCAATTATGTAGAACGGAAATAATGATTGCCCGGTTGAAACCGGTTGGTTTCATTATTAAGAAAAAGAAAGTTGTATGCAGGTCATAAAAAGGTATGAATAGAACGAAATTTTAAATTCGATATCTAGAGCCTAAAAAAATCCATGGAAGCATTAGTGATAATTCATTTCAGTTCTCGAGAATTGAACAAACAGACGTTTTTAAAAGAAATTCTGAGCATTAAATCAAAATCTGCTGGTTTTGACGATATATATCTGGATTCAGGCCTCAGCATAGTTGCGTTTCGGCGTTGTTAACAGTATCTGATGACATAAGAATTGCAGTGAGTAATGATTTGCTAACGTTTTTAACACTTTGATACGGTTGACCATACGTTTTTACGTACAGAGTATCAGCCGGGAAGGTATACTACTTTGTTTGTTTATAATTTTTGATTAAATGAAAGAGAATGGATCTTATATTGATAAATGTTTTATTTAATGTCGGCAATTATGTATGGAATACAATATCAGGTAAATGTCCGCCTCTGTTAGTCTCACATATGTGAGCCCTTTTGAGCACAGTTTTCATTACATTCTCACACATTTCACGCCGTATTTCATTAATTTCATCACGAATATTTTGTTTGAGTTGCTCAAGGGTTTTCAGGTTTGTTTGCATAAACCTTGATTTTCAGATATCCCCACAAAAAGAAGTCCGGAGCAGTCAAATCAGGGGACCGTGGAGGCCAATCAACATCACTATTTCTTGAAATAACTTGTTCTGGAAAGAGGTCTCGCAGTAATTCCAATGTAATCCTGGCTGTATGCGATGTGGCACCGTCTTGTTAATACCACATGTTAATCAAGACCAAAGCATGCAGTTGTGGCGTTAAAAAGTTTTCAATTATATCATGATATCGCTCCCCGTTCACAGTTACCGTTACGCCGTTTTCATTTTCAAAGAAGTAAGGTACAATGATTCCTCCTGACTAAATTGCACCCCGGACTGTAACTTTTAATGGATGCAAAGGTAACTGATGAATAATTTGAGGGTTTTCCATTGCCCAGAACGGACTGTTCTGTTTATTCACATATCCATTCAAATGAAAATGTGCCTAGTCACTCAATATGATTTTTTAATGAAAATGTCATGGACAAGCCGTAACATCCTATTAGCATATCTACGGCGGCGTAAATGGTCTTGTGGAAGAAGCTCCTGAGCACGGCGTCGAATTGGGGTTGATGGATTGTTTTGAACACTTCCTTGAGCAGCAGTAATGTTTTCAGCCGATCTTGCAGTACGTTGTGGTTCATGCTTGGACCTATCACCTACAGACCTTCTTTCTTCGAAATCATTCACTACACGATAAATAGTGCGTTTTGTTGGCACGTTGTTTCTCCCAAAAATTTCACGTAACTTTTTCATCGTCGCAGTAATCGATGATTTTGATAAGATGTTTTAACGATTAAGACACGTTGGTTTATCGAATATTTGTCCATAATAAATTTGCCACGTGTCTACTTCACGACTGCCAAATATGAACGTCAAGACTAATGTTTATTTACCAAAATGGCGGCAAAACAAAGTAATATACCTTCCCGGCGGACACCCTGTATCTAAGCTCAAAAACAAATGCAGACTTTCCAGTAACGCTGCAAATTTGGTTCAGTCCTACCTGTGTGGAAGAAAACAGTACGAGCGAGCATTCAAGATCACTGTTTCTTTATATATTGAGCGGAGTTCCTCAAGGACCCTTTTCAGGCCCACTTCTTTTCACAGTTTTTATAAATGATTTACCCCAATGCGTTAGTGACGCAAAACTTCATATGTATGCAGACGACGTTCAAATTTATATTTTATGCTAACTTGGGTTAATCGAAGATGGTGCCATTGCTAAGATGGGAAGACCTGTCAGAAGCGTTATTGGGAAGGTGTACTGTTGCCTAAGGTGCCTGTCATTGTCAAAACACTACACCATTTTCCGCAAGAGTGATGCTTGTGAAAGCCCTTATAATTCCCATAATCACATATGGATGTCAACTTACCTCTTTTCATTGTTCTGATACCAGAAGAAAGCTAAATATGGCCTTTAATAACATTATTCGGTATGTTTATGATCTTAAGCGTTACGATCATGTCTCACCTTATTCACAAAACATTCTAGGTTGTAACATAGAAACGTTTTTTTTTTAATTTTGTTGTTTGAAGTTCATTATAAAGATCATTATAACAAAAGAACCAGCCAACTCTACCAAAAAATTAGTTTATCCGAATCTTCGCGTTCATTAGTTCTTTTACAGCCTACTTTTTATTCCTTATCCTCAGAACGACAGTTTTTCGGGAACACCATCCGAGTATGGAATTCTTTGCCCCTTCGAATAAGAAGACAGTATCGTGCACATAATTTTTATGATGTTTTGCTAATGTATTTGAAAACTGAATAAAATTGTATATAAATTATTAACTTAATTTTAAATATTTGAAATTATTAAAACAGTTGCCTAGCTTAGCGTAAATCTTAAATTCAATTTTTCTAGCTTCATTGTTTATTAAATTTCCATATGTATACTTTCGCAATTTTAAGGTTTTAACGATCTAATGTAAAAGATTTGAAGTAAATAAATGAAAAATGGAACCGTTGTTAAAATATTCATTTAAAAAAAAGATTTTACAAAAAAAATATTAAAAATCTAAAAAATTTTTGATGGGGAGTAATTGAATGCACAAATTATTCGGGCTATACATCTTTTGGAATACCTATCAATTTTAGTTGTAATCGGTTTCCCTTCTCAAGAAAGACCAAGAAATCTTTGGAAATCTTTTTTTCCAGCAAAACACTACCCACCCATTCTTTAATAATATTTTTTTCGAGAATCCTCCGACGCACACTGGGACTCACTGAATGGGAGAGTTATCTAAAACTCAACTTTTAAAATGATAACTGTTATTATTTTTTCTTTATTATTATATCAGTTCATGCTCTCCGGCTTTTATTTGTGATTTTTTTATCATCATAAAACTAAAGCACTGCACAGTTTTAAAGTTGCTACTCCATAAGTGTTAATGTGCATTATCTTCCTTTTCAATAATCTTTGATAAATTCTTGTACTGTTGGTTACTTGTTTATAAATTAATCAAATATCATCAACTTTGGACCAAGGTTAGCTAAGTTCATAAAAGTAATTACAACATACTTGCATATTTATGGGAAAAAGTAGGGTCTTTAGATAAAAACTAACAGCCCTATTAATAAAAAACGGTCTTTCCACCTTTATTCCACGAGTTAACTAAACCATGGAATACGGCTTAATCTACGGACTAAAATTTCTCATTAATAAAAACAAAAATTTACGAAAAATAGTAAAATGACGTTTACCGTATATGGGATGGCCCCAAACCACACGAAGTACGCCAATCCCAAAATCCAAAAAATCGAAATCGAAATTTCGAAAAAATTGTATAAAAATGTATTTAAATTTACGGCGATCACTATCACTATTGGATTTAAAGTAGGTGTAAGGTTGGTGGGATTTTGGGTTTTCTGGATGTTTTGCTCCCGAATTGGCTACCAAGTTTTCTTGTGGTGTTTTCAGGTTTCGATTGAAGGTGAACATAACACAGGCAATCCCTCAAATTCTGCCGGATCAATGCGGAAGAGTCATTCAAAATTAGACCATTCGGATACGGGCCATTGCAAAAACCCGTGGCACACAATATTGTATCTTTGTTGCCGAATCCTTGGGCAACTACTTCAGATTTTGTTAACAATTTTGGACACAGGCTATATTGTGATTTGGCATTTATTTGTCCTATTTAGTTAAAAAAGTTTTAATTCAATTACAATAGATATAAATTCATATATTTTATAAATATGTACAATGTACATACTTTTAGTTTCTTTTTTTTTTTTGTTACTTTTTTACTTTTAACTTCACCAAGTGGATGATTAAATTAGAATCCCTATTCACAAAATGGCTGAGAAGAACAAAGAAAAACCTCATGGTTTTTATCTGTCAGTAGTAACGTTTTTCTTTGACTTGTCAGAGTAGGCTGTCTAGTAGGATGGAGCGCGGATGTACGGATTTTTATTTTTTTTTTAAGCTTCGAAGTTCTAATAGGGGGGGATTTGTGCGTTATGTCAAAGTTTAAAAAATCGTGAGTTTTTATTAACTTCGGTTGAGATTTTTTGCCTCCCTTCAAAGTTTTTTTAATTTTTGTTCAAGATCCTCGTACTATGTTAGTAGCTTTGGGTTAAAAATAAAATTTATTGAAGTTTATTGTTTTAAAGTAAAGCGCTTAATTCAAAGAACATAATTTACAAATAAATATTATATAAATGTTTGGATAAATTTATGATTTAAAATCACGTTTGGTTTCAAATTTTGGCATTGTCTTTCTTGATTCAATTTTTGACTTAATTGCACCCAGTCGCGTTTTTTTCGAGCATTGAGCAGTTGAAGCTTCCGTTGTTATTTTAACAGCTCGTTCTACAGCTTGAGTATGACACGGCAGCCTTAAAAATAAAATTTCACAATCACCACCAGATTCTACGATTAACCTGATTTCTTCGTCAGACAAATCTTGTAGAATCGGTGGTTGAGTTATCTTTTCTTGCCAGTTTATCATGTCAAAGAATGTTGAGGCATTGAAATTTAGGACTGGGATTTCAAATAGCCTAGGCTTTGAAGTTTGAGGCATACTTCTTGCTTTAAGTATGCGGCGAGCTGCAAGTTCTCGAACGTGCTTCTTTTCATGAGTAATCATTGCAAGAAGGATACTTTCAGAATGTGCAAAGTATGCATTTCTCTGAATGACTGGATCGATTACCTACAAAGATAAACATTATATAATAATATATAATATATAATATAGAATAAAATTATTAATTTTTTCTCTATCTATATTTCGAAGAATTAAGTACCTTCTTTAGTTCATCAGGAAGATATCTGGTCGATTTTATTATATTGAACAGGTGGTGCGAAGCATCTTTACATGATGGTTTGTTTTTAATTAAGAACCAAGATGGTGCGTGAACTCTTACAACAAAAGTAGCCAACGTTGTAAGATTTTCTGAAGGAATCTCTGATGTTACATATAAACGCATTATTCGATTGGCACGTGTGAGCCAACGAGCATGCGACATCTTCCCAGGAGATTTATTTGACAAATCTTGCGGAAATTCGCCCGATATAACTGCCGAGACAATCCTGTGCAAGTATTTTTGGTCGGCACTCAAGTCCTTGGCCATTTCGGGTAATTTATTTATTGCATTCGATGGGCTTATATTTGACGACAGGCAATTGCTCACATGTATCAAGGGCTTTTCCCAAAGGTCCCGCGTAAGAGTTAGGTCCTGAGGTACATCCGTCGAGATGTTGAAAAAGGTGCCTCAAAGGTAACTCGTTCATATGAAGAAGGCAAATAATCCACTGAAGTGGTTTCTTAAGTCTTTTTTCGAACAATCTTATAATTCTATTAAACTTTCCAGTGTTCACGTTTGTACCATCACAACCGATTGCCAATAGATGTTGATCAGAAATATCTTCTTCCGATAGAAATCCTTTGATAGAAGTTTCTATGTCTTAAGAGGATCCAGTCTTAGGAACAACATATCCCATGTAATTGGATCCTGGTTCTTGAACCAATGAGATATGGTCTTCGACAATCTTTCTTTTGTAGTTTTTATTATCTTTTTTTACGATTTTATAAGTTTGGTCTTTCCTTCCATCGAAGTATAATGCATATAATTCTGCAATGGGGTTCTCTTTCATTAGCTTTTGCCTAGTTTTTGCCTTGTCTCTTCTCAATGTGTGCCTGTCTATTACCCCGACTTCAGACCCAATATCGAACAAAACAGACGATGCGATTGCTGCTCCTGCCCTATCGGATACTCCAAATCGATCACATGTCTTTGATAATGTACTGAATTCCACTCCTGAGGTCTTCTTTATTTTCTTCTCAGGATTGTTTTTTACTCTGAATCTTAAGGAGTTATTTGATGTGGACGACGAAGCTGATGAAGAAGAACTTATATCCAAAACCTCTGTCAAAGGTGCATTTGAGGCTGAAGTTATTTTAAGATTTTCTCTTGCCTGTTTTCTTTTCAAACATTTTCGCAGCTTTTTAGTATTAATTATGTCGATACCTCCTATTGTCATTCTTCTTCCGTTTCTTTGGTCCAATAAAAACACTTGTTCTTGTTTTGGAACCTTTTTAACCTTAGCACAGATACATTGACCAAAGTCCTTGCATTTGCATGCCGCAATGTCAAAAAGCAACTTACCGCTTTGGCGAAAATTGTCTAATTTTTCTGAAGAGAGCCTCTTGATGGACTTCAGTAAGTTTTTATATTTAATGTGATACGCTTTTAGCATTTGAACTATTCTTGTATGTGTGACCGTTGGAATAGAAGCAGATGGCCATATTTTTTTCAATCCGGGATGAAACTGTACCTGCTATTTCTGGAAAGGTTGGTTCTTTTGATGTCTCCAATTCGAATTTATGTTGATTTCTTGACCATTCATAATGCTTAATTATGTCTTCGTAAGTTGGCAGCACATTGTCTTTCAGATCACTTAAATCACCAAAAATAGGACATTTAAACAAACTTCGAGTTCTTTGCATAATTTATTTATTTATTTGTTTCAAAAATTGACTCTCGAAATGTGAACACAACAATGCAATGACACGAAAAAATAATAACCATTCCATAACAAAATGGTATGAAAACAAAATCATGGCCTACTAAGTCTTTGTATCGATTTGAAATTTTTTGAATTTGAAAATAAAAAAGAAACGTTTCATATCCAATTTTCAAAGTGTTTGCGGAGACAGCTATCATTGACCAAATGAAAAAAGATTTTGCATGAATTAATTTGAACCCATGAGGCACATTTTTTTTACTATTAGATATCGAATTCCGAAAAAAAAATCGCTCCACCCTACTGTCTAGGCAGGGATGTTAACAATCTTCAATACATTTTTAAGTTTTTTTTTTTATATTTGTCATTGATTTTAAAATTTGTTTTAAAACTTGTTCTGAAGTTTGTATTATATTTTCTGAGTTTATCTGGTTTTGACTAACATTTTTGTTTAAAACCGTGACGGAAAATACCCTCTGTTTAATCAACCGATCCAAAATTCGAAAAATGTTCAAAAACGCTCCTTTGGATTTTATTTTGTATCCAAGATCGTCGAAGGTTTTGTATTGACGGAACAGATGTCAGCTTGTTACTTTAAATAAACCAAAATTTTGTGATCTCATGTATAGCTGAGTGTAGTTAAGTTTTGCAGTGAAATAAACCACCTGCTGCACGCTCTTATCCTGATTGATTTGAATGCTCCTTAGGTTTCCATAAGTAGCCCACAAAGATAAATCATATTCTCTGAACTAAATGTTGTTGCAAAAAGTTCTGTATGTCAAAACCAGGTATCCAACCAACTTGTGCAGTAGTTCGGCATGACATCGATGGAGACAGCTGAACGCTGAAGTATGGTATGGTGTTTTTGTTTTGGTGTCTCCTCCATGCACTCACCTCAAAAGATACATTATCTCAAAGATACAAAATGTTTAAATTTTCTTTTCTATATAGCTATCCTGCTGTGTTATTTGCCCATAAACCAAAGAAAGATGTTATATTTAAGTAATTATAGGTAAGCCGAGACAAGATATAAAAAAAATTGTGGTCTTTTTTTTTGTATATATAGATATGTAGATACTTATGTTTGAAAAGTATCTATGGCTACCCACACAAGAGTTGTAATTTAACCCCAGCAACGCAGCGTACTAATCGACACAGTCATTAATAAAACATACAAAAACCCAACTAACAGGCTTGCTTACTACGACGGCGACGACAAGATGACAAGACGACGCGTCGAGTAGGACGTAAAGTTAGATACTTGCGCACGCAGATACTTACGTATAAATGTATAGATTTTGTTCTGTTTTTTTTTTTACTGCAAAGAAGGAAACTGTGCCGCAAGCAACAACGCAGTTGGTTATCAAACTAGAAAAACATCATTCCAACTAACGCAGCATCGCCTAAGTTGCTGCTTCCAGATGAGTTATCGTGATGCGTGATGCCTTGCAGATTAAGTGATACGTCTCTGAATAAAAATTTATAGAGAAATGAGGCGAGAAACAACAAAACCATTATGTTTCACTAAGTCGGGCTTCTTATATTATGCGATCTCGCCTGGTGATACTTGCTCTGGCTCAAGATGCGTATCTATGTATAACCCCAGCATGGTTATATGGATGCATAAGACCAAGAAATTAATTGGCATCACGATATTCGTGTATATGTAAGCGGTTTACAAGCTGAAATGCTATTTTTTTTCTGTCGTTTGGAAAGTAGTTTCTTGTAAGTTTCTTATGTGGTTTTTTATATTTTCTGGGTGAAAAGGTATTGAGAAATTGGGTGGGAGAAGAGTTTCATCGTTGGTCTGAATTTATTGGTTGCAGCACTCATCTATTTGACATAGATACAGTCATTTACTTATTGATTGAAAATTTAGTGCACCGACTTAAAAGTTCGGAACGGAAATACATATGCTCTCGAAGTTTTGAGGCATGAAAGTCAACTTCCTATCTAGAGAGCTGCACCATCTAAAATAGATACAACGCAGAGCCCGTCCAGAAATTGAAATGCAAATTTATATTCTCAATTTTAACAAACAAACAAACGATAAATGTTTTAAAATAAGAAAAAAAATTGCGAAAAAAAAACTACCAACTGATGCAAATATGCAAACGGGAGGAAATCGTTCCTAAATTTTGTTTGTATTCAAAGGTAAAAAAACGTCACTTTTTATACCCAACTACACTATGCATATTTTTGTTCAAAAAGCAGAGGTTAGTGTTGGGAAGCCTTTGTTTCAGGTAATTGTGATGGCCCCCGATATCGAATCGGTTAAATGAATTTGGGTCAATAGAAAACGGCATACAAACAAAAAAATCTGAATATATGCATTTTGACTTTGTTAATACAACAACGATACTCCAGACTTTCACAACAAAAAAAGCCTAGAGAACATGCAAAATAAAAAAAATATCTTTGGAAAAATCTTTTTGTCATGCAGACACAAATGAAATTGTTTACAACTTCAAAGGAATAACTTTGGATGTGAAAAAGTGTGCAAAACTATTTAGAGATAACAACAATTCAACAGAAATAGCGGAACACAAAGTTTGGTGGGGCCCCAGAATGGATGTTGAAGAGACAATTGTTTTGGAAAAGTCTATTTATTTAATTCGGCAGAAAAGTTTTGACAGTAGTTGAGTGGGATGTATTTTTGGTTTGAGCGACCGTAGTACAAATTTTGAGTTCAAAATGCATTCTAAACGAACAGATTTGAAACAACCTTGGTACATATAGTTGGAAACTATGAATGCTTTAGGTTTAGCACGAAAAAAAATATTAAATTGATAAAGTATAAAGATAGTTCTTTATTATTTCATTTAATATATTGTGCTATTTGTATTATGACATTACTCAATTAAATGTTATTTTTTATTTATTCAATGTCAACTGCTGCAGATAAGGGAGAGAGACATTCTAATTGACCGCTGCGGGATGAAATTTTGTAATAGCTATTACGGCGTTCCCACGCCAAAACATTCGCAAAGAACACGGAGATCTCCTCCACCGACGCGAGGCATTGCTCCAATATTTTTGATATCCGAACTTTCCGAGGGGCAAACATTAATTCAGATCAATAACTCGTAGCCAAGGTGAGGATATTCCGATCAACGTCAAAAAGAGGTTATATACTGTAAGAAAATTCGACGTTGAACGACAAAGATCGCAAGATAATGTCCGAGTCCTTTTCCGATGGAGTTTCTAATAATCTCCAAAAGAATCCTTTACCGCCAGCATCAAGTATTGAGAACCAGTGGCAACATTGCGAAAATGGCATCAGAGCGGCCATCACTGACTTGCTGGGTTTTATACGCCCACCATAACTAAACTAATGAATTATAGTAGGCTGTATCTAAGCTTAAGACCAATAAAGCCTCCGGAGCCGATGACCTAGCTTCCGAACTCTTCAAAGCTGCAGGTGATAACTCGGTAAGAAATAGATATGCAAGATATGGTAAGAGGCGAACATGCCCGATGATCAACATTGTTTGTCCGATCCTAAGGAAAGGAGACCCTCTGAACCGCATCAACTACAGAGGTATCAGTCTCCTCAACAAGAAACCGTTGATTAATCAACATAATTCAATGTGAAATTCACAATGCTCTTATGTAAGATCTACACTACCCTTTGTCAAATTGTTACTAGTAACCATGTTAAGGTTAGTCTGTTGTTCTTCATTCAAAAATCTTCTACTGTGTAACAGTGTAGACTCCAACCTAGTTGCACATTAGCAAACACATGAAAAAACATTAATTCGTTACCATGAAATTTCAATGAATTAAAATGATCCACTGAAAAATTAGCCATGCTCTCCTGTGAAATTTACATGACCCATTGTCGAATTAGTACCAGTGTTCATGTTTAATTTACACGGGACTTCCAATAAATCAACATGATCATAATGATCAAATATTTAACTAACACTAACACCCTACCCATATTTGGGATGGACTTTTCCTACCCTGTTTGCCGTGGCACCCGGGTCTATTTCGATAAATTTTTGTAAACAAGTCTTAACATTTTTAATATTTTTATTATTCACTTCTGTAAATATTTAAATAGAAAATCACAAAAGTTTAAATGAAATGTCTATTTAATACATTTGGAACACGTTTTAATTTGATGGTGGACACAGATGAGTGTTTTGGAACGTTTTTTTTTCGAACTTAAAGTGCTGGTGGTTGTGGGATCACTGGTATCTTCAAAATTCCTTAAATTCTTTGGCGGAAGTTTGTAGTAAACTAGGAAAATGTTTTCGTACCTCAAGCCACGATTTTAGAAGTGCCATTGCTAAAGTCTTCAAGTAAGTTCGTCTGTTATGAATTTTTTCTTTGTTTTGTGCCGAGTTTAACTTTAGCAATATTATAGAATTTATAGCCACTGCATTCAGCAGGTCATAAAACATACATAATGGCATTGAAATGCTTTTCTTATTACTACCAATTTACATATCCAAGAGTGCTACAGCACCCTTCAATTATTATTTACAGAGCTTACCGGTCTAAAAGCCCATTGACGACTAGCGAAAATTGTACAGTACAATCTCAAAAGAGAATCGAAAAAATATCAAATCAGTGCTCCTACTTATTAAAAAAAAGAGTATGGTTGTCTGTAAAGTCGGTTTACGGACGATAATTTTACGTAATAACGTCATAAGAAAACATTAATGGCAGCAACACCAACATACAGCCGGTTAATTCACACCCACAAACCCTCACGTTAAATCCACGCAGACAGACACACCCCAATATCTATATCTACTTTAACAAAACTCCGCCTATTTTGTATTTCTTTCTCTCCTTGTTCTTTTTGAATTTGAGTGGAGTTATTTTGGGAATTTGCGCCTGTTCTTTTTCATGTCCGCCTGGTGCTCAGAATACGTTTGCGATCGAATTTGGTTGAACAAAATGACCTAGAAACCCTCTCGCTAAATCCACACACACACACCCCCCATTATTACATCTAATTTCTAATTTAACAAAACTCCGCCTATTTTGCATTTCTTTTTCTCTTATTGTTCTTTTTGAATTATTTTGGGAATTCGCGCCTGTTCTTTTTCATATTCGCCTGGTGCTGCGATCGATTTTTGTTGAAAAAACCATAATATTGCAGCGTGCGTTACTTTTCTTATCATTCTTATCAGCATGAGTTATGTTATTTCGTATGTTTTGTCTGTCATCGATTTATAAGAGGTTGTGACTTCAATATTATTAATTAAGTTAAGCACGGGGTGTTACAGAACCATGGGTAGGTTCTAGGGTTAACAACGTTACCCTGTTGAAGCTACATGACCAATTGTTAAATTAACAGTAGTGTTCGTGTTGAATTTACAATAAATTAAAATGATCCACTATTAATTAAAAAACGCTCACCTGTTTAACATTTACACCCGGCAGAAAAAATAAACTATAAAAATCATGGTTTAAAGTAATGTTAAAAAATTAAGTTAAAGCTGTTGTTTACAAAGGGTTAAAAACATAACACTTACTCTCTAGTACAGGATCGGCAGCTGATACAGCCGAATGAGTCTTTAGATATGGACTTTGCTTCCGCATTTTCCGTCTAGCGTTTTTGCCTTGTCGTATAACTTTCCGGTGGGGTTCACACCCTTGCCACGGAAATTTGTTTGTCAAGCATTTTTGATGAAAATTTACATCTAAAAAGCATTAGCGTGGAAAAAAAAATAAAGAAAGCGAATTTGGACCAATGAGTTGATATAAAATTTTGTACATACCAAACAACTTTTTCGATCTACCACCGACCACGATCACGAATCAACTGCAAATGTCTTCTAAGCTATTGAAAATTTGCTGTATCAAATTCAATCCAAATCCAAAAGATACATTTTTTGTATCTACACTTCAAAAGTGTAATTTTTTGTAAAGGAACACAATTATCTTGGGTTCAAATGAACATATACAGTGCAAATTTAACACGATAAACAGGTAAATGTATTTTAACTAAGAGATACGTTGTATATATTCTGCAATAGTGTAAATGTTATAAAGGGACAGGATGATCTGTTTACTTGGAGCGAAATGAGCATATCCAGTGAAAATTTAACAATGCCATCTGGTAAAGTGTGAATTGAATGAAGTATCATTCATTTCAATGCAGCGTATCACAACATTTGTAGAGCCGAACTATATAGGTCAATGTCGAACTCGTTCGTCTGTGCAGAATGACGTTGGTTCTGTGAAAATCGGTAAATACTTGAACGACGCCTTTGAAGCCAAAAAGAGATTTTCGACAGGGCGATGCGCTTTTACGCTTACTTCCTCAACATTATACTTGGAAGAATGGTGCCAGAACTCTCATGCCAACGCCAGAGGAAACTATCTTTAAAAAGTACTTCCAATTAATCGCAAACGCCGGTATTGACATAGCTGAAGAACCCAGACGGAGGCAGCGAAAATGGGTTTAGCAGTCAAACGAAGAAGTGTTTCTTTTAAACGGATATTGTCAAAAAGTGGATCAGAACGCTTCAGACTTGGACAATAATAATAACAACTGTACTGGATGTATACAGATCTAGAAAAAAGAGCAAAAGTCAACGACTTAGAAGGTATTTAGTGGAGATGGATACCAATGTTTCGGCCCATAAAATCTTTGATTCCACCTCCGAGTGACTGACGGCCCAGCAGAGGAAGATCGAAACTTAGGTGGCGCACGCAACCAATTTCACGTGTAAGACTGGAGGCAGCAAGCTAGGGATCGAGCTAGCTGCAGAAGCTTGTTGGTTGAGGCCGCGGTCTATCCCGCCTGTAACTGTTGAGACCGCTATTTCGTCGAGAGGTTTCATAATCTATGAACACTATAGTGATAAGACCGCGAAGAGCTTGGATCACTGCGAGGGTATTACGCTTTAAGCACACCTGACTTGCTCGGATTCGAATCAGTGCTTTATTCGGAGTTCCTTAAATATAAATATCCTTTTTTCGCAGGAAACGTCAGTTGTAATGGCCTGCGAAAGTTTCAAAACGTTTGTTCATCAAGACAATAATTTCTTTTTTTTTTGTCTTGAAGGTGTGTTTCGTCAAGGACCTATTGAATGCTTCTATTGCAATAGCCTGTACAGGTGTTTTAAATTTGATGGCATATTTTGTTTATTTATTCAACAATTACTATACACGGCTATCTATGTAAATCACTGTTCGTATGGGCCATGGAGCATCAACAATTGCTCTAAGGCAACATAAATTTGTTTACTTTTCATTGTATTCCAAGTCAAGATATAATCTTATTTTTCAATACTTTCAACAAAGAAGTTCCGGCGGATGATGTCAATAAGACCTTGACATCCTCAGGTTTAATTCTTGAATATAATTTACATTAATAATCAGATACACTCTGACCTTGTGCGGGTGAACACGTATCTTTTCCATACATGTATGTGTTCTTTATTCAATAAGATACATACTTCGTATTTCTTGGATTATTTCGCCAAAACTTATACTGGGTTTATTTACAGAACTCTATTGGGGAGGTTCTTGCTTTACACTTCAGTAAAACAATTTTTTTTTTTAAACTTTTGCCGCTGCAGTATAATCGATCGAACTTTTCTATTTACTTTGACGATGGAAAAGTTTTTCCATTTCCACATCCAATCTTACATCAAAAATTGGAAATTACTTTACTAGTACTGCAAAATTATGTCGAAGGAAAAAACTTATTAATTTGCACTTAGAGAGAGAAATAAAACAAAAAAAACTCAAAACTTTTTTGCCAAACTACTTGTGTGAAAATATAGAAAACTCCTTAACTTCACCATCCAATTCTTAATTTTACTTTATCTTTTTTTTGTGTATTTTTGCTAGAAAATAACTTGATTTATATGCCAAGAAATCCAGGATACGCGAACAAAAATATAAATCTTTGTTCATATTCTAAGAGAAAAATTGTTTTTTGTTGATTTAACTTTGCTCATTGTTTTAAAAATTTTTTTTCTACTTTACTCTTAAACTCTTACCGAAGATGAAAAATACAATTTTAACTTTTTTAATCTTTTATTCTCTTTTTAGGTGGAGGCGCCATAGAAATGGAACTGTCGAAAATTTTGCGCGACTATTCCCGAACAATTGCTGGCAAGGAACAATTGCTGATTTCAGCTATTGCCAAGGCATTGGAAATTATCCCACGTCAGTTGTGTGATAATGCCGGATTTGATGCAACAAATATTTTGAATAAATTGCGTCAAAAACATGCACAAGGTAAGTTGTTGTTTTTTTATTGCATTGAGTTTGACACATCTTACCTATATATATTTATTTATGAATACGAAAATGGTTTCTTGAGCTTAGATACATTTTGATTATTACGCTCGTAAAAGGGATTTGTGTTGCCCTTATAATGTTTAAAGCACAGCGCCAGCATTGACAGTTAGGGAAGGAGGGACAGAAGGTGTCGATTAACATTGGTTTTGAAAGCTTCTAATCGTAATGGCAAGGAAAAACCTCGCCGGGTAAATTATTCCAAATTCGTGTTGTTGGGCTAAAAAAAGAATCCCTGTATTTCACGGTACGTCCGAAATTGGGCTCAAAGGTGAATTGATGACTATTCCTTGCGTGGCCAGTATTACGGGGGAAACTTTTAAGGTGAGGAATGTAGCTTGGTACTAGGCGAAGAACATTTTTTATAAAAGAAACCATAAAATAGAGAAAGGCATGAAACATTGCGTCGGTGTTCGAGAGGAAAAATTGTTTCAGCGGCAGTTCTATTTCCTATCAATCTTAACGCTCGATTTTGTATTCTATCAAGCAGGTTAAACGATGTTTGCGAAGCACGTGCCCAGAGATGGAGTTATACTCGAGCTTAGGGCGTATAAACGCTTTATAAATAGCCAGATCAGAAGGAGAAAAATACTTCTTACAGAAAACCTAAGTAGTAAGGTCGTTCCAACGAAGGTCGTCGTTGACACACATACCGAGTACTGAGAGCTTTTCGGTTTCTTCGATGTTAGTGGCCATTCATGGACATTGGCATTGGGGGTATGTTTAGCTTTAACGACAGAAGACAGCATTGAGTTTTCGAAGCATTAAACTCCAAACGATTCCTATTACCCCATTTGACAATGCTGTGTGAATCGGATTTTAATGAGCTTGACATATGGTACCGTTGCATTTGTACGTCCGAAGGCGAAGGACTTGAATTATCGAACGAATATGAAAAGCTGAGGGTAGAGTCGTCAGCATAACAGTTTAGTGAATTAAAAGTAACAGACAGAAGATCATTTGTCGGAGACAGAACGGAGCCCTGGGGCACACCAGCTTTTGTTTTGTGGGAATCAGACTTGAATCCCTTCAATACAATTTGTATTGAACGGTCCAGAAGATAGCTTCTGATCCAACGAACAAGAGTATCATCGATCCCAAAAGTACGCATTTTCGATAAGAGAGCTTCATGCCAAACTCTTTCAAATGCCTTGGAGATATCAAGAGCAATAATCTTACTTACACCAAAGCGATGTAAAGATTTGTTTCACTGTTCGGTGAGATATGCCATCAGATCACCAGTGGAACGTTTGCTGCGGAAGCCATACTGTCGATCATGGAGAAGCTTTCGATCTTCGAGATATTCCTTAAGCTGACGGTTAATCAGTGTTTCCATGACCTTAGAAAGAAGGGATGTCAGTGCTATGGGTCGGTAGGAGGAAGTGGAGGATGGGTCACCTTTCTTAGGGACAGGCTGGACAAATGCTGTTTTCCATCTTCTAGGAAAGATTCCAGAAGAGTAGGAGCGATGTGGAAGAACACCTCTTCAGAAGAATCGGTGTATACCATCCGGGCCAGCGGATTTGTGTATATCGAGATCTTTAAGAACTCTTGCTACTGTACGAGTGCGGAAAAAAATCTGTCCCATGAAAAAAATTACATTCTCAAGTACAGGAGGGGCAACGTTGCTATGTGGCAGCGTGGAGCTGGCAGCGAAATTGGCGGTGAGCAAGTTTACCTTCTCTGAAGAGTAAACAATTAATTTGTTATTGTCGATGAGCGTTGGAACCGAAGATGTTGAGGAGTTTTTAATATTTTTTACAAATGACCAACAATTTTTACTGCCTTTGGGACACTGCAGAATTTTTTGCCGTAATTTTTGGTCATGCACAAATTTGGTTCTTTCAATAACGGAGTTGCATGAGTTCCTTGCTTGTTTGTGCTTTTTCCGATTTTTCTCTGTAGGGTTGGCTTTGTAGGATCGGAAACTTACTTTTTTGAGCCTGAATGCTTCTTTAAACTCAGAATTAAACCAAGACTTTTCTTTAGGTTTGATGCTTTTTACTCTGTTAGGAATAAAAGCACGCATCCCTAGAAGAATCACATTTGTGATCATTTCAGCACTGGCATCAATGTCACTATCGAGGAAACATAGTGACCAGTTAAACTGACACAATGGTCCGAAATGCCAAATGGAGAAGTTACACTAATGGTATATTTATCAGGGTGAGAAGTAAAAAACAAGTAAGGAGTATGGGTGGCCTGCCCAGCAAGATCTGGTATTCGCGTTGGCATATCGATCAGTTGGGTAAGGTGATGTAACCCGGCGAAGAGCTCGACATACCTTCCTTCGGGTGTTGTCTGACCAGAATAGCGGAGCCAATTGGAATTGTGTACATTGAAATCACCCGCAATAACGATTTCAGTGCGAGGATAAAGGGAAACAATTTCCGATATGGAATCAGACAGCGCATGAAACTCGTCACAAGTCGAACTACTGTCGAGATTTGGACTCCTGCAAATAAAACAATAATGAATGACATGATTGCGGACAGTGAATTTGAACCACAAGAATTTAAGAAGTGACTTCTGTTGCTGGCTTACCTTGTTGTACGTACAATAATGACTTTTTCAATTTTCCAATGATATATTAAAAATAAATAAATTTATTGGCGCGACAGCTCCTTAAGGAGCCAAGGCCTAGTGACTTATACTCGCAACCATTGTTAATCTGAAAGAAGAAGAAAGTGACCTACAGTTAACCGCCGAGTCCGAACGGCTACATGAGATGCACTTTTTCGAGACAAATTTTACTCTTGGAGGTTTCTCAATTCCTCGCAAGTACCCCGGAAAAGAAGATGGCTATGAGCTGGATTCGAACCCAGGCTAATTCGCTTAGAAGTCCGACACACTAACCACTAAGCCACGAGGCACTACTGATAATGATATATTAAATATCTTAACTAATTCCACGAGCGGGTACCTTTAATGAAATACTAAATAAAAAGTGCTGAAGATTGTACACTTACATTTTAGTATATTCAAAACGAAGGGTTTTGTCAAACAGTTTCTTCGTAACCAAACAAGTCGTTAAAGAGCTTCATACGACCTCCTTACCAAGATGTTTTCCTGTTGAAAAAAGAAACTAATTATTTAACGCACATCAAAATTTTCTTCTATTGTTTCATGGGAAGAACCAAGTGTTTTCGAATATTTGTGTTTTCATAATCAAAAGCGTCTTTCCTTTTAAACATTAATTGGAAAACCCTAAACTAATAAGTGGAAGTAATAACTTTTTAGTTTAGCTATTTGAATATACATATGTACACGACTCTTATTACGACTTAATCACACTTTTATCTTATATTTACTGCAATAACTTTGAAAACAATTCAAAACCATTAAACTTGCATTATCCAATCAGAATTTTTATTTTATCACCCCTATCATTAGATTTTATTAGTATATTTCGCTCAGTTTGTTGTAGATTCAGCTGGAGAAATCCAAATAGAAACCAATTTCGAGTAAATTGAATGATTATGGGGTTAATGTTAATAGCAATAGCAACCCACACTCACGCATATATGTATATCAACTCGTATCTTTTCAATTCTTAATTCACGTATCTTATGGCTCACTTAAGTTAAAAAAGTATCTGTATAAATATACATATATATATGTATATGAATGCATCTGGAGCACAGGAATAAACGTTGCCTTTCCAAGAGGAACAGTGTGGTGGTCTGTCACGTTTTTCGTTTTCATCTTTTCAAAACCACTACGTTCGCTTTAGCCAAAGTGCAACGTGAATCGAATCTATGATGATCCAGTCAGGACTCGGGAAGATGGAACAATCTAAAATGTATTCCATAAATGTACTGCATTTTACATAATTTCTATTTTTATCTGGAATTGCATTGGCATAAACAAAGAACTAGTTGGTACGATATCTTGAAATTTTCAGGGCATTAAGCATGAAGACCTTTTTTCCAATTGACTTCATCTGAAATTATATTGGGTTTGAGCGTCAAGCAATTAGACAAATTGGATCAATGGTTTTCCGGACGACCAGCAGTATATGGTTTATCCCAAGACCCTTAAAAAAATCTGTTAAATAAAATTGGCAAAATATTATTCATGAACATCGCTTAGTTTTCTTAGAACATTAAAAACTTAAGTGAAAAAAACATTTTTGTCCCAATTCTAAATTCCTTTCAATGCGATCTTATTCACTAATCGAAGAGTGTCTTGATCACAAGTGGGACCAAGACTCTTCCACTTCATTGCTTTGTCTTAGAGCTCCATAACTGGGGTTCACCACATTGACTATGATGTCCGACATTGTAGTGTGTGAGCCTTTATTTAGGCGGTAATTTTTTATCATAGAAGATTCACCTTACACATAAGCGATGCTTAATGTCTTCATCACAATATAATATAAATCCACATCAGCATAATGGACAGTCTTTTTCGCATAAATTTAAAAAAAAGTTCTATACAGACATCCGAATTGGAATCTCAACATCGAAGTGAAAGCCAAGAAGGCAATGTAATAGAATATTTGGGAAGACCTGGGGATCAAGTTTCAAAATTATTATGTCGATGCTAATAAGAACCACCAGCGGAGCTTGAAGTTATTCGCAATGTAAGCTCTTAGACTCAAAAGTGCAAACTGTTAAACCCAGTCACGCAAACCATGAACGGACTCGGGATAAAACACTACTTTAGATCTCGGAAGACCATATAACGATTCTTTCCTATACAGAAAAGACTGCTTTGATAACTAAATAACAAATAGCGAAACATTTTTATACAAATCTTGACAATAAACTCCAAAATGGAACTCGCTGTTGGTGCAAGTTTCTCCTTAGAAACTCTCGAACCAGCCGCATCTATTAGGCTTCCCCACTAAACCAGCGTTTTTTCTGGCTGAGTACTCTGCCATTATGGATATCAAAACAGATCTTCATTTATCTTATTTGGGATATGGGAACTAATTCAATGTTCTCACTCCTGCTAACTAATCTGGAACACAGTTTAAGTTGCTTAATAAAATACAGCCTGTGTATTTTTCACAATGAGTTTGACATTTTTAATCCTCATCGAAATAAACACAAAGTTTTTAATTTATTATGATGTGATTGCAAATAAAAGATTATTTGTGTTAATATAGACACGAAAGAATGGATGATTGCTATGTTCATACATAATATTGGAAAAGCCGACAATAATTGTCGTATTGTGTCATTATCTATAAAGAAGTATAATTATAATAATTGTTTTTTTCTGATTTAGATTAAAGGAAATACAAAATAATCATACTGGAACATTTTGTTCTTAGCATAATTCCATAAACATTATGTTTTTTAGAAATCTCACTAAAAAAAAACGCTGTTCAGAAATCTAGATCTGACTGTAGTCTTCTGTACTTGAAAGTGTCAATAAATTTATGGGACACATTTTCTCTCACAGTCGTTAGGTCGCAAGAATATTAAAAGATTCTAATAAACATAAATCCGCTGGACTAGATAGTATCTCAGCTTTTGTTCTGAAGAGGTGTTCTTCAACGCTTGAACAACCACTGTATACATTTTTTTCATGTGCTCTATTCCTCTGGATGGAAAACAGTATCTGCCAGTCTGTCCCGAAAGAAGGTGAATCTTTCTCTCGAAATTGCTTCCTTTGCGTTTCTACGTGAATGTGGAAGGCCGTATCAGGCTCTGTTTTTCCCTACAATTATGAAATACCGCGATTTGAAATAAGTGAGCATTGTTTCCTTATAATTTTTACTTGCGATTATAGGGACTATAAGGCAAGTTATGCATTCGTAAAAAAAAAAAAAAAAAATCTAACAATCAAACATGATATTACGATGATAGAGAAGTCAAAAAAAGTGGGTCCGGAAATTCCGTCCGTCTGTCTGTCTGTCTGTCCGTATCGATATCTACAGCCTAAACGGTTGGGCCGATTTGATTCAAACTTGGTATATAGTATTTTTAGAGTGCTCTACCCGACAGTTTTTGGAATTGGCATTCTAGCTCCAAAACTAACGGTTCCTGCCATATAACTTTTATTAAAAAACTTATTTTTCTCGAAAACGGCTCCTACGATTTTGATTAAACTTTCAGAATGATGTTTTCTGTGCAAAATCTATCTTTTAATTTTAATGGATTTTTCAAAAAAAGTTTTATAACGGTACCTCCCATATGACCGGTTTTTTAAAATCAGACTTTCTCGTTAACTAATTGACGGATTTTGATGAAATTTTCAAAATATGTAGTGTTTTATGATTTAAATAATATTGCTTATCAAAATTTTCAAAAACATTTTTGTTTTAAATTTTAATAATTTTTTTAAAAAAATATTTTGTTTTTTGAATATTTTGAAAACGGATCTATAGATTTTTTTTTAATTTTTTCTCCTAGTATAAACTATAGATTTCTTAAAATTGACATACTAAAAAAAATCTTAAAATATGTTTTCGAAAAGTTTTTCAAAAAAAACATTTTTTTTGAAAAAACTGGTCGAACGATTTTGAAATGAAAAATTCATAAAATAGAAAACAGCAAAAGAAATAAGATGGCTTACAACATTTTTCCCAAAAAACGTTTTATGAGTAGTGTTTTTTTGAATTCATAAATTTTTTTCCCCAACATTTTATTTCATATTGCTCGGCTAAGCCCTAGCCAAGCCATTAGTCAAATAAAAGAAAGTGACAACCTACATTACATACATACTTACGTATTTTAAAGTATTTTTCATCATCATAAAAGCACAGAATAAATAAGGAAGCCTTTGATAAACACACAAAAACAACTAACAAATAAAAAAAACTATTCGATTACTACTGAATGCAAAAATTTCAATCGAGAAAACAAAAGTTTACACCTTCCTATAAATAAACAAAACCACTGTGTTAACTTTTAATATTGTCTCTATACCTACTGGCTTAACAGTAGTTGGAACACGTATCTTAATTTTAGTACCTATCTTCCTTCCAACCTTATTATAGGTACCTAAATCCTTTATAAATTCCATTGGTCCCATATTGGGACGTATAAAGGTCCCTTTACCTAGCATTATTGCCATACTGCTGATTCCGACGAATCTTTATGCCAGTTGTTCAAATTTTTCCATACCAAAATGAAAATTTAACTGAAAAAAGTCCTTTGTATCTTTCTATTAGCAAATTATATTATAAACAGTAAGCAGCAAGTGTAAAGATAATACTACACTAAAAAACTGCAAAAGCTAACAATCCTATATAGTTATGTGTTTATCCCTTTGTCGTGACGCATGTTCGTTCGAGCTTCGCCCCAAAACGATTCTAAGGAAGTTGCACGTCATACAAAAAATATTAAAATAAAATCTTTGTCAAAAAGACGCCTGCACTTAAAAAGGATTAGCACATAAGAGCAAGTAGGTGCTACCCAGTCGTGCCTTTTATTTTTTAATATTTTCCTAACCCTCGCTGTTTTTTTCAGTATTATAAGGGTTGCCAAAGCCCCTTTATTGTCGGCTAGTTAAAAAAAATAGGTAACTTCATAAGTGATAAGTTAAATAATATAGCATCGTATTATTTAACTTATCACTTATGAATGCGGTGCCATTTTAATCTGCAAGCATTCAAAACCAATGTTAATCGACACCTCTTATCTTTCCCCTTCCTATCTTCCTAATTTTTTTTTTGATAATTAACGCGCACGCAAGGTCTAAAAGCAGTCTTAGTAGCATTTTTAGCTATCTCAAATATATATGAAGACAGCATTGTGTTTTCGAAGCATTAAACTCCACACGATTCCTATTTACCCCATTTGGTAATTTGGTTTGGCTGTATAAATCAGAGTTTAATGAGCTTGACATACGGTACCGTTGCAATTGTACGTCGGAAAACGAAGGACGTGAATTATCGAACGAATATGAAAAGCTTAGGGTAGAGTCGTCAGCAAAACAGTTAAGTGGACATCATTTATAAAAATGAGGAAAAAAGTCGGAGACAGAATAGAGCCTTGGGGCACACCAGCATTTATTTTGCATGAATTAGACTTGAATCCGTCCAATACAACTTGTATTGAACGGTCCAGAAGATAGCTTCTAATCCAACGAACAAGAGCATCATCGATCCCAAAAGCACGATTTTCGATAAGAGAGCTTCATGCCAAACTCTATCAAATGCCTTGGAGATATCAAAAGCAATAATCTTACACCAAAGCGATGTAAAGATTTGTTCCACTGTTCGGTGAGATATGCCATCAGATCACCAGTGGAACGTTTGCTGCGGAAGCCATACTGTCGATCATGGAGAAGCTTTCGATCTTCGAGATATTCCTTAAGCAGGCGTTTATTTAGCGTTTCCATGACCTTTGAAAGAAGAGATGTTAGTGCAATAGTTCGGTAGGAGGAGGGGGAGGATGGGTCACCTTCCTTAGGGACAGGCTGGACAAATGCTGTTTTCCATCTTCTAGGAAAGATTCCAGAAGAGTAGGAGCGATGGAAAAGGATTTGAATCCTAAATATAGGTGATGGCGTTCTTTGAACTTTGATTTGTTTAAGTTTTTAATAAGTCGCTTTTCTCGTTCTCGTTTCCCTAAAAAATATAGTTTTTGATACGTAAATTTTTTTTACACAAAAACAAAATCAAAATGGAATTTTAAATGGCTACCTCAACTTGCATCGCAAGGAAAATACGTTTTATATGACTTAGTTGTTTTTTCTTTGCAAATATCAAGGCATAATATAAAATAAACAAAATATCTAGACAGACAGACGCCCCCCATCCTCAGCCATTAAAAATAATTTTAATTATTAATCCTCATATATTTGATTGGCTATTTAAAAGAATTTAAAGAAAAATGATTTATATTCATCAAACGACGGTAATTTTTTTTAACGAACAACAACATACTAAAAGTTCATATATTTTCGTCAAGGTATCCATCAGTGAGCACTTTATCTATCGAAAGAAAATCTGCTCGATGAATGAAGTGAAAATGTCAAAAAATGGTACTAGAATGCTCGATAACGTAAGCGGTAATGCCAAACACATATAATTTAGTCACTTATTGCTCGATAACTGATGCGGTAATTCGGCCCCTGGTTTTTCTTAATGGTTGATGTAGCTGAAAAAAAAATTATTATTATTTTGTAATATTGCTACTGATTCTTGATCAGATCACCCTAAATAGGAACTTCTTCGATCCGTGGAAGCTTTCATTACAAAAAGACCATCAGCCCTATTAATAAAAAACACTTACTCCACCTTTATTCCACGACATGACTAAACAATGGAATATGAGTTAAGCTATGGATTAAAATTTTCCATTAATAAAAATAAAATGTGTGTGAAATAGTAAAGTGACGTTTACCAATCCCTTAAGAAAATCTTCTATAATAAGTAAGATGCCTGTTCAGTAACATGAAATTTTCACCAAGATTCTCAAGCTTGGATTTTTGTTATGAAAAAAACAATAGAAGCTCCAAATAGAGATTTTTGTGCAAAACAAATATACAGCCCCTAAACCACCAAGTAGAAACTTTTTCAAGCGTGAGATGCAAATATAAACTACAAAAAGGAACAATTTAACTTCGTTCAACAATCGCAAATAAATTCAGATCCAAGTTTTTTTTTTCTTTTTTGCAACTTTGTGTATCTTTTGCCTCATAGCCCAGGGTTGACAAGCAACGAAATTTGTATTGCTATGGCTGCTGCTCCCTCAACTAAAAAAAAGGTCGAATGGCCAAACGATTTTTCCAGAGCTTCTGTTCAACAACAAAAAGAAGCAAAAAAAAAACTCGCTCTATCCAGGGAACAAGCCCTCTTATCCAACCAAACCTGGAAAAGATAAAACAAAATTTTTTTTCTTTAGTCAACCACGAAGTATCTGGTTTTTGTTTTTATTCCTCGAGACTGTTTTCAAGCTTTTTCGTGGTGTGAATGACCGCAGCACCACCCGATCGATATACCAAGTTGTTTTTAGCTTCTGAACTCGCTGCTTGGGTGCTGGCAGGGGGGGGTTTATGTTTTGTTCTTATTTTCTTGTAGACTGTGTGGAAGTTTCTTTTTATGCAATCACACCTCCGCCAAAAAAATCTAAAAATTCCCGACACGCAGAATGTATCTATCCTGTAAGCACATACACTTTTCAGATACTTTTAAGTTATTAGATAGGTAGCTAGATGCTTTTAGATAGTCGCTCTGAAACGGACAAGAGGATGTAAAATGGGAATCTCATTTTAGGTGTGCACCCAAAAAGCATGGATGTAGAAGTACCTTACAACTCTTCTGTAGCTCCTGAGTGCTTGGATTATTTACTTTGTTGTCATTTTATATAAGGGAAGCTTTGAAATGTTTTCCTACTTCAAAAAGATAGACGATAGACAGTGCCGGAAATGATGCGGGTGGATGAGGGCGGTCCTATATTTTGTACAGACATCATTTCGAGAGCGTTATGTAATTTGGTCATAATGAGTGTTACTCTGGATGAGTTGCTTCTACTCGTATCCCTTTTATGTTCTCATGCTGATGTTGCTGAAATGGTAATGGAAATAATACTCTGAAGGTATACAATAGCACCAATGACTAGAACGACGACGTAACTGACCATGCATATTATCAGGGAAGTCGATATTTGTATGCTTCTCTGGGAGCTAGAGAATAGGTGAAGCTACCTCGTCTACATACATGTCCAGAATGGGACCGAAAAGCAGCTAAAATCGTATTTTGGGTTAAGTATAACACACTCCCAAAACAATTGGGTGACATTCAATGAATATTAATGTTATATTTGGCTGCAGAATAGAGCAATTGGTCGGATCGGAACGTTTCTGGAAATTTTGTTCGATTATATAGAATTTGGTATAATTGTTTGCCGATTTGGGCGTGGCTGGGGAAATGTGTTTTTTGGTAATAGGTAGTGCGTTCTTATTGCTTTTGAGGATACGCTTAAAATCATAATCACATTATTTTGAGCTGACGTCTTCTCCTATAAGCAGCATCAAACCGGAATAGATCTAGATATAGTTACTCTTTTATCTATGATGGTGATGGCTCGGTCCCTAGGGGATGGGTAGCTGAAACACTAAAAATATCTAAAGTTTTATTTGAGCTTTAAGAAAAGAAAACTTACAAATATAAGACCAGATGGGTCGGAAGTTGAAAGAAGAAGGAAGAAACCATGTTAACTAGTTTGACATATGAAAAAAATTGACATCTAAAATATTTAGTTAAGTTGGTAGATAAGTTTCGTTCAATACAGTGGTAGCGTTTTGAAATACGCAACAAATATATTACACGAAATGATGACATGTCCAATTTCTTATGCAAATACCTAATGAAAGACGGGAACTTCTTTTTATTCCAAATAACTCCAATTTTCAGTTTTCTTTTTACTTGCGATTAAAGGGACTATAGGGCAAGTTTAGGATTCGTCAAATTAATTCTGTATAGTAACATTTAAAAAAAAACTACTTTTTTCTATTTATAATTAATTTTTGATTTTTTTGTATTCAATATTTTTCCAAACTTATCAAAAAAAATATTTAAAATTTTAAAATTAGGTATATATCAATGAACTCTTAAAAACTGCATACTAAAATCTCAAATAATTTGTTTTTGTTTTTTTTTAACAAAATAAAAAACAGGATTTTATCAAAACCGGTCCCACAATTTTCGAAATACATTTTTCTTAAATTCTTTGTTATTTAAGAAGTGTGATGGCATACTTAGTTTTTACTAAAAACCGTTGAGTAGTGTGGTTTTGATATTTTTTATAAGTTTAAACTGTGTTATTTTCAATTTAAATGTTATTTGTTTTTGTCATGCCTTCCAATGTAATTAAGAGCAAGTACGTGCGATCAATTTTATTCTTTATTAAGAAGAATTTCCAGAAGATTAAACAATTTCTGGGAGTAGTGTTCAGTTTAATTACTCAGCAGCTGGATGTTTCAAACTGCAAAAAGTGGAAGTCATTCTTCTATTAAATTAATTTCTTGTGTAACTGTTCGTTAGGTCTTACATTTTTCCAGTTCTAAAAAAATGTTGACATACATACCTACTTAAATAAAACATAATTTCTCTCGAATTTTAATCAAACTTAATTTTTGAGTTTTTATTTAAATCGATTGCTTAGTTTATTTATTTATATACAAAAGTGACAAGAAAGCTATGGGAAATAGGGATACCTATGTACATTGTAATACATGATCATAATAAATAAAGAAAACCAGAAAAGTGAGCCATTTACTTGTAAAGAGAAGGAAAACTGCTGGGAAAAATTGTAAGGTAATTCAACATCAAAAGAGGAAAACCTGAAATGAAAATTATGTTAAATTGCCAGTTATCTTGACTACTGGTTACATTATAAATGAAATAAGTTACTTAGACATTTTGCAGCTGGTTAGGTGTCCTCATTCGATTACTACAATATTTTCCAAAACTTGAGAAAATGTTAGTTAACCATCCCTAAACATTATTCTGAGGTTTCATTAAGTTCCGACCTTTGTCGATCTAAAACTACCTATCGACTGGCTACAAGATGTGTTTGTCTCAATTCTTCAAAAATCCTTCTTTTAGTTTTTCGGGATTGTAAGTGAACTATTTGGTCTCACATTTTATGTTAAAATGAAATTAAATTAAATTTGATACAACTTTATTAATAATGATTTTTTTATGGAATAAGCGGTTTTGCCAATATTTAGATCCGGGATGACAGCAAAAGGAAAAATTGTCAAATGTCGGTAAAAACGGACCATTTTCAAAGAGCCGTAGCCGTAGCCGTACGAATAGAGCTGTGGTTAGACTTTAATTGTTGAAAATTTAATGGACTTTGTCGAAAAACGCAGTAATGAATTTGTATGCTAAAGTAATATTCTCTTTTTTTAAATCAAATAATGCAAGCCTTAACCACCCATTATACACTAAAGAGCTGCGTAATAAAAGAAATAAATCATGGAAGGTTTACCTAAAAAAACATTCTCAAACGGACTACTCTTTTTATATGGACTTTATATACGAGATACGTAAATGATATGGGTACTTCCTTAAAAGATGACTCTAAAAGATTTTGGAAGCTTGTTAATTTGAAGAAGAAATCAAATGGCTTTCCGGCTATATAATTATCTAAATATTTTCTAAATTATATTGCATTCCTAAACTTTTTGAGCAAGTAGTCTGTGAGAGTGTGGCATTTTATAGTACAAATCTCAGTTGTGAGCATCAACACGGATTCGTGAGGCATAGATCAACTGTTACTAATCTTCTCACTACAAATGTTCAAATGCACTAGAAAAAGGTAAAGAAGTTGACTGTATTTACACAGACTTCTCAAAAGCATTTGGTCAACTGAGTCACAAATTAATTTTGTTCAAGTTAAAAGCTTTTGGTTTCCCCTTCTTTCTATTAGCTTGGATCAAATCATATCTTCAGAATAGATCCTACTAGGTAAAATTTTGAAATTGTCTTTCAGACCCTTTCGTTGCTCATTATGGCGTACCTCAAGGAAGCCATCTTGGTCCTTTACTATTCATTTTAGATATAAATGATGTTACATCATGCATACAGTCAATTGACATTCTCATATTTACTGATGACATGCGGTCTAGGCGATGACCGCATTCTTCTGCAGTCAGACATTGAGGACTTAGTAATTAGTGCAGAAAAAGTAGCATTTCCCTAAATGCAAGACGATTACTTTCACAAGAAAACGTATGGTAAGTGCATTGGATTATAGTATTTTGCAGCACAAGCTCTGTCGCGTCTTCAGTTTTAAGGATCTGGGTGTCCAACTTAGAATTTAGTCAACACATTAATTTTATTGTGAATAAAGCTTGCTCTATGCTTGGATTCATAAAACGCTGGACTACGGAATTTAATGAGAACCAGATTAAAGCAATCCAACATAATTTTATTCGTATTGCCCTGAAAGGTCTACCTTGAAATGATCCTTTTAACCTCCCATCTTATGAACAGAGAATTCAGCTTCTCAACATGCAAACACTTCACCAAAGGCGTGTTAATAACGATTTAATATTTGTTTATCAACTTATTGAAATTGATGCTCCTAATCTAAACCTGTATTGGTTTTAATTACTTTGGAGGATCTTATCACCTGCGTGGATCGGAACTTCTACATTAGACTTTCATAGAACAAACTATGCAAATATGAAGCTCTAAACCTAATGAGCAGACCCTTTCATCCATACAGATCTTAAATTTTTTTATGTTTCATTTGAAGGGTCAATCTTTGAATGCAATTGCATCATACTACTCTATTCACACAGATATAATAGAAAGATATTAAAGGTTTTCTCAATACATTCAAAGACTTCAACTCATAAACCTGCCATCTCTTCCTGTTCATAGAGAATATTTGCAGTTCTGTCTCATAACTGGAGTAATGAATGGATCTTTTTCATTTATATCAGTTTTTTGTGGAATAAATTTCAATATGATTTTGATTAATTCTGGAAGGAATTTGGTTATTAGCAGTAGTTTTATAGCGCGTTTACACCCCTCCTAATCAATTAATCAAAATTTTGAATAGATTTTTTTAATTTCAAATCTTCACCAATTACAATCTTCAATCCGAAAGTTTTAAATGTAATTTTCTTTTTCCAAAGCCGATAAAACTTTTTAATGCAAAATAAATTAAGATTCACCAAATGTTAGTCTTTAAGGTATTAAAAAAATCTAAATCAAGACCGACATGCCATGAGGGAATATTTGATTAATAAGTTACTCATTGAATGTATGTACATACATTTCTTCAAAATTCGGAAAACTTCAACATCTTTCTGGTAAAAACCAGCCTCAATCAACTGGTGCAGAGTGTATCGTATCGAAATACCAAATTTCCATAAAACTTAATTATATTGAATACAATATTATCCCAAAATTTATGACATTTTATGTCGTCTTCTTTTATTTCAACACGTTTTCTTGTTTCTCTGTGTATTTTTAATTTGTATTTATTTATTTTTCCAAAGCTTGGCAGTCAGTCACGTAGGCTCTTCATTTACTACGGTGTCATCATTTCCGATAAAATTAAATAAAAAAAAACGTAAACAAATAAAACAAAAAAGAAATTAAATATACAAAAGACAAATGAATTTTTGAGAAAAAATAAAAAAAAAAACGATAGCTTTTGAAACTTGAAAACGACGAAAAAAAATAATAATAGGTCTGTTTGTTGGTAATTTATATCAACTGATTGTGCATTTTAAGATGTTTTTTAAATAATTTAAGACGAAAAAAGAATATTTCTCATTGCGACGCTCTTTTTGATAAGAAATTATATTTTCATTTGGAATAACAGATACGTATATTTGGAGATTGTTAGTTCTATAAACAGAAAGATGGTGTTTAATTTTTTTTTTATTTTCAAAGATTGAAGATACTTTATCGAATTTCTAGCAAGAAATACATATTTTCTTGTTAGAAACTTGATAAAGTATCTCCTTACTACCAAAATTGCATGCTGTATCCCTTTTAGAAGTGTTTTTTTATATTTATTGGCGATTCTACTATAAATCGATAAAAAAAAATTGGTAATTTGAGAATGTACAGAACAATTTGGTTTTGAGGCCATTTTCTGTAATACTTTTATTAATCATGCTATTTTTCAATAGTTCTTTCACCAGGTGTTTTTTTTTTGTAGTAGATAATGTCATTGCTTGATATAACAAATGGAAATTGTGGGTTCGATTCCCAGATTATTTTTCATGCGAAAATATTCAGCACCTGATGTACCGCGAGCCCTTACATTAATATAAAACATTTTTTTTTTTGAAAGGAGGGACATTTGACATATAGACCAAATCAATGTTTTGGCAGTTTGAAGTCAAACGTACATTTCATTTCTTTAGCAGTCTACGATCTTGAATTCGGCTAAATATTTTTTGATGTATTTAAATTCTTTTCGATGGTGAAAAATCTATTTCTGGAATATTTTAAATTTTTGTTTACTTTTACGAAGTTACGAAAATTTTATTTTAAATTTAAATGAATTGTTGACAAACTGATGTGGGAAGAGATTTCCACATCATATGCATTTTTTGATTTTATGGCTGTAAGCCAAAAAAAAAAAACCATAACTAAGTTGGGTGATATAATTTTAGAGATTTTAAGGTCTATAGATTGTATCTATGTTTTATATCATTGCAATGCCTCTGCAATTTGGTAAGTTTTAATAAACAGTTTTCTTAATTTCATTTTATTTTATTTGTTTTACTTAAACAGAAAAAAATTTAAAAAAATCTTACTAGATAGTTTAAAACTTCATAATTTATATAAAATCGAAGAAAAATGTTGCATTCACAATGTGAGACTTTTTCAAACCTTAATGTTAATATTGCAAGTGGACAGGTTTCAAGCATATCGAAGAAATTTTAAGTAGATGGAGAAAAACATATTTCCTTACATTGATAATTTCCAAAACGATTTCCTTCTTTAGAAAATATAAATTTAATAACAGATGTTGAACATCATTTAAAGATGTTGAAGATGAAAACTTCATAATTTATATAAAATCGAAGAAAAATGTTGCATTCACAATGTGAGACTTTTTCAAACCTTAATGTTAATATTGCAAGTGGACAGGTTTCAAGCATATCGAAGAAATTTTAAGTAGATGGAGAAAAACATATTTCCTTACATTGATAATTTCCAAAACGATTTCCTTCTTTAGAAAATATAAATTTAATAACAGATGTTGAACATCATTTAAAGATGTTCTAAAGCTTATAGCAAAGAATAAATGTTCGATAGTACAAAGGCCTTGAAAAAAACAAGAAAATAAGAAAAGTGGCATTATTGTCATCCAGGGCTTTTTTTTATAATTGACGCGTGCACAAGGGACTATTTGTTTCCCTTTTAGGGCCATTTTCTTCACAATCTCATGTTTGAACAAAACGGCTGGTTGAGATCAACCGCCGGTTGGAGTCAACTTTCCGATTTCAACTTGCACGCGCTGTATGGCAACTAGCCCCATCCTGCTGGAACTAAACATCGTCCAGGTTCATATGCTTTAATTCGGGCGATAAGAAATTGAATATAATGTTTCTGTAGCGCTTGCTATTGACTGTGACCGCCTGACCAAATGCTCCGAAGCCCATTCAGCGAACAAACGGTTCTATGGTTATGAACTCTGAGCTCATGTCAGTTGGATCTTCTAAGCCTGTAGGTCCAAGTACCGACGGGTGAATAACAATTCGCCAATTTGTAGTCTGCGAAATGCCGAGTTCTTGTGCACGCACGGCAAGAAATCGGATATGAAATTACAAACCCGTATCATTTGGAAGAAAAAAGTCTGGAGAAAAAATAGCAGCAAAAAAAAAGAACATTGGAAATGACAACATTTGATTTTTTTATTATATTTTTTGGCAATAAATTACATATAATTTCAATATGTTTTTTTTGCAGTTTTTTTTAAACCATATCGTTAAATATAAAATAAATTATGTATGGTATTTTTTTAATTATTATTCTTTTCTTGAATCTTCTGAAATCGAACGTTATAATTTAAAAGACTGACAGAGAATAAACAAAAGCGGAAATAACTCTTAACAACAAATTTTGAGAAAAGTCCCTCTCAAGTTGAGTTGAGAAAACAGCAAGTTCAAATCGAAAGTTGAGCATTAAATTTCGACTGAAGAAAAACAATTCGGCAAGTTGAAAAAAAAATCCCCAAGTTAAAACTCAACTTGAAGTGAAGAAAATGGGCCTTAATGAAGAACACACTGCGCGGGCATTAGGAAGATAGGGAGGGGAAGGATAGGAGGTGTCGATTAACATTGGTTTTGAATGCTTGCAGATCAAAATGGCAAGGGAAAATCTCGCCGGATAAGCTAATCCAAATTCGTGTTGTTCGTCTAAAAAAGGAATCCCTATATTTCACGGTACGTCCGAAATTGGGCTTGAAGGGTGAACTAATGAGCATTCCTTGTGAGACGAGTATTACGGGAGAAACTTTTAAGGGGAGGAATGCAGCTGGCTACTTCGAGTGAACATTTTTTTATAAAAGAGCCGATAAAATAAGGAAAGACATGAAACATTGCGTCTGTGTTCGAAAGGGGCAATTGTTTCAGCGGCAGTTCTATATCCTATCAATTTTAACGCCCGATTTGGTATTCTATCAAGCAGATGAAGCGATGTTTGCCAAAGGTGGAAGTTAGACTCGAGTTTATGGCGTTTAAACGCTTTATAAATTTGTAGCCAGATCAGATGGGGAAAAAACTTCTTACACCGATACAGAAAACCTAAGCACTTAACAGCATTCTTAGCGATCTCAAATATATAATCGTTCCAACGGAGGTCGTCGTTAACACAGATACCGAGTACTGAGAGCTTTTCAGTTTCTTCGATGTAAGTGCCATTCATGGACAATGGCATTGGGGGTATGTTTAGCTTTAACGACAGTAGACAGCATTGAGTTTTCGAAGCACACGATTCCTATTACCCTATTTGACAATGCTGTATAAATCGGAGTTTAATGAGCTTGACATACGGTACCGTTGCAATTGTACGTCCGAGGGCGAAGGACGTGAATCATCAAACGAATATGAAAAGCTGAGGGTAGAGTCGTCAGCGAAACAGTTAAGTGGATAAGAAGTAAAAGACAGAAAATCATTTATAAAAATGAGGAAAAGAGTCGGAGACAGAACAGAGCCCTGGGGCACACCAGCATTTATTTTGTGGGAATCAGACTTGAATCCGTCCAATACAACTTGTATTGAACAGTCCAGGAGATAGCTTCTAAATCCAACGAACAATAGTATCACCGATCCCAAAAGCACGCATTTTCGATAAGAAAGCTTCAAGACCAAAAGTTCACAAGCCAAAAGACTTGATCCACAGATAAGCGTTATATTTTGGTGTCAAAAAAATTAAAATTGTGGGCTAAAAACGATACCTTCCATAGGACCGTTTTTTTTATTCGACTTTCTCGTGGACTGGTTAACCGATTACAACCAAAATTGGTATTCAAGAAGATGTAGGTAGCCTAAGTAATATCAAATCAAAATATTTTCGAAAACTTTTTTTTTTGTATTTATAATAATTTTTTTAATGAAGGTTATTTGTGTGCTAATGTTTGCATTCTTTAATTATTATTTTTTTTAATTTTTAACAAAAGTTATGCAATAAACACCATTCCTTAGATTTTAGAAATAAAACACTTTCACATTTTGTATAGGAAAAAAAGATTCGTGTTAAAATATTTCCGCTGAAAACTCTAACGTACTTTTTTGGATCAATAAAAGGTCACAAAAATCGAATCAAAACTTTGAAGTTCTTCTTATATGTATTTATCAGATTTTATTCGACGCTGTGTTCGCACATTGAGCAAGGACGCGCGATTAAGTCGTGCAATTTATTTAAATAAAACACCATTCCTTACGTTTTGCCAAAAATATAAAATTTTAATTCAATTTCAATTTATAAAGTATCATCCAAATTTTCAACATTTTAACGCTTACTTGATCTTCTGAGTCAAAAGACTAAAAAGATACTTTTTATTTCTTTAGGATGGAGGAATGGAGGTGAACAAACATAACTGTAGCCTGTACCAAAAGGCAATTAAGATTATGTACTTCTTTATTGCAGCATCATCCTCCTAGTTGAACGAATTAGTCTTTCTAAATTCTTTAAATCCACGATTGGTATGTTTTCGACTGGGACGATAACTCCTATATTTAACTGTTTCACATTACTCCTTCACCTGTGGGGTTCGCTGTTTTTTTTTTCTCATAGTTTTCGACACTGCACGCTCTTCGTGCACTTCCATTTCGACAAGAGGGAGGGCTCTGCAGGAAAATTATATCCTGTGTCTGTCAATGTACAGGACTTGTGAATTTTTCGAACTTTAACTACCAGTTGACAAAAATACTTTAAGATTTTGTTTACGCATTATATTTGTACTTAAAACCTTGCTTATGGCAGTTTTAAGCATTTATTATCTCAAATTGCTGTTGTAAGGATTCGAATTATGTTTATGGCAACACATACACCCTAATACACCTTTCCACGCGTCTTTAAACTTATCCCACCTTATGAAAAACTGTAACCAAATAAACTAACTATGGATGTCCCAACAAAACATGGAACATAAATATAAATCTGAGAGTGCATCCTAGAGCGTTGAACCTCAAGCGCGCATCAAAAAGTTTATTGCTGATGCAAAACCAACGAGGGTTACTTATGTAATTATTGAAGAACGTAATGAAAAACACCACTTTCCCCTTTCCCTAAGTACCGTTCGGCCCTAATGACCGTTGCTGAGAGCTTTTTTCATTTGTATCAATGGGGGGCATACATATAAAACATTTAAGTTGCAACAATCAGCGGTAGCAACACCCAGAGATTCAAGAAAAGGTTTTGCACTTTATCGTGCATAATCTCTGGTAGAATATCAGAATTACCACGGTTATGTAAAAGCATATACATAGGTGGCACAATGCACGCAACAGAGGGAAGAGGCAAACAGAAATATATAAACATATACACACCTACCTATGACATGTATATAAAGAGCGAGAGGGTGGAGAGCTTTTAACCTAGCCATTTTCATCAGACACAAGAAAATCGATGAAGCTAGTTTGCGCAAAAAATCGTCTATATACTCGGCCACATTAAAGGTTTTTCTTTTTTAGGTTTGCCACTTTAAGAGTTCAAAAAAGCAACAGTTTTTGTAAAACGAACAAATCCACTCACTAGATGTCGCTACGTATACTAAAAATAACCAAAGAAAAGAGCAAAAATGTTTTATTTTTCTAGTCCCTGGATACATGCGTTGTTGTTTGAACGAGTGGTTTTCGTAGGCATTGACCGGGCTGGAAGAGATGGAAGACTTTTGTTTGTATCCCTGGCAACTTTAACTGACGTTTTACTCCCCATTTATTGCACATAGCAGAGGACGCAGTAAGAATATTTATGTGCATGGTTATGTTCGACTCGTTGGTACACCACAGCACAATCGTACTAAATGCAATGCGACAACCTCCTCCCGAACACAGCATGAAATCTCAGATTCTGCCATGCAGGTTCCACCATTCGAGAACCCCCTTCTGTTCTGGCCGAATCCTTATTGCCAGGAACCCAAAATATCCAAGCTCCTGCTTGTACAAGGCACGCAATGAAGAGAAAATTATTTTTCTGATGCGCAAAAACTACACATACAGACACGAAATCTGTTCCATACAATCTCATGGATTTGCTTTCTGCTGGTTATGTCTGGATAGGAATATGGATTGAATGTAGGTATTGAATAATGGTTTCCGGCTAAAGCATTGGTTGTTTTTGTTAACCATCTAGGTGTGTTGATGGGGATACTCTCCTCAGAACTTCACATAGTTGTTATAGGTACTATAACAGATTGTTAAAATGGTGCAAAGGGAGTGAGTTTGCAGAGTTAAAACAATATTGCATACGGGCATCTATAGAAACTCTTTATTTTTGTTTTTTTATCCAAACAAACTGAAAGGCAATCTAGCTTTAACTAGCTTTTGTTGTACACACTTATCTATTTTACTGGTCCTATGCTCGTCTTTAAATTATTTATTTTGGCTTATATTTAAAAATTTCACGTTTATTTGTACCGAAATAAAATGGGTGAGGAAGAATTTATTTCTCTGGCTATCTTACCTGCTTCGTAATGATAGTCGAACAAAGTATCTATAACTAAATAGAAGGAAAAAAACTGTTAAGATAGATACATACATTTACGATTTTTGATTAATATAAAATGGCTAAGATGTCCATTGCCTTGGTTTCCGAATCAACTTCATACTAACAGCTGCAATTCAAAATACATACAAAGATAGGAAGATTTTGTATTAATTTATTGCGAGTACCAGTCTCCCGCGTAAAGATTTCTACAAAGCCACCTGGGTATCACCTGATGGATTGACTCGTAAGCAACTTGACCACGGGTTGATAGATCGCCGCCACTTACATTACCTTACCTTAGTTGGTGCTACAGTCCGGGGGGGGACCTGGGCCTCAACCAACAAGTTTCTCTAGCGAGCTCGGTCCCTAGCTAGCTAGCTGCCTCCAGTTTCGCACGAGGAGTCGGTTGAGGTCCTCTTTCACTTGTGTGCGCCACCTGAGTCTCAGTCTTCCTCTACTGCGCCGTTCCTCTGGGGTGGATTCAAAGATTTTCCGGGCCGGAGTATTGATGCCATCTGAGACGTTGAATTTTTACTCTTTTGGCTAGGTCTGTGTCGCTGTACATCCGGTACAGTTCTTCATTGTAAGTTGCTCGAGAGAGGGCTTTGCTACTCAATTGCCAATTGCCGAAGAAGCAGCGATTGGCAAGAGTTATTCTTCGTATGATTTCAGCGCTGGTGTTGTTGCCTGAGTTAAAAGCGGAGCCCAGGTAGACAAAGTCCCTAACTACATTAAAGTTATAGCTGTCTATGATGATGTTTTGTCCAAGACGTCGATGTTTGGTGTCTCTTCTTGATGGCAGCATATACTTGGTTTTGCCCCCATTGACTGCTAAACCCATCTCCGCCGCTTCCATCTCAATACTCACAAAAGCGCTACTGACATCACGCTGTGTTCCTCCAATTTTTTTTTTTTTTTTTATGGACGGACGGACGGACTTTTGAAAGATCGTGCCTCTGGTGTTGGTGTGAGAGTTCTGCACTATTCTTTCAAGTATGATGTTGAAAAAGTCGCATGACAGCGCATCGCCTTGTCTAAATCCTTTTTGGACTTCAAAGGTGTCGATGAGGTCCTTGACGGAACAGCGTGCGTTTTCCATCATCATTTTACACAGGCGGACGAGTTTGGCAGGGATGTTAAAACTGCACATTGCTCTATACAACTCGTCTCTATAAATAATATCGTACGCGACTTTGAAATCGATGAAAAGATCGTGGTTATCGATTTGAAGTTCTTGGGTTTTTTCCAAGATCTGCCGCAATGTGAATATTTGATCGAAAGTGTACTTTCCTGGCCTAAAATAGCACTGATATGGACCTATCAGGTTGTTGACGAATGGCCTTAGGCGTTCGCACAATATAGCAGAAAAGATCTTGTAGGCGATATGTTGAGGAGACTGATACGCCTGTAGTAATAGTGCAGTTCAGTGGGTTTCCTTTTTTAAGGATCGGGCAAATTATGCTGAGATTCCAATCATTGGTCATGATTTCTTCTAACCATATCATGCTTATGAGTTGGTGCATACTTATTGCCAAGTCATCGCCTGCAGCTTTGGAGAGCTCGGCAGCTAAGCCATGGGCTCCGGCGGCTTTGTTGTTCTTAAACTTCTATATAGCTAGCTTTACTTCATCCAGATGTGGTGGGCAGAATTGTTGTTCTACTTCGCCCAGATAAGATTGAACATTTATGCCTGACAGGAAATTCGTTTCATTATCGCCGTTATACAGTGTGGAGAAATGGGGTTTTCCATATTCTCAGCATCAACTGCGATTACACTCGGATGTTCCCTTGATCGTCTTTGCAGGCTTCAGTTCGAACTCTGTAGCTTTGAAAGTTTCTTTTTACCTTTTGGTAAAGCTTTCGAACTCCATTCCTGCAATAAGAGCTCTCCATTTTCTCGATCAAGCGCTTCTCATGATCCCTTTTTTTCTTTCTGAGGTGTTCCTCTTTCCTCTTCTGATCGAAGGGCGCACGGGCAGTTCTGGTCCATCTTGGCAGCGCAGCCTTGTATGCTTCTTGTTTAGATGATCATCAAACCAGGGGATTCGTTGTGTTGGCCGTGTAATACCCTGCACTTCAGAAACGGCTTCCCTGATGGCATTTTGACAATGTTGCCACTGGTGCTCAATACTTGATGCTTGGCTGTAAAGGATTTCTTTGGAGGTTATTTGAAACTCGATCGGAAAAGGACCTGAAGATTTGTTGCGATTGCAGCCATCCGACGTTAAACTTCCTCACAATATTATCTCTTCTTGAAATTTGTGGGGATATCCTCAGTCGTACCTTGGCTACAACGAGGTAGTGGTCCGAGCCAATGTTTGCCCCTCGGAAAGTTCGGACATCCATCATACTTGAGTAGTGCCTTGCATCCCCTTGAACAGGGGATCTCCATGTCCCTTTATGAATGTTGAGGTGTGGGAACTTGGTACTAGCTTTTACAATATTTCGCCCGCAGCAAAGTCAATAAGCCTAAATCCGTTATCGGACCTGGTGTCGTGCAAGCTGTATTTTCCGATTGTACCACCAAAAACATCTTCTCTCTCTAGCTTGGCGTTAAAGTCGCCTAGGACAATTTTAATGTCATAGCTACGGCATTGCTCATATGTATTGTCCAGGCTCAAAAAACATTTCTTTGGTGTCATCATCTTTTTCCTCTGTGGGGGCATGCGCGCATATAAGGCTAATATTGGCAAATTTAACCTTGATGCGGATTGTCATGAGGCGCTCGTTCACACATTTGTTACTCAAAACATCTTGCCGGAGCCTGCCTCCAACGACGAATCCACATCCAAATAAGCGCTGTTTTTGTTGTGTATAGCAGTTGCGATAGTAGATATCGCAGTTTTTCATCTTTTTTTTGCCCGGCCCGTCCCATCGCATTTCTTGGATGGCGGTTATGTCTGCCTTACAGCAGTCAAGGGCCTCTGCTAGTTGTTCGGCTGCACGTGGTCTGTTAAGGGACCTAACATTCCACGTACATATCCGAAATTCGTTGTCCTTATTTCGTTTGCAGGGTTCGTCATCAGTGAATCTGTCCGTATCCGAGGCTTGTTAGTGCTAGTTGTTTTTGGTGTGGCCGGGAAGTTACCCCGAAGGCACAACCCCCAACCTGGAGGACCAGGTTTTTATTGTGACTTCAAGGACGAAGAGCCGGATAAACTGCACCTTATAGGTCTGAGCTCCGAAAACGTCGTAGTAGCCCATATAAGGTGTTCACTAAGTAGTTCAACCTGACTGGAACTGTAGACGCCACCGTTGATTCCATCTAGAGAATTCTTCCGCTGCCGCCTGGATGCAAGGATTAGTGCCTTAGTGGTAACACTCCTCCCCCCTCTCTCGTTTGCTGCCACCAACAACCTTCCAAAGGGGTTGGAACCCAATCTCCAGTTGAGGTACTAGGCACCCGATGTTCACCTCGTGGAGGTGAGAGTATGAGCTAAATCCACACACACACCCTAATATCTACACCTACTTTCTACTTTGACAAAACTCCGCCTATTTTGTATTTCTTTTTCTCTTCTTGTTCTTTTTGAATTTGAGTGAAATTATTTTGGGAATTTGCGCCTGTTATTTTTCATGTTGTACCACAGTATCGCGGTTAGCATGAGTCATGAGTCTTATGTCTTATATGAGTCATGTTATTATTTTGATTTGTTTTTCCTTTTTTTATTTAATTAAATAAATATTTTCAGAACTTTTTTTCATTTATCTGTTTCATATACCACGACTTGGAGACCTAATACAGGAATTATGATTCAAGGAAAAAATACATTGATACAGAATATATCTAGAAATTGGTATGACAGTGCCCTCCTCGAACAAAAATAAAATCTAACACTGTAAACCAAAGCCTAAAGCTGATACTTGAATAAACAATTTAGTTAATTTTAATGAGGCTGCCTATTATCCAAAAGTCACGAGCTAAGAATTCAAAACCTACCTACATAGGTTTATCTGAGCTCGCGGGACCAGATTACCAACACGCGCATTTTTTTTAATCTGCAGAAATTAAAAACAAATCCAAGATACACATTACATCCCACTAAATAAAATTGCCAACTGCCAAGCAAAATGTTTTTTATAACGACTACTAAAAGCCAAATATAGTCATGCCACTTATATCACCCCGAAGCCCGTAACAACCGTCATTATAATGACGAGAAAATACATATGTACAAAAATATAAAATATATATGTATATAGATACAAAATCTCTTATAAGTATAACCATCTCGCGTTCTACACTGGCTGATTTCTGGTTTCTGTTTATATCCACATCCAGGAGAGGAGCTGAAGACCAAAATAAAAACATTGCCCAACGCGAACGCAACAGTCAATAAAAATGTTTTTTTTTTTTTTTGCCTTAGATACATCCATCCATTTACAGTGAACCAAAAGTATCTGTGTATGGTCTCCATATACCTTCATATGAAACGTTCGCTTTTTATAGCTTCTTTCTGGTTTTGGCTATTGGCGTTGCTTATACCTACTTTTTAGCCAAACAGATATGAACGTTTGTGTATATTTAATGTTTTTGGGCAAAATATACAAAATATGAACGAAAAAAAAACCACCCGAGCACGAGCAGCTGTCGATGTTTATTCGTTTATCTAAAACAATGCAAAAAAAAAACTTTCTTTTTTGGCAATCTCCGAGCCTTACACAAACTTAGGGTAAACATTAAAAAGAAATTAAAATTTACGATTCAAATGCAATTTAGCGAGGCAACAAAGTTAGTTTGGATTGAATAAGCAAAAAATCGGGAAAATAAAAAGAAAAATTGGCTGGCTACACACCTTTTAGACGATTTGGCGTGGTGTCTTGAACAGTTTGTTTTTGTATCTATTTACCCCTTAGTGCCAACCAAACAAATTGGTTTTTCTTCTAAAAAAAAAGTAGGTATAAAGGTAGCTATGTGAAAAACAAGAAAATTTCACACCTGATTTGTGTTCTCAACTATGTAGTTATCTATGAAAGGAACCTACTTTACAGAATTCCCATCGGGACTAACCATATGCATATTTAATTTATTACCTTTTTTTTGGATTTGCTCCTATTAAAATATTTTATTGGAAAATTGGAAACGTTTCAAAAGTCTTATTGGGTACGAATTATTGATGGGAACTAAACTGAGGAGGGTTTTGTTCAATGGGATTAGAACACCTGCATAATAATTTTTTCTGCTTAGCTCAAAAAAGGTTTCAAAGCTTAGACAAAAAATCAATGTTCGTTCATCGATACCACTAAGTATTTATAAGATATATACCTGGTACCCTTGTACCTTCCTAGTTAAATATTATCGCTCCACTTCCAATTACACACACTATAGCCGTTCATGGTGTTTTGCTGAAGGGATATGGTATCGAACCTCGACAAATATTCCGAAAAGCGCTCATGAGTTCCACCCATCTCAGCCACATAGGAGATAGGACATAGTGCGTATTGCGTAAGCTTCAACGTCCCTCTGATTTTATGTATTTACTTCTTCAATATGATGCGGACAGTTTTCTATGTATCACCACGCCTACAAAACATCGCGTCCACTGCAACCAACCTAGCAGCCGAATATGGTGCTTTGGACAATTTAGCCTAAACTTAATGAAATTTTGATTAGGTAGGCATTACTCGCGATGGCGGCTTAGATAAGCTTGTTAGCCTAATGTTAATTTACCCACAGTTGTAGGTTCTGCAAGGAGTCTTCCACCTCCCTCAAAGGACTATATATTAAGAAATTTCGGAATGGTCGACTGATTGCAAGAAAGCAGCAAAGTCAGAAAACGGAGCGTACATATCGGGAGCTGGAAGAACTATCTGCAGTGTTCTGCCAATGCAAACCAAGCTATTCAGGAATTGCGACATGGCATTATGAAAAAGTGTGCAATCAATCTTTGTTCAAAGGTGCTTCGTCAGAGAAGGAAAAATGCTCAGGAGAATGGTGCACTAAAATGGTCAAGGCCAACTTCTTGTGAATAAGGGCAGTATTGTCAAAGACTTTGAATGATCATTTTTCTAGGAAAAACTTTCTAATAGTTGCACCCTACTATGAAGAAATTTCCGACATAACCGTTGAAGTTATAAGTGTTGTTCCAAAAAAAGGAAAAATGGTTGGACAGACGATATATTCTCAACGGTGGTAAACATAATGTCGAAAGGGTTCATGATTCTCATCTTTTAACCTTTCACCGATGAAAATGCCTAATCAGTGGTGGGAAAAAAAAACAAGGGGGTGCACAAACTTAGGATAAATATCGTTCAAGCTGATGTGGTTAATATCCATACCGTAAAAAAGATACGTTTTGTTTCGGGTTAATCTGCCACAAATGCAATCCAGAATATAAAACGCAGAATGTAAAAAAATTTTGAAATTATTCAAGATATTTACACGATGTATTGCTAACTTTTGGAAAAGTATTCGAAAGCTAACTACGAGATCTGATATAGACTGCCCTAAGGTACGGTTGCCGGATGGTTTTCGATGAAAGTTTTATATGAGACTTGAAATCCCAGACATTCGCACGTACTTGCTCTTATGTGCCCAATTACAGTAAAAAGCAGGATCTTACAGAAACAAGTAGCATTTACGTTGAAAATAACACAGTTTGAACTTAAATAAATTAAATTTATTGGCGCGACAGCTCCTTAAGGAGCCAAGGCCTAGTGACTTATACTCTCAACCATTCCTGTGTGTGTGTTGTTACTCTGCAAGAATGGAAGGGACCTACAGTTTACCGCCGAGTCCGAACGGCTACATGAGATGCACTTTTTCGAGACAAATTTTACTCTTGGAGGTTTTGTCAGTTCCTCGCAAGAGGCAGTACCCCAGAAAAAAAGGTGGCTATGAGCTGGATTTGAACCCAGGTTCTTTCGCTTAGCAGTCCGACACACTAACCACTAAGCCACGGGGCACTACGGTTTGAACTTATAAAAAGTATCAAAACCACAATACTTAACGGTTTTTAGTAAAAATTAAGTACGCCAATACACGTTTTAAATAACAAAGTATTTATGAAATAAGTATTTCGAAAATTGTAGGACCGGTTTTGATGAAATCCTGTTTTCTATTTTTAGTTTGTTGAAAAAAATTTTTTTTTGAAATTTTGGCATGCAGTTTATTAATTCCCACCCGATTTTGGAATTTTATATATTTTTTTTAATAAGTTTTAATTATTGAATTTTCAAAAAAAAATTATTAAAAATATGATTATTCAAAATGTTGGTTTGCAGAATAATTTGGCTATTTTTAAATACACTGAGTTACAAAAAAAGTGACGCACCTTAAAATTTTGCAATATTTTGAAGTGATTAAAAAAAAAACTTTTTTTTTTAAACAGTTATGTTTATTAACATAAAATAAAAGTTATTCATCTAAAAAAAAATTGCCAGAATTTAGAAATAAAACAAATTAAAGAAAATGTACAAAACTTCATAAATTAAAATTAAACACTTAATTTTTGTTTCAACAAGTTTTCGTTCTTTTAATATTGAGTATTACCTCCCCGAACATCTAGCAAAGATTTAATTCGCCTGGGCGAAACCTTGGATAAGGTTTGCTACGATGGTGTCGTCCAAATTGTGCCATTCCTCGATCAGAGCAGATCTCAGCCCACGGATTTTCCCTGGGAGGGCAGGTCGCCTCCTTATCATTTTTCCCAGCGTGTCCCAGACGTGTTCGATGGGATTCATGTCCGGGCTCATCGCAGGCCAGGCCTTCACCTCGATTTCCGCTTCTTGCACGTAGTCGGTAACGCACCTAGCAACGTGTGGTCTAGCATTGTCATGCATCAGCAAAAAGTTATTGCCAATAAATGGTGCAAATGGAACCACATATTCCTTCAGAATGTTGTTCAGGTAATAACTTGAGTTCATGGATCCTTTCACGATGCATAGCTCGGTTTTCCTGCGCACGGAAATTCCTGCTCACACCGTGACTGAACCTCCCCAGAAATTTACCCGCTGAGCAACTGTTGCCGAAGAGAATCTTTCAACAGTTCGTTTCCACACTCTGCTACGTCCATTTGGTGAGCGCAGACAAAACCTTGACTCATCAGTGAAAAGAACTCTACTCCAGTCGGCCTCGGTCCAATCTGGGTGAAGGCGAGCAAATTCCATCCGACGTTGCTTGTGCTGCACCGTGAGTCTCGGCACGCGAGCGGGTCTTCTTGCCCTCAGGCCACTTTCTACTAATCGCCGCCTCACCGTTTGTGCATTTACAGCTGTTCCCCTAACTGATTGAAGTCTGTGAGACAGCTCAACCGCGGTTTGGTGCCGATTTGGAAGGCTTTGAAGCACCAAAAATCGGTCATCCCTTGCACATGTCGCTCTCGGTCGACCTGAGCCTTGACGTCAGGTGTAAGAATTGATGTCCCTGTACCTTTTAATAGCTCTTCTTAGCGTTGCCTCCGGTTTTCTAATCATAATAGCGGCATACCGTCATTCGTCCATCAGCGACTTCTTCTGCATTTATTTGCATATTTCTTCAAAAAATTACTAAAAAACTAATAAATAAACAAATTAAAATAAACTCATTAAAACATTTACGAGATCACGGAAAAGCCAGAATTAGTAAAACCCGCGTCTATTATGAAAAACGGTTAGCATGTGGGTTTCCTCTATATTGTGCATTTATCACAAGGACAATAAAAAGAGATCATGCAAAAAAGCACACAAATATTCCGTTAAACTGAAAAAAATAAAGCTCTGCATAAACATAGCGGCATATTATCAAAATGATACCAACACATCAGAAACTATGACTGCGCCACTTTTTTTGTAACTCAGTGTACAATAAAATATAATATAATTTTATTGAAATTCATTGAGCCGTTACCAAGAAAGTCGAAAACTAAAAAAACCATTATATGAACGGTACCGTTAGTTGAAATGCTGTGCATTTTTATTTCCCCTCTGAATATCGGAATAAAAATGTAGAGCACCTTGTTAAATCAAAATTATAGAAAATGAAGAAGATTATGGCGAAGACGAACAAGTTCATCTTGATTAAAGCATTTCGTCTGCATAATAGATTTAGTCGTTCGGGTGACTCGTTTTTTTGGTTTATTCAATCAATAGTTTGGAGCAAAAATTTTAAGCACGATAAAAAAAGGGAAAAATTGGTTTATATACTATTTTGTTATTTTCTTAAAAAATAACGGCTAAACTTCAAACAAGACGAATAAACTAATAAAAACGAACTGTGTAATAAAACCTACCCAAGACGTCCCCCGCATAGGCAAAAATTAGTACATGTCATGGAAAAATAGGACGGATGGCCTCGCTACCGTAAGGCAAATCGCAGTTCCGGCAATTTACGTGTGGAAAACCATGAAGAAGTACACACAAGTCACACTAGAGTTCCAAATCACAGTGTCTATGTATCAGGGAAGCGTCTTTCTTTTTTTGTCCCATATAAAAGTCCTAGAATTTCTGCTATAAAGTACGTTAGCGGACCCCAACTGAAAGTGAAAGTGAATATATTCTTCGGTGAAGATCCTACATCCTTGCAACAAGCACTTGATGAATGGGTCGATGTTCCATGTATATACCGCATAAGTGCAAATCATTCCCTATTTTCTGATCAGCACAGGCCTATTCCGGACATTATTTAAATGGAACAGTTCTTCAAAGGTTCTTGTGAAGAATGGATGTGAGAAAAGGATAAATCGGCCATCTTCTGTGATCGAAAATATGCCTCTTTAACTGAAAGGAAGTTTCTACACAATTTCTTTACAGCGCTTAAATACGGTTTACAATGTTGGGCAATGAATAAAACGTATATGAAATTAAGACGCTTCGCATGACGCGACGCCAGGAAACCTCTCAATTAGGATAACTATATTGGACAAAATACATTTATGATCAACTTAAATGGTAGGTACTGTCATGTAGAAAGACTGACAACCTACTTCAAAAGGCAAAAGCATTCTACTTTTTAATACTATCGCGGGTGAAATGCAGGTGGAAAACTTCTGGATCAAATAAATGCAACGACACTTGTAAATTAGTTAAGTGGGAAAGTTTGTGTTGCAGTTGAGATAATAAGAAGAAGAAAGTATAAAACAAATTTCACATGAAGAGGCGTAGCAGAATATTCTTCCAGAGCCTCCTTGTTTGTCGTTAATGCGGACAAAAGAAAAAAATCACTTCTAGCCGGTGAATACCAGGGTGACCCCTCAGACCTATTTAGACCTAAAAACATTTCCACAAGTGTGCTTGTATAGGTTGACACGGCTGAAGATCCCCGGTATCGTAAACGAAAGATCAAACAGAAAAAGGGAACATATACGTTTTGAAAATCACAGTCCTCCCTGTCGACACCATAACATTAGTCGGTTGAATGAAAGCGAAAAAGGTATTAAAATAAAATAAAAACTCCTTCAACTGAAACACATCCTAAGCCAGAAATTAATAAAAAAAAGTTTACCTACCTACCTAACCACGTATAAACTTATACCCGTACGATAACATATGGCTTTTTTTAATTTAAAAAAGTAGGCAACTTCAGATTTTGAAAAAGACAAGCCTACTGCAAATACATTCAATTCTAAAGCCTATACTTGCTTGTCTTAAATATTCCAAAATCTCGTTCCTTTTTTTCAGCGCTTATTTTTTTTTTATAAAAAAATTGCCACGGGATCTGTTGGTAAACACATTTTAAATTACGTGCCATTAATATTTATGAATGCAGATCTTTCTTCTTTTTTATTATTTACTTGTCTCGTAGTATTAATTTGTTTTTATTCGTCGAGGGGATGATGAATTGAAATTAATTTCGCCCCGAAAGAGTGAACATTGAATTTTAAATTCAAGAATTACATTGCTCTTGACATTATATACAACATAATGTTCCTAAGCAACCTTGGAAATCCGTCTTTTTTCTTCTTAGGTATATACAGGGTGGCGCACCAATTGTGCTACAATAAGAAATTCAAATAACTTTTTTTTTAATCGATGTATTTCATTTATTTTTTTTTATTGGTTAGAAAATTAAATTTTATTTTAAATAGTTAGTTGTTTTCAAAGATTATAGACCGCAAATGACCTCCACGCTCTCCCACGCATATGCGGCACCTGGTCAAAAAATTATTCATTGCGGCCTGAAGAGTTGAAGTTGGGATCGCCTCAATTATTGTCGTATGGACTGCTTTAATTCAGTTAAATTCCTGGGATTCGTTTTATACACCTCTTGCTTGACATAACCCCGTTCTGGGTGCAGTTCCGTCTCATGGAGCATTTCTGGATTAGACTCATTCCATATACGGCAATTTTGCTTGTTTACATTGCCGTTAAGATCAAAATGGGCCTCATCAGACATGAACAAACAATTGATCAATGTGTTGTCTTCTTCGGCCATTGATATCATTTTTTGGCAAAATTCCAGGCGAACAGGCAAATCCTGAGGGTTTAACTTGCTAGTAATTTGGACTTTGTACGGAAACAAGTTTAAATCGTCATGAAGTATCCGTTGTAATGACCGTCTACTAATTCCAATTTGCCCCGATAAGTTTCGGGTCGAAACGCTCGGATTGGCCTGTATTGCAGATGCTACTGCTGCGATTGTATCCTGAACCCGAACATTGGCATCTCGATGGTACGGCCTTCGTGCGATGCTTCGAGATTCGGCAAACATGTTTACAAACCTCATAATCTACTCGGGGGATTACCGCCAAACTCCCGCCTAAATTCCCTTTGGACGGAAATGACGGACTGCAAAGCATGGTACCGTTGCACTATCCAAATTCTTTTCTCCGTATCCCAAGCATCCATTTTTATAAATCTAAATAGTAACCTACAAAATAAAAAAAAAAATAAGCCGATTACTCACACAGAAAAAAAGGTTTTAAGTTTTATTTTTGTAGCACGATTCGTGTGCCACCCTGTATATATAATTTTGTATTTTTTTTTTTTATTTTATGTATTCCGGCATCCGTATGTATGAATTTTATCCTTTTTTTCAAGTTGTTGATTATTCTAAGGGTTGGCATTATACTGAGGATAAGAAAATGAGTTAACCTGAGGTCTTAAGAAGTTTCGATTAGGATACACCGGAAACATGCAGTAGTTTTCTTTATGTGATCCGTAATACCGAAAGTTCGTTAGTGTGCCTAAAAATCCAGAAATATCAGACGATTGACTGAATTCTGCTTCGCAAGAGTTTATTTCGGGCCTAAGCCTATATCCGTATAAGATAGTGGTGATGCAATTATATGAGTGTACCAATTGTGCGGCGGATTTTGACCAAACAATCATCTCGGATGAAGCCCATTTTGAGCTCAGAGACTATGCCAACAGCAAAACTGCCATTATAGGAGCGAAAACTATCAATGCATTCATAAATATTGATTGTTTGGTGCAGTTTATGAAATGGCGTGGCCATCGGTACCTATTTCTTTCAAAGCCAGAAAGGAGACATCGCTACAGTTAATGGTCTACTGATGTCAACAGAATTTCTGTGACGAAAGCTTAACAATATCGATATATCCGAGCTTCAATTCTAACAAAATGAAGCTACTGTCATACAAACGAATCAATGTTGGAAGTTGTGAAGGGGCTATCAGTTTAGTTTACTTTAATGTGTTTATTTAGCAGAAGTCTGCTATTTAAGTTCAAAAGTTTTACAGTCTTAAACTTAAATAAAAGGCACGACTGGGTCGCACGTACTTGCTCCCGTGTGCTAATACTTTTTAGGTACAGGCGTCTTTTTGACAAAGATTTAATTTTAATGTTTTTTGACGTGCAACTTCTTTAGAATCGTTGTGGTTTGATGCTCGAACGAACATGCGTCACGATAAAGGAATAAACACATAAATATATAGGATTGTTATCTTTGGCAGTTTTTTAGTGTATTATCTTTCCAATTGTTGTTTACTGCTTATAATATAAATAGCTGTGCCCGCAGCTTTGCTTGCGTTAGCCTCGGAAACAACAATCATATCCAATGTTTTTAAAGACACGTGACTCAGGTATTTTTTATTTAATCTTCAATGTTAAGATAAAATATTAACTAAAGAAATAAAAGAATAGTAAAAGATGATAGTGACGTCAGAGAAATGTATGCATCATACCTGCATACCCGGTACTTATGTGTATCATTGTATTCCTTCTTATAAAATATGTTTTTTCCGACTTTCTTGACACTCATCGTTATTCATTGAATAATATACGATATGTCTTTATTAATTGCAGCCTATGTGTTATTCTGATATGTAAGCTATATTATTGTGAAGTTTCATCAAAATCAATTCAGTAGTTTTTGCTTAAAGAGCAACAAAGATACATACTCACAAACTTTCACGTTTATAATATTAATAGGATTTGCTACTAGAAAGATATTAAGGACTTTTTTCAGTTTAATTTTCATTTTGGTATGGAAAAATTTGAACAACTGGGGCATAAAGATTCGTGGGAATCAGCAGTAGGGCAATAATGCTAGGTATAAGGACCTATAACAATAATTTACTTTTTGAAATCAAATTAATTAAAATAGCTTAATTATGTTTGATGGATCGATAAACGTATGGTGTGGGTAGGTCTAGGTATTAATGGAATTTATTAAGGATATTAGGTACCTATAATAAGGTTGGAAGTAAGGTAGGTACTAAAATTAAGATACACGTTCCAACTACTGCTAAGCGAGTAGGTATAGAGACAATATTAAAAGTTAAAACAGTGGTTTTGTTTATTTATAGGAAGGTGTAAACTTTTGTTTTCTCGATTGAAATTTTTGCATTCAGTAGTAATCGAATAGTTTTTTTTTATTTGTTAGTTGTTTTTGTGTGCTTATCACAGGCTCCTTATTTATTCTGTGTGCTTTTCTGATGATGAAATGCTTTAAAATACGTAAGTATGTATGTAGGTTGTCACCTTATTTTATTTGACTAATGGCTAGGGCTTAGCCGAGCAATATGAAATAAAATTTTGGGGAAATTTTTTATGAAATCAAAAAAACAATTCATAACGTTTCTTGGAAAAAATGTTTTAGGCCATCTTATTTCTTTTGCTGTTTTCTATTTTATGAATTTTTCATTTCAAAATCGTTCGACCAGTTTTTTCAAAAAAATGTTTTTTTTTGAAAACTTTTCGAAAAAATATTTTAAAATTTGTTTGAGTGTGTCAATTTTAAGAAATCTATAGTTTATATTAGGAGAAAAATTTTAAAAAAATCTATAGATCCATTTTCAAAATATTTAAAAAACAAAATATGCTTTTGAAAATTTTAATAAGCAATATTATTTAAATCATAAAACACTACATATTTTGAAAATTTCATCAAAACCCGTCAATTAGTTTACGAGAAAGTCTGATTTAAAAAAACCGGTTATATGGGAGGTACCGTTATGAAACTTTTTCTGAAAAATCCATTAAAATGAAATGATAGATTTTGCATAGAAAACACCACTCAGAAAGTTTTATCAAAATCGTAGGAGCCGTTTTCGAGAAAAATAAGTTTTTCATTAAAAGTTATATGGCAGGTACCGTTAGTTTTGGAGATAGAATGCCTATTCGAAAAACTGTCGGGTAGAGCACTCTAAAAATACTATATACCAAGTTTGAATCAAATCGGCCCAACCGTTTAGGCTGTAGATATCGATACGGACAGACAGACCCACTTTTTTTACTTCTCTATCATCGTAATGTCATGTTTGATTGTTAGAATTTTTTTTTACGAATGCATAACTTGCCTTATAGTCCCTATAAATCGCAAGTAAAAAAATATATATGTAATACATTATTGCACAATCACAGTAGTACATGTCACAGTTTTTCATCCTCCTTTTGCCCGGCCAATCCCATCGCACTTCCTGGATGGCAGTAATTCCTGCTCTGTAGCAGTCTAGGGCCTCCGCTAGTTTTTTGGCTGCACGTGATCTGTTAAGTGTTCTAACATTCCACGTGCAGATCTGAAGGTCGTTTGTCAACAGTTAATCCGTCCTTTTCCGAGGCTATTTGTCGCTTCGCAACATTTTTTTCCATGGCAGGGTTGTTAACCCCCAACTTGGAAGGCCAGGTCCTTTGTTGGATTCTTTGGACAAAAGGAACCGCTGAATCCGGAGTCAGTAACCCACTTCGGGGATATGAGCGCTGCCGTTGGCCCATTAAGGGTTCATCCGCCACCATCTCTATTTCAATGCCCTGACTTGCATTGAATTGTCCCAATGACCTTATCTCCAAATACGTGGAAGTAGCTCATAAGGGCATCTGCTTCATTGACTGTTGACGCCACCGTTGGTCAAATTGGTTGGGCTCATCCGCCGTACGTCCTCTTTCTGAGGGGCTCGTGCAAGACTTTGCGAATCGATCAGAACAGTCATTAAAGCAGAGCATTTTAGTGTTGTCCGGATGGACAGACCAGTACCCGGTAGTTACCGCGGCGAAGTAAAATAAGCACAATTTATGCGTACGAGATAGTTGCAGCAACTGGGCATCACCTGTTTGACGCCGTTCAGTGCCTACCCTATTCATACAGCACCCAACCATCACAATATTGAATTTGTTAAATAATTTATATTTATTTGGATAGGGATATTTACTTTTAATGGTTTCAGTTACATTTCTTTTAAATATTTTGAAATGTCTTTCATTTGTACTTGCGATTATTATAGGTACTATTTAAAATGCAAGTTGTGCATTCGTGCAGATTAAAAATGTATGTATTTTGGACTAAAGCCTGAATGACAATCGTCTTTAAATTTGGAACATAAGCTTGTTTTGACATTCTACAGGGTGCTTTTTCAATTTTTTAGATCAAACATTAACAGTACCTGCGGTGCCGAACCTGAGCATTTTGCCGCCCAAAAGTACAAAAACAAAGAAAACAACGAAAACAATAAAATTTACCTAACATAGAGTTCTATTTAGTAATAGTTAAAGGCTTTCGACAAAATACAAGTTTTCACAATTCTGAACCTAAAATGCTGCTCTGCGCGATTTCAGTTCTGCAAATCTCGTAGCGATTTCTTCTTTTTCAAGATCTTTCTTGGATCATTGTTGAGCGCAGATAAGTTTTTATAAGCTTAAGTTTCGAGAAGCAAGCTTCACCTGAAACAAGCACCTAGCGTTGCCATAAGTTCTGTTACAAGTATAAAACGCTATAAAAATGAAACAAACAAACATATTGTATTACAAATTATTTCATTTACTAGAACACAATATTAATGAAAAAATAAAAATTTGATTCACTTGGAATGCCCGCCTTTTGCGTTAACACAAGCTATTAAACGGTGTGGCCACTGGCTATTGTGGCACATACGGTTTCAATTGAGATCGTGGACGCTGCTCTGTTTAATGTTGTTCTAAGGCTTTCCAAATTTCTGTGGGGAGTCTTGAAGGTCATGTTCTCCAATTCTAACCACAAAACATAATCCAATGGATTCAAATCTGGACTCACCGACGGCCAATCTTCTGCTGCTATAAGGCCACGCATATTGACCATGAGCCATCCTGCGTGGTTTTGGCCTTGTGCGCTGGAGCTGAGTCCTGTTGGAAGATCCAAATGTGTTCATTGAAAAAGGTATTTTTCAAATTCTTTACAACACCCTCTAGCACATCTTTTTGGTAAACCTTTGCACCAGGTTTTACGCCTTTTTACAGAAATGGAGGGATGTGATACCATGGTGAGAGATCTTCCACCAACTTTTTTCGCTTCCTTAGACGAAGTGGCATAATTTTTGTCATTTTGTCTGTTGAAAAGTAAACAAAATGTTTTCATGGCCACTGTTTTCCGCGTGCCACTGCAAAAGTCGCTTGAATCTTTCCAACCTAATTTTTTTTTAGTTTAGGAGATAGATCATGACCCGTGGACCGACGATAGGCTTTCATGTGCAGATCATCCCGAATCAGCCTAGACATTGATTTGGTTTATATATCCAATGCCATGGACATGATCTTCCGCTTCCTAAGGGGATTCCTCCGAATTTGATAACGCACTGCCTTTACTACCGTACTCGTACGGACTAGCGCGGGCGACCACTTCTTGCCTTGTCCTCTACTCCAGACAATTCGCCGAAGCGAGCAATAGCTGAGAAATTGATTTTGTGCAAAGCAATTTCAATTTTGGATCGATGGCTTTATGAGATTTTTCAGATTGATAACGACGGCTACGTAGGCTCATCGAATCGGACACAGTAAAATCCACTTTGATGTTCATTTTTGTAGCAATGCTTAAATAAAGCATTCTTGTATAATGTTTCAAACAAATATTCCTGGTAACGGTTCATCTGAAAGTACTGTCGGAGTTAATCTAAATGCTCCATACAGGTTAAAAAGTCCATTGATCTTAATTGCAGCAGTTTTGAAAGGATATTTATTTTGCATAAAAACTCGTTCCAAGTTTCTGTTGACATTACAAACTTAAATTTGTGTACGCATCTACCAAGTTGAGTTGCTTTGAAATTTGAATTTTCATCGAATTCTGAACTTTCTGGTGTTTCAATTAAAGCATTTCTGATAAATTGTTTTTAAGACACGTAGCCGTCATTGCTCTATTGACCACCGGGTATCGGAAAAATATTTCAACGAAATTCGCTTAGAATATTCAGTTTTTGAAGAATGGCCCAGCGCTTCGGTGATTTCGAAAAAAAAAAGATTTACCGATCTTGAACAGCAGAAAAATTGCATTGCACGTCATATGAACATTTAGCTGCATCATTCACAACATTAATTTTTGAACACCTTTATTGATGCCAACCATATTTCTTCCGTTGTCATAGGTCTGTCCCGTCCCCGCATATTGTTCAGATTCAATTTGCGTTTACATTACTCATTGAGGATTACTTTACTCAAAGTTTTCCCAGTAGTATTTGCAACTTCTACATAGGATAAGAAATGTTCATGGATTTGGCAAAGAAGTGTTGCTTCACAAAAATATATATACATTAATATATAAAGTACAGGGAAGTAGCTGTTGAAGTAAGCGGCCGCCTTACCCTTCTTTAGCTTTTGAAATTGTTGTACTGATTTTACCGCTTAGTGCCGCCCTGTTTTGCCTACAAGCAGGTTCGGCACCGTTTACACCATAACTGGTAAGCTTTTCCGGAAGTATTCTTCACTCAATTGTCTGAAAAACTTTTTTCAAATCGAGAAAAACCGCCAAGACGAACTTTTTTTCTGCTACCTCCTATTTTCAGCTTATTTAAAACGTTACTTAGCGCTGACTCACATGAATTTCTTTTTCGAAATCCTGACTGGTTTTCAATGAATAGATCAATTAGCATTCGTGTTAAAAAAATTAGAGTCACTTTTATTGTTCAGCGACTTCTTTTGAATTTACATGAGTTTTGGGTGTTTTAACTGCATAAGAGTGTTATTAAACCATTTATTAGATGTTTTGGAAAATTCTTTGGAAACCACCATGGTTTGTAATTCTGATCAACTCCTCACATAGAATTTCACTACATTCTTGTGGATCGCTAATTTCTAAAAATCATTTCGCTTCTTCTCAGTTTTGTCGTATTGGAGAACTTTAATTTTGTTTTCAATATGCATTGTTTTAATTTTTTTCGTATTCTATTATCACAGATTCATAGTTTTCAAATTCTAAGTCGGTTCTAGCTGTGGCAGTTGTAATGTCTGTAATAATGTCATTTAATTGTGAACATTTTGCCATTTGGCGCCGTGATTAAGCGACTTAACCCGCTTCAATTATTTTCTTAATGTTTTTTTTTGTTCATTTCATTACGCTAATAAGCTATACCGCATTATATGTGCAGCTCGAGCGAACATTTTAGAAGCTGTTGGAATTTTTTTTTATTTAATAATTAAAAAATATTTTAAAAAATCTTTGTTGATTTTATTTTTAAATGAAATAAAAAAAATTTCAAATTTTTGAAAAAAAGTTGTTTAAGGAAACCATGCTATTTTTACTTGCGATTTATAGGTACTATAAGGCAAGTTATGCAATCGTAAGAAAAAAAAATTCTAACAATCAGACATGGAATTACGGTTATAGAGAAACATATTTGAGTTACTGGCAAAATTCTATCTGTACGGATGTACTACAGCCTAAACGGTTTATCCATAAGATTATTTTGACATTTTACAGAGGACTTTTAAATTTTTTTAACTCAAACAAAACACCTGTCATATAACCGTTAAGTTAAAGCTTATTTTTCTCGGAAACGGCTTCAAGAATTTTTATGAAAAAAATCAGTGTACTATTGTAGTTGTAGGTTATGTTTTGGTTGAAAAAAATTCAAGATGGTTGGCTAAAAACGGTACCTCCCATAGAACCGTTTTTTTTCCAATTTCTCGAAAACTGGTCATACGATTTCATACAAAATTGATGTTGGTTGCATAAGTAATTTTATTTTAAAATATTTTTGAAAACTTTGTTTTTGTATTTTTAATAATTTTCTTAATTTTTTTTTATCAAAAATCAATATTTTGAAAACGGAGGTAGATGGATTTTTTTAATTTTGTTTTTAAATGTAAAAAATAAAATGGCGTTTAAATTTTTCCGCTGAAAACTATTCTGCGTATCCAAACCTTGGCTTACAAAAGTAATTAAAGATTTCATGAATCAACGTGATCAGGCTTACCGACGCTGGAAACGTTTTCGTGTGGAAGAGTTACATGCAACTTATAAAGTTTTACGAAATAGGGTTGTGCAAGAAATAAGAGTTGCAAAAACACTATTTTATTCAAACCGCCGGAATTTGTGCTCTGATCGTCGTAAGTTATGGTGAAATCTCCGGGATCTTGGAATCGGAAGGCAACGCCCTCTTTTAGAAAACAACATTGACGGTAGTGAATTAAATCGTAAGTTTTTATCTATTTCCAGCAGTAATATCTCGATTGATTTAGAGTTTTCAACAGATTTTCCAAGAGCTTTTTCAGATTCTGCGTTTAGTTTCTCGTGTGTTAATAGTTTAGATGTCTTAGAAAGTTTTCTTTCAATAAAATCTAATCTCATGCATCAGGTGTGGATAAAATCAATCCGGTGTTTTTAAAAGCCATATTACCATTGTTGCTACCATATATTACTCACGTTTTCAACACTGTTATCACAACAGGAATCTTTCCAAACCAGTGGAAACTTGCAAAGATTTTACCAATTCCCAAAAACTCACTGGGAACTGAGTTTCGGCCAATTTCAGTCCTACCCTATTTATCTCAAGTCTGTGAACGAATCATGCAAAAACAACTTAATGATTATATTATGCGTAACAACTTCTTAGTAAGCATACAATCTGGCTTCCGCCCTAAACACAGCTGTACAACAGCACTTTTGAAGGTCATTGAAGACATAAGAAGGAAACTCGACGACAATTGTGTTAACTTTTTAGTTCTTCTTGATTTCTCTAAGGCTTTCGATATGGTAAACCATTCTGTTCTTTTAAGAAAGTTGCAGATCGAATTCAACCTTTCACCAGGAGCCATAAAATTGATTTCCTCGTACCGTCGTACCTTATCAACAGAAAACAAGCCGTATGTATTGAAAATCAACTCTCCGAGTTCCTTCCAATCAAACAAGGTGTTCCTCAAGGCCTTGTAATATCTAAAAAGTAATTAGATCTATCTTGTTTTCCGCCGATACTTCTAAGCCGCATCCCACTAGAATTCACAACCACATCAAGAAATCTAGGCATTTGTATTTTATTTGTATTTATTTCATATGAATCTTGTTTACACGTAGATAAAATAATATCTTTTAGTTGTGAAACAATATAAACAAGGTTAAATTTAAATTAAATTCAGGTTTAAATATTAGTAGACATTTACTTATTTTAATTATTTATTTATACTATTTATTTACTTATTATTTACTTGAAACATAATTATTATTATTACCTTAGTCTTAAAAGTAAGACAGTTTCCAATTTGATACAAAGCTCGAAGGGATCCGTTGATCTTGGAAACTGTTATAACAATATGATTTCCCCAGGTAAGATTTTGGTTAAATGTAATACCGAGATTTTGTACACTAGTGACGTAGGGTAGCACTAATCCTTCTAAGAAAAGCTGTGGTAAGCTTTGAGCATCAATGTTCGAGCGACCAATTAATATGGCTTGACTTTTATTGGACTTTAACATGAGCTTATTCTTTTTTGACCAAGAGGCTATCAAGGTAAGGTCTTCATTAATTTGCTCCGTGGCATCTTCGACTTGATCTATCGGAAAGCTAAAGTGCATCTGTACGTCATCAGCATACATTTGGAACTTACAGCATTTTAAGACTGAGGGAATGTCATTATTGAAGAGGGTAAATAATAGCGGGCCCAAAATTGATCCTTGTGGCACACCGGCTTTAGTTTCAAGGAAATTATACATTTTTTGGTTGCAGTAAACAACTTGTGACCGACCTACCAAATAACTTTCCATTAGTTTTATTGCTGTAGAGTCAAAACCGAAGTAGTTTTTCAGCTTAAGAATGAGAATTTCATGAGGTACTGTATCGAAGGCTTTTGTGAAATCAAGCAACACACTTGATGTTATGATGTTACATGATTTTCATTAATTTCCTTTCGAATGTCATCTACCAAGTTTAAGAGCGCCGTAGTACAACTGCTTTGGTCTGAAACCAGATCGCCATGGTGATAAAAGGTTAAACTCATTGAGGTATGAATGTACTTGTTTGCTCATAAGTTTTTCAAAAACCTTTGAGTGAAAAGGCAGAATCTATATAGGACGATAGGATTTGTTTCCAGAGACATTCTTTTTAAGGACAGGAATGATTTTGGAAATCTTCCAGGCAGACGGATATGTAGAGTAGGTTAAAATGTTATTAAAAATGTATGTAATTTCGGAAAGCACCATATGAATAATAATTTTCAAAAACTTAGGCTGCATCCCATCTAATCCGATCGCATTTGATTTAATTCCAGTAACTGCATTGAAAACTTCATATTCAGAAACTCTGGAAGCTAAAATCTCTAGAGATTAATGGTATAAGTGATTCTTCTACAATGTAAAGTATGTCATCAGTAAGTTCTCCTTCATGAGAGGCAATTGAAATGGAAGTAAACTCTCTGTTTAACTCATCTGGACTCGTTTCACAGGGATCTCCATTATCTGTCTTCTTATTGCAAGCTCCTAAAGCTTTAATATTCTTCCAAGTTTTTGAGATATTTAGATCAGGCCTAAACTTACAATTAAAAGACCTGATCTTTGATTTTCTAATTTCTCTTTTAGCAATATTCCTTGCAATCTTATAAGCATCAAAAAACTCTGACATTCTAAACCTTTTCCATCTCTTATACGCGTTGTCCCTTTGTTTTAGAAGATGTTGGATCCTAGAGGTCATCCATTCAGTATTTTTATTTGGGAGGGTAAAAGATTTAAATGGAACATGCTGTTGAAAGAGATAATTTATTTGTTGTGTAAAATAGTCAACCTGTTCATCAATCCATGGCATCAGACGTCCAGTCTATTGCTAAAGTGTCCCGAAACAGGGAATTTTTGTCTATTGCCTTAAAGTCTCTATATGTTATTATATTACTTCGTGTTGGTTCAGTAAGGCGAAAATCAAAGAAAGTTAAAATAAGGTCATGCTTAGAAAAACCAGGAACATCATGTTGGTCGTAAAAGAGTACACGATTTATATCGGTAGTTAGAAACAAATCTAGTAGTGTAGAGGTTGTGCGGCTAAAATGAGTCGGTGTTTGATGGTTGAGAGAAGATAATCTTAACGACTTTATATCATTTACAAAGCGGTTAACATTACAGTTTCTTTTATCTAACAGGTCTATGTTGAAATCTCCGCAAATTATGATATTACTATGTCGTACTGTAATACTTTCAAGCAGACTAGTTATAAGTACAGAGTTAGTTATATTCGGGGGTTTATAGACAACTCCTATTAACCATTTATCTAACCCAAACAACATTTCGACAAAACAGAATTCAAACAAGTCGGCACTACCAGATTTATATAATAACTTGCATTTTATACCTTTCTTAATGTAAATTACTACACCACCCCCCCGCTTGTCAATTCTGTCGGCACGATGAATTTTATATCCTTTCAATTGTATCATTTGGTTATTTATGTTTGAGCAGAGCCAAGATTCCGATATGCAAATAATATCTATTCTCTCGTTTTCAAAAACTAATCTAAACTCGTCAATATGTTTAATTAAACATCGTATTCAACAGAACATTAACATGGAGCGATCACGTTAATTCTATTGTAGGTAAAACATATGGAGTTCTTAGATCCTTGTGGGCTGTTCAGCAATTTACCCCATTAAAAACCAGAATAGTTCTTGCTAAGACACTAGTCATCATAATTTTGACGTATGGGTGTGAAATATATAATAATTGCGATTCTGTTAGCAGAAAAAAGTTGAAAAACGATACATTATATTTTTAGCCTAAGAAAATACGATCACGTTTCAGATATGTCTACGAACCTTCTCAATATGTCTTTCGAAAATTTTATTAAGTTTCGAACTTTAAACATGCTTTTTAATATAATAAAGACAAGACAGCCAGCATATCTATACGAAATACTTCGATTTCCAGAATCAAACAGATCATATAATTTAATACTGCCACGATTCTCTTGCCTTACATCCGAGAGGCAATTTTTCATTGCTGCAATCTGCCTTTGGAATTCACTCCCACAATATTTGCGTGAATCAAGCAGAGAACAACATTTTCAAAATAGGTTGAGATTCTTCTTTCAAAATCAAAGCAACTTCTTTTAATTTCTTTAAAATTTTATTTTTCTTTCCTATCTCTTTAATATTTCAACATTCTTTCTATTTTATATTTTATTTTCTGTATCAAACGCTCCCTTTTTATATTTTTTCACTTTGAAGTTTTTGTATTTAATATACACAATATTGAACATTGTAAATTCATAAACTACCACTATCTTATAAGATATATCTTACTGTGTTAGTTATTACTCGAAATAAACTGAAACTGAAAACTATTTAAATACCGCCCTTTTCAAACAATCAAAAAAGTCAAAAAAAAAAATCGAAAAAAAAACAAAATTTGAAAAAAAATCTCCATCGCGTTTTCAAAGTATTGATTTTTCAATTACGCATTATTTAAATAAAGTTGTATTTGTTTCCGGTGAAAACAATTTTACTTACTTTTTTCGAACAATGTAAACTCAATAATTAAAATTTAAATTTTATTCGACGATGTGACTACACCAGTACGTGGCGATCCAGTCGTGCAATTTATTTTTTATTTTTATTTTTAAATAGAGAGCTAAGTGGCAATACATATTTAGTTTCAAAGGTTAACTAAATTCTGATCTTTCTTTAGAAAACGAAAATATTAAAAAAAAAACCAAATGCCAAACTTTTCTTTTATGTATTTTGATTTGTTTTTTTTTTTTATAATTGGCCCGCGCAAAAGGGATTTTGGCTACCCTTATAATGTTAAACACAGCGGGGGCTTGTCCTGATATTTACTTAAACGCCTTTTTCAAAATAGTGGATTAAGTATCCACTTCTGCAAAACAAAATCTGAGATTGATACTCATCCTACCTAGATATAGATTTCTATATTGGAGAGCCTCTGCAAAAGAAAAATAAAACACATTATGTGACTCCCTAACCTATTTAAAAAAAAAAATAACCTGCCTATACGCACGCACTATATCAATGTCCAATGACCAAATTCGTTTTTCTTACTTCCAAAAAAGCTCTACAAGTTCAACACAGTTTTTCATTCATTCATTCCCGCCAAAAAATACTGCGTAGGTGATCCTACATACATACTTAGCTATGTGGTAGATATGTATTCACAAATTTGGTCCACTCTTTAAATTTTTCAATTAAAATCCCATCTAAACTTCTACACCCTATACACCTATACAAACTCCTATCTTTATAGTCACAACTACACGAACCTTTTTTGAAATGAAAGTTAAAATCCCCTATCGACTCTCAAAAAAAAAAAATAAAAACAAACAACAAGAACAAAATGTAGTGTTAGTGCCTTGCTGCTTAACGACGATCAAGGTCATGTCCTTGAAAAAAAAAGCAAAATGTGTATCACACACAAAAATAAAAGTTGAAACGCAATATCCTCAGCCCGAAGAAGTTTAATTCCACCACCCGACATGAGCATTTTTCATCGCCACCCACCTAATCCTGGACACAAACTAACATACCCTCAAAAACACACCCCATCATTGATGCACGATAACCACGGTAACGGCCGAAGACAGGAGGAGGGTTATATGAGGAAAAAAACACCCTTTTTTCATTCATCGCACCGCATATTCAATGTACATAGAAACATGAATTGAAAACATAGCTCGGGTAAATATCCTGTGTACAAGGAAACGGAATACGAAAACAACGAGCAGGGACTGGGGTTTGGGAACCGTCCATAGCTAGTGCTCCATGTAGCACGTACAATGTGAGTTTTACAGAACATGCGCAGAGAAGTCCTTTCTGCGAGCTCTGGTCTTCGCTTTTATGTGTGTTGTGTGCTTTTTCCGATGCGTCTATTTTCCGAAACCCGATACTAGAGTGGAGTATGGGCTGGAGTTGGAATTTCCCGGGGCTCAATTTTTTGCCAGCCGCAATATTTTTTTGTTGTCATTTTGGCTTCACCCTGATTTGCAATTTCATTTTGTATTCCCCTAACTCCAAATGACACGCGACGGGCTTTTATGTGAAGATACAGACAGTAATAGGAAAATGGGTGGTTGCCGTGATGATATCACTAAAGAGGGTAATCTACACAAACAATATTCGCGAAGGGTTGTCTAGTGTCTAGTGTCTAGTCTATAGTAATAGTTAAGTACTTATCAGACATTGTCTCATATAATTTATGTAAACATCATCTAATTATTGAAAGCGTTGGTCTGATGTCTTAAAAAATTAGGGTTTTATATAAAAATGCCAAGGTGAAGTCATGTCAACAGTATTAAGTGGACTTTAAAAATTAATTACGGCAAACGATCGTATTTAAAATAAAAAGTTTTAGTTTTTGTTATAACCGACGCAAAGTCATATTCCTTAAATGACGTACAAAGCTTAATGTGGTTGACACCATTATCAGATTGTTAAACACATCGATTATCAAGGTTAAATACGAAGATTATACAATACCTCATTACGAAAACGAGTTATCCCCCCAGAAACCAAAGATACCAACTTCGGGTAACCACAGCTACCACGAAGCTCCTATGAGGAGGCCTTCCGCAACTTAGCGGGCAGCTACTGCTACTCGCGTAATTATCTTGACTATCCTACTAACTAGTGGTACCCGATTTTAAGCCAGGGTCGACCTCGCTCGAAACTTCTAGATTAATTAAATAATAAATAAATTTATTGGCGCGACAGCTCCTTAAGGAGCCAAGGCCTAGTGACTTATACTCTCAACCACATCTGTGTGTGTTGTTAATCTGCAAGAATGGAATGGACCTACAGTTTACCGCCGAGTCCGAACGGCTACATGAGATGATCTTTTTCGAGACAAATTTTACTCTTGGAGGTTTTGTCAGTACCTCGCAAGAGGCAGTACACCGGAAAAGAAGATGGCTATGAGCTGGATTCGAACCTAGGCTCCTTCGCTTAGCAGTCCGACACACTTACCACTAAGCCACGGGGCGCTCTAGATTAATTAATTATAGTTTATTGTCTGATTTTGTGTTTTAATGATGGCTGGTATTTTCAGGGTTGACTATTCTAACATCCATGGGCTTAGGAAAAATGTCTGTGCTGCGTAGGTTTACACTGTGCTAAGCAGGCCATGGTTATAACTTAGTGCCTTTATTCTTTGCCCATCTCGGTCTCGCCATTATATTAGTAATAATGTTGCATATCAGCTTCTACCACAATACGCCCTGTGTTCAAAAACAGACTTTAACTTCATGTAGTTAAAACTCACAGTAAGTAAGCGCATTATTCAAATTTATTTTATCTATAGAAGCCCTAATGTGGACAGAGTGTCAACTTCCATTGAATTTGATGCTCTGTCAGATTCCTTTCAAAGTATTGTTGCCCATTATTCTCACACCGAAATTATTATTACGGGTGATTTCAATGTACACAATTCAAGTTGGGTTCGCTATTCTGGCCAGAAAACACCCGAAGGAAGGAATGTTGAAATTTTTGTTGAATTAAATCAACTAACACAGCTTGTTGATGAGCCAACCCGAGTTCCTGACATCACAAATCAAGCCGCCATCACTCTTAATTTGTTTCTTACCTCAGATCCTGACAAACACACTATCCGTGTTTTTCACCTCTAGACACATCCGACCATTGTGTCATTTCTGCGAATCTCTTGTGCCAACTCAACTAAAGAAAAAACCCCTAGGAGAACCGTTTAATTGTTCATTATGCTTCCTCGAAAGTGACGTTGAATCCAGTGCAGCTATGGTAACAAATGTTATTCAATTTGGTAGGAGAAATTTTGTCCCGAATAGGTCCAAAAGTATCAAACCTAAAGATAACTCATGGTTTGATTTGAGCTGTAAATAGGTTACGAGATTGAAAGCGGTAAATTTCCGTTTTTATAAAGCCAACAAAACCGAGGAAAACCGGGAAAAGTTTCAGCAAGCTAGAAAGGGCTGTAATGCATACATTCTTAAAACAAAATTTTTACATGAACAAAAAATTCGGCAAAAAATACTGCCATGTTCCAAAGGCAAAAAAAAGGGTTGGTCATTTGTAAAAAACGTAAAGAACTCTTCGTCATCATCAGTTCCTACGCTCGTCTTCAATGATACTCTTGCTGTCAGTTTGTTTCAATCAATTCGCTTCAAACTCAATGCTGCCAGCAGGTATTAGAATTCCTCCTGTATTTGAGAGTAAATGATTTTATGAGACCAATCTTCTTTTGCAATCGTTCAGTCGCAAGAGTCTTGAAAGATCTTAATATACACAAGTCATCTGGGCCGGATAGTATTCCCGCTATTGTTCTGAAGAGGTGTTTTTCAACGCTGGCAAAACCTCTGCGTAAGCTTTTCCATCGATCCTATTCCTCTGGTCTCTTTCCGAGTGAATGGAAAGCTGAATTTGTCCATCCTATCCCTTAAAAACAGGCCTAATCTTCTTCTCCCTCCAACTATCGACCAATTGCACTAACGTCCCTTCTTTACAATGTCATGGATACGCTGATCAATTTTAGATTAAGAAATATCTTGAAAATCGAAAGCTTCTTAATGACCGCCAGTACGGCTTTCGCAGCAAGAGATCCACCGGTGATTTGTTGGTATATTTTACCGAAAAGTGGATCTCCATCGCTTTGGTGAAAGTAAGCTTATTGCACTTCTAAAGCATTCGATAGAGATAGAGAGATCAAGCTCTTTTATCGAAAATGCGGGCTTTTATACTCGATGAAGCTCTTCTTCGTTGGTTTAGTACTTACCTCTCGAACCGCTCAATACAAGTTGTGTTGGACGGTTTCAAGTCTAGTATTCACAAAATAAATGCTGGTGTGCCCCAGGGCTCTTTTTGTCTCCGACTCTCTTCCTTATATTTATCAACGACTTATTATCTTAAAATCCAATTAATTGTTTTGCTGACGACAGCACTCAGCTCATAAAACTCTCATCCATGTTCTTCGGACGTGGATCTGCAACGGCAACGTATAAGTTCATTAAATTCTGTCTTGACTGCCTCGGATTGTGCTGCACACTCTTACGGAAAGAAAATTGCCCGAAGAGAACACCCATTTTGATAAACGCTATATCCGTCCATGGTGATTTGGCGAAACAGACTGAATAAATGACAGCCAATTTGACAGATGTAGCTTCAACAAGATGGCCGCTATCAACTGTCAAAGTTCGGAAGTCCCTATTGGAAGACCCATTATCTTGATTTGGTTATTTTAAAGCGAGTACTGAATTTAGGATAGTTAGCTGATGATATCTTGTAACTATAGGTGCTTTTAATTTTTGAAATAAGCCTTTTGGCACATGGCACGTCAGGTAGTAAGTTAGATAATGTCCATGGACCTTATGACCATTTTGAAATGGACATTGGACAATATGTCCGTCTGTAAACGTAAAATAATGTTCATGGTCTTTGTTTCCTTCGCGCTGTAAATTTGGTCGTAGCCTTTTTACTGTTTTTTTTTCTTGTGATTATAGGTATCTACTATAAGGCAAGTTATGGATTCGTGCAAAAAAAATCTAACAATCAAGCATGACATTACGATGAGAGAGAAGTCGAAAAAGTGGGTCCGGAAAATTTTGTCCATCTGTGTGTCTGCCTGTCTGTCTGTTCGCACCTCTTCAGCCTAAACGGATGGGCCGATTTGCTTCAAACTTGGTATTTAGTATTTATTTGGTAGGTAGTATCTCGAGGGGTGTTTTTTCATTTTTGCTCTAGGTCGAAAAATAACGGTACCTAGCATACAATCTTTGACAAAAAGTTTGATTTTACCGAAACCGACTCTAACGATTCTGATAAAGCTTTCAGGGTGCTATTTTTTTTACAACAATACATCTTTCAGTTAGAATGAATTTTTTCGAAATTTCTTCTATAACGGTACCTCTTATAGAACCGGTTTTTTCAAATGCGGTTTTAACGTAGACCATCATCCCGGTTTCAATAAAATGTTGCACACAGGAAGTCATTCATAATTCAATTAATATTGCATTTCAGAATTTTCAAATTTTTTTTTCGATTTTTTAAAATTTTCTAAAAAAAAATTGGTTTTCGAAGTATTTTGAAAACTGGTAGATTGTATTTTTTGACGTGATAACGTCTTATAAATCGATGACAGGCTACGCGTACGAAATAACATGACTCATGCTGATAAGACTCATGACTCATGCGTCATGCTAACCGCGATACTGTGTTCTTTCAACCAAAATCGATCGCAAGCACCAGGCGAACATGAAAAAGAACAGGCGCAAATTCCCAAAATAATTCCACTCAAATTCAAAAAGTACAAAAAGAGAAAAAGCAATACAAAATAGGCGGAGTTTGGTTAAAGTAGAAAGTAGATGTAGATATTGGGGTGCGTGTGTGTGGATTTAACGAGAGGGTTTGTGGGTGTAAGTTAACGGGCTGTATGTTGGGTTGGTGTTGCTGCCATCAATGTTTTCTTATGACGTTATCACGTAAAATTATCGCCCGTAAACCGACTTTACAGATAACCAACTCTTTTTTTTAATAATGTTCCCAAATGAAAACTATAGATTTGTTTACATACTAAAATAAAAATGTTGAATATTTATTTTTCCTTGATAGACATTTAGTTTTCAAATTTTATTGCATTTTTAGTTTTTCCGAGAAAACTCTTAAAAAAAAATTATTTTTTTTTATTTTAATGTATACATACATGTGCAACCACTAAGCAATTATCTAGCCTAAAAACAAGTTCGTGCGACCAAGTCGTGAATTTTATTTTAAGTTCAGATAGTGTTACTTTTTTACGTTAATGTTACTTATTTTTTAAATTTTATTCGGCGATGTGACCGCACATATGAGCAAGTACGTGCGATCCAGTCGTGCAATTTATTTTGGTTCAATTCGTTTAGTTCTCTTGTAAGTATTTCACCGGTTATTCATCATTTGTTGGGAACCTCTTCATTTAACATTTATGGGTCATCAAAGTTGTTAACCCTGTCCTTCTTTTTTCTTGCATACCTATCAATTATTTCAGAATATGTAAATTTTTGCACGGAGTTTTCTCCTTTCAATGTTGCCAATTACCCCGTAGATTAACCACCAGAGAAAAGTTGACTCATGCACAACACCTTTTGCCTTTAATCGGCCAAAGAAAATTGTCTCCAAAAGATTGAAGATACATGTATTGTACATATACACAGTAAAATCTCTCTTAGGCGATAATAGGGAAAACACAAATTTTATAATTAATGTTTAATAAAATAGTAATATAATAAATAAAGTCATTATATAAACTCATGTTAGTCTAAGTGTTATTTTTTTTTTAAATTTAACATTTGTCTTTTTAATGCTCACATAAGCCAGTCGTCCGTATAAAGGGTTTTCACTGTTTTTGTTCATCCCATTTTCTTCTTACTATCACTTTACATTGTGAAAGGCGAATCCAAATCAAGACAACAAGATGCAGAGATGACGGTTGGAAACTTAAAACGGGTACGAGTTGTTAGCGTTTTATGGCAGCAACTATGAAGTAGTACGAGTATTCCTCTCGTGTGCTATAATTATTTAGATCAAATCGTTAACATTGAGTGACAAGCACGCATCCAATCAGTTTTTTGTAATGCTAATCCAGGCGTATGTATGTTATTAAAAGCAATTAGAAGTTGCCAACGCAAGTCAATTTGCAAAGAGTATACATAGTTGAATTGATTTGAAGAGCAGTGGAATATTTAACTAGTGCAAGCCTCATTTGAAATAGCAATCGTATTACCAGTACCGGATTTAGTCGGAGTGTCGCCTTGGGCATCTTTATAAGAAATGAGAGTTCACTTTCGAGTAGGCAGCTTTGATTGTAAAAAAGCTGGTAAATTGAGTACTGCTCAGGCCAGTGTGCACGGTGGTTAAAACCTTCTCCAATCTCAATTAAAAATTAATTAAGAGAAAACGCCGAAGATATCCGTTGGAAAAAATATCAGAATGCTGCTGGGCGAAATCAGCAAAGTATACGACATTAAATTGCAGAAGCAAAGGGGGCATTACGTCGAAACAATCGCAAAGCTCCAATGAACAAACTGATTCTTTTGAAGATTGTTTCTGAATAACAATCTAGATATTGTAAATTGATTTCTTTCTGACACATTAACAAGATTGATTTTTTGAATAAGTAGAATATTTTTAAAATTTTGCTTGACTGATTCCCAAAAAAAATTATATTAGATGAAGACTCGTGCGCGAGACCACTCGAGGCATTCGATATTTGTTTGCTTCGGCTTCTGGCAGTTTCCACTGATTTAGTAAGGCCTTAGACAAAATTTCCCATATCTGCTCTAGAAAATTTACTGCAATCGGCTTTGAACTGATCTGCTTGAAATGGATATCTTACCTCAGAAAACGATCCTAAAGAGTGACTTTCAGAAATGCACTTTCTACCTCATTTATCAGTACTTTCGGTGTAACTCAAGGACATCCTTACCATTAATGGCATTGAATTGATTATTATAAAGTATTCCAACATCTCATTATATGCTGACAATACTGAGTTTTTGAAAACCATGTTATCATTTCACTGTACTTAGACCTTGACAGCTCCTCAATTTGGTTTCGCGTTGACAGATGCCAATCAATCATGACACACAGAATACAAGGTATGCTCACTAGACGCATACAAATCGCCATCTTGATATTTTATGACGTCACATTCTTCTTTTATTATTATTTTATTTGTTAAGTGAAGATTATTTTTTTAAAACTGACGGCTTAAACGATTTTTTTATGATTATAAGAACAATAAACATAAAAAACAATAACAAAATCGGCAAATGAATACATTTATTTACACTCTCTAAGAACAAAAATCAGAAGAATGTGACGTCACGCGCATAATCAGCCAAAGTGAGCATACCTTGTATTTCTGTGTATCATGCCAATCAATAACCTTTACACTTAAACGCATAATATTGCCTCCCCGTCTGTATTTTCTCAAAAATAACAAGGCCTCGGGAGTCGGGAGCCGACGCATACCTGCGAGCTGATCAAACATGGAGGGCCAACACTATATCAAGCATATCATGAAATCATAGTACATCTAGAAAGGCTAGAAGATTGGCGAAAAGGCATTATAACGGGTGGCGCACCAATTGTGCTACAATAAGAAATTCAAATAACTTTTTTTTTAATCGATGTATTTCATTTGTTTTTTTTTATTGGTTAGAAAATTAAATTTTATTTTAAATAGTTAGTTGTTTTTAAAGATTATAGACCGCAAATGACCTCCACGCTCTCCCACGCATATGCGGCACCTGGTCAAAAAATTATTCATTGCGGCCTGAAGAGTTGAAGTTGGGATCGCCTCAATTATTGTCGTTATGGACTGCTTTAATTCAGTTAAATTCCTGGGCTTCGTTTTATACACCTCTTGCTTGACATAACCCCATAAAAAGAAGTCTGGTGCAGTCAGGTCAGGTGACCTTGGGGACGAGCGAAGAGTGGAGTTCCTAGAAATTAATTTGTTTGCGAATTTTTTGTTTAACTCCGCCATAACTGGTCTGGCTATATGTGCAGTTGATCCATCTTGCTGAAACCAAACGCTGTTGAATGGTATACGTCTTCGGCGCAGTTCTGGGTAAAAAAACTCCTTCAACATCTTTAAATAACGGTCCCCATTGACAGTAACGGTTACACCGTTTTCTTCAAAGAAGTACGGCCCGACAATACACCTTGATGAAACTGCGCACCACACAGTGACTCGTTCTGGGTGCAGTTCCGTCTCATGGAGCATTTCTGGATTAGACTCATTCCATATACGGCAATTTTGCTTGTTTACATTGCCGTTAAGATCAAAATGGGCCTCATCAGACATGAACAAACAATTGATCAATGTGTTGTCTTCTTCGGCCATTGATATCATTTTTTGGCAAAATTCCAGGCGAACAGGCAAATCCTGAGGGTTTAACTTGCTAGTAATTTGGACTTTGTACGGAAACAAGTTTAAATCTTCATGAAGTATCCGTTGTAATGACCGTCTAATTCCAATTTGCCCCGATAAGTTTCGGGTCGAAACGCTCGGATTGGCCTGTATTGCAGATGCTACTGCTGCGATTGTATCCTGAACCCGAGCATTGGCATCTCGATGGTACGGCATTCGTGCGATGCTTCCAGATTCGGAAAACATGTTTACAAACCTCAGAATGGTCCATCTACTCGGGGGATTACCGCCAAACTCCCGCCTAAATTCCCTTTGGACGGAAATGACGGACTGCAAAGCATGGTACCGTTGCACTATCCAAATTCTTTTCTCCGTATCCCAAGCATCCATTTTTATAAATCTAAATAGTTACCTACAAAATAAAAAAAAATAAGCCGATTACTCACACAGAAAAAAAGTTATTACGTTTTATTTTTGTAGCACGATTCGTGCGCCACCCTGTATGTCCCATACATAAAAAGGGAACTATCACAAAGTGCAGCAATTAGGGGCATAACATTGTCGAGTATATCCTATAAGATATTCTTCTCTATCCTGCAAGAACAGATAGCCCCATATGCTAAAACCATAATCGAAAAATATCAATGCCGTTTCATAGCAGGCAAATCAACAATTGATCAAAACTTTACCCTTAGGCAGGTGATGACAAAAAGTCTGGAATTTAATATTCCAACAAATACCATATTTTTATAGACTTTAAAACCGCCTACGATAGCGTAGCCAGGGCCATGAGAGAATTCGGCGCCCCAAATAAATTGTCACGACCATGTAGGCTGCCCATGACCAACATTACAAGCCAAACAAAAGTAGCCGGTTTGCTCTCCAAACCAATCAACATTTTTAATGGACTCCGACAATGAGATGTTCCGTCTTCAACCTGGCGTTGAAAAAATCGATCCGTGACTCTGGCACGTCAACAAGAGGGACTATCGTCACCAAGTCCAGCCAGATACTGGCTTACGCAGACGACATCGACATAACCGTCAGAAGCCAGCAAGATGTACAAAATTCCTTTGCCCAGATCGAGCAGGCGGCACAAAACCTGAGGCTGCATATTAATGAAGGGAAGACTGAGTACATGGTGGCTACGTCTGCGAGAAGTGTTGGTCCAACTAACAGGGTAACAGAGCATTAATTTCAAGTAGTACAGTCCCAAGATAGTTGGATCAAAAGTAGCACAGATAATAACATGGGAGAAGAAATACGCGGGTGGCTATTAAAATCCAACAGGAGCGACTATAGTCTGTCAAGGCTCTTTAAATCCAGAAACATTACCATAAAAACCAAACTGCTGCTATGATCTTACCAGTACTCACATACTGATCCAAGACTTGGGTGCTTACGAAAGTTCGAGAGGAAAGTCTTAGGGAGAATTGTTGGCCATTTATCTCAAAGCAGATGTTGAGGAAAAAATAAAGCTGCGTAGACTCCGGTGGGCAGAGCACCTAGATCGCATTAGCGATGAGGAACCAGCTCGGAAAGTCTTGCAGTTCTTTTTATGGTAGAAGACAACGTGGCAGACCTTGCTTGCGTTGAAAGGATGGCGTAGACCAGGACGCCCGAAGCCAAACAAAAATACAAATAGAGCAAACCTTAGTCTCTTCTGGAATTTGCTTCTCAAGTTTGGTGCCTGTAAAATGTTCATATTTCCATAATCGAAAGTTTCCAAAAACGCTTTCTTCGTTTCGCTCTTCGTGGCCTTCCTTGGCAAGATCCTTTTATCCTATCTCCGAATCAAGGTCGTCTCCAAAATTTGAAAACTCTAGAAGAATGAAGATTGATAACACTCGCCTGCGTATTTCTTCCCCAATAATTTTATCGGCTGTTGCTTTCGACCAAAGTTAGTTGGTGTAGAAACTACCCTAATATTTTGGATTGAACAGACTTTTCGATCTGGATGAAGAAATCTTTTACAGCTTGATGTAGAATGTTAAAAAACGATTATTTTTTATTGACTCCATAATCTCACATTTTTTAAATAAATATAAATCAACTTCAATTGGGTGATTCTTGTGCGCGGGCCTAGTCACGATTAAAGTCTGAATAAGTACCAGAAAAATTTTAGAATTTGCTTCTGTTTGACTCCTCTTTCTTCTATTCAAGATCTTATCCTTATCCTTCGTTATTTCTTCAATCGAAAATTCCACTGACAGGCGTGTCATACTATCAACGATACAAATGAATTTGAGAATTATCAAGAATTTGCTATAATTCATCCAATTGCTTTCTGTACTTCTGAAATTACTGGTATGATCAACTAAAAATGGTTCCAAAAGTCTTGATTTAATGAGGTTTAAGAGGTTCTTAATTTTGTCCCTTTTTCGTTTGTTTAAAGAACAACATTAAGGTCGATCAGAAACTGCGTATTTTTAATAAAATTGCCGCCTATTCTGCCACATACTTAAATCCACCACTGGGTATTGTGGTAGCAGCCAGTAAGTTTTTATTCGTCGATATTGTTTTTTTTTTCCTCGTTAGAAAATTCAAACTCATTTCACGTTACTAAAATTGGATTCGATGAAGAAAATTGTATGGAAATTACTTGGAAAAGTTAAGAGTTATTAAATTATGGGTCTCCATCATTGCTTGTCTCACTTGTCCCTAGTAGATACCTACTCAATATCCAGATTGATTAGAAAGTAACCATTTTATTAAATAGCATGTTTAACATTTAAATTGATGGGAATGTTAAGATAACATTTGTTTTTTATTTTTTCATGAACTGAATTAATAATTAATGAATTAATTTCCTTAGTGAAATATTCATTTCTCGTCAGTTTAGTTAAATGTAAGTCGATCAAGTGTTTCCTTCCGATCCCGGTGGGGCACGGCCCTACTGAAACGGAAGCGCTCTGCTTCGTTCCCAGCGACTATGTCTCGGTGGTAAAGGAGCCGCCTATCGACTGTTCTGCGGCCGACGTGGTAGATCAACGGAATGGCCGATCGGTCCTGAATCAGCCCTATCAAGGTATAGGAAAGCCTCGGGCGGGATAAAACCACTCGAACGTGTACTTTCAAAATATTCATCTTGGGGGTAGTAAGCCCCGAAGATTTGTCCATTAGCTGAGGTCATCGCCCTTGCAATGTGTCCGCGAATGAGCTTAATTAAAAAGTTATCTATATTGTTTGTATTGGTCCCGTTGTATAGAACCTCGTTGGAATAGAAGTGTTTGTACTCCAACTCTGGTGTTCTATAAAGTCCGAGACAAGTGCGAAGGCACTGTCTCGAACACCCGAATCTTTTCCATTAGAGATGGTGCAACGTTGAACTACACAGGGCATCCTTAGGCAATCATCGGGTTAATGAGGGGCATGTAGCAAATCACTTTCACCCTGCTATCAAGGCGGCTGCTATAAAACAACCATCTTGTCAGGGCAAAGGCTCCCCTAGCTCTGGCAAGTGCAGCCTCTACATGACGATTGAAATATAGATACTGATCCAACCAGATGCCAAGGTACTTTACTACATCTTTACTCGCCAGTGGATGTCCATGTGGCCCAGCGATCACTAGCTGGCGCCAGTTCTTTCTCGTATCCCTAGAGGCCCCAGACAAAGGGGTTCTAAACAGGATAGTTTCACATTTCTGGAAGTTGATTTTGAGCTTCCAATCATATTATCATATCATATATTGTTGAATTTTATCGAAATCACGTTGCAAGAGAATTCTGATGACTTCAACTTTTCGACCTGTTATGTCCGCAACTAAATCGTCGGCATACGCAATTGCATGAGGTAGACTCCCAATGAGATCGCTGGCGTAAATACTAAAGAGAATCGGCGAGTTCACCGCTCCCTGTTGCAGACCGTTTTTAATATCAAATGTTGTGGAAGAAGTCACATTGCCACTCTTGACAACAAACTTTCTACCATTAAGCATGTCGTAAAGCATATATAACAGTGGTTTACTTATGCCCCATCTGGTTAGCTTTAGATAAAGACCCTCTAACCATACCATTGGACAGCAGATACTAGCTTGGACGCGGCATGAATTGTGTCATGTCCCGCCTTAAAGCCGAACTGGGTGTCTGGAATTATATTTTTGTCCTCGGCACACTTGAACAGAACTCTATTGAGAACTTTTTCGAATACCTTGCTGATACTCGGAAGAAGACTTATCGACCGGAGATTTGACGGATTGGAACTGTCCTTTCCCTTTTTCAGGAGAGGATGTACAACAGCTGCCTTCCAACTCACTGGATAATATGCATTATTCAGCGCGTTGTTGAACAGTGTTGTGTATATGTCTATTGCTTCCTCAGGGAGATGTCGTAGTACAATATTGCAATATGGTGGATCTTCGATCACAAAGAAATAGTCGTCCTCCAGATCTATTCCAGCGGTCAGGAGTATGTTTTCGTTGTCTGTCATTCTCGGAAGCTTAAGACAAGAAAGATCGATTTGATTGTTTTTTCTAAAGATTTTATTAATCTCGGGAAACACTCGGGTCGCTGGAGTTAACGGCTCGAATTCTGTTATCCCAGTACGAATTAATAGACATTCTGTAATTTTGCTTTATGAGCCAGTTGACGTTTTTGATTGACGACTTCAGTGTCCTGAACTCCAGATCGTTTCTGTCAGTAAACCGCCTGTAGAAGAGTTTTAATCTTCTCAGAAGGCCACTTTTTTGTCTGTGCAGTGCTTCTATTGTCGCGTTCTTCTAAATTTCAGTTGCGTTATGTTCTTTGTGTCGTGGGATTGTTCTGTCCATCTTTTGTTTTATGATACCATCCATCTGAAGCAGGTATCCATCGATCTCTACGTTCGATAGATTCCTGTCGTTTGGAGGCACAATATCGTTGGAGAGGAGTTCTCTTGTCAGGATGTTGAAGAAACGTGGCCAGCGTACCTTACTCAAATTGTAAGAGCGCGCAAGTACAAATGTGCGTACACTGCGATCACATACATTCGCTTCCCATGTTGGAGAGGAATGCATATAATGCAAGCCTTATGATCAATACCTTTTCGTAAAAAGATAGCGACCCCGCCCCCACGAGTGGAGTTTGGCCGGTCCCTTCTTACGATATTGTTATTAGTATGAGTCAGGTTGTGTTCCTGGTATAGCTTGGTTTCGCTAGCCAAAAAGACATCTGGACTGTTATCATGCAACAATAGAAACTAATTTGCTCTACGTTCGGTCCTGATTAGTGAATTTACATTCACAGCCAGGATTTTAAAGGGGTTCTCGCCCATTATGATTTAAGTTGCCCTAAGCTGGGAAGGTAAGCGTAGTCTAGTCTTTCCTCCTGCTTTCCGAACTGTTTTGTTTTATTTCTTTCTTCACCGTTATCTTATGTATGTCAATCAAGCCTCTTCCGTAACTAACTAAATTTCGAAAATGTCCCTAAAACTTTCAGAGGTTTAATTAGTCTACCAAGTCTACCTTTATACGTATCGACACGATGAAAATCTTTCCGCAAATGGAAAACGTATAATGTAACCATTCTATTTCGGGTGAAAAGTATTTTCAAAACCTAAAATCATTTCACAATTCATCAGCCTCTCACCATGACAACCCTGCTGGTTGCATATAATTCCATCTTGACACGTTTTATGTGGGCGAGGAAGATACTTTATGTTACGGCTCGTGTTTCTTGTCTTTTATATATTTGCCGGGACAAAACGAAATATATGTATGTGTATATAGAAACGTTTTTCCCAATAATTGTTTGTTCAGGAATATATTTTCATTCCTTAATTTGATTCCTGTGTGCGTAGAAACGAAAATTAATATAAATATACATCAGTCGGTTGTCAAGGATTTCATTCTGAGAACTTGACAACCATGAACATGTGTTAATTTTTTTCATCTGCATCTTCTGTGCTCTTTTAGGGCCTGATTATCTTTGGCACAGATATATGTAAAAACCTACCTACACAAGTTTTTCAAGTGACCAAAACTTAATTAAAAATAAAACCAGAGTCTTTTCCTGTTTCCAAAAGAAAAAAACCTTAACCACTCATTTTCGTGTTAACATTGCTCTTATAACCTCAATATTAAACCTTCCAACGGTAGTTTGCGGTTTTGGTTTAATTTACAGTTCTTAGTGTCGGTCTAGCAAACTTTATCTGAGTCTTTGTCCAGACGACACAGTATCGAATAATGTCTGTCAAAGAGGGGGAAAAAGCGTTCAATTACACTTGTTGTCATGTAAAAAAAAAAAATATGTGGTTTGCACTTATTTACAAAAAAAATCATAAGAATATGTAGTCAAAGAATAACCCCGAAGGAAAATAGTGGTCAAAATTTGTTCAAAACCAAAATCACTTGGAGAGTAGGTATATAAGGATTTAATCCTTTACATGATATATGTACATACCTTAGAAGATTGGAATCTTCTTTTGCTACTTTAACAAACTATTGTTATAATCTCAAGTCAGACCACAACCAGTCCACTTCACTGTTCAACGGATTGGCTCGAAAAAAGGCGGTGGGCCTTCCAAATTTTAGATCGTTCCATTTTTAAAGTAAACTCAAATGCATTTGTTTGATCCAGGAGATATTGCACCTGCAGTTCTTACGCGACAGTGTTAGAAGGAAGTTATCGCAATTTCGTGTATCAAATCTCCCCTTGTAGATTGGAGTAAGTAAACTTCTTTCCAGTAATTAGGCATTCGATCACCTCTAAAAAAGTTTGGGGATGAAATCGTGTGCAATTAATTTAGTCTCTCGTCTTTTTTTTCCAAATCTTTGAGGGTATCTAATTTTAGGTGACTTCTTCATTGTTACGCAGAAAAGTATAGCACAGACCCTTTGTATTATATTTTTTTTGTTGCTTTGTATTTGTATTGTGTTTATTAATTAATTAACATAAGTATATTAAAAACATTGGTTTTTTAAGAAATACTTAGTTCTAAGGTAAATTGTTTTAATAGATAGGTTGATTTCACTTGATAATATTAGAAAATTAAAAAAAAGTGCGTGCGTACAAAGTACACATGTCAGAAGTGAAACTTCTTTTTTTATTATTTATTTATTTATAAATTTCAGTCATATCACTCTACACACCGTATACAAACTAATGACAATGTAAATAAATAAAACATATCTGCATTTACTCACTCGCTTGATCCATGGCTATGTGCTTCATGCTACGTTCGCTTGTTCCCTCACTCTCTCTCAATCGGTCTCAATCGCTCTCTACCTATTCGTAGACAAAAACGTTGCACATTCCCGTGTCACTACTTCCGTTCTTCCGTAAGAAATTTACCCTCATGCGCGTAAAGAAGTTTTATTTGGGAAAGAGAAACAATGGTAACAAAATGTTCACAAAAATTAACAGTAAAGAAACAATAGATTAAGAAAATAAAAGAAATTAATTTAGTACCTAAAATGTTCTACTAAAGCCTTTCTAAACATTGCGCAGCTGTTCAGTCTTCTCAAGTCGGCAGGTAAGGAGTTCCAAAGACCAAAGCCGTACACAAAAAATTGTCGCTTTGAAACAATGTACTTATACGTAGGCGTAATTAGAATGTTGCTTCTTTGATATTGCGGGAATACAAGTTTTTCAAATAGGTAGTCAGGTGCCTTTGTCTGCATTACTTACGTACTTTGGTGGCGCTACAGTTCGGGACGAACCTGGGCCTCAACCAACATGCCTCTCCAGCCAATTCGGTCTTTGGCTAGCTGCCTCCAGTTTTGCACTCTAAGTTGGTTGAGGTCGTCCTCCACTTGAGCGCGCCACCTAAGGCGAGGTCTTCCTTGACTGCGTCTACCCTCTGGGATGGAATCGAAGATCCTGCGAGCCTGAGCATTGTTGTCCATTCGCTCTACATGACCTTACCATCTTAAACTTGATATGCGTATTTTTTGACCAGGTCAATGTCGCTGTACAGCTCGTATAGTTCTTGTTTGAACCTTCACCTCCAAAGCCCGTTAACGCATATAGGGCCAAAAATCCTCCGAAGAATCTTCCGCTCGAAACGACTAAGGATATCTTCATCCGCTTTAGATAGAGTCCATGCCTCGGCGCCATAGAGCAGGACTGGGATGATTAGGGTCTTATACAGAGTCTCCTTTGTCTTTCGAGAGAGGGCTTTGCTACTCAATTGCCTTCCTAGCCCATAGAAACAGCGATTGGCAAGAGTAATTCTTCGCTTTACTTCTGACGAGATGTTGTTGTCAGATGTTATAGCGGATCCGAGGTACACAAAGTCCCTAACTACCTCAAAGTTGTACCTGTCTATTGTGATGTTTTGTCCAATCCGCCGGTGTTGTGTGTCCCTTTTTGTGGACAGCAGGTACTTCGTTTTGGCCTCATTGACTGCTAGTCCCATCTTAGCCGCTTCAGCTTCAATTCTAGCAAACGTTCCACTGACAGCTCGCCGAGTTCTGCCAATGATGTCTATGACGTCAGCGTATGCTATCAATTGCACAGACTTGAAAAAAATTGTCCCACTACAATTGACTTGCGAGTTTCTTATAATTTTTTCAAGTATTAAGTTGAAGAAATCGCACGATAGCGCATCACCTTGTCAGAATCCTTTTTTGACGTCAAAAGCTTCTGTGAGGTCTGCATTAGATTAAATAAAAATAATAATACATTACTGTCCAGATAACTTTGCAAGGGCATATTGTATAAGGTATTCGTGTATTGAGAAACATGATCAAACCGACGAAGACTATAGACAAAGCGTATGATATTATTGAACGCAACTCGAAGCTTTCTTTGACTTCTACTATCAATATTACAAACAATTTAGCTTCCATAAAGTAGAATCGGCATAACGAGTGTTTTAGCAAGTGTTATCTGAGTTTTTACAGGAAGGCAGCCACCAGTGATATTAAGAACCCGAAGTGCACCATATGTTTTTTCGAGAGCACAGGACAGGTGATCTTGCCAAGTTAAAGTTTGGTTAAAAGTTATACCCAAGTTCTTTACCGTTCTAACATAAGGAAGCGTAAAACTACCTAGTTCTATGCTAGGAAAACAAGAGGTGTCAGTTGCATTTTTACTGATGCCAATGGCTTGACTTTTTTCGGGTTTAGTCGCAACTGATATTTCTCGGCCCACTTGAATACCCTAACCAGATCTAGATTCAGAAGATAGGTAGCATCCGCAACCATACCTAATGGGTAACTAAGGTACATTTGTACATCGTCGGCATACATAAGTACTTTACAAAACTTAACAACATCGGGAAGATCGTTGATAAATACCGAAAAAAGCAAAGGACCAAGAATTGATCCTTGTGGAACACCAAAATGTGTTGGGAGAAAGTCAGAGAGTTGAGAGTTAATGAAGACAGCTTGATTCCTCCCGGACAGATAATTATTAATAAGAGCCACCTCAGTACTTACAAAATGCAAGTTATCACTCAGTTTTTGTAATAAAATGCGATGGGATAAAGAGTCAAAGGCCTTTGAAAAATCAAGCATCACCATCGTAGAAACTTTTTCTTTGTCGATTTCCTCGCGAATATCATCCACTACTTTTAGGAGAGCTTTCACGCAACTATGCTGTCGCTTAAAGCCGGCTTGAATCGGCGGTAGCAGTTTATTATCGGATATAAACGAACTGATCTGTTGACACATGATTTTTTCAAATGCCTTTGAAATGAATGGCAAAATCGAAATCGAACGATAATCAGTGGCTTTAGACGTAGAGTTCTTGGGAACTGGAATAACTTTCGAGCTTTTCCATATTTTGGGGTAAGAGGAAGTGGTTAAGATGGAATTGAAAATGTACTTGAGAACTATTCATTCAAAAGTTCCTCACAATACAATTGCCATCTGTGATGAATTTAGTCGTCATCCACTCATTGGCGTAGCTATCATAGGGCAAAGCAGTGCAGTGCACCAAGGCCCCCTCAGCTTTGCAAAAAAAGATCTAGAGCGGGCACCCGAAGCTGGAAAACCTCGAGCCTGCTCACAAGCTTATTTTTTTGAACTTTGTGTGTTCTTTTAATAATTTTTGTTTCCTCTACCTAAATATAAGTGCACGTCTTCGGCCGTAATTACCACTATTTAGGAACGACGGTGATGAAGGCAAGTTTTGTCGTTAATTGGTTTTGTGATTGTGATGCTTCATATCTGGTGCAGGTGTTAATCTTCGTTGATTTCGTTCGCAAACACCGTTGCTTTTGGGGCGATCGATGTTGATGTTTATGCTAAAAATATTGATATATTTCAGTCGCAACCCCTGTAAATTTTTACCAACCAACCGATAATATTCATGAGTTGTTTTTTGTTGGTGAGATTGTTAGTACCTCAAAAAGTATGTTTATAAGTTTTATTCCGTACATCCATCCTTCTGTTACTTTATTCTGCTAGAATTTCATTTGAGCTTAAATTTTTTCTGGTGATGAATCAAGTATGAAATATGCGCTTTTTATCGGTATGAATGCAGTTTGTAAAACTCGGCTTTTTGATTCAAACGAATTTTCTTAGCAATTTCGAAGGAAGTATCCAATTTGGTCCAACCGTTTTCAAGTTTTAAGCATCTGAACAAACCACGATGATCTTCACCCCAGCGCCACTATTGGGTCCAAACTTTACAGGATCACCCGTTGAGCTAACGTTAAGAATATCTGAAAATTTCAACCAAATGGTTCAAACTGCATATTTTTTTAAAGGGGGTAGTTCACCGGGCCCGAATATTCTCTCGGCAGCTCTGGGTGTAGATGTACCCTATGGATTAATGTAATTCAGTATTTTCTTATCTTTTCCATATCGCTAAGTTTGAGACTAAATTTTAGTTTAAGCAACATGCAAAGAGGGGGCGGTCTTAATTTTCTGTCGATGCACTAAGGCCCTTATCCATCTAGCTACGCCACTGCATCCAGTCAAAAATTGGCCTTAAGCATTGTTGATGAATTTTGCTGAACGAATCCCTCAAAGGTTGAAGTAAGAAGCCCTTTTCAAAATTGCAGTAGAAGAATAAGTTAATAACTACGAAATTATGATCTAAAACTAGGTAGCTACTAATTTTAATTTAATTTTAATTTTGGTGGGGCTAACGCCCCATTTATTAGATTAATGGTAGCTTAAATTAAACTTAACTACACTTAAAAACTAAATAAATTAAAATAATTTAGGGGGAGGAAAAATGATGTAGTAGTTGGACTTTCAGACAAGGGCTTGGAAGGAATTGATTTTGCTCAACATACGGGTTAAAGGTTCATTAAGACTATTCGAAGTATGATGGGAAGGGAGGAAAAAAAGACGCGATAATCTTAAGGTGCGTGGGTTAGTGTTGAAAGAAATGAGATCTAAAAGAGGGGAACAATCAGTGCCTACAGTAAGAAGACGATGAATGAAAATGATGTCAAAAACATTCCTACGGACTTCAAGGGGGTGAAGATTTACAACTTTAAGTCGGTCAAGGTAGGATGGCAGAGATGAGAAGTTTTTAGGGTCATAATGACCACGGAGAGTAAAGAGCAGGAAACGACGTTGAACGCTTTCAATTCTGGAGATAGGGAGCCCATACTTGCGATGCATACTCAGGGACAGGACGAACATAGGACGATCTTTTGATAAAACCAAGGGCGGAGTTAGCTCTAGATATAGCATTGTCAATATGATAGCGAAAATTTAGCTATACGCGGTTAATGGGAAGGTTCTGAAGATGATAAGATCTGAGGAGAGGCTTTTTACTTTTTCGAGAAAACGTAATTAACTCGGATTTGGCAATCTTAAGTTCGAAAAAATTCTTACTGCACCAATTGACAAATGAACTGAGGTCATTTTGAAGCGAGAGAGAATCACAACCAGAGGAGATCACTTTGAATATTTTGGCATCATCAGCATAAAGGAAAATCATTAATGGCTAAACAAGAGAGGTCCAAGATGGCTACCTTCAGGTACTCCAGGTGTGGCTAAAAAAGGAGCAGAAGAAAAGCGGACTCTGCGGTTATCAAGGTACGAGAATTAAGAAGATTAGGACTGAAATCGAGAAAGGAAAGCTTGAATATAATAAATCAAACTGGAGAGATTTTGTCGAAAGCCTTGCTGAAATATGTAGTGATGACGTCTACTTCGTTACCTTTTTCCATGGCAGGGAGTGAAAATGTTACGAACTCAACAAGATTTGTTGTAGTAGATCTTCCCTTACAAAGACCGTGCTGAATGGGAGAAATCAGAGACTTGCATTGGAAAAACAGTGAATCATACAGAATGCTTTCGAAGAGTTTGGAGATATGAGAAGTTTGACAATGGGCCGATAATTAGAAACTTGGTCTTTGGAGCTTTTTTTGTGGATTGGGGTGTTAGTGGGTATTTTACAAAAGTCGGGGAAAGAACCGGTGGAAAGGGATAGCTTGAACAAGTTAGTAATAGGAAGGACCAAACTCGAGCAACATTTTTAAAGTAAAATTGCATCAGTCCCAGGAGTATACTCGTCTCTAAGTTCAAGTAGGCCATTAAGGACTAATAAAGCATCGAGAAAAATCCTATTTGCAGGGCCAATATTAAAATAAGGAAGGTAGGAGAAATATGATTTAGCAGGATCTAATGTTTTAGGTGCAAATGACTGTTTAAAATGGCTAACGAAGAAATTGGCAGTTGTTGAAGGATCGCTGGATGACTGGTTGTTGTTGAGAAGAGAGTGAGGGAAACCATCGGTTTTCTTTTTATAGTTAATAAATTTATAAAAAGATTTAGGATCTGGTATTAAATTTGGGTGGTAAATGTAAATTCATTGTAGAGGGTTTCATATAAATTGCAAAATTTATAAAACACTCCCAAGTAGTCGGAGTAATCTAGAATTGAACGAGAGCGAAGATGTTTAACCCAAAGCTTATTTCTTCGGTTTCTAAGCTCGCGTAGTTTATAATTGTACCACGGGGGAGGAGTTGAAAAGAACCTATTACGCAAGAGAGGAGAGATTTATGCAAAACTGCGCTTTTTCATAAACTACTAATTCTATTATTGACCTTTAATTGATATGTACATCTTGTCGTACCTGCGCATAAGTACAATATTCACACAATAGTGGAAAATACAACGAATTTTGAAAATATAAATGTTTGCCGCGTTTGAGGATGCTGTCATCCACTGTGTTCGGTGAGTGTCAAATTGACAACAAAATAAAACTCTCAATCCCTACAAGTACCACCACGGCCGCATTTAATTTTTTTTTTTTTTTTTTTTGTAACGGCAAATGAATAATTAATATAAAAACTCTTATTCAGACCCCGCGCCACATCATATTTTTAAATAACCCGCTTTCAACCAATATGAAGGTATAGAATCGCCCTGCTGTATCAAAAGGAAGTACGCATTAATCCCTGAGATACATTTATGCTGCGTAGTACATTTTATGCTTCAAAGAATTCATTGCGGGAACATGTATCGTATGTACTTCTGTACATTTTCGCGACGCATATGTTGTAAATAAGAATATATAAGTGTAGTGTACATAAGTAATATGTATGATTGGCGGATGTTGTCCTGTTACTTTGAAAGTATCTTTTGCCACATACAGTTTAATCGCCCTCATCCAGTGGAAATAATTGTAAACTTATAGGGGACTGGCACTGATTGCTGCGTTTATTGCTTTCCTTTTTGTTTGTTATTACTACATAAGGATATATGGAGGATAATGGATCCCTTTTACACAGTTGCGCACACTAGAGAGTGTAGGTCGGTATGGAATAAATGTAACTACAGGCTATCTGATCCTGAGAGGATGAAAATCTGATCCTTGCCATGCTGTTTTGTTCAGCGTGTTATTTTTAGGTTCATTTGTTGGTGAGAGGTTCTTTTGTTTCCTTTTTTGTATGGCTGAAGAACAGATGAGATTGAGAAATATGTGCCTAGTCAATACCTACAACGGAGAATTAAATATTTAATACGTGTGATTATAATAAGTTTATAGTACTTAAAAAATAATAGAAGCAAACTTTTAACTTCTGATTTTTTCGTCTTTTTTAGTTCGTTAAAATCTTTTTCCGTTGTATTTGTATATTTTTTTTAAATCTTCTGTACATTAAGAATTAATCTATTAAGGTTAGTACAGTCATTAAAAATAGGTGCATACATAATAATCATAATTTTAATAACAATCAAATCAAAAGTAAAAAAAAAAGAAAAGAATAATGCAATATTAAATAAATTTTAACAAAATAAACAATAAAATTAAATATTAAGAAGAAGATATAGAGAGATAGAAAATAAAGAAAATAGAATATCAAAGATTTAAGGAAAAAGAAACATTAACGAAGACAACAAAAGTAGTTAAAAAGTTCCTCAAAAAAGTCTGTGCCGAATTTTCGTCCTAACATTAATTGGAAGTTGATTCCATAAGCTAACAGCGTAAATTAAAAATTGCTTTTCGCGATGTAACATCTGATAGTTAATCTGCGAGTGGTATGGGATAACTCTAGCTATCGTGGGTGTTTCCTTGTCAGTATTTTGCAAAGAATACTTAGAGTTCTGTAATTTATGTAATTTACTAGACTAGGTACTACACAAAATTTATACCGAGCACATTGAAATGTGTTCAAATCGACGTTTATTGAAAGGAAAATGCATTAGCACCAGCAAATAGTTGACAGCCATAAATATTAATTCGTACAATTTAAGCTTTACTAACGCCGGGGAGGAAATCCCTGCAAACAGACAATTCTTTCAAGGCTCTATACACCTTAGACGTCGTCAGTTAGTTTATATGGTCATTCCATCTTAACGTTCTTTTGAGGATAATCCCCATGTTTTTGATTCTCGATACCGTCTCAACTTGTTCACCATTCAAAAACACCGGTGAAAGATCTGTCAAAATAGGGTTTTTATATATAGACAATGTTTTTATTCTGCATGCTATCTTTTCTAGTATTATGTTTTGTGAAATTCTCACAAATTGTTCGAAGTGAAGGAACTCCGTGAATTATTGTGTCCTTTTTAAAAAATTAAACTACTTATTCGTTTTATTAATGATAATAAGCACTAATTGTCACTATCACTACACAATATTCACTAAACAATTTGCTTCAATGTTCATATTGATATAGTTTAATAAAATTTTCTATCGAAAACTATTTGTTTGTTGACGTTTTAGAAAGTCACCTCATGGTTTTTTTTTTCTTTTTTTTACGCGGACAATGAATGGTATACAAAAGAGAACACGAAACACAATGAATGATATACCAAAGCAACAACGAAAATTGTTGGTGTTGAGGCGTGGAAATTACGAAAGATTTTCCTCTATATAATATATTTACTCTATGTTCAAGACGCTGGCACTGTCTGAAACAACACTGCGCAAAACAGAAGAAATTAATTTTCTAGAAATTTGTCTCATGAAAAACAAAAAAAAAATCTACCCCTTAACCAAAAATGTTTTAAATCACCTCTCCGGTCAACTCAAAAATGCAATCCGAGAATCCAAAATCCTGATATTTCTACTTATCGTGGATATCTGTGCAGAATAAGTTACGAATTACACTGTATAATGCTATTAAATGTGCACAAAGCCCAAGTTACACCACATCACACATCAGACATCACCAATTCGAACAAACGATAAAGGTATTGAGATAAGATAACGCAGATCATTTCGCAAAAATGTCGAATTGCTCGGACTTTCCCATGCAATAAGCTGTCCGCATTCTTAAAGAATTTTGGAGAAAAGCAATTGTTAATATTCCACATCTAATAGATACTGCGTTTAGGATTTCATAATTTCCACGTCAATAAAAAGTAGCCGAACAAAATTATGGTTTCAGAAAACCGGAAAAACTTGCAGGCCAATATCGGAGTAAGTAAGGTTTTTTTTTAATTACTCCTAGGTGGCGCTGGAATCGTTTTTTGAAAATTCTTATTTATGCCCCGAGGCATAATAAGGCTATCTTAATTTCCCCTTGGTGCCGCTGCGCTCGTTTCATAGGCAGATACCTAATTTTGTAAGCAGTGGAAAGGCTTAACGTGAGCACCTGCCTATTAAGGCTTAAGCTCACGGTGGGCCCACAGACTTTGGAGTCACTTTGAGGCGCAAAAAAGCCCCTAGAGTGGTTGGTCAGACCACCCTATTACTAGAGTGGCTTGACAAACCAACTCTAGTTGCAAATAATGATTTTATTATGGTAAATCCATTCTCCTTGCTAAGGAGCAGGGCCTATCTGCACCCGTGCCGTGCCATTCTCCCAGAAACCAAAGATACCTTTTCGATTCCGTATTTGGATCAACCACAACCACCATGAAACTCCCACTAGGGGGCCAACCGCAATTTTAACAAGCATCTGCTACCGAGCTAGGCTCACGTAATCAGCTGGGGCTCTTGTTAACCCATTGTTCCTATTTAAATCAGGTCGCGCCAGTTTGCGAGGTAACAGACTTGTGGATCGACTCCATAAAGTCGCTGGCCCACTAGCCAGAAAAGACAAAAGATCTGAATACTGTCAATCGCGGTGAAGACCTGGATTCTTCTTGTCACCCCGCCTAGCGAGCTTTGTGTTACTACACCGTCCACGTAGGATCGTGTGTAGAGCGCGAGGTAACAGACTTGTGGATCGACTCCATAAAGTCGCTGGCCCACTAGCCAGAAAAGACAAAAATCTGAATACTGTCAATCGCGGTAAAGATCTGGATTCTCCTTGTCACCCCGCCTAGCGAGCTTTGTGTTACTACACCGTCCACGTAGGATCGTGTGTAGAGCGCTTAACTAGACTTGATCTTGGAAGACTTTTACTTCCGGTAACCCGACCATAGAACAATTCTTACACCCATTCTATAGGGTGGTGAGATTAGAGGACTCTTAACTCAGGCACCCACAATTCTGCCCGCTTTTTATGATTACTAGGTGGCGCCACGCCCACAGAGGGAAACCTAATGTTGTAAGAAGTAACTAAGGCTATTATGATTACTAGGTGGCGCCACGCCAGGGTAACAACAATGGATCAGTTTTATAGAATACAAAATTAAATTGAGAAATCCTTAGAGGGGAAAAAGATATGTTCAAGTGCATTTTTTCATGCTTCCTAAGCCTTTGATAATGTCTGGCCGTCGTGGCTTAAGATTTCAATCTTCCTGGAATCTTCCTGGAAAATAGGATCCCACCAAAAACATTTTCATGTAAAATGTAACCGAGACGAGACTTTATGACTCGTAATGTCAAAAAGTTATCTGGTCTCATGTAAAGCCAAGCTTCTTACTCTACAAGCCATAGCTTCACAAACTCTAACACCTTAGTCAAAGTATGTTATAACTAGGAGTCCCTATATCAATTTAAGGACCTCTACTGTCAAAATTTGCGGAAGTTTCATACAAATTTTCCCGTTAGTTTAAGGGTTCAGCGTCGTTGTTTGTGTACTAAAACTAGATTATATACCACATTTTGGTTTTTTAGGACATTAAGAAGTAGCCTAAGAATTTTGTGGATCATCAGTGAGCCAATAAATAAAATCAGGGTTTTTTAGATATCAATAAAATCTAAAGTAAATATAAGAGTTATGCCATTAAAACTTTATAAGTTTAATAAGTTCGCTATTGACAACATATATGTTGAAAATTTTGTTATGAGGGCTCAAAAAACGACGAAGCGCTTCGAGAAAAGGTGGGTAGTGCCCTTGCTTGGCCCAAGATTTTTCCATTGATTGGCATGTTTCTTGATGCTTAGTATATAGGCATTGCTCTTGTGGGTAAGCTAAAATGGAAGACGTAATAAAAAAACAAGAAGAACTCGATATTAAGTTACGAGAGTTGAACTGGCATGTTGAAAATTACTCCTAGCTAAATGTCTATACAAGAGATATCAGCAACAAGTGCTTAAAACGGTATGGACCTAAGCTATACAACTTTAGGGTTTTACCAAACCGAGCAGTATGTTTGCCTACTGCTACTGCAATATCGAAACAAAGCACTCAGACAATCACTAATATTCATGGTACATACGAAACAGTGATTTGCCATGAGACTTGAATATGGAAACTGCCGAAGAATACCTTTGCAAGGCCATTGTAATAGAAAATTTCAAGACGCATTTGACGGACGAACTTTGTACAACAACTTTGGAGAATAAAAACGTTTTTTTCTCATCGTAATTAGGCGTATATCCGCTTTTAAATGCGGTATCTACCAAACGTGACTTATATAAGCAGCAAAAACTACTTGATTAGGCAACTTAGTTGTAATCGTAAGAAAAAAATAAGTTTTTAAGAATCTGCGACAGGTACGGGCTTATAGTAGTGTCTGTAACGGTTTTTAACTCTATGTCGCATCTTACAAAAAGATATCTCTTTCAAGTATTTCCATATTTTGCAAATATGTTTTAATTATACTAAACTACTTTAAACAAATACAACTAAAGTTTGGTATTAAAGCCGAGGTCGTCCTTAAACTGCTTGTTTCTTCTACGGTTTCTGCCAAATCAATCTGCCAGTTGCAACTTTACTCCAATAAAGTTTCTAAATTAAGTTAAAATCTAACCTTATTGTCAACTCTTCAATTACTATGAAACCCTGTCAGTTTACAAAAATAAAAACTGAAATAAAGATGGCCAAGAAAAAAATTACCAAACTGAACAGTTATTGTTCAGCCTTCAAAGAACACATTATATTTAAAACCAAGAAGTCCTCTACTCACACAGTACCAAACAAAAAAAAATATGAAATATTATTTGTTTACAACCGATAAATCTTTTTGACAACATTATTGGCAATTGAAATAAATTCCTTACACAAAACAAAGCCACAAAACTATTAGCTTCACTTGTGATTCCCAAATACAAAGCGTATTGCCCGCATGACTAAACTTTGTGTCAACCGAACAACTTGAAGGTTATGTCTTAAAAGAGAATTGGTCTCGAGCCAATAAAGTGAATGCATACAAGTTGAAGAAGAAGAAGAATTACCAAAGGGTAAAATGTAAGACACTCAATGACATCTTCAATTGTTTCACGAATTTCTAAGAATTCTCGACGCCACTTACATTTAAGTTTTTTTACATATAAAAATACAAAAAAATGTCAAAAAATACATTTTATTTTCGTGACAGGAGCTTTGATATTGTCTTCGTAATAACTCGTGGATATACATTATGTCTTTTTCGAATAGAAAATAAATTGCTCGACTGGGTCGCACGTACTTGCTCATATATGCGTTGGGTCACATCCTCGAATAAAATTTAAAAAAAAGTAACATTAACGTAGAAAAATAACACTATCTGAACATAAAAAAGTGTCAAAAACACAACGGTTTTTAGTAAAAACGGAGTACGCCATCATACGTCTTGTGTAATAACGAAATTTATGGAAAAAGTATTTCGAAAATTGTAGGACGGATTTTGATAAAATCCTCTTGAGTATTCTTAGTTTTTTGAAATTTTGGTATGGAGTTTCTTAGAGTTTATTAATAATATACATGTGATTACAAAAAATTAAAATAATTATTTTTGACGTTTTAAAAATATTGATGTTTAAAAAAAAAATCGAAAATTAATTTTAATTAGAAAAAAAGTTATTCAAAATAATGATGTGCAGAATTAATTTGGGTACCTAGGTCTTCTCAAATTCTTGTCAAGTTCAACTTTGCTCGATATATTTCTTATCAACCAGCCAAACTACGTCAACTATTATAGATGTGCCAGGTTTCTCAAAAGATGATATCGGCACCAATCCTAATGTAAACAGACGTTCCATAAATTTTCGAGATTTCAAATCTGTCAAGATGCAGGCTCTCATTTACAATGGTTCGAATTCCAACCTAGATATATGCTTTTATCTTCTTCAAAAAGTTAATGAACAGGTAAGACTTTTTACCGAAACAATCAACAACCTGTTTCATATCTACGTACCAATTAAAACCGTTCAATTAAGAGTTTCTAAACCAGGATGGTATAATAACAACATTGAGCAACTTATAGCTTTCGAATTCAGAATTTTTTTAACCATTATAAAAATTGCGAAACAGTGTGAATGTTGAAATAAAAAACTCTAAAAGAAGATTCAATGGTTCAAAATTCAACAACATAACTTCCAAAAAACTGTGGAGGAATATCAAGTCACTTGGTATTTCAAACCAGAAAAAAAGCTCCGATGAAGAGTGAGATGTAAACGAACTCAACAATTTTTTTTGCGGCTTCTTCGTCCCCTACACAAATAATGATGCGGACAGAGTTTATAATAGTAATCCTGATATCTTGGCAAGTTTCTGTTTCAGAAGAGTTGATGAAATGGAGGTATTTACGGCGATACCTGGATTTAAATCGGAAGCCAACATGCATCCCAAATTTGTAAAACTATTTGTTCCTTTATTTCGCTTTTTATAACACGTATTTTTAACTCTATCTTGACTAGCTGCCATTATCCTTAGATATGGAAAGCTTCTAGAATAATTCCTGTTCTAAAAAAATCCAACGCAAATGTCAAAAAATACCTACCAATTTCAATTCTGCCGTTTACTTCAAAAGCTTTCGAGAGATTAGTAAATCGACAGATTATTTTTAGAAACCCATCAGTTGCTCACACTTCCCAGTCAGGTTTTAAATCACACATAGCTGTACCACAGTGCTTCTTGAAATTGTAGATGACATACGACTACAAATGGATAAGAACTTTATAACAACTTTGGTTTTATTGGCCTTCTCCAAAGCGTCCGATACCGTCTCCCACAAAGTTGAAGCACTTATTTTGTTTTGGAAGCTCTGCGGTTTCTCTCATTGAGGAATATCTGACCGAAAAAACTCAAGCAAGCTCTGCAAATTCTCTACACCGTCTGAGTTCCTCCCCACTCACGCTGGTGTCCCCCAGGGGACTATCTTAGGCCCCCTTCTCTTCACGCTGATCTACCTTTGATTCTCAATCATGGTAAAATTCATATGTACGCTGATGACGTCCAAATCTATTTGAGTTACCCCATTGAAATGGTTGAAGATGCAACTGCCAGGCCATTGTTGTTAGCAACATTGTTCTTGACCCAACATGCTTTCCAAACGTAGAACTAGGTAGCTCCATGTTGGATTACGTTGAAACCATGAAAAACTTAGGCGTAACCTTAAAACAAATCGTGGCGTGGGATAGCCACCTAGCCTACCGATTTTTTGTTGTTTGGAAAGTGTGAGTAGACGGAAGCTTCAAGTTGCCTTTAATAACATTGTGTGGTTTATTTATGGCTTGCGACGTTTTGACCATATTTCTACATATGTACGTTGAAAATGTCTTTGATTTTCTAACACTGACTTTTCTTTATAAACCCATGTGTTCAGTAAAGTTCCTAAATATTTGTTTGAAAAACTGATCTTATTTCTGCTTTCTTTTAAATACAGAAATTTTAAGCAACAATTTCTTGTGCACGCGGCTGGACTTTGGAACTCTCTTTTCTCTTCCTGTCGATCTTAGAAGACTAGACAAAGATGCTAAATTTTTTTAAAATAAATTTCTGAACTTATTTATTGTTTCAACAAATTAAATTTATTTTTTCTATTTCATCTACATATTTCAAAAATGTATAATATTATATGATTAATTTTTTTTCAATTTCGTATAAATAAGTTACGTTAATAATTAATGAATTCATATCTTAACCAAATAGTACAAAGTATAACAAAAAAGACATCATGTTTTAATATGCTTATGTTCTGATATCAATAAATACAAAAAAATATAAAATTTTACAGAAATCGAAAGAGCCGTTACCGAGAAAGCCCAAAATTTAAAAAACCGTTTTATGAAAGGTACCCTTCATAGACTTTTCCTAAATTTGGTTCTGAACAAATGATAGCCAATACCAACAAAAAAATGTCAAAAAATTTCATCAAAATCGTTGAAGCCGTTTTCGAGAAAAATAAACCTTTCCTAAACTATCATATGGCAAGTACCGTTATTTTTAGGCCTAAAAATTAAATTTTAATTTCCCTTCTGGGGAATGCCAAAAGAATCACAGACACCAAATTTGAAGAAAATCGCTTAAGCGGTTTAGGCTGCAGCTCCTTTAGACTTCTCTATGATCGTAATGTCATGTTTGGTTGTTGTCTCAATTTTTTTTATATTCACGAATCCTAAACTTGCCTTATAGTCCCTATAATCGCAAGTAAAAAGCGAATGTTTAAAACTGAAATGAGTTAATTAGCAAGTAACAGGTTGCTTAAATTTGTTTGATTTTTTGCGATAACGACGTACAAAATCCTCCTGATTCGGATACAATCTTGATTAAAGTAGGTTAGATACAAGTCAATGAGTCTCCGCATTAGTTGCAAAATAATTAATTTTATGGAAAATTCTACTTTTCAATGACGACGATCACGATTTGTTGTCTTGTTTAACACCATTTGTTGGAAAAATAACAAAAAAATCATAGTTTCGTAGAAACATCCATCCATAAACATCACGAAGCTCCACATTTCGTAAAGTAAAACAAGAGCTATCCATTTATCTGTCCGTCTCGGGTTTCACATCTATAGTTTGCCGGATTTGTAGTATCTAAGTCTGGTGTGTTGTGTCAAACAAGAACTTGCAACAACAAATAACACCAACGAGCTGTAGAGTAACTTAACCAATCGTTGAGATAGATTTGCGCAAAAACTTGGTTACTCGAGTGCACTGAACTCGATGCAAGTCAAGCTACATACTTTGGTCTGTACGTTGCGCTGCAGGAGAGCGGTTTTTTGGTAAACTGCTATTTGGTGTCTGAGTTTGTGCTTCTGTCTGCTATTGCCGTGGCAAAAACAGACCCAACAGCATCACCAAGTGGGACGGCGATGACAACGGCCAGTGTGGCGTTCGTTTTTACGAGAACACAAAAAGAACTAGTGTGACCATTTTATATGTGTTGGAAGGCAATTTGGTAATTGATTTGTTATTATTGCTGGTGCAGAATAAAGAACCCAGCTTTGCAACTCGGATTGGTGCTTTGGGTTAAAATAAAAGTCCGACTTATTATTGATTAATTAAAAAATTTTTGTTTGGAACAAAATTCTATGAAGTGCAATACATAATTAAAGTTGGGAGTTTTTTAAGAAAGTACAACTAGCATAGGTATCGGCTAGTGGTCAAAATTTTAAAATAAAATTATGAGATTTGAAATAGGAATCGAGAAGTAAAATCGAAAATCAGCAACAACAGCGCTACTTATCCCGCCCAAATATACCTGGAAACTAACAGCTAACCTTGTTAATAAAGGGTTTTCGAATAAGGACTTGACAACTTTTTTTTTAAATAAAACGCAAACTTGACTATCGGCTTGAAGTACAATCAAAACATTTATGAATGAAACTCGACTTGGTTCATATGGCCACCGCGGGCACGTTTGCAGCGGTTGATTCGTTCGACCAAATTATATCGGCCGAAACGGTCGCTATTTTTTCGCGTTCATTGTTGGCTCTGAGCTTTTCCAACTTCATCGTCTTGTTGGCAATCGGTAATCATGGCGCGATAACGTTGGCCATTCACAGTAACGTGACGATCGTTATCGTCGACGAAAAAATATGGCCCAATAAAGCCACTGGCATGCAAACCGCACCAAACAGTTATTTTTTGTGGTGATTCATGAAGCAAATGTGGATTTTCACCCGACCAATAACGGATTTTGCTTATTGACGAACCCATTGAGCCAACAATGAGCTTCGTCACTGGAGATGATTTTGCGATGAAATTCAACAATTCAATGTTCTTAAAGTTGCGGTCACCGACACAGAATTTCGGTAGAATTTTTTTTATTATTTGCAGACGTTGCTCGCTCGTGTAATTAACGATGACAATGACAGTTCGATGATTAGTGTAAGGATGCGTTCACAAATTAAATTCAACGTTGTCAAGTCCCTATTGGAAAACCCGATACAAAGAATTTTTTTTAAAATCGGTCAAGTAATTTAAATTTAATATTGTTGATATAAAAATTGTAAAGAGTACAGAGAAAACCTCATTTTGTAATATTTCCTACTCGGTGCCACCTATCCGGTCAAAATGTTGCTAAAGACTAATTACTTTTGTTTGAATTTTTGAATAAAAGCGACCCCAACGCCACTTAGGGGTAATAATACTATGCTTAGTTACTCCTTACAACATCAGCTATCTGTATGTGAAAGTCCGTCAAAATCTGTCTAAAGTAATCATTTTAGGGAAAAAACGACAAAAGTGCCACCTAGTGGGTACTTAACATAGTCTAAGTTACTCCTTAGAACACCGGCTATCTGCTTGTGAAAGTCCCGTCAAAATCGGCCAATAAATATGATTTTTGGAACAAAAAAACTGACGCCGCGCCGTCTAGTGGTGATTTAAACAGCCTAATTTACTCCTAGAGTATGGGCAAAATTGGCGCAGCCGTTCGCGGGAAACATGGACTTTTTATACTTAAAAGGAACAAATGAATAAAGCACGGTTATTTTTAAGACACATGTGACATAAAATACACTGAAGCGTCAACAAATCAAAACATAGCGCCACCTGGTGGTTGCTTACAGCACATAGATAACGCAAAATACAGTGTCGATCATTTAACTAATTTCCAACGCCATCTGTGTTAGAAACATGAAACTTCCACCCTTTGCTTTATAATAAACATATTGAGTCCATTAATCGAGATACAATGAATCCTATCCATCAAGTTGAACCAAATTACAAACAATATAGAACATTTCATCAAAATCGATTCAGTATTTTTTGAGTCAATTGGCGACAAACATCGTGACAAGTGATTTTTTTCATATAAAGATATATTTAAAGGCAAAAGAATTGTAAGCCAAATTTATTTATTATCCGAATGGTCACACTGATGCTCCGAAAAGGGGTCGAATCAGCTTGCAATTGCAAACAGCATCAGGGAACCGTATCAAAGTTAGTTATTCTATTCGATAGTTTTACTTTTTTCAAGTTTCTAGTTCGTTTTGTTATCTGGGCCGCAGTAAATGTTAAGTCGTACTACATCGACTACTACATTGATAGTTATAGTTGTTGGAGTGGAGATACTGGTTCTGTAGTTATGTGAGATACTTTTTTTTTGCTTTGTCTCCTCTCTACTCTGGCTCAGTTCCAAATAAAGGGACATGAGCAGGCGACAACGGCTACGGCGCTTCGAATTAATCGAGGGAAAATGTTTACGGCAATTACTTCGGAATAAGTGTCGTCGTTGTTGCTGTTTTATAAAGTGGGCGACGATATAAACAGGGGAAATCTAGTAGGTAGTACTACCATCACTGACTCCCACGTGGACAGACATTTTCCCTAATTACAAACTTCTATTACAACCATGTAGGTATACATTGTAGTGGTAGAACTTTCGGTAGAGTTTTTGATATTTGACATGGGAAATTGCTAACCAAATTAGGGAGAATCAATTAGTTCCATTTCAATTAAGCCTTACACAAGTTGAGTGATGTGTCTGAAGTTTTTGAAAAAGTCTGCTATTCGGTGTTGGGTGGGATGATCATTAAGGTTATTTATTTGGTCCACTGGGAGATGTCTATAATAAGGCTAATTAGCCAAAGCCTCCTAGATAAATAAAATAAGCAGTGCTTAATTTTAACAGTCAATCTCAAGGGTCTTCCTACCCAGAATTTTCTATTTCTGTTGAATATTCTGTTTTTGAACTGGATTATCATCTGGCTATGCCATAGGAAACAGGAGTCTACGGAAATATTGGATTTTCATTGATTTATTTAGACAATTTAGAGAAATCATGAAAATATTGATCCACGCTCACGCGATATTGGCTCTTTTCCACAAAATTGAAGTAAGGCATCCATGTTAAATGTCAATTATTTTCTAACATCCACTACATAACGTGTGACACTTTTGTTCGGAAAACTGCTAAACGACAGGGCACCAATTTACGAGCACTTTACTTCATAAAGAAAAAATCTTTGAGGTTTGGTGATAAAATATACAGTGGTTCTGACAACAAAATTATATTGAAGTTTAGGAATTCGCGTGTTTACATTTTTTTTATCAAAAAAAAGTTCTGATGTTTTTGTTAAAAGTTCTGCAATAAAAACGTCAATTATAAATTATTCAATAGCTCTTGAAGGGGTGAAGGGTTTCTCTATTCAGTCGACTGACTATTGCGTGTTAATGATTGAAGGTGTGTTAAGGTGTAAAGATTAAAAAGAATCGCACAAGAATATTTAACTTCGGTGACACGAATGACAATAATGACAGCGACATGTTTAGCAAAGTCTAAGATCCATTGTAAATACATTACATATATGCCGGTGCCAGATAAGTCATTTTGCAAAAGCTTTAATTTAATACAGAATCCGTCAGACTTACTTTGTGCAAATACAAATTGCAAATGTCGAGGTTTTAAATGTTAAAACTTGTGTACAGAATATATATATAGAATCCTTAAACAGTTAGTTACAGTTAGCCTGTCTGTCCCGTCTGTATATGTGATATTGATATCACCCTAAACGGCTAAAGGGATTACCTTTACATTTGTTACGTGTGGTTCTTTTGACATTCATATTTTTAGGCCTAAAAATAACGGTGCCTGCCATATAACCGTTAAAGAAAAGCTTATTTTTCTCGAAAACGACTCCAACGATTTTGATGAAATTTTTTGAGATTTTTTTTTTTTGTAGGTATTAGATATCTACCTTTCATATTTATAACGTTTGGATTTCAATAAAAAAAAATTACATTTGAAAAGGTCTATGTCGCCCACTTAATTCTGCATACCAATATTTTGAATAATTAAATTTTTGTATTTAAAATAAATTTTTAAAATAGATTTATTTTTGAAAATTTAATATTTTTAAAACTATTGAAAATTTTATTTTTAATTTTATGATAAGCTGTATATAAATAAATTCTAAAAAACGGCATACCAAAATCTCTACAAAAAAAAATTACAAAAAACTAAAAATAAAAAAGAAAATCCATTCTACAATTTTCGAAATACTTTTTTCATAAATTATTATTGTTATTAAGACGTGTGATGGCGTACTCCTTTTTAAATTATTTATTTAATTTTTTTATTTATTTTATATTATTTATTTATGTTAGGAAGACAGTGAGGGGGAGGACAGAAGGTGTCGATTAACATTGGTTTTAAATTATTTATTTTATTTTTTTTTATTTATTTTATATTATTTATTTATGGTTAGGAAGATAGTGAGGGGGAGGACAGAAGGTGTCGATTAACATTAGTTTTGAATGGTTGCAAATCAAAAATGGCAAGGAAAATATCGCCGTGTAAAATATTCCAAATTCGTGCTGTTCGGCTAAAAAAATATTTCTGTATGTCCGAAATTGGGCCCAAGGGTGAACTAATGAGCATTCCTTTGCAAAACGAGTATTACGGGAGGAATTCAGCTGCAGCTGGCTACTTCGAGTGAACATTTGTTTTATAAAAGAAACGATAAAATAAAGAAAGACATGAAACATTGGTCAAGGAGGCAATTTTTTCAGATACATTTTTTTTCCTATTATTCTGAACACTCAGTTTTGTATTCTATCGAGCAGGTGTAGCGATGTTTGTGAAGCACCTGCCCAGTGGTGGGAGTTATTCTCGAGTTTTATAAATTGTAGCCAGATCAGAATATTTGTTTCTATTAAATATCTTGCCTTCCAATTTGATTAGGCACATACGAGCAAGTACGTGCGACCCAGTCGTGCCCATTTTTTTTAATTTAGTTGGCAACAAATCTTGTTTGTTACAGTCATCTTTCCCACAAGTGTCGTCTGGTCGTTTTCAGTCTTTGATTGGTAACCACAAAAAGCTAAGCTAAACGCTCTTGTCGAGGTCATTATTTCCAATTAATAAATTCGTCGCAACCATGTTTGGCAAAGAAAAATCTGAGTGTTACAAAATAAATTTCAATAAAATCAAAAAAAAAGTCAAACGATGAAAACCGTCATATTTTCATTAAATTTGTTAAATTTGTTATTCAGCTCAAGAAAGTACTAAAGGAATTTAATTCTTATTGCTAGTACCTACTAATAAATAAAATTATTTAAAAAGAAGTCAAGGGTTCAATAATATATAACATACGATGTACTACATTCAATTCATCTGGTTACAAGCCAAGGGATTAATCTTGGAATTGGAGTATTAGAAAGTGCTATGAAGAACATATGTAGTTGCTGCAAGCATCTGGTATTGTTGTTGACAGTAGTTATTTAATAAAGAAAATTTCACGTCGCAGATACATTGATAAATTTAGGAAAGCGCTTAAAATTGATGGATTAAATAAAGGGTTCTTCTACAGATTGTTTTCGGCTATTAAAGCACTAAAAAACTTGACTTAATTGCAATTGAAAATTAAAAGTTTCTTAAAAAAGCTTCATTCGGTATGCAATGATCCCTCTAAGAAGCGGTGGGATGTTACTGATCGTAAGTGCCGTCAAGCCATTAAGGACTTGGGTATGATTTAGTAGATGATTATCATTCAAAGAATGGATTCCGACAATACCTGATGGTTTGGGAGATGAAAGTAAGAATTAGCCAAATTATAGTTATTGAATCAAGTGATTGTAACATAGAAAAAAGATTCAAACTGTAGTTCAAGTTATAATAATCTTTGTATGGTAATAAAAATGACAGTCAAATACTGATAAAGAAACTGTAACAAACTTGATACTTGAAGAAATAGAAGATGTTCTTAGGCCAGGTTTCCATTTGCAAGAAATGTCTGAGGGTCTGTCTGACATTGACTTGCAATTTGCAAGTGGAAACTGTTCGATTGCGACAGTTCTTGCACAACTTCTTGCGAGTATTTGTGAGTGCAATTAATTGGAGGTTGAAACACTGAAGCATTGACTCGCGACAGTTCTTGCTGCTTACCGAAATAATTTCGTATATCTCGCGCTGTCGCTAAATGTCATTAGGTAATATGTACTTATCAGATGCTAGGAATCTCAGCAGGGATCATGACGTTATCTCAAATGCAAAAATAAAATTTCGAAAAAAAAAATGTTTAATCTAGAATGCAAAAATCTAGAATTCACAAAAATCTCGAAAAAAATCTGTAATAAAATGAATTTATTATTAATTAATATATTATTCTGGATTTTTTTAAATCAATCGCGCACCCAAAATGTTCTTTTTTTACACTAAAGTTGTAACTGCAGCTGCTTCTCGCAATAATTTCAAAATTTCTTGCAACATTAATGGCTCTCTTGTGTAAATACCTCTGTGATAAATTGCGACAATATGATGCGCGAGCTTCTTGCAAAATATTTATTGCAGAAGAAATTGCAAGAATTCATATGACAATACAAACGCTACTGCAAGAAAATTCTGCAAGACTTCCGCGAGCTTACTTGCAAATAGAAACGCGGTCAAAGTCTTCTTTTTCTTCAACCTAGAATTTTTATGATCTCGACTGAAACCACAACTCTCCCACTTGTCTGCTCCGCCCTAAGGCTCCACCTATGGGGTTCGGCTCCAAGTTTTGGTTTGCTGTCGTTACATTTTGTTGATCCAATAGTTCCATTTTTGTTTGTGTTTGATCTTTCTTTTCGTTATTTTTTTAGAGCAATCCAACTAAACCCACACTAAATAAGTTGCACGAATGGATCGCACGTACTTGCTTTTATGTGCGGTCACAGCTTCGAATTAAATTTGAAAAATATTAAAGGAACTTCAAAGTTTTTATTCGATTTTTCTGACTTTTGATTGTTTGAAAAAAGTACGTAAAATAGTTTTTCGCGGGAAAATTTAAACGCCATTTTATTTATTTCCGTTTCCGAGAACAAGAAACTTTTACTTAGATAACGGTTATATGACAGGTACGTTAATATTTGAGCTAAAAAAAAATTTAAAAAGTCCTTTGAAGAATGTCTAAATAACTTTATGTTCCAATTTTTAAGACGATTGGTTAAACCGTTTAGACGGTAGTTTAATATACATCCGTACAGACGGAAAGACAGACAGACAGAAAATCACTAGTTAAAACGTTTTTTTTTTTTTTTGTAAAAAAAAAGGAAGTAGGTAAGCCATTTAATTTCTTTTACAGTTTACAGGAAATATTTTTTTCAAAATCATTTGACCAGTTTTTTTAAAACAAACGTTTTTTTTTAACTTTTCAAAAACATTCCAATTTTTTTTTTGAGTACGCCAACATCTAGCAGCCATTAGTTATTATCAGAAAACCAATTTTTTTAATATTTTTACAAAGCGTTTTTGAAAAAAAAAACAAAAATTAAAAAAAAAAACTTCAAAAGAATTCTTTTATTTTTTTAATTAGTTCAAGAGCTTTCTCGGAAAAACTAAGTATGCAATAAAATTTGAAAACTAAATGTCTATCGAGGAAAAAAAAACATATCGAAAATCGTTCGATCACTTTTTTTAAAAAGTTTTTTTTTGAAAAAAAAAAGTTTTTGAAAATTATAAATAAATGACTTCCTGTGTGCAAAATTATTTTATTGAAATCGGGAACAAATTTCGAAAAAAATATTCTAACTAAAAGAATGATTATTTAAAAAAAAATACACCCTCCAAGTTTTATCAAAATCGTTAGAGCCATTTTCGAGAAAATCAAACTTTTTGTTAAAGATTGAATGGCAGGTACCGTTATTTTTCGACCTAGAGCTAAAATGAAAAACAACCCCGAGATACTATCTAATAAATACTAAATATCAAGTTTGCAGCAAATCGGCCCACCCGTTTAGGCTGTAGAGGTGCGAACAGACGACAGACAGACAGACGGAATTTCCGCACCCACTTTTTTCGACTTCCATATCGTCGTAATGTCATGTTTGATTGTGAGTTTTTTTTTTTTTGCACGAATCCATAACTTTCCTTATAGTACCTATAAAAGCAAGTAAAAATTAGATATAAAAACCATTCTTGTAGCTGTATTGTATTATCTAATCTCCCAACGTATTTTTTCTCCTCATATTTGTACAATTAAATTTAAAGCAATGAAAAACCAATCTCCAGACAAGAGCAGGTACATTGGACCAAGTGAAAAACATTTGTAAATCGATCCGTTTCCGTTCTTACCTGCCGAAATGTCAACACTGATCCCCATTGTGTGGAATCAATTAAAATGCAATTTTTAAACTCCTGAACGTTTCATCTATTTTCAAATACATAATTTATATGCATATTTGTAATACTAAGAATTAATTATGTTTATTTGATATTTTATTTATTGTCATGTTCACCTAAAACAAAAACTTTTTTCTCTTATCCACTTTCAGGCAGCTGCTGGTACGGTGTAGACATAATGAAAGAACACATTGCTGACAATTTCGAGGCATGCGTCTGGGAGCCGTCCATAATTAAAATTAACGCTCTAACTGCTGCCTGCGAAGCGGCTTGCATGATTCTTTCCGTCGACGAGACAATTAAGAGTCCCAAATCTGCAGATGGAAAACCGCCTGGCCGAGGCATGGGAAGACCTATGTAAACAGAACAAAAATTAAAACATCATTTTACTTCTTTCGCATCCGGTGTCATGGTGTCGTCAATTCACTTGAAGTATCGCTAAATCCAAGCTCATGCTGGACGCGACTGCATAAGTGTTAGACAGCGATGCATCGTTAACTTCTTTAATTTGTATTAATTAGTTTATCATTAATTTCTATTAACTTTATTGCATAAAATCACAATTTAACTCAAAAATAAAAGTAAGAAAATTCCAAGAAACATGTAGGGAACACACATCCATAATGGTGTTCTCTTTGAGAGAAGTTCTTTCTGAACACGCATTTCTAGCTTCACTATTGATTGTTTATAATTCACTTTGAATATTGTTTTTTCTTATAGCTTTTGTAAAAGAAGAACATTCAAAATAAGAACAAATCATTCGAAAATATATATTCATTCACAAATGAAAAATATTGTTTTTTTTTTTTTAATTTTTGAAGAAACTGTTAATTGATCACTAGCATCTACCGGGGACAAGGATTTGATGGAGACAAATTATACTGATTTTCTGAGTTGTGTAGACGGTGCTTGTCAATTATAGTTGGTCTATTTACTGCAGCTGCAGTTTTATAAATCCTGTCTAAAATATTTGGAAATTACTGAAGTTAAGGCATTGTATATAAATTCTCTATAGTACTCTCATGGTGTCATTTTTCATCTGGCAATCTTCCTGGTTGATTCGTAACTAACTATAAATAGTGAAGACGAGAACATTTACCGATATTTTACCAGTATTTAATACACTTTTGTTGTTTGTACTTATTCTATATCCACACCAATTGGCGATTTGAGCGCGCCTCATTGCGTCTTGATCGCAACTAAAAAATGATGCTTCATGATAGTACTATATGCAGTGTATATACAAAGGTTAGGGGTGCCATTAAGTGTGGCTCTGGATATGGAAAATACAGGGTGACAGTTCAGTGATAGCTCACAAAATTGAAGCTTAGGTTCAGGCTAAAAGTGGTAACACTGTTGCAAAGCCTACTGGAATGTGGAATAATCTAGTCACTGGCACGAGTACGATAACTTGGCCGACAAGATTTGATAACGGGTTTTTGTAGAGCGGTCAAAAACAAGCACTTTTTTACTATAGGAGGGGGGGTCTATCTCCCCCTGTTTAGGAGGTAGGGGCACTTTTAGAAAAAATGCTTTGAATTGAAAAAAAAAATATTAAAAATGTCTTCTAGTATTTGAAAAAAAATGAAAATAAATCAGTGCTAGCTTCCAACATTACAATATATAAACAGTAAAGTATGTATGCAACCTGCTTGGCACGCTTTAGGATTTGGGGGTAGTTGCGAGGTTGGGTGCATGCAAAGTTTCTTTTGCATTCATAGAATCTGTATTTAAAAAATTCAAAAAAAACGGACGATGACTTTATTGACGAGACTTATTGGGATCCTGCATTTCCGCTCATTGATGCAATAATTGGCAGTACTATAAAACTTTTTTATTACATCATCGAAAAAGCCAACTACTATGAACACATTGTTGCAGCTAAGAGGTTAAACAGTAACAAAGGTAGCTTTTTATGTATAGGGGCATTTATATCGGCTTTATAAGATACACCGCTTATTTTGAGTATATCCTCTTCGGTTTCTTGTTGAACAACTTTTATCACATCTTCAATTAAGATCACACCAATAATTTTACCATTCTTATTTACTGCTGGAGCTGAATAGAGAGTAATCTTTGAATTTTCTTGCTACCTCTTGGTCTATTCCTTTTTAATACATTTTGACCTTTTTTAACTAACTATGACTGACAACTCCTGACTAACTGACAAAATGACTGACCCAAACGCGGAATGCCTTGCAATTCTACCACCTCGTGGTGCATTCTGGGTAACGCTTAATGAATTGCTGTTTTGAACCAACAAAGATGCATTATGTATATAAACATAAATCCTTAAAATGGAATCACCTTCACCACCAAAAATCAAAAAGTTTTGGTAATTTTCGATTTTCTCAAAAACTAGAAGACATACAACCATGCGGTTTTTTGTGTTCGATAAAGAACTGATGGTTACATCGGAACATCGGAAACTTATAAGCTTATTTACAATTTCATTTCACAATTTTAAAAACAATCGGTCTGAACTTTTTTTCACGTTTTTTATCAAAATTAGGACTTTAAATGCGAATTTCTCAAAAAACCATTGACATGAGTAATTTAAGTTAAATGCAGGATTATAGAACGAACTTCTGGCTTTCAAATGCAGTATAGCACTTTATTGTAAGTGTTGCCGTTAATTTTTAATATATTTTTTTTCGATTTCAACCATTTTTTCTAAAAGTGCCCCTACCTTCTAAACGGGGGGAGATAGACCCCTTCATAGTAAAAAGTGCTTGTTTTTGACCTCTACAAAAACCTGTTATCATATCTTGTCGGCCAAGTTATCGTACTCTCCCCTAGTCACTTAACTGTAAAAAAATAAAAATAAATAGGAGTTAAATAATTTTATTCATAAATAAGTCTAAAAATCTTTTCTTTGTGGAAATAATAGTGTCGGTTATTTTTGATCTTATGAAAATAAAGCTTATAGGTTTTAATTGTATTGAATCTTGAAACAAAAAAGTATTTAACCTTATGTATATAATTTATTAATTTTTTTAACTTCCAACTTTTCGACCAACAACTAAAGGGTTTTTCGAGTAAGGACTTGACAATTTTTTTGACGTGATAACGTCATATACATAAATCGATGACAGGCTACACGTACGAAATAACATGACTCATGCTGATCAGACTCATTACTCATGCTAACCGCGATACTGTGGTTCTTTCAGCCAAAGTTGATCGAAAAACGTATTCTGAGCACCAGCGAACATTTTCATCATGGTAAAGTACACGAGCGAGCAACGTCTGCAAATTATAAAAAAATTCTACAGAAATTCGGAGTCGGTGACCGCAACTTTAAGAGCGTGGAATTGTTGAATTTCATCGCAAAATCATCTTCAGTGACGAAGCTCATTTTTGGCTCAATGGGTTCGTCAATAAACAAGATATACGTTATTGGCGGGTGAAAATCCACATTTGCTTTAGAATCACCACTTCATCCACAAAAAATAACTATTTGGTGCGGTTTGCATGCCGGCGGCGTTATTGGGATCTATTTTTTCGTCGACGATAACGATCGTCACGTTACTGTGAATGGACGATCGATTTATTGAAGAGTAAGTTTGATGAGCGTTTGTGCGATTTATCGCTTCTAGACTATTTTCTTTGGGGCTTCTTAAAGTCATTGGTTTATGCGAACAAGCCCACGACGTTGAAAGTGCCCGAGTCATCGAAAATTGGGTCCAACGAATCGACCGCTGCAAACGTGCCCGCGGTGGAACGAAGTCGAGTTCCATTCTTAAATGTTTTGATTGTACTTCAAGTCGATAATAAAGTTTTTGAAATATCTCAAATGGTTTGCGTTTTATTTAAAAAAAAGTTGTCAAGTCCTTTATTGTATAACCATTTAGTACAACATTATGGTTTCATCATCGCTCGAGTCTTCCGTGTTGCTCCGTGTGTATTAGGCCTAAAAGACTAAGCTGGATGATCAACTGGATATGCGGCAACAAATTGCTGTCTGCAATTAAAATAAGAGGGAATCCGTTTTCAGGACTGCTGTGACCTGTGACACCAATATTATGTTAATTTTTTTTGTTAAATGTTAAAGTTTTTAAAGACAACTTTTTTTAATAAACGGTAGGAGGTAGGATGGCTAGATAATATCAAAACCAGCCTTAGCTCTTTATAAATGTCACCTCTATAAATGCTCTCATAGGCAGCGCCACTCTTAGTAAGAAGATGATGTGCATCGTTTTAAATATCTAGATACTTCTATATGATAGTATGAAGGTTTGATCTATAATGGACTTCCTTAGCCTAAAACATCAATAATTGGATCAGGTATTTTGAAGAGGGTTTCAAGAGCTTACACATTATGGCTGAAAATTCCTTAATAATTAGGGATTGGTGCAGTAGAGAAAATCTCCATGTTTGGGAGACTGCGCCAGATGCCTTATTTGATTTAAATTTGGATTATGTAATCCTTACTTCTTTTTGGTCAGATCGTGAAGAGGCTTTACGTGAGCACCTGCCTATTAAGGCTTAATCTCACGGTGGCCCTACCCACTTATGGAGTTCCCTTGGGGCGGACAAGACCCCTAAAGTGGTTTACCAGACCACACTTTCAACTTGAGTGGGCTACCGAGCTAGCTCGAGTAATCAGCCGGGGCTTCTGTTAACCCATGGTACCTACTTTTAGACCCTAGGTGAGGCCTCGCCCGTCTCTCATGAGACGCACTTGTGGTTCGACTCCATAAAGTCACTATCCCACCATCCAGTAAGACAACAGTTCAGAAATCCTGTCAACCAAGGTGAAGACTCGGACACTCCCTGAATGCCCGCCTAGAAGCAAGTTTACTACCACAACTAGACTTGGTATTGGAAGATTCGTACTTCCGGCAACCCGGCCATAGGCCAATTCTGCCCCCGGACCTATAGGGGAGGATATTTTAGCAGGCTTACTGCAGGCATATTCATACCGTGGGCCTATTCTTACATCCCCGAACCCACAGGGGTCATGTGGATGAACATTTTGATCTTCTTCATCGAAGTTCATCGGCTCACTGACTCTGCCTACCAACATTATTTCGATTTGCGTCCTCGCTGCCGTTCAACAGTATGCAAAAATAGGTTTTACGACACTTTCATCGTAGAAAAAAACGAAAATATAAAAATAATATTTTGTATTCATTAAGGAAACCACCAATTTTTATTTCCGTTTCCGTTTTACATTTGAGGCGCTCAGCGCCGAAACGGCCTAAGCCCAAAAAAATCGTACCGAGAAAAACAGGATTAAAAAAAAATATTTTAATTTGTTTTGTAATATATTATTTTTTTTTTGTTTGTGGTTAATAGTAAGGGGTTTATTTACAAACAGAAAGAGCGTTTTAAACAATAAAAAAGAAAAAAAGTGGCTTAGGCCATTTTGGAAATCATTTAAAAAAAATTTATTGATACCAACTGAGGGTTAGGCCATTTATATAATACCAATTATAATAAGCGTTTTGAAAAATTATACAAACTAATTGAAAATCTTCATTCTTCTTCTTCTTCCTGGATGTCTTCATCTTCGGCTCTTGTATTTGTTTTTAAATTATAAAACGAGTGCATTATGGGAGGTATGAATTCCTTGAGTTCGTGAAGGTCCTTAAACTTTGCAGCTTCAATGAATCTTCCTCCAGGATATAGTGGCTCCAATTCCACATCTACGAATTTACTGGAGTTCCGCTTTGAAATGTCAACTTCTTGAAATAAAACATCTTCATTATTTGAGTATTTATATTGAATTATAAATGACTTCTCATTTTGAATCGAAGCCACTGAATTTTAAGCCAACTTTCGAATTCTCGTCCGTGGAAACTTTTCTGTTTGTCACTAGTTTCTCGATCAAAGAAATGCTTTTGAAGTCATCTGCTGTCATTTTGACTAAGTGGAATGGCTGCTTTTTTTTTTTGCTGTGATGATTACACGATCCCAATCATCAGGTATAAAAATGTCCAATGAGACCGAAATCTTGGTCACATGGTAGGAATGAGTGTCCGGATACTAAGAACTTATGGTCTATCTGATCAACTTCAAAGGTAGAATTGTTAACCATGTATGTGCAAATAGTGCTCATTCTTATGTTCCGGTTTTGACCACCACATTGATTACTATACATTATTAAGTTCTTACACTTGACATTCGCTTTCACGTAATGCATAATGCAAGACCCTATTTCCTGTGGACCACGTGAAACTATTCCAGGTGTACATAAACGACTTGTTTGTAATAAGGTCATGAATACCAAGGCAATAGGTCCATAGCTGCCTCTTGTAGTAAGCTACCCCTGTGGAAATAACTGGCGTCGGCAGGGTTTTCTGATTCAGCTTTGCGGTGGTGTAAATCTCTTTCGCTCGTTATTCTCTGCTTTTCAGAAAGATCATCTGCAGCCTCGATTTTTACATTAAAAGAATCGCATTTCTTGCAACTGTCAGAAACTGGAGCAAATTATGCAAATTAAAATTTTCTGAAAAGATTTTCGTAAACACGAATTTTGAAACAACTTTGTCCCTTTCTGCAGATCCACGATACACCTCGTAATTAAAGAAATGTTTAAGGTCGGTGCAAGAAATTCTCTTTGGATATTCTTTTTCCTGGAATAATGAGAGCTATACCTTGGAAATTTGTTAATAACAACTTTGGTGTTGTTGATCCACTTCCAGGTATTCTATGCTTAAGTGCACACTTAATACGACCATCAGTTACCTGTAGAATCTGTTTAAAAAACCTTTTGCAGACATTCATTCCGACATTGTTGACTCCAGGAAGTTTGTAAATTCTTGTACTAAATCTGCGGCTTTCGCCCAATAACTTCTTATAAGATCTCTTTGTTTCAATAACTTTAATTTGTCCACATACGCATTTTGCAAATCATGATCAGCAATTTTATAAAAATTATCAAAAATACTTCGCAAAATACTCTCACTGAAATGCTGATGACATTTTAACGGCTGGCTTCACAATTCCTTTTACAGTCTTATAAAATTTTCCTGAATTTCGCTGAACTTTACTTACGTGTTTTTTCCAGTTCGATTTTTTGGCAATTCTTTCCCTCGTAGGTGTTTTCAATTCATTTCTGCTTTCAACTTCAACTGCTGATTCAGTTGACCTTTCATTTTGGCGCTGAGCGCCTCCTTTGTCCAACACCGGAACTGACAACTTTGCTTTAAGTTAAGGTATTACAGTATCAGTATACCTCTAGTTTCCTTGATGATAACTTTTAAACTTTCAGCAACTGTAGAAATTAAAAATGATCCCCAACAAAATTAAAAAAAAAGGAAAATTAATGATTTTCAAATGTTTTTTATTAAATAAAAGGAAAATTTCTAGAAATTTTGTAGTTAGGCACGTTCGTTCATACTTATTATATTATACTTCGGTGTTATATTTTAGACATTTAAGAAAAAACTAAATGTTTCATTCAAGCTTTATTAATTTCGCTGGCGGTAATATATCAACACTGCTCTCATCCTCGATCGAGTTTTCCTGCTTAATCAATGTCAAAAGGTTTTCCATTGATTGTTCAACGAAATTCGTCTCTGCCTCCATTTTAATGTTACAAACACCATCTTTAGCAAATTGAAGCTTCAAGTCCTCTTCTGTGTTCAAGTCTGCCAATTTGCTTGGTGACAATTCAAGTTCAACGCCACTTTTACATTGCATTCTAAACATGGCTTCATATGGAGAACAATATAATACCCTGTGCTTACATTTGTTCTTCATGAACTGGACAAAATGGAGGCATTTCGACCAATTAACCATGCGATTACTTTTCATCCAAACATCAAGCATTTCTAGGACACAATGATTCAGGGAACTAGCTTGAGATTCTCCGTGAACTATTTTCGTATCAGACCATTGGTTATTTAGTTCCGTGACAATTTCGGCGGCGAATTCTCTGCCATTGTCGCTGTGAATAATACTTGGTGCTCCAAATATGGTGAATATTTGCAGAAGGACTATAGCTACTTCCTCCTTACCACAAGTCTTTAAAGGTCGAAGCTGGACAAATTTCGTCCGATAATCCTCGTACACAAGAATATATCTGTACGAGCCATCTTGATTGATCTTCATGTCCACAACATTGACTTGACATCTCGGAAACATTTTTTCAAAACTACTGACTTCCCTGACCTTATCCTTGTCGGTTACCAGTGAAATTGGTCTCCTTTGTTCGCAGATGTAACATTGTATCAAAAATATTCTCACCATCTCGCGTGTGATGTTTTTATATTTACAGTTAAGTTCCTTCTCCATGCGGTTTCGTCCACAGTGGCCATGTGCCACATGTGTATCGTAGATAATTTTGAACGCTTCCTCCATATGAACGTAATATTTGGTAACAGGATTGTCTTTCTTAACAGGTACAATAAGCCTCTCGATTCCGTCTAGAATGTTGATGTCGAATCTGCGCAAGAATTTGTATTCCTGGGGATGCTTGAGATCTTGTTTGGCTTTTGTTGCTTTGAGCTTCTCTATGGTCTGGAAGTAGTCCTCTTTGGTTAGTATTTGATTGTTGGAGTTTTTTTTTGTTTTTAAGAATAGTTCTTTAACAGCAGCATCGAATTTTGATTTCATGTTCTTATAAATTTTCTCTGGTACGTCCATGATTGCATGAAGGTAATAGGGTTACAGGAGTACAAACAATTCGACCGACGGACTTGACTTCTTCGGCAAACTTTCGATTGAATACTAAAACGTAAAAAATCCTGAATGCGAATCGGTCGTTTGTTTCCCCTGCGGACGGTATGTTGTCTGGTTAATGGTGAAGGAAAAGGAAGAAAAGCATAATTTCGAAAAAAAACTGGTTTTGATGATCTGTTGTGTAGCGTTGTATAGCTACCGTTAGCCGTGCCGTCTGAATCGGCATTATGTAGACCTTACCCTCCAATATTCTTTGTATTACTTGACTGTTGTGCCTGGCTTTTTGTCTATAAGGGTTGTTTAAGATTAAGATACACAGGGTGTTCTGGATGTAAATGTTAGAAGTAAGCTCTTGGTTATTTTAAAAACTAGAAAAGGGGCCAGTTATAGCGATCAGTAAAAACCGTCAGTCAACATTTCTATTTTAACATTTTTATGTTTTAGAAAGAATCGAATAATTTATTTTGATAAAAAAAAACATTTATTTTTGTTTTTTTTTTCTAGGAAAAAGCCCACAATTTTTGGCGTATTTGCCTAAAATTCTGTTTTTTTCATATTTTTGTTGAGCCATACCTTGATTTGATTTTAATTTTATTATAAATTATAGAAAGTTATTATTATTCTTTAAAATATTCTAATAACAACGATATATAAATTTAATAACATTTTTTTTCCTTTAAGAATAATGAAAAAAGGCCAGAAAAAAACTTTTTGGCTTTTGTTCCAAATCGAAAAGAAATAAAAGGCACGACTGGGTCGCACGTACTTGCTCCTATGTGCTAATCCTATTTAAGTGCAGGCGTCTTTTTGTCAAAGATTTAATTTTAAGGTTTTTTTTTCCTTAGAATCGTTGTGGGGTGAATTTCGAACGAACATGCGTCACGACAAGGGGATAAACACATAAATATATAGGATTGTTAGCTTTTGCAGTTTTTTAGTGTATTATCTTTCCACTTGTTGTTTACTGTTTATAATATAATTTGCTACTAGAAAGATATTAAGGACTATTTTCAGTTTAATTTTCAATTTGGTATAGAAAAATTTGAACAACTGGCATAAAGATTCGTGGGAATCAGCAGTAGGGCAATGATGCTAGGTATAGGAACCTAGTAGGTCTCAATAACAATAATTTACTTTTTGAATTAAAATTAATTAAAATAGCTTAATTATGTTTGATGGATCGATAAACGTATGGATATCAGGTACCTATAATAAGGTTGGAAGGAAGGTAGGTACTAAAATTAAGATACAAATTCCCACTACTGTTAAGCGAGTGGGTATAGAGACATTATAAAAAGTTAACACAGTGGTTTTTTTATATATAGGCAGGTGTAAACTTTCGTTTTCTCGATTGAAATGTTTGCATTCAGTAGTAATCGAATAGTTTTTTATTTGTTAGTTGTTTTTTGTGTGTTCATCAAAGGCTTCCTTGTTTATTCTGTGTGCTTTTATGATGATGAAATGCTTTAAAATACGTAGGTATGTACATATGTAGGTTGTCACCATTGACTAATGGCTAGGGCTTAGCCGAGCAATATGAAATACCTAAAATTTTGGGGGAAATATTAAACAAATAATTTTTTTATGAAATCAAAAAAACACTATTCATAACGTTTTTTTGGAAAAAATGTTTTAAGCCATCTTATTTCTTTTGCTGTTTTCTATTTTATGAATTTTTCATTTCAAAATCGTTTGACCAGTTTTTTCAAAAAAATGTTTTTTTTTGAAAAACTTTTCGAAAACATATTTTAAATTTTTTTTGAGTATGTCAATTCAAAGAAATCTATAGCTTATACTAGAAGAAAAATTAAAAAAAAAATCTATATATCTGTTTTCAAAATATTCAAAAAACAAAATATTTTTTATAAAAAAATATTTAAAATTTAAAAAAAAATGTTTTTGAAAATTTTAATAAACAATATTTTTTAAATCATAAAAAATTTCATCAAAATCCGTCAATTAGTTAATGAGAAAGTCTGATTTTAAAAAAACCGGTCATATGGGAGGTACCGTTATAAAACTTTTTTCTGAAAAATCCATTAAAACTTAAAGATAGATTTCGCATAGAAAACATCATTCTGTAAGTTTTATCAAAATCATAGGAGCCGTTTTCGAGAAAAATAAGTTTTTCATTAAAAGGCAGGTACCGTTAGTTATCTAGTGAGCTAGAATGCCAATTCGAAAAACTGTCGGGTAGAGCACTCTAAAAATACTATGTACCAAGTTTGAATAAAATCGGCCCAACCGTTTAGGCTGTAGATATCGATACGGACGGAATTTCCGGACTCACTTTTTTTACTTTTCTATCATCGTAATGCCATGTTTGATTATTAGATTTTTTTTTTAAGAATGCATAACTTGCCTTATAGTCCCTATAAATCGCAAGTAAAAAGACCAGAAAATTCTCCGTTACTTGTTTCAAAACAAAAGTATGTACATACGCTTATATATTTATACATATAATCGTACTTATTTATAAATGTTTGTATGTTTGTTCCCCAATCACGCCTAAACGTCTTAACGTATTTGGATACAAATTTGGTAGGTACATAGATAGTTAATATGCAGGATTGAGGTACTTTTTATCAAAAAAAAAAAAAATACACGATTCCTGTGGGAGAGGCTTAAATGCTAAATACTGTATTTCTGGGGGTTTTGTTTGATATTCTTTCATGCTTTAACGGCCCACGAATTTGTGATGTTTGCTAGAAGGAAGAGTTACAGGATTCACTATACTATAAAGAGATATAAAGATATAGAGATATCGAGTAACGAGATATAGAGACATAAAGCTATAGAGTCCTTTCATTTCCTTCCCTATTTTCCTAACGCCCCCGCTGTGTTTAACTAACATAAGGGTTGCTAAAACCCCTTTTGCGCGGGTTTATTATAAAAAAATACATAGATATAGAGGTAAGGAGATATAGAAACATAGAAATATATAAAGATTTAGACAAAAATACACCGTTTCGGTGAGGAAATTTGAGAAAATTTCTTTCGCGGGTTTTAATTTAAATAAAACAAATATATTAATCTGAATTCCTTGCTGACGAAGTCGACGGTAGAAGCTAGCATATATGTATATAAGAATATAGATCAAAAAATAACATTAGGTACTTTACGTCTTTTTTACGATTTTTGCAGAGCATAATTATTGTTGTAGCATACATTCTATTTTACGTGATCATTTGTAATGGATGGTTCGTTGTTCGTTACTTTCTTGGTCGTGTTTTAGAAAATTGACAAAAGTGGACAAAATGGATTTAATTATAAAATAATAAGTGGAGAAAAAAATGGTCAACTTTTGTATATAACAAAACATATATAAATGTCCGTATTGTAGGAAAATTGCTGCAGGTATCCTTCAAGTTTATATTTAATATAAGAAAAAGTGTATGTTCTTAATATTCATAAATTGAAAAATTGAAATAAACGAAGTCAAAAAAATGTGTTATTTTAAATATTGTTATATATTATATTATAAATAAATAAATAAATATTAAAAATATTAGTACAAAATAAATCCACAAATTCAAAGTAATTACCTGGACCAAATTCATTGCCTGTCCAAAAATTTAAACGAATGTGCAATGATCTTTTATTAAGTCAATGCGCTAACGCTATTCTATAGAAATAAACACAGCGCCGCGGGAAAAGGGGGTGCGTTAATGTACCGCGGCCGCCACAGCGCGTAACGCGTTCGGCGGCAATCGCCAGCGTATTCGCGAGTTTGCGTAAACGCAACCGTTCGCTCACGGCGGCCGTGAGTAAAAAATCCTTGTATAATCTTTCTATTTTGTTGGGCCTAATTTCCTAAACCGTTTTGGAATTTACGTCAGAAAAAGCTGTTTTTCTGGTCCTTTTTTCCAAACAAAGTTAGGAAATTTAGCCAAAAATTTTTTTTTTGTTTGAGTAATTACCATTTGCACTTTTTGGCTTTTTTTCCTCAATTAAGGCGTTATTTCCATACATTTTGGCGAATTTTCCTAAAATATTTAGGGCGTTTTTTCCAAAATTATTACGCCCAAATTTGTTGGGCTTTTATTCCAAAACACTTGGGCGTAATTTCCTATGGCGTAGTTTCAGGGAGCCGCTAATTGTCATTTCACAAAAAAATTAATATTTCGTTCCGTTGTTTATGGTGCATTTTTTATTATTCCACTCATCAGTAAAAAGAATTACTGAAGCATTTTGCATCATTAAAAACAATTTGATGTATGGCTGATGTGGTTGGCATTTAATTACTGACATATGTAACTACTGATTGCTATAACTACCCGTACGTAAAAAAAATCAGTTTTCAGCTGTTTCAACTTTTACCGATGGATTTTTACTGATCGCTAACTGGCGCTTAAGCAACTGTATCTGTAGATTTAAGTACATTAGTAAGTAGATATTGATTGATTTAAAACATGCCACTTACAAAAGAACAAATACGAAAGTTTTAAGTGAGACAATATTATTACCTAATTTTGGATCTACTGCGCCGTAAAAATTCTTTCCCATCTTTCTAATTTTAACTAGTGTCGTGCAACATCCAGTTGCATTCTAAAAGGCATTGTGCCTGATAGAAACATAGTTAAAATATTATTATAAAACAGGAAAATAAAATTTTGTATCATAAATTCTATCCATCTACTCGGCATCTAATAGAATGAAGTCAAGTTCACATCATCTGTTGGTTTTATTTAGTCAAATCTCAGACTTCAATTTATTAAGAAAGAAGTTTAAATAACAGCACATATTCCAAATAACAGTGGCGCAAAATTATAGACGCTTTAATACCAAACTAAAGCAAATAAAATTTGGCACTAACATTAAAAGTGTAGTTCTTCAATTGTAGACGACTCAAAAACTGAATTTTTCTTAGTGTGAAACTAGATTTTTAATAACAGGAATCCCCTGCATTATCTTTTTAGTGTGAAGCTAAAAACTCTCAGAGAGAATGACGGCTCGCTCTCACAAAGCGCCATTTTGAAAATAAAAATACACACAAACCCAGCCTAAATCCAATAACAACAAAATTCCCCAAGGTTCTCAAACTTCCAAATTTGATTTTAACTAGTGATTTTGTTTATAATTGAGAAAAACTTAGTACAGAACTAAACATTTTAAATAGTGTGAAGTTAACGTATTAAAATAGGTTGTCTATAATTTTGCGCCAGTGTTTTAAAGATTTAATTCTATTTGCTTTCAAAAACACCCTGTAGAGTAAGGCTGACGAACAGGCTGCAGGCTGAGCACAATGATTGCAGGAATTTAGTGTTGAATTTCCATTGCCTAGCCAGATGCCAGAGGCCAGAGGCCAGACATGCTGAAAATGTCTACTCTCTACTCTACTCTTCTTCTTCAACCGTTTAAGGTGTTTAGGCAACTCCCCTGTCACATTTACGTAGATTTCCCCAGTGGATAAGTTCTTGGAAGGTAATTTCTGGGCGAAGCTGGTTAAATTAATTTGTGATTCTGATTCCGATACGTAATTAGGTAGTTAGGTACTACGTTGTTTATTTCGTCACCTATCTGTCGTCGGCTTAATTCTTAGTCGATCGTTTCCGTATGCGATTTTTGGATAAAAATGACATAAAATGTGTTTGTTCTCTGTTGTGTTCAGGTACCTACCTTCGAACCGGAAATTAGTAAGTAATAATAATAAACGATGATGAAAGAAAATCTGTTCTAGTTATTAAGGGAAGGTAATTAGGCTGCAAGTGATTTGTCTATATGGGCGTTTTTATTTTGGCACTAATATCTAATGAATTATTGAATAAATTGATTTTCAAAAGCGAAAAAGAATAAAATGATATTAAAGAAAGGAAAAAATATGTTCGTTGAATCGACGAATCTTACCTTTCTAGGGTTATCGAAAATAAACATATCTACTGGCCTACATATGTACCTACCTATCTACCTGCACGAAAAACCAATTAAAGAGTTACTAAACACCATAGAAAAAATGGGCACGACTGGGTCGCACGTACTTGCTCTTATGTGCCTAATTACATTGGAAGGCAAGATCTTTGACAAAAACAAATAACATTTACTTTGGAAGTAACACAGTTTGAACTTATAAATACTATCAAAACCACAATAGGTACTTAACGGTTTTTTAGTAAAAATGAAGTACGCCACCACACGTCTTAAATAGCAATGAATTTATTGAAAAAAGTATTTCGAAAATTGTAAGACGGATTTTGATAAAATCCTGTTTTTTATTTTTAGTTTTTTGAAAAAAAATGTTTTCTTAGAAATTTTGGTAAATAGTTCAATAGAGTTCATTAAAATACATATGATTATAAAATTGAAAATACGTTTTTTTGGTTAGTTCTAAAAATATTGATTTTTCAAAAAAAAAAGTTCATAAACTAATTTGAATTAGAAAAAAAAGTTATTCAACATGTTGATATTCAGAATAAATGTGCCTATCTAGATCTTTTTAAATATAAAATTTGACAGAAATCTATAGAACCGTTACCAAGAAATCCAAAAATTAAAAAAACCGTTATATTAAAGGTCCCGTTAAAAGACTTTTCCCGTATATGTAGTTCTAATCAAATGATAGCCAATACCAATAAAAATATTCTCAAAAATTTTCATCAAAATCGTTGGAGCCGTTTTTGAGAAAAATAAGCTTTTCCTAAACGGTCGTATGGCAAGTATAGTTATTTTTAGCTCTAAAAATAAAATTTCAATTTCTCCTCTGAGGAATGCCAAGAGATACACACATACCAAATTTGAAGGTAATCGCTTAACCCGTTTAGGCTGCAGCTCAATGTACATGTACACCCGGACAGACAGACAGACGGAATTTTGTTGGCTTCTCTTTGATCGTAATGTCATGTTTAATTGTTATCTTAATTTATTTTTATATTCACGAATCCTAAACTTGCCTGATAGTCCCTATAATCGCAGGTAAAAAGAAACAAGAAGAACAAGAGAGGATAATTGTCTTTTCGCCTACAAACTGACAAATCTCCCGTCAGTGACATACATATTTATGTTTGCCGGTTCCTGTATATTTCTTATGGGACTACTAATACGTGTGCAGTTTTGGGGAGTAGGAAATGTACCTACATATGGGCCTATGGCTGCTTCTCACCAATACTACCACCCTACTCCTTTAGCAGTAGATCTAATGCGCTAAGTCCCTTATGAGTTACGACAATCTACTGCGCAGCAAAACGAATCTACTCCTCTTTGAAAATTTTGAACATTATCCAAAATTAACTATAAATGCCCACTCCAGAATTTTAAATGTACAACCATGTTTAATCTGAACGTATCCACCGAGTATTTCAAATTACATTCTCTTGCAAACTCTCTCTCAAAAACATCAAACTAAAACTAGTTTTCAAGAGCGGGTTCAATAAAAAACGTCCCAAACGACTGACTGGACCGATTTGGATGAAATTTTGTGTGTATGTTTCAATGGGTTAGAAAAGTCGGAACATTCTACACAGGTAGTGCTGTAGGTGTAAGTTTCGTTTTTCAGTTTAGTTGAAAATTATTATTTATGAACCGTTTTTGACGGAACTTTCACAGCTAGATACATAGGTAAAAGGTTTTCGAATAAGGACTTGACAACTTTTTTTTTAAATAAAACGCAAACCATTTGATATATTTCAAAAACTTTTTATTATCTTATATATTTTTATTGTATTTATATAGCCACCGCGGGCACGTTTGCAGCGGTCGATTCGATGACTCGGCCACATATTTCGGCCGAAACGGCGGCTATTTCGCGTTTAATGTTGGCTCTAAACTTTCCCAACCAATGACTTAACGTAGCCCAAAAGAAAATAGTCTAGAGGCGTTAAATCGCACGAACGAGACGGCCAATCGACTGGCCCATTTGTTGAGATAACACTCTCATCAAATTTACTCTTCAATAAATCGATTGTAAGGTGTGCTGTGTGGCTTGTGGCACCATCCTGTTGAAACCACATATCGTCCAAGTCCATATCTTCCAATTGGGGCGAAAAATAATCGGTAACCATAACGCGATAACGCTGGCCATTCACAATAACGTGGCGATCGTTATCGTCGACGAAAAAATATGGCCCAATAACGCCGCCGGCATGCAAACCGCACCAAACAGTTGTTTATTAACGAACCCATTGAGCCAAAAATGAGCTTCGTCACTTAAGATAATTTTGCGATGAAATTCAACAATTCAAAGCTCTTAAAGTTGCGGTCACCGATTCCGAATTTCGGTAGAAAATTTTTATAATTTGCAGAAGTTGCTAGCTCGGGTACTTTATCGTGATGAAAATGTTGAGCTTACTGATTAAATTGACAATGACAGTTCGATGATTAGTGAAAGGGTGCGTTCACAAATTAAAGTTAACAAATCCCTATTGGAAACCCCATGGATATTTGTATTGTATTTGTATATTTGTTCATATTCTCGTTTACAATTTCATTATAATTATTTAAGTCTATAAGTTTACAATTTTGAGTGTTAGAGAATATTTTTTAGCATTTATATTTTTATATTTAAACAAAAAATAGGGGAAATGCTACATATCATAAACAATAAGTGGGGTGTGAATAATAACAATGTGGGGTAACAAATAAGTAACTTACAATTTACTTACTTACTTACTTAGGGGGCGCTACAGTTCGGGACGAACCTGGGCCTCAACCAACATGCCTCTCCAGCCAGCTCGGTCTTTGGCTAGCTGCCTCCAGTTTCGCACTCTAAGTTGGTTGAGGTCGTCCTCCACTTAAGCGCGCCACCTAAGGCGAGGTCTTCCTTGACTGCGTATACCCTCTGAGATGGAATCGAAGATCCTGCGAGCCGGAGCATTGTTGTCCATTCGCTCTACATGACCTAACCATCTTAAACTTGATATGCGTATTTTTTGACCAGGTCAATGTCGCTGTACAGCTCGTATAGTTCTTGTTTGAACCTTCTCCTCCAAAGCCCGTTAACGCATATAGGGCCAAAAATCCTCCGAAGAATCTTCCGCTCGAAACGACTAAGGATATCTTCATCCGCTTTAGATAGAGTCCATGCCTCGGCGCCATAGAGCAGGACTGGGATAATCAGGGTCTTATACAGAATCTCCTTTGTCTTTCGAGGGCTTTGCTACTCAATTGCCTTCCTAGCCCATTGAATCAGCGATTGGCAAGAGTAATTCTTCGCTTTATTTCTGACGAGATGTTGTCAGATGTTATAGCGGACCCGAGGTCCACAAAGTCCCTAACTACCTCAAAGTTTTACCTGTCTATTGTGATTTTTTGTCCAATCCGCCGGTGTTGTGTGTCCCTTTTTGTGGACAGCAGGTACTTCGTTTTGGCCTCATTGACTGCTAGTCCCATCTTAGCCGCTTCAGCTTCTATGCTAGCAAACGTTCCAGTGACAGCTCGCCGAGTTCTGCCAATGATGTCTATGTCGTCAGCGTATGCTAGCGATTGCACAGACTTGAAAAAAATTGTCCCACTACAATTGACATGCGAGTTTCTTATAATTTTTTCAAGTATTAAGTTGAAGAAATCGCAAGATAGCGCCCGAATCTTTTTTTGACGGAGCAGCGAGAGTTCTCCATCGTCATCCTGCACAGTCGGACGAGTTTTGAGGGGATGCCAAAACCTGACATGGCTCTGTATAGCTCGTCTCTATAAATGCTATCGTACGCGGCCTTAAAATCGATAAAGAGCTGGTAGGTATCGATTTGGAATTCTTGGGAAGTTTCCAGGATCTGCCGTAGCGTGAACATTCATTCGATTGTGGACTTTCCTGGTCTGAAATCACACTGATAGGGGCCAATCAGGTTGCTGACGAAAGATTTCAGGCGGTCACATAGTACGGCAGAGAGGATCTTGTACGCTATATTCAGGAGACTTATTCCTCTATAGTTGGCGCAGTTTAAAGGGTCTCCTTTCTTGTGGATCGGGCAAACGATGCTGAGATTCCATTCATCAGGCATACTTTCTTCTGACCAAACCTTAGAGATGAGTTGGTGTATGCACTCCACCAGATCATCTCCGGCCCCTTTAAAAAGTTCGGCGGGTAGTCCGTCGGGTCCAGCAGCTTTGTTGTTTTTTTAGTTTAGATATTGCTATCCTTATTTAATTTTGGTCAGGTGGACGGAAGTTTTGTCTGTCATCGTCCATGTTGAATGGTTCATTCTGCCTGACAGGGGGATTTTGGTCTTCATCGCCGTTTAACAGTCTGCAGAAATGGTCCTTCCATGTACTCAGCACCGACTGTGACTCTACTACGAGGTTTCCATTCCTATTTCTACAGGCTTCTGTGCGGGTTTTTTTTTCCTTGGCACGTTCTTTTTACATGTTGGTAAAACTTCCGCACTTTGTTCCTCTTAAAATCTTCGATCGCGCGCTTCTCATGCTCTCTCTTTTTCTTTTGGAGAAGCCGGTGTTCTTTCCGTTTTTTCTGCTCGTAGAGCTCGCGAGCAGCTCTCGTCTTTCCTGCAGCGCCCCTTTATATGCCTCTTGTTTAGCTGCATGGGCCTGCCTGCATTCGTCATCGAACCAGAGGTTTCGTGGTGGTGGTCTGGTGAAACCTAGCACATCAGTTGCGGCATCTCTGATGGCTTGTTGGCAGTGTTGCCACTGGTCTTCGGCACTTGATGCTGGCGGTACTGGATTTCTTGAGAGGTTACGGGATATTCGATCGGCATAGGTTCTGGCGGTTTCTTACGATTGCAGCTTTCGTTACGTTATGTGCCGCTGCGAAGTCAATTACCCTAAGTCCGTTTTCAGACGTTGTGACGTGTAGGCTATGTTTTCCGACAGCAGAAGGGCAACTAATCCCTCTTAACCAATAATTAATATGTCCATGATTCAAATAATAATCAAGTCAAATGCTTTTTAAAATTGGATAGATAGATGGATGTGAATTTTTTAAAGATTTCATAAAAATTTCAAAAATATTTTACGAATTGTAGAACTTGAATTGTGTCTTCTGGGGTTGAATGCTCCAACAGGAAAAAGGTTTTTAATCGTAAATAATGTTGGACACATGAAAAAAAAACAAATTAAAGTCCAAACTAAGAAATTAATTTAAATTACTAAATTTTACTATGAAATGATCTGCTTAGAGTTCATAGAATATTAAAAACAAAAAAATCAGATTTAAATAAACAAATCTCTACTTTAGGAAAGTATTTAAATAAATGTTACTTGCATAAGTCCTAAATTTAAAATAATAAAGATACTTATTTAGGTTTTTTGCGTTTATTTTTTTATTTATTTATTTATTTTGCCTAACATAAAGCATTGAATAATTACAAATTAAATTCAATGATATAAAAACATATATGTATATTAAGAGTTCCTCTGTAATCCTCGTTTTAATTGAATTATTTTTTTTTTAGTCAAAAACTGGGTTTAATTATTTTTCTTTTTTATGTCAATTATTTGGAATTTAAAAATATTGTCACCGTATTCATGGAACAATTTGCTAGGTGAAACCAAAGATAATATAACAAGTACTTGTAATATTATCTTTTTTTTTTTTTTTTTTTTTTCTTTTTTTTTATAATTAACGCGCGCACAAGGGATTATGTGTTTCCCTTTTAATGTAGAACACACTGCGCGGGCATTACGAAGATAGGGAGGGGAGAGATAGGAGGTGCCGATTAACATTGGTTTTGAATGTTTGCAGATCAAAATGGCAAGGGAAAATCCCGCCGGGTAAACTATTCCAGATTCGTGTCGTTCGGCTAAAAAAAGAATCCCTATATTTCACGGTACGTCCGAAATTAGGCTCAAGGGTGAACTGATGAGCATTCCTTGCGAGACGAGTATTACGGGAGAAACTTTTAAGGGGAGGAATGCAACTGGCTACTTCGAGTGAACATTTTTTGTAAAAGAAACGATAAAATAAGGAAAGACATGAAACATTGCGTCGGTGTTCGAGTGGGGCAATTGTTTCAGCGGCAGTTCTATTACCTATCAATCTTAACGCTCGATTTTGTATTCTATCAAGCAGGTGAAGCGATGTTTGCGAAGCACCTGCCCAGAGGTGGGAGTTATACTCGAGTTTAGGGCGTATAAACGCTTTATAAATTGTAGCCAGATCAGATGGGGAAAAGTACTTCTTACACCGATACAGAAAACCTAAGCACTTTGCAGCATTTTTAGCGATCTCAAATATATGGTCGTTCCAACGGAGGTCGTCGTTGACACACATACCGAGTACTGAGAGCTTTTCGGTTTCTTCGATGTAAGTGCCATTCATGGACAATGGCATTGGGGGAATGTTTAGCTTTAACGACAGAAGACAGCATTGAGTTTTCGAAGCATTAAACTCCACACGATTTCTATTACCCCATTTGACAATGCTGTATAAATCGGAGTTTAATGAGCTTGACATACGGCACCGTTGCAATTGTACGTCCGAAGGCGAAGGACGTGAATTATCGAACGAATATGAAAAGCTGAGGGTAGAGTCGTCAGCAAAACAGTTAAGTGGATTAGAAGTAACAGACAGAAGATCATTTATAAAAATGAGGAAATGAGTCGGAGACAGAACAGAGCCCTGGGGCACACCAGCATTTATTTTATGGGAATCAGACTTGAATCCGTCCAATACAACTTGTATTGAACGGTCCAGAAGATAGCTTCTAATCCAACGAACAAGAGTATTATCGATCCCAAAAGCACGCATTTTCGATAAGAGAGCTTCATGCCAAACTCTATCAAATGCCTTGGAGATATCAAGAGCAATAATCTTACTTTCACCAAAGCGATGTAAAGATTTGTTCCACTGTTCGGTGAGATATGCCATCAGATCACCAGTGGAACGGTTGCTGCGGAAGCCATACTGACGGTCATGGAGAAGCTTACGATCTTCGAGATATTCCTTAAGCTGACGGTTAATCAGTGTTTCCATGACCTTAGAAAGAAGGGATGTCAGTGCTATGGGTCGGTAGGAGGAGGGGGAGGATGGGTCACCTTTCTTAGGGACAGGCTGGACAAATGCTGTTTTCCATCTTCTAGGAAAGATTCCAGAAGAGTAGGAGCGATGGAAAAGCTTACGCAGTGGCTTTGCCAGTGTGGAAGAACACCTCTTCAGAAGAATCGGGGGTATACCATCCGGGCCAGCGGATTTGTGTATATCGAGATCTTTAAGAACTCTTGCTACTGTACGAGTGCGGAAAAAAATGTGTCCCATGGAAAAATTTACATTCTCAAGTACAGGAGGGGCAACGTTGCTTTGAGGCAGCGTGGAGCTGGCAGCGAAATGGGCGGCGAGCAAGTTTGCCTTCTCTGAAGAGTAAACAATTGGTTTGTTATTGTCGATGAGCGTTGGAACCGAAGATGTTGAGGAGTTTTTAATATTTTTTACAAATGACCAAAAATTTTTACTGCCTTTGGGACACTGCAGAATTTTTTGCCGTAATTTTTGGTCATGCAAAAATTTGGTTCTTTCTATAACGGAGTTGCATGAGTTCCTTACTTGTTTGTGCTTTTTCCGATTTTCCTCTGTAGGGTTGGCTTTGTAAGATCGGAAACTTACTTCTTTGAGCCTGATAGCTTCTTTACACTCAGAATTAAACCAAGACTTTTCTTTAGGTTTGATGCTTTTTACTCTGTTAGGAATAAAAGCACGCATCCCTAGAAGAATCACATTTGTGATCATTTCAGCACTGGCATCAATGTCACTATCGAGGAAGCATAGTGACCAGTTAAAGTTTCGGAAAAAGAAATTCAGGCCGTCCCAGTTGGCTTTCTCGTATTGCCAAACGGTCCTGGTGGGAAATTTTTCTTTAACTGGATGGGTAAGGGATGAGACATTAGCTGAAATGATACAATGGTCTGAAGTGCCAAATGGAGAAGTTACACTAATGGTATATTTATCAGGGTGAGAAGTAAGAAACAAGTCAAGAGTATGGGCTGCTTGCCCAGCAACATCCGGTATACGCGTTGGCACATCGATCAGTTGGGTAAGGTGATGTAACCCGGCAAAGAGCTCGACATACCTTCCTTCGGGTGTTGTCTGACCAGAATAGCGGAGCCAGTTGGAATTGTGTACATTGAAATCGCCCGCAATAACGATTTCAGTGCGAGGACAAAGGGAAACAATTTTCGAGATGGAATCAGACAGTGCATCAAACTCGTTACAAGTCGAATTACTGTCAAGATTTGGACTCCTGTAAATAAAACAATAATGAATGACATGCTTGCGGACAGTGAATTTGAGCCATAAGAAGTTAAAGTCCGTGTTGGAACATTGCCCATATTGGGGAAGGCTCTGGCAAGCAATATCATTCCTAACATAGACCACGAGACCATGATGAGAAAAGAGTAATGGCACCAAGCTATACCCATGTAGAGCAAATTCTGATAAATCAGTATTTGCTCCAACCTGAGTTTCACTTAATGCCAAAACAGCTGGCCTGTGTTGAACAGTGTAGACGTACACGTGAAAGAAATTCTTTCTTAAACCACGAACATTTGAATACACGACACAAAAATCACTTACCATTTAAAAATACTTACATACAAAACACAACTCTGATTAAGTCGAACTGCGCAGTGAAAATCAAAATTAACTTCTGTAATAATCAAACTGTCTTAGGTGTTATGCCCATAAGACAGCTTGTTTACAAAAAATCAATCCAAACATTCAGCACAATAAGACAAATTCAGATGCCCTTATCTATTTACCGCAAGCATTGTATGGTCATACGATGCCTACAGTAGATAAGAAAGAGGCAGTTAAGCACAAAGGTCTTGGGACAGAATAGAGGATAATTTGTTATGCGAATGCGTTTTATTTATTTTTTTTTTCTTCTTCAGCGCGAGTGGGCATCTTTTTCATTCATCCTACGACGCGAGTGAACACTATTATTTTTTTTTTTACAGCACACGCGAGGGGTTTTTTTCTAATTTCTCAACGAGCGTGTATTATTTTTTTTTCCTTAAAGCACTCGCGATAACAACGCGCAACAATTATTTGTTTGGACTTCGTTTAACTAATTGTGCGCGCACCTCGACATCCGTCTTCAACGAGCTTAGGATCGACACTCACTGGTGAAACCTTTTCCGGTTTTTCTCGATTGCCATATAACAACGTAAGCTTCTTGCTTGTGTACAATTCTTTACCTAATGACCTCTGTACAGTTGAATGACTTATGTAAATATGTAAAACTAAATGTTGTTCAGAAGCGCCATAAGTATATATCATTTTAACATCTGCCGTACTGGCTAGTCGAACAATATATTTCCAAGACGTTATGTGGTTATCAAAACAGGATCCACAAATCCCAAACAATGAAGGCATTGTTCTTAATTGATTTTCTTGTATCTGTTTTTATGCTCGGAACAGAACCTAACCAGGACTTCGGCATTCCTGAACTATATTATTTTCTATGTAGACCACCTGTGAAAAAATCCATGCATCCTCCCGAAGTCCTAATTAACTCATAAATACGATATACACACAGTCTTGGTAATGTAATCTGATGAGCTATATGGGGAATACATACATATGTACTAAATATACATGCCCATATAGAGTTGATCAGTTGAGGATTTCTTTTAAATAGTTTCTGAGATTTTTTTGTTGGTAACTTGATCCTTTCAAAGGGACGAATTTACTTTAAAAACAGTGAATATAAATTACCTGAACTCTTAAATATCCTCAAATCCTACTCAGGTTACATTGTAAGTCATTTTTTAAAGGCAACAGGTACAAGCACAAAAATACATATAAACAAAATAAAAAGAAGCCATGTGGTTTTCAATAAACATGACGAAGGTAAAATATAAGTAATTATATTAAAAAGATACAAAAAAAAAATATATCACACAATGTAGAATTTCTGTCCATCTTTCAGTCTGTACGGATGTATTTTGGACTGTACCTGTCATATAACCGTTATGTAAAAGCTTATTTTTTCTCGAAAACGGCTCGAAGAAATTTTATGAACAAAAATCAGTGAACTACTTACTGTAAGTAAGCATTATATTTTCGTGAAAAAAAATTAATATGGTGGGCTAAAAACGGTACCTCCCATAGAACCGTTTTTTTTTCTTCGACTTTCTCGAAAACTGGGGTTCCGATTACTACGAAAATTGATATTCAAGAAGATGTAGGTAGCCTTAGTAATTTCCCATTAATTTCTTATCGAAAACTTTTTTTTTTTTGTATTTTTACTAATATTTTTTTTTATTTTTTTTTTGAAAAATCAATATGTATTTTGAAAACGGGTAAGTGAATTTTTTTTTAAATATTGTTATTTTTGTGCTTAAGTGTGTATTCTTGAATTATTTTTTTATTTCTTAAAAAAAGTTGTTAAAAGAAAACCCTTCCTAAGATTTTGAAAAAAAAAATTACATTTTTTAACATTTCTTAAATAAATAAAATGGCATTTGAAGAATCTCACTCAATACAATTTAACGTACTTTATTCGAACAATCAAAAGTCAAATAAATGCTTTGATGTTAACTTTAATTTTCTTAAATTTTATTGTACAATGTGACCGCACATATGAGCAAGTACGTGCGATCCAGTCGTGCAATTTATTTATTTCCTATTCTAAGTGAAGATAAAGATCTCGATCTATCAAGTTTTCACTTTGGCGCTCTACAATGATGAACATTACGAGCCCTAACCGCCATTTTATCGTAAGCGACATTTTTACAAAATTAAGTTAATAATGCAGTTCGATAGCTTACGCTTTTACACATGTATCCTTATCATTAGTTTTTCAATATGACTTTTTAACAAAGTGTTACAGAGAAAACAAAATTTATCGTAACCGACATTCATATATCGGTCGGTCGGTTTTGAAACTCAGGAAAAAATAAAAAAATATGTTTCCTGTAAAATTTATAATTTGTCGCTTACGATTAAAAGCAGTTAGGGCTCGATTAGATAAACAATTCATATGACTTTAATTATAAATCGTAAAAAAAGCAACGAGTTTTACTCGTTTGCGTATGAGCACAATTTTTCAATTTTTGTATCGTGATTTGTTACGTAGAGCCGTTTTTTCGCGCGTCGAAAGCTCATAGGAAACCTTGGTCGAGGATTTCGAATTAAGTTTTTTCTAAATCCAGCTTTCTCGGTTCACTTGCATTTATTATATGCCTTTTTTCCGACGTAATGCTTGGACTAGTAAAAAATAAATTAATAATAAAAAAAATATTGTGACGTCAGAAAATACCAGGATGGCGATTGCATATATTTAGCATACCTGGTATTTCTGTATATTCATGTACTTAGCTATGATATAATTTTAACGAGACAATGTCCCTGCATCACTAGAAGCTGATTTGTTTCGCAAGACTTAGGATTGGATAACTCGAAATGCATGATCATCATGATCGGTTCTATGTTAGTTGGAAGATTTAAACCTAAAAAAACAAATAAAATATATTGTTATAGCTAAAATAAAGAAGACGGGAAAAAGGAACAACTTCAATAACGGGAAAACAGTTCGGCCAGGCGAGATAGCCTTAGAGTGCTAAAAGATCGTTCAGCCGATATTTGATACCCGTTGGCGGTAAAAATACGTATTTCTGATCACCGCGGGTCTGTTCCGGGTAAATCAACAACACCGAGTTCTGGAAATCTATGTGCGGATGATAGGTAAGTCAAAACAAAGGTTAGATGCACCCGCAGGAGTCACCGAAGAGTTCCCAATCAAATTTTATTTGAATGAAACAGTTCTTCCCAATTGCAAAACGTTTTTTTTTTTTATAGGTTTTTGTTTTATTTTTTAGATTTTGGAATGCATTTTTTCAGGGTTTATTAATATACAGCTGATCATTACATTTAAAATACTTTATTTATTTGTTAAATTTGCTGTACACTAAGAAGTATGTTCTTTAAGTGTGCACAGTCTACTAAATGGTTTATAAATACATTGACATTTCTTTAACAAAAGTATAAATAAAACAAAATTTAACAATAGAAATAAAACAACGGTTATAAAGGAAAGTTTAAAAAACAATAGTTACAACTAAAAATTATAAAAACAAGAAAAACTAGAAAAACGATGAGAACTGAAATAAGAGAAAACTAATGAAAACTATGGTGCAGGTGTATGTGTTAGGCCTGATGATAAAAGAACGCAAAGATTCTGAAACGAAAAATTTGTTTTTCAATTTGAAATTTTGGAAAACATAGTACAAGCTTTATAATTCAAAAACTTTTCAAGGCTGCACCCAAGTATTTGTCGAGATTGACTTGAAACATGATCGTATCTGCGCAGGTTATATACAAATATTGCTATTGAATTGTATGCAACGTTCAGCTTACGTCTTGACCTAGCGTCCGTGTTAGCAAACAGCTCACAACCATAACTAATTAATGGAATTATTAAGGCTTTCACCAATTTAAGTTTAACTGCAATCGGTAACGGTTCTCGGCAAACTGATAGACTCCGAAGAGCTCCATAGATTTTAGATACTACAGAGTTTATATGGTCATTCCAAGTAAGGTTACTGTTGAGTATAATCCCAAGTTTTTTTAATTTTTGTCACCATCTCAACTTGAGTACCATTTAATAAAATAGGAGGTAAGCATGAACACAACGAGTGCTTATAGACTTGGATTGACTTTGTCTTAGAAGGATTCAAAAGAAGTTTATTATCGCTGGACCATTTTGCCAACAAAGCTAAGTCCTCATTCATTCTAGCGACACCATCATCCATTAAACCAATAGGAAAACTAATATATATCTGTAAATTTCATATTTACATTTATTTATTACGAGTGCCAAGTCGTTAATGAACATTGAAAACAACAGAGGACCAATTATTGATCCTTGGGGCACACCACAATTAACAGGTAGGGCACAGGATAAGGACTGGTTATAGAAAATTTATTGGACTCTTTTAGTTAAATAGGACAAAATTAACTTTGCGGAAAGGTGAGAAAAATTGAAATTAGATACAAGATTATTACAAAGAATATTTGGACAGACAGAATCGAATGCTTTAGAAAAGTCTACTAAAGTAACCAGGCTTACTTTTTTGATAAGTTTTAAAAATATAAAATTTTCAAAAAAAAAAAATCAAATTAATTATAATTAGACAAACAAAAATATTTAAAATCTTGGTATGCATAAGAATCGTTGGAGCCGTTTTCGAGAAAATTAAACTTTTCCTTAACGGTTATATGGCAGATACCATTAGTTTTAGCCCTAAAAATAAAATTCCAATCTAATTGAAAATTATAAATCTGTCGTTTCTTTTTTTTTAGTTTCAACTGAAGGTGAAGATCAGTAGTTTAATTTGTTAATTTCCTCTTTATTTTAACCTTGAAATTATTTATTTCAGAAGTTTTCGCTTCCCAAGATATTATTTAAATAAAAAAAAAAACAATAGGTTATTAACTTATAAAGTGTCAAAACCACAGCACATAACTATTTTTTTGTACAAATGGATTACGCTAATACACGACTTTAATAACAACGGATTTATGAAAAATGGATATCGAAAATCGTAGGACGGATTATGATATATATGTTATCCGGCTGCAATACAGCGCTTCAACTCCTTCTGGAGCATAGGGCAGCAACAAGATCCTTCCATCTGTCCCGATTCGCCACGACTGACCTTAGCTGTGGCCACGATTCAAAACCTTGAGATCGAGCTTCCCCCAAAACGGATGACCTCCAAGTTGTTTTCGGTCTTCCAACGCGTCTATTACCCTGAGGATTCCATTCGAAGGATTGCTTCGCTATGTTGTCGTTAGGTTTCCTCAGTGTATGGCCTATCCAACTCCACTTCCGTTGTCTGATGTCGGCGTCCAATTTTCTCTGTCCGGTCCTATTCCACAGTTCAGCGTTCGATATGGTTTGCGGCCACCGGATCTTCATAATGTACCCCAGACAACGGTTAACGAAGGCTTGCAGCCTGCTCGAGATAATTGCAGAGCATTTCCATGTTTCTGAAGCATATAACAGCACAGATTTTACGTTGGATTCGAAGAGTCTCAACTTGGTGCGTAGCGATATTTTGCTAGAGTTCCACACAGGACAAAGGATTCCAAATGAACTACGGGCTTTATTTATTCTATTGTTTACATCCAGGTCCGTTCCGCCATCGAAACTGCCAGGTAGTTAAACTGCGTGACCTCCTCGATGGGTCCCTGCCTTATAGTAACTTGTTGAGTGCTTTGGCCCGTAGTCATTATTTTGGTCTTATTTGCGTTGATCCTTAAGCCAGCCACCTCCCCATTTAGCTGCAGCGAATGACATATTTGATTTAGGCCAGCCGTGTTGTTCGCCATGAGACATATATCGTCAGCATAGTCTATGTAGCTGAGTTTGTCAAACAGACTCCATTGGATACCATGCCTCTCAGTTTCACCCACCGTGGCAGTCATCACATCGTCAATTGCCAGTAAAAACAGAATTGGTGACAGGACATCTCCTTGTCTCACTCCTTGACGCACATCAAAGGAATCGGAAAGCTGTCCATCGTGCAAAACGAAACACCTTGCGTTGTTGTAAGATTCTTTAATAATGGCGACAATTTTCTCAGGGATACCTCTCGCAATAAGCGATCTCCATATGCATACACGATTAACCCTGTCGAATGCCTTCTCAAAATCCACAAACATGAGGTACAGCGGTGATTGATACTCAGACGACTGTTCGAGTATGATTCGCAAGGTATTGATGTGGTCGACACAGGACCGACCACTACGAAATCCCGCCTGGTGCCTCTTGAGGGTAGATTCGATCCTGGATTTTATCCTTTCGAGAACAATGATTGCCATTAATTTCGGAAAAACGGACAATATGGTGATACCGCGCCAGTTATTACAGTTTTTGAGGTTCCCTTTCTTTAGTAACTTCACAATAACTCCATCCTTCCAGTCCTGTGGGTAAGTTTCGCTTTTCCAAACAGCCTGCACTAAATTTAGCAAAATATGGGAAGCTGCTTCAGGGTCTGTTTTCAGGAACTCCGCAGGAATGCCGTCAAGTCCAGCTGCCTTGTTTTTCTTTAGAAGATGGATCGCGTTTAATCTCTGTACCCGTTGGGGGACTGGTATCAATGCCCCTAGAAGATCTGCGCATGTTGTTCAATTGTGGATTCAATTCTGCATTTTGGTCACTATTTAACAGTGCACAAAAGTGCTCCTTCCATCTTTGTAGCTGATCTTCTATCGTCACTAAAAGGTTGCCATTCAAATCTAACACTGGGTGGTTAGTGTTAGTGCTACTACGCTGGCCAACAATGTCCTTAGTGATTTTATACAGTTCTCTTGCGTCCCCTCTTCCTGCAGCCTGTTCCGCATTTACCGCAAGTTTGTCCAATCTTGCCCTCTTATCACGTCTCACACACCGTTGCACTGTCTTATGAGATGCTCTATACTCGTTCCGTAGAAGCAATGTTCGCTGAGCATCATTTTCAGAATTGATCCTAACTTTGAGTGATCTGCGATATGTGATTTTGTCCCAGGTGTCTTGGGATATCCAGGAATCTCTTGCTCTTGACTGTCTTGGTACAGTTTCAGTTCCGGCTTCCATGAAAGCGCTCTTAATTTGACCCCACATGGCATCTATCGATAACCCGGCGTTCTGAAAGTTAAACGAAAGATTATGATAACATCCTGTTTTTTTTTAATTTATTGGATTTTGTTTCAGATTTTGGTAGGCATGTTCTTAGAGATTATTAACATACAGCTGATCATGAAGTTTTAAATAAAATGTATTGATTAGTTTTGAAAATATAGAAATACAAAACAAATTGTTTAAATTAATTATAAATACAAAAATAAGTTATTTAAAATGTTGGTATGCGGAATTTATTTGTCAAGCTAGATCTTTTCGAATATAAAATTTGATAGAAATCCAATGAGTCGTTACCGAGAAAATCGAAAATTAAAAAAAAAGTAGGTATATGAAAGATACCGTTAAAACTTTTTGGATAAATTTGGTTTTTATAAAATAGCAAATACCTACAAAAATACTCTCAAACTCGAGAAAAATGAGTTTCATTTAACGGTAATATGGCAGATACCGTTATTTTTAGGCCTAAAAATACAATTTCTAAAACCCTCTGAGGAATGCCAAAAGTATCACACATACCAAATTTGAAGTTAATCGCCAAGTTGTTTAGACTGAAGATCGTTATTTAGTACACCCAGATAGAATTTTTTTGTCACGCACTTTTTTAGGCTTATTATGTCATGCCTGATTGTGAAGTGATTGTTATCTCATTTGTTTATGTTCAGGAATCCCAAACTTGCCTTATTCTATAGTTAACCAAAAAACGAATTCGATCGGATCTATGTAACAAGGATAAGATTAATTGACACCACTTATAATACCCTGGTCTCTGCCTTAAGACAAGCCTTCTTAGGCTTTATTTCACCGACACTCAAAAAGTCGTTTCTCTAAATAGCGCATTCAACAACTAAATACTTAACCTATAAGACTACAGTTATATATAGTTATATGTACATATGTATCTAAATATGTATATGTATTTTGAATGTGACATTTTGTCCGTTACAAAACTGAATGAAAGGGAGTGTCGCTTTATAGTTGTCATCCAAATGTGCGCACACATTCATTATATATTTGACATTTAATTCATAAGGGAATGTATTGTGTGCTCAATGAACCCCTTATTTTGGAAAAAAGAACGTTTTTGGGGGAATAAATTTACTACGAACAATGTTACACTATTCCCATTCGCCCTCTCCCTTCCTTTAAAAATGTTTAACGACGCGACGCATCGGTGACGTTTGTTACTACTTGATCAAAAGAATGGCTTGTATAGGCACCACCGTGATCTATGAGAACTACCCCTACTGCAGGGCTGGAAGCTATTCTCAATCTAAGACCCTTAGACCTCTTTGTGCAAGAATCTGCAGCAAACAGCGCCCTCCGGTTAAGCCAAACTCAAAACTGGAAATCGAGTCAGACAGGCCATGAACAGATTCTACAGACAATATATGCACAGACTACACAACACCCCGTTTACATTTCGAAAGACCATTCACCACTTCTTTTCCTAATAGAGAAGACTGGCTTAACAACCAGACACCATATAAATCAGAAATCTTTACAGATGGCTCCAAAATGGAAATTGGTGTTGGTGCAAGTTTCTACTCAGAAACACTCGAACTGGCCGGATCAATTAGGCTCCCCGATTATAGCAGCGTCTTTTAGGCTGAAGTCCTGGCAGTGACGGCAGCTGCTAAAGAGACTGCAATGAAGTCAATACCACATGCTGATATCATCTTTTTCATTGACAGCCAAGCAGCGATTAAAGGAATTTCTGCCATTGAAATAAAATCAAAGCTTGAAGCTTGCTGTCGCGAAGAGCTAAAAGTTCTTGGCCTGCAGCATAATATAAGACTCTGTTGGGTTGCTGGCCACAGTGGTGTGCAAGGAAAAAGCTGATGACCTGGCAAGAAAGGGATCATCCCTAGAACTTCACCGAGCCGACACAACGGTAAAGATCCCAACCTGTAACATTAAACAGACGATAGGGAATAAGGTACTTGCCCCAGCTAACTGAGAGATGGAACTCGCTCGACTCCTGTGTCGTAACCAGGAAACTATGGCCCTACTTTAATAAACAAAGAACATAAAATATTTAACAGCTCAACAAGAAGTCGCTACGATCCCTTGTGAGCATACTGACCAGGCATAACATGTGGTAACCCACAAAAAGAAATTGAAGCTCAGCACGGACGACCTGTGCAGAGGTTGTGGCGACATAGATGTGCATGAGGACACTCCTCATTTTCTCGGTCACTGCCCAGCACTTGCCGCTTAAGAAATGAAGTTCTAGGAAGTCACTTCTTCCAGGACTTAGAACAACTATCTGAACAAACGGGTACAAACCTACTCATATTTATTAATAACTCAAAATGGCTTGAGAATGTATAGGTTTTTCATAGGTCCCATGCGTATTGGGCCCAAACCCCCCAGGGTATCACAATGGATCAACATTGATCTAAGTGTGATGGACACCACATCATCCATCAGCCCACTAACCTAACCTAACCTGGAACAAAAAACAGCGCAACCAGAAGCATTTAATTTTAATTTAATTAACTTATCAATGAAATCTACAAAACTTTGCTGGTCACACTAATCTCACTCTCAAAAATTTCATTCAAAACTGTCGGCTTGCCTGCGGTTCCCTTTAAAACAATTCACAATAGGCTAAGGGAAAAGAAAAGGGAATACTTTACCTAAGATTCAGAACTTGTTCTTGTAAATGAATAGTGAATACAGATGGTTGAAGAGCAGCTGATCCAGGTTTGTTTATATTGAAGGAATACCTTACTTCTAATTCCATCGTTAGAACTACACAACTATAGCTAGGTACATATAAAAAACATATTTGGAATTTTGTAAGGAGACTTTTATTGCTTGAAAGCGAATAGCCGGAGGTTCAAATGGAAGTCGATACTTGAAAGCAGGGGTAACCAAGTGGATCTTGGTTTCTGACTTCTGAAGAATTGAGTTCCCTTTATTTGTGGCGTCTTTGTGATCAAAGTGTTGGCTTTAGAGTGAATTTATTCGAAAAAAGTCAAATTTTAAAACAAGCACCGTTTTTTAAAGAAAAGAAAATAGCAAACTCTTCACATAACAGAAATATTGTCAAATTGTTTGTGTAGAGCAACTTAGTTTTGGACAGGTTGGTCGGATGGAAAACGGATGACTAATATTCACACTACATACTACCAATTCCAAAGACAGTGTCCGAATATTAAATGTATTTTAAAACCATTCGTTGCGACGCGGCGCGCGGCCGGCGGGCGTTCGGAAGCCATTGTTCTTGTCACCATATTTATTAGTTATTTAGTTATATTTAGCAGCATTATTCATTGATAGCTTATGGGTTATTTTTTAATCTGATGAAATAACTACCCATCCTGAATTATGATTTTTATTCAGAAGTGATAAGAAGTAAGGAGGCAGGTAACTCAATAAATAGTGCATGGGAGTCCAATTTAATATTATTCAATTTTGTTAAATAGTAACGTGAAACAAACTTATACTAATTACATAATACTTATAATCTAAGTTAACTGTTCTAAACTGTTAAAGATCAAAGTTTTAATGTTCATACATTTTATGTTATCATTTACAGAGTTTATACAAAAGTAGAATTTATGGAATATTGCAATCAATTGATTGAGGGGGCTATTGGGACCATAGTTTGATCTCCTAAACATAAGTCTTAATGGTTGCTGTAGTCTTATATGTATACTTGTACGACTAAAACTTAAATTTAATTGACCAAGAACGGATGGAGATGATATTGAACCATTAATAATTCCAACAATAAAACAAAATTGCAAGTACTTTCTATGATTTTTGAGAGAAGGGATGCTTATTTAAAGCAAGTCTTTAAGAATAAGGAGGAAGAGTATTTTGAAATGACCATTGAAGAAAACGCGAAAATCTCTTTCTGAACTAACGGGTGACTTTTTTGAGGTTAGGATTTTCATGCATTAGTATTTGACAGATCACGCGGGATTTCAGACATGGTGTCAAAGAGAAAGATGCTCAGTATGCTTTGACATTTCATCATGAATAGACTTACTCACGAGCAACGCTTGCAAATCATTGAATTTTATTACCAAAATCAGTGTTCGGTTCATTCACCGTAACGTTGCGTCCAACAGCATCTTTGAAAAAATACGGTCCAATGATTCCACCAGCGTACAAACCACACCAAACAGTGCATTTTTCGAGATGCATGGGCAGTTCTTGAACGGCTTCTGGTAGCTCTTCACTCCAAATGCGGCAATTTTGCTTATTTACGTAGCCATTCAACCAGAAATGAGCCTCATCGCTGAACAAAATTTGTCGATAAAAAAGCGGATTTTCTGCCAACTTTTCTAGGGCACTGATTTTGGTAATAAAATTCAATGATTTGCAAGCGTTGCTCGTTAGTAAGTCTATTCATAATAAAATGTCAAAGCATACTGAGCATCTTTCTCTTTGACACCATGTCTGAAATCCCGCGTGATCTGTCAAATACTAATGCATGAAAATCCTAACCTCAAAAAAATCACCCGTTACTTCAAGTCTTGTTATATGAATGGAATAGTGAGGTGCCCACACCACACAACTATATTCTAGGATTGGTCTCACAAATGAAACAAAAAGAATTTGAGGACATACGGTTCGCGGAATTCACGACCGAATCTTTTAATGAATCCGAGAATCTTGTTAGCTTCTTTGGCTATGTAATTTAAATAATTAGGATCAAGAATAACTCCCAAGTCAGAAAATAAGGAGACTTTACTAAAAGGACATGAATTGAACATATAATTAAAAACAAACGGAACTTTTTTGCGTCTAAAATTCATGGCTTTAAACTTGTCAACATTTAAAACAAGACGATTTTTATTGCAACATTCCCTAATCATTAACAAGTCTTCTTGTAAAAGTAAACAATCAGAGGTAGATTTAATTCTTTTAAAAAGCTTAATGTCATTAGCATAAATATGAACAGACGAATTTCTTATAATCGAAACCAAGTCATTTATAAATAAAATAAATAAAATTGGACCTAAATGGCTGCCTTGAGGTACACCAGAATTAACAACAAATTGGTTCGGATACTCATTGCGAAATACAGCACTAAAGAGTCTATTTTTTACGTACGATAAGATCCAATTTAGGAAATTACTGTTAAATTGCTTTTTTTACACTTCAGATTCTTTGATGTATAGTAAGCTTAGAGCAAGCTTCATTCTACAATTGGAGGCTCATCATAAGTGCATGTGTTAGTTGTTAGTAAAATTAAAATAAAATAAAATAAAAAAAATGATAACATGCCAGTCATATATGTACATTCATGTAAAATATTAAAAAAAACAAGCACTGGATCGAAATAAGTATTTTAATCCCACTTTACTTAAGTTGTAATCCATTTGTGAAGCATTAATATTAAAAAGTCGGCTCATACGATTTAGAGCTTCATATTTGCCATAGTTTGTTCTATGAAAATCAACATGCAGAAGTTCCGATCCACGCAGGTGATAAGATCTTCCACGGTAATTTAACCCAATACATACTAATAAATAAGGAGCATCAATTTCGCCCTTTTTACCTACCAAATTTTATCCAAATCCGTTAAACCGTTTAGGCGTGATTGGGGAACAAACATACAAACATTCACATTTATAAATAAGTAGGATTATATGTAAAAAAAAGCGTAGGTACATTTTATACATACTTTCGATTTGAAACAAATAACGGAGAATTTTCTGGCTTTTTTTCCTTTTCGATTTGGAAAAAAACAACAAGAACTTAGTTTTTCTGCCGTTTTTTTCCGTTTCTTTTTGAAATAAAAGCGACATTTTTTTCCAAATTATTTCTTTTGGCCCTTTTTCATTATTCTAAAAGGAAAAAGGCCCAACAAAATAAAAAAAAAAAAAAAAAAAAACAAAATTTTAGACAATAACGCCAAAAAAATTGGGCCTTTTTTCCTAGGAAAAAAACAACATATTTTTTGGAGTTTTTTGGGCCTTTTTTCCATTTTATTTGTTTGGCGTTGTTTCCTATGGCGTAATTTCAGAGAGCCCTTAAATATGATAACTCAAAAACAATTGATTATGTAACCTCCCTTTAACTATGTATGTATGTCAATTAAGGGATATTAATTATAGCAACATGATGACTCTGGATTTAATTTTATTAACCTCTGAAGAATATTTAGTTGTGGAAACGTCTATTGATCTTTTATAAACTGAGGGCAGCCATCGTCTATCCTTAAATTGTTCTCTTTGTTTTTTATCAGTTTTTTATTATATCCCTGTTGAAAACAATAATCCTTTTTGTCAAGAGTTAATAATTCATATCTCAATAATTGTTAAAATATCAACACAATGATCTTAGAATTTTATATTGTCCATTTGATTGTTTTTAATCCGAGTCTTGATTCTGTAAAAATCGAGGTCATTAGTTGAAATTCTAGTGCGTTATTACACAACATTTTTTACACATTTTTACTTGCGATTATAGGTACTATAATGCAAGTTATGCATTCGTGCAAAAAAAAATTGAGATAACAATCAAACATGACATAACGATGATAGAGAATCATATTTGAGTTACTGGCAAAATTCTGTCCGTCTGTCTGTCTGTCTGTCTGGCTGTACAGATGTATTTTGGACTGTAGCCTAAAGGGTTGTGCCAATCGTCTTCAAGTTTAGAACTTAAGGTTATTCTGGCATTCTACAGAGGAATTTTTAAATTTTTTTGTTTAGCTCCAAAATTAACGTTACCTGTCATACAACCATTATGTAAAAGCTTATTTTTCTCAAAAACTGGTGATCCGATTACTATGAAAATTTATATTCCAGAAGATGTAGGTAGCCTAAGTAATTTTTGTATTTTTTTTTTTTTTTTATTTTTTTTTTTTTGAAAAATCAATATTTTGAAAGGGTAAGTGAATTTTTTTTTAATTTTTTTAAAATTTAAATTTTAAATTTCAATTTAATTGTTAAAAAAAACGTTTTATTTAAAAACCGCTCCTACGATTTTGAAAAAGTCATGCAATTTATTTAAAGTGCCTTAAATGGTTTTCTGTTGCACCGGAAGGCAAATTTTAAAGGCTCTATAGGCCAATATGAATATCTATAGAAGTGTGAGATTCTTAGTCACGGTTTGTCTCTTCAAGGGCCAGTTGAATGTTTCTATTGCAATGGCTCAGTGCACATGTTTTTCAGCAGTTTCTATACACAATCAACGCTTCGCATGTGTAATTCTTCAAAGTTGTAGATATACCGTACCTCCAAACCAGTTTTAGCACTTCCTTGTAGATGGGCAGTTTTTATAGGTACCTACCTAGATTGGAGTATTTAAGTATGGCCGTATCATCACTTAACGTGGCTTAAATGACGTCTTCTTCTTGAGGTATATCGGAAGTATAATGTACGAACCTCCTAGTGGGGAATACAAGCGTTCATGTTATTAAGTCCCGAATACTCCTTTCCTTTCTCTAGGAATTACTCAATTTCGTTTGTTATTCGAAATACCTGTTTCTAAAACCAAATTGGTGTTCAGTTTATAAGCCATTGTTGGGTAGGCCCCAAAGAATCCATTGATTATCACCAGCTTCTGTATGTCAAAGGTTTTGAAAGTCAACTAGATCTGGTGTTTTAACCAGGTCGGTGGGCCAGAACGCTGATTTTCCATTCGAGAAAAAAATAATACAGGATCTGAACAGTTGTCTGTCTTCCTCTCGTTAACATGCATCTTGATTCCAAGAAGATTTCTTTCGAATTAATTAAAATCTTCCAATATTATTTAATCTTCTTAGTGAACAATGATTCAATTACTAATCCATAATTTATATTCTACTATTTAATAATATCTACATAAATGGAAACTAGTCACCAGCTATGTAAATAAGTAATTTAAAGTAAAGCTAAACAATTTAGTTATCTTTGATTTCTGAATGATAACTACAATTGAACGGAAATTCATTCTTAATTTGATTGCTTGCAATAAATGAAGATTACTTTCAAGTGTGGCTCGATTGTTCATAATTATTTAGTAATGTCAAGTATTAAAACATATAACATTATATGGCGAAATCATGTTGATATTTTGCTGAATCATTTCAAACACACACGTATTTGTGTGTCTATTCATCTATGAAGAATGATTTAATATCGTTAGATTGACCTATGTATACTAGTTTAAACAAATAAATTTGTTACAAATCAATTTTTTTATTTTGCATTAACCAGGGGATAAAGAATTTGACTATAGAATTAAACCAAACTGTCATTTTAATGGCGTTAATTTATGAAAGGCTAAAAGAAAAACCCACAGTTGAATGATATTGCGCAATACTTTGAAAACGCAGTCAATGATTTTTTTCTTAGACTGGGAATTGAACTCAATATGTACAATAGCCACGAGATTCGTGACTTGCAACACCAAGGCCATGTTAACACTTGTGTTTTGCCCTGTCAACTTAATTTTTTTTCCAATAAATTAGAGTTTTATTTGCATTATCTGGAACACAGGTAATAAGGAGTTGTATATTTAATTAATCTTAACTTTTTTTCTGATTTAAATGAAATGCGTGATCTTACTCAATCAGAATTTAGAAGCGTAACTCAATCAAAAAATTAAACAAACTAAACCAAAGAACTATGTATAGTCTTTTCAGTAAAAATTGTCAGTACACACTGGGCTTATGGGCGAGCTTTTTTCAAAACGCGTATATTATCACGACACAGAATTGAGAAAACTTTTACTGAAAAAACTTGTACACTTCACCATAACCGATCACCATCAACGTTGATGAAATTGATGATGGAAGATGGAATAATAAATGAATATGAATAATGATCATTTAGCATTTACTCACGTTTACCCACAATTTCTGTGTGAATTGAAAAAACAGAGTTACCTTTGCCAATTAAAACACTACTATAAAGCTTTTTCATTGGTTTTCATCATATAATGATTTTTGAGCATTCGGTGTTGGAGTTTTATTTTGAGAGTTAAGTGTTTCAGAGGGTAGGTGTTGTCGTATTTGTGTATTAATAGTACTAATAGTTGTTGGGGTTTGGTATTTTAGTAGAAAGAAGTTATTTTCTCGAAGTTGTCTGTAAATGGCTTTACTAACCAATTAGAAGCGGCATAAGCAGAATCATCCAAAATAAATGTATCGCCAGGAAAATTTGGCTGGTGTTGATTTTAGCTTTCCTATACAGCTCAGAGCGTCATGAAGGGATCCCGGTTCACCACAGCTAATGTCAATGAATTTCTTATCAGCGTCCACAACCGCTTGTAAAATAATGGTAAATTAGTGTTTTCTATTATAGTAGCACTCTTTATTCGTTCTTAAAGCTGCTATATTAATATGCGTGCAATCTATTGCACCAGTTACCCACGGAATTCTTTTTTTAGCTTTGAATTTCCGTGTATTCTCACTCACAGCAGCTCCTTGAGGCCATCTTACATAGTTGTGAGCTTTTGATACCAGCCACTTAGATACGTGGTTAACCGCAAGACAACTGGAAGACTTAGTAACAGCAAATAAATATCCCAGCTGTCGGAAGGTAATTGAGTAACATATGAATCATAGGTACATAAACACTTCTTTTCTGTATCCTATTTTAATTCTTCCTCCTCTGTTCAAAGAATGCAGCGAAAAATAATGTTGGGAATAAGATGCTGAAAATAAATTGTTAACAGATCTTTTAAACGACAAAACACAAGCTTGCCTAGTGTGACCACCTTTCCAAGTGGTCAAATAAATGTCTGTCTGTCTGTCTGTCTGTCAGTATGGATAACGAGCTTCAGCCTAAACGGCTAAAGCGATTATCTTCAAACTTGGTGTGTGTGATTATTTTGCTCAACCGAGCAATATTAAACAAAATTTGGGGGAAAATATTAAATAAATTTATTTTTTTATGGAATCAAAAAAACACTAGGTATTCATAACGTTTTTTGGAAAAAATGTTGTAAGCCATCTTATTTCTTTTCTTGTTTTCTATTTTATAAATTTTTCATTTCAAAATCAAATTTTGAAATTAAGCTAACTGAAGCTGAAAAAAAGGCATGGACCGCTATGGTAAAAGTCTGTCATGATTTTCCTGGAAACAAAAAAAGTGAAAACTACAAGGAAATCATCCAAGAATTTTTGTCTTCTTATAAAGCTATAAAATGTAACATGTCACTTAAAATTCATTTCTTAGATTCTCACTTAGATTTCTTTCCCAAAAATCTTGTAGCGGTATCTGATGAACATGCTGAAAGATTTCATCAGGACATATCGCGCATTGAGAGGCGCTACAACGGAAAATGGTCTGAAGCAATGCTTGCCGATTTTTGTTGGTTGATTCGTCGCGAAACTTCATTAGAAAATATGAAAAGAAAAAAAAACTACTAAGTGAAATGATATAAACAATAAGTAATTACGTTGTCTTATGGTTTTTAGTGTTGTTAGTGAGATTACATCTAATGTTTTGTCCTAATTTATTAAATCGACGATTTATTTTTCGAACAAAAAATTGTTTTCCAAGCTTCTATTGAAAAGTATCCCATTTTTAATAATCTTGCACAATAAAAAGGAGCGCAAACAAAAAAATTTTTGCAGACAAGTGTAATTAATTACTAAGAAAAAAAATATTAATTCAGACATTTACATTTGCGCAAAGGGGCCGGGGACAGTACTAAAACCTATACCTATATAGGTATGTATCTCTTTCCCCAAAATAACCCTGCGTCTAGTCAAATGAAAACAAAAGATGCGTGAAGGTTTTATTCCGAAGCACAAAAGACCTTACAATTCACATCTGCCGCTTAGCTATTATTTTTTTTGTGTCATGTACAGGTTTTCATGGATACTTTTTGCCTGACGAAAGATACACACCTATATTATCAACAAAATGCCACGAGTTGTTTCTGCTTCATGTTATTAATGCTGCGCATGATCAGCGGTGTTGAATGTTGATTCTTTGCATTGTTATGCTTCTCGCCGTTTCTGCCTCCTCATAACATATTAACGAACCCCTTTCTTTGTTATATTGCACTACGTCCTGGTTTGATTCTTCTTTGTTGTGCTGGGCCGGATCCTGGTTTTATTCCCTCATAGTGGAAAAAAAATAAATGAAAACCTATACACATCATTTTTCACTGCCAATACTCAGCTGCGTACTTACAAAAATACAGAAAAACAATTGCGTAGATACACTTTAGTCAACGCAGTCTTCCAAAAGATACTCGATCGGGATTTTTCTAGATTTTGTATCTGTTATTGTTTTAATTAATATTTTGTCTTGTTTTTTTTTTTAATGTATTTTACGCTACGCATAAGCAACTATATAGGCATTACGATGTGGAACAAGTTCTGAAAATGTTTTTTTTTTAATTTTTGGAAGAATCCAAAAGATTTGAAATTTCAATAAATTTATCAAGTAAATGGTCGAACGAAGAGTTTGTTTTAATTTCCTTGGAAAATATTTTAATCAAGACGAATATTCAAAAGGATTTTATCTTGTTTCGAGTTATTTTGTTCTTTGTGAGAAATTTTTTTAAATTAATTGAATAGAACAAAAAAATAGGAGAAGGTTAACACCTAGCAACAACAAATCCTATAAGGTCTCTTGCAGATTGTAGACTTATGTAGGTACATTTGCGTTATAATAAATGTCTACCTACATGAAATCCAAGTTATTGTAATGGATTTCACATTTGTTTCCTTGGATGGTAAACAATTTTACGCCTTCTGCAATAACATTTCACAGTAAAACCATTGCATTTATCATCAGAACTGCACGCCAGGTAGAGGGGAGCTCTTTCAAAATACCTTTGAATTTTTCATCAAAACCCTGGTAATAGAAGGAATAGTCATTGAAATTGGTAAATATTCTTCACTTAAAAAAAAAAACCAAAAGATTTAGTAGGTATACAAAATTTGCGTGTAGGCATAAATAAAGAAGTAAAATTAAACTCCCAGAAAGGAGAGAAATTATTCCTTCAAAGGGATCAGAAATAGTCAAAAGACTATTAACACGCAAAACAGATTTTTCAGGATAATTAAAAAAAAAAAAGATATTTACCAACAATTTGAACTCTCGGATAGATAGATAGATAGATATTTATTTTTTATTTGCTTACTTTAGAAGTAAGTGGTGAATGACACATCAATATTTTTACATTTTATTGATATATGTTGTGGGGTGACAACCTGTGTTAATTCAATATTATTTTAAATAAAACATATCAGCAAGATATATTATTATTAAAAGTAAATTAAGAAATAAGAGTAAGATATATCGTGATAAAACTTAACAATTTGTAGATAAATACATTTTTGTTTATATATATATTTTTTTCGATTAAATTTGGTTTTGAATGCTTGCAAATTGAAATGGCAAGGGAAAATCTCGCCGGGTAAACCATTCCAAAGTCGTGTTGTACGGCTAAAAAACGAATCTCTATATTTCACGGTACGTCCGAAATTGAGTTCAAGGGTAAACTGATGGACATTCCTAGCAAAGTATTACGGGCGAAACTTTTAAGGGGAGGAATGCAGCTGGCTACATCGAGTGAACATTTTTTTATAAAAGATACGATAAAATAAGGAAAGTACTTCTTACACCGATACAGAAAACCTAAGCACTTAGCAGCAGTATTAGCGATCTCATAATATATGGTCGTTCCAACGGAGGTCGTCGTTGACACACATACCGAGTACTGAGAGCTTTTCGGTTTCTTCGATGCAAGTGCCATTCATGGACAATGGCATTGGGGGTATGTTTAGCTTTAACGACAGAAGACAGCATTGAGTTTTCGAAGCATTAAACTCCACACTATTCTTATTACCCCATTTGACAATGCTGTATAAATCGGAGTTTAATGAGCTTGACATACGGTACCGTTGCAATTGTACGTCTGAAGGCGAAGGACGTGAATTATCGAACGAATATGAAAAGCTGAGGGTAGTGTGGTCAGCAAAACAGTTAAGTGGATTAGAAGTAGAAGTGGACAGAAGATCATTTATAAAAATGAGGAAAAGAGTCGGAGACAGAACAGAGCCCTGGGGCACACCAGCATTTATTTTGTAGGAATTAGACTTGAACCCGTCCAATACAACTTGTTTTGAACGATCCAGCAGATAGCTTCTAATCCAACGAACAACAGTATCATCGATCCAAAAAGTACGCATTTTCGATAAAAGAGCTTCATGCCAAACTCTTTAAAATGCCTTGGAGAGATCAAGAGTAATAATCTTACTTTCACCAAAGCGATGTAAAGATTTGTTCCACTGTTCGGTGAGATATGCCATCAGATCACTAGTGGAACGGTTGCTGCGGAAGCCATACTGCGCTCGTAGAGAAGCTTTCGATCTTCGATATATTCCTTAAGCTGACGGTTAATCAGTGTTTCCATGACCTTAGAAAGGAGGGATGTCAGTGCTATGGGGCGGTAGGAGGAGGGGGACGATGGGTCACCTTTCTTAGGGAGTAGGGACAGGCTGGACAAAAGAGTAGGAGCGATGGAAAAGCTTACGCAGTGCCTTTGACAGTGTGGAAGAACACCTCTTCAGAAGAATCGGTGGTATACCATCCGGGCCAGCGGATTTGTGTATATCGAGATCTTTGAGAACTCTTGCTACTGTACGAGTGCGGAAAAAATCTGTCCCATGGAAAAATTTACATTCTCAAGTACAGGAGGGGCAACGTTGCTATGTGACAGCGTGGAGCTGGCAGCGAAATGGGCGGCGAGCAAGTTTGCCTTCTCTGAAGAGTAAACAATTGGTTTGTTATTGTCGATGAGCGTTGGAACCGAAGATGTTGAGGAGTTTTTAATATTTTTTACAAATGACCAAACATTTTTACTGCCTTTGCGACATTGCATAATTTTTTGTCGTAATTATTGTCGTGCAAAAATTTGGTTCTTTCAATAACGGAGTTGCATGAGTTCCTTGCTTGTTTGTGCTTTTTCCGAATTTCCTCTGTAGGGTTGGCTTTGTAGAATCGGAAACTTACTTCTTTAAGCCTGATAGCTTCTTTACACTCAGAATTAAACCAGGACTTTTCTTTAGGCTTGATGCTTTTTACTCTGTAAGGAATAAAAACACGCATCCCTAGAAGAATCACATATAAATTTTATGTTATTTTAATAAAGAAAAAATAATTCAAAATTCTCATAGCTAATAGTGGATAACCAGTCCTTGACAGTTTTTTTATGAAATTTGAATAAGAAACTGTTTGCCTTATTATTAAGGGTAATTTATTGAAAATATATGGAGCTGTATGCGTATAAAAATGAGAAAAAATGTATTCTACGTGCAAATGGTCCATTGACAAGGTTCATATTATTTAAACGCAGGTTATACAATTCAGAGTTTCTACTCGGCTTCCACTTTGTTTGAAAAACCCTCTTAATACTTTAAATACATAAAAATGTCTCATTGGTAAAACTCGCAATCTTCTTAATAAAGGGAAAGTTTCAGAATACCGATGTTTACTGCAAATTATTCGTATTAAATACTTTTGCGCAACCAATAACGGTCCAAAAAAATTTGCATATGAACCACACCAGCTTGTTATACCGTATTGCAGCTTTTAATGTGTAAGGCCGTTGTAAATAGTAGCTTAAACTTTTTGCGAACAAAAAGGCTTAATGAGGTACAATTTTCTTGTGACCAACAACATATAAGATTTAATCGTTTGAATATGATATTTCCAATTCAAATTAAAACAACGAAGACACCTAAATACTTAAAATGTGGCATCGAATCAATTTTGACCCAATTTTAAGTCCGATGAAAAATTACTTCTACCACACTTATGAATAGCTAAAGCAAACTGTTTACAATCGTGGGTGTGAAACCATAGGTTATAATCATGTAGGTTGTTGGCAGATATCTTGAAACACATTAATTTAGTTTTTTTCACTGATAATTAACCTATGCATGGTTAAGATTTCAAGATCTTCCTCAATCTTGGCGGGTTTACCATATCAAAAGCTTTCGTCATGTCAACAAATAAATCTATTGTTGATTTATTGCCATTTAAACTACCATAAAGTTGACTACACACTCTCAAAATTGCATCCTCTGTTGACATACCCGCTCTGAACCCAAACTGATTGTTGCAAAAGAAATAAAATTTATCTAAAAATGATACAATGCGAACTTTTATTAACTTTTCGAAAATCTTAGAAAACGTGGAAAGAAGAGATATTGGTCTATAATTTGAAAGCAGTTTTCTGTTTCCTTTTTTAAAGAGAGGAATAACTTCAGCACATTTCAGATGATCAGGAAAACAACCCATTTTAACACTACTGTTAAATAAGTAGGTCAATACATCAACGACATACAAGGCAATATTTTTTAGTAGTACACTTGATATACGATCACTAGTGCAAGAATTTTTATTTTTAAGCGACATAATAACTTTGTATACTTCTCCCGATGTTATTGAATTAAAAACAAAGCTGTTTGGTTGTATATTTTCAATAAGAATATCTGGATCAATGGAGCAATTACAGTTTATACATGGTTCAAATATCGGCTTTGACTTTTCTGATATTTCAGTGAAATACTCGTTGAATTATTTGAAATCCTACCTGTGTCAGATTCTATAATTTAATTTCACCAATTTCAAAGTTTTGAACTTCAGCACGATTTTTAACTTTTCCCAAAATGTTATCAATAACTCTCCATTCTTCTCGCACAATCCCCTCAGCTCTAAAATGTGTTGCCAAAAATGTGTTGAAAACACAAAATTTCTTAGCTAGGAGAAGACATTCAAAAAAGAGGAGGTCTCGTTCCAAAAAATTAATTTTAGTTTTTATATTTCAGGAGTTGGAAAGCTTTAAAACTCAATTCCAATTAGTTATCTAAGATGGCCTTTCAGTCCGGGGTGGTTTTGGACCGTAACCAAAGAAACTTCTCCATCCAGCCCAGTTTTGTACGTGAAGTTGGTTCGAAAACGTAAATATTGGTCTTCCTACGCCTTTTCGTAAGTAATCGAAAATTTTCCGGGCCGTAACATTTTGTCCATCCGATCTATAGTATGAGTTGGTACAATAATTATTGATCCTCCTTCACTCGTATTGGACCAAGAATATTTTTCCCGAAACACAATTTTCATGTCATTCAACATACAGCAGGACTGGGATAATAGGGATAGGGGTCTTATAAAGAGACACTTTATATGCCCGGGGGCATAGAAAATCCCTGCAAACACTGACTTTACGATGATAGAGAAACATATTTGAGTTACTGGCAAAACTTTCTGTCTGTCTGTACGGATTGAACTACAGGCTAAACGGTCTTAAAATTTAGAACTTAAGGTTATTTAATTTTTTTTAACCTGAAATATTAACGGTACCTGTCATTACCGTTAAGGAAAAGCTTATTTTTCTCGAAAACGGCTCCAAGAATTTAAAAAAAAAATTCAGTGCACTTTTGTAGCTGTGGTATATGTACTGGTGAAAAAAAAATTTAAGTTAGTGGGCTAAATTTGGTACTCCCCATATAGGACCATTTATTCTTCGACTTTCTCGAGAACTGCTTACAATCAAATTCCATATTCAGGAAAATGTAGATAGACAAAGCAATTTGACATACAAATATTTTGGAATAACTTCTTTTTTGTATTTTTAATAATATTTAAAAAAAAATTAAAAAAAAATTGATATTTTGAAAGGGGTAGGTGAATTTTTTTAAATTTTGTTTTTAAATATAAATAATGTTTGTGTTTAAGTTTGCATTCTTGTATCATTTTTTTTTTTTAATTTTTAAAAAAAGTTGTTAAATAAAAACCGTTTTATTTGAAAACCGTTCCTACGATTTTGAAAAAAAATCATTTTTGTTAATTTTTTAATGGCGCTTAAATTTTTCCGCTAAAAAGTATTTAACGTACTTTTTTCAAATCAAAATTCAGAAAATCGAAAAAAAACTTTGAAGTTCCCTTGATATTTTTCAAATTTTATTCGAAACTATGGCCTCACATGTCAGTTCACCACTAGTATTTTAGGTATCATGTTGTGGAAGTCGATTGACAGTTTTACTATATGCCCGTCAAATCAGGGGTTAGATACCATTGCGTTTTTTTTATAACTAGGCCGCAGTAAAGGGATTTTGACTACCCTTATAATGTTGGTTAAACACGCGAGGGCGTTAGCGAAATAGAGAAGGATGTAAAACGTGGTAACGATGCACATTTGCTTTAAGGTTCTGCACTTCAAAGTGGAATGGAAAAACAGAGTCTGGTAAGGTCTTCCACATTCGTGTGGTACGGCTAAAGAAGGAATCCCTGTACTTGGCAGTATGTCCTAAGTTGGGCTCAAGGTTATACTGATGGGCATTTCTTGCAGTACGAGTATTACGATTGAATCGTTGCAGGGGAGGAATGAAGCTGGCTATTTCGCTAGAGCATTGTTTATGGAAATAGCGATAAAATAATAAAAGGCAATATTCGAAACTGTGACCTCACATGTCCGTTCACCGCTCGTATTTTAGGTATCATGTTGTGGAAGTCGATTGACAGTTTTACTTTATGCCCGTCAAATCAGGGGTTAGATACCATTGCGTTTTTTTTTATAACTAGGCCGCAGTAAAGGGATTTTGACTACCCTTATAATGTTGGTTAAACACGCGAGGGCGTTAGCGAAATAGAGAAGGATGTAAAACGTGGTAACGATGCACATTTGCTTTAAGGTTCTGCACTTCAAAGTGGAATGGAAAAACAGAGTCTGGTAAGGTCTTCCACATTCGTGTGGTACGGCTAAAGAAGGAATCCCTGTACTTGGCAGTATGTCCTAAGTTGGGCTCAAGGTTATACTGATGGGCATTTCTTGCAGGACGAGTATTACGATTGAATCGTTGCAGGGGAGAAATAACGCGAGGGCGTTAGCGAAATAGGGAAGGATGTAAAACGAGGTAACGATGCACATTTGCTTTAAGGTTCTGCACTTCAAAGTGGAATGGAAAAACAGAGTCTGGTAAGGCCTTCCACATTCGTGTGGTATGGCTAAAGAAGGAATCCCTGTACTTGACAGTATGTCCTTAGTTGGGCTCAAGGTTACGAGTATAACGATTGAATCGTTGCAGGGGAGAAATTCAGCTTGCTATTTTGCTGGAGCATGATTTATGGAAATAGCGATAAAATAATAAAAGGCAAGAAACATTACGTTTGTGCTCAAGATATGTAAATGTTTCTGTTATTGTTCGGTCGCCTATCATTTTCAAAGCTCTCTAGAAAACTCAAATGGGTTACGGGAGCAACTGCCCAAATATGGGAATTATACTCGAGTTTTGGCCGAATATATGTTTTATATACCTACTGTAACCAAATCAGACGGGGTGAAGAACTTCTTGCATATTCGAAGGAAACCTAAACACCTCGCAGCATTCTTGGCGACGTCAAATATATGGTCATTCCACAGAAGGTGGTTTGTAATGCACATGTCGAGAACTGAAAGATGTTCGGTTTCTTCGATGCAAGATCCACTCATGGAGAGTGGCATTTTGGGTATATTCGTTTTAACGACAAAAGACGCGATTTCTAATTCCTCATTTTACAATGCTGTTAAGATCAGAATTTAATGAACTAATTATATGGAACATGGTGCAGTTTCAGTTCCACATCTGAAAGTGATGGATGTGAATCTGGAAACAAATATGAAAAGCTGAGGGTACAGTCGTTTTATTGAATCAGTTGTTTCAGATAATAAATAATTGATATCTAAATATGAGAAAAAAGGTCGGAGACAAAACAGCGCCCTGGAGCAAACCAGCATTCATTTTGTGAGTATCAGACTTGAATCCGTCCAACACAACTTGTATATAGCGGTTAGAAAGGTAATTACTAAGAAGAGTTTCATCACGAATTTTCGATAAAAGGGATTGATGCCAAACTCTATTAAATGCCTTATCTTGATAGAAGAACCACAGTTTTCCACAGATGGAACATCAATCCCATAACAAAAATCAAAGAGTAATAGGACCAAGGGTTTTTGTAAAATTGCTTTTTTCACCTAAACAGAAATTAACAAAACAGACAATCTTTTGTATTATCTCAACCCAACCTTCACGCCTAGCCCTTTGTCACATCTTTTGCCAATAACCCTGTACCAACCAACCTTCATAAGATGCAGTATTTCAAAGAGGTTCGATTTATTGAATCCATAAAGATGTGCATTTGAAATGCTATTGCTATGTATGATCTCCTCTTCACGACCTTGATTGAATCTCACCGATTATGATGGCTCCTTGTATATGCAACTTCAGCCTTAAATTTCTCAAAAAAAGCTTTGAATTGAACTATTCATGAATTGATCATTTCAAAGTTCTTGCTTGTTCACTTAAGATAATGCGCCAACGCTAAATACAATTTATTTTAATAATAAAAATCAATTGTTCTGTAGCCCACTTTAAAACTTTAAATTTTAATTGAGTCAAATTATACCCATGTCCCACATGTCCCATGCTTCTTTTTATGACTCAAGTTGAATATTACATATAGAAGATGTGATAAACCACTTCTTTGGGATGAACATTAAAAATATTTCCAAGGTATAGGTACCTACGTGACCAAGCACAGTGGAGAAATGTCTATATAAGCAAGTATCTTCATCAAAAGTTGTATCTATGAATCAAAACCCAAACAAAGAAATTACCCCACGGGCAGGGCAGCAACAGAGAGTCGCGTAGACAAAAATCGAAACAAACAGAGCCAGTTATATCACTCTACCTCATTCAAAGAGTGAGTCATACTCACGATGGAAACATGGCCGAATCTATTTTGTGTCTGCAACGAGTAGCAGTAGATACTAGAAGTTTCAATTTTCAAGTCTTTTTTTAGTTTTTCTAAGGGAAGACAAACAAAGCGATTTATACGATTACGACGATCTCTGGGTGAAATCCGAGATTAAAAAGGTTAGACAGGTGGGGTTGATCGTTGATCTTTGTCTTTGAAACTAAAAAAAAAAAAAAAAAAAGTATGCCACCGTACACAAATGGGCGGAGTAGCATAAGGAAAGAGTATGGAAAAAAAGAAGGATTTTTAATGAGATCTTAAGGTTCATTAAAAAAGGAATCCTACGATTTCAACGGATATCTACCACTCTCTCTAGAAGAAGAGTCCCTTAGTTATGCACCACCGCATTCATAATTAGAAAAAAGTTGATGGCAAACATATTCGAATATTACTTTATTTTTTTACACAGCTGTTAAGACCTTTTTTCTATTTCAGGAAACCAATAGAAGAAAGACCTTTATCCGGAAATAAAAAAGAGAACGGAAATGATTATAATAGGTAGGTATAAGAGGTACCCGAAAATCTAAGTGAGTTGGTATAAGGTTGTTGTTTATTAGGTAAGCAAGGTGTTTAGTTTTAAAAATGGAAATTAAGAAGTTTAAAAAAAACAAGAATAACCAAATTTGGGTGGAATAAACAAATGAGTACAAATTACCAATTGTCTTGGTTAAAGAAACTAGTTAAAATCAGATTTGAACGTTTGATAACTTTAAGGAATTTTGTTGTTGCTCTTTGTTCGTTGAACTTTACCCAGGTTTTCTTGCCAACTCCAAGAGTTTTTTGAATCTCAAAAGACACAAAAGGGCTGTCAATTAAGTTACTGACATATCACAAGAAGGGGAATCATAATTCGCACGCTGCTGCTCAACCCTACTACTACTACTCAACCCTACTGCTACTGCTCTTACCCGATTGTGCTCTGGCAGCCATGGATGCAGTGCAAGTGATTTAAACAGACTCCTGTCGCACAATCCACAACTTCAAAAGACTCCATTTCGTCACTTTTTAATTTCAATTTTTATTAAATTAAATTTAAAACAATGAATTAAATTCACATTTGCGATAGTTTTGTATTTGCAAATACGAATAAACAACTTACCTGCAGCCTGCAGCAAATCAACAAAATCACAAATTGACAGCTAATGTCAGTAGGTATACAATAGCTGATCGTTACCTCAACTCGCCCTAGTAAAATACCAAGATCGACTTCAGGGTGACTTCATGGCGACCCAAGGTTTCAAAAAAAAAAAAAACAGAGAATTTCCTCTTTAGGGCGAGTTGAGGTATTTCAAAAGACGAGTTGTGGAGACCCCAGGTGAGTTCAGTGCCCCTATTCCGGTTCTATGAAAAAATGAAATGATAAACTTCTTTTCACGATACTTTTCATAAGACTTTTTCATTTTGTCATTTCATTTTACTCAGCAACCTGATTCTCGTTTATTCTGTAAAAAAGTAAGCTGAATAGGGCTTAATCCTTGTACATGAAACATACAGATGAAAAGTTTGTTATTCATTTGTGTGTATTTGAATTTTTTGGAAACAACTTATCACGACGAAATAATTGATGATAAATAACTTTTCAAATGTAAATATTTTGACAGACATAAGTTTTCAATGTTAGACACGACCAGAATCGCAAAGAGTGCTTTATCAGTAAAAAGTTTTTTCACAGATTTTTTCACAGAACCAGAATAGGGCTACAGGGCTCATCATCAAAAAGTGTTTGTGTGTAGTTTTGTATTCAAAATGGCGTTTTCTGAGAATGAGCTGTCATTCTGAGAGAATTTTTAGTTTCACACTAAAAATATAATACGGGGGTTTCCTGTTATTAAAAATTTAGATTCACACTAAGAGAAAATCAATTTTTGATTAGCCTATAATTGAAGAACTACAAACACTTTTAATGTTAGTGCCAAATTGTATTTATTTTTGTTTGGTATTAAAACGTCCATAATTTTGCGCATCATATGGCTTTATGAGAAGGCCAAAGCCAATTTAGCCTTTTTTAACAATTTCTTCGTAAGCTTTAAGCTATGATTCTTCGATAGTGACGTAAGTTCTTGCGCTGATATGATTATAAACAGTGTCATGTAATTCATTCATTCATTCAATCAAAAACTATAGCTGATCCAAAAACTCTTTTTAATGTAGATGCCAAGAGAAAATCAGATAATTTTCTTTCAACATTATATTACAAGAACTCGAGCTCGAACAATCCAATTAAAGCACAATTGTAAATTAATTTTTTTAATCAATTATTTTCTTCAAATATCTCTCAACTTGAACCTGCAAGCGGATTATTTCCCCAAATCAACGTGGTTTTCACATAGGAAGATCCACAACATTTAACCTGTTGGATTCGTCTCTGAAACCTAATGTTTAATATAAAATTGTTATGCGATTGACGTAATTACGACTGATCTCTAAGCAAAGCTCTTTATTTAATTTTAATTTTTTATTAAATAGAATACCTACTCTAATTATCAACCGCAATTTACATACATGATTTAAAGATCGATCTTACAAATTCATTTTAATTCATCTATACCCGAACTTTTTCAGGCAGCATCCGGAGTCCCACAGAGTATTCACATTGGTCCATTTATTTGTATTATCACAGTCAATGATGGCGAATGTGTCATTAAAGACTCAACATAGATTTTCCCCACAAGATTCTAAGTTTTTCTGCAAAGCTACCTTTATTCCAGATTTTCTATCTGGTGCCGAAAAAACTTCTTAGAACTAAATATGTCAAAATGCCAAGCTATCACATATACTCGTAATCTTACTTGTACCCCTCTTCCGCCTAGCCCAAGATCGTATATTATAAATAGCGTTCAAAGTGTTGATTCTATTTCCGATTTTGGAGCTATCTTTAAAAAAGAGTTCAGTTTTTAGAGCCTCATAAATACCTCTATAAAGAAAGCCAACTCAGCACTTGGTTTTAATAAACGCTGGTTCAAAGAATTCTCTGATCCTTATACGGGATGAAATCTCTGATCCTTATACGGCGCTTTTCACGCTTAGGAAAGTCTTCTAATGCTTATTAATTTGCAATTCATTGAACTGGGGCGTTAAATAACAGATATTTTTTATATCCATCAACTTCTAAGTAAAAACATTGACGGTCCCTTCCTTCGTCGCAATGGGAAAGAAATGTGCATAGGGTTACTGGCTGAACACAATGCAAAAACGGAACTGCATTACGGAGACAGAGTACGGAACAGCTGTCAAATTTGTCGTACGTACCAATTTCAATCGGAACACAATGCACGTACAGTAACTTTGACATTTAAACTCAAAAATGGTTTGAATACCAAAAACAAATGATAAAAAAGAGAAGAAACTCTTATACAACGAATTGAAATATCATTAAGAAGAATGGAATCATCTGGTGTTATTTCAGGTATACTAAATAAAAGGGTTTGGGAGGGACAGATAATAATAATAATAAATAAAAATAACTTCTCTCTGCATCAGATAAAATGTCAAATTTACTGTACGTAAAAGTTAAAAGTTAACCAACCTTTCCGTATGCGTATTGCAGTTCCGTATGCAGTAACGTACCATTGTGTTCGCAAAATACAGTTCGCGTCTATTCAATGTTTGCAGTTCCGTATGCGTATTCCAGTTCCGTCGTCATTGTGTTCAGCCAGTTACAAATTGCTGATTTCAATACAACACATTAGTATTAATTAAAAAAAATATTAGGTTTTCACAGTATAAAAACAATTTAAACCAATTAATGATGTTCATGTCAGCTTTTTACGAGTTGATATTTTCAAAATCGACTTTATAAGAATCGACATTTTGATCAGTCGGTATTTTTTACAAGTCGACTTGTCGATGGACGACATTAGCTGTGTTTTTTTGGGAAAGCTATCCGTAGCGAAGTAAGATTTTTTCAAAAAAAAAACCATCCCCAGCTGCCCAGTTTTTATATTTCGAAGTTGACACTATTGTCAAAAAATGTAAATCTTTAATTGAAAAAGCAAAATAATACATGCATATGTATGTAGCTAGACTATGAAAAATAAAATGGAAAATACACAAGAAAATATGGTATTTAATATTGACATTAACAATTTCATTAATATTTGTGATATTACAGTTCCGTGAATATGAATGCAGCGAAAGCGATGACGGATTTGCTCTGGAGATGTTCTTTATTGACCCATAAAGTTTTGAAGATTCTGCAGAAACAGAAAAGCAGCAACATGCCACAGTGGAGTATTTTTTGGTTACTATCGAACTATAGTTAGTGGAGAGGACTTCAAATCACACTTTAGCTTGCTGCGTTCTACTGTAGAACACCTGTAAGATTAGTGAGACTACCGTGTACCGAAGCGATAGCTCAAAATCACGAAAATGTACGTAAATTGAAGCGAGGAATTATTGTTGTACGTGAAATGTAGGTACACCAACGGCATTAAAATAGGGTTTCCAGAGCATCTCCTTTAAAGAGAACATGTTCTCTTTTTCAATTCAGATCTATTTTACACTCTCTTTTTTTATAAAATTCTTTTTTTGTCCTCTTTTTCTACAAAATTTGTTCCCTTCCTTACTTCAATTTTGAAATTTCAACATCAAAATAATTTTTCATATACAACTACAATAACACGTGAGTTTCAAAGAAGCTGAGGGGGGGGGGGGGGTAGTATCATTTGAATTTTCGAAAATGTTCTCTTTTTTTCTACTTTCATTATGGACACCCTACATTAAAAGAAAAAAGGAAAAGTTCTGTTTGTTTCTCGAAACAGAACAATAATTCGATTGTTTTTATTTGATAATCACTGCGATCAATTGACATCTCTGTTATGTTTTTATTGTGTTCGTTCGTTCATCGTCCTGTCCCCTTCCGTCCTTATGCCAGTTGTTCATTGCGTGCACACAGAAATCAACTAACTCCATCCAACTGTTTATTCAATTCTGTAATTGAATAAGCAAATTTAGAGCCTCGTACACTAGTGCTTAAACTGAAGTTGCGTTGAGCAACGCAATTAGAATATTTTCGTGTTGAACAAGTTGGTTGGCCGTACACCTAGTTGACAAACTCATTAATAAATATCCTCGTACATCCAGTTAACCAATTCATTCAATTGTTGAATAACCGCGTACACCTATTTGATATAATTGTATGATTTCTGCAAACAAAATAGTTGCTCTAGTTGGTCAACTGCGTTTTCGGTGTGGTTGCTCAACAAGTTGATGCACGGGTTGATACCCTCGTACACTAGACCAATAAAGATTGTTGAGTAACGACTTTGGCGCACTGGGGAATATTTTTATTCAAGCCTACTAGGCTTTTCCTTTCTATCCCCTACATCATATATTTTCGTAATATTATTATTATTATAAAGTTATGATTTCCACTGAAATGAAAAGAAAATTGGCTGCAGCTTTAATAATTTTAGTTGACAGTGAACGCCAAAAGCAGCATTTGTTTTTTGTATATTGCGGGCGGCATTGCTTCAGTAGATAAGGTGACAAGGTGTTTGCTTACTAACCCAGAGGTCGTCAGTTCGATACTCAGGTCGGGAAGCAATTATTCTAAATCCTAGCGCAAGCTAGAGCGGTCCTTGTGTTTTAAGTAAGAAAATAGTCACCTTATTCTGGATATACTGCGCTGGAAAAAATATGTCCTATCTTTTCATTCTTGAAAAGCAATGGGCCTTACAGACATGTTAGTTTCATTTGAATTAAATAAAAAATCAAAAATAGTAAAATAATACATAAATGTATAAAATAAATTAAATGGAATATAATTGGCTCTCGAAATTACTGACGTAAAAGTTCCCATTTATTATTTTTCGTCACTTAAATTTCAAATTCATGATCATTTGCTGTTCTCCACACTTTTTTACTATACACTATGTGCAACAAATTGATGCGTTGGGCACGCAGTGGACGACGGGCATAAGTTCTCAAGTTAGGTTCAGTTATTCGCACAATTACTTTGTACGTTCTCTCCTTGGCAGGCACATCAAACAGTTGAACGTTTATTTTCCCTGATCAACCCGATTTGGGGTGGTGAAAAATCCCATTTGAAATTCGAAACGGAGTTTTTCGAGTTTTTAAAGAAGGAGCCTCAATTGATGAATGAGATTGCATCAGATGGAAAATACGCGTTCAAGAAAACCAAACAAGATCAATGAATTGTTGTTGTTGATGTTAAAATATGTTCTAATAAATTACATTATTTTTTCCAAAATTGTGTTTAAAATTTTGTAGTGAATAATAATGAAAACTTTGTAAATGACCTCTTGGAAAGGTGGTCACACTAGGTAAGCTTGTGTTTTGTCGTTTTAATGATCTGTTAAGAATTTTTTTTCAGCATCTTATTCCCAACATTATTTTTCGCTGCATTCTTTGAACAGAGGAGGAAGAATTCAAATAGGATACAGAAAAGAAGTGTTTATGTACCTATGATTCATATGTTACTCAATTACTTTCCGAAAACTGGGATATTTATTTGCTGTTACTAAGTCTTCCAGTTGTCTTGCGGTTAACCGCGTATCTAAGTGGCTGGTATCAAAAGCTCACAACTATGTTAGATGGCCTCAAGGAGCTGCTGTGAGTGAGAATACACGGAAATTTGAAGCAACAAAAAGAATTCCGTGGGTAATTGGTGCAATAGATTGCACGCATATAAATATAGCAGCTCCAAGAACGAATAAAGAGTGCTACTATAATAGAAAACACCAATTTACCATTATTTTACAAGCGGTGATTGACGCTGATAAGAAATTCATTGACATTAGCTGTGGTGAACCGGGATCCCTTCATGACGCTCTGAGCTGTATAGGATAGCTAAAATCAACACCAGCCAAATTTCCCTGGCGATACATTTATTTTGGATGATTCTGCTTATGCCGCTTCTAATTGGTTAGTACAACCATTTAGAGACAACACAAGACTAACGAAGCAACAAAGAGCGTTCATCTATCTACATCCATTCTGGAACACGGATAGTGGTCGAGTCGAGTACGCCTTCGGATTGTTAAAAGGAAGGTTTAGAAGGCTTCTCCAATTTACCGAGCAACGCGATCTTAATGCGATAAAAACTCTGATTATTAGCGCATGCATTCTGCACAAATTGTGCATTATGATGGACGACACAATTGAGATTCCAGGAGAACAAATTAACCAGGAATCGAACACACTACCAACACCTGGTGCAAGAAACATAAATTCATGCAACAGCAACAGACTCCAAATTTTATTTGAATATTGCAAGTTAAAATCCTTCCATCATTATCACCATTTGCTGTGTTTTCAGAATTCCCTATATTCTTCAACACAGGTTTACTCTTGGAGTGAGGCAGTTGAGTTATTTATAAGACACAATATCCAACGCGATCCATTACAAACAGTTTAAAGCATTTTTTGTAATTTAATTATTATTGCGATGAACAAAATTCACAAATTCCAACATTTTCTCGATTCCAATACGGGTCCTTTTTTGGAAGGCAATTCTAAATACGTCAATACTCATGCCGGTATTCCAACTGCGTAGATTTTCTGTTTGTTTACGAACGAACGAAAGTAAAAATGTGAAAAAAAACAAGCGATAAAAAGCGATCCATTAGAATGTCTAATTATATTTATTTATCTCCATGTAGATGTACATATGTATGGAAGTAGATAGTTTGACTGGATTTCAGGGACGTAGACGGGCTGAAAGTGAGACTTGGGCAGTAAGTAGGTATGTATTGTTGTAGTATCATTTTCGTAATACTTACTCTAAGCTTTTATAGGTCTTTTAAAGTTGTTTACGAGTTTCGAACTCAGAAAGTATAATTTTTAAATTAGATACATTTACTATATTTGTTACTTTGTTGTATAGATACTCTCTTAAGGGGTAATTCCATTTTGTTGTCTTATTATGGTAATAAAACGCAATTTCGTAACGAAATAACTTTGGATTTCAAATGTGTAGGCTTGTGGAAAACATGTGCTTTACGACGTGGTCTTCGTTGCTAATTTTTGATTAGTAAGATTTGCAGAGTTTTTCTAAGCAATAAGATGATAATTTTAATAATGCTCAAATTAAATAAGAAATCTGTAGGTATTACACTTATATTGTGTTGTTGGGTGTTGTATGGTGTTTTTCAAACGAACTTAAGAACTTTTGTAGAGACTCAATTAAGGTGTATCAGCAAATCTCAGGGGAAAATCGCAAGGTCTAAAAGCAGTCTTAGTAGCATTTTAAGCGATCTTAAACACAGTATTGTGTTTTCGAAGCATTAAACTCCACACGATTGCTATTACCCCATTTGAAAATGCAGTATAAATCAGAGTTTAATGAACGTCCGAAGGCGAAGGACGTGAATTATCGAACGAATATGAAAAGCTGAGGGTAGAGTCGTCAGCAAAACATTGAAGTGGATTAGAAGTAACAAATAGAAGATCATTTATAAAAATGAGGAAAAGAGTCGGAGACAGAACGGAGCCCTGGGGCACACCTGCATTTGTTTTGTGGGAATCAGACTTGAATCCGTCCAATACAACTTGTATTGAACGGTCCAGAAAATAGCTTCTAATCCAACGAACAAGAGTATTATCAATCAGCACGCATTTTCGATAAAAGAGCTTCATGACAAACTATCAAATGCCTTGGAAATATCAAGAGCAATAATCTTACTTTCACCAAAGCGATGTAAAGATTTGTTCCACTGTTCTGTGAAATCTGCCATCAGATCACCTGTGGAACGGTTGCTGCGGAAGCCATACTGACGGTCATGGAGAAGCTTTCGATCTTTGAGATATTCCTTAAGCTGACGGTTTATCAGCGTTTCCATAACAAAGAAGGGATGTTAGTGCTATGGGACGGTAGGAGGAGGGGGGAGGATGGGTCACATTTCTTAGGGACAGTCTGGAAAAAAGCTGTTTTTCATCTTCTAGAGATTCCAGAAGTGTAGGAGCTTACGGAGTGGCTTTGCCAGTGTAGAAGAACTCCTCTTTAGAAAAATCGGGTGTATACCATCCTGGCCAGCGGATTTGTGTATATTGAGATCTTTGAAAACTCTTGCTACTGTACGAGTGCGGAAAAAAATCTGTCCCATGGAAAAATTTACATTCTCAAGTACAGGAGGGGCAACGTTGCTGTGAGAAAGCGTAGAGCTAGCAGCAAAATGAGTTGCGAGCAAGTTTGCCTTCTCTGAAGAGTAGACAATAGGTTTGTCATTAGCAACGAACGGAACCGAAGATGTTGAGTAGTTTCTAATATTCTTTACAAATGACCAATAACTATTATGAACTTATTAAAAGTATCCAAACCACAATACTTAGCAGTTTTTAGTAAAAATGAAGTACGCCATCACACGTCTTATATAACAAAGAATTTATTTAAAAAGTTTTTTCGAGAATTGTAGGTTTTGATAAAATCCTGTTTTTTATTTTTTATTATTTGAAAAAAAAATGTGTAGTTTTTTAGATTTTATTTATTCTCACCTGATTTTAAAATATTAAATAATTTTATGTATAAGTTTTAAAAAATATTGAGTTTTCAAAAAAAAAATCAAAAATTAAAAAAAATATAAAAAAATAATTATTTTAAATTTTGGTAGCAAGATTTAATTTGGCTACTTATATCTTATCAAATATAATTTTTTTATTGAAATCCATTGAGCCGTTACCGAGAAAGTCGACAATTAAAAAAACCGTTACATGAAAGGTACCGTTAATAGACTTTTTTTCCTGTAAACTGGGTTGTTATAAGATGATAGCTAGTACTAACAAGAAATTCTCAAAAATGTCCATCAAAATCATTTGAGCCGTTTTCGAAAAAATAAGATTTTCTTTAATCGTAATATGGCAGGTACCGTTATTTTTAGCCCTAAAAATAAAATTTCAATTTCCCGAACTGCAAGAAGTACACCCATACCAAATTTTAAGGCAATCGCTTAACCCGTTTAGGCTGAGGACAGACAGACAGACAGACAGAAAATTCTTTATTTTTTTACTTGCGATTAGATGTAGATATTTCTACAGAATCAACGGAAATAAGTGCAAACAAACTCATTGCTTGCATTAAGAGCTCCACAAACAACACTCTCTCACACAAATCTTCAAAATTCAAACAAAAATGGTTTGACAAAGAGTGTATGCTTGCTCGGAAAAAAACGTTTATTCTGTTAAATGCACTGAGAAACTCTTATAGCCAAACACTTAAAAAGTGGTATTTAGAAGCGAATGCAGCATTCAAGAAGCTTTGTCTCCAAAAGAAATCTACTTTTGAAAATAATCAGGCTCGTACACTGGGCCAAATTAAGAACTCAAAGGAATTCTGGAAGACTGTCAGAGAGATAAATGGTACAAAACATACAATTGGATTAGGAATGTCCGCTAATGAGCTATCTACTCATTTTAAATCTCTTTTATACGGCCAATATGACGTAAGATTCTCGTATGCTGAACCATGGTTCTCCGATGACATTTTGGATTCTGAACTCACTATTGAGGAATTGAAATCTGCAATTTTCAAAGGAAAAAACGGAAAAGCCCCTGGAGAAGATGGAGTTCCGTACGAATTCTTTAAGAATGCCACCGAAACTTTCCACAGACAACTTCAATCCCTTTTTAATAAAATATTTTCGACAGAAGAAGTGCCATCATCATTCAAAAGGTCAGTAATTTTCCCAATATACAAAAAAGGTGACTTGAACAATGCTGAAAACTACCGTGGCATCTCCTTCATGAATGTTCTTGCAAAATTATTTTGTGGTATTCTTGTAAATAAATTAGAGACATGGGTAGAGGTTAACAGTGCCCTGTCAGATTTTCAAGCTGGATTTCGGAGAAATTACTCGACAATTGACCATATTTTCACGCTTACCTCAATTGTTAAAGCATTTCAAGCAAGAAATAAAAAAGTGTATGCTTTCTTCGTGGATTTTAAGTCTGCATTTGACCTTATAAATCGAAATGCTCTCTTTTATAAGCTCCCAAGGCTAAGATTATCTACAAAATTCATTAATGTTTTAAAAGCACTATATTCAGAGTCAAAAGCAGCTGTATGGGACGGTTCCACTTACTCAGATTGGTTTGAAACAGATAACGGAGTAAAACAAGGCTGCCTTCTGAGTGCGCTATTGTTTTCGCTTTTTATTAATGATGTGGTTGAATACCTGCCTGGAGGGATTCGAATAGCCGATACAAACATAAATGTTCTAATGTATGCTGATGATCTGGTGTTGCTTTCAGAATCTCCAGAAAACCTTCAACTGAGGATCAATAGACTCGCGGAATACTGTCAGCAGTGGGGTCTTGTAATCAACACAAACAAATCAAAAGTAATGATATTTAGCCGTTCAACGAGAAAACAAACCACATACAATTGGTTCTATAATGGTACTAGTTTGGAGATTGTAAACGAGTATAAGTATTTGGGTGTAAAACTAAGCCGAACGTTAGATTTTAACGTGCATCTTGCAGAAAAATCAAATTCATCACTTAGCCTACTCAACATGTCTTGGAGAAGCATATTCCTAAATAATAGAATCAATCTTTCAACGAAGTACAAAATATATGATGCTGTCGTTAAGTCTACTCTTTGTTATGCTGGACAAGTCTGGGGTATTGACGAATACGAGTCCGTCGAAAAGTTTCAAAGAAACTTTTTAAAAAAGCTCTTTAACCTACTACTGAATACGCCAAATTATGCAATTTATGTTGAAACAGGACTTCCTAAACTTTTCACATATACTCTGAAATTGCAGGCCGACTACATAACCAAAGTACTCTCTTATTCAGATACCCGTCTGGCCAAGAAAATGCTGTTATACGAGCTAAGGAACGAGGATTGGTGGTGGTCTAAATGGAAACGTTTAGGAATAGATTGTGAAGAAGTCGTCTCAATGGACTCAAACAATATAAATTTGGTCAAAGGCCAACTATATCGAATTATTCAGAATCATGAAAATTCTGTTCATGATGAGTTTGCAGCGAAAGTTCGAAAATCAGAGAGCAGAATTTTATACTCGCAGCTTAATATTAATTTACTTGAGAAGAATTACTTTAATGATGTATATAGTTATAAAGAAATATCTCTAATTTTCAAAGCACGATGCGAACTACTCTATCTAAATGGAAGCCCTTACAACGGAAGTTTTAACCAGTTCTGTTCATTGTGCAACCTTAAAGCAAAAGAAGACTGTTTTCACTTTTTAAGTATTTGTCCAATTTTTTCTCCCCAACGTCTTGTATACTTCGGAAAGAAAACCTTAACTATGCAAGAAACAATTGTAATCTTGAACGAGTTCAACTGGAAAAACCTTTGCAAATTTATATTAGAACTGTGTAGATATAGAATGCTATTGATAAACGAATATGTATAAAAACTATTAAAAAAAAAAAAAAAAAAAAAAACATTTATATTAATATGTTTAATGTAATAAACAAAATTTGTTAACCGAGCTGACGGCAATGCCATAGCTTTAAATTCATTAAAATAATAATTATTAATAATACTTGCGATTATAGGGACTGTAAGCAAGTTTAGGAGACGTCTAAAAAAGTGATCGAGAAAAATTTCCCTCTGTCTATCTGTCTTTCTGTCAGTTTGTATAACGAGCTGAACAGCTTAAGCGATTATCTTCAAACTTGAGGGAAAACTCAAATTTTATTCTTGGGCCTAAGAATAACGCTACCTCTATATAATATATAGGAAAATCTTATTTTTCTCGTAAACGGCTCCAACGATTTTGATGAAAATTTTTGAGATTTTTTTTTGTTGGTACTGGCTATCATTTTATCAGAACCAAATTTACGGAAAAAGTCTATCAACGGTACCTTTCATATAATGTTGTTTTTTTTAATTTTTGGCTTTCTCGGTAACGGCTGTTTGGATTTCTGTAAAATTTTATATTTCAGAAGATCTAGGTAGCTAAATTAATTGTTCATATCAAAATTTTAAATAACTTTTTTTTCTAATTACAATTATTTTTTCGATTTTTTTTTGAAAAATCAATATTTTTAAAACTTATCAAAACAAATTATTTTAAATTGTATAATCACACGTATTTTAATAAACTATAAAAATTTCCAAAAAAAATTTAAACTAAAAATAAAAAACAGGATTTTATCAAAATCCGTCCCACAATTATCGAAATACTTTTTTCATATATTCTTTATTATACAAGACGTGTATATGGCGTACTCCATTCTTACTAAAAACCGTTAAGTAATGTGAGTTTGACACTTTTTTTAAGTTCAGATAGTGTTATTTTTCTATGTTAATGTTACATATTTTTTTATTTTTATTCGATTCGTGCAAAAAAAATTCTAACAATCAAACATGACCTTATGATGATAGAGAAGTCGAAAAAAGTGGTTCCGGAAATTCCGTCGGTCTGTCTGTATGTTTGCACCTCTACAGCTTAAACGGATAAGCCGATTTGCTTCAAACTTGGTATTTAGTATTTATATTTATATGTAGTATCTCGGGGGGTGTTTTTCATTTTTGCTCTAGGTCGAAAATAATGGTACCAGCCATACAATTTTTTAACAAAAAGTTTGATTTCCTCGAAAACGGCTCAAACAATTTTGATAAAACTACCAGGCTGCTATTTTTTTACAACGAAACATCTTTCAATTAGACTGAATTCTTCAAAATTTGTTCTATAACGGTATCCCCTATATGACTGTTTTTTTCTTCGACTTTCTTAAGAACTGATCACAATCAAATTTGATATTCAGGAAGATGTATATAGCCAAACCAATTCGGCATACAAATATTTTCGAATAACATTTTTTTTGGATTTTTAATAATTTTTTTAAATATTTTTTTTTTTGAAAAATCGATATTTTGAAAACAGGTATTTGAATTTTTTTCTTAGTTTTGTTTTTAAATGTAAGTAATTTTGGTGTTTATGTTGGCATTCTTGAATTATTTTTTTTTAATTTTTAAAAAAAGTTGTTAAATAAAAACCGTTCCTACGATTTTAAAAAAATACACTTTTTCAAATTTTCTAAAGAAATAAAATGGCGTTTAAATATTTCCGCTGAAAACTATTTTACGTACTTTTTTCAAACAATCAAGTAAGAAAAATCGAATAAAAACTTTGAAATTCTTTTAATATTTTTCAAATTTTATTCGAAGCAGTGACGACACATAAGAGCAAGTACGTGCGATCCAGTCGTGCAATTTATTGTATTTATGTTTGATAAAAAATTAATTTGACAAATCTAAATCATCCCCGTTTGCTAAACAAATTCACTTGCTTAGTAAAAGTATTACAGGTCTTAGCTTACATTACCACAGACATATATTGTAACACGTTAGGAGGCTAACCAAAACCACCAAACTAAATAGAAATCGATATTGCTCTATAAAAATAAATGCAAATTATAACACGTATTTCTATGTACAACGTGCAACTATGTAATGAGTGTTACATGGGATACCAACTTACCAACCAATAAATTAGAGGGCAAATGTTTAGATTGTAGTTTTTTGTGCGAGTATCTATTAGATAAATGTATCCATTATACTTTCAATTTTATTGATTTTCTCCCTATTTCAAGGCGTAGCCCTACACATGTTTAATATAAAAGTCCAAAACTTGCCACATACATACTAACATATAGCGCAAATAAGGGTAGTACGAATACGAATTATAACATACAACCAACAGGTGTTTAGGTTTTTCCTGGTCCCTCGGCTATTTTGGTAAAACAAAATTGTGTTTTTTTTTTAAAGCTATAAAAAATGCAAACCAAATTAGTCAAACGCTCATTAAACACTAAAAAAAGAAAAATGAATCATTTAGCATTAATTTTTTGTGGTTTGCCATGAAGAATTTAAATGCTCGCTGGGAGGCGCGGATTTTTCCCCCGTCGTTGTTAAGGGTAAAGTCTAGTCTGAAAAAGATTTAAATTAAATTTTGTTTGTTATATAAATACATAATATTCTTATTTGTGAGTATCTATTAATTTTGATTGTTTGCAATAAAATACTTTAAATACATTTCAAAGAAAAAGTTAACTCAATTTTCTATCAGTTTTTTTAATATTATTTTTTATTAAAATAACAAAATTCAAGAATCTAACTTACTAAACAACACCTTAGCAACAAAATTAATAAAAAAAAAATAGCCGGCCCATTTTCAAAAAATTGTTTTGTTTTATTTTTATTATTCAGAAACCAAGAAATAATTTTTTTTCTACGGCGAAATATGAAAAAATCTTCATAACACCATGGTAGTGTGAGATTCTTACTCACTAAAAAAGCACCTTCATTTGTTCATTCGACTACAACTGAGTTGCCATATCAAGTAGTTTAATCTTCATTTTTACTAACCACGTTTGGCAGGGAGCTCTCCATCGAGGGGACCTGCAATACCGCATTATTTAGAATTGTATTGGTCAAGTTGAGAAGATGATATCGGCCAAATGGTCGCCGCCGTCACAATTGATTGATTGATTTATGGCATTTTTCATCACTTCAGCGAGTACTTCGGGTGACAGATTCTCGCACTCGTTTCGAATGTTGTCCTTGAGGGCTTCCAGAGTCTCGGGCTTGTTCACGTAAACATGGGACTTCAAAAAACCCCCAAAAAAAAGTCTGAAACGGTAAAATCGGGCGATTTAACCAGTGCAAATCGCCAAAACGAGAGATGAGGCGATCCGGGAACGCCGCCTTCAGAATATCGGTTCATGTATCGCTCCCTGGCTTGTTGACTTGTATTCTGCATCTGTCCATTCCACAAATGTCAAAACAGATTTGACATTGGCGGCCATTTGCAAAAATGAGAGCATCTTCCAATAGGGCGATTTCTTTTGGCCCCCATGTATACTTGATACGCCAGGTCGAACGGTCTCGTTCTCCGAAGTCGGCGTACAAGATTTGCCTCTTCAAAGGCCCGCTGTATGCTTCTATTACAATGGCCTTGTTTTAAACTTGCTGGCAAATATTTCTTGTTTTCTATAGCTATAGTTGCTCTGGGCTGGATGATGCAAGTATGGCCGTATCATCAGCAAATGTTGCTATCGTGGCGTCTTCTTATTGAAGTATATCTCGAGTATAAAGAACGAATAACACTGGACCAAGAACGCTTCCTTGTGGAACACCAACGTGTATTTCTTTAAATCCTGAATATTCAATGCCTTGTTTCACTCGGAAAAGTCTATTTTCCAGATAGGATTCCAGAATATAATATATTTGTTTTGGAAAAACCTGTCTTAATTTATATCTTAAGCCGTTGTGCCAGACCTTATCGAAAGCTTGGGAAACATCAAGAAACGCACTTGAACATATCTTTCTTCCCTCTAGGGATTTTTCAATTTCATTTGTTATTCTGTATAGTTGATCAATTGTTGAGACGTTATTTCTAAAACCGAATTGGTGTTCGGGAATAAACCGTTTCTCTTCTACAATTGGAAGTAGGCGCTTAAGTAATAGTTTCTCGAATAACTTAGAAATTATTGGTAATAACGATATTGGTCTGTAAGACTTCTTTTCATTAAGAGTTTTCCCTGCTTTTGGAACTATAATAACACTTTCCATTGACGTGGAACGTATGCAAGCCTAAACGTGGCATTAATCAGATGTTGGATTTTCATTTTAGTTATTGCTTTTCTCGGGAACTTTAAGAATGGGTGCATTTATCAAGTCATATCCGGGAGCTTTCTTTCTTTCTTTCGTTCTTTTGTTTTCTTATAGCGTCGAAAAGTTCTGAAAATGTGACTTCTCGAATTCGGAAGTTTTCAGATGTCCAATGAGTATCACCATTCACCGGGTTCATTCAACAACTCCTCACCGTCAAAGGGTTTGAAAGTTTCCTCAAAGTGATCCGCAAACAGATCTGCCTTTTCTTTGTCTGTTTTAGCCCAGTTTCCATTGTTTGTTCGAATTGGTGCGGATTGTAACTTGGGTTTTTTAACACCTTTAATAGCCTTCCACAGATAGTAATTCGTACTTTTTTCTGCGGAAAGACCATCGAGATAAGTAGAAATCTCACGGTTTTTTGAATCTCTAACTGCATTTTTCACTATTGTGATTCAAAATAGTTTTGTGTTGAGGAGCGCGGGATTGCTGCCATTTCTTACGTGCTTTTCTTTTTTCGAGTTTAAGTTCTTTAATTTCAATAGAAGTATTTTGCTCGTTAGGAATTGAATTTCTGCGGAGTGTTTTTCCAGGCAGCGTCGTCGACTACTTTAATAAATCTGTCGACTTCTTCTCCTAATTCAAACGGAGTTTGCAATGATACTTCAAGTGTAATAGCCCCTTCAAAATCAGCACGAAACCCTTCCCAATTCGTTCTGTTGTTTGTCAAAAATGACGCACTTTGACCTTGTGTACATGATTCATCTTTTCGGTTGTTTCTTCATTCTTCTTGTGGACAGGCACGTACGTTGGTGTGTACCTGTACACTGATTTGGATTACCCCGAACATATCCAATACTTTCCTACAAATTTTGTATTCTTAAGAAATTAGTGAAATTCTAAAAACAGCAATTGAAAACCATCCATTACTACTAAAAAAACGTGATTGGGAATTGTTTTCAATTTTAAAAGTTCTTATTTTCAGCCGGTGCATAGCATTTTCTTTCTCAAACGAGAAACTTCAAAGCTCAACCACAAAACATCTTAAAATTTTCATTCTTCCATTCGTTACTTCATTTCCCCCTACTTTTTTACACCCCTTACCCAATTGTCAAAAAGAAAGAATGAAGAAACATCCGAAAAAAGGAATCATGTACACAAGGTCTTTCCTTCATTATTAGGCTTCCGTTTACTGTCAACATGACTGGTGAGGGATCAGTAGGAAGATCATAGCTATCCTCGATCTTGGTATAGTTTCTATTTAAACTTAGAATCGATAGCTTCAAAAAGATTTATGAAATCTGTTTTCTCTATCTTGCACCTAGGAGGACAATATGTTGATGCTATAGCATTGTCGAACGTCTGTACTTTATATTGACTGCACAAACTTCGATTCGACTTTTCGATTCAATTGTTGACTTTAAGGAATGGTCAATGTTTTCTCTTATAAATAGAAATGATGCAACTCTTTTTTTTATAATTAACGCGCGAACAAGGGACTACTTGTTTCCCTTTTAATGTAACACACTGCGCGGGCATTAGGTGGAAAGGGAGGGGAGAGATAGGAGGTGTCGATTAACATTTGTTTTGAATGCAGATCAAAATGGCAGGGGAAAATCTCGCCGGGTAAACTATTCCAAATTCGTGTCGCTCGGCTAAAAAAAGAATCCCTATATTTCACGGTACGTCCGAATTGGGCTCAAGGGTGAACTGATAAGCATTCCTTGCGAGACGAGTATTACGGGAGAAACTTTTATGGGGAGGAATGCAACTGGCTACTTCGAGTGAACATTTTTTGTAAAAGAAAGGAAATAAGGAGACATGAAACATTGCGTCGGTGTTCGAGAGGGGCAATGGATTCAGTGGCAGTTCTATTTCCTATCAATCTAACGCTCTATTTTGTATTATATCAAGCAAGTGAAGCGATGTTTGTGCAGCACCTGCCCAGAGGTGGGAGTTATACTCGAGTTTAGGGCGTATAAACGCTTTATAAATTGTAGCCAGATCAGATGGGGAAAAATACACCGATATTTTGACAATGCTGTATAAATCGGAGCTTAATGAGCTTGACATATGGTACCGTCGCAATTGTACGTCCGAAGGCGAAGGACGTGAATTATCGAACGAATATGAAAAGCTGAGGGTAGAGTCGTCAGCAAAACAGTTAAGAGGATTAGAAGTAACAGACAGAAGATCATTTATAAAAATGAGGAAAAGAGTCGGAGACAGAACAGAGCCCTGGGGCACACCAGCATTTATTTTGTGGGAATCAGACTTGAATCCGTCCAATACAAATTGTATTGAACGGTCCAGAAGATAGCTTCCAATCCAACGAACAAGAGTATCATCGATCCCAAAAGGACGCATTTTCGAGAGCTTCATGCCAAACTCTATCAAATGCCTTGGAGATATCAAGAGCAATAATCTTACTTTCACCAAAGCGATGTAAAGATTTGTTCCACTGTTCGGTGAGATATGCCATCATATCACCAGTGGAACGGTTGCTGCGGAAGCCATACTGACGGTCATGGAGAAGCTTTCGATCTTCGAGATATTCCTTAAGCTGACAGTTAATCAGTGTTTCCATGACCTTAGAAAGAAGGGATGTCAGTGCTATGGGTCGGTAGGAGGAGGGGGAGGATGGGTCACCTTTCATAGGGACAAGCTAAACAAATGCTGTTTTCCATCTTCTAGGAAAGATTTCAGAAGAGTAGGAGCGATGGAAAAGCTTACGCAGTGGCTTTGCCAGTGTGGAAGAACACCTCTTCAGAAGAATCGGGGGTATACCATCCGGGCCAGCGGATTTGTGTATATCGAGATCTTTGAGAACTTTTGCTATTGTACGAGTGCGGAAAAATATCTGTCCCATGGAAAAATTTACATTCTCAAATACAGGAGGAGCAACGTTGCTATGCGGCAGCGTGGAGCTGGCAGCGAAATGGGCAGCGACGCAGCGAGCAAGTTTGCCTTCTCTGAAGAGTAAACAATTGGTTTGTTATTGTCGATGAGGGTTGGAACCGAAGATGTTGAGGAGTTTTTAATATTTTTTACAAATGACCAAACATTTTTACTGCCTTTGGGACACTGCAGAATTTTTTGCCGTAATTTTTGGTCATGTAATAATTTGCAACGGAGTTGCATGAGTTCCTTGCTTGTTTGTGCTTTTTCCGATTTTCCTCTGTAGGGTTGGCTCTGTAGGATCGGAAACTTACTTCTTTGAGCCTAATAGCTTCTTTACACTCAGAATTATACCACGACTTTTCTTTAGGCTTGATGATTTTTACTCTGTTAGGAATAAAAGCACGCATCCCTAGAAGAATCACATTTGTGATCATTTCAGCACTGGCACATTGATGCCACTATCGAGGAAACATAGTGACCAGTTAAAGTTTCGGAAAAAAATATTCAGACCATCCCAGTTGGCTTCTCGTATTGCCAAACGGTCCTGGTGGGAAGTTTTTCTTTAACTGGATGGGTGGAGGATGAGAAATTAGCTGAAATGACACAATGGTCTGAAGTGCCAAATGGAGAAGTTACACTAATGGTATATTTATCAGGGTGAGAAGTAAGAAACAAGTCAAGAGTATAAGCCACCCATACTCGCTCAGATGGGTGATACGCATGGTAGGCAGAATTACCTTTTATATTGATTATGGTTTCCTTTATTACTTGCGATAATATGGACTATAAGGGAAGTTTAGGATTCGTGAATATTAAAAAAAATTGAGATAATGAGGGATGAGGCTCATTTCCGCCTCAGCGGGTACGTGAACAAGCAATACTATCGCTTCTGGGGCACCGAAAACGCACGAGTAATCGTAATCGAGGAGCCATTACACCCGCTCAAAGTTACTGCATGGTGCGCTGTTCACGCGCTGAGGAGTCATCGGGCCATTTTTTTTTCGAGAACGCCGCTGGTCAAACGACAACAGTGGACGGTGCACGCTATAGGACCATGTTAACCTAGTTTTTTCTGCCGCAATTAGCCGAATTAGGACTGTAGGACATGTGGTTCCAACAGGACGAAGCTACGGCACACACTGCGCGAGCCACAACCGATATTCTGAAGGCGGCGTACACGGGTCGCCTCATCTCTCGTTTTGGCGATTTGCACTGGCCCGCAAAATCGCCCGAATTGACCGTTCCAGACTTCTTTTGTGGGACTTCTTGAAGTCTCGTATTTACGTGAACAAGCCCGACACGAGTGCGAGAATCTGTCGCCCGAAGTTCTCGCCGAAGTGATGAAAAATGCCATAAAACGAGCCTGTATGGCAATCAATTGTGAAGGCGCCTATTTGGCCGATATCATCTTCTCGACTTGACCAATAAAATTCTAAAGGTTCAAATAAACATAATCAAAAAACAGAATCGAAGTTTTTCATTTAGCAAAGAATGAGAGCTAAACAACATCGGATGACTTCTTTTGGCCCACCTTGTACATATAACTCGCTGCAGCCCAAACGGCTTAAGCGTTTGGTGTGCGTGATTCTTTTGGCATTCCCCAGAGGAGAAATTGAATTTTTATTTGTAGGTCTAAAAATAACGGTACCTGCCACATGACCGTTTCGGTAAAGCTTATTTTTCTCGAAAATGGCTCCAATGATTTTAAGGAATTTTTTTGAGATTTTTTTTTGTTGCTATGGCTATACATATACGGGAAAAATCTATTAATGGGACCTTTCATAAACGGTTTTTTAATTTGTGGCTTTCTCGGCGACGGCTCTATATATTTCTGTAAATTTTTATATTTGAAAAGATCTACATAGCAACATTAATTCTGCATATCAAAATTTTGAATAACTTTTCTTTCTAATTAAAATTTATTTTTGAATTTTTTTTTTCAAAAATCAATATTTTTAAAACTATTAAAAAAATATTATTTTAAATTTTATAAAAAACTGCATACCAAAATTAAAAAAAATTTTTTTTTTCAAAAAACTAAAAATAAAAAAACAGGATTTTATCAAAACCGGTGCCTACAATTTTCGAAATACTTTGTTCATAAATTCTTCGTTATTTAAGACGTGTGATGGCATACTTCAATTTTACTAAAAACCGTTAAGTATTGTGGTTTTGATACTTTTTATAAGTTCAAACTGTGTTATTTTCAACGTAAATGTTACTTGTTTCTGTCAAAGATCTTGCTTTCAAATGTAATTAGGCACATAAGAGCAAGTACGTGCGACCCAGTCGTGTCCATTTTCGTTTTACTAATCTGACCTGCTATGGCTGCTCTTCACCTTAACAACAATAAAAGAATGCATATAATTTTATTTTTTTTGCTTTGGCATGAAACCAATACTTACCCTGTGGAATGTAGACATCAAAAATACCAAAAATCTAATTCTATTCTTCTAGCTGTTATCGAATTTGGTTGAAAATACATTTATTTTTTTTTATTTTAATAAACTTGACACGAGGCGAGGTCAGACAAAAGCAATAATAAAACAAGCGTTTTGGAAATCGGAGGTGTGGAAGGTAAATAAGAAAACTAGGTAGGTAATTACGCACAATTTCAGCATCAGTGCTGATAACATAAGCATTCGCAAATAAAATTTTATTTTTTACCAAACATCAAACAAAAAAATGATTAAAAAAATATTTTGCGTACTCGAATTCGATAGATGGTATTTGCGAGTTACACATTTGTTAGACCTAGACCACGTGGGAAACATTGCTCACTATTCCAAGCACGTTTTTTCCCAAATCTATGATTATTTTTGAAATGTGCCAAAGTCTTTGTTTCTATTGTTGCTATGCGGCGATCGCAGCTCTTGAGGTCAATCGAATTTACATAAATAATGGACAAGGAATTTACTCTGCCTTCGGATTTTTTTTAGTCTTCCATAACAAGTTGTTGTGAAGTTTTTGGGTTGTGTGTATAATTTTTCAGGTGGGATTATAAATAAATAAATACAAACATAATGTATATTTATGTATGTACATTAATGAGTAGGTATGACGACATTTCTCATTTTAAATCCCAAATTAAATGTTTAATTTCATTTTGATAACATTTTTTTTTTGGTGTTGGTTCAAGTGATAGTGTAGTGTATCTCCTTCGTCACTGGGAATCACATAATATGTGTACAACATGTAGGTGTGATGTTTTGATTTCATTTCATTATTATTGAGTTGCGAAATGATTAGGTAAAGGTTTAATGAATCGCCTCGTTATTTCATAGTGATGGAAATCGACTATTTTCGATTGTACTGAAAGATGACATAAAATTGTACTGAAAATGACCAAATTGTACTGGGCTCTTTTAAATTGATATGTAAAAAAAATTGATTATGTTTTTAAATCAAAATAACAGCTTTTATACAAAGAGGCATATGAAAGTATAGTTAAAACAAAAACACAATTTTTAATTTTTTTGTCTGTCTGTTTATTCGGGCTACTTTCGGGAACGGCTGTACCGATTTTGAAGAGACTTTTACTGACAGATAGCTGATGTTCTAGGAAGTAACTTAGGGGTCAAGATGGGGTCCTTTTTTCGAAAATTCTGATTTATGGACCGATTTTGACAGGACTTTCACAAGCAGATAGCTAAAATTGTAAGAATTGTTAAGGCTATTTTAATAACTAAGTAGGTTGTGCCATATATTTTTATTCATGGACCAATTTTGACAGGGCTTTCGCAGACATATAGCTGATGTTGTAAGGAGTAACTAACTAAAGCTATTTAATGTACATATTTGCATATCAACATTTTGTTTGTGTACTGACACGATTATGTTGATAGTGTTTTTGGGTATCAAGAAAATGTATGGTATGCCACAGCAACGCCAGGTGTGTTACTTAGCTTGTTAGTTTGTACAAATTAAGGTAAAATAAATACAATTAATGGACCTTCGTTATAATAGCTATATAAATAACGGACGGATCCCCATATCAGACGATCCAGTTGTGGCGTTCATTAAAGCTTTTAAAGGATTTCTAAATCATTGATTTTTTTTTATGCAGAAATAAATAACAAATTTATTTATGTGTATTATGATCAAGTAAACTTCTGCTAATAAATAAATTCAAAATATCAGGTTTATTGTGCCATCAAAATAATCACTGGTTTTACTTCTTCAACACCTCCAAATTAAAAATGGAAACATTTAATAGTCAGTTTCAAAGATTATTACAACTGGTGCCTTAGATATTTTTAATAATAGTTAGTAAGTTAACATTACCTAAATGAGTTTTACTCTAAAAATCCTTCTTTTTAGAGAGGATTGTTTGTCACATTTTTATTACGTCATTTTTGACAAACAACAGAACGAATTGGGAAGGGTTTCGTGCAGATTGCGAAGAGGCTATTACACTTGAAGTACCTATCCGTTTGAATTATAAGATGAAGTTGAGAGATTTATTAAAATCGTCCAAGATACTGCCTGGAAAAACACTCCGCAAAATAGCAGAAATTCAATTCCTAATGAGCAAAATGTTTCAATTGAAATTAAAGAACTTATACTCGAAAAAAGAAAAGCACGTAAGAAATAGCAGCAATCCCGCGCTCCTCAACACAAAACTATTTTGAATCACTTGTAAACTGAAAAATGCAATTCGAGATTCAAGAAACCGTGAGATTTCTACTTATCTCGATGGTCTTTCCGCAGAAAAAAGTACGAATTACTCCCTGTGAAAGGCTATTAAAGGTGTTAAAAAACCCAAGTTACAATTAGCACCAATTCGAACAAACAATGGAGATTGGGCTAAAACAGACAAAGAAAAGGCAGATCTGTTTGACGGTGAGGAGTTGTTGAATGAACCCCTTGATACTCATTGGACATTTGAAAACTTCCGAATTCGAAATGTCACATTTTCAGAACTTTTCGACGCTATAAGAAAGTAACAAAAACAAAAAAGCATGAAAAATGCACCCATTCTTAAAGAGTTACCGAGAAAAGCAATCACTAAAATCCAACATCTGATTAATGCCACGTTTAGGCTTGCATACGTTCTACGGCAATGGAAAGTGGCCGAAATCATAATGGTCCCAAAACCAGGGAAAACTCTTAATGAAAAGAAGTCTTACAGACCAATATTGAATTAAATTTCTAAGTTATTCCAGAAATTATTACTTAAGCGCCTACTTCCAATTGTAGAAGAGACACGGCTTATTCCCGAACACCAATTCGGTTTTAGAAATAACCACTCAACAATTGATCAAGTATACAGAATAACAAATGAAATTGAAAAATCCCTAGAGGGGAGAAAGATATGCCCAAGCGCGTTTCTTGATGTTTCCCAAGCTTTCGATAAGGTCTGGCACGACGGCTTATGATTTAAATTAAGACAGGTTTTTCCGAAACAAATATATTATATTCTGGAATCCTATCTGGAAAATAGGCTTTTCAGAGTGACACAAGGTACTGAAAATTCATGATTTAAAGAAATAAGCGTTCTTGGCCCAGTGTTATTCGCTTTTTATACTCGAGATATACCTCAAGAAGAAGACGTCACGATAGCAACATTTGCTGATGATACGTCCATACTTGCATCATCCAGCTCAATTGAAAGAGCAACCGAAAAGCTACAGAAAACTCTTGACAAAATAACAAACTGGACGAAGAAATGGCGCATTGTTCTAAACGAGTCCAAATCAACACATGTGAACTTTACTTACAACAATGTTAACAATCTACCCATCTTTATTAACTCGGTTCAAATACCGTATGCTAACGATGCAAAGTATCTAGACATGACTCTTGATGCTAAGCTTAAATTTAAATGGAAGACGCACGTTAAAAAGAAAAGAGAAGAACTCAATATTAAGTTACGAGAACTAAACTGGCTAATTGGAAAATATTCCAATCTAAGTACTTATAACAAACTGCTTATCTACAAGCAAGTGCTAAAACCTGTGTGGACTTACGGAATACAACTTTGGGGTTGTGCCAAACTTAGCCACATACAAACACTGCAAACATTTTAAAACAAATTCCTCAGAGCAATCATTGGTGCTCCATGGAACATACAATCTTGTACGCCGACTTCGGAGAACGAGACCGTTCGACCTAGTGTAGCAAGACATAACGATAACCATGTGATTATGCGGTATTGCAGGTCCCCTCTGTGGAGAGCTCCCTCCCAAACGTGATTAATAAAAATGAAGATTAAACTACTTGATAAGGCATCTTATATCATTTGTTCTAAAGGTGTTTTTTTAGTGAGTAAGAATCTCACACTACCACAGGTACGGGCCTATGGTGTCTTTGAAGATTTTGTCATCTTTCGCCGTAGAAAAAAAACCATTTTTATTGACAAGATTTGTATTATTTATAAGACTGTGCCAACATTATTTTTTGATGTGATTTTTGGTTTCTATCAACGTTTCTTTCTTTCAACGTTTGCTGAAGAATAAGGAATACAGAAAGCACCTTGAATAATTCGATGAATATTTTGAAAGATAACATAAAATGAAAGAAATAAATCAATTTGTTAAAAAAACATTTCAAAATTGTACTGAAAATGGCAAAGATGTACTTTTGTACTGACGATATCAAATTGTACTGAATTCAGTACAATAGTAAGCCTTTTTCCAACTGAATCATAGGAAATAATGTTCAAGTCATTTAAGCCAAAAGGTAGAAGTGGTTAATTAGTACATAGTATAGTTCATCTTTAGTACACTGGTTAAATAATTTGTTTGCTTTTCAATATTATTATTTTAAGATTTCCAAATAACTTTTTCATAATTTTTCATTTCTCGAATGATATGCACACTTATGCATGCATGTACTATGTTCGTATAATGCCGCAAGATGTAACAACCATTTTCGCACAATAGTGTAACAATCTTTTTTTTACACAACCGTACAAGCTTATTGTAAATATATTCATTTGAAGACGAATATAGTGTGCTACGATCCAAAAGCTACATATTTTATATATGTGATGAGCTCAATGGCAATGGAAGTATGTGACTGAAGCCACGAAAGCGGAGAAATTTGCATATTTTGTTCATAACTTTGGCTCGTTTGATTTAAATGGGTTATTAACTTTCGTTTGGAAAAACAACTCTTGGGGCAGATTGTTGTTGTTCGGCCTCCTGTCCAAATATTTAATTTTGTAACAACAAATATTAGATACAAAACACAAAACACAAACTACAGTTGTAAAGTAGTTGCTAAGCGAGAGATCGTAAGTTCGACTCTGAGTTTGGGAAGCAAATAGTAAGAAATAGTTTCAATTTATCTGCGCCGAAAAAAAATTCTTTCCTATTTCTCTAATTCTTCTAATAATTTTAAAAGGCATTCTCACTTACAGGCACATAGTTAAAAAAAACTTAATAATAATAATAAAGGTTGAAAAAAAAAACATTGAAGAAAAATTATATCAAAACGTTGTAAGGGGAAGGTAAGGAAAAGATAAGGATATTAGATTAGACAATATATTTATATATTCATTACATACTTATAAGGATATTTACATTTTTGAACTCTTAACAAAAAAAAAAAGGAGAAAGAAAAACTTATACATCTTTGACTAGTTCCACTTCTGATTTCCAAATATCTGATCATGTTATGACCCTGTCTCTTTTTTCAACAACAAATACCTGTACCCAAGAAAGATCTTATTTGTTTTCAAACAACCAACAAAATAATTTTTGAAAAACTGAATTCAAGTCTGTTGTATGAAGATTCGTCAGAAATCTACCACCAATCTAATCCCTCTTTGGCTTTTGACTTGTTTGCAAGGTTTTAACTGATCATGTCGAATTGTGCTCTCGTGGATCAGTTGATCGCCTTCAAACAAAATAAAGAAATTGAAGCCATGGATGTCGGATCATTTTTTAAATAAAATGTCCATAAAAAATAAACTTCGATCAAAAAGTAAGTATATTAAGCAACCCAATAATACAAGCTTTAGTAAGGCTTATAAGAAAATTTGTAAAGAAATTGCAATTGAAGTTCCCATATGTAAAGAAAATTTTTATTTTTATTTTATTAGGAATGGTGAATCGCAAACGAAATCTTTTCTAGAAATTCGTCATTGGACACAGCATCATGCATCAACTATGAGAGTAAGGAAATAGACTCCCACTTTGAAATGGAAATATTTTTAATAATTTCTTTACGAGTGTTGCTTCTGATACTTTAATAAATGCAGGTTTTTTAACAAATACTAACAACTTTTGCCGCAGAACATTTGTTTTTTGATGGAAAATAATTTTTACTTTGAACCGATTTCATCTTTTGAACTGTACCAATATATTTTGTCTCTTGATAAATCTAACTCTGCTTCACATAACTTTATTAAGAACATCGCGTTTAATAGTTAATACTTGATATCTTAGCTTATATTTTCAACAAAAGTGTTATGTGTGGTATAATTCCTACTAGTTTAAGGAAGTAACACCTATTTATAAAAAGGGTGATAAGAAATGTCTCAATAACTACAGGCCAATTTTAATTCTTCCTGTCTTTTCAAAACTTTTCGAACTTTCGATGAAAGTCAGATGTCAAATTTTTGGATGCAATTATTTTTTCAGTGACAATCAATTCGGGTTTAGAGCTGGTAGAGAGACGGAAGAAGCTCTCTAAGATTTTGTAGCAAAATATATGATAATCTTAATAAAAAAATAATACTGCAGCGCTATTTATAGACATTACCAAGGCATTTGACAAAGTGGACCATTCACTTTTACTGACCAAATCAGGCTTTAGGGGATTTATGCTCAAATGGTTTGCTTCTTATCTCTCGGACAGAAAACAACAGATTAAAATCAAGAATGTATTTAGTGACTGTCAGAATATTAGAATAGGTGTGCCGCGAGGATTTGTCCTGGGTCCCATTCGATTCCTTATTTTTATCAATTCCTTATTCAGCCTGGATTTGAAAGGTAAAAAACTGGGTTTGCTGATGGGCTGGTAGCAGATATTAACCATGATTTAGAACTTCTAAGACATTGGTTTGGGATGCACAAGCTTGTGATAAGTGATAAAACAAAACTTTTGTATTTCAATACAATACAATATTTCTTACTATAATGGTTGTCCAAACTTTATTTTTCATAGTGCTGATTGCCAATCTTATAAACAAATCTTTTTGCTGTGCAACCAAAGATAAGTTAACTTTTCATGCAAGTGTAAATTGCTTCTCGAAATGTTTTACTATTGAAAATGTTTCTGAATTTAAATATCTGGGTTTGAATATAGATAGTGAACTTAACTAGAGTGTTCATACCTCTCAATTGATAAAGTATCTGCAATCCACAACATATATTTTGTATCACCTAAGACAACTCTGTTCTCAGAAGCTTCTTGATACTATTTATTATGGTTGGGTTTAATCCAAAATGCAATAGAGCCTCGTGTGCTGGGGAGGTACATTCAACAAAAACTTAAAACCTATTTTACTCCTTCAAAAACATTTAATTCGAATAATTTCCACAGTTTCGAACTTTTTCGTAGCTCTAGGATACTCCCACTTAAACATCTTTATTTTTACAAAGTCCTTATTTTTTTTTTATTTGAGAAGAGGCAACTCTGTAAACCTAATTCATCTGCCAACAATTTACTAGTAATGAGAGATTCTTAGGACCTGTTCCATCTCACAATAATCATAAACCAAGGTTATTCAACCCGTTTACAATTTGAGCTTCGTTGTACCCGTGGATTTTTTGTATTATTAAAGAAGATTAAATGTTGGTTGTTTCGTTTTGATTTGATTGAAATAAACGATGTAATTCGAATAATAACTTAACTTTTTATTTATAATCATAGTCACCCCCCGTTTAATGTTTTTATATATACAGATTTTATTTTAAATCTTGTAGAACTCCATACATCTGCCATTAGTCTCGAAATAAAGGATGTATCTTCTTGATCCCTAGATAATGTAAATATTCAAAATGTTAGTGTTATTGTTTTTAGTATATGAAATAATACAAATAATAAACTTTTGTATTAAGTTATAGGAATGAAATAAATAAATAAAAAAAAAATATAAAAAAAATTAAATAGGTACCTATAAATATGGGACATTTCAAATGCTGTAGCCCAGAAATACACCAAATATTCCTAACTACACACAAAAATCTAACTTTTAGACTTCACGATGATTATCTTGACTTTTTACGATCTCTTTCTGGGACTTGCCCTTGTAATATCCACACCTAAGCATCGTAAATACAACACCGTGAAAAGGTTAACCATTTCATTTGGACCGCATGGATTCATTAAGATTTAGATTGTCTGTCTGGCGAAAGCCTTTGATACAAAATGCTGCCAGACAAATGGAAAGTCATTCGTAAGCTATTAAAAAATAATCAGCTATGGCGCAATGCAAACATTTCAGTGTGTTTATGATTCAGCAGTAGAAGCTGAGTTGGAACACAGCGCGTTGACTGACATTGGTTTCGTCACGTACACCAAAAACGACGGGCCCTCCTTGAAGCCATCCGCCCGCCCTAGCTAAGACATTTCAGAAATAGAAAAAAACTTTGTAGTTCGAAATTTTCCATTAAGATTGTTGGTTTCCCAAGATTTAAGATGCAGAAAAAATCATTTTCCATGGTTTAGGCTTTGTAGCGAGTAGCGACAGCATTTGTATTAAATAATTAAGGTCAGGGCTATCTGATGATTCACATTGATTTATGGTTTTGTTGTTCTCGGATTCGAATACAGAAAACGAGCCTTAAACTAAGATTAGATGCGATAAGCAAGTTGGTTTATTAATATGACTTCGAAAGTGTGATAAACTTTTCGCCATTCTATAAAACCATGATTCTTCGATATTTGTTTTAGTATCTGGATGATTTATTCATTGGTGTGGATCAAATGTGTTTTATTTTTATGTAAAACATGTGAATTATGAATGAGGCCATCTAGAAGTTATGGTTTTCTTTTTAACGTCTGCCATTTCTTAGGAATTATTACATTAGGGAATAAAAGGAGCGCATTCTAAACTTAAGTCAAGAGAAACAGATTTAGATTCATTATCCAGTTTCAGCATTGTTTCTGCAATCCGGGTCTAGTGTTTTCGTCTAGGTATGTAGAATATTGTTGAAAATGTTTATTATTGCTCAACTTGATAGCTCGTAATATAAACAAATAAAATGGGGTGTGGTCTCGATTAAATATTGTTAAATTCCATTTCCGAGAAAAAAAAAATATTTAAAAAAGACAAGATATAAAAACACAAAAATTGCTCTTCCTCACGAGAATACAATACAATACAATACAAAAAATGACCAAAAATTACGGCCAAAAATTCTGCAATGTCCCAAATGCAGTCAAAATTTCTGGTCATTTGTAAAAAATATTAAAAACTCCTCAACATCTTCGGTTCCAACGCTCATCGCTAATGACAAATCTATTGTCTACTCTTCATAGAAGGCAAACTTGCCCATTTCGCTGCTAGCTCTATGCTGTCTCACAGCAACGATGCCCCTCCCGTACTTGAAAATGTAAATGTTTCCATGGGACGGAATTTTTAAGCACTCCTACAGTAGCAAAAGTTCTGAAAGATCTCGATACACACAAATCCGCTGGCACGGTTGGTATACCCCTCATTCTTCTGAATATTTCTTCTTCCACACTGGCAAGGTTACTGCGTAAGCTTTTCCATCGCTCCTACTCTTCTAGAACATTTCCTAGAAGAAGATAAAAAACAGCATTTGTCCAGCCTGTCACTAAGAAAGGTTACCCATCCTACCCCTCCTCCTACCGACCCATAGCACTAACATCCCTTCTTTATAAGGTCATGGAAACACGGATTAATCTTCAGCTTAAGGAATATCTCGAAGACCGAAAGCTTCTCCATGACCGTCAGTATGGCTTTCGCAGTAATCGTTACACTTGTGATTTGATGGCATATCTCACCGAAGAGTGGAAGAAATCTCTACCACGCTTTGGTGAAAGTAAGATTATTGCTCTTGATATCTCCAAGGCATTTGATAGAGTTAAGCATGAAGCTCTCTTATCAAAAATTCGTGCTTTTGGGATCGATGATACTGTTGTTCGTTGGATTAGAAGCTATCTCCTGGACCATTCAATACAAGTTATATTGAACGGATTCAAGTCTGATTCCCACAAAATAAATGCTGTGTGTCCCAGGGCTCCGTTCTGTATCCGACTCTTTTCCTCATATTTATAAATGATCTTCTATCTGTTACTTCGCTGTGCAATCGTAACTGTACCGTATGATAAGCTCATTAAACTCCGAGTTATACAGCATTGTCAAATGGGGTAGTAGGAATTGTGTGGGGTTTAATACTTCGAAAGCTAAATGCTGCGTTCTGTCGTTAAAATTAAACATACTCCTCATGCCATTGTCCATTGGCACTTCAGAACTTTCAGTACTCGGTATGTGTGTCAATGACGACCTCCGTTGGAATGACCATATATTTGAGATCGCCAAAAATGCTGCCAAGCATACGCTTTCTGTATCAATACAAGAAGATTTTTTCCCCGTCTGATCTGGATTTAACTTATAAACCGTTTATACGGCCAAGGAATAGGAAATATAACTGTCTCGAATACAATTGCTCCTCTCGTTTCATATCTTTCCTGGTTTTATCGTTTTTTTTATTAAAAAATGGGTCGCACGTACTTGCTCTTATGTGCTTGGCAACCTATTCACATTGAAAGGCTAAACCTTGAAAGAAATAAGTAACATTAACGTGGAAAAATAACACTATCTGAACATATAGAAAGTGTCAAAACGACAACACTTAACGGTTTTTACTGAAAATGGAGTACGCCATCACACGTCTTGTATAATAACGAATTTATGAAAAACGTATTTCGAAAATTGTAGTTTTTGGTATGCAGTTTTTTTTATTTTTATTTTGGTATGCAGTTTTTTAGAGTTTATTAATATACATACATGTGGTTGATTAGTTTTAAAAATATTGATTTTTCAAAAATTAATTTTAATTAGAAAAAAAAGTTTTTAAAAATTTTGATATGCAGAATTAATTTGGCTACCTAGATCTTCTCAAATATAAAATTTGGCAGATATCCAAAGAGCCGATACCGATAAAGCCAAAAATTAAAAGAAACTGTTGTATGAAAGGTACCGTTAATAGAATTTTTCGGTAAATTTGGTTGTAATCAAATGATAGCCAATACCAACAAAAAAAATCTCAAAAAATTTCATCAAAATCGTTAGAGCCGTTTTCGACAAAAATAAGCTTTTTCTAAACGGTCATATGGCAGGTACTGTTATTTTTAGGTCTAAAAATAAAATGTCAATTTCCCTTTTGGGAAATGCCAAAAGAATCACACACACCAAAAATAATCGTTTAAGCCATTTAGGATGCAGCTCGTTATACATACTGACAGACAGACAGACATTTTTTGCCACTAACATTTTTAGACTTCTCTATGATCGTAATGTCATGTTTGATTTTTATCTCAATTTTTTTTTTATATTCACGAATCATAAACTTGCCTTATAGTCCCCATAATCGCAAGTAAAAATATTCACTCGAAGTAGCCAGCCTTAAAAGTTTCTCCCGTAATACCCGTTTCGCAAGGAATGCTCATCAGTTCACCCTTAAGCCCAATTTCGGACGTACCGTGAAATATAGGGTTTCTTTTTTTTTTATCGAACAACAGGAATTTGGAATAGTTTACCTGGCGAGGTTTTTCCTTGCCATTTCAATTTGAAAACATTCAAAACCAATGTTAATCGACACCTTCTGTCCTTCCTCCCCTACTTTTTTATGCTCGCGTAGTGTGTTTAACATTAAAAGGGAAACATTAATCCCTTGTACGCGTGTGCAGTATACAAAAATAAAAGGCACGACTGGGTCGCACGTACTTGCTCCCGTGTGCTAATCCTTTTTAGGTACAGGCGTTTTGACAAAGATTAAATTTTAATGTTTTTTTGACGTGCAACTTCTTTAGAATCGTTGTGGTTTTGAAGCTCGAACGAACATGCGTCACGATAAAGGAATAAACACATAAATATATAGGATTGTTAGCTTTTGCAGTTTTTTAGTGTAGTATTATCTTTCCACTTGCTGCTTACTCTTTATAATATAATTTGCTAATAGAAAGATACAAAGGATTTTTTTCAGTTAAAACTGGCATAGAGATTCGTGGGAATCAGCAGTAGGGCAATAATGCTAGGAATAGGGACCTATATAGGTCCCAATAACAATAATTTACTTTTTTGAAATCAAATTAATTAAAATACCTTAATTATGTTTGATGGATCGATAAACGTATGGTGTGGGTAGGTATTAATGGAATTTACCAAGGTAGCTATAATAAGGTTGGAAGGAAGGTAGGTACTAAAATTAAGATACACATTCCAACTACTGGTTAGCGAGTAGGTATAGAGACAATATTAAAACTTAACACAGTGGTTTTGTTTATTTAGGGGCAGGTGTAAGCTTTTGTTTTCTCGATTGAAATTTTTGCATTTAGTAGTAATCGAATAGTTTTTTTATTTGTTAGTTGTTTTTGTGTGTTTATCAAAGGCTTCCTTATTTATTCTGTGTGCTTTTCTGATGATGAAATGCTTTAAAATACGTAAGTATGTATGTAGCCGAGCAATATGAAATAAAATTTTGGGGAACATTTTTTATGAAATCAAAAAAACAATTCATAACTTTTTTTGGAAAAAATGTTTTAAGCCATCTTATTTCTTTTGCTGTTTTCTATTTTATGATTTTTTCATTTCAAAATCGTTCGACCAGTTTTTTCAAAAAAATGTTTTTTTTGAAAAACTTTTCGAAAACATATTTAAAATTTTTTTTGAGTATGTCAATTCAAAGAAATCTATAGCTTATACTATGAAAAAAATTTAAAAAAAATCTATAAAACCGTATTCAAAATATTCAAAAAACAAAATATTTTTTTTTTAATTATTAAAAATAAAAAAAAATGTTTTTGAAAATTTTAATAAGCAATATTATTTAAATCATAAAACACTACATATTTTGAAAATTTCATCAAAATCCGTCAATTAGTTAACGAGAAAGTCTGATTTTAAAAAAACCGGTCATATGGGAGGTACCGTTATAAAACTTTTTCTGAAAAATCCATTAAAACTAGGATAGATTTTGCATGGAAAACATCATTCTGAAAGTTTTATCAAAACGTAGGAGCCGTTTTCGAGAAAAATAAGTTTTTCATTAAAAGTTATATTGCAGGTACCGTTAGTTTTGGAGCTAGAATGCCAATTGGAAAAACTGTCGGGTAGAGCACTCTAAAAATACTATATACCAAGTTTGAATCAAATCGGCCCAACCGTTTAGACTGTAGATACCGATACGGACAGACAGACAGACGGACGGAATTTCCGGACCCACTTTTTTTGACTTCTCTATCATCGTAATGTCATGTTTGATTGTTAGATTTTTTTATTTTTTTTTTACGAATGCATAACTTGCCTTATAGTCCCTATAAATCGCAAGTAAAAAATGAAGAAGCCAGTTGCATATTTTACCTTAAAGTTCTATCTGGATAGCCGTGTCACAATAAATATCAATTCAGCTTTGAGATTCACGCAACACGAATGTGAAATGACCGAATACGGTGATCCCTTCTCACTTAGATTTACAACCGGTCAAAACGAATGTTCATCTTATACTTACTTATTACTGCGCGTGTTAACTATACCTTGAGTACCTAACTGATTCTAATGTTATTCTTCTTTTTTTTTAACTGATAATTGTTGTGATCTGAGACCACAACTCCCAACAATCAGTAAATCGTTCCGTAGTCATTTCATTACAATATCAATTCATCAACAAACCCAGAGTTTATGCTGAAAAATATACTAAAAGGTGTAAAATTATCCCAAGAATCCATCGAGACGTATCGAAAGAGAGAAAGATGCTGTTTAATCAGCAAAAAGAAAAAAATGTGGATTTTGTCCAGCGTAATCCATCCTGTAGTATACAAGAAGGATAGCTGTAGCTACTATGTTTCAAGTGCCAAAAAGAAGACTATGAAGAGTGCTTCACAACGAAAACTGACGTCCACTTAATACTAATTAATTAAACCTCAAACGAAGAGCTGTTGAGTTACAGAATATTGTCGAAAGATTTTCTCAACGGTTGATGTAAATTTCCACAGCTCGCATCAACGGAGTAACAAACCATATAAAAAATGGCACGACTGGGTCGCACGTACTTGCTCTTATGTGCCTAGTCACATTCGAAGGCAAGATATTTAAAAAAAAACAAAAAACACACGCTCTCTGAACTTATAAAAAGTATCAAAAACACAACACCTAATGGTTTTTTAGTAAAAGTCAAGTAGGTACGCCATCAGACATCTTAAATGATAATGAATTTAAGAAAAAGTATTTCGAAGATTGTAGCACCGGTTTTAATAAAATTGTTTTTTATTTTTAGTTTTTTTTGAAAAGAAAAATTTTTTTTTGAGATTTTGGTGCTCTGTTTTTTAGAGTTTATTGTAAAATTTAAAATATTTTTTTTTGATTCGATTCAAAAGTTATGAATTTTCAAAAAAAAAAAAAAAATTACAAATAGAAAAAAATAATTATTCAAAATTTTAGTATACAGAATTAATTTGGCTACTTAGATCTTCTCAAATAAAAAAATTACAAAAGTCCAATTACAGTTACTGAGAAAGTCAAAAGGTACCGTTGTAGGACTTTTCCGGTAAATTTTGTCATAATAAAATGATAGCTTATATGTACGTGCAAAAATACTTTCAAATATGTTCATAAAAATCGTTAGAGCCGTTTGCGAGAAATTTAAGCTTTCCTTAAGGGTCATATGGGAGGTACCGTTATTTTAAGCCCTAAAAATAATATATTTAAAAACCACTCTGAAGAATGCCAAAAGAATCACACATACCAAATTTGAAGATAATCTCTTGAGCCGTTTATACTGCAGTTCGTTATATATACAGACGGACAATCTGACAGACAAACAGACAGACATTTTTTGTCACAAACTTTTTTAGGCTTCTCTATTGATTGTTATCTCAATTTTTTAATATTCACCCTAAACTTGTACCTATAATCGCAAGCAAAAAAAAAATAAATAAATTGCCAGACTGGATCGCACGTACTTGCTTATATGTGCGGTCACATCGTCGAATAACATTTAAAAATAATAAGGGAACATCAAAATATTTATTCGATTTTTGTGACTTTTGATTGTTTGAAAAAGTGAGTAAAATAATTTTACTGAAATTGTATTAAACGCCATTTTATTTTTTAAGACATGTAAAAATAAGTAATTGTTTTGTTCAAAATCGTACGCGTTTTTTTTAATAAAACGGTTTTTTAAACTTTTTTTGAAAATAAAAAAAAATATTTAAAAATGCAAACTTAAGCACAGAAATAAAATAACTAACATTTAAAAACAAAATTAAAAAAAATCACATACCCGTTTTCAAAATATTGATTTAAAAAAATGTAATTATTAAAAATACAAAAAGAAAGTTTTCGAAAATATTTTAAAGAAAAATTACTTAGGCTACCAATAACATCTTCCTGAATATCAAATTTGATCAAAATCAGATGACCAGTTTTCGAAAAAGTAGAAGAAAAATAAAATGGTTCTATGGGAGGTATCGTTTTTAGCCCACCATCTTGAATTTTATTTTCACCAAAACATAACCTACACCTACAATGGTACACTGATTATTTTTCAAAAACAAAATCCTGGAGCCGTTTAGGTACTATAAGGCAAGTTACGGATTCGTGCAAGAAAATCTAACAATCAAACATGACATTACGATGATAGAGAAGTCGAAAAAGTGGGTCTGGAAATTCCGTCCGTCTGTCTGTTCGCACCTCTATAGCCTAAACGGATGGGCCGATTTGCTTCAAACTTACAATTTAGTATTAATTTGGTAGTATTTCGGGGGGTGCTTTTCATTTTTTTACTCTAGGTTGAAAAATAACGGTACCTACCATATAATCTTTAACAAAAAGTTTGATTTTCTCGAAAACGGCGCTAACGATTTTGATAAAATTTTCAGGGTGCTATTTTTTTACAACAATACATTTTCCAGTTAGAATGAATTTTTCGAAATGTGTTCTATAACGGTACCTTTCATAGAACCGATTTTTTTGCACACCGGAAATCATTTATAATTCAATTAAATTTGCATTGATTTTTTTAAATAATTTTCCCGGAAGAAAACTATAAATTTTCTTATAATGACATACCAAACATTTTTTTTCGAAAAGTTTTTTTAAAAAAGAAACGACTTTTTAAAAAAAACTGGTCTAACGATTTTCAATATTTTTTTTATTTGATAGACATTTAGTTTCGAAGTTTTATTGCATACTTAGTTTTTTTTTCAATTAAAATTGATATTCAGGAAGATGTATGTAGGTAGCCAGTAGCCACAAAGTAATTTCTCATTTAAATATTTCCGAAAACTTTTTTTTTTTTAAGTTTTAATAATAAAAACAATTTTTTTCCAATAATTATGTTTTGAAAACGAGTAAGTGATATTTTTTTAAATTTTGTGTTGAAGTTTGCATTCTTGAATTATTTTTTTTATTTAAAAAAAAAGTTGTTGAAAAACCGTTTTATTTATTTATTTCCTGAAATTTTGAAAATAGTTTTTAGCGAAATAATTTAAACGCCATATTATTTCTTTAAAAATTAAGTTTTTCACATTTATTCCGAAACGCGTTGCATTATAAATATTATATAAACCGTGTTAAAATTCTTCCTTTTTTAATTTTTAAATTAAATAATCAAAACATTTAAAAATGATTTTGTTTTTTATAATACATATTGAATAAAATGACGTTTAAATTATTTCGCTGAAAACTATTTTACACGTACTTTTTTCAAACAATTTAGAAAAATCGAATAAAAACTTTGAAGTGACCGCACATCCCGCACAGCAAGTACGTACGACCCAGTCAGTCGTGCAATTTATTTTGTTAGCTCAAATAATAACATATAACCTTTAAGGAAGCTTATTTTTTCTCGAAAACGGTTCCAAGAATTTTCATAAAATATCAGTGCATTATTATCATGGTGACCATACTTCTGGGAGCAAAACCCGGGACATAAATATTTGAAAATTGAAAAAAAAAATAATGTTTTGTTTGACAAAAAACCAAACAAAAATCTAAAATAGAAAAGAATATAAAATCACTAGCTGATCCTCTCGGCGTTGCTCGGGTACACTATCGATATGCGCTCACCAAAAATGTCTAAAATCACCTAAAAATTTCATCCAAATTGATTGAGCCGAAAAAAAAAAAGTAGTTCGCGCACAAACATAATAACACAAAATGCTTAGAAGTAAAACAAGAACTTTAAATTTAATTTGTTTTTAAATTCAGAATTTCTTGAACATTAACATAAACCAAAACTTATCATTGTTGGTATTTTTTTTGCTGAACAAATTTTGTTGATGATTTATTTGCTTGCTCTTAAAAAAATTGTGTTTTCATTTGTCCAAATATTGTTTATTATTAAAAAAAACTCTTTTGACTGGAGCATTTGAACCTGGCAGACCCTTGCCGAACTCGGAAATTACTAAAAGGATTTTTAGAGTGTATACTTTTCTTCTAAAAATGCTCAAAAATTTCTTTCCATTTTTTTTTTTTTTTTTGTAATGTGTAAGGTTTAGAATGATTTTAGTTAAACAAGTTGCAATCATTGTTAGTTGTATCTCTCCGCTCTAGGTTGACAAAAGGTAACGAAGATTCTATTTCTGTCCGGGTAAAAACGTTTCGGACAACTGCCCAACTAAAAACTTCAAGTTTCTTAAAACATCCCACTGATTTAAGTATTCGTAATACGTAATACAAAAATTTGCCTAACAGTTCTTTTAAGGCTAACTTTGACACACCACACACAAAAATAAAAAAAATCGAATGGGACAAAAACTAAATACGCGAAAGTTGTACGTCCCGGGTTTTCTCAAAATTTAGTCGTGACAGGCGAGCTAAATACGGGACTGTCCCGGGAAATACGGGACGGATGGTCACCGTAACTATTGTAGATGTGGGTAATGTTTTGATAAACGAACAACGTTTTTTCTTACTTCGACTTTCTGGAGAACTGGTTAACCGATTACAATCAGAATTGATATTCAAGAAAGTATAAGTAGCCAAAGTAATTTAATTTAATTTTATTCTTATAACTTTTTTTGTATTTTTAGTAGTTTTTTTAATTCTTTTTTTAAATCTAAATTTGCGAAATTTGTTAATTATTTTTTTAGTTTAGTAATTTAAATTTAATAAATGCAAAAAAAAATAAATAAAATCACATCACAAAAAAGTATCGAAATCAATGACGATACAAGTCTCACTGATACAATGCTATCGAAAGATTTATTTTAATCACTACTCACCGTAACCATAAGATACTTCTCCATGATCCTTCAATTGCACCTGGAGTGTTCTTTCTAGAAATCGCAAGGGGCATCTCATGAGTTCTCCATCCATTCCGAAGTCAAGGTAGTATTTTGTACAACCTCTGCGCTTAAAAGCACATTTTTTTTATATCTCATTTTTTTGATTTTTTTTTGTGTGTATTGAATTCGATTTTTGTATCCCTTAGATATACATATTTAGGGAATTTGGGAAATAAGACAGGATATTTCTAGGATAAGGGATAATAAGGTAGTTTTTTTTTATAATATATCAACTATCTTTCTATCTCTGCCTTACAACAATGTAAGAAGAATAAGAAAATCACAATTGACATTGAGTAATAATGGGAGCGGTATGGGATTTTTGTTTGTAATAGGATTTCTATTATTTTTACTAAATCGGAATCGGGATAGGGGAAGGGTATTGGCTTACTCAACACTCATCTGAGCTTGAGATTTTTTTAAAACTTTTTATTTTTTTTTATTTTTGCTAAAAATTGTATTCCGTTTGTTTTTTCTATTTTTTTTTTCTTCATTTACTATATAAATGTAAATACAATACTTTCTTTCATATTTTGTTTGTTTTTTTTTTTACAAAGGAATAAATTGATTTTTTCCTGTTTATTTATTAAATTTATATATAAATCACAATAAATTGTTTGTTGTTTGATGATTTTTTTATTTATTCATTCACAAATACCATTTGAGACGAAAAGAAAAGAAAAAAATTGTAATATTTTGTTTTATTACACAAAAAAAAATTAATGCACAAATAAAATTTCTGAAATGAAGCAAATGATTATTAAAAACATCAACAGAACTATGATTTATTATAAAAATGTAACATTCGATAATTTTGTTGCTTTAAATTCATTGTTTTCGGTATTTTTTGTTGTTTTCTTTTTTTTTAATTTACTTTTCTAATAAGAAACTTTTGAAGATAAAAGATTCTTTGTGTTCCAATTTTTGGTTATAATGTTTTTTTTTGTTTTTTCAAATTTACCCAACTGAATATGTATTTTGTTTAGAATTTAAAAATTTCCGGAAGTTTTTTGTTTGTTTGATTTGTTACATATAATGTTTTAAAACTACGACAATTAATAATTAATTTGTACAATCAAGTAAACTTAACGCTTGCCCTTGTGTGTATTTTATTATTTTTTTTTGTTTTGTATTTGAAATTTCAAAAGGAGAATTGATCCGTTGGATTTTTTGTTTTACTAATATTTTTGTTTTCAAATTATTTAAACATATATAGGTACTTTATACAATATACTATAATTTTACACATATTTTTTCTTTTCTTTTTCGCTTTTATTTATTCTTTTGTAGTTTGTTTTTTTAATACAAAAATCACAGAGAATATATAATATATTTTTTTCTTTAATTTAATATTTAATTATAAGGTTTTTTTTAATTATTGTTAATGATTATTTTTTCCATTAATTAAAAATAAGAAAAAAGGAAGAAAATAAATTGCATCAATAATAATAGAATTAATTAAGTTTTTTTTTTGTAATTGTTTGTTTAAAACCATTGACATTCCATTCAAATTATAAGTTTTTTTGGTTTTTGATAGATTTGCTTATTAATTTATATAGAAAAATGCATTCCACATCCTTTTTTTCATATTATATGCACTGTTTTGTTTATATTATCATTTGTTTGTTTGTTTTACATTATAAAGTTGGTGTTTCCCTAAAAATTGTTTTTTTTTTTTAAACTAATTTTTGTTAAATATATTTTGTTAAAAAAAAGAATTGCCTGACATCCCTGAACTTTCTATTTCCTTTTTTTTTTGTTGTTTTCTTTTTATCAACTATTAAAGCAATTTTATTTCTACAATTAAGAAAATGACAAAACGTTATTTTAATAAATGTTTGTCATTTTTGTTAAAATTTTAAAAATGCAATGAAACAAAAATTCAAGGATGTTTGTTTTAAAAATTAATTTTTCATTGAAATATGAACAACTGTAAGCACAAAAATATTTGATTTGAAATGTTTATATAGCAAGAAAGAATTTTTTAAGTGAATACTACATGCCTATTGCTGAAATTATTGTGTGAAAATAAAAACGAAATATCCTGAAAATGTTGAAGCTAATCAGCAATGTTGATTTTTGTATTTTTTTTTATATTTTTGAACAAATGGAAATTTTATTATAAAAAATATTATTATTTAATTGTTAGAATCGAGAATTTAAAAAATAAAACAATTTTAACAGAAAATTTAACATTTAAGGTGAAAATAATCATTTTTTTGTAACATTGCCAACAGTCCCAACATTAACTTGATTTTTTTAGATATATTTGTAAAATTTTGAAAAGCTTTACATTACAACTTTAGATATCACAAATAAAAACTATTTCCCAAAAAAAAACCCTAAATTTTGTTAAAATTTCAGTTTTTTTTCTGTTTAGATTTTATTTGTTATAGATTTTAAGTTGTTAATTTTTTGTCCATTACTTTTATATATTTTAAAAGAGTACTTTAACTATTATTTCTTAATTTCTGATATAATATATAAACTTTCGTTATTTTTTTTTTGTTTTTATTAAAATGTTCTTAATTTTGTATTTTTTGTTTTAACAAAAAATACAATGGATGGTGGAAATTTCACAGTTAAAATAGTTTTGTTTTGGTTGTTCTTTATCTGTTCTCCCTTTTCTGCATTTTGTTTTTTATAGCTCTGAGTATGTTAAATTTTGTTGTTGTTAATTTATTTTTATTTATTTAAAGTTTCTTGTTCTAAATAGTTTTTTCATTATAAAAATGAGATCACATTCAAGTACTAGTTTTTTTTTTCTTTTAATAAATTATTTGTTTTGATTTTTTATTGTTTTAAATAATTAATTTTTGTTTTGACAGAAAACTTTCCATAGGCAAAAGAAAGAAGGAAGATTTTTTTTTTAATAAATAAATAAGAAAAACAATTCGTTTCATTTCGTTTCGAAAGAGCCCTTTGGCTCGGGTTAATATTTTTTTTTATGTGTTGTTGAGAATCAGTTTTATATATGTAGCTTCTTTTATTTTGGTAAGTCTTTATTTTTTTTTTATTCTTAGCCTTGTGGTTTTTATGAATTTGGATAAAATTTTCATATTATATTTAAATCGTGATTTTGTTCATTTATTGTATTTTTCTTAATTTTTCTTAGTCTTGATTTGTTTTTTTTTTTTGTTTTTTGTAAATTTCAATTTTATTTTGTATATTCATATTTCTTTGGAAAACTTGCAAATCGTACTAAATTGCAAATTTTGCAGAGAAATATTTAAAAAAAAATATGAAATAGTTCATAGTTTGACGTGGCAAATCCCGTGAGCATTTTGTTTGATAAATGTGAACAAATTGATTGAATAAATAAAAGTCCAACTACTCAAAAGATTTTTCAACACACGTCTTCTAGGAACATGTATGTATGAAAATCTTGGGAACACTGGTAAGTTTCTTTGGAGACGGTTTTATTTAAAAAAATTAACATAAGGTAGCATTCAATGGAATGATGAAAATTATCATTTAAAGGACATGGAATAACACGTCCTAAAAAAAAAAGGTCTACTCGGCCTGTCATTTTAAAGGTTTTTTGTTTTAAAGTTGATTTAAGCTTCACCTATTATACAAGCCTTATTTGATTATCATTATATTAAACGTCTTTGAAAAATCTAACTTTTGACATCATAGCATACTGAATTGGTTGTAGGGTTGATTTATTTTCTGATTAAAGCTATATGCTTTTAACTTAAATTTAATAATGGTATTTAAAGCTGGAACATTATGAAATCGTATCCATCTTTTAGTTCGAAAAAGTTTGAAACAATTTCTCCAAACATAAATATATTCTTTAGCACTATAGGTATATGAATCACTAAAACGTGATACAAAAGATTATGGTGCAAAATTATACACAATTCAACTCGATACTATCACAAATTTAGTATGATACTAGGTCATGTTTTCATTAAAATGACAACCTATTGCGACACTAATTAAGTTTTAGCCTCTAGTTAAATGCTATAACTTTTCGTCCATATTTTTTTCTTAATTTCTTAAGCGCACTTTTAAAGCCTTTGGGAAAAATAGAGCCTTTTAATGCATCAACAAAATAAATTATATACACAATTATTTTCGTTGAGGAAAACAAAACCGTAGTTACGTAGACAGATGAAAAAGTTATGATCCAAGAGTTTAGATTGAATGATAAGTAATTTTTTTCTTGCTCATGTGATTCTTTACGGCAAATATTCATTTGTTTATCTTCGTAGGGTTATTCCTAACAGTGACAATGGTTAGTCATTGGAGTCTTATAAAATATGACATTTTTGATATATTCAATATGTAAATGAAGCATATCAAATATGACCCTTGTTTTTGTCTAGAAAAAAAATCGATTTTAACGTTCTTTTTAGTGTAAACCATTAAAAAACCTAACCACTGATATCCACCTATGGAATGAGGAAAACATTGTTTTTCCTTCTATTTTTGTGTTTAAACAGCCCATTACTTTAGGAAGTTTGAAATATTTAATTCTGATAAATAAATTCAAACTATGCAATTTTGTTTAATTTTATTTTATGTTTAATTGTTTGCACATCGGCGAAGAGTTTCGGGAATGTAATTCTATCATCAGGCGCGATGTACTTCAAAACTACTTGTACATCGCGCCTGATGATGGAATTACATTTCAAAAATATTATGTTGTGAAAACAATTAAACATAAAACTAAACAAAATTGCAGTTTGAATTTATTGATTTATTTACTAAACACAACATGGAGACCTAAATACACTCATAATGATTCTTTAATTCTGGATCAACATGATATCCACATTACTTCACAGAACGTTCCTTATCCAATACTTGTTTCATCTGCCGCAATAGATCTTACAATTCCAATGGTTTCTTCAAGAAGATTTCAATTTTTTTTTATGTCAAATACAGATCTTTTACCTTTAAGTATTTGCATCTCCAACTATAAGACATTAAAAATAACATTTCATTCACTATGTCCAGACCAACTTTTAAACCTTCAAAATAAAGCCCATTTTTGTATGCATGGATTGGTACTATGTAGCATTATTTGACATATTATACGATTCAACTAACGCTAGCTAACTGCCTAGAAATGCATTGAAACCTATCGTATGGCCTTGAGGTATTCTCGTTTCAAGGAACAAAAAAAATGCATAATGACGACTTGGTAATAGACTGAAGAGTAAGATCTGCCTAGGAGCAATCGTATAAGCCCCAATTCTGTTCTACTTCAAAGATGAACATCCGAAGTGGCAAATGTAAATGAGCCTTAACTTTGATGCCAATAAACACCAGGCAGATCTTAGTCAACTCGTCCAAAATATTTTAAGTTTTCTCTTCTATTGTTTTTAAACCAATAGCTTTGGGAGCTTTTACTATCATGACGTCATGGTTGTTATCTTAACTTCGTGCTAGAAAACTTCGGGCACAACAATGACTGATATTCATTTAAGCGTTCCAATTATATAAACACAGGCTTGTTCAAAGACAATAACCAGAACGTCGTTTTCTTTTAAAATTTGTCATTATTGCCGAAAATTCTTCAAGCTTCTAGGATTGCGAATTAAATTCTTTTTTTTTAACATGTATTTAACTAGATTGCAAATTTAAATAATAATTTATTTCCCACATAAAATGATGAACTTCCAGACGCAGGAGTTAAAAAAAAATAACTTGGGAAATATTTTTTATTGTTATTAGGACTTAGGACTAATCACCATCTGATCTTCATTCTAAACTAAATGCCAAGGGGATTTGCCAATATTCAAACAAAGTTTTTGTGACACATTTTTCTTAGATGCATATAGGACTATTTGTACTTACAAGACTTAAAATACGAAATCAGACAGATATTGCTCCCCCAAAAAATCTTCAGAAGAGCCCAGAAAGGGAGACAACTCCACAGAATTGTGCCATCGAAACCCTTTTGTCGTTCTTTCCTCTTTCAGATAAATGCAAGCGAATTTCTGAAATCCATTCAAGCTCTCAGCCGCTTCAGGTATAGTTCCTTTCTCAAAATTTCAATAACAAAATAATAAAAAAAACACTCAATTTAAGTTTTTTTTTTTTTTAAATAAAAAAATAAATATTTATATTTTGTCTATATTTCTTTCCGAATTTTTGGTTTCTTTTTTTTTTATAACAAAAAATAATACAATTTTTTTAATTAATTTTTCTTTTGAGTAACGAAATTTCTTTTCAGTAAATAATAAAAAAAAAAATAGTAAAATAAAAATATAATATAATTAATAAGGAATCCTTAATAAAATTCGATTATCACACAACATTGCAAGAAGTAAAGTTAATAGCTATTTTTTTGTTGTTTATTAATTAATTATTATTGTTTAAGTTTATTTCATTTAAAAACTAATTTGTTGTTTTTTTTTTTTTGTTTAAAATTTAAAATTATTATTATTATTTAAAAATGCTTTCTCTTTTTGTTTTTTTAAGTTGCTGTTGATCTTTAAAATTATTTTTGTGTGTATTAGTATTATACTTGAATAAAACTATTTTTTGTATATACACATAAATAATTTATATTTTGTTTTGTTTTTACTATACAAAGGTATATATAAGTCTTCTTTAAAGCTTTGTTTTTTTTTTTTTAATATTTCCATCTCTTTTTATTGACATTTTTTTATTTGTTTAAATAAAAATGATAAAATTAGGTTGTTTTTGATAAATTTTTTTTAACAAGAAAAATTAAGAAAAATACAAATTTGTTTTGTTTTATGGTTGAGAAGTTAGGTTTTTTTTAAAAGCACTGCTTTTATTTCAAATGCTTGTTTTGATTTAACAATATATGTAAAATGTTTTTTTAACAAAAAAAAATATAGTAAATACAAAAATAGACAGAAGTGCTAAGGTTGGCTTGATAAACACAATAATAAAATAACAATTTAGCTCAAAACAATTAAACAGATAAGTTTTACAGAAATATAAACTAAAAAAAAAAGTAAACTTTTCTTTTGTTTTTGTCTTGCTTAAGGATTTTACATAAAATTATCGTTGTTTTTGGAGAGTAGCTAAACCATCCAACATGCTGATTTTGATTGCCTCTTAATACATATAAACTCTCCAAATGAATAAAATAAAAAAATACATATACTACATACAATTATTGGGGAGTAGTTGTTGTTCTGGCTGTTTTAAAGGCATTTTAATGGTCGTTTTTGAAAAACAATAGAATAAATTTCTAATTATTTTTTTGTTTAATTAAGTAATTAATTTTTTTTTTTATTTAAATAATGTATCACCTCGCTTTGAAGGAACATATTGATATTTGGATCTCATTGTTGATGTTGGTTCAGCATGTTGTATGTTGCGCATGATTCCGTTGTTGATGATTTGTGCATGCCAAGGGGTTGTTGTCAGGGCTCTGATGTTGTTCGTCTTGTTGCAGATGGGTTTGATTAAGTTTGAGGTACTTTTTTTTATTAAATTTACCACTTAATTATTTTGGCAGTTGTTTTTTTTTTAAATTGTCATTTTTTTGAAAGCCAGAGTTGTTTTTTTTAGGTCCCGCACTTTTTTACACATTCTGTTTTTTTTTTTTTTTTGTTAAAATCACATTGTTATTTATTTATTGCATTATAGTTTAAGATTCAACTTGCTTTGTTGTTTTTTGTTTTATTTATATTTTTATCACACTTCATTTCGTTATACACAAGTATTATTTTTCTTTAGCATTTTTCTTGTTATATAGGCATTAAATTTTATTTTTACTTAAACTTATTTTTTAAGTTTGGTTGGTGGGTGGATATATAAAAAATTTAGTTCGTTTTTTTTACAAATAAAAGAATGAAATTATAAAATTTAAATTAAAAAAAAAAAAAACAATTAAGAAACAAAATGTAAAAATAACGATTTAAGGAGAATTTTTATTTATCCTCTAGAATAACAATAAAATTAATTTATTTTTTATCATTATAATTAAGAGTTTTTTTAAGGTACTACAAATTTATTACAATTACTTTTTTTTTGTTTGTAATTTATTCTCAATTGTTGTTTTTGTTTCAAAGTCTATTTATATATCACGATTCAATTTGTTTTTTGTTGTTTTTTTTATATTAAATTTAATATTAAATCACTAAAATTGTTTTGAATTTTTGTATTAAAAACCACAAGTTGTTATCGCTGTTGTTTTGGTTTGTCTATTGTTTGTTTTATTTTTGTATTGCATTTTTAAATAATTGTCTGGAAGGGTGGTGGCTAAGGGGGTTAAGGTATTTGGGAATTTGTTAAGTTTAATTTTGTGTGGAGATCCATTTAAAAGCGAAAAAACTATTTCTTTCTATTGATTTGATGTTCTTTGTTTTTTTTTTTGAAAAATAAAAAAAAATAAATAAAAAAAAATATTCCTTGTTGTTGAACTTAAGTGTTTGTTTTTTTTTTTTCTTTTTTTTAAGAAAACTTTATCAATTTTCTTAAGACATTATTTTAATAAAATGGCGGTTACGATTGCACGTTGAGCAACAATTTCAAATTGTGCGTATCAAAGTCATCGAGTAGATTGCGTTTGGATGACTTGGCAACAACTCCAGCTGGGCCTGATGCCAGCATTGCAGAGGGCGACGTATTGAACGTTACCATTTTGGGATCGGTGATGATCGAGTTTGTACTAAGCATAACATCCTTGCCGCCCATAGTCCAGTGTTGCGGTGGCTTTGGTAAAGCTGTTGGTGCTGGTGCATCGAAGCACTTGCTACCAGCATAGTGGGTTAAATTCGTTGGTATAAGGGTTGTCGGAGAAACACCTCCGCCGCCATTTCGCTGACTTCCGCTGCTGTTGCCGACTGCCGACGACGACAAAAGGATATGAATACCGTTGTTATTGTTATTATGGCCACTCGAATTTCTATGATGATTGCGATTGAACTTGCGTCCACTGCCGCCACCACTGCCGCCGCCACCCCCAATGATTGTTGCTGGCGAATTGTGACGCGAAGTGACGGAGCCATGATGACCACCAGGACCGCCGCCTACACTTCCATGCTTCTGGTGCGAATGATGATGATTGTTTTGACGAAGATGTGGATTATTAAAGAATGCATCACTTGCACCACATCCGCCAGGGGACGAGAACAGACTATTGCTGCGGCTCGATGAATTTCCTCCAGGTGATTGACGCTGCCATCCACCATGAGTTCGAGGCGAATGATTGTTTTTGCGGGCGGAGAAGAATCCGCCGCCACCACCACTCCCACCACCCATACCGCAACTTCCGAGGCTACTGCTCGACGAATTACCTAACGATGACGATAGGCTGCTAGACGATGATCCGGACGACATCGATCCAGGTGAGGTGCTTAAATTTGTACTGCTGGCAATACTGTTGGAATGATTTGTTGTTGATGATGATGATGTTGATGATGTTGTACTGCTGCTACTGCTGCTTCCGCCATATCTTATCGACATTTTATTACTGCTATTATTGTGCGAGTATGTCATCTTGTCAGCTTTTTAATTTTGTTATTTATTATTTATTTGTATTTTTTTCTTTTCAGATTGATTTAGTTTAATTTTTTTATTTTATTTAATAGTTTTTGTTTTAATTTTAAAATTACTTAACTTTATATCACACACAAGTAATGAAAATCAACGAAAAAATACTAAATTCCATTAAGAGTTTTATTTTTAATTTTCTCTGGGTTTTGCTGTTTTTTTGTTTTGCTTTTTTGCGTTTTTTTCTTAATGTTTTTTTTCACAACTGCCTCTATATATAGATATATATATAAATATTTATATTTTTATGTATATATGGTAATCAGTCTGTCGATTTGTTTTTTTTTTTTAATAATTATTTTGTTTTAATTATTATTTTGGTTAACAATTTTTTTTCTGCATCGATGGTCCTTTAGTGAGGGGAAGAAATAAGAAAAGAAAAAAGACAAAATGTAAGATAATTGTTTTTCTTAACTGGATGAATAAAAGTTTAAACCTAGGAAGAATAACAATAAATATTTAATAAGTAAATGTTAGCCTATAAATAGTGGAGTTCTTTGTTTAGTACGGATATAAATTTTATTTCGAGTTGTATCAAGGCTTTGAGTTAGTTAAATCTAAACCTAAGTTCGGATTGAGCATCAGTTAAAGGTAGTTCAATAAGAATTAGGTTCAATGTTCCGAGGAAACCTTCACTTTAGAAACATTATTTTAGAGGAAATAGAGCGACCGACATAAATGGTATTACCATGTTTTAGAAGGAATTAGGCAACGTTTTTACACACTAGGGAAAAAGAAGAGACATGTTTTAAAATTCAGGTACCACGTACGAGTGATTGCAGATAACCGGCCAATAAAAATCCCGGAAACTTCTATACAAATTTTATGATGTCAGCCCGGCAAACCTACACCCGGATTTGTTGAGAAAAGTTACGGTGGAAAGCGTATTAATTGTTATTCTCATTATAGGTAACCAAGAAGGTCAAATAAAGATGTTAAATGCGAATCAATCAAGGAGTAAGTATTAAACTATTCATTTTTATAGCAAACTTTTGGGTGTGTGTTTTCGATGATCTGATCCGCTTGGTGGATTCATCGTTACCGATTCTTGATTTAAAATTAATTTTGTCTTTTATTTTGAAAAAACATTCAGTGTATTACAATTGATTTGTGCACAGAAATTCACAGCACATAATTTTTTCAGGAGTGGGGGTAATAATCTTTCAGAGAAATAAAAACTTTACACTAATAGGTGGAACGACTTTGGGCAGAAAATCAGATATACAGGCAGAAATGACATAGTGAAATGTCAAATGTTTTTTTTTTTTGTATAGTTTGAAAGTCTTCTATTTTTTCTGTGCACACAAATTTTTGTAGTAGAAAATGACAGGGTGGGGAAATGTACTCTCTTGTGAGCTCTCTCTTCTGTGAAAAAACTACGAAAAATTCACAAGATGGAACGACTTTGGACAGTTTGCGGTGATTTTTGGCGAATTTCACAGTCTTGGACAGCAATTGCAACAAACTAAGTCATACAGCTAAGTTATATTGAATTCAACAAACATCAACAATTAATTAGATATATTAGCCGAGACAAAGATGCTGATCCAGGGAAAATTATCCGATTTGCATTACTTGAATGACAATGTTTTCAAAATTTTCGAAGCATGGAATGATTTTTTTGGTTTATTTACATTTTTTTTGAATATTTTTTAACCCTGTTTTAATTTTTTTATACATAATTTACACGCGCGAAAAGGGTTTGTGTACCCTTAAAATGTTTAAACACCGCACAAGCATTAGGGAAATTAGGGGGGATAAAAAAGGAGATACCGATGCGCATTAGTTTTAAAGTTCTGCATATCAAAATGGGAGGAAAAAACAGAGCCTGACAAAGCATTCCACATTCGTGTGGTGCGACTAAAGAAAGAATCTCTATACTTAACAATACGCCCGAAGTTAGGCTCAAGGGTAAACTGATGGGCATTCCTAGCAGAGCGAATGTTACGGTTGAATTGTTTCAGGGGGAGAATGCAGCTGGCCTTTTCGCTAGAGCATTGTTTGTAAAAATACGATAAAATAAGAGAAGGCATGAAACATTACGGCAGCGCTCAAGCATTGGAGGTATGTTTTGCTTTAACGACAAAAGACAACATTTAGTTTTAGAAGCATTAAATTCTATTTCTTATTCTTATTCTTATTGTAATGCACAATGCCTAGATGAGAATCTGGAAACGAATATGAAAAGCTGAGAGTACTTTTGTCAGCAAAACAATTGATTGGATTAGTTGTTTCAGATAATAAGTCGTTGATAAATACAAGGAAAAGAGTCAGAGACAAAACAAAGCCCTGAGGCACACCAGCATTTATCCATACAACTTGAACTGAGCGGTTCGAAAGGTAATTACTACTTAGTTTCCAATATTTTTTCAAATTAAAATTTCCTGACTTTTCCCTGATTAATTTTTGAATTTTCCCTGACCAAATAAAACAAAAAAATCAACTCACTTCTTAGAGGAAGCAATAACAAAAATTACGGTTTTATGAGTGATATTTTTTTTAATCCTAATCATGGGACAATGCTTTGATATTTTGATTTAATTAATTTTATTTTAAAGAAAATATGTTATGGAATTGTATTCCGATAATTTGTTTTGTTCAAAAAATCTAATTTAATATGAAGTTATAGGTAGAATTTTTGCTAGGCAAATACTTGGTATTTTGTTTATCAAATTTAAAAAGCAAAGGCGATTTTTAAATTTTAATTTTAGAAAAGTTATCAATTTTGCATTTTTTAACAATAAATTTCTTTGTAAAAGCACATAAAGAAGCTTGCAGTTCCCGAGGAACACGCCTTTATCTCGTTATTTAGAAGTCCTAGCTGAGTGGTTCTTGCACTGTCAAGTAGGAATGGAATTCATCTATCCGGTCCATCATCACCCAGAAATTTTAAAGGCAAGTTAGGCATAGGCAATGAACTTCTCCTATCAGTTTGGGGTTGGAGCCTTACGAGGAGTACTATCATTCTCCACAAGAAATGCTGTGCCGGATGACATCATCCAGATTGTTGGGTCTAGGAAGGTGGGGGTAGGGGGAGATTTTAAGGGTGTCAAAAAATTGTGATTTTAACCAGAATTCTTAATTGCAACATTATTTCATAAAATTTCGGGTATAACAGAAGAAAAAACGTGAAATTCTGCTTTTTTTGCAAAATTTAAAAAAAAATTATACCTTTTTTCGGGAATAACGAATTCAAATACAAACATGAATGAATAGTTATAGTTAAAATGTGAGAAATTTGACGATCTACATACATAAATAAATGGACACTTTTGCCGTAGGATGTGAGAAGAAAAAATTATTAATGAACCTAACAGTCGAAAATTCCGCAGTTTTCCCTCACTCTTTCTTTTTTTCTTAAGGTCCTCGAGTTCCAAAACTGGAGAAAATGTTATTTAACCATCCCTGAATGACGTTTTAAAGTTTTATTAAGTTCCGATTGTTTTCCATTTATACGCCCTCAACTCGAGTATAACTCCCACCTCTGGACAGGTACTTGGCAAACATCACTTCATCTGCTTGATAGAATACAAAATCGAGGGTTGAGATTGATAGGAAATAGAACTGCTGCAGAAACAATTGCGAAGTAGTTTCTCCTGCAATACCCTTCTCGCAAGCAATGCTCATGAGCTCACCCTTGAGCCCAATTTCGGACGTACCGTGAAATATAGGGATTCTTTTTTTAGCCGAACAACACGAATTTGGAATAGTTTACCAAGCGATATTTTCCCTTGCCATTTTGATTTGTTTTCGTTCCGCTTAAATACATTAAAAGGGAAACAAAAATCCCTTGTGCGCCTGTTAATTATAAAAAAAAAACATCCGAGAAACTCTGCCCCTATTACTACGTTTATATGGAGAATTAAATCCGAATTGAATCAGGATTTAGGTACTTGTATACCTACATCGATGCGAATTCGCACACTCGTTTCGATCAAGCAAGGTGAGCTGGATCGAATCGAAAATAAAGAGAATTTGTATACAGAAAGTATAAATCTGGCATCTTTATATACCTAGATCGAAATTTCGCTTTGGATTGAATTCGATTCGTGAATCAGCTCTTGTAAACGAAAAAAAAAATTAAATGGCTGGTCATATGTTCGGCACAAAAACCATTTTTGTCAGCGTTGACCTTATAGTGGAATTTCTGTAAGAAACGAGCATTAAAATGTTTCGAAGACATTTGTATATAAAAGCAAAGCACTTTCAGCCTGGCAGTCCAAGAATAGTCAAATAGCCAAAAGACTTCAGTTTGCAAAAAGTATTTGAAGTGTTCTATTGATGAATGGAGGAATATTCTATGGTCAGACAAACCTTAAAATGTGTTGCAATGTGGCAAAGGATCGAGATAATCAGCCCGATCACAGATTCTCTCGTAGAAAATTTCTGAACGAAACGCTGCGCCCCAAATACGAAAAATTCAAATCACAAACCCCTAACGGAATCAGCCATGATCCAAACCTCTTTTCGGACTTTCGGAATCAGCCGATGAGTGTCACAATGTGAAAAGGAAAAACATATTTCACTTTTATTGTGTTTTGAAAAGTTATCTGAAAATGGATTCAATTGCGATTGCTATTATGAAATAAATCAAGAAATCAAAAAAAAGAAAACGGAAATTAAAATTACAACGTAGGAATTTAAGAGACGCATTTATAATCCCTGAGCAACTTTGGCTTCTCTTGGAGCTTATCCAAAAGCCTTTGGAATTGGGCTTATTTGTTTAAAGTTATATAGGTATGTATTTGTTCTTTCTTAGACTGAAAAATACTTATATTTCTCTTAAAAAAAAAAACACGACATCCGAGGAAAATAATTGTTCATAGTAAAATCTGTAAAATTTCCTATTCGTTTGGGTTTAGTGATACCACTTTTCCCGAACTTGGAATTTCTTACGAACTTTTTCGGTACGACGGGAGCAGTGAAACCTTTTCCGGAATCGTAGTACGATACTATTACGACGGAACCTTTGATAGGGCTGAATATGTCCGGAGGACACCAAATTCGGCTTTTAAACCTCAGTACACGGGAAAAATATTTATACCCAGGGCCCGGAGGCTATATAATAGCGTCGATGTATCGCATAGACAAAAATCATCTCTTTTACGTGAAACTTGTGCAGGAAGTTGTGCTTCCATTTACCAATGAAGAAACGTCATTGAAGAATACAAAGAAATCCAAACACACCAGCAAGATTGCGAAAAATGGTTTGAGAATAACAGCTTCCATGTTAGAATGCCCTCTGCATTCACCCGATCGATCTTAGTCCTATTGATAATTTATGGTGTGACATTAAAAAAATGGTTAACAGAGCCAGGCTAACAAATAAGTCGCACTTTTTGGTAGGTATTACTTTTGGGATGCTTGGAAATCAATATCCGTAGAAATATGCCAAAAACTAATTGATTGTGTATGATTCTATGCAACGCCGCTACAGCCCTGATAACAAAAAATTCGCTCACCATTAATGTATAAGTAAGTTATCAGTAATATCTAGGTATTAAGGAAGTTGAAAAAGTATGCTATTTTCTAACACATTTCAGGCTATATTCAGCAACGCAACTATTATTTTGACACCCGTGTGGTGAATGAAATATTTTTGTTTTGTCCATGTTTTAATAATTTCACTTAGTGGGTTACTATTATTTTGACCACAGCTTTATGTTATATCGTTCCTAAATAGTTCGCCACAACTGTTTATTTTAACCGACCGACACCGAAAGTGAATGCAAGTTTTAGTTCGCCAATATTGAAAATATAAATAGGTATGTACCTGCAAAAAACACTTTCTTTGATAATCAAGCAATCAACCACAAATTTTGTTTTAAAAGTGAATGTAGGACGAAAGCAGGATATTTTTTTTCTAAATTAAGTATTAATGATAACCTTCTATACGTTGGTTGGTAGATGGTTAACTCATGATTTTTCAGTCGATAAAATTTCGTTTATTCAGATTTTAACACGTGTAGGTATGTACCCACTGTTTAAAAAACGCCACTAGTATCAAAAAATCATGATTGCAAGTTAAAGGCAGGGACAGAAGCACATAAAACAATATTAAACTCATAGAAGAGTTCTAAAATCCTACGAAAATAATCAAGACACCAAACCTGAAACAAGATGTATCTAGGTACTGAAGCATGGTACTTAGGTTGAAATGGAATTTCCTAATCACAGAAGTACAAATGGATAATCCAAAATTTTCATGTTTCACGACAGAATTTTTTAAAATAAAATAAAAAAAAATCATCGAATTTCACTTTATAAACTCAAAACCCAATTTTGCACAATAAAAAAACTCGATGTACCTATTCACTCACTTAACATGAAATTGCTCGAAATGTGTAGGTAACTAACTCGTAAGAATTAATGAAAAAAAAAATATATTTTCAAGCAATTTCTCAACAATTATTTAATTTTTTTCTATTTTGCTTCCTCAACAGCAAAATTGAGTGAATTAAAAATATTGAAATCATTTCCTAGTTCAAACAATCAAAAAAATAGTAATTTAAACAACACCACCACAACAAAAGCACACACACCTTTTATAGATTTTTCTGTTATTTTGCTATTTTTTCTGCAAATTTTAATACGTGTATATTAGCTAAGGAAAGCACTCCCGTCACTGTTGTATGATATACGCTTTTAAAATTCGTTTTTTTTAGTAAGATCTCTCAGTTACAATGTAGTGATGTTTGTGTTTTTTTTTCTTATTTGGGAAAAAAATTCAACAACTAATTTAATTCGAGAACCGTTATAACACATCGATCAGCAATTTAAGCACGTCTTTACTCTTCGAACGCTGCGAACCAAGTGATTGTCTGAGTCTGAGTGACTTTCCAAAAGCCAAGAAAACCAAATGAAATGACGAGCTGAATATATGGTGTGGTGAATTTAATGAGAAAAAAAAGAATCGTGGTGTATTTTTATTGCTTCTCTTCGCTCCTTCTATGTGAAATTTGAGTGAGTTTTTTCTGGTTTTTGTTTTTAACCCGAAACCCCTAGATATGTGTTGAATTGGCCAATTGAGTAGGAGTGGTGACGTGGAGAAGGTGGCCATATATATGCACTTTCAAATATATGAGTATGAACATACAAGTATATATGTATGTATGTATCATCGAGTAGATGTGATGAGAAGAGTTAAAATGATTTTTCTGCTGTTGCTTTTATGACGTTTCATTGTAGTTTTATGACACGTCGTAATAATTATTTTTTTATTTATAATGACAAGGAGAAAAAAATAATACATTGTTTGACAATACTTTTATGTATATATGTATGTACGTAACATAAGTTGTTTTCCTGAATTTGAGTAATTATAAAAACGGATAAAACAACGTGGTAAGAACGCGTGTAAATGGAATACAAAACACAACGTTGCCGTGTTTCAGTGTAACTGAGGATGTATGTAGGTAAAAATACCAAATGTTTTGGAAAATGTTTTTTTTTCGTAAGTAGCAGGTCCAGAAGTAGGGAAATATCTATCAATATTTAGGTTATAAATTTAGAGTGATCAAGGGAAATTGCCCAAATACATTGATTAAAATACTGTTAAGTATTAAGGCCTATTCTTCTTAGGCAGATATCAACTAGTAGCTAGATATGAGGCGTTCAAAATAATAATGGTCTAAATCCACTTTTAAAAAAAATCGAGATTTTAGCTTTAAACACATTATTATAATGTGCTCTATAAAAAAAAGCATCACAAATGTACTTTTACCAGTCGAGCAAACAGAATGAGTTTTTAGATAAGTAACTCTTAATATAAAATTTTCAATAGGTATACCAATGGAAAATAAAATGGGTTTAGTCCACATTTTACTCTTCATTTGCTTATATTTTAGTTAATCGTACTTGAAATTGTTTTTTATTATTTTTATGATATTTCTTTTGCTATCCCTGAATATTTTTAACGTCTTTTCACTAAACTTCAAATATCTCGAGTTAAACTTTGATGGACTTATTCCACTAAAATTCTGAACGCCTCATATGTATATTAGGTAGGTATCTTTTTAGCATTTTTTTATTTAAAAAAATAATCCTAGGTGCAATTGGCATACATATGTATATGTATGTACATAGTTAGGTACCCATCTAAACAAAACAATATTGTCGGGAATAATTGAACCAAAACGAGGCAGAATACAACCCAGAACCTCAAGGTACAAGAAATGAGGAATATATGTACCTACATATGAACTCAAATATGTAAGACCAGGAGACAAACAAAACAGCTAGGTACATAGGTATCTAATAATAGTAATACCATATATACAATAGATATGTTCATCCAGACAATTTGGACCTCAGATCAAAAAAGTAGTAACTAGGTAGGTAGGTTGCCTATGTATCTTTATGAGATTTCTTTTCGAGATTTCAACATCCGATGCCATCAAATTATTATATTTGTATAAAAGGCTTGTAGCTTAAATCATTGGTGTGTGAATAAAAATTTGAAATGAACAAACCTGAGATTTCAATATTGCTCTTGGATATAAAACCAATTTCATATTTCACAAACTATTTAAAAATTGTAAATTCTTAGACCGAGACTCAGGTGACGCACACAAGTGGAAAAGGACCTCAACCGACTCCACGTGCGAAATTTCAGGTAGCTGGATAGGGAAGGAGCAGGCTGAAGAAGCCTGCTTGTTTAAGCCCAAGTCCACCCCGGACTGTAGCGCCAACCACTTAAGGTAAGGTAAGGTAAATTTTTAGAATATGCACATTTTATGCATACACTGGTTTCAAACTCCTTTAGAAACACAAAGTGGTGTGCTGTTAAAAAGTTATAGGAAACATGGATTAAGTGAATTAGTACCTATACTTTTATATCATGTGTAACTCTCTAATTAGTTACATAAACATAAATCGGAAACCTTAAAAAGGTACCTATTTCCTACTTATATACATACATACATATATATTAAATACAAAAACAATATTTTAACTTAACCACAGCGTTTTGTGTTTTTTTTATTTAGTTGTGCAGCTATCTACTTCTTTTTTTAAACAAAATCCACAATGATAGGTACTGGATGTGGATGCTACATAGAAGAAAACAATTACGGTACAGGCTTTTCAAAAATACAAAGAACAATCAAATAAGGCGAAAAAATTTAATAATTTTTTGTAAAACCTTTTGTATTCCAGAATTCCAAGATATATGCCATGATTTCTACTAACAAGGTGCTCCACCTTAAGGTCCATATTGTGACACTAATTATTAGCTTATAAATTAAAAACATCTCTCACCATTACCATGGCAGATCTAAAGTCCACTTTTTAAAGATAGAAGAAAAAATACTAAATTGGTATTTAACAATAACACTGACTTAAAACTACGTTTACATGTACCTTACGGACAGATATGATTTATGCTTTTTACAAGCGCATCATCCTAATTGAATAATTATGCAATTCTATCGAATTAAATAAAAAATTGTCATAATTTTCAATTGACAACCAAATATCATCACAATTAATTTGCCGATTCTATCATCTGGTATTAGGATCAGGTTCAAACTACCTAAATGTACATACTTATATTTTATGTATGTATATAAACTCCAATTTTAATTTATTTATTTTATGCATTTAGAGATTGTTATTTTCATTTTATTGATTTCCTTGGAAAAGAATTTATTAAAATAAATAAAATGCAAAATAAGAAATCTGGCAACGTAGCAACTATGTTGAATTTAAGTGCGTTGAAAATTTCCAATTTGAGTTTTGTTGAGTATATATGTATGCATGTACAAAATGAGTGGAAAGTTGTTAAAGAGATGAGTGGCATAAAAACATAAAACAGCAACGTTGCCGTTTTGAATAAATAAATAAATCTACGTCACGTACGCAATTATGGTCATTTAAATGAAGGCTTATTATTTTGAAAATAAAAACATTAAGGTTCTGGATATTATAATTTATTTTGTGCCTACATTAGTTTTTGCAATCAAATCAAAATTTTATAACTGGAAGTGCATATACATACATATGCATAAATAACATGTTCCCCTCCTTTTCACAATGGTGCCACTTTTCAATTGAAATGTTCATGTGGCTGGCGAAGCACATTCAATGACGAACAATAAATTATTAAACAAAAAAATATTCACTGAATCACTGATTACATTAGATAGCCTAAAGCAAATGTAGGGTCGATGTTTTGTGCAAGTACGAGATTTATCTTCCCCCCTCATTCACTAAATAAAATAATCTTTCTCATTGATTTTAAGCTATAATTTAATTGCACAAAAAATGTCTTTAAAGCTCTTCTATATTCTTAGTTTCCTACCAAATAAGGAGTTAAGTATGTGTACTTACTTTATGCTTTTAAAAAACCCGTCGTCATTAAGAATAAAATTGAGGGAATTGGAAATTAGAATCCGTTATTTGCACTTCACAAGCACAACACAAAACACTTTTTTTCAGGGATTTATGTATAGCTAGCTTTTTTCTTTTAATTCCTTTTTCGCTTGTATTTTTTCTTTCTATCGCACTTGATTAAAAAGCTCCTTTCTTTATGTAATGAGAATATAAAATTTATTTTTACAACAGAGAAAGTGTATTTCTTTTTTTTTTATTATTTGTAGATTTTTCTACAAATGAAAAATCTTTCAATTTTAATTTCACTCAAAAGAACAGAAAATTTATTTTAATAACTTTTTTCAGCTCGATGATGTATTTTCTTGCTCAATAGCTATTTTTGTTTCCTTTTAACACTTAATTTTTAATTTTAACATATATACTATACAAGAAGTAGATTAAATATATGTATTTTACAATTTTAGTTGGGAATCACTTAAATATAATTTACAAATAATGTGGCGTTCCGAACAAAAACGCTCTTTCCGAACAACTATAATAATACCATTACTCTTTCGAGAAAACTTAAAATCGAAATGAGATTTGGTTTGTTAATGTTGAGTGGTTTTATTGCATTGATTGAGCAGTTGTTTCGTTTAGTTGTTGGAAGTGTTTTCGTTGAAAAGAGAATTCATGGAATATTAAAGAGGAGAAAACGGAAATAGGTAAAAAATTCATGGGAAAATGAACGAAAGAATCGAAGGGATGAAAATAAAAAATATTGGGTACAGGTACAGTAATAAAAGAAGTCTTGACAGTTTATTTTTTTAACCACGATAATAAGCGTAATGTAAAGCATATATTGATTTGCTCAGAGCGTTCAGATCTTCAAAATTGCATTTCTTTTTTCGTTCAGAGAATGATCAGAGCGTGCTCTGAGAACCCTGTATACGCTTAGGATAAATTGACTGAGCATTCTGAGAAAATGCTGAACGCAATTAACGTCACTTTAGACTTGAAGGCTCATGGACGTATTATATATGGACTGCTAGTTGCCTACCTCAAGATGGTTCCATTTTAGTCTCAGTTATTTTGGGTTACACTAGCCCTCCTGAGTACACAAGCGGGGAAAAAATTAAACCTCAATTTTGACATTTAATCCAGTAATCCCAGACTTTGGCAGCAGGTTTTCCCATGTTGGCATGTTAACAATTCCTTTTTTTCTCCCCGTGTTATTTAGAGTATCCCACAATTAATCTACCAAGTAATAAAACACTCGTGGATTTATTGAAATTAGTTTTTTATAGATTGGTAAATTACAATTTCGTAAAACCTTATAACCCAAACTTTGGTTTGGACACACCTTTATAGTCGTTACAAGGAATAGGCCTCAACCTCTGGCCATTTTGTCTGGATTTTTATTAACTTTGTCTTTTATCATTATTAATGAACAAATAGTTAGAAGAAAGAAATAAAAAAAGGATCGTTGGTCTTAAAAGACATATTGCCTTTTAGAACGCAACTGAAACTGGACGTATGTACACATGTAGTTTGAAGAATAAAGCTAGTATTAGACGTTCCTTGTAATTGGTCACTGCAGGGACACTGTGACGTCACAACAAAATAGGTCCTACCACCATCACTACCGCGACAAAAGTCATCGTGTCACAACTAGCTACAGTGACTATCACACGAATGACCCATGTCAGTCCTTGTTGTCCCAAAATACAATGCACGTCAAAGTGTGTCCCTGTTGTCCCTGTATCTCGGTGTCACTGCAAGGACATGCAAAACAGTGACCATCACACGACGTGACAACTCTCAAACAGCTGATCGTTGGCGGTGAGCCTAAACTGCTATGACATTTATCATTTTCAGCAGTGACGATCACACGGCGTCACTCAAATGAGTCCCTGTGTCTTGGTTGTTTTGGTTAAATATATATGTATATATATCTAAATTAATTTAATTAAAAAAAAGAATAAATAATACATTTCCAATTACAGTGATTAAAGGCAAAAGTGAAAAGTCAAATTAAGTATGTCCACACGAAATATGGTAGAGGATGATGACTCCGGCAACAACCAAAGTCCACCGCAAAGAATCATTTGTGGTCCAAAAATTGGTTGCTGCGACGTGACAATGAAGGTTTCTGCGCAAAACTAATGCGAGAATTATGAGCTGAGGAGCCAGAGCTCTATCGTCTCGTCAAACAATATACCGCAATACATATCCCATGTCACAAACAGCGCGTTTTCAATACGCTGGGTCAATACGCGGCGTTGAAATAAATAACAAATATATTTTTTTTGACGCCACGTTAATAAAGATTATTTTTTGAGCATATATATATATATATATATATATTATCTATATATATGTTTATAGATTCTATGTTTATAGATCTATGTGTACAAATTGAAATATTTTCAATAAATATATTGATAACCCTGAATTAAAGGCTTTGTCAAACAGAACGCGTTTTTAACGCGGCGTTGAGATTATTTTACGGGGTGTTGAGATTATTTTGACGCGGCGTTATAATTGCGGTTTTAGAGAACGTCAAACAGAGAGCTATCCGCATGCGTTTCATATTGTAATCTTGATTTTCATTTTTTCAGCTTGTCCTAGGCGCAAACCAATAAAAAAGGAAGTTGTCCACGATTTAAAAAGACAAGAGGCAAAATATCAAAGATGTCGCACACTTCTATGGATGGAATTCAAAAGTGTCAGTTATGTTTCACCGGTAAATGCGACTTTTTGAATTTTTAAAAACAGATGTCGCGAGCTTCTATGTCAACATTTTAAGTAGTTAATTTTGTTTCCTTTAGTGGGTACAGGAGAGCGACATTGGGTACGTTCACGAACGTAACTTTCGGATAGGTTACCTTGCTTTTGTTGTAATTAAATGGTTAAAAACAGCTGTTTTTCAGCTGATTGAAGAACATATGAAAACAAAGAGAAAATCCAAAGATATCTTAAAATTTGCTGGATACTTGTCTCAACACGTGAACAGCTGACTGTGTTTTTCTTTTGCTTCAAATTTTGAGAGGTAACCTATCTGGTTGGACTTGTTCGTTCACCAAAAACCCAAACAAAAGCAAGGAACCTACCCAAAAGTTACGTTCGTGACAATTGTTGTATGAAGTTGACATTAGACTAGCAGTACATATATAATACGTCCATAGTGTGAGTTATCACCACTGGGGCGGAGTGCAGAAGGCTAAAAATTCTCGTGGGGCGCCAAATACAACATTTTAAAGCGTGTAATGGAAATAAATAGTTACTATAAAATACATTTGGATTTGTTTTATTAATAAAACTTACCTGTTCGAAAAATCTGAAAAATACAAACAAGTGAACAATTAACCTCTTTTTTAATTTTAAAGATAGGTTTGTTTTATTTGAATAATTTATCACAGTATTTTCAGGCAACATCATTCCCCTGAAACACATATTCGAAAAATTTTCAACCAATTTATTGTTTTCATTGTTTAATACCACACAAAATCTATTCGTAATTGTTCTACAATATTTAAAATATACTCAAAACACCACTTCACAATAATTTACGTTCTAAATAAAAGAATACTTACTTGTGAAAAGAAATGTCTTAATTTCTCTTAAAAACTCTGTTTTTACAGTTTTTCTTTCTGTGAAGGTCATAATGATTATCGTTTTTCTGTTAAGATACTAGAATATTCTAATTGATGCACATAATTTTACAAAAGTTATAGGCGCAAGATTATAGACATTTTAACACCAAACTAAAACAAATGAAATTTGGCACTAACATTAAAAGTGTATAGTTCTTTAATTAAAGACGACTCAAAAATTGATTTTCTCTTAGTATGAAACTAGATTTTTAACAGGAATCCCCCGCATTATCTTTTTAGTGTGAAACTAAAAACTCTCAGAGAGAATGACGGCTCGCTCTCACAAAACGCCATTTTGAAAATAAAAATACACACAAACCATGCCTAAATTTAATAACAACAAAATTCCCTAAGGTTCTCAAACTTTCAAATTTGATTTTAACTATTGCAGGGGTTTTTTGTTTACAATTGAGAAAAACTTAGTGCAGAACTAAGCATTTTAAGTAGTGTGAAGTTAATGTATTAAAAATAGGTTGTCTATAATTTTGCTCCATACAGTTTAATATGTTCGCAAAACAAAATTATCCAAATTCGAATCACCCATGAGTGGTACTTGCATCGAGGAAACGGAACAGCTTTGCGTTCTAGGTATGTGTATCACAAACCACCTTCTGTGGAATGAACACATATATGACATCGCCAAAAATTCTTCGAAATGTTTAGGTTTTCTTAGACGATGCAAGAAATACTTCTTCCCGTTAGATCTGGCTACTGTTTGTAAGGCGTACATTCGCCCGAAGCTTGAGTACAGTTCTCATATTTAGACAGGTGCCCCTGTTACTCACTTGCGTTTCCTGGATAGAATCCAGAAAAATGCATTAAAAATGATAGGGAATAAGGATATAACAGAAACATTTCATTCACTAGAACATCGTCGAAATGTTTCCTGTCTCTCCTTATGCGTGAAACAGATTGAACCGGCAAGAGCAACAGCACCAGCAAGAGCGGCCGCCATTAATTTAGAACCAATCTATTTCAATGGCTCAAATTAGATTAGACCAGCACCAGCAACGTCACCAGCGTCGTTAGACCAAAGTCCTAAATTTGCTGTTGCTGTTCCATTGCTACCAACTTTGAGCAAGTGAAATTCAGGGGCAAAAGAAAACTTCGTATACTTTTTTATGACACAAAGTGTCAAACAGAAGTAAGAAGACGATGCTGGTGCTGGTAGCAATGTGTTTCAATTTATTTTGCTGGTCAGCGTGCTGTTTGCTGATGACGGTGCTGGTGCTGTCGCTGGCTCAATCTGTTTCGTGCTTTATTCTATCGCTTCATCTATAAACAATGCTCCAGCGAAATAGCCAGTTGCATTCCTCCCTTAAAAGTTTTCCCCGTAATACTCGTGCCGCTAGGAATGCTCATAAATTTACCCTTGAGCCTAATTTTGGACGAACTGTTAAGTATAGAAACTCATACTTAGCCGCACCAACGAATGTGGAATGTTTTACCGTTCTCGATGTTTCCCTTCCATTACGATTTACAAACGTTCAAAACCAATGTGCATCGGTACCTCCTTTCATCTTCTATCCAATTTTCTTAAACGCTCGCACTGTGTTAATACATGATACGGGTAGTAACAACCCCTTGAGTGCGCGCAGATTAAAAAAAAAAAAAACTTTCTTTTAATTTATCGCCTGGCCAAAATGACAGGAAGGGATGAAAATTACCATGGACGCATTATACATATATGGACTGCTAGTCTAATGTCAGCTTCATACAACAATTGTCAAAAAAATGTCGCCAAAATTGAGAATGAGACGCTAGCTCTCCTGAACCCACTTCAGGAAAAAAAAATTAACTACTTAAAATGTTGACATAGAAGCTCGCGACATCTGTTTTTGATAATTGAAAAAGTCGCATTTACCGGTAAAACATAACTGACACTTTTGAATTCCATACATAGAAGTGTGCGACATCTTTGGTATTTTGCTTCTTGTTTTTTTAGATCGTGGACAACTTCCTTTTGTATTGCTTTGCGCCTAGGACAAGCTAAAGGCACTAGAAGAAAATAAGGGATTTTTTATTAATTAATTGTGGGATATTCTAAATAACGCGAGGAGAAAAAAGGAAATTTTAACATGCCAACGTGGGAAAACCTGCTGCCAAAGTCTGGATTTACTGGATGAAATGTCAAAATTGAGGTTTATATTTTGTTCCCGCTAGTGTACTCAGGAGGGTTAGTGTCGCTCAAAATAACTGAAACTAAAATGGAGCCAACTTGAGGTAGACAACTAGCAGTCCTTATATAATACGTCCATGACTGTATACATAAACAACCCGTCTTCCTGTACTTATTATTCAATGATTATATCTACTTTCTACTCTAACAAAACTCCGCCTATTTTGTATTTCTTTTTCTCTTCTTGTACTCTTTGAATTTGAGCGGAGCATGAGTCATCTTATTTTGTATGTGTAGCTTGTCATCGATTTATAAGACGTTATCACGTCAATAAAAAAAAACAATAATTTGTTCAATATAAAAATACTTTAAGTTTTTTAATTAATTCGAAACACATACTTCAAGCTGTTGTTATTGTTTAATTTCCTCAGATAAAAACAAAGACATTTTTCATAAGAGCTTTATTGTTAATTATATTTATTACAAAATATTTTTGTCGTTTCATTTCATTTATATGTATAATAATAATTCACTCCATCAGAAGTCCAAGATTTATTTTATTCTGTTTAAATAAATGTTTGCTTAATTGTTTGCATTATGTATGTATGTATGTTTTTTTCTGTTAAAATTTCAAATTGAAATGAAAGCTAAATATGTTTTGTATAATTGATTACAAAAATTATTGTGAAACCCATTTTATACAAACAATAATATAAATTGTAATGTTTTTTTTATATTAAAAATATCGATAAAACAGAACAAATTACACAAGAATAAAAAAAAAACAATTTAAACCAACTAAAATAACACTAAATTAATAAGAAAAAAGTAAAGCAAAAACCACAAGGAATTACGTTTAATTGTTTTAATAATTTTTAATTATGCTTTTTTTATGTATTTTATAGTAGAATTTTTCTACATTTTTTTCATTTTTTTTAAGTTTTTTAATGTGTATTTTTGCTTTTGGAATGGAAGAGACATTTATGTAGTTTTTTGAATTTGTTGTTTAAATTGTACAAAAAGATAAATTTAATTCGGTTTTTCGTATAAAGGGACAGGAAAGTTTTTTGTTGCATAAAAAAAACATGAGAACTAGCTAAATATGCGGTTAATTGTTTCTTTGTATGTAAACGAAATTTGAACACCGATCTACAAATGTTTATTCATTTATAGGGGTTTTCGACTGTAAAGCTTATTCGAAAACCAAGGACTCTTCCAAACAATAAACATCAAAAGTTTAACATTGGGATAGACTCCCACTAATTTTTAATTTTGTATAAGATACATATTTGTTATTCACTCTCAAGCAACATTTAGGCTGTGTTGAATAATGGTCAACTATAACTATAACATGCCAAATTTTAAAGATCTACATAATGTTTAGTCTGGTCAAGATCTGGAATAATTAATATATGTAAATGACTTTGCAGTGCTATTTTAATACATAAGTTGAAAATCGCTCTTCGTTCTAACAAATCGGCATGATTTTTGTCAAGTATTTTGACCAATAGCACTTCTACAAAAGATATTTATTTGATGCAAGGATCCTATGCTTATGGAATAATACCGTAAACTGCATAGAGTTATCAAAATGCTGAAAACAAACAGTGCTTTTTTTTTGATTTTCAGTTAGCACCTAGGATAGTTGACCAGTTGTTTCAGAAACAAAATAATTAAAAAAACATTAAAAAACTATGACACGCGTTTTTAAATACCGAAACCACAGACAAAAAATAAACACAAAGAAAGTTCTGAAAAAAATGATACGTAAATTTATATCAAATATTTTTTTTTTGTTATTTTAATTGTTAGTTTATATATAACATACATCACAGCAAAATTGTTTTATGGATTTTATAGTTTTTATTATAATAAAGACTATTTTTGACTTATTATTTTGTGTTAAATTTTTTTTTTAAGTTAATAGCAATTGTTTTTGTTGTGAAATATAAACAACAGCTATTACTAGTTAATAGCAATTTTAATTTCGTTTGTACACACCAAAAAACTCAATAACTTCTTGTTGAAAATGAATATATATAAGACCTAAATTGCAAATATCCGGATAAGTTTATATGTTGTTAAAAAAATTGTGTAAAACTGCAAAGTCTAACCTAATTTTATTATTTCTCGCGATTGCAAGCAACATTTAACTAAGTTTTAATATCTTTTATTAATAAGAACACTCATGCGTTGTTGTGCAAATTTGAAGCGAAATAAATGTTTTGTTTATATTTTATTTTTACTATTGACATTTAAAAAAATAGATACACCATGGTATTCATAGTAATATATTTAAAACTAAATTATACGGCAAACCGAACACATTTTTTTATAGTGCAAAGAAACAAAAATTTGATTATCGCAGCACTTTCGAATTATTAAAATAACAAAAATAACAAATATGTACTAGGATATATACCAAACAAAAAAAAATCCTTATATTTGAATTTAAGCATAGGAATTTTGTTAACAAATCAAACAACGAAAATCCAAAAAAGCGTATAAATCACACAAATCTTATTTTTTAATACAAATTTCTATCAAAGAAGAAAATCCTTTTGTACGGGTTAACTTATTTAAAAATGCATTAAATCAACATCAGTCACACAGTAGATCGTAAAAAATCACAAAACACCCACTAACCAAGAAATAAATCTATGAAAAAAAATTCAAGTGTAAAAAGTTGACAGCATTGAATGTTAAGCGTTTTCTTTTCTTAACAAAACACGACTAAAGTTAAAAAAGAAACTACTTTTCAACAACAAACTATCAAGAAGTCATATTCACACCCGAAGAAAGAACCTTATCTTAGAAATCAACCAGAGAAGTAATCTATGGTCCAGTTATAAAGGATAATTTGATAGAATTAGAATTTGATAGTAAGAATTGCTTCTTTGCCTATTAATCGGCCCTATCGAGGTATCCGTTCGGAACGAAACATTCTCCGCAACGCGTACACAATGACACAATCGAAAACCCAAATTACATTCGAGGTGTCTGTTTTCGGAATAAACAATTTAAATTCGACGACGCATTGATTTGATATGCGACGGATTTTAGAGATGTAAGAAATAGATCGTCGCAAAATCGATATATTTTTTCGATATTTGTTTATATAAGACGATTCATGCTTTTTAAGAAAAATATCAATTTCCCCGTGAAAAGTATACTCAGGCGCTGGCTAGAAACTTATTTTCGATGTACCATTATCCGCACTGGAAATATATCGAATATTAAAATATCGATTTATCTTCGAGACCATCATCCCTATACATAATCATATGTTATACTACCAACTTGTCAAAAAATAAAGCAGCAGAAGCTTTCATTTTCAAATTAAAGACAAAAGGAAAAAAACTGGAGATAACAAGAAAAAGAAAGAGGGTCAGGAATACGAGGAAGTTGCACCAAGCTTAATTCATACCCAGCCTGCTGCTATAAAAAGAATAGTTGAACAATTCTTGCAATAACTTAAAACAACTTTAATAAACAAAAATAACACAACCAGCAAATATATAGACATAATGTGTGTACAAAAATAAATGATTAAATTTTTTTTAATAGAGTTTCTGAATATTTTGCACAAATTCCCTCGGAGGGTTTCGAAGAAAAAATATATGAAAAAAGTACGTGATCGCACTGCAACGCAGAACCCCGCTGTACGTTAAAAAAATTTCGGAACAATGTTCCGAAACGCTGTTCGGATGAATACCTCGAAGCAAAAATCTTCCGATTCGTAGGAAATCGGAGAGTTTTCCGTTCCGACGGATACCTCGATAGAAGATGTCTTTATTTTTCTACCTTGTCCATGAATTCGGATAACAGGTCCTTATGGTGGAACATACACGTACTTTGTACCACAAACAAGGACCACAGATATCGCACCCAGTACAAGAAAAAATGTCAACTTTTTCGAATCAATAAAAAAGAGGGCTGGTTGAGTTCAAACAATTCAACCAACTTCAAACAGTGCAACACCAAACGATATATCAAACAGCAGGTCAACCTGTGGGTTGCAACTTGCAATTCAAAGATAGATTTATTTTTTATTTCGTAATGTGAGTTCGATGCCAGAGAAGACAAAAAAGCAAAACAAATAAACAGGGCAGAAGTAAAAAGGAAAGCGACAACGAACTTCAGGAACTATCAAAATTTCAATCAAAAACATGTCGTTGTATGTATCAAACAAGCTGGATCGAACTGGCACGTACGAGTAAATTTCAGCCGATGTGAAATCTGACATTTTTTTTTCGTACTGGATGCGATATGTATGTAGCCATATTAAATGGACTGATTAAAAAGATCACATAATCAATTTTTTTATGATTTTAGTTCTGCCTATATAATATTCCCAATTAACATGGTCAGTACAATTGCATTACAACCATGAGGTAGCACAGGAATTATGTTCTAATGCTTATTCCTTTGGGTAACTCTAAACACAATTATCCTTCTTAATTTCGTTTTAAGGCCTAAAGGCAAAATCACATCAGAAGCCGATATAAGGACACTATTCATCTAAAATAGACTACAAACACATCATATTCCATGGAGACCAGGTTAAATCGTATTTTAGCAACTTAGTGTATAGAGTAAATTGGTCACCTGAATCTGACGAAATGATAAACCAGGTTGTTTTAAGCATTTACAATGGTATGTCGAAAAAAACTTTGTTTTCTGTCAAAAATATGACTAAAATAGACAAATGCAAATGTTCGATGCGATTCTGGTTGTTCCTTTCCATATATTGTAGTTAACAACTAAATGAAGTTGTAAATTTGTATATAATAAGAAAATCAACTTCATGGGCATCAGTTTGAACAATTGGCAGAGAAAAATCTGTTTGCTTATTAAAGCTAAGTTATATTAAAATAAAGTGTTACTAATTTTTAGTTAATATTATTTTCTATAAAGCATCAGACTTACAAACCGCTTACAAAAATTCAAAAAATATATTTAATTTTAGAAGATAATTAAAACATAGATACAACAAACTTCACTCAGAACACGACTACAGACAAATTTTCACACATTTACAATATTATGTTGGATAAAGTTTAAAGTTTTCTGTTATTTTCTTGTTACTTTCAATAGAAATTTAATTTTTTGTTTTCTTAAAAATTGTATACATTTTTTTATTCTTATAGATTTTTAAAGAAATCTATAGGAAAGTGTTTATTTGATTTACATATGTACGAGAAAAATCTTGGAAAGAGTTCAAAAAAAGTTTTTCTTATTTTTTTGTTTTGTTTATGTACGTGCGCGGAGGGCAAGAAGGATTTATTTGTTTTATTTTTTTTTATAAATTCAAAGATTATTGTTTGTATATTGCATACTTTCACGGGCTAGATAAATTGTTTATTTATTATTTATTACACTTATACAAAGCTTTGTATTAGGTATTTATATGTAAATATTTTGTCAAACTATATTTCACACGACAAGACGACAACGACATTTTTCATTTTAATTTTTTACTGTTCCTTATATTTTTTTGCTTTGATATTATAGTAAATTGGCATTTTTGTTTTAAACTAAATTTGTCACGATATAAGTTTTTTTTTGATAATAATTGTTAAAAGATTGCTTTATTTAAATATAAGTACATTTACATTTATAGTTACTCTAAATTTTTAATAGCTTCTAGTAAAATCTTTAAAATAGTGCTAAGTTGTAATTTTGTTTTATTTTTTTTTATTGTAATCCTTTGTTGATTTTACGTAGCGTACCTGTTTTATTTTGGAAATATATATCATTCATTATGTACCGATTTTATGTATACATATAATTTTTGTTCTCTTTGTTCAAAATAAAAACTATTTAGAGGCGTTGCTATAATTTGGTTTTTTTATAGTAAAGTTATATTAAAATTTACCAAACAATACGAATACACAATACATAAATGGTTTCAGTGTTAAAATACATTCACATTAATTTAGTAAATTAATTTATAATTTACTCTTCTTTTATATTTTGTGTTAGTTATAAGTTTATATTTTGTATTTGGTGAAGTTTTTTTTTAAGCATGGCATCACACGGAGGAGGGCTTAAGTTTAATTACACTCTATTCAATAGGGTAGTCATTTTAATTTTTTTTTGAAAACAGTGAGCTATAGCTGGGGAGCAAGAAGTTGTTTGGAATCGTTGTTGCTTAGTGCTGTTCATGAGCTTCGAAGTAATCGGATGCATTGCCACGACAAATGGGGCATGTGCGATTTGACTGAAAATATAGATGTATTAATGATAGAACGTCATCTTAAAGAGTGTATTTAGTAATAAATTATGCTAATGACAATAACTGGTATATGAAATTATAATATTTTCAATAATTATGATAATAATAATTATTATCATAATAATAGTAATTTATTTATTTATTCAACTTATGCTAAACTTAAACTAATTTGCCTTAATTGTTTTTTTTTTTTTGGGTCCAGTGGCCATATAACGTTATACCAAAGATATTATAACACTCTCTATAATGCGTTTATAAATTCGGCTGTGAGTGTTTTAAAATTGTATGGTATAATGTGTCAGGTCTAATTTATTAATAAATCTCTGTATAGCGACTTTTATAATTTCATCAATAATTTTGATTTAATTTTTGTATATGAAACTTTCACTACCGAAGACAATTTTGCAAGTATTGAAAACAAAATTTTAAGTTTTACGTTTAGGTGGATACCAATGACGGGGAATCACTCACGAGGGAGAGCTTCGTTCGAGTTCAAAATATTCAACGATATTTCGATTATAGAAATAGAAATAATTATTAATTATTAAGGTTGCCGTAGACTATCAAAAGATGCTTGTTGTAATATAAGAGGAAGGAAATTGCTAGATTTTTGTGATTCGTTTAGTCTTCGCATTCTAAATGGAACCAGTGTGGGTGACTTATCAGGACACTTTAGGTTTTTTGGTGGCCAAGGGACATCATAGATCGATTATGCTATTGTAAGGAAGATTGGGAACCTTTTGTGAAAAAAAATTGAGATCAAGGAAGTGCCATATTCAGACCACCTTCCGGTTGTTGTGAAAATGCAACTTCTTATCCAACAAGATGAGGAAACGACTTGAATGCGGCTCCTTCCCAAACTCAACTGAAGAGAGACTAAGGCTCAGGAGTCAGGAGTATCGGCATTCTCTAAATTTGCAACTCCAAACTCATGAAAACTCATGACTTTTCCATGTGAGAACGGGTTGTAAAGGCTTCCTAACCTCAACAAGGATTCACTCAAAATCAGCCCGAAAGAATTCTTTTGCATGGCTGAGAATTTTCAGCAACTCCACCCAAGCACTATTTAGGGACTCTTACATTAAGGCCAATAGGAAGTTTAAGGAGCTTTGTAAGACAAAGAAAAAGTTATAATGCTGAAATGCAAGCACAAAGATTGGCTTCCTGTAAAAATTCAGCTGATTTTTGGAAATTGGCTTAGGAGCTGAATGGAAAACAATTTACTATCCACACAAAACTGTCTTCGAACTTACTGCTTTACCGTTTTAAGGATTTTTTGAACCCCGAATTAACGCCAACTAAGTGGCATTTTGCGACACCAGGATTTACAAATAATACCCTAGACTCTGTATTTTCTGTCAACGAGTTGGAAGAATCAAGGACAAAAATTGAATGCATTTTTTATTAATTTTAAAGCGGCTTTTGACACAATCGAGAGATGAGGAGAGGAGGCAGACTTCCTGCCTGGTGGAGTTGATTTCGCTGGGATGTGTATTAAGGCACTGTTGTTTGCAGATGGTGTAGTCATGTTTTCGCAATCCATGGAAACTCTACAGCTCATGATCAACATGGTTTATTGGTACTGCCAGCTATGGAATTTAATAGTTAACATCGAGAAATTCAAGGTAATGATATTCAAAAATGATATTCTCTTAATAAAGTGCGTTAGGAGTTTTTCAACAGTGTTGTACTTTGTACATCCCCATACGGTGGTGGACGTAATGACTCAAATGAAAAAATGGAGCGAAAATGTAGAATGTGTACGTGAATACAAATACCTTGTTTTGTAACAAAAAATTTAACTATGGAGATCCATTTTAATGAGAAATTGCAAAAACTGCTAATAATAATGTATGGAAACGATGCTTTATGAATAAGAGTATAGCGCATAGCAGTAAATTTAAGGTGTTTAAACCAGTAGCTGAGAGAATACTGTTATAGAGATCGCAAGTATGGGGATGTACAAAGTACAACACTGTTGAAAAACACCTAACGCACTTTATTAAGAGAATATTTCATTTACCTTAGAACATGCCAAACTACGTCATCATGCTAGAAACTGGACTCTCACCTTTGCTATAATACATTGAAGGTGCATGTGGACATCTTGCTAACGTTTTCAAAATGCATGACTCACGGGTCGGGACGATGACGATGACAGACAAAACTTCCGTCCACGAGACCAAAATGAAGCAAGGATAGCAATATGTAAACTAAAAAACAACAAAGCTGCTGGATTCGACGGACTACCCGCCGAACTTTTTAAAGCGGCCGGAGATGCCCTGGTGGAGTGCATACACCAACTCATCTCTAAAGTTTGGTCAGAAGAAAGTATGCCTGATGAATGGAACCTCACCATCGTTTGCCCGATCCACAAGAAAGGAGACCCTCTAAACTGCGCCAACTATAGAGGAATAAGTCTCCTAATATCGCCTACATGATCCTCTCTGCCGTACTATGTGAACGCCTGAAACCTTTCGTCAGCAACCGGATTGGCCCCTATCAGTGTGATTTAAGACCAGGAATGTCCACAATCGATCAAATGTTCACGCTACGCAGATCCTGGAAACTACCCAAGAATTCCAAATCGATACCTACCAACTCTTTATCGAATTTAAGGCCGCGTACGATAGCATTTATAGAGACGAGCTATACCGTCAAGGTTGGTACTGACCTCACAGAAGCTTTTGATGTTAAAAAAGGATTCCGGCAAGGTGATACTCTACCGTGCGATTTCTTCAATTTATTACTTGAACAAATTATAAAAAACTCGCAAGTAAATTGAACTCGGCGAGCTGCCATTGAAGCTGAAGCGGCTAAGATGGGACTAGCAGTCAATGAGGCCAAAACGAAGTACCTGCTGTTCACAAAAGGGACACACAACACCGGCGGATTGGACAAAACATCACAATAGACAGGTACAACTTTCAGGTAGTTAGGGACTTCGTTTACCGCGGATTCGCTATAACATCTCGTCAGAAATAAAGCGAAGACTTACACTTGCCAATCGCTCTATGGCGCCGAGGCATGGACTCTATCTAAAGCGGATGAAGATATCCCTAGTCGTTTCGAGCGTAAGATTCTTCGAAAGATTTTTGGCCCTACCTGCGTTAACGGGCTTTGAAGGAGAAGCTTCAACCAAGAACTATACAAGCTGTACAGCGACATTGACCTGGTCAAAAATATACGCATATCACGTTTAAGATGGCTTGGTCATATAGAGCGAATGGACAACAATGCTGCGGCTCGCAGGATCTTCGATTTCATCCCAGAGGGTAGACGCAGTCAAGGAAAACCTCGCCTTAGGTGGCGCGCTCAAGTGGAGGACGACCTCAACCAACTTGGAGTGCGAAACTGGAGGCAGCTAGCCAAAGACCAAGCTGGCTGGAGAGGCATGTTGGTTGAGGCCCAGGTTCGTCCCGAACTGTAGCGCCATATAAGTAAGTAAGTAAGATAATAATAATAAGAATTTTTTTGTCTATTGGAATACGTTTAGTCCTCAAATAAGTGCGTCTCATCAAGTCGCCTTCATTCGTGGCGACTTCAAATGCATAAACATTAAACAATTAAAATTTTAACTCATAAGTAAAAAAAAAAATAAGAAACACAAAATATACCATTAAAAAAGAAATATGCCGTAATTATAAATAATTTAAATATAGAAAATACAAAATGCAATGTACATACATAAATAAAGACATATTTGTTTAAAGCTAAGTTATTATTTGGCTGCATATGAAAGAAATAAACTTTAAAAAATTGCTTTTAAATAAGGGTTTCAATAACACAATTCAAAATTCTAAAATACCAGTTTTCACTCACCCTTAGCCACTTATCAACGCATTTAGCATGAAATTCGTGCGAGCAGGGCAAAACTCGCAGAATTTGTCTCACTTCGAAGTCGCACATGCAAACTACACATGATGTTTGATCACCTATGTGGATTATGTTTAAAATCATTATGATGATATCCAAAAAAATGTCAGTTACAAAAAACTTACCAGTGTGAGTTTCTGGATTAAATTTATAGCTTGGCAACTGATCAATTTCAGTTCGTGCCAGACCACGTGGCTTGGCGTCACCCAAACGCTCGGCTAAGCTCAACAAGGCCTCATAGTTTTCAGTTTCGTTGGAGTCTGGTGAGCTTAGTTCATGCTGGCCATATGGGGATAGTGGGAACATGGCACTAAAATGCGAAATAAGCATGAGCAAATTGTAAGAATGGAATTTTTTCTTAAACTTACAGGAAATTGAGCAAAAAGCCTGGATTAATTATGCCAGCTTGGATCTGCACCGGTGTAGGGTGTTGGCCACCCAGAGCCTGGTGTGGTAGAGCGTGATGACGATGGGGATGGTGTGGGTGGGCACCTGGTGGCCAGTGGAATCTGGCGAAACGACGTTGAGCTGGGAATGTACGCCTGGCCTGTCGGAACAATTCCATTTGATTGGGATGGCTCTGCAGGAAACGCTAATAAGTGAGGTGTTCAATTGATTTTTTTCTATATAAGTGTTTAAACCTATGAAACTCACTTCAGTAGAGATGAAAATCTGCTGTGGAGCTGCTGAGAGTTGTGTCACCTGAGCTGTGGAATGCATATGATGGGCGGCAGCCGCAGTAATCGGTGTTATGTGAATTGAAGATGCAGCTCCAGCTGGATGTGCGTGTGGGTGGGGATGGGCATGAGCATGAGGATGAGGCCCATGTGGTCCATGAGGTCCGTGGTGCTCAAGTGACTCAAGTGAAATGCTATCGTGTCTCTGTTGAGTGATATGAGCCGGATGATAATTGGCCTGATGAGGTTGCGTTGGTGGCGGTGGTGGTTGAGGTTGTGGCACTGCAATTGGTGGAGCACTTGAAGGGAACGTTCCAAACTGATGATTACCTATATTGCATGGTTGAGCAAACTGTTGCGAGTATACACCATGAACCTGTAGGGGAAGAAAATAAGAAAGAATCATTTATAAAGAAGACTTTCGGAATAAAGAAGCGAGTTTTACCACCTGACAAGGTGCCAGACGCGGTGGTGCTGGATAGGCACAAATTGATGTATGCTGACCGGACGAATAAGCCCAAATGGGATCGTGCCTTAGTGGCAAACTAACAGGAACTTGATTAATGTCCACGATAAGTGGTGGTGGTGGGGGTGGTGCCTGGTGAGGTTGTGCCGGTGGTGGCGTCTGCTGCAACAGTTCCCATGGTGTGCGCTGTTGTTGCTGCGACTGCTGGTGGTGGTGCTGTGGATGATGATGCAAAGCGGCATGAGAATGTGGGTGCATTTGGTTCTCGCGGAGCCGTGGACGACGTATAGGTGGACTGCCCTGCTGCTGCATTTGGGTCTGCAAATGATAGAACTTAAAATCAGTTGACGAATGCACTACAAGCAAAAGCTTATTCAAAATCACAAACCTGTTGCGAGTGCGTTTGGACGCGTGGCGAACGTCGCTGATGATCCCATAGAGCAGGTGGCGACTGACTAGGCATGCGCGCCGAGATTCGCCTGCGTTTTCTGGATGGACTGTCGGACTTGATGCCGTTGTTATTGTTGCCGTTATTATTATTGTTGCTGCTCGAGCTACCCGATGCACCACTTGAATGGGGATGATCATTGCCAGTATTGGTGTTAGCAGTGCTGCTATTGTTGTTGTTGTTGTTGGTGGGGCAGTACAAAGGACTTGGTGTTTGAGTGTTGCTGTTACTATTGCTATTTAAATTAATATTATTACTATTATTGCTATTTATATTTTGATTATTGTTGCTGTTGTTGTTGTTATTATGATGGTAATTTTGTTGCTGCTGTGGACTGATGATTCTACTGCTGTTATTATTGCTGTTTCTTTCTATCATTCCGCTTGATCTGGTATCGATGTGCAATTCGGAGTTTCTGGAGTTTCCATGGCTCTCGAAGTGCTTAAAACATAATTTTATTTAAAATTTATATATGTTTCCATGATAATTTTGTTAATAGCTATGTTTTATCGTCTTTCGGAATGCTTTTTAGAAAGAAAACAATAGTTAAAGAGCGGAAATAGAAATCATGAGTCGTACATTTATTTTGTATTCAAATGACGTGGCAGACAATAGCAATTCTTGTCATTTTTTGAAAATAAGATTCGGTAAGTTTCCAAAGGGAAATGGTGCTTATCTTTAAGGATAAAGTACAAACTTTAAGAGGGATCTTGAAAACATTTCTGGAATGTATTTTTACTCTTTTTTTCTTATGGAGTATTAAAGTAGACGAGTGAATGGAAAAATGCATTCATTTTATGATATGCACTTTGAAAAACATATAGCAGTTAAAAAAAAAAATATTTAATTAGTGCGTTCCTAAGAATATTCGACAGCAAAAGTGGTTATATCTAAAAGGATGGTATTGATCTACTCTACTAATTGGAGACAGTTGGAGAATAAAGTAAGACTTCTAGTACAATATAAATTCGTGGAGAAATCTCTGTATTACTGTATTACACGGTACGTCTAAAATTAGGTTCGAATGTGAACCGATGAGCATTCCTAGCAAGGCAAGTACTATGGGCGAAATTTTTAAGGGAAACTGCCTTAACATTTGCAGATTATGTTGGATATTTATATTGTTTTTTTTTTTATAATTTACTCGTTCGAAAGGGTCTTTTGTATACTCTTAAAATGTTTGAACACCATACGCACATTAGAGAAATAAGTGGGGATGAAAGCGGAGATACCGATGCACATTAGTTTTGAAGTTCTACATATCAAAATGGGAGGACAAAACAGAGCCTGGCAATGCATTCCACATTCGTGTTGTGCGACTAAAGAAAGAATCTCTATACTTAAAAGTACGTCCGAATTTGGGCTCAAGGGTAAACTGATGGGCATTCCTCGCAGTGCGAGTATTACGGTTGAATTGTTTCAGGGGAGGAATGCAAATTGGCTATTTCATTATTTATAAAAATAACTAAAGGCAAGAAGCATTACCTCTGAGTTCAAGAGATGTAAATGTTTCTGCTATCGTTCGATCGCCTATTATTTTCAAAGCTCTTTTTTGAATTCTATTTAGAAAACTCAAGTGTATTATCGGAGCACCTGCCCAAATATGTGAATTGTACTCGAGTTATGGTCGAAGAAGAAGAACTTCTACCATCTCCCTTAACACCTCGCAGCATTCTTGTCGACGTCAAATATGTAGTCATTCTACAGAAGGTGGTCTATAATATATAATATAATAACATACCGAAAACTGATAGGTGTTCAGTTTCTTCGATGCAAGTGCTACTCATGGATAGTGGGCGTTGGAGGTATGTTTCGCGACAAACGACAACATTCGAGTTTTCGAAGCATTAAATTCGACGCGATTTCTTATTCCCCATTGTAGAATGATGTCAAGGTCAGAACTTAATGAACTTATCATACGCTGCCGTTGCAGTTCCACATCCGAAGAACATGGATGCGAATCTGGAAACAAATATGTAAAGCTAAGAGTGCTGTCGTCATCAAAACAATTTATTGGATTAGTTGTTTCAGATAATAAGTCGTTGATATATATAAGAAAGAGAGTCGGAGACAAAACAGAGCTCTGGAGTACACCAGCATTTATTTTATGAATATCAGACTTGAGTCCGTCCAACATAACTTGTATTAAGCGGTTCGAAAGGTAATTACTAGTCCAACGAAGAAGAGTTTCATCCAGTTCAAATGCACGCATTTTCGATAAAAGTGCTTGATGCCAAACTCTATCAACTGCCTATGAAATATCTAGTGCAATAATTTTGCTTTCGCCAAAAGGATTTTTGAGCTTTGTATGTACATACATCAGTATCCAGGTTTCAGGATCTTTATCACGGAACCTAGGTTAAAGTTCTAGAGCAGACAAAGTATTCTGTTGGGACATTGGAAATACATGAGTTTGATTCATTTAAAAAAAAAATCCTTGGCTGAGCACCATACATTAGAATACAATTAAAAACTTTGCTTACCATATTTTGTCTATCAAATAACCCTGAGCTGGTTGCGTTACTGCTAATATTGCTAGCATTGCTGCTATTATTGGAATTTCCAAGATTGTTGTTCATGAAATTACTTCCACCACCGCCGCCGTTGTGTCGACGATGGTCGACATGCATAATCATTGGTGGCATATTACTGTTCATCATATTACTACGACGATTTAGTTGATGATCACCAATCATATTGCTGTTTGAATGGCTTATCATGTTCATGCCATTGTTATTGTTGTGATTGATACTATTCGAATGGCTTGGTCCTGCCCCTCTATTTAGTATCATTTGTTGAGATCTTTGATTATTACTATTACTAACAGGTACAAGTGAATTTGTATTATTATTTAAATTTGTATTGTTGTTGTTAAACATCGTCGATGAATTAGCGTTTGTTGAATTTACAACAACATTATTCGTTATAACATTTATTGTGTTGTTTAAATTAATATTTATATTTATATGAGGTGAGAGCGGTTGTTGTTGTTGTTGGTTTTGGTGATGTTGTTGCAGTTGTTGGTGAAATTGTTGTTGGAATTGTTGATGCAATTCATGTCGGCATTGTTGTTGTTGTTGTTGTTGTTGTTGAAGAAATTGTGTTGAAGACGCATGGTGATTATTGATTGGAATTATGTCAGTATAAGAATTTACATTCACAACATCAGAAGTGTTACCAATAAAGCCACTACCACTACTTGTTAATAGCGGGGAATTTTGTATTGGTTGTGGATTGGTAAGGATTTTTTTCAATGTTGTTGTAGTTGTTGAATTTTTTATTGTTGGCAGTTTGGAAGTGGTAGTAGTAGCAGAAGTAGTAGTAGTAGATGTTGTTGAAAGATTTGTTAGCGGGGATATTATGGTTGTACTAGATGTTGGTGAATGTGCAGGATGATAATGATAATGATGATTGTGATAGTTGGCAGGAGGTGAGCTTGGCAAATTTGGTGAGGAGGGGGAAGACAATGATGATGATGAAACTAGAGGCGGAGGATTTGGATTGTGATTGGGATATTGTATTGTGGTATGATAGTTGTGTGGCGACAGGGGATTCGAATGGTGGAAATGATGATTGTTGTGATTGTGACTGTGGTTTTGGTGGTGGTTGTGGAATAGATTTTCTTTGCTATTGGGACAACTTCCATTATTATTACTGTTATTGTTTAAATTATTATTATTGTTTGTTTGTACATCGCTGTTTACAGGGTATATTTTATATAATAAATATATAATAGAGTATATAACAATTTGTTTTGTTTATTATATTGTTTAATCAAATATGCAGTGGTTAAACAAACCCATAATGAAGAAGAAAGAAAAAACGAAAAAAGAAAAATCAAGAATAAATGCCAAAATGCAATATTTATATGTATAAAAATATTAATTATGTATATATAATATATAGAAGGTATTAAAAATATTTACACACGCACACTAAGAACAATTACATTTCATTATTCCAAAAAAAGAAATAATAATTTTATATAATATATTTTTAATTTCAACAATTATACATAGTTTTTTTAATGTATGTATATTTTTTTTATTTTGCTCAAAAAATGCACACTACGGACTGAGATTTAAAACAACTATGCTGTTTTATGTTTGAATTTATGTCTAGTTTTGAATTTCCCTTGAAGCATTTCCCAAATACAAAACCCAATCTCACTCTTACAGGAAGCAGCTGAAAAGTAGTTTATTAAAAAAGGTTAAACAACAGTGACATAAAAAACAACTCTACAAAGACGGAAATTTTCAAGGGAAATTCAAAAATCTTTTTGAATATTAGTTTTGTTTAATTTATTTTTTGTTCTGGCTGCATTTTTTTATGCAGATTTACTTTCGAAAGTATGTGCTTGTGAAATCACTGTGGTGGCTTTATTAAAAAAAAAATTCTTTTATTGTAATATTTTGCAAAATTGTAATGCTTAAGAGATGGGAAACTGGTGTTATTTTAATTTAAAAGAATCTGATATTTAGGAATCCTTTCGCCAGCAAAGGATTTTTTCGTTTATTGGAGATTTTTGCCGTTCTGATTAACGTCATGGACCCCGATCGATTTTCGTGAAGAAACATCACTTAAGACAACTGTTTATTACTTTGAGATAATTAAAGTAATTTTTCTATTAAGGCTCTGCTATTAACTCAGACACTATAATAACAAACGGTGAGATCAAATGAAATTCAAGCTTTTTTTGGGCTAAGAAAACCAATAGAGGATCAAGGTTCTCTCTCTAGAAACTAGTCCCCTCATTACAGTCTTTCTTTATTTTACAATGAACATATGGAAACGGACTTTTCATAAAGGTGAAGGTGGAGGTAAGTAAGAGAGCCAATTTTTTATTTTTTTTATACTCTCAATCATTCCTGTGTATGTGTTGTGAATCTGCAAGAATGGAAGGGACCAACAATTTACCGCCGAGTCCGAACGGTTACATGAGATGCACTTTTTCAAGATAAATTTTTCTCTTGGAGGTTTTGTCAGTTCCTCGCAAGAAGCAGTACTCCAGAAAAAAGTTGGCTCTGACGGGGAGTCGAACTCCAACCCTTCGCTTAGCAGTCCGACACACTAACCACTAAGCCACGGAGCACTACTTACGCTTAAGCATTAGTTCCAATATTAAAGAAGGAAATGAAAGGTTACCCTCAAATTGAATATTTAATTTATTATCAAAGTTACAATTAATTATTGTTTAATTTTCAAGCAATTTGAAAATGATCAAAGTAATACATCGGTGTAAAAGAATAATATTAACACAGGTTGCAGGAGTTTCCATGTATGAGTAACCAGTCGTAAAGATCGACTAATTCCCATCTTTTGAATATAGAATTTTAATCAAACTAAATACCCAATTCCTTACATCTCTTAAACAAACTTTTAGTTAAAAAAAAAAATCAAAAATTTGTGGAGCCATAATTTCTCCAAAAAATTGTAAATTACATTTCAAAAACATATTATTGTCAAATATATGCTACGTCTGTACTGAACTTAGCTATGATAAACTGAAAAATTTGGCTTTTAAAAGTTAGAAATTTTTAATAACATTTCCGAACAGAATATTAAATATAATACTTAATACTTTACATTACTATATTCCTTTTATATAGTAAGTTATGTGCAAAATACAAATTAAATTTTATTACAAAATAATAAATTATTCAAAAAACATGCCAACATTGAGTTTTTGGCTCACCACATAGTTTAGAGAAAAGAAAAAAAAAAACAAAACGAAAGTAAAGATCTAATAAATTACACTAAATATTAATAACTATATTTAACAGATTTGTATCTGAATTATTTTAACAGCCGCACTCACACATTGAGATAAAAGGATTCCATTGCGTAAAATAAAATTTGAAAATCACACAAATATTGAAGGATTTTTGTTTCTAAAATAATCAAAATGTTTTTTTGGTACCGAAAGCACAGACTATTTAGGTAAAAATGCTCTTTTTCATCAAAAAAGATTTACTTTAAAATTATACAATTAAAAAACAAATTAAAAATTAATACTTATACAACGCATTTATTTAATCTAAGCCGCAGTGTGCAAAATGCAAAAAATCATTACTGAAAAATTAAATGATTCAAACAAAAGGTTTTTTTTTACTTTTTATTGGAAAACACAATTTTTTTTTAATTTTTTGCTGTTTTAACTTTCGATTGAATCAATTTCCTTTTTTTTATAAAAAAAAAACATTATAATCTATGGATAAAAGGGAAATTTTGTAAACTTTCTTTTTCTATGTTGACTTAAAACATTTTTAAAGAAATACTTTAATCGAACAAAATAAAACAAAAAATTAAGTTTTTTTTTCTGTCGAGAAGTCTAAATTTTACCTCTTGACTCAATTTATTTGTTTATCATTCGCAAAATAATTTTTTTTAATAACTCAAAGTTATAGTTTCTGTTTTTTTTTGTTTGCATGATGTCTTTTCTTTTTGTTTAAATTCAAATATCTGTGTAAACTAAAAATCTCATAAACTTAAATAAGCCTAATGTTCCTAATCAATTTAAACATTGTATCTACACGCCGAAGTAAATTCAGGTGTAACTAGGTATATCGAATAAGAATTAAGTATTCATTTTTTGATGCAATATCCCAGATGCATTGTTACAGCTTGCTAATAGAGTTATTACACAAAAGTGCCGACTTCTCCGAAAGAACTACTTGATCAATATAGATCAATAGATCGCCGCTGAAGGATTTTTCATGCACAAGTGATCTGGAAGAAAGGGCCAACTGAAGGGAATCGATTCCTGACCATTTGGCATAGCATAGCTTCCCTGGACTTAGTGCAAAATGTTATCAATAAAACAAAATCTCTACTAATCGACGTTTCCTAAGTTAAACCACCGAAGAAGGTGGATTAGCGAAGGAATAAGAATTAAATGTGTCAGATTTATTCTGAAATGAATTATTAGGTGTGTTCAATAATGTGATCCTTATAATTGTTTTTTTATCCTAGTTTGAGAAACTTGGTGAAAATTTAAAGTTTCTGAACAGGCATCTTACTTATTGTATAGATTTTCTTAAGGGATTTTTGGTAAACCAACGTCTCAGATGGCTGGGTTATATAGAGTGGATCGACATCAATGCTCCGGCCCGGAAAATCTTCGAATCCACCCCAGAAGGAAGGTGCAGTGGAGGCAGCTAGCTAGAGACCGAGCTGGATGGAGAAGCTTGTTGGTTGAGGCCCAGGTCCACCCGGTCTGTAGGTAAGGTAAGGTATTTTTCGTAAACGTCACTTTACTATTTCAAGTACGTTTTGTTTTTTTTTTTTATCCGTAGCTTAACTCTTATTCCATGGTTTAGTTATCTCGTGGAATAAAGGTGGAACAGGCGTTTTATACTAATAAGGCTGTACGGCACTACGTGTTTATATAATTTGGGTTGTTGAGCGTCGTTATGTAATTTGGAAAATAAACGGGCTAACGAGTTTGAAAAAAGGTTCAAGCCTCAATCAAAGGTTATTTTATGGGAGAGTTAAAAGTCAGCTGCGAAGGATAGTATCTACTTTCATTCATCAGCATAGAATACATTAAAATTTAACATGCATCAGAATTTGAACACCCGCTTTTTTTAAAAAAAAGTCAGGAAACATGTAGTTATTACGGCACACTAACCGATAGTAGTATAAGCAGAGAAGGCAACTGAAGCAAGCGATAATGCCCAACAAAAGACCAGGTTTTCAGTCGTTCATATTGACAAGCCTCCAAGCGAAAAAATTGCTTGAGAAGAGTGATCGAATACTAATATATAAAGAAATACGTTCCTCAAAATGAAGAACTCAAGCCGCAACTTGGAAAGAAACCAAACCAGAGAAAGCGGGTTGATCATAAAGTAGTTTTTTTTAGACGTGTGGTTTTCAATCTGGCAATACTTTTTTCGGAGTTGGTCTTTTTGAAAGCTGTCACTTGATTTATGCTCAGTTTGGTTTGCCATTTCATAATGAACAGACTAACCTCCTGAACAAAGTTTGCAAATCGTGCAAATTTATTACCAAAATAATGTTCCGGTTCGGTGGAGCAGAGTATCGAAGAAGACCCGAATGAGTCCATCCGCAATCGCGCGCAACAATGGAAGATTTTGCCGAAGGATCTTGGTTTGCGGGCTTACAAAATCCAACTTGTGCAAGAATTGAAGCCGAACTACCATCAAGCGCGTCGCACGTTTTGTGAATTTGCCCAAAACGAGATGGCCACCGATCCCGATTTCCACAAAATTGGCAAAATTGGGCCTCTCGGCTGGAATTTATTTGAGTCAGCCGCGGCGGCCATTTGCCCGAAATCATTTTTAAAACATAATGGCAAAACCCTATCTTTATAATAAAGCTAATAATTCTTGGCCATAACATTAAATTATATGCGTTTTATTTCTTCTTGAAAACCACACTTCTAAAAAAAAACACCCTTTACTATTCGAAAAGGCTAGTGTTGCGTTTCGTGTCTAATGACTTGAGGAAATGCAACGAATTGTCTAAAATGACATACTGGAAAAGTCATATTTAAATCTTTATACATATATATGTAAGTATGTCTGTATATATCAATAATATTCTTATAATTTATCTTTGAAATAAAAGTCAGTATTACTATAATTGGCACTTAAAGCTATTTTGAAAAAACAACCATTAAAATGTATTAACCTTTTTATTTGTATTAAAAAAAACATTCATTTAGACATAAAATAATCTATTTATACAAAGCCTTAATCCCTACATAATATTCATTACAAACTTAACACAAAAAACTAGTATTTAATTTACTTAGATTTTGGCAAGATTTAAGTTTTTTTTTTCTTTTTTTGTTTTTCCAAATATGAATAAAATGTAACCATGACTCTAAATATTACTTACACAATTCAAGCGTTGTTTTTTTTTTGTAGGCTAAAATACTATACACAAAAACGTGAAACCCAAAGATTATTATTTTTTTCAAACTAAAATCGAAAAGCTAAAACGGAAAACTTGGTTTAAACCAAAAAAAAAAAGAATTTTTGTTTTTGGTTAGCTGATGCATTTTGTATGTGTTTAATCACAGCCATAGAAATATATTAACAGAATACATTGCAATTAAAAAAATATAGTTATGGAAGTATGTACGAGTATGTATATATAGAACTATATGTATAAATTTAATTTTATATAAAAACATTAAAAGCAAAGGTAAAATGTGTTTTCTAGGAAATTTATTTTTTAAAATGTAAAATGGTTGCTTTCTAAGCCCTTGTACTTTTTAAGTTTTTTTATGATGCAAAATTACCTTACAATAAATTCTATTTGAATGTGTTTTTTATTTTTTGTTGTATCTTTTTTTATTTTATGAAAATCAACGCACTAAAATTATTTATGTTCTTAAGATAATATATAGGGTGTTCCATTTTTAAGGTCTAACTTAGTTTGCTTCATAAAATCTTTAAGCAAACAAACACACACGATTTATTTGTCAATCATTTCGTGTTCTACGCTTTTACCAAAACAGTTAACATAGAAGGAAGCATGCATTCACCTTCAATAAATAGAAACAATAAATAAATAAGAACAAAGATAGTTTTTGAAAATTAAATAGAAAGGAAAATTGTCTACCAAACTTTTTCTAAAAATGGCTTAAGTGTCTTACTGTGAGCAAATGCAAAGTTAGGTTTATCTACCGAGGGGTAAAGATTAAAAAAAAATAAATTAAAGTTAAATGGACATTTTTTAAGGGAACAACTTTATACTTAAGTGATTTAAAACTTAAGTTAAATTTAAACCAGGTAATTGTGAAAAGATTAGGCGTTTTCTTTCTTCACTTTGAGAAGGTCTCTGAACAGAGTCTGAGCATTCATAGCATACTCTGATAATTCTCTGAATCTGAACCAAGGGTGGTCTGAGCCCTCAGACATAATTTTGAAATACGTTATAGCACTTAGCTGGCACAAATTAACACTTGCCATATGGCTTTCTCAAAGGCAGCAATATTATGCATATAATACTGTTGTCTCTTTTGCTATTCTATTTTTCGCAGAGTGGTGTAGGCAATGTGCATCGGATGAAGTGAAACAGCCTACAACTCCAAAGTGACGTTAATTGCTTTAAGCAGTTTCTTAGAATGCTCGGCCAATTTGTTTTGAGCGCATACAGCGTCCCAGAGCATGCTCTGATCATTCTCTGAGCGAAAAAAGAATACAATTTTTTTGGACAACTCGGACTCTGCTCTGAAGGAAAAATGAAAAACGCCTATTATACATTAACATTTTTTAAATCAATTAATTCCATTAAAAGCATGTAGAAGATAATCAAAAAATATTATTTCTTTGGGGATATTATCTGTAGGGGATTTTTCGAATTCTGCCTTGAGTTTATTTGTGATTTTTTAATTGATACGAAATTTATTATTTATTATGATATAAATTTCACTGCTAGATCGCACTTGATCTTATAAGCAATCACATCACGAAATACAATTTAAAATGTATTAAAATCATTTCCAGTTTTTATTCGATTTTTGTGGGATTTTATTAAGAATGTTTTAAAAAAAGGTACCTAAGGAAAAAAAAATTAATAACTTTGTTCCTTTAAAAATGTGAATAAATATTTTATTTCTTTTCAGACCCGTAAACGCAATATTTTTTTTAATAACTATTCTTTTATATTTAACGAAAAACAATAGATCAAGCTTAAACACATCAAAAAATTTAGAAAAATCAAATAAAATGTTGATTACTAAAAATAAAAAAATTACTTTGAATTGAAGATTTAATACCAACACTATACACGTTGTAAAACATTAAAATTTTAATACAACTAAGTAGAGGACTCAGCAGAAATTTTGGCCTTGATTGAATTATTGATTCAAATAGCTTTATACGGTTTTTAAGTATATCAACAAATTGGCGTTTTTTTTAACTTAGTGAATAAAATTTTAATCTTGTTGGATATAGTTCACATTCGGGTTTTATCAAAAAACTTCATATTGTGTTGAACTGAATAAATCAAAAGTCACGTCTTGACAAGGTACTCACTGTCAATTGAATAGTTTAAGTACAAGGACGACACGCCAATTTTTTTAATGGACTTTAATTAAAGGCCGTAAAAATCTACTTTGAATGAATAAAAAAAAAAACGTTTTAACTTTATAATTTAATAAAAATAATTACTAGCGCCACTTACATGCTTTTTAATACAAGTTTTCGTTGTAATTGATTAACCAGTTCTCGAGAATCACAGAAAAAAAAAATAAAAAGAAGCGATAACTTCTATATAATAAAAATTACTTTCAATTTTGTTTGTGAACTGCTGGGTGGATTTTTATATAAATTTTTTTTTTAATTAAAGGGACCATTTGTAGATGGTTTAGAAACAAAAATTGAAAATCCGTACTGCGAAGTCGAAGTTTTTTTTAGCCAATTGTACAACCTGATAGCAACAAGTTTTTTTCCTTGCGGTTTTTGTTCCCATTGAAATTTATTTCAAAGATTTATTTATTTCATTACCACTTTCACAGGGAGACAGCTGGTGTTTTAAGGAATAACTTAGACCATTTTAATTATCCACCAGGTGGCGCGAGGCCGTTTTTTCCGAAAATTAAATTTTCCAGACAGATTTTGATGGCCATTGGTGGTGTTGGGGTCACCTTTTTCAATTAAAATAAAAATAAAAAAAGCCTTTAGCAAAAATTTGACCTGGTAGTTGACAGTGGGCAGGAGATATTGCAGAACGAGGTTTCCATGTACCTTTGCAATTCGTATATATAAACAATATTAAATTTAAATGACTTGACCGATTTTGAAATAAATTGCACGACCGGATCGCACATACTTGCTCTTATGTGCGGTCACAGCGTTCAATAAAATTTGATAAGTATTAGACGAATTTCAAAGTTTTTATTCGATTTTTGTGAATTTTTAGCGGAAAAATTTAAACGCCATTTTGTTTTATTAAAAAATGTAAAAGAGTGTGAATTTTTTTTTAAATCGTAGGCACAGTTTTTAAATAAAACGGTTTTTATTTAACAACTTTTTCAAAAAATTAAAAAAAAAATAATTAAAGAATGAAAACTTAAGCACAAAAATAACATAATTTAAAAACTAAATTTAAAAAAAAATTCACACACGCGTTTTCAAAAAATTAATTAAAAAAAAAAATGTTTTTTTTAATATTATTAAAATATACAATAAAAGTTTTCGAAATTATTTTAAATTGAAGTTACTTAGGCTACTTACATCTTCCGGAATATCAATTTTAGTTTTAATCGATAAACCAGTTCTCGAGAAAGTTGAATAAAAAAAAAACGGTCCAGTGGAAGGGACTAAAATTAACGTAAAAAATTAAACTATCTGAACTTAAAAAAAAACGTCGAAACCACAACACAACGGTTATTAGTAAAAATGGAATACGCCATCACACGTCTTGCATACTAACGAATTAATGAATAAAGTATTTCGGTGTTGATAAAATCCTGTTTTTTAGAGTTTATTAATATACAAGTGATTATAAAATTTAAAATAATTCTTTTAAATTAGTTTTAAAAATATTGATTTTTCAAAAAAAAAAAAAAAAAAAAAAAAATCAAAAATTAATTTTAATTAGAAAATAAAGTTATTCAAAATTTTGATATGCAGAATTAATTTGGATACCTAGATCTTCTTAAATAAAAAAAATGACAGAAATCCAAGGAGCCGTTACCGACCAAACCAAAAATTAAAGAAACCGATATATGAAAGGTAACGTTAATAGAGTTTTCCCGTAAATTTGGTTCTGATCAAATGATAGTTCATACCAACAAAAAAATTCTCAAAAATGTTCATCAAAATCGTTGGAGCGGTTTCCGAGAAAAATAAACTTTTCCTAAACGATCACATGGCAATGTATTTTAAGCCCGAGCAACGCCGGTTGGGTTTGCTATGTTTACATATAAAAATCTTCTGTCACGATGTTTGTCGCCAAGAGACTGTAAAACTATTTAACAGATTTTCATGAAATTTTCTATTCTGTTTGTAATTTGGTCCAACTTAAGGGGCATAGGATTGTTTTTATTTATTTTAAATTAAATGAGTCACAGCAACGCTTGGCCGGATCTGCTAGTATACATATAAAATTTACTGTATTTTTTTATATTTTGTTTCTTTGAATTTCTTTCAATTTTATTTCAAAAAAGCCACTCTTATTTTATATTCTATATGGAACACCCTTAATAATATAGCATTCACAGTAAAAGCAAAAATTAATAAAATTTAGTATTATACATTTTCTCTTTATCAGTGCATTAATTTTCACAAAAAAGCATTTAAAAATAATTAAAATAAATATAAATAAGAGAAACACATAACAGCAGCAAACCTACTACAACTAAAGTCCATTTTTGTTTATATAATTAGTGGTTAGTATATGTATAAGAGGTATTTATATTTTTATATATAAAAAAAACATATTTAAAGAAAATACTATAATTATTGCAAAATTCTCAACAAATTGTGACAGATAAACAAATACATTCTTGAGTTCAACATTTAGGCTCCTCTAGTAGTTTAATTATATAAATAATGAGCATAAAACCAACACGAAAGATAAACATAATTAAATTAAATTAAAAAAGACGATATTTTTGCCAAAAAACTTGGTTCTTAAAATTTTAATTCGCTCAAAACCAATGTAAATCATTAAACGAAACACTAAAAAATATTACAAAGTACAAAAAATGAGTGCAAGAAATGAAATTTTATCGAATACCGTTAACGGTGTTTTTTTTAAGTGGATGGGTTAATTTAAATGAATTAAAGATTTTAATACTTTTGAAGCAATATTAATACGAAAACGTATATATGGATATACATTACGGTGGTGCCAATTAAATATAAACCAACAAAAATCAACATAAAAAAGGAAACAAAATGTGGAAGAAATGAGAGTAATCAAAATACGAATCAAATTAAAGAGCAACGTACGATTAAATTATTATTAATTGATTTATTACTATTATTGTTTTTTTTTTTTATTAATTACAAAATTCACCCTTTAACCTAAAGCAATTTTTTTTTGAGATTTTTCAATTCAGTTAGGAGTTGAAAGGATGGAAAGCATTTTGTGGAAGATGTACTACAATTAAATTTGTTATTTTCTGAGTTGAGGAGGGACATATTTTTTGAAGGGGTGGTTTTAGTGGTAATGGTGGTAGTGATGGAGTAGGGAAGAACTTTATTTTTTTTTAAGGTTCATTTACCAAATTTAAATATTTAATAACATTTTTTTTCTTATTTTTTTGGTGTGTGTATGTATATATTTATTAGAGGCGAAGTAACAATCAATCGATAAACAAAACTCTTACCCAAGTGAATTCCAAGGATCCATGTCCTTATACCACTGACCATGATTGTGATTATTATTCCTTTGAGAATGATGCGGATGGGGAGAGAATAGCATACGTCCGCGATGATTTCGTGCTGGAGCATTTCTGGAGAACGGACGTCTAGATGATCCGGGATGATTTGGATTAAGCATTTTGTTGGTTTGTTATGTAAGGGTGGCGTTGTCGAGGTATCTGAGATTTGAAGGGTTGTTTCTGGTGTTCGTTTTGGTATTTTTTTATGGCGCTGCGATATTTTTGAAATGCTCGTTTAAAGTTGTTTTAATATATTTTAATTTTGAAAAGATGACTTTTGCTTTTTGTTTTGGGTTTTCTGCCACTTTCTACTCTTAGTGGGAGAGAGGTTTGGATAGTCGAAAACTATGATTTTAATAGAAGTTAATAGTATTTTATTCTTATGAAAATAAAGATCTTACTTGATAAAATAAGTGTATGTTATAAGTCCTTTGGAATAATAATGGAAGTTGGTCTCTGGCAAATTTGTTTGTTGGAAAATTGAAATCAACTGAAATATTAAAGCAACATACCTAGAGTTAGTTTTTTTGTTTTATTAAAGAAATCATGAAAATTAAAATGGATACAATTTTAACATTGCTTTTGAAATTCACTTTAAAAATACAAAATACATTTTTTCAATTAATTTCAACAAAAAAAAAGGGTATTTAAAATATACATGACTTACCTAAATTTATGAACAAAATTTAAGATTATTCAAAAGAAAGTATTTATATGGACTAAAAAAAATAATATTTGTCCCGCGTCGAATGCAAGAAATCTTTAGGAACGAAATTCAGAAAAGGCTAAGCGTTAAGACTGCATGTGCTACCTATGACTATGATGCTAACCAAGTACAAAGTATATGACATCGGTTTACCTCTAAAGTGGGAAAACTAATGCTTCCGTATTAAGCTTCTATGTCAGCTAAAACACCATTTGACTCGTATTAAAAAAAAACCAATAAACCCCAATGATGACTAACATGACTTGGGAAAATATAGCCTGTCATTGAAAAAATTCTATTCCGAGTCTAAAGAAAACATGATACCTACAAGTTGCTCAAGCAAATTTAAAACCATTAGTGAAGGCAGTGTGAGCATCTGATTTACAAGTGTTATTTCCATGTCTCATGGTCTTCAGTCATAAGATTACAAAAAAACACATTGTAAGTGAATTATGTCTATACTAGCCAATGCTCCCAGACAATTACAATATGATTTGTTCAACAAAAAATTGGGGAGCCATTGTATATATATATTTTTTTTTTTTTTATGATATTAAGGTAATTTAAATCTGAAATAAACCATATTCACAAGCCGTAACATTTATTAGATACTTGGGCATTTATAAAGATACCAAGATACATTTCCATTGTGTAACTGACCGCAATCTTATGCTCAAGTGAAAATATTTGTACTAAGTTGCGTTAACCCCTTCTTAGGAGATGTTGACCTCTTATAAAAAGTTAATAACGAAATTAAATTAATGATTCGGAGCAATTAAACCTAATTTTGGATGGTATAAACGGTTCCTGTCAGTTAAAATATACAAGAATTTAATAAGAGCGAGAATCAAATGCTATAAGAAGCTTTTCAGCTGATACTAATTGTTTGGGTTTTTTTAAGACAATGAGTTCCTTTGTATGATCTTTGGATATCTTAAAAGATTGCAAAAAAATCATAGCGTAGAAGAAAATTGTTGCTTTTTACTTTTAAATAGTTTGTAATTATATTGATGGTCGAACGTTTCACTGGGAATATAATAATTCTTGAGAAGATTTGGGATGAATTGTCATTTCACTAAAATTCGTTTATTTGTATTTTGCAGGAAATATTATTTAAATAAATGGATACCGTGGTTTAATACTTTTAAAAAGTATTTTTCATTTTGAAATTAATAAGGATGACATTTCTATCATCAGGCGGGCGCGGGGTTTGTACTGTTTCCGAAACTCGTTGCAAATCAATTAAAAATATAAAGTTGTGAAATTTAAATCAAATAATAAGAGTTAGTTGTCTATAAAGTCGGTTTACGGACGATAAGTTTACGTGATAACGTCATAAGAAAACATTGATGGCAGCAACACCAACATACAGCCCGTTAACTCACACCCACAAACTAACATCTACTTTCTACTTTAACAAAACTCCGCCTATTTTTTATTTCTTTTTCTCTTGTTGTTCTTTTTTTATTTAAGTGGTATTATTTTAAGAATTTGCTCCTGTTCTTTTTCATGTTCGCCTGTGCTTGCGATCGATTTTGGTTGAAAGAACCACTGTATCGCGGTTAGCATGAGTCATGTTATTTCGCACGTGTAGCCTGTCATCGATTTATAAGACGTTATCACGTCAAAAAGTAAACAAAATAATTAAGAATATTTTCTTTTCACTTATTTATTTGTTATTTAAACACAACTTTGGTCTTCCAAAAAGCAAATATGAGAAACAAAAAAATGTGTAATTTATAATTACGTATTTTTCTTATTTCTCTATTTTCATTTTAAAAGTTTTGTTTGAATATCTGTTGTGAATTTTACTTTAAACTTTTTCCCCAGACTCATGACATATATATCTATCGATTAAGTGAATTCAACAAAAATAATATTTAGTACCATAAATAATAATTGGACAAGGTGGCGTATGCTTGTTCTTGTTATTTTTTTTTGTACTTGGACCATGTGTAATCATATTTTTTTTGCCTTTGCTGTTTAAACGGAGCAAAATAGTTATAAACTTAATATTTATAAATATGTCTGCACTGATTTGAAGAAAATATATAACATAGTCACCTCAAGATACCTGCATAAGCATTAAATGTTTTTTTTTAGTAAGAAAAACCATAAATGTAATACATACTTACCCAAAAACAAACTTTTTGTTTTGACTCAAAAAAGCAATAACCCTTTTACAAAGCGCGTATGTTTTTCGCAATATTAACCAAAATGACTCAAAAAGTGGATATATTTTTAAAGTAACCTTTGTCAGACTTCTATCTAACTATACATTATGTATGTTTCTATTTTTCTTCTTTTTTTTTTTAAGCATGTATATCTCAAATATATTACAGTTTCTTTATAGCGTTTGTTCTTTGTTGGCGTTACTGGCGAAACATTTGTTTTTAAAAAGCGATTTGCAATTTCAAGCTCTAAATTATAGACATCATTTTAGACTAACCGAAAGTCTTTCATCAGAGAGTGAATTGGTCAAAAAATATTTAACCCACACCTCTAACCTACATTATTATATTGGTAGCTAAAAGTTAGCCAAGTTAGTTTGAATAATTTTCTGAAGCAATTTACAAAAATTCGAAATTGGATTTTATTGGTATCCAAATAACGAAAATTAATTATAGATTTTCTTTAATGAGAAAATACTTTATTCCGATTACACTTTTCTTTAATCCACTTTTATTATTTTACTGACCGAAATCAATTTTAATAAACAACTGATTTTCGTTTCTGATATTTGAAACACAATCGTTTAGATGTGTTCGATTCTCTTTCTAACTCTAACCTTAAAACTTTTTTGAAAAGTGCAACTTTGGCGGTAAAAACCATCTGCCCTTGAACCGTGGACCCGATGCTTACTATGATAAATCTTTAGCTTCTAGTTTCTATTATTAAACTGTTTATTATTTCTTTTGTTTGAATCCATAATTTTTAATAAAAGCACAATTACACAAAATATAATTTTGTCCAGTATTCTGCGACAAAGCAAAGCATAATTGGCAGTTTCCGAAGTAGTTATATTCTAAAAATAAGGCTGGAAACACACCGGATCAGTCGAAATCTTTTTTTCTTGACTTATGAAACATCATTATATTCACACCGAGGAAGGCGAACCAACAAATTAGTTTTTGTTTAAGTTTGTTGTTGTAGATACAAGACGCCGAAAAGTCATAGTATTTCATTCTGCCAAGAAGACCAATATACATATGATATACATATGTATATAATTACAAGGATACAAATAATCAGTATTTATTTCTTTGTGTTTCGGTTGGTATGTTGAAAACGCGTTTTCTTAACTTTTGCAACAAAAACGTTTTAACTGATCCGGGGTTATTTCAGCCTTGTTTTGGTAATTGTGCCAAAATTATTAAGAAAAACATTTATAGAAACTCGTAGAAGTTAACAGATCGGGGCTAAAGGGCATACATTTAATTCCGCTTATAGGGGTGGCGCCATCTGGCTGGTCAATGTCTGTTTCAAAAGTTACACAACCAGCGCCAGCGCCTAGTGCGGTAAATATTGATTTTAAGGAAAATGATCGAACACTGATTATTGAAATTAATTTGAAAGAGCATTTTACGGAAAAGGAAGGGGCTGTCATTTAAAAATTACTGAAGAAAAATAGATACTTTCTACTATAACAAAACTCCGCCTATTTTTTATTTCTTTTTCTCTTCTTGTACTTTTTGAATTTGAGTGGAATTATTTTGGGAGTTTGCGCATATTCTTTTTCATTCGCCTGGTGCTTACGATTGATTTTGATTGAAAGAACCACAGTATCGCGGTTAGCATCAGTCATGATTCTTATCAGCAAGAGTAATGTCCTTTCGTACGTGTAGCCTGTCATCAGTTTATAAGACGTTATCACGTCAAAAAATATCAACATTGTTAATAATAATAATAATATTTTAACTACATGTCTGTAAGGCACATTTCCTTTTGAAATGCAACATGACGTTGCAAGACACTAGTTAGAAGAATTAGAAAGATAGGAAAGATTTTTTTTCAGCGCAGTATATCGAGAATTAGGTGACTATTTTTGTCACTTAAAACTCACGGACGGCTCTAACTTGCACTACGAGTTAGAAAAAATTCTTCTTAATCTGAGTATCTAACTGACAACCTCCGGGTCAGAAGCAAACATCTTATCTACTGCACCAACGCCGCCCGCATTGCTTTTGTGAAACAGAAATGATGTCAGTGTTATACAATGTAGCTGATGTAACTCATGAGATACCTTGCCCCAGGTATTTCCATGTTCTATGGGGAAAAGTTCTTTCAGAAATAAATGACGAAAGTCGCAAATATGAAAAACTTAAACATTAAACCACTATTACTATAAACTCACATAATTGAAAAAAAACAAATAAGTGTTTTTTAACGTCAAACAAATAACCGATCATCGGCATCAGCTGCATCAGCATCGCAAAAAAGCAATGATGCCGTATCGCTGCACAACAAATTGACGTTTGTGAATTCATCCGGAAATAATTAGCTGCTGTTTGACAAATAAAGTCATGAAATACTTTCATATAAATTAAAGAAAATTGGAGGTTGATAATTGAAACGCTTCTTCATAAAGAAAACAATTAGGTTACCCCAATCAACCCCTACAATCCAACCAATATTCGTTCTTCTAGAGTTTTCAGATTAATAAGTTAGAGACGGGCATGATATGGAGGTATAATAAAAGGATCTTGCCACAGAAGGTCACGAAGAGCGTAAAGAAGAAATCGTTTTTGAATGCTTTCTATTTTGGAAATATGAACGTGGTGGTATGGGCACCAAACTTGAGAAGCATATTCAAGGAGAGGTCTAACGAATATTATATATAGGGAACGAGTCACATAAGGGTTGCAGAATTCTTTAGACCATCGTCTTACGAAACCTAGAGTTGAATTAGCCTTCTTTATTATTTCATCGATCCACCGAGATCTCGGATCGAATCAACGATGGGAATGGATTGATTGGAGAGAAAATATTGACGGGGAGGTAAAACTGCGTTTACGTGAAAAAGTTATCGATTGGCATTTTTCCACGTTCAATTCCAGCAATCAAGATCTAATTGAATAAGGTTTGAATCATTTACTGAAAATATGGTTTTGAAAAACTTAGTATCGTCAGTATATAATGAGATGTTGGAATGCTTTATTATCAATTTTATGTCGTTATTGGTAAGGATGTAAAGGAGAGGGCCTAAGTGACTTCCTTGTGAGACACCGTAAGTGGCGAGAAATGTATTGGAAAGTGCATTCCTGAAACGCACATTGTAGGAACGATTGCTAAGGTAAGAAGTTATCCATTTCAAATAGATCTGTTCAAAGCCAAGTGCCTTAAGTTTGAAGAGTATAAGACTATGAGAAATGGTGAAGGCTTTACTAAAGTCAGTGAAGAAAACATCGACTTCCATCCCTGCTTCTAGTGCTGAGAGCGCAATGGAAACAAATTAAATTAGGTTAGTGGTAGTGGATCTACATTTGAGGAAGACATGTTGTCTAGGGGATATTAGCGACTTACAACGAAAACTTATTAGTTCGTATATCAGGCATTTAAATATTTTGGGGATGTAGGGAAGTTTGGCAATGGGGCGATAATTCCTAACATTGTTTTTCACGCCTTTTTTGTGCATCGGTGTATAGAATGAAATTGTCCATGCTTCTGGGATAATGCCTTGGAATAAAGAAAAAATTAAAATTTGATAAAGGGAAACGGAGAGCATGGGAACATTTTTTTAAAAGAATTGCCGGGATATTCTTCACATATTTGACTTAACTTATTTTCAACAAGATTCCTATCGATTGTGAGGGAAAAAAGGGCCGATTGAAAAATTCGGCAAGTAATTGAAATAAGCTTCGTCTGGTTGAAAAGCATCGTTGGTAAAGGATTGCTTGAAAGATGAGGCAAACAACTCTGATATATGTTGAGGATTACTTGAGGTTGCACTGTTGAGAAAGAGAGGAAGGATATCCATCAGACTTTTTTTTATAGTTAACGAATTGGACAAATGTCTTGGGATCGTTAGTGAGATTAACTCGAGTTTCAACTAGATAACGTTGGTAAAGGCTACTATACTCTATACAATTCAGTAAATTGGAGATTAACTCCGAGATAATTAGAATAATCAGTGGTGGATCGAGAACGGAGAATACGTTCCCACAATTTATTTTTCCTATTTTTTAAAGAACGCAATCTCCGATTATACTAACGGGAGGAAGTAAGTGAAGTTGAGCAGGGTTTCAGTTAATTCTTGGGAGATGTAAAATATATGTATGATTGAAAAGTTCAAATGGAAAACTAGATTTGAAAATTAGATCAATATATCTATATAGCCAAAGCTAGAATATAATCTTAACGAACTAAATTATTTCACAGACAAGATTTTCGAATAAGGGGAGAGCTCATTGATTTAAATTATAGACCATATTTTAAGGATCGAGTTACCATTTGCTCGCTTTGTAACTCAAAAAAACAAGAAAGCTCGTATAACTTACTATCAATATATGTATATCTTAAAATAAATATGACTTGAATATTTTGAAAAAACAATATTAAGTGAATTAGAGTCCGTACCCATATTAAATGGAAATAATTGGTAACTTTTTGCCCAATATTGCTTTGAAGCCTTAAACTATAGAAAAGGTTTTATGAATTTATAAATGAACTCCATATTCCGTAATGTAAAAAACAGACCATTTTTTGTGATGGAATTAAATTCATAAAACAAACTTGTAAAAATGTGAAATGGTATAACAGTATAAAAGTTAACATCTGGACGGTTTAATAAACCAAGGCCATAATTTATTTGTTATATTATAAAATTGTTAAAACTTTGTATACTTTGAAAATAAACCGTAACGTAGAAGAAGACCCGAATCCGTCTATCCGCCATCGTGCACAGGAATTGGATATGTGTCAATCCACCTTTTGAAAGATTTTGCGGAAAGGTCTTGGTTTGCGTGCTTACAAAATCCAACTCGTGCAAGAATTGAAGCGTAGGTTCGGTGAATGGGCCCAAAACAAGATTGCCGTATATTCCTATTTTCATAAGCGAATTTTGTTTAGCGATGGAAGCTCACTTTTGGTTGAATGGATACGTCAATAAACAAAACTGCCGTATTTGGAGTGATGTTGAGACACCGTTACATCCACAAAAACTGACTGTTTGGTGTGCTTTATGGGTGGGTGGAATAATTGATCCATACTTCTTTAAAAACGATGCTGTCCAGAACGTTACATTCAATGGTGACCGCTATAGAGGCATGATTACTGACTTTTTCGTTCATCAATAGAACAACCATGATGTGCAGGAACATGTCAAACACCTCATGCCACAATTGATTTATTGAAGGACATTTTTGGTAACCGCATAGTGTCACGTTACGGACCCGTGAATTGACCTCCAAGATCGTGCGATTTAACACCGCTAGACTACGTACGAGCCAGCGGTGGCGGTCATGTGCCAGATATCATGTTTAAATTATAATGCCAGAAGATTATCTTTCGAATAAAGTAAATATCATATCAATTTAAAAAAAATCATCTTTGTTTTTATTCCATTTCAAAGTTCTAATACCTTTATAACGATTGCTTTTATAACCGCTTTAACCTGACCTAACCTAACTATTATATATGATAATTTATTTTTGTGTAAAGAAATGTCCTCCTTTTTCTGACTTACATATTGGGTTAGAAAAAAAATTATAAAATGCATTTTTGTTTAAATTCAACGTAGACCGCAATTTTGCGTAAAAATTAAAAGGCATCTGTATAAGCATTTTATAATGTAGGTAATCATAATATTTTTTTATCTCAACGCATTATAAAAGCCCTCCTTTTAGTTTACAAAAAAATCTATCCTTGCCCTCATCCAAAGCGATCTCAAACTACAAAACAAAACTACAAAACATAAAATGACGTGCAAATTCATAGGTGTTTTATGAAAAGTATCCCCTTTTTTAGTAATAAATTTGTTAATTTTGTATATTATATTCCCATGTCATGCGTCTTTTAATGCTTGCATTACTTACGTTACAGATTTCCAGAAGAACTCAGATGTAAAGCATTTTTTCCTATACACAAAAATGCATTGTTTTAAACAAAATGTGCACTAATTTCATTTGTTTCAGCAATAATAGGAGAGAAAAAATTCTACAAAACAATAGTAGTAATATGTAAGATAATAAATAATTGTTACTATTTCAACACGGCAACAAACAAATCCAACTCCCAAAAGTATGCAGTTTTTTTTTTTTTTTTAAATACAGTTAGCCCAGTAGAAATAAAAACATTTATGAAATACGGCAGCACACAGCCTAAAATAAGTGAAACACAGCACATTAGCATATTTTTGTTTGCTCTCAAAAAAATATATATTTTTTTATTTTTTTGTTTTTTATTACAAAATCTACAAAAGAAAGATTACATGTAGGTACATTTTTTTTAATTCATTAAAGTTTTTTTTTATTAACAATAAAATAAAATTATAGTGAAACACTTAGAAAACAAATGCAGGTTACAAAATGAATTAAGTGAGATAGTAATATGTATATTTCTTTGTTTGTTTATATTTTTTACAGGAAATTCAAATAAAACTAATACATATACATATTTATTATTATTTTTGTTAAATATCAGCTAATACATATAAATATAAGGCCATGCAATAAAGTAAGGGATTGTTTTTTTTTTAAATAGAAATGAGGGTAAAATATAATTAGATTGTCGCTGGATTGATGGCGATTTAGAGTTATGTAATTTAAATGTTGTTTTAACAATAAATTAGTCTAGGTGTGTTTTCCTTTACAAATTTATTAAAAAAAAAAATAAAACATTAAAGGAAACTCTAATGAAATAGCACACTTAATTTAGTTGCATATTTTATTATATCTTATGGAACTGTAGAATATTGTATATTTTATTTTTCGTAATTAAATAAAAATAAATAAATGCATTATGAAAATATACACAATAAGCGCCAACAAACAATTCTTTCCATAGGATTAAAAAAATAAATAATATTATTACAATTATTTTGCTATGTATTTAATAAGATGTGTATACAACGTAACATATATAACTTAAATGCAGATGCATAATACAAAATCAACAACTATTTTCGTTAATTTAGTTTTAAGAAATACTGCATATTTATTTATTAAATTTCTCAGACAATTACAATAGATATAAATTTAATTTCAATAATGAATTGTAAGTGAAAAATTAACAAAAAGTGAAAGCCACATAAACAAATATTATTTTCACCCAATTCAGCAGATTTTTTTGTTTATTTAAAAATCAATACAAGAATATATATATTATGTATATATTTTTTTTATTAAACTAAACATTGTAATGCAGATTATATGAGAGCATATACATAGTTTTTATCACAAATAAAATACCAAACCACCAAACATTATCTAAAATTAAAAACCAGAAAATAAAAATACATTATAATTATGAAGATATTAATTATTATTTTTTTTTAAATATATAATGGCAAATGAAGAAATGATAATGTTTTTTTTATTATTAATTCATAGAAAAAATGTGCAGAGTAAAAATGTGTTTTTATTAGTTTTTTTTATGATTTTGTTAAAGAAAATTTTGTATATTAAATCTAAGATTACTCAAAAACAAACACAATCAAAATGCATTTTCTAATATTTAACACTAGAGAGTACAATAGAGATAAATTAAAATATTATTTAAATAAAGGAGCAAAAACCACAACATACAGAGCATACATACCGCGAACACTCATAAAAAAACTACAATAAAATTAAGATTCATAATTTATAAGAAAGTATTTTTTTTTAAACAAAGCAGAACTAAAGCAAGTTGTTTTTTGAAAAAAAAAATATCCGTTAGAAATCTTCTCAGGTTCTTTGCAAACACATTACAAGACTTGTGATACAAGTGAAACAAAATCATTATATTTTTCTTAAATTTACTTAATATAATTAAATTTTTAGGAAACAGCGAAGGGCTTAGGAATTATAGAGAGAAGTTTTAATACGTTAGTAATGACCCTTTAAAAAGAATAGCCTTTGATGAACTATGCTTTATTTAACCGAAAAAGCAGAAGCTCTCGCTAAGCATTTTGAGGAGACCTTCAAGGATCGCCCGCCCAATCACCTTCCTGAATTCATCGAAGAAGTTGAAAACAAGAAGTTGCAGCCTCTAATACTTCAGTCACCAACAATCATGCACTCGGACCAACTGGAGATGCTTTTATTTCCATCGAGGAAGTAAGTGACATAATCCACGGAGGAAATTCTAAGAAGTCAGCAGGAAATTATAGGTTTTTTTAACTTTGAGCTTAAAAAGCTACCAAATCTCGCCATCCTACAGCTGACCATCATCTTTAACAACTGCCTGAATAATAGCTACTTCCCCGAAACATGAAAATGGCAAAAGTGATGCAAGTTCCGAAGAAAACCAACAGGACTAGCGTCGAGTGATATCGTCCTATTTTGCTTCTATCTATGCTGTGTCAGCAAAATACTGGAGGGACTTATTCTGACAAAGCTTCATTATTTCTTCAGGGAAAGGGAAATCATACCTGAATTTCAGTACGGTTTCCGAGCACGACACTCCACCATCCAACGACAGTCGCCTGAACATCGAAAAGTCCTTCGACACAGTTTGTATAAAAGGACATATATTCAAATTGTCAAGTCTAGGACTACCTGAACACTTGGTAAGGTTAATCAAAAATTTTCTAACCCATAGATCCTTTTATGTACAGGTAAACAAAAAATATTCACGAAGACGATCAGCGTTGGAGTTCCACAAGGTTCCAAGTTGGGCCCCACATTTTTCAACCTTTACACAGCTGTACCAGCCTACTAACATCCCAGGGACGAAAACGTAGCTATATGCCGATGACTCCTTAACATGTGCAACATCCATTTCACCAGAAATCGCAGCCAGGAAAGTTGAAGATCACATAAGATCATAAGAAACTTGTGGGACTAAAGAAAAATAGCGATGAGAGCGAGCTTATCTGCTTCAGAACCCAAAAGCAAAAGAGGTCGAAGAGGTTGCGCATCATGCGGTGATAGTATCAAGCTACCAGACAACACAGTGATGAGGACAAAGACAACAGCAAAATACCTTGGAGTGAATTTCACTAAGGGCTTCAAATTCAACAAGCACGTTTCATGTATGCTTAAGAGAGCTAACTTCTCCCTACATCTGGTCCACCCGCTTCTTAGGAGAAGAAACGGACTAAGCACAAATACTAAGCACCTCATCTATAAACAGCTGATCCGTCCCGTTCTGAAGTACGCTTGTCCTATTTGGTTCACCATATATGAAAAAGATCGAAGTTTTTGAAAGGAAGATACTCCGTAGGTTTACACCGAAACTCCATTACAAGGAAATATGTCCCAAACAAGACACCAAACTGATCCCAATAAATCAGTTCATGACTCAGCTCTCCAAAAATATTTTGAGGAATTTGGAGGACCACCCCAACTTGGAAATCCAGCAACTACTCCAGCAACAACTAGAGCCCACCCAACGCTACCTCAACATTCGAGCCATCACAGACGACTGATTCGAGGATATAATGAACAATGACGGAGCCCCGTTCTACGAAAGAACCAGCAACGGATACAATAGAGGATAAACAGTACCGCATCCTAACCCCAATTTTTAAAACCTAAGCAGGCAATAATTATAAATAAGAATTTTAATTCATAGATTATGCAAACAAAAATTAAAAATATGACCCATTGCCAAACTTTCCCACATACCTAAAATATTCGAAAGCGTGCCGTACGAAATTTTAAGTTTCCGTTGTAAATCTCTCATTTCTTCTAGACAACATGGTTTTCTCAAATGCAGGTTTACTACCACTAACTTTGTTGGTATCCCATACCCTTTTAGCCCTAGAGAACTGAAAGGAAGTAGATGTGATCTCTACTGACTTTAGCAAGGCATTTGATAAAATTTCCCATATACTTATACTTTTCAAACTTTCCTCCCTAGGCTTTGAACCTATCCTTTATAATATGGATTTCTTTTCATTTAGGAAACCGATACTAAAATCTTCGTTTCAGATCTACCCTCTTCAACCCATTTTTAGCTACCTCTGGTGTCCCCCAAGGCAGCAACTTTGGTCGTCTACTTTCATCCTTACTATTAATGATATCGAAATGGTCATAAAACATTCCCATATTTCACTGTACGCTGATGATACGAAGTTTTTTAAGACTATTTCTCATTCTGGTGCCTCAAAAACTGCTTAGAGCTAAATATTTCTAAATGTCAGTCAATCACTTTTTTCACGTAAACATATAAAATCTTCCCCACGTATACATTCTCTATAATCAACCTATATCTAATGTGGATTCGAGCACCCCCTGCCTTCTTGGCATATATCGATAGTATCATCTATAAGGCCAACTCGACACATATGAAACGTTTCCCCAAATAATTTTCCGACCCCTATGTCACCCGATCCCTCTACATAACCATCGTACGCCCGCTACTTCAATACGCCTCCCAAGTATGGTCCCCAGATCAACAGGTTCACATCTCGAGAATCGAGAGCATTCAACGTCGTTTTCTAAGATTTACTCTTCGCGGTCTGTCTTGGAATGATCCGCATTTAACTTACCCTCTTATCAAAATCGCCTTCAACTTATAAACCTGAATACTCTGGAAGAACGCAAGGAAACTGCAGAGATTCTTTTCATTCATCGACTCCTCACAGGTTCCGTCGATTGTGAAACTCTTACTAATTCCATCTTTTTCTGCACAAATTCCTGTAATCTAAGAAATCCTCGCCTCTTTTATCTGCTTACTCACCGCACCACCTATGGTTTCAACCAACGAATTACTCGAATGTTGCAGAAGGTTAATTCGAATGAAACCTGCTTGGACTTTAACCTCAGCACCCCCTGCCTTAAACTCCTTCTCCGGAATCATTATCCCAACCCATTAGTTTTAAGTTAGCCGTTAGTTTCATAGTTTTAAGTTAGTATATGGAGCCTTGTATTAAGCTAAATAAATGGGGGTATTGCCCCTACCAAAATTTAAAAAAATAGCATCTGAAGCACGTTGGGCCACTGTTTTTGTGCCGACATGATTTTTTTTAGTTATAAGTTAGTTTAAGGCCAATTGTTCATACATTTTAGCAAATGTAATATAAATAATCTAAAAAAAAGAACGATGCTTTATCTTTAATGAGTGGAGTGCGTATCCTAATTAAGAAGACGGAGAATTTGAGTGATACTAGATCCATATTCGCCAAGAAAAAATTCATCCACTAACCACTACACCTAGAAATTTCTTGTAAATGTACGAACATTTTTCCCATCCATTGTCATTTCTGGAAAAACTCTCTTCCCGTCAAGTTATATGAAACAATTACTAAATAAAAAAAAAATAGACAATTTACAAAAGATATTCACCAGAAAAAGGAGTGGACTCTTTATTCCAACAACACAATTAAAAACATTAAACGTTTTTACGCGTATACTATATTTTTGTTTTAAGCGTATTCCTTAAATTTTGTCTTCAATCATCGCAACGAACGAGTAACAATAATTTATTCCAATTGGTTTTGATTAATCTCAAATGCAAATCACTTCGACATCTATTGAATTACTAATTACATCGAATTCTCGTAACTTACGTATCCAATTTTACGTTAATGACTTTTTTTTTGCCCAATTCTTCAAGCTGATACTAATGACTTCATTTATCACACAACAATATCACCGTTCGACTTCGCAACAATAGATACTCAACATCACTGCGATTTGTATATTTTTAGAATAATTCATTGTGTCTTCATGATGTAACAAATTGAATGGAGTACTTCTCGTTTTAAGAACACTTTCAATCGTCACCGAATTAGATTGAGTTTAATTTACACTACTTTTTCCAACAACAACAAAAAAAAGTTAAAATAAATCAACATATGGAGATGGAGAGTTCTCTATAAACTGAACAACAAAGTATGTCAGCAACATGTTGTAACAACGAATTTATGTATTTCACTTTCATCGAACTGTATATAATATACTTTTTTTTGAATATCTTTATTTTTTTTGGTCGTATTCTTATCGAAAGTTAAGAAGAAACCAGAGACGAATCCATCCGGTTTGGGAATTGAAATTCAACAAACCGAGAAGATCGAGATGAGACGACGGGTATGGAATGGAGTAGGCTCGGGATCTGAGCTCAGGCGTATAGTTGAAGAAAAAATAGTCCTCCTTGTAGGTTTATTTTTTTCTCAATTTTACTGTATAGTTTTTTTTTTAAACAACTTTCCCTTGTTCAGCAATCGGCAAGCTGTTTTTTTTTGTTTCTTCTCTTTTAGCAACGAACAGTGGAACAACGTTAGTATTTTTTAAGTTTAAATTCAAAAACAACTTCAAGGGTTTTGATTGATTTTACGGTTTTAGATTAATTTATATAAATAGGAAGGTAAGTCACGATTCACGAATGAAATTAGTTTTGAAGTTTTGGATTTTCAAAATCGGAAGAAAAAATAGAGCGCATTCAACATTCGTGTGGTGAGTGGTGACACTAAAGCAAGAATCTTTATACTTAACAATACCGGATGACGCATAAGTAGCGTTATAATTTTATTATTAAATATTTTTCTGTTTAATTTTTTTTTGAGAATTAAGATTGAAAAATTTGCGAAATTTATGATGGAAAGACTCAACAAAGAACCAAAGTTGTTGAATTTTATTTTGAAATTGAGCAAAACCCCAAAACTTCGACCAGACAACGTTTTCAGCAGTTGGTGATGTTAAGGCTCCTTCTAGAAAGAATTTTACGGTAGTTACACCTTTTTCCATAGAATTATAATTGCAGTATATGGGGTATCAAACATTTTAAAATAACCGTTTAATATCAAATGCACATTATGGAGTGCAATAACTACTCAGAAAGAATCATTGGACCATATTTTTTTTTTCGAAGACGACAAACAAATATCGGTTTATGTGGATCACAATCAATACCTGTCAATGAATAAAAAATTGTTTAAGGCCAGAAGTAAAAAGCAATCCATTCTAAGAACTTGGTGTCACAACTCACTGTCCAGCTATGGCTTTCCTGAGAGAAAAGTTTAGTGTTCGGATAATAACGCGTTTTGTATTTTCCCAAATTAAAGAATTTTACTCAAGCTTTGACTGGATTTTCACGATTTGGTGTACCAACATTTAAACACTACAACAGCCCGTCTCAACGTTGTCTTAAAAATATAAAAAACAAAAAAAATGTTTGTTCTAGTTGATTCTCATAAATTAGTGTCACCGAAATTCATACAAAAAAATACGCAAATACTTGGCGAGTAGAGGACACTGGGACATATGTCTCTCCACTTCTCTAATGATACATGTTGTTTTTGAACAGAATAAGTTTGTCCACATCTTTAGCAGTAATGACGACACTGTCGAATTCGCTGGCCTTGCTTTACAAGATGGGGTAAAATTTATTTTTTCATGTTTGGAGATGGAAGCTGGGTTAAAACAATTTCAATAAAGAATTTAAATGAAATGAGTTTGAGATTTGTTTTGAGAGAATTTGCGTTGATTTTTGTGTGTGTTGTGAATCACCAGAGAACGCAAGGGACATACAATTTACCGCCGAATAATAGCTGCATAAGATGTACTTTTTCGGTCTGAATTTAACATTTCTCTTATACAATTTCAGACGAAATCATAGCTATATCCTGTATCTCAACTATTCCTAAAGTTTAAAGGATATTAGAAAGGTAATGCATACATGAATAGGGATCTGGTATCTTTCCTAGTCCTCTAAGATTTTTCGAAAACATTTGATACAGTCAATAACAGGATATTCATATCAAAGTGTAAAAGAAGTGTTTTAATGGTTTTCAAACGGAGCAACAAGTATGATTTCTTTGTACTTAAGTTGAAGAAGCCTAATAATTGCCGAAAAAATGTCTTATTCATTAAACCATTTCTTTCTGCAGGGATCAATTCTTGGTTCTATGCCGTTTGCTACTTGTATAAATGATTTCTTAATTCAGGTCCAATTCAGTATTTTGAGAAAGCCAAAATCTAGATTTCCTATTTTTTCGCGATCTTACTTAAGATGATCATATTCAAATTTGTATGGAAAAATATATGGCTTTGTCCTTCTCCATCTAAAAACTCACAAATCAAATTTTAGTAGAACTTTGCGAAAATGAGGTCGGCACAAAACTTAATTTTTTTATTGACTGTCGTATATGTATAAATTAAAAACAGAAACACAAACACGCTTAACAAACGGCTTCGAAAATTATGAAAAGTTCGACAATATGAAATGTGTATAAATTATCACAATCCGGCTTTCTCTTTAATAGCTTCGTTTGACGTACATATGAACGTAAGGATAACGTACAGATATACATAAAAGTTCTAATTGACTGAACTTTTGCTCCCTTTTGACATTTTATTCAAAGAAAACGTTCAAATTGAAAAAAAAAAATATTTTTACTGTAAGAAATAAATAAATAAATAAAAAAACTAATTAAGCAGGGAATACACGATACAACCATCTTAGCGACTTAAATCGTGCCGATAATCTTATCTTGCGCTCACTTGTAGTTAATGTGTTCAATTGATGGTTACTAAAATAGTCTTATATTCAGCTCAGCCACAGTGTGGGTACGTACACACCTTTGGCTGGGCTACTAGTACGTTTAGAGTTTTAAACTTTTTTCCTTATATTTGAAATTTTTTGCGAACGTAGTCTTTATATGCTCTGGAATTTATTTCTTCCCTTTTTTATTGTCGATTATAGATATTATAAGGGAAGTTAAGGATTCGTGAATATAAAAAAATCAGGAAAACAATCAAGCATGACATTACGATTATAGATCAAAAATGGCTCCAACGACTTTGATGAACATTTTTGAGAGTATTTTTGTTGGTACCCACCCGTAGTGCCCCAAGGCTTAATGGTTAGTGTGTCGGACTGCTAAGCGAAAGAACCTGGGTTGAAATCCAGCTCATAGCCACCTTTTTTTCTCGGGTACTGCCTCTTGCGAGGAACTGACAAAACCTCCAAGAGTAAAATTTGTCTCGAAAAAGTGCATCTCATGTAGCCGTTCGCACTCGGCGGTAAACTGCAGGTCCCTTCCATTCCATTCTTGCAGATTAACAACACACACAGGAATGGTTGAGAGTATAAGTCACTAGGCCTTGGCTCCTTAAGGAGCTGTCGCGCCAATAAATTTATTTATTTACCCACCCGTATGGCTATAATTTCATTAAATCCAAATTTACGTAAAAATTTAATTGACGTTACCTTTCATATAACGTTTTTTTTTAATTTCTGACATTCTCTGTAACGGCTTATTGGATTTCTATAAAAAAAGTTGTATTTGTAAAGATCTGGTTTAACGAATTAATTCTGCAAACCAAAATATTGAGTAACAATTTTTTTCTTACTTATAATTAATTTTTTATTTTTTTTTGAAATATCAATATTTTCAAAACTTATTAAAAATAAATTTTATGATCACCTGTATATTAATAAACTGAGTACCAAAATCTAGTTTTTTTTTAAAACTAAAAAACAGGATTTTATAAAAAATGGTCCTACAATTTTCAAAAAATTTTTTTAATTATTTCGTTTTGTTTAAACAAAAATCTTTTTCAATTATGGACACAGCCATGTATTCGCTGTCAATTATCGAAATAAATTGAAATTGGTACGGTGATTGAACGCATGCAAGCACAAGGTGCGATCATACACAGGACTTGTCGCATTCGACCTTGCTGTTCCACCGAACCCCGAAGATGTTCGACCATGCGATATCGTTGCGATCTCAGTTTTTTGAACACACAATATACAATTATCGCATGCGATGTCAAGTCGGTTATCTGTACGATGATTGTATCGTGTATTCCCTGCTTTCCACACTCACAATTACAGAACAGGGCTTTGAAGCTTTATATACATTGTACATTGTACATATACGTAACAGCAAGAAATCGGTTGCAAAGCTTGTGTGTGTTTTAGCCATTATAAATTTGAAAAAAAAAATCGAAAACCAAAAAAATAAATTACACATCTGTTTTTTTTCGATTTTCTGACATTTGATTGTTTGAAAAAAAATTTAAAAAAAACTAAAATAAAAGGTTGATTTTTTTCCAAAATCGTAGGAGCGGTTTTTAAATAAAACGATTTTATTTTAGTAACTTTTTTCAAAAATTAAAAAAATAAATAATTAAAGAATGCAAACGTAAGCAAAAAAATAATCTACATTTAAAAAACAAAATTAAAAAAAAATCCATCTACCCGTTTTTAAAATATTGAAAATTAAGAAAATTATTAAAAATTCAAAAAAGGTTTCGAAAATATTTGAAAAAAAAAATACTTAGGCTACCAACATCTTCCTGAATATCGATTTTGATTGAAATCGGATGACCAGTTTTCGAGAAAGTCGAAGAAAAAAACGGTTCTATGAGAGGTACCGTTTTTAGCCCATCATCTTGAATTTTTGTTCACCAAAACATAACCTACACCTACAATATACAATGATTTTTTTACATAAAAATTCTTGTAGCCGTTTCCGAGAAAAATAAGTTTTTACTTAACGGTTATATGACAGGTACCGTTAATATTTGAGCTAAAAAAAAAATTAAAAAAGTCCAATGTCAAAATAACCTTATGTTCCAAATTTGAAGACGATTGGACACTTTCAGTATATTTCAATACATGCACATCCGTACAGACGGACAGACAGAATTTTACCAGTAGCTCAAATATGTTTCTTTATTATCGTAATGTCATGTCTGATTGTTAGAATTTTTTTTTACGAATGCATAACTTGCCTTATAGTCCCTATAAATCGCAAGTAAAAAGCTACTAACATTTCAATTGCACTAATCCTAGTTCAAAGCGCTTGAAACTCAAAAAATTTACTAGATCGAGTTTTAAGGTGACGTTAGGCCTATGTGAAGAAACTGGCGTTAATGTTTCAAACATAAATCCGAATTTCAAAAAAAAATTTATCTTGTCCTAAGTTTTTTTCAGCGTGCACCACAGTATACAAACTGTGCTGGAAAAAATATTCATACGATGGTTTGGTTATGTAGGTAGGAAAGGAACCTTTATTTTTTTTTTTATTTTAAATATGACGAAAATGAGAGCACGGAACAGAGCCCCACTAACGTAACGTATACGTATACGATACGAACAAAAAAGTACATAATTATTGTGTGTAGTATGAATGGGACTTTTTTTACTTTTACATTTTCGTCGTTGTTTTTTTACCATTCATTGTTAGACGACTGGCATTTGTTGAAATTCAATGGAAATGGAGATGAATTGCATTGGATAAATAAAAACATGAATCACTTTTTTATAAGTCCACTCTACACTGAAAAGTTTAACATTTTTATAACTCAAACAGTCACGTTTCTGAGTGTACTCTTGTTTATTAACGTTTATTTTTTACATAGGTTTTCAAAATGTTTGTGAATTTTTTTTTATTTTGAAATTTCAAAAGACCTTCCCAGCTTTATTTAGTTTTTTTTTCTTCCTTTTCTTTGTGTTTTTTAGAATGAGTCAAGGGAAGAGCATGCTATGAGTTTGAGTGTAATTATTGCTTTGTGTTTTTGTTGTGGTTTTTCTTTGTTTTTTTTTTAACGTTTGTGTATGTGTTAGTTTCTGAAAGTCAAGGGTATTTTTTTGAGTGAAAATGTTCGTTTTTAAATGAAATTCGATTTTCAACTGGAAAATTATAGCAATTTTGTGTTTTATTTGGGGGCCGCTGTTCTTAAGTGTGTCTATAGATGTAGAAGTTGAAAGCAATTTAGCAAGAAAAAAAAATCATAATTGAATAGGGGCGCGTCAAAAGATTGTACAGTGTTACCCCATGCCAAGAGAATGCATTATTCTACATGAGAAGTAGGTATTTATTCACATTTTAGTTATTTATAGCGTAGAATGTCGATTCATTGAACTCCAGGGACAATTATTATAATATTGTTCGACATGAAAACAAGTTTACAAAATTACAAATGCGGGTGTAGTTGTGCGATAAAAAGCAACTTGATATGGAAATATTGAATATTGGAAGGTCTTGATTTACTTAACTCTAGACGTGTCGATAGTGTCATCTAATAATCTAACATGTATAGGCTTATGTCAGTATATACTCGTAAGATATATAATTAGTTTAAAAGTACAGGGGGATGATTTTTTCGCAATTTAATTCCAATTAAAAAAATAATAACTTTTCAAAGAAAAAAAAAATATTAGAGATAACTACCTTCAAACATCGCTCGAAAGTGATAGTCCCTACAGAAAACAAAACTCATTTGTATACAGAAACAGATATACAATGATTTAATGGAACTAGGATGATGATGAAATTTTATCTGACATGATCTGTGATGGAGTTAAAAATGATGGAAAGCCATATGTACATAACATACATACATAGGTATGTCCCAGATTCAGAAAAAAATATTGCTTTGTTGGTCAAATGCTTTTGTAAAATCTGTGCAGCCCACTTCATTTTCATTTTCCAGAAAGTTTGAACATTTGTGCAGGAATGTTATGTTACAAGGCTTGAAACAGTTGATCTATTTTGCACAAAAACTTGATGTTAACGTGAATTTTAAATTGATAAATCACATTTTTCGAGAATTTAACAAGAACAGTATTGTGGTTGTCAATTGTCAAAATTTTTTTTACAAAAATCTTTTGCGAATAAGCATCAACGCATGAACTAGTCAATTGTGAAATAAAAAGCCGTATTGCGAGTGTCAATAGCTGTCAATTAGTTTCCTTCATGTTTATGGTTCTATCAATCGCAGAATTTTGATTGATGCTCCAAAAAATTTAAGTTTTGCAATAATAATAATAAAACGATGTATTTTACATAAAATAGTTAAAATAGTAAGCAAAAAAGGGCAATTGGCCAAATTTGTGGACCTAATGGAGCAAAATCCGCAAAGAGTGTTTGATGAAGTGATGAAAAAAAAGTAAATGAAAGCAGTATGCAGTGTTTAGGAATGGCTAAGCAACGAGTAATGGGTTTTATTTATTTCTAATACTTTTATTATATACATAGTTTGTTCAATTGTTTTGAAGCATCCCTAAGTTACTTTCTTCTGTTCAAAACTTTCAAAACTGTATAATCTTGATTGTCTCCGTCGTCATCAAACAAATCAAAATACTGCTAAACTCATTTTTAACTTTTTATTTTTTAATTTTTAATTCGAAGAAATTATTAGCTCGCGCAATTTTTTTTTTATTTACATTAGGAAAGTTCTAGTCAATCGTTATTTTTCAATGTTCAATTAATTGATAATTGACAATCATAATAGGTGATTTACTTTTTTGTTAAAGGTTTTCACAAATGATCTTTTTAAAGAACTTTACAATATATGGCATGTCAACCAGGTCTGTTTTTTTTTTAATACTAGACCGAATAAACCTATAATTTTTCATATTATTTGTTGAATTCCATCTGGTTAATTATTGCCTCGTTTCCAGTTCCACTAAGATATTATTACACTGGGCGCCGGGATAGTTATATAAGAATTTAAAATATTGTTTATCAATACGAATTGTAAATTCAACACTGTCCCATCCTCATTTTGAATGTTGAACTTGAAATCATCTTGGAACTATTAAAGTAAAGCAATTGAAATTTCTTCGTGATGCTATAAATATAGAGAAATAAATCACTATTTAGCAACGCGCTGAATAATGGATATTATTCAAAAATTTTGTGGACAGCTGTTGTACATTTTCATCCAATCCGGTGAATCAATGGAAAAATGCCAAGAAACAATGCAAGGCAGACTTACCATAAGTATGCCATTGTTATGTATGCTTTTTATGACATGTAATTGATATCAAGAGTAGCAGAGTGATTTTTCCAGTGTATTTAACATTAAACATGGTCTGCCACAGGGAGCAGTTAGCTTGCCGATTCTCTTCAACTTATACACCAACGATCTCATATGTAGGTAATCGTATTCAAGGCGACAATTTACGCGCTTATAAAACATGTCTAACCGTCGAGATCATCAGAATTCTCTTGCAAGAATATTGAGATGTTGGAAGTTGAAACATTCAGAAAAATGAAGCTATTCTGTAAGAACTTCTATATCTGCGTTTTTAGAGATACAAAAAAAACGGACCAAATGAACATCCTTTGGCGAGTAAAAGTGTAGTAAGTACATTGGCTTTTGGCTGGATCAGTTTCTACTGTTCTCGTCATAGCTAGGGGATCTTTTTCCCTCCCCAAACAGCCGTTTTAAAGCAGCCGCCTTGATAGCAGAGGTTGATATTAATTTTCTATATGCCCGTTATAAGGCCTATGACTGCCTTATGGGGTGGTCTGTTTGGTTTAAGTGTAAATAGTAAAAAACGAAAAAGGTAGGTCTGATAACCTAAATATGCCAGATACACTGTATAAATATAAAAAGCGCATTAGTAAAGGCGGATGGGATTTAAAAGGTGTACATGGGACATGAATTTCTGAATATCTTAGAGGGAAAAACTAAGCTGGGTTCAGCATTCCACATTCGTGTAGTACGCCTAAATAACAAATCTCTGTACTAGACAGTATGACCGAAATTGGTTTCAAAATATAAAAAAATACCTAACTACTTGCTATATTATTAAATAAATTAACTTAAACTTTGCAAATTGACCAAAGAAACAAATTATTTAACACATCACACAAAATGACAGAACGATGTATGTACATATATTTCTACTCTAAAATAGATGGCGTATATTGAAACTTTTTATTTTAAGAGGTGTTGTTTTATAGAGAAATACAATGACACACAGAAATAATAGGTATGCATGCTGGTATGATGCATACAAAAATTTCCTGACGTCGCACTATCATCTTTTATTATTATTTTATTTCTTAAGTGAAGATTAATTGAAAAGTACCGAGGCTAATGTAAGCAAAGCCGCGGACCCAGCTATTATTTTGATATTGTTTGAAAAGTTTTTTTTTTTTTTTAAATGAAGTATCTATAATGGACATAAGCTCATATAAACTCAGTGTCTAGCTGCAAAAAAGGTTTCAATAGATATTATTGTTTAAAAATGAAATACTTTTTCTCACTTTGCCTCTGCAGAATTGTTTGGGTTTATTTTAGTAGTAGACATCCCCTTTCAGCTTTCATCATTTGTCTTTTTTTCCAGGAAAGAGAGCAGAAATAATCTTCTAATTCCAATACCTTAACTTTTAATTGGGTCACCCTGTTTTTTTTTAGAACCAACAATCAAACAACAAAATGCTTATAAATCTAAACAAACTTTTAAATCATTTTTTTTCCTTCGCAATGTTGCTGGCGGTTGGGTATTTTTATATCCATGAACCCCGGATATCCCATGTGTAATCCAAATAAAACCGACAGATATACATAATGTTCACATCTTCTCATCCTCTTTTCCTAATGAAAAATACTCGTTTGTTTATTTTTTTGTTGTATATACTATATTTCCTCATTTTCTCGCTTTGTTTGTTCACTGAGTTCTTTATAACTTATGCGCATACGTTGACAATATAATGGATAATGTTATGTGACAGCTTTGATTGTTATAACAATAGCATGCTATACTTATGGTTGTTAAAAAATAGCCCGAATCCGCTGACCGTGCCAAGGTCAGGCTGATAAGTTTCAAGCTTCATAGGAAATGAGTTCTTTGTCTGTTTTAATTGTAATTTCTTTTTTTTTTTATTTGAGTCGAGATTCAAGACAAAAATTGCGTCTCATTTATGATTTTTATTATCATACAACTAAAATATAATAAATTAACATTTCAAGGGTTTATATTATTAGGGGCGGTACTGTTACAGGAATTATGTAGCCTTTCCAAAAACACTATTACTTTATTATTTTATTTAATAAATAAAATATAAAAGCTTTCATAAATGAGAGTATTGATTTTATTTTTAATCAAATTCGCCTTGTAGCTAGTAGCTGAGTCGATAATAGCATTAACAATATACCTAAGTGGAAATGACAGATTCAGCAAAAAACATCACATTAAAATGAATGATACTTACTACACAAAACGTGACAGTTTTATGAGTTAAGACAGTTCAGCGACATTATCTCATACACTCATAGATACAACACGTAACATTGTTATCAATCAAAATGATATAAGAACCCACGTTCGTGTTATGTGGAAAACCTTCAGTTCATATTCATATGCATATTGCTTGGCGAGGTGTATTATGAAGATGAAGTAAGCAAGGATTTAGTTAAGAGCCAATTTATATCGATTATACCAGGAACCGAAAAATTTTAACTCTTAATTAAAATTTTGGCCAATTCAAACATAATAATGAGAGATATACATAGATGTGCATTTGCAGTGTGCACAGAGCCGATATTGGTACAATTAGCGCCCTTTGCGAGATTTTTACGGCGGGCGTCTCAATATCTTGCAATGCATCTTTAAAATATAGCTCAGATAAATTTGCATTTTCTATTTTATCGATGTTTACTTTCAAAAATTTTATGAAAAAAACTCATTATTTCAAGCTTTTAAATCTCGCAAACATTTGCGTTGCTAGGGAATGCCCCTTTTATTTTTACTAGCGATTATAGGTACTATAATGGAAGTCATGCGTTCGTGTTAAAAAAAATTGAGATAACAATCAAACATGACATTACGATGATAGAGAAACATATTTAAGTTATTGGCAAAATTCTGTCTGTCTGTCTGTACGGATGTATTTTGGACTGTAGCCTAAACGGTTGGGCCAATCGTCTTTAAATTTAGAACTAAAGGTTATATATTCTACAGAGGAGTTCTTTGAATTTTTTTTAGCTCAAAAATTCTTGAATTTTTTTTTTAATTTTTTAAAAAAAAGTTGTTAAAAAAAACCTTTATAATTCACACTTTTTACTTGCGATTATAGGTACTATAATGCAAGTTATGCATTCGTGCAGATAAAAAAATTTGAGATAACAATTAAACATGACATTACGATGATAGAGAAACATATTTAAGTTATTGGCAAAATTCTGTCCGTCCGTCTGTCTATCTGTTCGGATGTATTTTGGACTGCAGCCTAAACAGTTTGTTTAATCGTCTTCAAATTTTGAACTTAAGGTTATTTTGACATTCTACATTTTTTTTTAGCTCAAAAACTAACGGTACCCGTTATGTAAAAGCTTATTTTTCTCGAAAACGGCTCCAAGAATTTTTATAAAAAAAATCAGTGTACTACTGTAGGTATGCATTATATTTTGGTGAACAAAAAATTAATATGGCGGGTACCTCCCATAGGACCGGTTTTTTTCTTCGACATTTTCGAAAACTGGTGATCCGATTACAATCAAAATTGATATTCAAGAAGATGTAGGCAGCCTGAGTAATTTTGAATTAATTTTTTTTCGAAAACTTTTTTTTTGTATTTTTAATTATTTTTTAATTTTTTTTTTAATCAATATTTTGAAAACGGGTAAGTGAATTTTTTTTTTAAATTTTGTTTTTAAATGTATGTTATTTTTGTGCTTAAGTTTTTATTCTTGAATTATTTTTTTTATTTTTTTAAAAAAAGTTGTTAAGAAAACCGTTTTATTTAAAAATGGCTCCAACGATTTTGAAAAAAAAAATCACACTTTTTCACATTTTTTAAAGAAACAAAATGGCGTTTGAATTTTTTCGCTGAAAACTATTTTACGTATTTTTTTCAAATTATCAAAAGTCAGAAAAATCGAATATAATCTTTGAAGTTCCCTTAATATTTTTCAAATTTCATTCCAAGCTGTGACCGCACATAAGAGCAAATACGTGCGATCCAGTCGTGCAATTAATTTTTTGTGACAATTGAACTTCATTAGACTACCAAAAGTTTATGTTTAAAGGAATTCTATGATTTCAACCAAGATTATTGAACAAATATGATTTAAATCTCCTTATAATGTTCAATGGCGGTTTTTAAGATCAGAACAGCCCAGAACAGAAGTCGTCAGAAACATTATAAAGTTTAGAACATGCAGCTTATGACATATGTATATCAGTCAGTGTTCATAAAAAAGAGAAAAGCGAGACGTTTATAAGTAGAAAATAGATTTTTAATAAGTTAGTCAGTTATTTCAATAAATAATTAAATTTGTTTAGCAAATATTCGGTGATATAAGCAGTGGAAGTGAATACTCTACTTATTCCTTCACAGATTCTACATCACAATCTTCTGAGGAATTAAAAAGTTATTCTGTTGACTTTGGAAAAAAAGCAAAAGGAATTGCATCACACTGCTTTTGCAGAAGTAGTAATTTTTACATGGAAAATTGCATGTTTTCTATTATTTCTTTCTTTTTATAAAATTTCACTTTAACTTGTTAATCTATGTGAAATAAATACAATTTTCTTCAAACGTTAAAAATAAGTTCGTTGAAAAAAATTGGAAAATGCATTAGCTGAATTTGACTGTCTACTGTTATACAGTTAATAATATTATATGGTTGGATTTTGAGTCAAATCGGTCCATAAATAAGAATTTTGAAAAAAAAAATACCCGAGCGCCACCAAGTGCAGAATTCAAATAGCCAGTTACTCCTTAGAATATCAGCTATCTGCCAGTGAATGTCCAGAAACAAAGAGACAAAAAATTTAATTTTTTTTAAAAATTGTGGCTTCGTTATTATAGTCTGTTCAGTAAAAATTGTCAGTGAAGGGCTTATGGGCGAGCTTTCTTCAAAACAGTGAAGCCGACAGAAGACACTGAATTGAGAAAACTTCTACTGAAAAACATACAAAGCCAATGCAAAACGTACATGAATTCTGTATATCTCTTTAAAAAAAACTCGCATACTCCACCATAACCGCGATCACCATCAACGTTGATGGGATTTGGAATAATGATCGTTACGTTTACTCACTTACCCTTTTATTTGAATTGAAAAAAATGTATTGAACAGAAGCGTTGCCAATTGAAAACACTACTAGATATTCCTTGGTGTTTATCGTGTTGAGCTTTCGGTTTTGGAGCTTTTGAGAACAAATTTATTGGTAGTAGAGGCTAGGTGTCGTCGTTTTTGTGCATTAATAGTACTAATAGTTGAAAATCGTTATAATTGCAGTTAAATTTTGTGGGCTTTTGGTATTTTCTCGAAGTTTGCAAGTGCATTACGTGATCATATTAATTCGGAAAAGTATTTTGACGTGATATTGTGTTTTAATAAGAGTGATGTAGTATTGTAATTAATAACAAAATAAATATATATAGTATTATTAAATACAGTTAACTGGAATTGGTTTAAATTGTTTTTAAACTGTAAAGTGCTAATGTTTTTTTTAATAAAATGTGAATGTATACTTTTTAAATTAATAGTAATGTATTGTATTGTAATGAACAAATGGTAACCCTACGCACATTGCTTTCCCATTTGCGAAGATTTATAATGATAAGTATGGACACCCTATTGGAGCCTTTACTTGAAACAGAAATATGCAAGCCAATGCAACCAGACTGAGAGGCATATGTCCTATCTTCCATGTACTGAAATTTTTTATTCAACAGACTATTGCATCGTGCATGCTTTCATATAAATCTTAAAAGCTGTTATTTTGATATTAAAACAGACACTTCAATTTTATTTATGTGAAAATCAAAATTCTTTTTAATCCAGCATCTCATCCATCTACCTACCAAACTTCATTCAAATCCGTTAAGTCTTTGAGATTTTCGTTAAATTCCCGTTATTTTACCGTTTTGAAACATGACGAAAGCTTTCCTTTTCAAATCCAATTGGTAGGGAAAGGAAATAAAATAGTTGCCTACGATTTTGATGAGAAATGATTTTGATAAAATGTCAAAATTAGATACTTGTAACTACTACCGCCACCTAGTAGTTGAAGAAAAAACCACTTACATATGTCTGACTTATTTTGTTTTTTAAAATTAATGCCTGCGGAATTATTCGAAAAAGGAATGAATTGACTTTTGTAGTTTATACCCAGAACACGCACATACCTTGAATAAGCATTTAGAGCAAAAAATTGAATATTGGAAAAATATTTGACTTACATATGTGGTTTTTGAAATGACCGATTCATTTTGAATTTAAACATTTTCTGTCAAGATGCTGTCTGTTTCATTTACATGCTCATACAAACAAGCATCGCCCGCGGGCATCCTTATTTACTGGCTCTCCTGGGTCGTCCCCCACCACTCCCATAACAAACGCCGGGCTGGATTTACATATATACAAACTGTGTGCATCATAAAAAATTCATCAATCAACAGTAATGTATCTTAAAAACTGTTGAAATTCAAATTAATTAATAATATTAAATCATTGAAGCATATTTTTAAAAAGTGCTTGATATTTTCTCCCATAAAGTAAGCACTTTCCGATGACAATCAACATTGATTATTTTTCATTTTGATAATGATAATTTTTAATAAATTTTACATCTTTTTAAAGCACCCCAAAATCCAGAGATGGCGGTTCAGGAGGTTGTGTTGGTTTTTGTTTTGCCCCTTTCAACTGAATTTGTAACAAGTGCTTGTGGCATATAATCGCAGTTGAATTGAAATTAATGCCATTGATTCCTTACAGTTTATTTTTGCTGCAAGCAATTTATTGATAAAATAATTCACTCGTTTTATTACTCTGAGATAAAATATATGTGAAAAGTGTAACTGGTCATATTAACCCACAGGCATACTTTATTTTCATATTTTGTAAATGTCATTTTTTAAGCTTAAGGCAAGCTTAAACACAATATGGTGGAACTTTGGGAAGTTTTTTCGTTTCATTTGCTTATTAAAAAAAAAATACAGAAAAATCACTTTTCTCTAGAACACTCAAAATCGTTTGACAATGCATTTTGTTTCACTCCAAACTCAACCTTGTTTAAAGAAAAAAACTAAACTGCTTAAGATTAAAGTCATTTTTCGAGACAAATTCCGACAAGACAAAATTTATTCTACAAAAAGGAAAATCTCCCTTGACATTCCCACCCACACCTGTCATCTTGACTATGCAACTATTTGAACTATGCAATCTCTGACAGACGTACAATTTTTCATTTCATATCTGTCATCTCCAATCAGTGCCCGACCATCCGTCCTACCAAAAAAGGTTCCACTCCAGCAAAAACTGAATCCCTACAGATTAATTTCAACCGACTTTTCCTTGTATATTGTTTTTTCTTAACCCCCTTCCCCCATCCACTAATGCAGCTGTTGACTTTTTGGTCTCATGTCCTTATGATGTCATTATGATGGTCCATAAAGTCTACAAGCATAACCGAACCAAGCAGTATTGCCCAACCATCAGCTCACAGGATCCTAAAAGACTCAAAAAAACAAAAATGAATATTCCATCATTTTAATTACGAAAAAAGATATTCGCTGAGGGAAAGATGGAACCATATTCCAATTGTTGGCAGCTGAATTTTGCAATTCCTATTCGTTCAGTTGAATTGGGAAGCAGACTGAAAATATTCCTTTTTTACTTGCGATAAAAGGTACTATAATGCAAGTTATGCATTCGAGCAAAAAAAAAATTGAGATATTAATCAAACATGACATTACGATGATAGAGAAACATATTTGAGTAACAGGCAAATTCTGCCCGTCTGTCTGTCTGTACGGATGTATTTTGGACTGTAGCCTAAACGGTTGGGCCAATCGTCTTCAAATTTAGAACTTAAAGTTATTTTGACACTCTCAGGGTTTTTTTTCTAAAATTTGTTTAGCTCAAAAATTAACGGTACCTGTTATATAAACGTTATGTAGAAGCTTATTTTTCTCGAAAACGACTCGAAGAATTTTTATGAATAAAAATCTGTGTTTTAATGTAGGTAAGCGTTATATTTTGGTGAAAAAAAAATAATATAGTGGGCTAAAAACGGTACCTCCCATAGGACCGGTTTTTTGTATTCGACTTTCTCGAAAACAAGTGGTCCGATTACTATCAAAATTAATATTCAAGAAGATGTAGACAGCCTTAGTAATTTCGCATTATTATTATTTTTTTTTTGTAAACTTTTTTTTTATGTATTTTTTAATAATTTATTTATTTATTTTTTTTTGAAAAATCAATATTTTGAAAACGGGTTGGTGAATTTTTTTAATTTTGTTTTTAAATGTGTTATTTTTGACACACAACACCGGCGGATTGGACAAAACATCACAATAGACAGGTACAACTTTGAGGTAGTTAGGGACTTTGTGTACCTCGGATCCGCTATAACATCTGACAACAACATCTCGTCAGAAATAAAGCGAAGAATTACTCTTGCCAATCGCTGTTTCTATGGGCTAGGAAGGCAATTGAGTAGCAAAGCCCTCTCTCGAAAGACAAAGGAGACTCTGTATCAGACCCTAATCATCCCAGTCCTGCTCTATGGCGCCGAGGCATGGACTCTATCTAAAGCGGATGAAGATATCCTTAGTCGTTTCGAGCGTAAGATTCTTCGGAAGATTTTTGGCCCTATCTGCGTTACAGGGCTTTGGAGGAGAAGGTTAAACCAAGAACTATACGAGCTGTACAGCGACATTGACCTGGTCAAAAAAATACGCATATCACGTTTAAGATAGCTAGGTCATGTAGAGCGAATGGACAACAATGCTCCGGCTCGCAGGATCTTCGATTCCATCCCAGAGGGTAGACGCAGTCAAGGAAGACCTCGCCTTAGGTGGCGCGCTCAAGTGGAGGACGACCTGAACCAACTTGGAGTGCAAAACTGGAGGCAGCTACCCAAAGACCGAGTTGGCTGGAGAGGCATGTTGGTTGAGGCCCAGGTTCGTCCCGAACTGTAGCGCCACCTAAGTAAGTAAGTAAGTATTTTTGTGCTTAAGTTCACAAGTTCACTCAATCCAATTTAACATACTTTATTCGAACAATCAAAAGTCACAAAAATCGAATAAATGCTTTGATGTTCCCTTTAATTTTCTTAAATTTTATTTTACAATGTGACCGCACATATGAGTAAGTACGTGCGATCCAGTCGTGCAACTTATCGACCTTGACAGTAACAACAATGTTGGTTGATAGTAAAAAAAATAATTATAAAATCCTTTTCTCTCAACCGAAAGTCCCCTAGCAATTGAATACTTCATGGCATTTGATAACTTGAACGGACTCCAAAGTTGAAGTCAATGTGGCAAAGCTGGGATTAGGAGTCGACGACACAAAAACCAAGAATAAGCAGTCGAAGAGGCAAAAACCAAGGACTTGCGTCAACATTGAACACATAAGCAGAACATTACATAAGGTTTTTTCATCCCACATGGACGACACTTAACAGGAAGGCATTACCTAAATTACAAACAGAACTAAAAAAAAGTCCTCAGTCTGTACCTGACGAACGTGTTAGTTTGATAAGCTTAATGGTAAAAACCTATCCATGCCCCATCCCATTGAAAGTGGCCGAAAATGAGCACAAAAATCTCATTCAATTTGTTACCTTCATTAAATTGTGATGACTGTGGACATGCAATTCCAGTTCATTGACCGAAGATGCGGATTTTTAATTTCGCTATGGCATGACAAGCACCAGGTTCATGCAAAGCATAATGGCTTGAAAGGATTTCTGTTTTGTAAGCCCAGATGATTTCATATTGGAAAAACGAAGTTTAATTTAATAAAAAGTATTGGTTTCAGTATGTTTGTTCAAATGGAAACATAATGAGCCATTTTTTCAAAAACCAACTAATCTACACATTTAAGAAAACCATATTATCTACCCATGTTCTGCTACATTTCACGTATTGTGAATTCACATGGTGAAAGTGAATTTAGGTGTTCCACAATTCGTAATTGTGAATTGGAATTTCGAATTCTTTTCGGTTTATTCCATTATCTGAACGAATTCAAATCACTTTGTTTATGTTCGGTAAATTGTTTCAGGCAGATCTAATATTTTTTGATTTGTTTCGCAAAATATTTCTTCAAATTTTTTCTTTAGAGTTCTGCGTCTTTGTTCCCTAAAAATCGCCAATTATGTTGCATTCATGTTTATTAGCAGTAGTAATATCACTTAAAAACAAATTAAAAATGGATGAACCTTCAGTTTTGACGTTTCGGAGCAATTCCGATGTTTTTGAAATCGATCGAAATGTAGAATATGCAATTTCATTTCAAAAAGTGATTTCAATTCGGTTGCGATCGAAATGCAGAACATGAATGATCATAACGATTTTAGAGGCTATACGTTCGTCACAAACGAAACTTCCAGTCATGTTAAATTGTACGTGTACATTAAACATTATGCATAATAGTGTTGCTAATATTGTATGTACTTGAACTTAAATTATATTTGTCCATGGTCATTCTACCACCTTGAGGTTAAATTTTGTAGATCATCCCTAAATCATACAAGTACGAAAAAAAGAGTTGGTTGTCTGTAAAGTCAGTTTACGGACGTGATTTTACGAGAAAACGTGATAAGAAGACATTAATGGCAGCAACACCAACATAAAGCTCGTTAACTAAAACCCACAAACCGTCTCGTTAAATCCAATATCTACATCTACTTTCTACTTTAACAAAACTCCGCCTATTTTGTATTTCTTTCTCTCTTCTTGTTCTTTTTTGAATTTATGTTGGGAATTTTCATGTTCTTTTTTATGTTCGCCTGGTGCTTGCGATCGATTTTGGTTGAAAGACCTACAGTATCGTAGCGTGCGTCACTTTTTTTTATCAGCATGAGTCATGTTATTTCGTATGTGTAGCCTGTCATCGATTAATAAGACGTTATCACGTCAAAAAAAGGAAATGATATATTTGGAAGAGTATCGAATAGGGGCAGACTCATATCTATCAAAGTTCTGGAAAAAGAAGGAAGACATCGAGGTCTAAATCACTCACCTTTCTCATAACCAAACTGAGCACTGGTGAAGTGGTTATCAAATCCTAGTAAGTGGAGAATTTTACTTTCTTGTTTCTAATCAAAAAGGAGGTTGATAAATGAAATCGCGATAGCTACCGATCAATCAGGTTGTTGGTCACCTAGCATGAGTGCATGGGAGGTACGTTTCGCTTTCTTCGCAATTTCTTATTTCCCATTGGAAAATGTTGTCAAGAATTTAATGAACTTACACTGCAGTTCCCCATCCGAAGAACAAGGCTGTGAATCTGGAAACAAATATGAAAAGCTGATAGTGCTGTCGTCAGCAAAAATGCAATTTATTACATTAATTGTTTTAGACTATAGTCGCGTTTTATTGGTAATCTATAGCTAGCTAGCGCAGTAATGGAAGTCCCAATAAAACGCTATACTCACTCTATAATTCACTTTTAATTCAACCCCCAAAAATGGTTCGACATTCCATGTGGTTGACATTTCTTTCCAGCATTCCAGGCTTTATCTCAACTTTTATATTTACTCATTTCACTAACTTAATCATCGACACTTCTGATTTGTTGTTGTTTACTGCGCTTGTTATACACTTACCAATAAAACACGCCTAATAGGTCGTTGATAAATATAAGAAAAAAGAGACGGAAACAAAACAGAGCCCTGTGGTACACCAACATATAATTAGTTCGAAATTGTTTAACATATTAATAAAACGAAGAGACTTATCGAAACTAAATGTATAGATTTTCGATAAAGGCTTGGTGCTAAACTTTATCGAATGCCTCAAAAATATCATATGCAATGATCATACTTCCACCAAAACGTTGTAGAGATTGGTTCAACATTTCGGTAAGATATACCATCAGATAGACAGTGAACCTATTGGTGCGGAATTCGTTCTGCGTGTTATTATGAAGAATTCGATCTTCGAGATATTTTTTAAGAAAAAAATAAATCAGCGTTTCCATATCTTGGAAAGAAGAGACGTAAGTGCAATTGATCGCAGTTTGTTAAGATTGGCTGGACTTGGACATATCGAGCACTAACCGCCATTTTATCGTAAGCGACATTTTTTACACAATCAAGTTAATACTGCAGTTCGATAGCTTACCCTTTTACACATGTATTCTTATCACTAGTTTTTCAATATGACTTTTTGACAAAGAGTTACAGAAAAAACAAAATTTATCGTAACCGACATTCATTTAATAGGTTCGGGCGGTTTTGAAGCTGAGAAAAAAAAACAAAAAAATGTGTTTCCTGTAAAATTTACAATTTGTCGCGGAGATAATTCCGGGTCAGCTGATTTGTGTGTAGTAATCTTTAGAAACTCGTGCTAATAAACGAACGTCTAAAAGAAGATTGGTCCAATACAATCATTATGTTCCCGAGTATAGAAAGAGTGATAACACCTGTCGTTAGTAGTATTGAGTTTTCGGAAAATTGGATTACAAACAGATCTGTTTTTTTCTGAAGAACTGACCGCTATATCGGCCCATATCGAAAAACTATATTGGTGCTGCCTATTTCCTGATACTGAATGCGAAAAGTTTTAATACCTTAGATGCTTAGATCTATGATCAATAGGTGAGGATCTTCTGATGACGTCATTAAAAGCATCGTATAAGGAAAAACTCTGCTTTTTTATAATAAACGCGCGCACAAGGGACTATTTGTTTCCCTTTTAATGTAGAACACACTGCGCGGGCATTAGGAAGATAGGGAGGGGAGAGCTATGAGGTGTCGATTAACATTGGTTTTGAATGTTTTCAGATCAAAATGGCAAGGGAAAATCCCGCCGGGTAAATTATTCCAAATTCGTGTTGTTCGGCTAAAAAAAGAAACCGTATATTTCACGGTACGTCCGAAATTGGGCTCAAGGGTGAACGAGGCAAGTATTACGGGAGAAACTTTTAAGGGGAGAAATGCAGCTGGCTACTCGAGTCAACATTTTTATAAAAGAAACGATAAAATAAGGGCAATTGTTTCAGCGGCAGTTCTATTTCCTATCAATCTTAACGCTCGATTTTGTATTCTATCGATCGAGCAGGTGAAGCGATGTTTGTGAAGCACCTGCCCAGAGCTGGGAGTTATACTCGAGTTTAGGGCGTATAAACGCTTTTTAATTTGTAGCCAGATTAGATGGGGAAAAATACTTCTTACACCGATACAGAAAACCTTAGTTCTTAGCAGCATTCTTAGCTATCTCAAATATATGGTCGTTCCAACGGAGGTCGTCGTTGAAACACATAACGAGTATTGAGAGCTTTTCGGTTTCTTCGATGTAAGTGCCATTCATGGACAATGGCATTGGGGGTATGTTTATCTCTAACGACAGAAGACAGCATTGAGTTTTCGAAGCATTAAACTCCACACGATTCCTATTACCCCATTTGACAATGCTGTATAAATCGGAGTTTAATGAGCTTGACATATGGTACCGTTGCAATTGTACGTCCGAAGGCGAAGGACGTGAATTATCGAACGAATATGAAAAGCTGAGGGTAGAGTCGTCAGCAAAACAGTTAAGTGGATTAGAAGTAACAGACAGAAGATCATTTATAAAAATGAGGAAAAGAGTCGGAGATAGAACAGAGCCCTGGGGCACACCAGCATTTATTTTGTGGGAATCAGACTTGATACCGTCCAATACAACTTGTATTGTACTTACCATACTGGCGGTCATGGAGAAGCTTTCGATCTTCGAGATATTCCTTAAGCTGACGGTTAATCAGCGTTTTCATGACCTTAGAAAGAAGGGATGTTAGTGCTATGGTCTTCTTTGATCGAAAAAAATTGCCCCCTTAGCTGAAAGGAAGGCTTTGCGCGCCTAGAGTATGAGAGTAATTTGATCCGTATGACAGTAGGAGTTACACTACGTAATCAAATAAGAAGCGAGAAAATTCAAAGAAGCCATCACACTAAGAATGCAATCTTAGACAAAATACTGCGTGACCAACTTAGCTGATACTGCCATGTAGAAAGAAACATGCCACCTTTCAATACTTTCGCGGATAAATGCAACGAAACCTATATTAAGTTCGCTGCAGACATGGAATAATCCAAAGCCGTAGCCCTGCTTTGGTTTTCTAAGGTCATGCCCACATGTGGAGCTTTAAAGCAAAACCTTCAAGTGAGACGAGAGTTGTGGTCTCATTCGACATTATAACAATTTTTTGATAAAGAAGAAGAAAAATTGCTCCATAAATAATAACAAGTAAGTTCTCAAAAGCTTGGAAGATGAGGAAAAAAAATAATATAATAAATTTCACAAACTGGTTAAAAATATAAAAAAAAAATACTTTATGACCAATACAAATTAACACCCCCTTTGCTTCAAACTTTACTTAATAATAATCCAACTTGATTGTTAGAAGTAAGATACAAAAGAATTCATTAACCTGAAGTAAGTAAATGAGTCGCTCGTGGCAATTCATTCACTGTTATGTTTATTTGAATAATTTATTTAAACAAAATCCAAAAGTTGCTGATTATTTTCAAGGGCATTCACATTTAACATTAATTAAGTTGATCATTTTATTATAACAGCATGTTTGTTGTTTAATCAACAAAAGTTAACTTTTAAGCTATACAAAGAACAAACAAGAAACAGAAGTTATATATTACAAAACATCTGCTGAGAACGTGTTTTTTTTATATTCGAAAGAATAAAATTTCGTTCTATTGAACCATCATTGAACCTCAATGACTTTAGATATATTAACCTCAAGTTTTTTTTTCTTTTTTTGAGACGTTAAGTATCTCAAATGAGGTAAATTATTACCTCAAAACAAAAACAAAAAGCGAGTAAATAATTTAGAATGTTTTGAGTGATTTTTTAACCTCAAGTCCTTAGTTTACAAACATTAGGACGGAGAACAAAGGTGGCACATTATTTAAAAGATCTACTTCAATTGCCTCCAGGAGGGTTATTGACCACAAAACCGTAGAGGGGACAAAACAAAGAACTTCCTCTTCCATCGAAGACCTAAAATGTGTACAAGTCTTAAATTACCCTTCTCCTTAAAAAAAACGAAATCTGAACACTTAAAACTCAGTTAGGCATGAAAAACTTAATTTTTGTATGTCTGTCCCGATCTTTGGGGCAACAATTTTCTCTTTTCGCATGCAACCTCTTCGAACCGCAGGCAGGTTAAAAAAAGACCTCAGACCTGTAATCTTAGTTTAGTTTTTTCTTTCTCAAAACATTCTTCACAAAGAAAGCGAAATTTATCATTCAACATTTTTTTTTTCGCAGAGAAATCGGGCATTTAATATACAAAAATACAGAACAGAGAAGAAAGCAGAAGATCGACCATTCTCCTTTGGAATCCTTTATGAAAAATATTGAAAGGAATATCATCCGATAAATAAAAATAAATGAATAGAATCACAATTCGTATGAATGTTTTCAATTTCTTCCAAAAGGGCCACCGAGTATTGAGTGCATAATGAAATATGGAGGCCAATAAACTGCAACAATGTAAGGGTGTCTGTGAAATTCAAAGAAAAATAACCCAACAATATCAATGGACACTTGAATGAGTGATGAGAGTCGGCTTTGCCAGAAGATATTGAGTTTCTTTAGAAAAAATAGATGAGTGACGAGCGTAGTTGGTGTATTACTATGACCCTATGTCTGCCGCCGGCGGAAGCCTTCAATATGCATTTAATATGCTTGGAAGGATATAGCTGTGGGAAGGAATTCTTCTTGCCCAGCAGGCTTATTAATCAATAGAAATGAAAGGTGATTTCAAAGATTTCAAAGGATTACTTGTTATTACGACGAGTTGCGGATATAAAGTCCGTCTTTTAGGTGGGATAGACTAGAAGTTTTATTGATTAATTTTTCTTCTTTTGAAATAAACCAGTTGCGAAGACAAAGTGATTGTTCTTTTGAAGCAAAGAAGAGAAACCATTCTATGAGCTATTAACCCATTACCACCATGCAAGATGAGACAAATAAGCAATCCTAAAAAGCAGGGATTTAGAAGAACAGAGTTAATAGTAATTACCAGATTCACTTTGATGTTCCGAATATTGGAATCTATATACATAACCATATATATACAGTACTTATAACAAAAACACATTTTTTTTTTAATTTTTGACTGTCTGTCTGTCTGTTTGTTCCGCGTAATCTCGGGAACGGCTGCACCGATTTTTACGGGGCAAAGGCAACAAGCTGATAGTATAAGAATTAATTAAAGCTATTTACGCAGTCTCGGAGTCATTTTGTTTCAAAAATTATTATTTTGTATCGACAAATATTTTCTTATATTTTTTTTTGTACAAAACAAACTGTTGTTTAGACGTCAAACACAAATTCCTTGCGGCAAACATCGAAATATAATGTTTCTTGAACCGCTAGCTTTTTATTACCAATAAAACACGACTATAGTAGTGCTCCTTGGCTTAGTGGTTAGTGTGTCGGACTGCTAAGCGAATGAGCCTGGGTTCGAATCCCGCTTATAGCCACCTTCTTTTCCGGGGTACTGCCTCTTGCGAGGAACTGACAAAACCTCCAAGAATAAAATTTTCCTCGATAAAGTATATCTCATTTAGCCGTTCAGACTCGGCGGTAAACTGTAGGTCTCTTCCATTCTTGCAGATTAACAACACACACACATGGTTGAGAGTATAAGTCACTAGGCCTTGGCTCTTTAATGAGCTGTTGCGCCAATAAAAAAATAAATAAAAACTCAACTATAAAAACACATTATGTAGAAGAGCTAAACATAATATAAATAATCTTATATATTAAAAACTCGTGTCACGGTGTTCGTAGTTGAGAAATAAGATTAATTATTGATGTCTAAGAAATCTCTGAAATATGGCTTAAATACCTCTTAAAGAACTCAATTAAAATTCTTGTCCCGAAATATACCTATATATTAAATAAAAAAGGCTTATCTGCCGCAGTTAATTTCCAATCAACACAATATGGTATTAAGTTGGTCACAAGTTGATTGAGGTCGTCCACCACTTGAATGCGCCACCTAAGGCGAGGTCTTTCTTGACTGGGTCTTATACAGAGTCTCCTTTGCCTTTCGAGAGAGGGCTTTGCTACTCAATTGCCTTCCTAGCCCATAACTACTTCAAAGTTGTACCTGTCTATTGTGATGTTTTGTCCTATAGTCTTATAGAATAGGTGAGGATTTCTAAGGCCAGGGAAATACGTGCGGAAGAAGATAGAGTTGTGAAGAGTTTTACAAATCCACGGAACGTGAGGAGTCGATGAATGAAGAGAATCTCTGCAATTTCTCTGACTTCTTTCAGGATATTCAGCATTGTAAGTTGAAGGCGATTTTGATAGGGAGACAAGATAAATAGATCAGCCCATGACCGATCGCGAAGGTCAAGGAATCGATGATGAATGCTCTCGATTCTATAGATGTGATATGGGGACCATAATTGGCAGGGGTATTTAAGTAGCGGGCGTACAAAGGTTATGTAGAGGGATCATGCGACTTAGAGGCTGGAAAATTATTTTGACCAACGTTTCACAAAACATGATATCGAAATGTGAAAAGAATTTGAACTCTTGGTCACATAATATACCATTCGAATCCACATCAGGTATTGGTTGATTATGGAAAATGTAGATACGGGAAGATTTTAAACGCTTACGTGAAATGTCATTGATTGACATTTGGCAATATTTAGCTCTAAGGAGTTTTTAGGATCCAGACTGAGAAACTATCGAGAAATAGTTGAATGAGAGAAGAGTAGTTTTGAAGAATTTACTTTGAAAAACTTGTAGTGAATTCCTTTCTCAAGTTTTTTAGTTTAAGTTTTGTCAAGCTTATTGGGTTTTGACCTCCTTGATGATATGTAAAGGTCATAGGTTGTATTCTTATTTGTTAATAACTGTAAATAAGAATTTGAAATTATCAGAATGGCTAAAAGTTTCATTAGCATACATAAACATTTGCTCCGTCAAACGACGATGTTCGATTTTTTAAGTCATTTCTTGAAAAAGAAGGTATCAGCTTTAAGAATTCTTCCTAACGACATTTAAGATTTGTTACATAAGACTCCTTTGTTGTTGAACAAGGAATAGTTGAAGTTTCTGCTGTTACTAAATTTTTAATTGCCAACGAACAAGTTTAAAATAGTCTTTACAGTACAGTAAAAATTGTCAGTAGGTACAGGGCTTATGGGCGAGCTTTTTTCAAAACAGTGGCGCCGGTTTATAGCATCACGATAATGAATTGAGGAACCTTTATCTACTGAAAAAGATACAAAGCCACTGACAAACGTATATGAATTCTGTGTCTCTTTAAAAAAAAACTCGTACACTCCACGATAACCGATCACAATCGTTTACTCACTTCTACCTACCATTTCTATGTAAATTGAAAATAAGGTATTGTACCAGTAGAGTTACCTTTGCCAATTGAAAACACTTCTATATAGCTTTTTCATTGTTTTTTATCATATATTGGGCTTTTTGGGCTTTCGGTTTTGGAGCTTTGGAGAACAAATTGTGTAGTGTGAGAGGGCAGTTGTTATCGTATTTGTGTATTAATAGTAGTAATGGTTGGAAAATCGTTAAAATGCAGTTAAATTTTGTTGGCTTTTGGTATTTTGGTTGTTATTTTCTCGAAGTTTGCAATTGCATTACATGATTATCTTAATTCGAAAAACTATTTTGAAGTGATATTGTGTTTTAATAAGAGTGATGTGGTATTGTGATTAGTAGAAATAAATATATATAGTATTATTTAATACAGTGAACTGAAATTAGTTTACATTGTTCTTAAACTGTGAAGTGCAAATGTTTTTTTATAAGAAGTGAATGTATATTTTTTTAAATTAATAGTAATCAGCAAGTGGTATCCTACGCACATTGCTCTCCCATTTGCGACGATTTATACTGATAAGTACGGAAACCCTATTAAAGCTTTTACTTGAAACAGAAATATGCAAGCCAATGCAACAAGACTGAGAGGCAAACATCCTATCTTCCCTAGACTGAACAGACTATAGTAAAATTGTTATTTTATGTTGTACTGTAGGCGCCAAACCGTTCTTCAAGATTTCTATCAAATAAACGAAACAGAACTTCTGGCTTTAATATCATTAGCTCATATAATACAATTAATAGCTAAGTTAGAAGGCCCAGAACTGAAAGTGAAAAAGTTATCCACATGTCACTTACATATAACTTATATTAAACTATCTTAGAAAAAATCGAAACCAATTATAATGGAGGCTCTCTCTAGAGAGATACAATCCATGGACAAAACTATAAGTCATCTATTTAAAGAAGGATACAAAAAAGTCGCCTTTAAATGCTGCAATCTCATTTTATCTCATCCATCTCCCACTTCTATCTCCATAAGTTGTTAAAAGATTCAACAAAAATAACTCACATAGAAAATTTCATTAAAATAACGTTTATCGCACATAAAAAAATCTTTTGGATCTTTTTCTTTATTTTCCTTCGTCTCTTGGATCTGGGTTCCTTGCCATTAACACAATTCCTTGTTTTTTTTTTTTTATACTCGTATCTTAAATGACCTCGTCTGTGCCGACTGCTTATCTGAGATTTTCAGTTCCAATGGCAGAGTTTTTTGGTGTTTTCACTTTTTTTTACCAAAAAAAAAAAAAAATGCGTTACCATGAGTTTGGAGTGTTTGCTTTTTTCTGTATTCCTTAAAACCCGCTAAACAATCTCATACATATTTATTGGGAAAGATAGTAGAAAATTAATTCTTCTTTGTTTTGGAGCTCATGCATGCATAGCACTTGAAATATCACAATGAGAATGCCCAAGGTTTATGAAATGAATTCATACAATACCCTTTTTTGACAATTTTGTTTATTAAAGTTTTGAAGCAGTTACTATATTCATTAAATGATTATTGTTTTCAAGAGGATGGCTATTTTTTTTTTTTTTTTTCAAAATCCAGATACAAATCTTCTAAGTTAAAACGTACAATTGAAATATGTACTTCAAACGTAAGATAAACAAAATTGATCAAAAAGTAATTAGACTTAATATTATCAATGAATTCTTTCAAAATATGAATTTGATTTCCATCTGCTTTTTGTTTATATTAACAAGAAAATATAAACCTAAAATGAGTTACAGAGGCGCTTTTTATAAACGCTTAAACATAAGAATAATTTATGTATTATTTATTTATTTATTTTGAAGCATAAAATAATTGGTTATATTTTGTGAATTTTTAGCTAGATATATAGGCAATAATTTCCTTTACAACTATGATTCGGCAATGATACAATGAGATTATGATTTTATAAATAATATTAGTTTTTTTTCAAGGGAAAGCTATAAGTAAAAACCCTTATACAGGATGTCCGCCGGGAAGGTATACTACTTTGTTTTGCCGCCATTTTGGTAAACATTAGTCTTAACAGTTCATATTTGGCAGTCGTGAAGTAGACACATGAAAAAATTTATTATAGAAAAATATTCGACAAACCAACGTGTTTTAATCGTTAAAACATTTTATCAAAATCAATCATCGATTACTGTGACGATGAGAAAGTTACGTGCAATTTTTGGGAGAAACAACGTGCCAACAAAACGCACTATTCATTGTGTAGTGAATGATTTCGAAGAAAGAGGGTCTGTAGGTGATAGGCCCAAGCATGGACCACAACGTACTGCTGCTCAAGGAAGTGTTCAAAACAATCCATCAACCCCAATTCGACACCGTGCTCAGGAGCTTGGTCTTCAAAGAACAACTTTGGCCACAATTTTGCACAAGGATTTGCATTGGTTTCCATTTAAGATTCAGTTGACACAGGAGCTTCTTCCACAAGACCATTTACGCCACCGTACATATGCCAATAGGATGTTACAGCTAGCCCATGACAACCCCGATTTTCATGAAAAAATCATAATGAGTGGCGAGGCACATATTCATTTGAATGGATATTGTGAAAACAAAATAGTCGGTTCTGGGCAATGGAAAACCCTCAAATTATTCATCAGTCACCTTTGCATTCATAAGTTACAGTCTGGTGTGCAATATGGTCAGGAGGAATCATTGGACCTTACTTCTTTGAAAATGAAAACGGCGTAACGGTAATTGTGAATGGCGAGCGATATCGTGATAATATTGAAAACTTTTTAACGCCACAACTGCATGCTTTGGGCTTGATTAACATGTGGTATCAACAAGACGGTGCCACATCGCATACAGCTAGGATTACAATGAAATTACTGCGAGACCTCTGTCCACAGCAAGTTATTTCAAGAAATGGTGATGTTGATTGGCCTCGGTCGCCTGATTTGACTGCTCCGGACTTCTTTTTGTGGGGATATCTGAAAATCAAGGTTTATGCAAACAAACCAGAAACGCTTGAGCAACTCAAACAAAATATTCGTGATGAAATTAATGAAATACCGCGTCAAATGTGTAAGAATGTAATGAAAAATGCGCTCAAAAGGGCTCGCATTTGTGAGACTAACAGAGGCGGACATTTACCTGATATTGTATTCCATACATAATTGGCGACATTAAATAAAACATTTATCAATATAAGATCCATTCTCTTTCATTTAATCAAAAATTATAAACAAACAAAGTAGTATACCTTCTCGGCGGACACCCTGTATAACACTTATATATTTATATATTGCAATAATCCCAGTTATGTTATATGTTTAATTATTTGATTTATTTATATAAAACAGTCATATTATATTCGTGTTTGTCTAAAACTGAATTTGATAATATTAATTCTTTTATTAATTCATTAACAGACAAATTTCATTTATTATAGAACTTTTGCTTAGATTTTTCTATAAGTATATCTAAAAAGTTGATTTAGCTAGTTCATTAAGCCGGTGAGTAGAAAAATGCCCTGGCAAAACAAGCATCATTTTAAAATATTAGTTTTGCCATATTTGAAGCTTGTTGTTGTGCATTTTCGCACAATCGTACCAAACAGGATCACCGTAAAGCTTGGAAAATTGATTTGTATAATAGTAATTTGTTAGCTTCGGACAGTTCAGAATTTTTATTTAGAAGAGGATATAAGATTTTTTATATATTTGTTAATTTTTTTTTTTTTGATAATTAATTTTTGTATATATCATAATGCCAAGATATCTGCAGTCTTCGGACCAATAAATATTAAATTCGCCCATTTGTAGTAGAACATTATTTGGCAAGAAACACTCTTTACGCCGCAGTGTAAACCAAAGTTTTTTGTAGGGTTAATTTAAATTTTCCATTTAAAAAATATTTTTCTAACATAGTTAGAGATGCTTGTAGTTTACGATGTACGTCCAAATAATATATTCCTGATGTAAATATTGCGGTATTATCAGCAAACATGGCGAGTTTAACTTCACTCCCAAGGTCAGGCAGATCAGAAACAAATATATTAAAGAGAATGGGACCAAGTACAGTTCCTTGTGGAATTCCATATTCAATACTATGCATGGAAGAATTTACATTTTGGATGCTAACTATGAAATTTCTGTTAAGGACACTTGGAATCATTTTAATAATTTCAATTGGAAAATTATATTTTAAAAGCTTATGTAGTAGTGCGCCATGCCATACTGTGCCAAATGGTTTTTCTATATCAAGCTAAACTAAAGCAGCTGATTTTTTACATTGAAACTTATCCCTGGCATGCCTTTTAATTTTAGATGGTATGTGTTATGAAAACATCTGAATCCAAACTGGTAATCAGGTAATATATTATTTGCATTTAAATGACTTACGACTCTCTTTTATAACTCTTTCCACAATTTTTCCTATGCAATTTAGTAAACTTATTGGTCGTTATATTATTTCGTCTTTAGGTTTACCCGGTTTTGGGATTGGTATTACATTGACTATTTTCCAGCAGTCAGGGAAGTAACTAAGTTTTAAACAAGCATTTAGAATTGTTAAATAACGTAGCCCTGATGAAGGAAGAGCTTTTAATAGCTTATTAATTATAGTATCCAATCCAGAACATTTTGTACCGTTCAGGTTTTTTTTTTAAATTAAATTCTCTTTTGTATCAAGAGAAACACTAATTTCTGACAGATGAGAGTTTGATTGCGCAATGGTAATCAGCGATAGTTAAAGAGTCACTAAAATTAACAGTGATTTTTGTAAAATTTGTAACAAAAAGATTAGCTTTATCCTTTGCAGCAATGTATAGAACATTCTGTATTTTAAGAGGAGGTATACTTGTGACTCTTTTCTTAATTATTTTGGAAACTTTCCAGAACGGTTTGCCGGCTTTATCAAGGATGGATAAAAGGTTTTCCCAACGAAAGTTTTTGAAGTCTCTAATTTCTTTGGTAATTCCTTCATTGAGAAATTTCGTATTTTTTTTTGTCGGAAGCAGTAATAGCGATAGCGAAGCCATTTTTGTCTTTTAGCGTTTCTTAGACGTATTAATAGTATAATATTGTCCGACAAGCGAGTTGAATGCCAATTCTTTGTAGGATGTTTCGGTATAGCAAAATCAGCAGCGTTATTCATTAAATGATTAAAAGTATCACACATCGAATCAATTTCTGTTTTGCTACTTATTTGAGAAAGATTATTTAATCTACAGTTTGCATTTATGAATGACTTAAACAGATTCCAATAAGCTGCAGAATACTTATCATATAGTCTAGTCTGTTGAATTTGTTATGTAATATTCACATTTATATTAACAGAAAGATGACCTGATCCCAGTTTATTATAAGTAACGGGTGATTTTTTTGAGGTTAGGATTTTCATGCATTAGTATTTGACAGATCACGCAGGATTTCAGACATGGTGTCAAAGAGAAAGATGCTCAGTATGCTTTGACATTTCATCGTGAATAGACTTACTAACGAGCAACGCTTGCAAATCATTGAATTTTATTACCAAAATCAGTGCCCTAGAAAAGTTGGTAGAAAATCCGCTTTTTTATCGACAGCGATGAGGCTCATTTCTGGTTGAATGGCTACGTAAATAAGCAAAATTGCTGCATTTGGAGTGAAGAGCAACCAGAAGCCGTTCAAGAACTGCCCATGCATTCCGAAAAATGCACTGTTTGGTGTGGTTTGTACGCTGGTGGAATCATTGGACCGTATTTTTTCAAAGAAGCTGTTGGACGCAACGTTACGGTGAATGAACCGAACACTGATTTTGGTAATAAAATTCAATGATTTGCAAGCGTTGCTCGTTAGTAAGTCTATTCATGATGAAATGTCAAAGCATACTGAGCATCTTTCTCTTTGACACCATGTCAGAAATCCCGCGTGATCTGTCAAATACTAATGGATGAAAATCCTAACCTCAAAAAAATCACCCGTTATAAGGTCGATCACAATTGGAAGTTATATTGGTAATATAAATATCTAATGTCGAAGGATTAGATTAGATTAGATGTACACTTTGGAATATAATTGAAATCAGGAGGATATAGCAATGAAAAGTTTGGGTGCCTCTCTAATATTTCGTATTGCCTTATACACGCCACCCCCTCTTTCGTTAAAAACCATTAAAATTTAAATGCGAAAATACTTTGTCAACTTTAAGCCAAGTTTCTGTAACTAGTGCTATATTAACTTTTTTTTTTATTTGTGTCTGTGAAAATTTAAAATATTTAATTTATTTTAGATCATTTTCCGAATTATTGCCATCGAATTAGGAAACACCCTGTATAATAAATGCCACAACACATTTATAAGCCACAACTAATTTGATTTACAAATTTCATATACGACCCCAATTAGAAAATGGATCAATATGTGTTTTGAAATGCTTAACAAACCAAATCTATCCTATATTACAAAAAGGATACTGAAAAGCTGAATAAACACTATATCAGGTTCTTTGAATTGTAGTCGGTGCGATGCGTTCCAAGGTATTTTACTCTACTGTTCACATCGATTTTCCTGGTTCAAGGTGTTTTTTTTTTTGTTTCTTCGAATGCTGTAGATACTGTGCTCTACTCCAACGATTATTTTAAAAGGTACATATAAATCTTCCCCAGAAAGTGCTCATTCATTTGGACAGCTGTTTGGTGTAAGGTTACAGGTACAATCATCCTCATTCGACAAAAAAAAGTCTTTGTTTTGCATTGCTCGGCAATTTATTCCTTTTCATCATTTTTTCCCATCGAACTATGGCGAGGGCGACCACACTTGAGGAAAGAAAATGTTTTTTTTTTTTTGATGAAGTATTTTATTTCTTTTGAAAACTTTTCTCCTTTATCCAACCAAGAACCAAATCTCATGTGTAATAATTTGCGTCCATTTTGAGACCATAAATTACAGTTGTACACACGAAACAAGGCGAGGAGTTCGTAGAGTAAATGACTGGTTCGGGTTCGAGGCTCAATAAAGGTCCTCATAATATATGCATGATAAGGAGAGCCCAGAGGAGCAATAGCAGCAGGACACAGGAAGGTGGTGACTGCATTTTCTCATTTTGATTATAACGGGTTTCATTTTCCGCTTTTACACTAGGTTTTCCTCTGCAGGGGGTTTTCGACCTCATTTTTCAAAAAAAAAAATGTGTGTGGTTGAAGCGTTGGAGGGGGTTTTGCTGCTATCCTATCGTGAAAAAGTAATAAGTTAGTTTGTTATCTTGGGCTGTCGTTCCAATTTTAGACGGTCTGGTTTCGATTGTAATTACACACTCATGCGCATAATAATGCAAACAAAAGTACGTACTTTGTGTGCGTGAAATATTAATTTCAAAATATCTATACATCTATACGATTGCCGTACAGATAGTTCAATATTTATTGAATGATTATTACGAGGGATCGGAATAATATTTATCGGTGCAGCCGTTTGATAAGACTTTTGAAATTATCTTTATTTGTATTTGGACAAGGATTTTCTTATCGTTTGGGCCAGTTTATGAAATGAGGCCTTTGACGACAATAAAAATATACTGACATTATATTTCTGTATCAATAAAAAATATGTGAATTATTGCATCTTTTAATACTTCCCCCAAAACCAATTTTAAAAAAATACGTTGCCCGACGCTGTTTAGCAACTGTGCCCTTACTTGGTGAATCAACAAGGATAACTTTGCATGTTTATGAGCGATAAACTTACAAACGATTGCTGTCGAATCAAATGCAAAATACATGCTTACATACATATAATTTACATGTTCAGCAATAAGGTTGCAAGGGTGATTGGAGTTTCTTTTACACAATAAAACCTTATTAAGCTCATATCACACTATGAAGTAATAAATTATATTTGCCGACATGAAAGGTTCAATTTAATCTTTGTTTTATAATTAGCGCACCCTAAAGGGGTTTGGCTACCCCCTTATAAAGTTGATTTAACACAGCGAGGGCGTTAGGAAAATAAGCAAGAATGTAAAAGGAAGCACGGATGCGCATTTTTTTAAAGCCCTGCATTTCAAAAACATAGTCCAACAAAGCATTTAACATTCGCGTGGTACGGCTAAAGAAAGAATTTCTGTATTTGATTGTACGTCCGAAGTTGGGTAAGCTCGTGGGCAATCCTAGAAGAGCTAGTATTACGGTTGAACCAAGGGAAACAAATAAAAGGGTTGAAGAATTTCTTTTTTGAAAATTCTGTCTTAGAAACTAAACTTCGCTGACAAATTCTTTTTTATCCTCCTTATTCTTCTATCTAGTGCCGTGATACATATATTTGCAAATTAAATAAAATGTGGCTCACAGACATTGGCGCAAAATTTTAAACATCATTAATTTTAGCAATAAAACCGACTCTAGTTAAAGAAGCTCTTTAGATACGAGCCCTTGTTTAACATTTTCTCAATTTTAAACAAGATAAACAACCCTGACAACTAGTGTGTGGTTATGTAACGTAATGCAAACAATTTTTTCCAGGAGGTCAATTTCCCGATCTGTGAAAATGTGAAATGATAAAAACTTATCATAATGCATTGGAAGTGTTATTAATCAATATTTAGTAATTAAACATTAACAAATGCCGTAAAAGAATACAAAAATAATATAATAATAAATAAAAAAAGAATGGAAATTTCCGTAGAATGAATCGGTCTTCCATCATTTGCCTTCGCCATACATCGTGGCTTGATCTCAAAACTGCGGGGCTCTTCATGGGATGTTTTGGTTGTGAAAAGAAAAGTAATTTACCATTTTGAAAAGTTGTTTAAGGTTAGACAAGTTGTTTAAGGTTAAAGTATACTTTATGTCGATTAAAATTAAGAGCCGACCCTCGTTTTATATTTTATTTTTAGATTCGACTCCCATTTTAAAATAGATTTGGAGTCGGTTTCAAATGTTTCAAATTTTGCGCCATTATAATTTTAATCAATTCAGAATCCTCTCCTGTCCTCCACACTGTACACGACTCATATATATATACAAACCCATCGGATCATTAGATAGTAGAAAGAGGCTAAAAACTTTAGCAATAACAAAAATATACGATAAAGAGGCGATACCAATATCGAATGAGAGGCAATTGGGTTTAGTACCAGCTTGCTAGTCGGAATATAGAGATATAGAGGAAGTTTATTTAAATGTTTGTTTTGGCGGCTCGTTCCAAACAAAAAAAATCTGATTTTTATTGTTTTTGGGTTTGATTTTCATTTGAGTAGACGAGCACCCCGAATCCAAATACAGACAAAAACAAAAGAAAAAAAAAACATTTTAATTTTCTTTCTTTTTTGTTATTGAAAGCACGGCAGCCTTCATTCTGTTCACCATATGTGTTTTCAATACCTTGCAGTACAGTGTTGCCACTTACATACATGTTAGAAGTACTCCTACATAGTTTAAAGCTTTAAATTTATTTTGTATAATTTTTGTTTATCCAAGAAATTTAAATAAATTTCAGAAGCACTAATATGCGAACTATGCTGGAAACTGGATTGAAAAGTTTAAGAAAAGACGCCCATCTTTGATAGAAACACTGTACCTACATCATTTTATCCCTTTCCACGATGTTATGGTAAATGTAAATGTGCTACTACAAGTTGTCAAAAGTGTGATTAAGCCAAAGACAGTTTTAGTTATTTGAAGTTTTAAATGCGTTCTTATTCTTCATTGAAAAATGCGTTTATGAAACCAATGCCCCTTTGCAGGTACGGGGTAAAATATTCCTCCAAGAGTCTAGCGACACTTAAAAACTTTCGCAAATATATGCATGCACTTCTCTGGGTAGACAAGACTGAAGAACACCGGTGTCGTTATAGAAAGATCAAAATCAAACACAAACTAAAATGCATCATGCATGTGTCGAAAAAAAAATTCTATCGCAAATTCCGTCTTAACCATGAATTTAAGAAAAGAATCTGAGTTCAAAAATATTTCATTTAGTACAGGTTTTAACAATAAAGACTTGACAACTTTTTTTTTAAATAAAACGCAAACCATTTGAGATATTTCAAAAACTTTATCATCGGCTTGAATTACAATAAAAACACGGGCAGGTTTGCAGCGGTCGATTCGTTGGACCCAATTATCGATGACTCGGTCGGATGATACATTTTGCGCTATTTTGCGTTTAATGTAGGCTCTGAGCTCTTTCAACGTCGCGTCGTCGGCTGGTTGGCAGAAACCAATGACTTAACGTAGCCCCAAAGAAAATAGTCTATAGGCGTTAAATCGCACGAACGAGGCGGCAAATCGACTTGCCCATTTCTTGAGATAACACGTTCATCAAACTCACTCGTCAATAAATTGATTGTAAGGTGTGGTGTGTGGCTTGTGGCACCATCCTGTTGAAACCACATGTCGTCCAAGTCCATATCTTCCAATTCGACCCAATAACGCCGCCGGCATGCAAATCGCATCAAACAGTTATTTTTTGTGGATGAAGTGGCGATTCATGAAGCAAATGTGAATTTTCACCCGACCAATAACGCTAATTTTGCTTATTGACGAACCCATTGAGTCAAAAATGAGCTTCGTCTCTGAAGATGATTTTGCGAAGAAATTAAACAATTCAACGCTTTTAAAGTTGCGGTCACCGACTTCGAATTACCGTAAAATTTGTTTATAATTTGCAGACGTTGCTCCCTCGTGTACTTTACCATGATGAAAATGTTGATTTTATTGAATAAACTAACAATGACAGTTCGATGATTAGTGAAAGGGTGCGTTCACAAATTAAATTCAAAGTTGTTAAGTCCCTATTGGAAAACCCGATATAAAATTCGGTTATTATACACTACTACACTATAGCGATTTTGAAGTTTTTTTTAATGTTTAAATATGAAAAATTAATTAAAAAAAATGTCATTAATACTTATTTTTGATGTTATAGATTTTATTTTAAGCTGGAGCAGTTGAAAAATCAACTTTTTGCTTTTTTTCCTGCTAATTTGTTCGTTTTGTACAATAACGATACGAAATTCGTTAATTCAATTGGGTGAGGTAAAAAAAAGTAATGAAGATTGTTCATAAAAATTGATTATATTTCAACATTGAAAGCAAAAAAAATCTATCTGAAATCTGACATGGGGGTAATTTTAATATTTCTTATCGAAAATCCGCCGTAAACACGAACGTTAAAAAAAAATCATGCAAATCGTTTCAGTTTTGAATTGTTTACAGCCAAAAATCCAGGTAACCGCGAAAGTGTAAATCAAAATTCTTCTTTAATTTATTTGTTTTATTCCTTCAAATAAATAATAAGCAACTATTATAAAGACGCAATTTCACTGGAAGTGGCAACACAGGCTTTTAGTCATGGAACGGGTGTCATTGTCATACACAGACACAAAGTAGAGTGGATAATCATCAAATAAATATTCTTCTGTTCTCTTTCATGTTTCCGCTTTTGCGTTTATATTGTATTTTTCCTTATCCTCACCCATTCGCGCCTATCCAACTCAACTACTATTTATAAAAGATAGCACACATTTTGTTTTGATACACTATTTGGGTGGGCAAAGTTTAGCCGTTTTGGATGGGGAAGATAGGGGGATGAGCGAGTTATGTGTTGTGTGTTGTGTGGGGAAAAATCCATAAAGGGAGGCCTCTGGTGGATTATCATGCAAATATATTTTCGGTTTGCCATTTGAATAAACAAAATCTCGTGCCTCTTCTTACAGTTGAAATCGCTATGCGTGACTGAGAAACGAAATGGATGGATGGCAAACTAATGATAAAGTTTATTTTTTTTATACATTAAACAACAACACAAAATTTAAATGAAACACAACTTGATGGATGAGCGAATGGGAATATTATGTATGTGTGTATGTATTTCCTTTGTGTTGTGTGCGGATCCGAATAAAAGATGGCAAAAGGACCAACATGGTGCAGAATACAAAGTTTTGATTGCCATTTGCATTTCTGTGTGTTTTTTGTTGTGTACTTTAAATGATTTCATCCATCAGGGTGTTTAAAATGTGATAGTCGACAGGAGTTAGGAAGGATAAAACTGTGTGATGAGAGAAATAGGATTAGAAAGACTTTTTTACACTTTTTTTTGGGATTTGCCTTGAGCTTGAATGATGCTTTTTTTTTAAATTTAAAAAACGGGTGGAAAATAAATGGTGGTACATTTTTAGCGCTGACGTATGTATGCGTTTTTACTTTTAAGTGGTCAGAGTCTCAGCAGAGCTATATAACTAATGACTTAAATGACAAATGTTCACGAAAATGTTTTGTTTTGGAAAGTTCTTGAGTTAAGTGTACACTTTCAATATTGTGAGGTTAAAAGGGTAACTGAGGGTTCCTAAGCAAATAGAAACAACCGAAATAGATTTTTGTTCGAATTTCCTTCCAAACTGAGAGAACCACCGCGGGCATTTAGACCAAAATCTACCTCATAATAATAAATACCCAGCAATTGATAATCCGTCTTTTAGATAAAAGGTTGGATCTGCAAAAGTCGTATCCGATTTTTTTTTTTGTATAAGACCACACTAAAGGGATTATGATTACCCTTATAATGGGAGCGTTAGGTAAATAGGGAAGGATGTAAGAGGAGGTACCGATGCACATTCGTTTTAAAGTTTAGCATTTCAAAATGCGAGGGAAAAACAGAGGCCGGCAATACGTTCCACATTCGTGTGGTACGATTAAAAATGAATCTCTGTACTTGACTGTACGTCCGAAGTTGAGCTCAAGGGTAAATTGATGGGCATTCCTAGCAGCGCGAGTATTACGGTTGAATTATTTCAGGGGAGGAATGTAACTGGCTATTTCACTAGAGCATTGTTTATAGAAATAACAATACAAAAGCGAAGGGCAACAAACGTTACGACGGTGTTCAAGAGATGTAAATGTTTCTGCTATTGTCCGGTTGCCTATCATTTTAAAAGCTCTTTTGTGAATTCTATCCAAGAAACTCAAGTCTGTTATGAATGGGAGCACCTGCTCATATATGAGAATTATACACAAGTTTTGGTCGAATAAATAAATAAATAAAATGTATTGGCGCGACAGCTCCTTAAGGAGCCAAGGCCTAGTGACTTATACTCTCAACCATTCCTGTGGTGTGTTGTTAGTCTGCAAGAATGGAAGGGGCCTATAGTTTACCACCGAGTCCGAACGGCTAGATGAGATGCACTTTTTCGAGAAAAATTTTACTCATGGAGGTTTTGTCAGTTCCTCGTAAGAGGCAGTACCCCGCAAAAAAGGTGGCTATGAGCGGGATTCGAACCCAGGCTCATTCGCTTAGCAGTCCAACACACTAACCACTAAGCCACGGGGCACGGGTTTTGGTCGAATATAGGCTTTATAGACTATAGCCAGGTCAGATTGGGTAAAACATTTCTTGCGTCTACGAAGGAAACCTAAACATCTCGCAGCATTCTTTGCGACATCAAATATGTAGTCATTCCACAGAAGGTGGTCTGTAATGCACATACCGAGAACTGAGAGGTGATCAGTTTCTTCAAGGCAAGTGCCACTCGTGCATAGTGGCATTGGAGGTATGTTTCGCTTCAACGACAAAAGGCAACATTGAGTTTTTGAAGGATTAACTTCTACGCGATTTCTTATTCCCCATTGTACAATGCTTTCAAGATCAGAGTTTAATGAACTAATCATTCGCTGCCATTGCAGTTCCACATCCAAAGAACATGGATGAGAATCTGGAAACGAATATGAAAAGCTGATAGTACTGTCGTCAGCAAAACAATTTATTGGATTAGTAGTTTCAGATAATAAGTCGTTGATAAATATGAGGAAGAGAGTTGGAAACAAAACAGAGCCGTGGGGCCAGCGAGCATATATTTTGTGAGTATCAAACTTGAATCCGTCCAACACAACTTGTATTGAGCGGTTCGAAAAGTAATTACTAATCCAACAAAGAAGAGATTTGTCGAGTCCAAATGCAAGCATTTTCGATAAAAGGGCTTGATGCCAAACTCTATCAAATGCCTTAGAAATATCAAGGACAATAATTTAGCTTTCACCAAAGCGGTGGAGAGATTTCACTTTTCGGTGAGATATACCATAAAATCACCAGTGGACCTGTTGCTACAAAAGCGGTACTGCCAGTCATTAAAAAGCTGAAAATTAATCAGCCTTTCCATGACCTAAGAAAAAAGGACGTTAGTGCAATTGGCCGATAGTTTGAGGGAGAGGAAGATAGGCTGTAGAAATACTGTTTTCCATCCACTCGGAAAGAGTCCAGAGAAATAGGACAGATGGAAAATATTACGCATATAGAATTTACAACGGAATCGCAGCTACTAACAAGTAAAGTACATTTTTTTTTAAATAAAGGAATTTATGATTTCACAGTCGAGGTAGGATTTGAACCCAAGAGCTGTGGCACTAATCAACGAAGACTACATTTAAGTATAGTAACGCCTTATTTATAAAAGACTCATTAATCATGTTTTAATGAAAAACTTTGTTGTACACGAAACAAAGAAGTGGGAAATTTGTGGTCCACAGTCGAGATCATAAAAAAGCATTTCCCTTCCCAAAAGTACAATCTCCTCTTCCTAGTGTTTAATTGCAAAAATACAACAATAATATTCCAAACTTATTTCTGCCTTGCGTCAATAAGATGGAAATTAAAAAAAAAAAAATTTTCTTCAGAAGGGGTGATGGGAGGTTATTAATAAGAAAAAACATGGTAATGGGCCTAACAGAAAATCCGTCATCCGACCACCGTACCGGCCCTGCCCTTGTTATTAAGAATGTTTTTTTTCTTGTTTGTAGTGCACCGTCAACAGATGTCACAATGACAGATGAAGTATTATGAACAAAGAAAAAGAATAAGAAATTCATTGAAAAGTGGGGATACTAGGGATAAAAATAAATCGGAAATCATGGGGTTAACTTTGAAATTGTTATTTTTTTTTTTTTTCAGTTACGAGTAAGAAGAACTGATGCTTGAAATTACACTTTTGCTACGGTATGGTATATTTTACTCATCTTTTTCTGTTCAAGGAAATCCAAATGAAGCGAAGAGAAAAACAACTGGAAGCAAAAATATGTGACACTACGTCAAGATAAATAGCAAAATATGCATGACATTTTTTTATTTTTCAGGAACATTTTGTGAATTAAAAAATCAAACTGAGAGATAAGTAAGGTACTTCTTTTACAATTTGAATTTTGCCAACAAATCCCATAAATGCGATCCTTACAATAGTCAGTTAAAGAAGATGAAGAAATGAATTTGACAGTCTATTGTCAGCATGCGAAGGGTGTATATGTATAGGTTACTGACTAAGGCCAGGTGACAAGAAATAATAATAAAAAGAGTTGGTTGTTTGTAAAGCCGGTTTACGGACGGTAATTTTACGTGATAACGTAATAAGAAAACATTGATGGCATCAACACCAACATACAGCCGATTTACTCACACCCACATACCCTCTCGTTAAATCCGCACACACACACCGTAATATCTGCATTTACTTTCTAAATGGTCTTAACTTTGACAGTTAATAGCGGCCATCTTGTTGAAGCTACATCTGTCAAATGGGCTGTCATTTATTCAGCCTGTTTTGCCAAATCATCGTGGACGGATATAGCGTTCAACGACACGTGTAAATGATAAAGTTGTTTTGACAAAATGGTTGTTCTGTTCGGCAACGTTTCGCGCGTTTCACCCATTGTACGGTCGAGAGGACTATTCGCAGTGTGGTGAATGAATTTGTGTCCACTGGTTCAGTAAATAATAAAACCAACATCCGTTCGTCGACGGACCGCAAGATCTGGCGAAAACATCGCCGTCTTCCGTGAAAGGCAGTCGTTGATTTTGGTTGAAAAAAATGACCCACAAGCACTCTCGTTAAATCAACACACACACACACCAATATCTACATCTACTTTCTACTTTAACAAAACTCCGCCTATTTTGTATTTCTTTTTCTCTTCTTGTACTTTTTGAATTAGGGTGGAATTATTTTGGGAATTTGCGACTGTTCTTTTTCATGTTCGCCTGGTGCTTGCGATCGATTTTGGTTGAAAGAACCACAGTATCGCTGTTAGCATCAGTCATGAGTCTTATCAGCATGAGTCATGTTATTTCGTACGTGTAGCCTGTCATTGATTTATAAGACGTTAACACGTCAAAAAAAGAAAAATTGTTTATATTGAATTTGTTATCAAAATTCAGATACTTTGTTCTTCTACTCCCTAAAAGAGACTATTTAAAACAATTTTACACAAATGTTGTTTGTTCATTATTGAGTTTTCGTGAGAAGAGAGAGCAAAACATTTCCCCTTAACTGCCTATTTTAAAACAAAAAATTTCTTGGGAGTGAAATGTGAGGTCTGTCAAGCTCAAAAGTTCATTTGAAGTTTGACGTTTCGTGAAGTCTTCGTATATGAAAAATTTCAAATTAATTAAATTTTTAAACGGTAAATTCAAATTTTAATAATAAAATGGTTTCCCTTACAATTTTCATTTCATCTGCACTTAATTGATCCATTTGGTTTTTTTATTTATTTATTTATTATTTTTTTGAAACGACCTTGAAACTCTTTCGAAAAAACTTACTTGTTTTTTCCTCCATTCACGGTAAATAAGCAAAAAAGCTTTTTGCCAAATATTTTAAAGATTTTTTTAAGACAAACAAATACAATATGTAGGTTTTCCTCTCTTAAAAGCAAAACAAAAAAAATTGCACAGGGAAAATCAAATTTAAAAAAAAAGTTACATAAAAGTTTCTTTGTTATTTTTAAATTTAAATCTACCAAAACAAAAACATTATAATGAATATTCAAATATTGTTTTTTTTTATTGATTTTCCCTGTCAAAAACTAATATGAAACCACACAAATTTTGTTGTGTTCAACTAAATTGGAATGTGATGTGTGCGGTTATGTATGCATGTTAAATATTTTCAGATATGAACATACACAAAATGTATTTAAAAAATCATAATAAAAACAAAAACAATATTCATAAAAGTGGAAAATACGAACACGTATTTTGTCTTTACTTATAAATACAAAAAAAAATTAATTATAACTCAAACAAATTCCACAATAAACAAAAATTTATCTGTCGATGATGGAATTAATTTGAAAATTTCAGTGGTTATGTCATTGAAAGTAAATTTGCTTGATTTTTTTGGAATTTGAAAAATCTGTTTGAGCATTTGTTTAGCATATTAGAACACATGGTTGACTTAATAACACTGCCTTATTTTTGTCATTTTTTTGTTCCTCAAATATTTTTTGATCAGGTATGTCCTATCTTTGAAAGGATCCCTTTGAACTACGCCCACTACAGAAGCTTCAGTCTTCCTACATCACTTACAAAATCTTTTCTGCTGTAGTTGGTAAGCGGCTAAGGTCATTCAATGTCAGTGCCGCTTTAAGCCAGGAAAGAAGAACAAATAATCATATTAAGACATATCTTAGACTTCTAAGCCATGCCCTGCCCTTTAGCTTGTAGCAGGCAACTTTGTTTGTGGAAATAGCTTCATAAAGTGGGAACGGAAACGGAAGAGGGCTGTACAAAATCATCAAGAATATCGTTGTTTAGTTTAATTTAATTTTGGCGAAGTAATTTTGTGAGCTACTTAGATTTTTTTTTTTATAATTAGCCCGCGCACAAGGGACTATTTGTTTCCTTCTCATTTAGAGCACACTGCGCGGAAGATAGAGAGGGGAAGGAAAGGAGGTATCGATTAACATTGGTCTCGATAGCAGTCAACCATCGTCAGTCTTGGGGAAAAAAATTGAGATATCTAGGTGTAGGGCGGAATAAAACACAAGACTTGGATGCTATAAATCCCGATGAACTAAATGCCACATTTTTATAGTCTCAAAGATCTTCTTTTGCAGTCACAACATTTTCTGATAGCATTAGGGATAGACGTAAGACGTTGTTAAAGCTATTCTGAGCATTAATTCAAAATTTGGTGGTTTCGACGATATACATCCACTTTTTGTTAAGATCATTCTTCCACATATTCTACCGGTATAAACTTATGTTTTCAACTCAATAATCCTCACATCTGGAAAAATACTAAGGTAGTCCCTATACTTAAAACGCCAGGTAGTCGACTGTGTGAGCCTGAATACAGACCCATTTCAATTTTACCATATCTCTCGAAAGTCGGCTTTGTTAAAAGTATCTGACGACATAAGAATTGCAGCCAGTAATGATTTGGCTTACGCTTTTAGTATCTAAGCTCAAAAACAATTTCAGACTTTCCAGTAACGCTGCAAACTTGGTTCCTACCTGTGTGGAAGAAAACAGTCAGTGAATTTGAGCGAGCATTCAAGATCACAATTTCTTGATATATTGAGCGGAGTTCCTCAAGGATCCATTTTAGGCCCACTTCTTTTCACAGTTTTTTATAAATGATTAACCCCAATGCGTTAGCGAAGCAAAACTTCATATGTATGCAGACGACGTTCAAATTTATATTTTCTGCAAACTTGGATTAATCGAAGATGGTGTCGTTAGACTTAATTACGAGCTGCAAAAAACCATGGATTGGGTTGAGAGAAATAGTCTGAAATTGAATCCTACCAAATCAAAATATTTTGTTGTCTATAAAAATAAACTGGATCTAAACTATTTTCCTGTTGTTTCACTTGGATGCATGGGTGCTATGGGTCGGTAGGAGGACGGGGGAGGGGTCACCTTTCTTAGGGACAGGCTGGGCAAATGCTGTTTTCCATCTTCTAGGAAAGATTCCAGAAGAGTAGTAACGATGGAAAAGCTTAGGCAGTGGCTTTGCCAGTGTAGAAGAACGCAACGCCATTGTTGCGAAGCTGGTTTCCACAGGGAAACTTCTTTGGGGCAGTAGAAGGGCGGCGGCACGCTTGTCGTTGAACGGCTATGTTCGACGGAATGGGGATGGTTCTTGCCGCTTCTAGTAATTCCTCCTGTTCGACAAACAAAAATATCGTGCCAAAAGGAGAAGTTGATGGTAACTATTATTCTGCAGCAGTAGTGCCCCGTGGCTTAGTGTGTCGGACTGCTAAGCAAATGAGCCTGGGTTCGAATCCGGAAAAGAAGATGGCTATGAGCTGCCACCTTCTTTTCCGGGGTACTGCCTCTTACGGGGAACTGACAAAACCTCCAAGAGTAAAATTTGTCTCGAAAAAGTGAATCTCATGTAGCCGTTCGGACTCAGCGGTAAACCGTAGGTCCCTTCTAGTATGCATCTGAAGATCGCTTACTATGGAGACATACCCCAAAAAAATTATTGCCATAATTATAAAATCTCTTTAGTGGACAGCTTTCTGGTTCATCTGAAGTGCGATAGAGAATAAGGCAAGGAAATGTTTTGTCGCATATTTTGTTCTAACTGGTTTTTGACGAATTGATGACCAACAGTGTATCCAAGCGAAACACACATTTCCTTGCAAACAACATTGGTACTCTCAACAAAATGTTTCAATCGCTACAGCTGATTGGAGGCAGCGGTCTTAAGGCCTTTGTAAATCACTGTCTGAATTACATTCCAAAGATCCGGTGCCAACAATAAACTCTGAAGTAATCCTGGACATACAAAAGTGGATATAGACATTAAGCTGCGAAAATGACCCCGGATTAGCCAAGAACAACATGGAGGTCAACAGTTTTGACAAAAGCTCAATCCCAGAATATGCGATGATGGCCACAGCCTGGACATTTTGCTGCGAATAGAGAGAAATGGTGTGATCGATTGTTGCCCCATGCTATGCTCCAGAAAGAGTTTAAGTGTTGTTGTGAATACACACAAAACAAATCGGACTATATTTTTAATATCAGGAGAACACGGAACAACAAATATGGGACTATAGTCTCTTCACTAAAAATTGTCATTTCAATAAAGATGACATTTACCTCTCACTCTGAATGCAGTGGAATCTCATTAATCTGTAAGACAGTGCAAACATTACAGGGTTTCAGTTGTGCACATTATTGGTTATTGGTCTTCAAAAGCTTTGAAAAAACACCAATTGTGAAAGCTCTTTAACAAAATCCAAAGAATAATTCACCATGATTTGCATTAGCGTAGCAGTGGCACCTCTAAAATGATGTGCTTTTGAAAACAAGTACGAAGAGGTTGTTTTTTTTCATTGCATCAACAATTCGGGCGTGATTCCTGGGTAAGTCAGTGGTTGGGTTTTAATTTCAGTGGATATTTCACTGGCACCATTAATTTGTATAAATAAAGCTCTCCCATAAGGTCTGTGCTGACAAATATTAGTAAAGAGAGACTATAGCAGTCAATAATGGCAAAACCAATCAAGAAGAGACATCTAAATAGGACGTGTTGGACAAAACATTACCATAGATAGCTGTACCTTCACGGTAGGTGAAAAATTTCCGTTCTCAAAAACAAGTAAGGTTTAAGTTTAGTCTGAAAGAAATTTGTTTGACCATCAGGGTGTCTATTATTTTATATGAATATTTTCATTGAATTTTTCTGTGGAAAAGAGTAAGAAGGGTTCACAAACCAAAATATTTTGTAAATACGTGTTAGTACCTTGGTGTTAGTAGATTGGAACCGTTAAACAATAAAATAGTTAGTTGCATAATTTAATCACCGCTGTACACATGTAACTCATTTAAATTCATCAAACACATGGCAACGCAACGAGACTTTCTTAATTTGAATAAAAAAAAGCAAACAAAAATCTTGTAGTATGCTTATGAAATTTCAATGGGAAAAACCTTGAAAGGAAGAAAATAGAGAGAAAAGCACTTTCAAAGGAGGAAAGTAGTTGCGGTTGTATCTACGTGTGTTGTATTTAAAAATATTGTTTTTGTAAAACTGAAAAAAAACTGTAAGGCATACTGCGTATGTATGTAGATACATGTATACAATAATCTACATACGTAACGATGCGGGAAATTGCATGATAATATAGTGCTACGAGTTGAGAATTTTTAAAAATCATGTTAAGCGTTTTCATAATTTATGGCCGCCACGGCCGTCACGACCACCACCACTTACTATATTGTCATATTTAAGGCGAAAGGACTAAATAAATGGATAGGATAGAATGCCCAATGAAAATCTCACTCACATTAATATATATACTCTACCAACTTCTCCCCCCAAAGGACATAAATATTCATATAAATAATACAACTTGTGAGTTATAATGTATGTACATATGTCCATATATGTTTAAAATTGAATAAGTACTTCGTATATTAAAAAATAAAAATAATAATAACAATAATAAGCACGACACTGGTGCTATTTATGGGTTTGATAAATATTTAACAACGCTGTCACGTTGATTATAATCAGACATATGAGTTGAAAAATGTTAATTTGTTCATACATATCTGAAAAACTTTTATGGAATTTTTTGTTTTTAATATTTTTTTTATTTTTAATATGATACTCAACACTATTGTGTCAAAGTGGCTTAACGGACGTTATCAATTAATGGCCAAATGGAATTACAATAAATTAATTTTATTCTATCATTTAAAAATCATCATATCAGTTGGCACGTGTCGCACTATGGGCCAAATTTCAGAATCCTTTGCAAAAATCATTTTTCGCCTGAGCCTTCAATTCAAAATTATTTTTTATTTACTGAATCAGTAAATATTAAAAGCTTCATAAACCGAAAGATATTTCAAAATCTTTCTAAGTGGTCGGCTGATACAAGTAATCAAAGCAGACTTGTTTCTTTTTTAAGTCGGGGAAACATATTAATTTTTGTTTTTAATTATAAGATTAGTTTTAAAACAATACTTTTGTACTTCTTCTTGTAAAAAGGGCTATTTTTATTTCAATTGTGAACATTTTGAACAAATTTTAATATCTGTTTCCGAAAGTTTATTGGAAATAATAGAAATTTTTGGCAAGATATGATGGATCACGACAAGACAAATTCATGGTTTCAGTTGTTCCTTTAATTCTTAAGAGTTCAAGAGGTGAATATTGGAAGAACCTAAGTCCATCATCTGTCTGCTGATCCGTTGTGTTTCAGTATGCAATATGCGAAATGCCAGGCCTTTGCTGTGCGAGTGGCAAAGTGAAATTGATTCCCTTAGTAGATGCACCTCTGGAGCTATTGAAATCGTTTTCTGAATCAAATTATTTTCTCCAGAACATTCGACAGTACAATAAATGTTTCCAAAAATCATTCAAGAAAATGGTTTTATGCCGAATTGCAAGGTAATTTTTTTTTGCTCTTTCAAAAACACATAAATAAATAAATTTATTGGCGCGACAGCTCCTAAAGGAGCCAAGGCCTAGTGACTTATACTCTCAACCATTCCTGTGTGTGTGTTGTTACTCTGCAAGAATGGAAGGGACCTACAGTTTACCGCCGAGTCCGAACGGCTACATAATATGCACTTTTTCGAGACAAATTTTACTCTTGGAGGTTTTGTCAGTTCCTCGCAAGAGTTCAAAAACACATACCTGTTCTAACAATGACACGGTATTCTACACTGCACAATTCTAGAATAAAGTCCAAATTTACCTTGGGATGGGAGCTTTCTTGCCAGTAAAGAAAGATACACACCAATATCTACAGGTGTACTTCGGAGGATGATCAAGTCGATAGGCGGTACAGAGGGCAAACAGAAGTGACAGAAAATGTCATTAGACAATTGAAAGAATTCTTTAATGCAAACAACGTTTTGATAACGATGTTAAAAACGGCGGAATGAACTTAGACAATCGCAGATTTGTCTTCAAACCGGATGGCGCTCCATCCATCCATATTTAAATTACATTCAATTCAATTACAATTTCAAAACAAAACCGGGATCCGGTCCGGTTCTTTTTCAACAAGTTCTTCCATACATCCCGATTGCTGGCCAACGCCATCCAGTTGCGCACCCCAAGGCTTCGGGCGTCCTGGTCTACGCCATCCTTTCAACGCAAGCAAGGTCTGCCACGTTGTCTTCTACCATAAAAACGACTGCAAAAGACTTTCCAAGTTAGTTCCTCTTCGCTCATGCTAGCTATGTGCGCAGCCTAGAGGCCTTCTTCTCGGAATGTTGGAGTCTCCATTTCTTCCGTGAGCTGAATGTTCAACAATTCATTAAAGTACACTTTCCATCGCTTCAGAATGCCTTAAGGATCTCCGTCCTTACAGTATGTGCAGCGTGGTGTATATTGCGACATGTTTTTCACGGATTGGTAGAACTTCCGCGCCTGGTGTGGACCTAGCTATCTATTTCTTTCCATTTCACAGACAATGTTTTTCTCCCAGGCTGCCTTTCTTCGTCTGTGAAGTCTTTTTTTTCTATTCTGAATCCGTTGAATAGCATTTGAATATATTGTCTTCTTTACCAAACAAAATTTGACCATTGAGTAAAATTTCACAAAAACAGAAAGCAACTAAGCTTCAACGTGCACAATATATCTGCCGCCATTTTTTGTCGGCAAAACGGGGATATGCGGGGTTCTTCTAGTGTATTATAAATGTAAACTTAAATAAATATATATATAAAAAATAAAAAACATCTTTTCTATAAGTTGATCTTCTCGTTTTTCTACCCATATTTCCATTTGTTAATTTTTATGGCACACACAGTATTTTTTAAGAATTTTTTTTTAGTTAATCCAACAAAAGCAAGTTTCATAAACATTTAATAATACGAAAATACAAAAAAAAATAAAATTTAAAAAATATCTCAACTCTTTCAAATTTTTTGATTTTTGCAACCAAAAATGAATAACATGCCCACTGTATAAGTGAACATTATCGTTCATGGATCCGTTGCATATTGCGTTAAGACACTGTAGAGCTTAGAAGTTGCACAATTTTAATTAAAAGGCAAAATTGTAGTAGATTTAAGTAGTGAAGATTACTAGAAATCGTATTAGTTTCGAGAATGTTTTGAAGTTGATGAATATCAATGCTGCAACTACTCGTATTGTGAACATTAATCTGATTGATCAATGATTCAAAATTGACACTGAAGTAGGTTAGAGAAGTTTACTGCCTATGTCTACTAGAAATAATGACATTGCTTTATTTATACTTATTAATTACCTTTCAATAGCACTAATTTGATTTGAATCACTACGACAACGAGTTTTACTAAAACTCAAGTACATTAGGGTAACATGCTTAACGGCACATCATGACATTTATAAAAAGTATGAAGAAGGAGAGGTGAACGATTAAATGTTATTTAATCATTATTGGCATAAAAATACTGGTTTTATATTATTATACGTCAATCTTAAATATTTTTGATAAACCACTTTGGTTCAGCTGGCAGCAACACATTTTTTTAACTGGCATTGCGGCGAAACCTGAAACTAGATACATATACATACATATTTGCAACAATTATTTTCTGGGTGCATATTTGGCAAATCACACAAAAGCGATAAGCAATTTTATCCCTTAAACTCTTTGGCAAAGCAAGAAAAAAAAACAAAATCCTGGTGTTATATCAATTTATTAAGAAATCGTGCTATTTGCATTTAATTGGGAACACTGCCCAAATTACAAACAAATTTTGAGGAGGTGGGATAAAACAGTAAATTGTATGTTCTTCGTTCGAACCCCACAAATAACACTTCCCTTTGCGTGTTTCGCTGCCAACTGTACAAAAAACAGGAAAGCAGGAAAGCAGGAAAGCACATACAACAGCTAGCATTCTATGAACAGGCCCACCAGGAGCGTAAATATAAAAATAAAATAAACTTTCATTATCAGGAAACCATTAAAAAAGTTTTTTTTTTCTCCATCCAGGGTTGTTATTGTTGGGGAAAACAGTTTTTGGCACGAGTCAGTTGCATGTGAGTGAGGAGGACTCCTAAAAATACAGTGGTGTAGGAAAATTTATTCAGTTTGGTCCTTTATGGTGATTATACCGATTTTAGCTCAACTTTAATGCAAGGGTTGGTCGTCTGTTCAAATACACGATGGCACATTTGTACGTTAGAGCCAATGGGGTTATTGGATGGTTGTGGATAGAAATGATGGTGGTATAGCAGACGCTTGAAGCCATCCAAATGATGATGGTTACAGACTATAATCCCCCTAAGCGATATCAGGGAATTTTTTTCGCTCACTCGCTGGTTCTTCCGAAGCGGAGAGATTGGAGAAGTATTTTGGCAGCAGCAACCACACCCTAGAATGGAATTTCGTTTTATGTACATATACTTGCACAGTACACCGTATTTTTGACGGTATATGCCGCGCTTTTTGTGAGGCTAATTAGCCACAAAGGCGTCCTTAGCAGATTGAGAATTAAATTACTTCGGGCGCGATCAGTTATATAACGCTGATGGCATCCTATAGGGATTTGTCTAATTTTTCAAGTTTTTATTTCCAAAAAGTCCTGATTTTGTTCGCCATTTTTTTAGTTCCAGTACAGGTATAGAATTAAAAGAATAGATTGTTTTCGCTTTGTTTAATTTCAACTTCTTATCAACCGTCCTGTGAAGTTGTCCCTCAAAAGTAGATAAAGGTATATTTATTCACCTGTCACTTGTCACATTATTCACACCACCAATTCACCTCGATGCCGTAGCGGCTGTGTCGCCATTTTTTGTAGGTGTCAAGTGTGCAAAACATGGTGTGTGTACCTTTTTCATCTAAATTTCTCAATCTCGACAATTCGTTTAAAAAAAAAAGTATTTTGCCAGCAAATTGACGTTAAATCTCTGATAAATTCTGTAATATACCTCAATTGTGACATTTAATGCGTTGTGAATTTTAATTTTCATTTGACAAAAAAATAATCAATGATGTAAGCATTTTTTTAGATGGTTTCTGTGCTTTCATTATAAATGTACCTATTGTCGCCAAGAGAGGGTCATTTAGACTGACCGGAAGATGTGACAGTGGCAGTCTGTCAAAAAGTCACGCGCATAACCCACCAGAGATACTAAGCATTTTTTCTGATTGAAATAGTATACAACAAAAATCGAGGGGGAATTAAAAGAGGCTGAGTTGTAAAGGGAATTTTTAATTTTCTGTTGTTGAATAATTTATAAGATCTCTTTTCGTATCGTTGTCGTTGAATTGTTTTATCGTGGGCCGTTAAGCTTATGCAGAAGAAGAGAAATTTGTATGCACATTGTTGTGCGAAGAAAAGTGAGTTTTGTATATGTATTTTGAAAAAAAAAATTATAATAAAGATAACAGAAAAAAAGAAAAATTTGTCGGACTGGTCGTTTTTGTAGTACTTACCATCCTTCTGATTAAAATTTGAAAGTATTTTAACAATCTTTCCAATATCAAGCTACAACCATTAGAATAAAAGAAAGTGCATAGATAATACATAATCTCGATAAAATGCCTTTGAAATTCATGTGTTTCCAGATTTTATCAACTTCGATCAGCGCCACCAAATAAATTTACTGAACCCAACAAATAAGAAAAAGTCTTTTCTAAGACCCTTCTTTGGATAATCTCCAGATATTATTGTAAAGGCATTTAAAAGCATCTTCGACACATTATAAGAAATCCAAAACATCAAAACAAACAATACACGGCAATACTTATTATTAAGAGCTTTTTTAAAAGCTATTAAATCCAAAGCTCCGCTTTCGATTGTCAGCTGTGGGTCAGACAGGTCGTGATGTGAGCTTCTTCGGCTGCAGGAAGTAGGATATATTATATATTTTTTTTCGTTTCCGCAATCCGCAATTCATGGGCTAGGAAGCATTTCCTATAGTCTGTTTATTAAAAAATGTCAGTACATGGCTTATGAGGGAGCTTTTTTTCAAAACAGTGGCGTCGGTGTATATTATCACGAAACTGAATTGAGAAAACTTCTACTCAAAAAAATACAGACACTGACAAACGTACATACATGAATTCTGTGTCTCTTTAAAAAAAAAATCCTGCATAACCGATCACTATCAACGTTGATGGAATAATAAATAATGGTCGTTTACTTACTTCTAAGCTTCTACCTATAGACCTATCCTCTCTGTGTGAATAAAAAAAAAGTTATTGCACCAACAGAGCTCCCTTTGCCAATTGAAAACACTATTATATAGCTTTTTCATTGTGCTTTATCATATTGGGATTTTTTGCCTTTCGGTTTTGGAGCTTTTGAGAATAAATTTAGTAGTGTGAGAGGCTTTAATAGTACTAAAAGCTGGAAAATCTTTAAAATACAGTTAAATTTTGTTGGCTTTTAGTATTTTAGTTGAAAGAATTTATTTCCTCGAAAGAAAACAATGACAAGAAAGATAAGAGAAATTATAATTTAAAATTTACTGAATGAGAAAATTCAAAATGAATTGATTTTCGTTAGCCTTTTTAAACAAAGCACAGTTGTTGATCTTTCTCTGGTCGACGGGTAAGGAGATCCAAAACCAACAGTGTACAAAAAAGAATTCAAAGAGCAATGTGCTTTTGAGTTTGGCTAAAAACAACGCCCGAATGTCTAACCGTTTTAACATAGAGAAGGATTGAACTACCTAGCTCTATACATGTGAAACAAGAAGTATCAATAGCGTTTTTGTTTATGACAATGGCTTGACTTTTCCTTGGGTTAAGTCGCAACTGATTGTTCTTAGCCCACAGGAAAACCCTCACCAGATCCAGATTTAAAGGACAGGTAGCATCCTCAATCATACCAATTGTACATCGTCAGCATACATTATTACCTTAAAAGAATTAAGAACATCAGGAGGGTCGTTTATAAACATTGAAAAAAGGAGAGGGCAAAAAATTGACCCTTGTGGTAACCCGGCGTTCGTTGGAAAACCAGAAAGTTGGGAATTACAAGGTACGGTTTGTGTTCTACCACACAGATATTTATAAATAAGGATCACTGCAGTACCTTCAAAGCTGTAAAAATGCCTGAACCTTTTCAACAGAATGCCATGGGAGACTGAGTCAAAGGCTTTTGAAAAATAAAAAAATTACTAACGTGGAAGCATTATCTTTATCAATTTCTTGACGAATATCATCAACTATTTTTAAAAGCGCTGTCGAGCAACTGAGTTGTGGCCTAAAACCAGCTTGAATCGATGAGAGCAGATTGTTTGTTAACAAAAAAGAAGAAATTTTCTTATGCATAATGCTTTCAAAAGCCTTTGAAGTACAGCGCCGTCTTGTTGAAAGTAAACGTTGTCTAGACCATTACCATCCAATTCCGGCAATAAACAATTGTTGCTCCAGTCTCATTTTCAAAAAAAGTAATGTACAATGACCCCGCCGGACAATAAACCGCACCAAACAGTTACTCGTTGAGGATGGAGAGGCTTTTCAAAAATAAATCAAAAATAAATCTTGGGTTTTCCGAGCCCCAGACTCGACAATTTTGCTTGTTGACGTAGCCACCGAGATGGAAATGGGCCTCATCAGTCAAGATGATTTTTCGATGAAATCATTGCATGCATTTCATTTTCATGCATTTCAGCAAAGACACGACGTTGTTGATGATCGGCCGGCTTGAGTTCTTGTGTTAACTGAACTTTATAAGCCTTAAGACCCAAGTCTTTATTCAAAATACGGTGTAATGACGTTTTTGGAATACCCAATTCCAAGGAACGACGAGGAATGGACAAACCTGGGTTTTCTTCAACGCTTCAGTTGTTCTTGAGCGACGTGCACGGGTTTTATTCTTCATATCGCTAACTTGTCTCAACAGCTCAAATTTGTCCACCAATTTCTGAATTGCGATCCACGACGACCAAAAAATGTATTAGTTTTACGAACCGTCTCCGCCAAATTTTCACCATTTTTATAGTGAATTTTAATAATTTCAATGCGTTGTTGAAGCGTGTATCGTTCTATTTTAATTAATGGCGTAGTTTCGACTTGTCAAATGTCAAAAAATAAAGATTCAAAAGTGACAACTACCGAAATAGCGGGCTGTTCAAAATAACACCTCTTATTTTAAAAGATATAGGGTAAGGGTTCATATATAAATCTATCTAATCTCGAAAACATGCTTTCGTTTTTAAAATACGTGTTTTTTTATTTTTTTATAACACACAAACCAAATCAATACGGAGTCCATAACATTTACAAAAAAAAAAAAAAAAAAAAAACATTTTTGCTAAACAATGACAACGAATACATTACATAATTCCATTTCCTGAAATAGTTTAGTGACATTTCCAAATGAAAATATAGCATCACGTTGCCTCTTAGCTGCCAGAAGAGTCTGATATAATTTATCTTGAAACAACGCACGTAACATTATCTTTATCAGTATCCGTTCACGTGAAATAGGAATTTAAAAGATACCACCTTAATGACTTTTTAATTATTCATTTTCTTGCAACAATACAATGAGACACAAAATAAATAAAAACCTTGCGAGGAGGATAAAAATAATAAAAAAAAAACTAATTTTATTCTAATATTTGTTTGGAAATACGCAAAATAAAAATGACTCTTGTTAATTAATTTTTTTAATTAATAAACACCTTAAACTGTAAAGTTGCAACTTCGTATGGCCGGTGTAAAAAACAAATCACATCCATCACAGCCATTAAAATATATGAACAAAACAAAATGGACGACTGTCAAAGTTGACTGTCTGAGCTGAGTGCTCCTGATAAGAGCATAAAATCCTTAGTTATGGCCAAAGATGGAGTACTTAATGGTCTTGTGTTTATATTTTCAGTGTAATTTGTGACTTTGGTTTTGTGAATCTTTAACCTACCCTCTTCACACCGTTAGTTAGCACCCTTATTAAGATTTTTTATTTTAGTTTTTTTTTATATTCTTAAGTCATTATCTCGAAATGCAGTTAATTTTCTCACTCAGCATTCGACCTCATTTATACCCTTATGGTTGGTACTTTGATGAGGGAGTGGGAGTGTTGAGTACATATTTTCTGATAAAGTTTTACGTTTTCATTTATTTTATGCTTCTCTTCATATTGAAAGGAAGTACATAATCGTTGAAGAAGAAGACAACGACACTGACGGGTGACGAACGATGACAACGGACATGGACGTTTTGTAATCATCAACTCGAGCGTTTGCTATATCGGTCTTTGTCGTCTTCATCGCCTTTCCAAACGAGTATATATAAATGAAACAGAAGACGCACACAGGAAAATGAGAGAAAAAACAACAAGCCAAAAGCCATTGTTTATTTTTTGTTATTAGACCGCCGACGATACCGCACAAATGCATTTCTTCTCCTCTTCTTACAGCCAGGGTTATAGATATTCTTTCCACGAGCACAAGCCCGATATAAAGCTCGGGGCAACACATCTTAACTAAGTAACAACGTGAGGAACGAACAAAGTAAGTAGAGAGGAAAATTACCAGGAGTTCAATTCAGTTCAACGATGAGAGTAGTTAACCAAATCGGTGTGTAAAGATTCACAGGGGACATAGAATGAGCGTTTATGGCTCTTTTTCCCAGAACTTAATAAAATGTTTCATGTTGCTATGTTTTGTTGTTACTTTCCAATTCTGAACACGAAGTTGACTCCTCTTAAACACTATACCTACACCTATTTCGTAAACTATTTTCAATATGGTTTGTGGTGTAAAAAACAGGGGGAATAAAACGGGATAGCAAACGAAAGCAGGCAAAATTCAAAAGTTAAAAGTTACCCAAAGTTCATTGCGGATTGGTTGCATTTGGTTAGGGAATTTTCAATGTTTTTAGTTTCAAACTAATCTAATAAAACCTCAAACTATTAATTTGAAATTCTTTTTTTGAGGTTTTTTGTAGGCAGGCGGCCATTTAGGAAATTGGTATAGAACTTTAAGATGGCAACACTATTTTAGCTGGCGGCCATTTTGTCAGCTGTCAAGTAATTTATATTTAGTTTGGTTTGGCATTTCAACATGAATAGACTGATGATTGAACAGACACCGTTACATCCACAAAACTGACTGTTTTGTGTGCTTTATGGGTTGGTGGAATAATTGGTCAGCACTTCTTTAAAAAGGATGCTGGCCAGAACGTTACAGTCAATGGTGACCGCTATAGAGCCATGATTACTGACTTTTTCGTTCATCAATTGAATGAACAACCATGATGTGCAGATGTGCTTTCAACAAGACGGCGCAACATGTCACACATTCATTTATTGAAGGAAACGTTTGGTAACCGCAGTTTCAAGTTAGACCCTTGAATTGGCCTCCAAGATCGTGCGATTTAACGCCGCTTGACTATTTTCTGTGGGGATATGTGAAGTCACTAGTCTTTGCCGATAAGCCTGAAACGATTGACCATTTGGAGGATAACATTGACGGCGTTATTGCCGATATACGGCCACAAATGTTGGAAAAAGTCATCGAAAATTGGACCTCCAGATTATACTACGTCCGAGCCAGACGTGGCGGTCATTTGCCAGAAATTATATTTAAATTATAATGCCAGAAGATTATCTTTCGAATAAAGTAAATTTCATGTCAATTTAAGAAAAATCATTTTTGCTTTATTCCATTTCATAGTTCTATACCTCTTAAGAAAACACCCTTTGTATGAGAGACAACTTACATATTCATGGGGTAAACTATGTGGTATATCCGTCAAAGTTAAAGGCTAAGTTAAGTCAACGCAATGACGCAACAACACACGAAATATATGAAATAGATCAATTTTTTATAAATCATATCATATCAAAAATATGAAAAAAATGCGGTCAAAATAATAGTAATATTCCTAATAAATGTGGTTTAAGGTCTGTTATTGTCATGATTTGATACTTTGTTCGTTCCCTTTTTTCAACGTATTGTTAAAGAGCAATTAAATTGTACCGTTGTTTTTATAGCAACTTTGTTGATTTTGTTTTTCTACGTATATAAGTAAATTTTTATCTACACACCGTTTTGTAACTGTCAAAATAATAGTAGGTGCAGGTAGTGTTTGCAGAAATCCCTTAGCTTTAGTATTTAGTATTTATAACGTCAGTCCCGTCAAAATCGGGGCATACATATGAATTTTCAAAAAAAAAAAAAACACTATCGTACTCCTTACAATATCAGCTACCTGCCTGTGAAAGTCCCTTCAAAATTGGTCCGTAAATACGAATTTTCAAAAAAAACGACCCCAGTGCCACCTAGTGGGTAATTTAAATAGCCTAAATTACTCCCTAAAACATCAGCAATCTGCCAATGAGTCTCGTCAAAATCGGAGCTGCCGTTTCTGAGATTAGCCGAAACAAACAAACAGACAGACAGACAAAAAAATTTAAAAATTGTGTCTTTGTTATAAGTACTGTATATACTTTCATTACATCTTGTAAAAATCAGTTATTTTGATATAAAAAACAGACACTTTATCTATATTTATGTGTATAGATTGATTTTGTTTTTGATAAAATCTTCAGATAGCTGAAAACACTGTACCGCTTAAAACCGCGCTCTTATAACAAACTGATTTTAGAAGAAAAAAACCTAGCAAAAGAGCAGAATTTAATTAGTGCAAACCCTTCCTCTAAGACGAAGAAAGAAAAAGTATTCTGCACAAAATCCATTTTGTGAGCGGTTGATCTTAAAACGGAATTATTATTAGATATGAGCACTGAGACGGTTCGTAGATGCTGCGAGAAGAGTACCTGGCACTTCGCAGTCTGAGAAAAGAACCCTTTTTGTCAAAAAAAGAGTTGGTTGTCTGTAAAGTCTGTTTACATATGATAATTGTATGTGATAACGTCATAAGAAAACATTGATGGCAGCAACACCAACATACAGCCCGATAACTCACACCCACAAACCCTCTCGTTAAATCCACACACACAAACACCCCAATATATATATCTACTTTCTACTTTGACAAAACTCCGCCTATTTTGTATTTCTTTTTCTCTCCATGTTCTTTTTGAATTTGAGTGGAATTTTTTTGGGAATTTGCGCCTATTCTTTTTCATGTTCGCCTGGTGTTTGCGAACGATTTTGGTTGAAAGAAACACAGTACCGCGGTTAGCATGAGTCAGGAGTCTTATTAGCAGTCAAAAGAATTGAGTTTGAGAAAGAGCTATTGAACTGGCCTATTGAGAAATGGTCAGACGAATCTAAAATTGTGTTGTAAGGTCGTAAAAGCCACGGCTATTAGATTTCGAATAATAACACATGGGAAAAATAATTAAACCCTGGAGCTCCAGTATTATAGGTCAGAATGGGAAAACAACTTCTTGCATCGGTAAAGAAAACCTAAGCCCTTAGCAGCATTTTTGGCGATCTCAAAAATACAGTGGTTCCAATAGAGATCGTCGCTTTGACATACATACCAAGGTACTTAAAGTTTTCGGTTTCCTCGATGCAAGTGCCATTCATGAACAATGATGACAGAAGACATCATTTAGTTTTCGAAGCATTAAGCTCCACACGATTTCTTTTGCTCGATTTGAAATGCTGTGTAAATCGGGGTTTAATGAGCTCATCACACGTTACCGTTGAAATTGCAAAACAATTTAGTGGATTAGAAGTAACAGACAAAAGATCATTTATTAAAATAAGGAACAGAGTTGGACACAGAACAGAGCCCTGTCGCATTACACCAATCATTTTGATAATGAAGAATCTAAAAACGTAGTACTGATAGGTAAATTTTAGATTGAAAAGATTTTTAATTTCATTTCTTGCATCCAATTTCGTGGTGCAAAGTGCAACAATCACATGTTGACCTTACTCTTGAGTCATATGGAAAAGCTGTCGTTGTTTTGAATGGCTACACTGGGTGGTCTCCTACAATAAAGAATGCCAGTCACAGAAGACAGTACATAAAGACCAAGTAGGGGCGAAAATTTCTTTCCATCCAAGAAGTTCGTTGGCAAAAAGGAACAGTGACTTACCACCAGCTCTGGATCATTTACTAAATATCATACGGTGTTCCTGCACAAAAAACTGCGCTACATCAATAAGTGGATGAAGGCGCAATGGTCTGCCCTGTTCAACAGCTTGTGGAATCTACTAGATGTCATAACACCAAAAGCTACCAAAATGATGAAAGTAGCGATGACAACGACTAATAATTTTTTTTTTGACATTTTTGAATTGAAACTATCTTTTAAGTAACAATTTAACCTCTCCAAGGATGGTGGGTGACACATTGCTTATATGTGTTTTTTTTTTTTTTTTTTTTTTTAATTCGCAACTGAATACTTAATAAATATATACATATATAAATAATTTTTTCTTTGATTTCTAAAAAGCCTTTATCCATTATTTTCGTTAGGGCTCTGAAGAGATAATGACTTATGGAGGGGTGGTGGGGGGAGGTATCATGACTGGGAGGCTTCATGACTGAGTGCGAGCCATAAATGGTGATTTTCTTTCTGTACTCTTGAAGACTGGTCGCGACATTCATTTTCAAGTGTGTAATATGAGCTTTAACATTTCTGTGATCTTTAGCAAAACTACGTTTAGTTATTAAAATATATTGGCGCAAAATTAAAGACAGTTAAAGTTGACATTATAAAAAAATTTGTGTGAAACTAGGTCTTTCATACAAATTTCAACCTAGTATCACACTAAATATGTTTAAGTGTCCTGTTAAATGACTATAATTTTGCGCTATTATTTTTTATAATTTAAATAAATTTTTAGTAACATGTAATTATTATTTATTAATAATATTATTTGTATAATCTCTCAACATTTGGTATTTAAACTTGAGTACATATCACCTTCCCTTGTCTATTTTGTGCAAATCCAATACCTTATCAACGATTCCCCAATCCCCACAACCTATGTTCCCAGAGTACGTGAGGGTTATATCAGTTAACATCTAGGTAGCCAAGATATTTCCTACGAGTTGAGTGGAAAATCAAAGAGCCTAACCCGTTTACCGCTATAAACTTGAACATATGGCTCGGTTGTAAAGAAGAAGTGAAATTGAGATGAGGAGTAAAAAAAATCGAAGTCGAAACAAAAACAAAACCTGATGAAGGAACGAAAAAGAAGTGGAAAATCAAAACAAGAAAAAGGAAACCAAACCATTAAAAGGATAGAAGGCACTGTGTGGCATACACACGGAATGATGATTGGCATCAACCTTCCCCTTAGCCGAAGGCACTTAAAATTTAAATAAAAAAGATACTTCACGTTTCCATGCAATTCTTGTGTGTTTGTTCGTTGAAAGTACCTACGTACTGTATCTGTGTGTATCTACTACGTAAGGTGAATGGTGTGTTCAAACGCCCTCAACGTTTACACTTTGGTTTTAACGATGTCAACTAAAATAAATCAGGAGCGCATTATATATATTAATCGCCTTTATTTTTTTATGACTCGGTTAGTTCTGTTTTAAGATAAAATCATTTCATGTTACATACTGAGGTGGAATGGGACGTTTTTTAGAATACCTACAGATTTTTTTTAATTAATCATTAGAAATGCCCCACTTGTTTCGTTTTATGTAAATATTCCATTAAATCAAGCTTTTAACTTCTTTTAGTTTTCATTTCGAATTCTCAAATTTAAGTTAAAACAAAGATATAATCATACAGTTTTCGTCAAAATAATAAGTGCTACTATTAAATATGTTTAAGGTCTTTTATTGTTGTGATTTCCTTTTCTAACCAGTTAAATGTTTTGTGAATGAGCAACTAATATTGAGAAAAATTTTATTAGTTTTGGTCAATTTTGGGTCGCTGAAAACACTGTTCCGCTAAAAAGCGCGCTCTTATAAAAAAGCTGATTTCAGAAGAAAAAACCTACACAGAAGTGCAGAACTTAATTGGTTGCTCTGCTTTGATGATACGAAATGCATTAAAGTTTGCTTTTCAATCTGAAATTCGAGGAATTCTGCCTCTGACAAAAAAAAAATATATTCGGACCAAGACCGATTTTTGTCAGCGGTTGACCTTAAAAAGGAATTTTTAATAGCGACGAGCACTGAAATGGTTCGTAGACATTTGCAAAAAAAGCACATGACACTTGGCAGTCCAAGAAAAGCACCATTTTCATCAACAAAATGTAGCCAACAAACTTGAGTTTGCGAAAGTGGTCTATTGAGAAATGGATAAACATTTTATGGTCAAACGAATCTTAAAATGTTGTACGCTCCCTTGTACAAACCTCAGGATAATATGTCTGGCGGCCACCAAACTCGGCTTTTAACACAAGAGAAAAATAATTTTACCCGGATGTTCCAGTATTATGATCTGGAATTGTTTTCGTTTTACTGAATAGCATCGTTTTATCGTATAGAAAAAATCACGAGTAGACTATTTTACGTAGAAATTACGCTGGAAGTTATGCTTCCATTTGCTAATGAAGAAACGTTATTGATTTGGATCTTCCAAACAATACAATGAACTCATACACACCAGGAAGGGTGCGAAGGAGTGGATTGAGAATAATAGCTTCCACATGTTAGATGTGAGGTTAAAAAAATGTCTAACCCAGCCAAACCAACAAATACCTCGACCTTTGGGTAAACGTTTTGGGATGCTTATCCGTATATCCGTAGAAAATGCCAAAAACCGATTGATTCTGATTGATTCTCTGCAACAACGCTGATGACAAACAAAATTCACGCAACCAAATATTAATATTTAAGTAAGTTGTCAGTGATATTAAGGAAGTTGAAGAAAGTAAGCTATATTTTCTAAAATCTCTCAAGCTACATATATCAAGCAACACTGCTATTATTTTGACCGCCTGTTTTCAAGACAAATTTAAGTTCTTAAGCCTCGTCTTATAATCCATTAAAATTTTATTTTTTTACGTGATAACGGCTTATAAATCGATGACATGCTACACATACGTAATAGTATGACTCATGCTGATAATGCTGATAAGAAAAGTGACGCACGCTGCGATACTGTGGTTCTTTCAAGCAAAATCGATCGTAAGCACCAGGCAAACATGGAAAAGAACAGGCGCAAATTCCCAAAATAATTCCACTCAAATTCAAAAAGTACAAGAGAAAAAGCAAAACAAAATAGGCGGAGTTTAGTTGAGGTAGAAAGTAGATAGATATTGGGGTGCGTGTGTGTGGATTTAACGAGAGGGTTTGTGAGTGTGAGTTAACGGGCTGTATGTTTGTGTTTCTGCCATCAATGTTTTCTTATGACGTTATGACGTAAAATTACAGATATCCAACTCTTTTTTGTTAAAGTTTTTGTTAATAAAGTTTCTAACTTTCTAAAAAGTTACAAAACATAAATTAGGTAAATAAATACTTTTGGTTTTTTCATGTTTTAATGAGCAGCTGTATCTTTAATTAACAATTTTTCCAATGTCATATAGTGTAAGTCCGCTCCTGTACGAAAAGTACCTCCGAAATAGGGGGCATCCACAGAGTGAATACGTAGTATTGGTGGATACCAAATATCAAGATATGTGGGGGCAAAATGTAAACAAAACGAACACCACGCTCAGCATAATAACAAATAATGCTTATGGACTTTTGCCTTTACACATTTTCTTTTCCCCTCTCGTTTTTTCCCGTTCCTCTTTTGTTTTGGGTCTATCCTTTTTTCCTTTATCTACTGTATTCTCTCTTTTGGGGTTGTCAAACACAATGAAGTATAAAACATAAATACGTACATACAACATCAACATGCTCCTTTAAAATTTCAGCTTGAGGCCTTCGCCTTCTATATTTGAGAAGGTAGGAGAGTAGGTGGTATAGTCCCTCCGTGGAGCGTGGAGTAATGTAAACATTTTGTGATTTGCTATCTCACTTACGCTTATGCCTTAAGTTTTCGATGAAATTGGCTTAATTTTTGAGCTTCCTTTAGCAGCTTCTAACACACTACACGTACTAAATCGATGTGGATAAGAGCGTTGGAAAGGAATTGGAACTCAAAAGCTGGAACTTGGAAAAACAGAAAAAACAAGGATATTTGCCATCGTAAAATAAGCCGAAGGATTTGGTACTTGATATTTATTTCTAAATTAAATGTACAGCTTGATACATATGCATGTTGTTTTGTTTGTAAAAATGTGAAGAGATGCCACTCAAGGAAGAATAAGGAGCTAGAGAAAAGGGTTCTGGGAGTGTGTTTTGAATGTGTTGGGTGGATACACTATTGTCATATTAATCAAGCTCTATAAGCCTGCTTAGCTTGAGGTTTCTTGTTATTCGTAATTGTTATAGCAGCAGAAATTTCATTTAGATATACATATGTAGATACATATAAGCTACTTTGCATAAAGGGTGTATTTCATTTACATATGTAGATTATGTACATATATGTTTAAAGGACAAAAACTTTGACATGGCTGAACAAATTCTAACCATTCATTAATTTGTATTAGTAAAAGTTGGCAGGTCCTTTTGATGTTTTTTTTTTTTTCATTTATTGGAATTTCATATTAAACAAAATAAATGGGAAATGAGAAATGTGATTGAAAATCCAAAGGATAGTCAAGTAGTCTAGAAATGTGTAGAATTTTTCTTATATAGCCATCATTTCAGGGGAAATGTTATGGAACTATGGCTGTCAAAAACATATGAGACGTCTGACAAAAATCAGCATGTGTGTTACGGTTTTGTTATTATGTATAGGTTAAGTTACCGTGCAGCTTAATAAACGTGAGATAGATTTTTATGAATTAAACAATAACGCACGTTTGGTTCGATAAAGCTGGATTCAGATTGTGCGTCACTATCGTGCTTCGGCGATTTTCCTTTAAAGAGTAGGTACTTACGTTTGATAGCTTTCCTCCTCCGAGAACATAAGTAGTTAACTTTTTGGCAGGGGTTACACTTTATTTTGCATTATTGTTATACTGATATTTAAATTGCCCACACAAATTAATTTAAATTTGTCAATGAGTTTGGCTACAGTCTTTTTTTTTTACATTTATTGGACAATTTATTTCAGTAAAACAGCATTTTGTTGAATTTAAGTTTTGAACAAGGCATATTTAAATTTAATAAATATTCATAACCAAGACATTAAGATTTGCATACTTTGTCTTTGACTTTTAACATACCTACTTCTTTCTGATAAATTATGGGGGTTATGGCTTGGATTCAGAATGGTTTATTAACAAAAAAAACCTTTTAAGAAATCAAGGGGTAATTAATACCCTTCTTTAAAATATGGGAAAGTTGTAACTGGTAATGAGAGAAAAACATCCAGCCGGGCGTTCCACTTTCTTACAATGGAGCGAATTAATGTAATATAAACAAGTAATATTAATAAAAAAAATTGATCAAATGAACGGTCTCTTTGTGAATCTGACTATAGTTTTGATGCAAGTCATGAAACCAAATATTCTATCTTGGATCAACCCAAAAATACGTACCCTTAAGTAAAAAAAATAACTGTTTTAGTAATTTTGAATTACTATTATATTTAGGGCATAATTTTTAGTTAGATTTCCAATGTTTTCTGTCATGGATGTCACGCATTGGAAAAGAAAAATAATTGTCACGCTGTGTGAACACATGCCAATGACGCAGAAAGACATTTTCAAGGTGTATATAGTGAGTGGAGCTGTAAGTAAAACATTAAAATAGAAAAAAAATGTTACAGGAACTGTTGAAGTCTAACGGAAAGGGAAATGTGGAAGAAAGCGGAAGACCATTCCAACGATCGAAACTTTTCTTCTGCGAGAAAGTAAATCCCAGTAAAAGAAGCCAGCATATCAGGAATAAACATTCAGAGTATACTGTGCGTAAACGGCCACAGAAGAACCAACTCTATGGGCAGTCGAGAGATGGAAAATTATATTGGGCAATAAAGTACGAACATTAACAGTATAGGGCTAGACGCTAGAGGAAAGTTTTGTTCTCTGACGAATCCACCTTTACAGTGCAGACTTGGCACTCAAAGTTTGTCTGAATGAGCGCAAAGGAAATCTTTCCTTATTATTCAAAGCGTAAAACACCTTAAACAAAAGATGTTTTCGAAAGCTGTAAACCTGGGCACTTATTTCAGTATAATAAAAAACGATAAATATAAGGCAATGATTGACTTTCGCCATTGTATATACACTGCCTATAGTACTATCATAAAGCATCATTTTTTAGTTCTGAATGAAGTCGCAATGAGGCGTGCTGAAATTGACAATTGGTGTGAATATAGAATAAGTACAGACAACACAAGTGTCTTAAATACTGGTAAAACATCAGTTAAGGTTCTCGTCTTCACTATTTAGAGTTAGTTTCGAATCAACCAGGAAGATGGCCAGACGAAAAGTACTATAGAAAATGCTTTCGCTTAGCTCAAAAACTGAAAAAAGTCCAAGTTATTGGCAAACGGTGGTTATACAAGTTTACCATCAAGGCTAAAATCGTGGCTTCCGTCATCTTCTGAGATGTTATCGATCTGCTCTGTGGTATCTCCGATTGCATTATATTTTTTCTTCGAACTTTTAAGCCGAAAGAACACACAATGAAAAAGAACTGAGAGCAGATTTGCACTTTTTGCTTACAAATATTGCAAACCTTTGAGCAAACGTAGTAACCATATTAACAAAATTGAGTATGTCTAAAATTCAAACTAGAAAAAAAGAACTTTTTAGTCATTTTTTATCATGGCCTGTAAAAGTATGAACGTACCCAACTACAACAGATTTGAATCCAATCTAAAGGATATAAGTGTGAACGTAGCCATTATTGGCTGCAATACAACGTAAACTACGTATCGCCATCGCTTGTTTGGACATTTGAATTCTGTTGGGCAATTACAGGATATATTCAAGATAAATACAGGTTTGTACGCAATACACATACGAAATAACATGACTCATGTTGATATGACTTATGCTGATAATGCTAATAAAAAAAGTGAAGCACGCTGCGTTACTATGGTTCTTGGCGCAAACTCCCAAAATAATTCAAAAAGAACAAGAAGAGCAAATGAAATACAAAATAGGCGGAGTTTTGTTAAAGTGGATGTAGATATTGGTGTGTGTGTGTGGATTTAACAAGAGGGTTTGTGGGTGTGAGTTAACGGGCTGTATTTTGCTGTTGCTGCCATCAATGTTTTCTTATGACGTTATCACGTAAAATTATCGTCCGTAAACCGATTCTTTTTTTTACTGGATAGATGGGGCCATTAGTCATAAATCATGATTAATGGAAAATAATGAAAAAATTATAGAAAACTTATAAGCGATTTGCAATTGAAAGTGAAAGAAAATGAACATTACAACAAAAACAACGACGATTTGACTTAAATAAACATTATTTTTAAATAAACGATAATTATCTGAAAATTTACTGTGTTCAAACTAATTTGAACATTACTGCATAAATTTCCATATCGTGTTACAAAATATGTCTTCGAAAGATTATTTAAGTCCAAAGGTCTTTTCAAAACGTAATTTGTGAAAATTAATTGCATTCAAATGATGTATGAGAAAGTTAAGTTTAATATCTTTTAGCCCTGAACTTAGTTGAGCTTGAGCTTTTGGATAGCCCAAATGACATAGGGTTCCCATTTCCGTCTTTTATATAAGGTGAATATTTAATTAAAACATTAGGTGTGTTTGTTTTTTATCATTTTACAATCACAATTAAAGTTTGAGAGGTTAAATGGGTACAAAGCGTTTAAGAATAGAAAAGAGTTAATTAATTAATTTAAATTATTAGATTTTGTCTAATCATCATCAGTTCAGAGAAAAACAGAAAACAACAATTTGTATAGCTATGGAATGAAGAAACTAACGATAATTGCAAAAATTACATTCACATTGTATTTTGTTTAAAAAGTTTTACAAACATATTTTTATCGTATTTAATCTGTTCATATTATTTTGATAACTCTCCAAAAAACATACAATTATTTTATTTAAGACTGTCTGTCTTTCTGCCAGTTTGTTCCGGCTAATCTTGAGAACGGTTGCAACGATTTTGACGGGACTTTCACTGGCAGATTCTAGAGAATAACGTAGGCTATTTAAATTACCCACTACGTGGTGCTGGAGTCGTTTTTTTCGAAAATTTCTTATTTATGGACGAACTTTGACGGTACTTTCAAAGGCCTATAGCCTAGGTGTCGCTGGAATCGTTTATTTTTTTAATTCTGATTTATGACCCGATTTTGAAGCGACTTTCACAGGCAGTAAATTGATGTAAAATGTAACTATGGCAATTTTCATCACACCTTGGTGCCGCTGGGGCCGTTTCACGAGCAGAAGTAACTAAGCCTGTGTTGATTAGTAGGTGGCGCTACGCCGGGGTCATTTTTGCTAAAATAACTGGTATACCTGAGCAACACCGGGTGCGTAAACTAGTTTATAATAAAATTATCGTGATGAGTTAATTCTAAGTTGGAGGTTGGAGCTGAAATTGACACTAAAATCCTTAAAACTGAAGAGTTTGTGCTGCAAAATTCAAAAATCAAATGCCTTTAGGTACCATAAGTTTTCTGGAGTAGGTACCTAATCGCCTGGCATTTTGCAGGGTTTATAGAACTATACCATTTTTTTTAACCAAATACTAAAGCTCACAATAGAAGCCTGCAGAAGAATGCGGTCATCGATATCGCTGGATTTTATTGTCTTAAAAATGTGCATAATTTTAACATCATTTATACCCAACAATTAATAGTAAATGACCAAGATGGCTTCCCTGAGGTACGCCAGTATTGTTTCCATTTCCATTAAAACGAACTGAACTGAATGCTTTTAAAAAGTCAGTGTAAATACGGCCGTTTTTTTTTTTAATTCATTCAATTTTAGGAGAATGTTAAAAAAAATTTGTAAGAGTTGATCTTTGCCTCACAAATCCGTGTTGTTGTTCACAAATGATTTTTCTTAATAAAATTGGTCTCAAATGATCTTGGTAAGACAAAATATTGATTTTTCTTCCCGTACCTACCATTTTGTACCTATCTCACAAACTTTAAACGAAAACGACAGCTCTGAAACAAATCCTTCCAAAATACAATCAACCATATTAATTGTTAAGATAAAAGTGAAATAAAAATAAAGTACAATATTGGAGGACGGCAACGTCATTGAGATAACATGTTTTGGGCTATCAAACTTTGACTTCAATTATATATAACTACTTTCCCGCACCTAAATACATATGTATGAATATACACTGCAGCGGGAACTACCACTATAAAAAAAGAACAATTACAATGTTTGTTTATTATTTATTAAGTATTGTTGAACTCTTTTTTCATTTTATTTTTTTTTCTTCATCTTGTTCACTTTGAATTTGAAATGAAACAAATATATATTTTCAGGCGTTTGTTTTTGTTTTTCTACCTCATGCCATTATTTTCTTTTATAGATGGGGATTCGAGTGGAAAATGATGGCAAACAATTACTCATTTCACTGCCTGACGCCCTACACACATAACGCAGATTTAGCTAACACCCAGTATACTCGGAACCTAACAAAAATAACAGAATTGCCACCTACAGCTATTTTCAAGACTTTTATAATTTTGTTTTATTGAACAGTGCACACAAAAAATTGATAAATAATTAAATGAATTACAAAATAAAAAAAACATTTCAGAATCATACGAATGACAGATATTTTTAAACTGATAGGTACCTAGAAGAAGTCAATTAAAAATGATAGGTGAGTGCTGTGTCCTTTGCTTCACAGCAAAACAACGGACAGACGGACGTAACTTCGAAACATACCTTCTATTTTCCAGGATTATTTCTTTGCACGCATTGTTCTTGTTACTTAATTGAACTATACGTTTTTTACGTTATTTAATTAATAACTCATAACTGTTTTCTTTATATATTAATGAAATCGGTTTCATCATCAACCAAGCATCGAAACACTTTTATGCCGATGACATACAAATCTACAAAAGCTGTCCTTTGGGTCTGATTGACTACTGCGCTTTTACGTTGAACCAGGAACTGGAAAAAAGTTTCTAACTGGGCATCTTGCAATGGGATGACTTTCAGCCCAAACAAATGCAAATGCCTGGTCATCTCAAGAAAAGAAGTAGACTTATCATATTTTCCTTCGATAAATCTAAGTGGGAACCCTTAAGAATTCGTGAATAACTATACAAATCTAGGTGTAATATTCAATAGAACATTGACTTGGAACGACCACATGAATTCATTGATAGGAAAAACTTATGGAACACTCAGAACGCTATGGACCGCCCAGGAATTCACCCACTTAAAACCAGATCAATGCTGGCAAGGACCATGGTGATACCGGTCCTAACTTATGGATGTGAATTATTCTACAACTGTGACGCCATCAGCAAAAATAAATTAAAAGTTGCTTTTAATAGCATAATTCGATACATATTTGGATTAAGAAGGTATGACCACATTTCACATTTGCAAAAGAGCCTTCTTAATATGTCGTTTGATGAATTTATGAAATTCCGAGCATTGGTACTATATTTTAAAATCTTGAAAACACGGGAACCAACATATCTGCACGAAAAACTCAGATTATCTGTATCACACAGATCAACATCGGTAATTTTATCACGCTTCTCGTGTCTCACGTCAGAAAGGCAGTTTTTCATTGCTGCATGTAACCTTTGGAACTTCCCACTCATCTGCGAGATGTTGATGACCTACACACATTCCAAAATATTCTTAAAATGTTATTAATTATTTTTCTATATAATGAACTATTATTATAAGTTTCAAAAGTCCAACATATAGTATGATTTATATAAACTATTGCATATACATATTTAAAGTTTTCATTTCGTCTTCTTTTTCTATTATTTTTTTTTATCATTTAAATTGTATTCAAAATTGTTAATCCATAGGCTTTCACTAAAATATAAGATATGTACTATCTTACAGTGTAAGTTTTAAAAAGAAATAAATAAATTTAAACTTATACCTTATAATTCATATGTACCGTACCTGTATCTTTATTTGTATGATACATTTAAAAATACTAAATGCAATCAAAACTAGACGGCAACGCTTAACCAAAACAATGTCCATTCAGTCCAAAGCCCAACCACAATTTTCCAACACGAAACAAATTCCAATAGCGCAACCAGAAAAAGGAACAGAGGAGAATGAGGAAACCACTCAAAAGTAAATTGCAGAATGACAGGAAAATTGAGTTGAATTTCATTTTCACCATGCATATTCATTGCATGCACTTAACAAGAAAGTTTTTTCTTACACACACACTTATTTTTCATTTTTTTATTCTAATTTGAAAAAAAAAAATAATATGAATAAAAAAATATGATATACCTCCACTGGAGGACTAGGATGGGATCATGCTCAGTCATAAAAAAATATAATAGAGCTTCTGCTAAGCTAAGCTAACATCAACTTTTTTTTATAGCGCTTGTCTCATAGTCTCGTTGGGTTTGGGTGGGGTATTCGTTATCACTGCTATTGCTTTTGCTTTCCTACTACCGCCTGCATATTGTTTTTGATTGCAATTTGTGAGTGGACGACTCGGACTCGGACTGTGGAATAGAAGCTCGGCTACCACCTACTATCTACGTACATACATACAATGTTTGTTGGTATTCGTATGTTGATGAAGCATTTTTAATGATAAGGGGGTTTTGATTAAATATGTAAATTTGCTATTTTTTTTTTTAAATACATTTACGGATGTTCATATTCAAATACCTAGTACACTGCGTAACAGTATTACCAGTTTTGTTTTTTAGAACTATAGAAAAAACTGTTTTTGTAGGAAGGAATGAATAGAATAATAACTTTTAATCAAGTTCGATGTGTTAGAATTTTACTTTGAAAGCTTTTAAATTGGTTATGGCAAGTTCAGTGGAATTTCGTATTTAAAAAGTCTTTAGCAGTCATATCCTTTGCACAACACATAAAAAATAGTATTAAAGCGATTTCATGTTTCGGGGAAATTTATATGAATTAATGCAATTTAATGTAATGTACCTACCTATAACATTTTTAATTGTATTACCAATGTCAGAATATTGCCTGGGCTCACCTTACGGTATTTACATAGTAAAATAAATTTGCAATATGTAGATGGCGCGCGTATCGTAACTTTAAATGTATTTGAAAGAGGAGAGCAATAATGTCGCAATTATAAATTACTAGGTAGGTAGGTGTATAAATTGAAACGATAAGTAAGATGATGACGGTGTAGCATATGAACTTCATGGATTTAAATATTATTGTCACGGGAAGGGGACAGATCTATATAAAAATAGATAGTTAGAAATTTTGATTGGTGACGTCACAAATTTAAGAAATTTTAAAACATTTTTTGTTTGTATAGGTATCCGAGAGTTGTACATATTATAATCTCGGAGTAGGTAACGTGTATGTCTTATTAGCAAAAATGTATACGAAAAAAGTGAAAAGTAAGCGTAGGTACCGTTAAATAAAACAGAGCGTCATCAAAACGCCAGATGGAAGCCTTCTTAAGAGTTAGCTTGCTTTGCATATCGTTAAAGGCTTGTAAGGCATTGGAAAGATTATAGATTTTGATGATCATAAATGTAATTTAAACCTGACGCTGCTGCTTTTTACTGGTTTGGTAAGTTTTGATCAGGTTTCGAACTTTAAAAGTAAAATTTCGGAGCAAAATTGTAAAAAAGTTAAGTACATCGAGAGGTTGCAAAGAAAACTTGAACAGGAAGGAAAAAATCAAGTTATTAAAAACAGTATCTATAACAAAAATTTATTTAAGTAATAAAAAACAAAAAAAATCACATAAATTCAAAAATCACATAAATTCCATTCTCTTACTTTAATATCTGAAAACTATCTTATATCATGTATTAGGCTACTCTAAATCGGGGTTAAAACTGTTAAATATGTAAGAAATACAATAATTTTTTATGATTTTTATTGGCAAAAACGTTTATAACGAATTCAATTCAAAGCTTTAGTTTCAAGAAAAAACAGTCTGGAAATGTTTATATTTCAATAGTTTACTAAAACTATACCTTGAGATGAAAATGAAGAAAGTTATAAAGAACAATACCTACATATACAGTCAAACTTCCCTATATCGAATTTGCACGGGACCAGAAAATTTATTCGTTATAAAGAAAATTCGTTATACAGAATTTTTGCGTTCAGTAGGTACTTAATTCTTCGCCTTCTTAAAATCACTGCTTTGGTTTTTAAAATTATTGATAAACTATTGGAAGGAATTCCAAATTGCTTAACAATCTGTTTTTTTTTTTTAGTCAATCCTTCTTCAACTTTATTATCAACAATTTTTTCTCAAGAGGAGACTACTTCGAGACATTTTCAATTATTTCACTTGAACTTGAACATAGAATGAAGGAGGAGATAAAAACACACTGAATAAATTGCACGACTGGATCGCACGTACTTGCTCTTGTGTGCGGTCACAACTTCGATTAAATTTTGAAAAATATTAATTTTTCGATTTTTCTGGTTTTTGATTGTTTGAAAAAAGTACCTACATATAATAGTTTTCAGCGGAAAAATTTAAACGTCATTTTATTTCCTTGGAAAATGTGTTTGATTTTTTTAAAATCGTAGGAACGGTCGAAGAACGAACATAATCTACACCTGATTTTTTTCATAAAAATTCTTGGAGCCGTTTCCAAGAATAATAAACTTTTACTTAGCGGTTATATGACAGGTATTTAAAAAAGTCCTCTGTAGAATATCAAAATATTAAACCGTATGTTCCAAATTTGAAGATGATTAGCCAAACTGTTTAGGCTGTAGTTCAATATATAAATCAAAATTGACAAATGGTGCACCGTAACACTTAGTATAGTAATTACGTACCTAAAACATAAATGCTACGCTAACTAGACAATTCTGGCAATACTCTTTCGAAGAAACAACAAAATCAACTCCATGTCGTGTACCAATACGTTAATTTATTGTCATTTTGGAACAAGTTGATTGCAAAAAAATCAAGTGAACCACTGACAATTTTCACACATACACATGTGAAGTAATTTGTTTTATTGCCAACTTTTTTGGAGAAAAATTCCCGGTTCCAACCCCTGCCATAATTCAATGAAAATCCATAGGTACACAAATATTGAATAATTGCTTTTTTCAAATGAAATAATAATGCCTCCCACCTTTTTCGCACTCCTTTTTCCTGGTTTCGTATCTATTCGCTTGAGCTTGTCATATGGAAACGTATAGTAGAAAAGATCCACCAGAAGGACGGAGAAAAGGCGAATCCTTTTGATTCCACCGACCCACGATAAATCTCTATCTTGTATTTCACTTTTTTTTATTTTATTGAAAGGAAATGGCAGATTTTTTTAAATTATTTTTTTACTCTCACTTTTGAGGTTCATATTGCATGACTATCGAGACAAACAAAAGCACAATTGTTTTTTTACAGCCTTTAACGAACACAATATACCAGATTTTCTGGTAGCAAATATAATTTTTTTCACAAAACACACAACAATACAGATTTTCCAAGGAAACGAGAAAAAAAACACAAAATTCAAGTAAAAAATAAAAGCACTCGGGTAGAAATAAAGTTTACCACTATGAAATGAATATCTGACTGGGCATATAAGACGACGGTCTCACCCCGTCTACGCGACAGAAATGTATGTGAATGTGAAGTGAACGTCAAGTGCGAAGCAATTCTCCTTCGAAATGTAAAAACTGAAAATCTCAAAGGAAAACCAATATTGATCCGAGTGGCAAAAATCCACTCAAAATCTAATGAGTGCGAAGCTACACAAAACAAAGCACAATACAAAACAATAGTTTGAAAACACTCAAAGCATATAAAAGAAATAGCTAATCAGTAACACACCACACACACACACACACATTTGTTTCACTTACTTTGAGTGGACAAAATAAAATTAAAATGCACTAGATAAAAGATAGAAAAAAAGTATTGCGCTCCACTTGTTTCTTTTCCCTTTCATTCATTCCCACTCATTGGCTTTTGTACACAAAACCCATACACACTTACCGGGAATTTTCAATTTGCCTAATTCCACTCGAAAATGAGACCATTTTGATTGTTTCTGTACACAGAACCGAAATAGGAGAAAACATAATTGGAATAATGAAACAAAATAAAAATACACCCATATACACGATTTTTTTTGCCTGAAGAGGGGAGGATTGATGAATTTTTTCACTTTCTTAAACAGATTTTTCTACCGGATTAGATAAAAATATTTGATTGTGAATGTTTTTAAAGTAATCTTTTTACGTTATTTGTCAGGAAAATTCAAACAAGAAACTTATTTTACATAAAAATAATAATGAAGAGAAAAAAAGTTACACAAGCGAGATTTACCTTCCTTGGTCACCTGCGCCTCTATTTCGTCTGATTCACTGATTTAAGATTGAGTGGATTCATTTTGATTCGCACGACTGGTGTGGTAAGTATGAAATAGAAAAATAAATTCACAATGAAGTGCTACTGTCAAATGTCAATATTAAAAGAGTGGCGATTGTTAGAATGAGAGGTTGTTGTACGTAATACTTGGGGTGAAGTTACACCTCAAAACCATTGAAAAAAGAAACAAGAACGACAACTCGGAGGATAAGAAGGAATGACTTTTAATAAGAAGGAAAGACATGGGCTACAGAATACGAAATCTGCACGAATGTCATAATTTATTTGAAGACTCTGCAGTGACTGAAGTTTCCTTCTCATATCGTTTCATTTTTGACAGATACATTCATTTGCATTTTATCGCCGTGATGGAAGGTTCACACAAATCACTTGTATTGTATTGATTTGAGTGATAAATATTACAAAAATTATTTAGAAAACTTAGCTTACTAAACAAAACACATATAAAACACTTTTGCGAATAGATTCTCAGCACAGGCACAACCTTTCTTTGTCAGCTTTGTTTTACTTTCCAGACGTTCCTGTCATGTCAATTTACATCAGTATGCCTCTACGAGTTTGCAGTGATACAAATGCGATCTTATGTCAATGTGGCCAGGCTCTATGATAGTATGCGATAGAAAGTATGCTTTCATCGCTTGCTTTATCGCAAGTAGAAGATTTCAATACACCAAAAGAGTATGCGATGAAATGCCCACCCAAGAAAATCTGACAGTTTTTCTATTTTCTGCTTTTGCTGACTGTTCCAAAGCATATGATCAAGAAATTCTTGGTGTTATTGACGGGAGCAAAGTTGGACATTGTTCGCATTGAAGAAATGTAACAAGTTCACTCCACTAAGTGCTTAAGTAGAATTTGATTGAAGGCACTAGGCGTAGCCAAACCCTGAGTTTATTCTAACGTAAACTATTTTAAAGGGGCACGTCTATGTGTGACGATTTCGACCATTCCTTTTGACAACAAATCAATATCGCTAGTTCCTCTTGATTCTCATTCTTCGTTAACAACGTACTCGTTATATGGAACTCTTTGATCGAGGACTTCTGGTTTAATCATTTACATTATATACGTTTTTCAATGGGGGCGAAATCTGAAATTAGACATCATTCACATGAATCATCTACCAACGTGACAGCGTCATCATTTGGAGTCGAAGATCTTCAAAATCTCCAATACTTCTTGAATCTATCGAAAGATCCGAATCACAATTCCTTCGAATGCATGCCAGTTTTCTTGCATAAAGTGTTCTGCTGTTCCTAGTTCTCGAAACTCGAATCATTTATTTTCTGACACCTAATAGTCCAGCAGTTATGTACTTTTTGCTGGAAAGTATTACGAATTTAATGAAACTTTAATGGTTTGTTTAGGGGTACATTAGAAATATTATACTACTTTATCGACCTCGATGACCCTGTGCTAACTTATTTACAGGAGTCCAAATCTCGACAGCAATTCCACTTGTAACGAGTTTGATGCGCTGTCTGATTCCATCTCGAAAATTGTTTCCCTTTGTCCTCGCACTGAAATCGTTATTACGGGCGATTTCAATGTACACAATTCCAATTGGCTCCGCTATTCTGGTCAGACAACACCCGAAGGAAGGTATGTCGAGCTCTTTGCCGGGTTACATCACCTTACCCAACTGATCGATGTGCCAACGCGTATACCGGATGTTGCTGGGCAAGCCGCCCATACTCTTGACTTGTTTCTTACTTCTCACCCTGATAAATATACCATTAGTGTAACTTCTCCATTTGGCACTTCAGACCATTGTGTTATTTCAGCTAATTTCTCATCCTCCACCCATCCAGTTAAAGAAAAACTTCCCACCAGGACCGTTTGGCAATACGAGAAAGCCAACTGGGACGACCTGAATATTTTTTTCCGAAACTTTAACTGGTCACTATGCTTCCTCGATAGTGACATTGATGCCAGTGCTGAAATGATCACAAATGTGATTCTTCTAGGGATGCGTGCTTTTATTCCTAACAGAGTAAAAAACATCAAACCTAAAGAAAAGTCTTGGTTTAATTCTGAGTGTAAAGAAGCTATCAGGCTCAAAGAAGTAAGTTTCCGTTCTTACAAAGCCAACCCTACAGAGGAAAATCGGAAAAAGCACAAACAAGCAAGAAACTCATGCAAATCCGTTATTGAAAGAACCAAATTTTTGCATGACCAAAAATTACGGCAAAAAATTCTGCAGTGTCCCAAAGGCAGTAAAAATTGTTGGTCATTTGTAAAAAATATTAAAAACTCCTCAACATCTTCGGTTCCAACGCTCATCGACAGTAACAAACCAATTGTTTACTCTTCAGAGAAGGCAAACTTGCTCGCCGCCGATTTCACTGCTAGCTCCACGCTGCCGCATAGCAACGTTGCCCCTCATGTACTTGAGAATGTAAATTTTTCCATGGGACAGATTTTTTTCCGCACTCGTACAGTAGCAAGAGTTCTCAAAGATCTCGATATACACAAATCCGCTGGCCCGGATGGTATACCCCCGATTCTTCTGAAGAGGTGTTCTTCCACTCTGGCAAAGCCACTGCGTAAGCTTTTCCATCGCTCCTACTCTTCTGGAATCTTTCCTAGAAGATGGAAAACAGCATTTGTCCAGCCTGTCCCTAAGAAAGGGTACCCATCCTCCCCCTCCTCCTACCGACCCATAGCACTGACATCCCTTCTTTCTAAGGTCATGGAAACACTGATTAACCGTCAGCTTAAGGAATATCTCGAAGATCGTAAGCTTCTCCATGACCGTCAGTATGGCTTCCGCAGCAACCGTTCCACTGGTGATCTGATGGCATATCTCACCGAACAGTGGAACAAATCTTTACATCGCTTTGGTGAAAGTAAGATTATTGCTCTTGATATCTCCAAGGCATTTGATAGAGTTTGGCATGAAGCTCTCTTATCGAAAATGCGTGCTTTTGGGATCGATAATACTCTTGTTCGTTGGATTAGAAGCTATCTTCTGGACCGTTCAATACAAGTTGTATTGGACGGATTCAAGTCTGATTCCCATAAAATAAATGCTGGTGTGCCCCAGGGCTCTGTTCTATCTCCGACTCTTTTCCTCATATTTATAAATGATCTTCTGTCTGTTACTTCTAATCCACTTAACTGTTTTGCTGACGACTCTACCCTCAGCTTTTCATATTCGTTCGATAATTCACGTCCTTCGCCTTCGGACGTACAATTGCAACGGTGCCGTATGTCAAGCTCATTAAGCTCCGATTTATACAGCATTGTCAAATGGGGTAATAGAAATCGTGTGGAGTTTAATGCTTCGAAAACTCAATGCTGTCTTCTGTCGTTAAAGCTTAACATTCCCCCAATGCCATTGTCCATGAATGGCACTTACATCGAAGAAACCGAAAAGTTCTCAGTACTCGGTATGTGTGTCAACGACGACCTACGTTGGAACGACCATATATTTGAGATCGCTAAGAATGCTGCAAAGTGCTTAGGTTTTCTGTATCGGTGTAAGAAGTATTTTTCCCCATCTGATCTGGCTACAATTTATAAAGCGTTTATACGCCCTAAACTCGAGTATAACTCCCACCTCTGGGCAGGTGCTTCACACACAGTGCTTCACCTGCTTGATAGAATACAAAATCGAGCGTTAAGATTGATAGGAAATAGAACTGCCGCTGATACAATTGCCCCTCTCGAACACCGACGCAATGTTTCATGTCTTTCCTTATTTTATCGTTTCTTTTATAAAAAATGTTCACTCGAGGTAGCCAGCTGCATTCCTCCCCTTAAAAGTTTCGCCCGTAATACTCGTCTTGCTAGGAATGCCCATCAGTTCACCCTTGAGCCCAATTTCGGACGTACCGTGAAATATAGGGATTCTTTTTTTAGCCGTACAACACGACTTTGGAATGGTTTACCCGGCGAGATTTTCCCTTGCCATTTCAATTTGCAAACATTCAAAACCATTGTTAATTGACACCTCCTATCTCTCCCCTCCCTATCTTCCTAATGCCCGCGCAGTGTGTTACATTAAAAGGGAAACAAATAGTCCCTTGTGCGCGCGTTATTTATAAAAAAAAAAAAAAAAAAAAAAAACCTCAATGAAAGTGGATCAGAAAATTTAAAATAGTAATAAAATAATAGTAATTAGGTAAACATATGTAAAGTAATTCTCTATTTATCTGTAATTGATTGAAGGCCGATTGTTTTAGGCTGCGAAAATCTTGTAGCTCTTGGGGGCTGCCTCATATTCGTCGTCGTTAGAGTTGGGCTTGTCCTCATGCACCTCAGGAGAAACGGGGAGGTCAGTGGGTTTCTTACTCTCGTCTCCAGTGTCAAATTCCTTGGCTTTAGTCTGAGGGGAGTTTTCGCATGCAGAGCATAACAGATCAGATCAGACTTTTTACAGCTGCATCCTGCATAACAACCAATCGGGCACTTGCAGATTATTACCTTGAACAGCTGCTCTAGGGAAGGGGTTGTGGTGATCGGAACCAAACCTGTAAACAAATTAATTAATTAATACACGTGCATTCTATGTTGTTAATAATAATCATATATCAACTGGCATGGTTTAAGAAGGAAAATATAATATTATAGCACCCACCTTGTTTGGTAAGCTTTTATCCCCATGAAGCAGGCATGTTCTAATGGGTCCTTTAGCTTCCCATCCACACCTGAACTTGTAAGTATGTCCTGAATGAGTATGGTACTTGGCGGCATCTATGGTTGGTGCCAGACTGATAAGTTAACATTTTGCCTTTGCAACGGCTTTGGAAAAAATGCGGTATCTTAGGTCTTCAAGATTGTCAATTTTGATGCAATTTGACAACATTTTTTCCTCCAACGTCAGTGATTTGAGTTAGAGTTGCCTCGAGATCTTTAAAATTCTCCAACATCTCTGAAAGGCTAGAATTTTTGCTGTACAACTATATCACCTTCTTTTTTCCAATACCAAAGGGAGCTGAAGTGGTGTCACTCCCACTTATCGCATGCAGGAAAAGTTCATGTATTCGTACTTGAACGTGTCAGTTGCACTCTTCTGAATGAACGTTCTTTTTAGAAGAACCCAATACTGTCAGAAGCACCAGAAGTTCTATATCATCATGACATCGGAGTCTTCTACTGAATACTTCACTTGGAATCCCTTGCTTCCATTTCACTCTTCAGCATAGTTATGAAGTTAAACTTGTTGGTATCCTTGGAAAGAAATTTCGCCTGCGAAATCGTGCTGATCGAAGTTGTATTGGAAAATACAAACTTTGTTGAGGAGTAAAGCAAAGAACGCCGATAAGCTATGACGGTATTCCTTATGCACCCATTCCATTAACCTCGGAAAACTTTCCAGCTACAATCGCTTTTTTGGACTGGACTATAATGAAAGGGTCTTTTCAGATGTTTTCAATACCGCATCATTTTACTAGCCCCTTAAGTTCTGTTGATGAATGAATTAATAAAATTAATTAAAAACACTTAATTTTTTATATTTTTTTTTATAATTAATTATTTTTTTTAATTTTGTCACAACATTTAATAATTTTCTATATTTTATGTAAATAAGCGATGCGTTTCGGTGTTTACATATAAACCTCTGACTCTTAGTCAAACCGAAGAAGCCCGAAGATGGTTTATAAGTAAAAACCTAAACGCTTCGCTTATTTACATAAAATATAAACAATAAATGTTGTGACAAAATTAAAAAAAAAATAATAAATTATAAATAAAAATTAAAAAAATTAAGTGTTTGTAATTAATTAATTAATTCATTCATCAACAAAATTATATACACACAACATGGAGGCTAAAACACAAATTAACCCTTGAGTTCGTTAGTTTTATATTTTATTTTTTTTTTGTATTAAAAAAACAACGAATTTATTTCAATACTTTGCAAATATAACAATTCAACTTAAAATTATCTATACAAATATTTAAGTTCAGTTACAAAAAAATGTAGAATACCAAAACAAATTGTTTAAGAAAGTAAATTTAAACTCCTTTATAGCATAAAAGATAATTATAAAATTCCATTTTGTTTAAAAAAATCCAAAAAGACAGTTAGCCGATCGCCAAAAGAAGGGTTATTAAAAATTTTCCGACGATTCTCCTTAGCTTCATCGGTATCTAAGAGATAATTCATTGCATCAGCAAGTTCTTCTTTATCGTTGATCAAAATGGGTAGCATAACGGTAGCAGTTGAAAGTCCTGAAAAATTACATTAAATGGATTTACAATTTCTTCATAGTTTCGTTAAAACTTATGCTTCGAACTTACCATGGTAGCCTTTATTAATAATTTCTTTTTTTACATCTTCTACTGTTGGTATTCTTTGGTCGTAATTTAGCCTTTGCAGGACATCTTTGAGAACAGCTTGATACACCTCGATTAGTTGATCCCTTTGATTTGAAAAAACGTCTATTGGCCATGATGAGAACATGAACCAATTTAGGTCAATTCCTGGTGATCCAAAATAGCCTTCTTGGTAGTCAACCTTGGAACAGTACAATCTTTTCGAAACAATGTCGATTTTTATTTAAAAAAAAACATACTTACAAAAAGAACATCCTTATCACTCTTGAACATAAGATTATTCACCCACATATCACCATGATTCAGAACATGGAAACGGTCCGCTTTGTTCCTGCTAAAAACATTTATCATTTTTGGTATGATTTTTGAGCCAAATTCTTCTAATTTAGATACATATTGCTTTAAGTTTGGATTATTCTTGCAGTAGTCGATTGTTGTTTGGATGCAGTTGATATAAACTGCATGTAAGGGTGTTGGGGTCTCAGAAACATTTCCTGCCATATGGTATTTGAATATTTCAGGATTCTGTTAAAAAAAAAAATGTTTTTATTAGAAGTAGAAAAAACATAGACAAAAATGACCCTCTCGTTAAATCCACACATACACACACACCCCAATATCTACATCTACTTTCTACTTTAACAAAACTCCGCCTATTTTGTATTTCTTTTTCTCTTCTTGTACTTTTTGAATTTGAGTGGAATTATTTTTGGAACTTGCGCCTGTTTTCTTTATGTACGCCTGGTGCTTGCAATCGATTTTGGTTTGAAAGAACCAAGAACCAGCATGAGTCTTATCAACATAAGTCATGTTATTTCGTACGTGTAACTTGTCATCGATTTATAAGACGTTATCACGTCAAAAATAAAGGTAGGTTTGGGAAAGAACCATAGGTGACATTATTACTAAACAAAATCAAATGTTTATTCTACTACATTTTTTTTGCGCCGGAAGGTAAAAAATGTTATTAGACTATGTATCTATAGTAGTGTGATATTGTGATACTCATTTTTTTTCGACTACAAAGATTTACGTTGCCTTATCAAGGGCAGGGAGCTCTCAATCGGGGAGACATGCAGATACTCCATCTACGAGAAGATATTCGCTTTAATACGCTAAGTCGAATGGTCTCGTTCTCCGGAGTCGGCGTACAAGGTTTGTCTCTAAAAGACCTGGTCAAACAGAAAGCGGGCTGGCAGTACGAACAGATCGCAACGCTGCCCATCGCTTTCAGCGTTCTAGTCCAGTAATTATAATTTTCTTTTGAATAAAGTCTATGGCGTAGTAAGATAAAATGAGCAGAATTCAATTTCCGTTCTCAAACACCCAACTATCAACATTTCCATGATCAAGCATTTCCGCATGCGCAGACCGAAACCAGTTCCTGATTTTATTTATAGACAATTTATTGTTAGCTCTTTCTTAATATTTTTTTGCACTTTTTATGTATTATGCATGAAATCTTCTAAATCTAAAAATGGTTTGAACAAATGTACAACTCATCCATTGAGAAAGGGTGGGCCGATTTGGTTCAATTTTTTTCAGTTGTTCCCAATTGCTTGGAAAAGGTTCTTACAAAAGAAAATTTTGGGAAAACTCTGCGAAAAAGTCAGAAAATTGGAAAAATCAAAAATTGATTTTTTTTATAGAATTTTATATATTTTCATATAACCAACATTGAATTTGGAAATCTTGGCCGATTTTGAAAACATTTCACGGTTACGTTTGTGGTTTTAGCTATAATTGGACCGCTTTCATCGGTCTTTGTGTTTGAACAGCATCACAAAGAATTTTTGCCCGCACCGCCAGCCCGCGTTCTGTTGGACTAGACCTTAAGAGGCCTGTCGAATATTTCTATTGCAGTGTTTCATACTTAGAAAGAAGATTTTGTGTTTTTTCTTCGAGAGTTTCTACACAGAAGTCTCTGTATAAACCACTGTTTCGTATGTACATCGGAGCATTAACCTTACTCCGAAGACTTTATTTCGGTATATCAGTATTTTCCTATTGCTTGGTTTAGTACAACCCCAAAGTCCAAACCGGTTTAAGCACTTGCTTGTGAATAAGTAGTGTGTTGAAGGTGCTTGGATTGGAATTTTTTTTCCAGTTATGTCGAATTCTTTTCGTTTCTTTTTACTTGTTTTTCAAGTTATGCATTCGTGCAGAAAAAAAATTGAGATAAAAATCAAACGTGACATTACGATGATAGAGAAACATATTTATGTTACTGACAAAATTCTGTCCGTCTGTCTGTCTGTCTGTATGGATTTATTTTGGACTAGAGACTGAACGGTTTGGCCAATCATCTTAAAATTTGGAACTTAAGGTTATTTTAATGTTCTATATAGGGCTTTTTTTATTTTTTTTTAGCTCAAATATTAACGGTACCTACCATATAACCGTTAAGTAAAAGCTAATTTTGCTCGGAAACGGCTCCAAGAATTTGTATGAAAAAAAAATCAGTGTACTAAGGTAGGTGTGGATCACATTTTGGTAAAAAAATATTAAGATGGTGGGCTAAAAACGGTACCTCCTATACTCTGTTCAATTTATATTTTCAGTACAGGGAAGATATGATATTTGCCTTTCACTCTTACTGTTATGGATTTCAATAAGCTTTCTCCATTTAAAAGCTCTCAAATGGTTGCCATACTGGGCATTATAAATTGGTATATTTCTCACACAAATGTAGTTATGGTTACCAACTGTTTATTCAAACTTGCTCAAATAGAAATTCTTCCTTAAATAAATTGCACGACGATCATCGCTCACAGCTCGAATAAAATTTGAAAAATATTAGGGGAATTTCAAAGTTTTTATTTTGACTTTTGATTGGTCGAAAAAAATACGTAAAATTCTTTTTAGCGGAATAATTTTAACGCTTAATTTGAATTTCCTTACAAAAATTAAAGGAGCAAAATTTTTTTTTTCAAATCGTTGGAACGGTTTTTTAAAAACGATATTCGAAAATATTTTGAAATAAAATTACTTAGGCTACCTACATCTTCCTGAATAACAATTTTTATTGTAATCGGATAGCCAGTTTCCGAGGTACCGTGTTTAGCTCACCCACTTATATTATTTTTCACCAAAATATAAACCACACCTCCAAAAGTACACAGATTTTTTTTTCATACAAATCGTACAAACAGTAACTCAAATACGTTTCTCAATCGTAATGTCATGTTTGATTATTATCTGAATTTATTTTTGTGTACGAATACATAATTTGCATTAGAGTACCTATAATCGCAAGTAAAAAAAATTGCCAAAAAATATTGCCTATGTATCTTTATTTTAACGGTTTTTTTTTGAGAAAAATAAAAACGAAAAGATGTAAGCAAAAAAAAATCATAGCGACAACACCTTCTTCTTTAAACTTGCTCTCATTCGTTCTAAGAAAGCTTCACTTCTGGAACTTTCATAACAAAAACCAAAGAAAAGGTATTATAATTTCCATTAATGGCGAATGGCAACTCTGTAGTAGTGCTTTTTTTTAAATAAACCAATAAGCAAGAGGCAAATTGATATTCAGTTTCCTCGGTCCTCGCAGCCGGGGAGCAGACAGGTCCTGATGGAATGTACGTGGGTTAAATGAAATATTACAACAACAATTTCAATGTATTTCAGGGTTCTCTTTTATATTTAAGTGGCAATTTCTTAAATTGAGTGCGATGCAAACACTTGAAGGTACCAGTGTATTGGAAAGCTCTCTTCCCTAGGGTCTGTACTGAAAATATAAATTGAACAGAGTATATAGGACCGTTTTTTTTCTTCAATTTTCTCGAAAACTGTCTATACGATTACAATCAAAATTGATATCCAGAAGGATGTAGGTATGATTAGTAATTTTACTTTAAAATATTTTGGAAAACTTTTTTTTAGTATTTTTAAGAATTAAACATTTTTTTTTTGAAAAAACACTTTTTCACATTTTTTAAAGTAATAAAATGGCGTTTAAATTATTCCGCTCAAAACAATTTTTCCTACTTTTTTTTCGAACAATCCAGTCAGAAAAATTGAATAAAAACTTTAAAGTTCTCTTAATACTTTTCAAATTTTATTCGAAGTTGTGACCGCACAAGTATTTGCGATCCAGTCGTGCCATTTATTTATTTAATAAATACTTTGCGATGAAAAAGTCCAGATCTGTCAGGTTAGTTGGTCTTGCTCTATCAAATGGATGATACGCATCTGGAAATATGAGATTTTTTCGTTTGATAGACGCTTTCGTTTGATTGAAACTGTAGACGCCACCGTTGATTCTAGAGAATTCTTCCGCTGGAATTTGGATGCAAGGAGTAGTGCCTTGGTGTGCACAAAAATTTTTGTAGCGGAAATTCACAGGGTGGGGAAATTTTTTACTCTCTCGAGAGCTCTCTCTTCTTTGAAAAACTACGAAAAATTCACAAGATGAATGACAGTTTTTCGGTGAATTTCGTAATTTTGCACAGCAATTGGAACAAACTTATTAATTTTAATTTTAAATTTGCACGATCTGCAAACGTTGTTCAGGAGTAGGTTTATTTATTATTAAATAGCAAATCAAACTGAGAATTAATCAAGTGACAGTTGTCAAAAAGACTAACTCCAAAAAAAGTATTGCCAGATTGAAAACCACACGTCTAAAAAAACAGCATTTATATGCGAAGAACTATTTCAGCATTCACAAAAGTTGAGCCTAGATTGTTTTCCATTATTGTGCGATAAGGAAATTGTGCTCCGGACCAGACTCTCCAATTTTCCGTTAGAGCCTTGCTATTTCGATGAGTTGAACCAGTTCATTGCCAAGAGTCGCTTTTGCGTTTAACTCTTCAGCTTTAATCGTTTGAAGATTTATAAAGAATCCGAACCTTTCGTAAACAACTTCTTTTTGATAAAGATGTGGTCAGCGAGATCACAACTAGAAGAAGAGCTTCAACGCGGAATTTATATCTTGGAGACAGTGGGACACAAGAGGTTTTTTTGTTCCCGATTGACACTCTTGAATTTGAATCGTAGGTCTCTGTTTTCGCCAATTGCTTTGCTTCATTTTCATACGTTTCCAATGAATCCCTTTTCGACTCGTCAAAAGATTTCAAGATTTAAGAGCAGTATTAAGTACCATCTTGAAACTATGCAGGTATTTGCTGGTTTTATCGAATCCCTCAAGAATGTCATGCCTTACACCTTATATTTCGAGGTCTTCAAAACATTTTACGAGAGCTGTTGTCATTTCTTCATCAGCATGTCCACAATTAGGAATCAGAGTCAGAAATCGTTCAGCTGGGTAGATTTCTTCCACGTTTTTCATTAACACCGTTGATTGATCTATGTGTCCTTCATCAGGGAGTCAACCGAAACTGAATAGTACTTTGCTTCCTTCCTTCGAGTACAAATTCCTATCAATACTTCTTTGGCCATGTTCTCAATGAGTACTTCGCAGATTTTAGAAGAGACATAATTGACATGTCAACATGTCAAGACAGAACAACAACAACAAAAAGAGTAACTCTATCAGAAGCTACCGAGCAGAGTTTTTTTGCAAATCGAAACAGGTAGCTAGTTGGGTTACAATGTGGCATTTTTTGTTATATACTCGGAGACCACCTTCCAATTTCAATTATAAAGTGGTGAGTAGGAGTAGACTTGTTTTCAATTATTACACATTTTTTTGGTGCTTAGGCTTAGATATTCTTTAGTAGCTGTCGGGTGTCACCCCCGAGTGGGGGCCCTCAAGTTGTGGGAACCCGAGGCCGTGGCCACAATGGCCTCATTGCTAATCGGGCCCTGGTTGGAACCCAATCTACAGTTGAGGTACTATACACCAAAAACCAAATGTTCACGACGTGGAGGTGAGAGTAGGAGTTCATTTTGAAAAACACCTATGGGTGCTTGTACACTCTTTTGGACACGTTTCTTCCCTTGAACATAAGGGGTAAGAAGGCAATTGAAGAGCAAAGCCCTCTCTCTGCGGACGCGTGGAAATTGTCCAAAGTGGATGAGGACGCCTTAGGTTTCTTCGAGAGTAAAATTCTCCGAGTGATTTTTGGTACCGTATTTTACAAAAAAGAATATTTTTCTACTGAATTGTTTATATGTATTGAGTAAGCCTAAGATATATGCATACATGTATGTAGAACGTTAATTTGTTACCCCAAATTAGATTTTGTTCGAAAATATTTCATCTCTTTCTGATGATATGGATTTTTGATGACATTGCACTAAAACTTAAATTTTGTTTTGGCATGAAGGATTTAGAAAATGAGTTTACAAACTGACTTATTTTACCAGCAATCAAGTTTCAAAAAAAACTATCCTTATTTTTAAGATTCAGTTACTTACCTTCCTGTACAAAACCATACTTGTTGCATGAAACTTTGCTAGTTTTACTAAAACAGCGGCAATCTGATCGAAATTCAGTCCCTGCTTAACATCGGCAATACGATAGCCTTTGATCCTGAGGTTTTCTTGAACAATGATGCCATCTTCAAGATAAATAACTCTAAGATTATAAGATTTCAAAAATAATGAAAAAACAAAGAATTCAATTCACACTAACCTTGGTCCAAAAATCGTCTCGTCACCTATTGACCTCAAAAGATTTTCAGCCTCCGTCATAACGACTGCATAGACTTGTGATTCACGTTCAAAAATATTATATTCTTCTTCGATTGCTGATATAAGTTCGTTGTCCAGGCGAGACTTGACAATTAAGGAGACGGATTCACTTGCGTCATTTGGTTCGGTAATGTATTGTACATTGAGAAGTGTCATTGCGCTGGCATAGTTTTCACCTTTCGTAGTTGCTGGTTGCTTTGTAAAGGATTTAATTTTTTTAACGGGTAACTTGGAATGGTTGCTAACTATTTTAAGAACATAGTCAGAGTCAAGCCACGCAGGTTCATCATTGATGGGAGAATCACACATTTTAGATGAGGAAAGCTGAAAAAAAAAATTAAATAAAAGTTTCTGTTTTTCTTCCATTGGAATTTGTATTAAAAAAAATGAATATCTGTTATGTAAAAAACATTTTAAAGGGCTGATGAACCAGCCAAAAATGGTTCATCTTTGTAACTAAGCCAAACCGTACGCTTGGTACTTGAGCCATACTGAAAAATAAAAAAAAAATTCACGAGAATTTCCTCAAAGCTGCAAACGAGAGATGGTCAAAACTCGACAATTGTCGGGTCTCAAGAAGTCTTTGGCCAAACATCTCAAAGAAAAATATAGAACAAATTAAAAAGCTAAGTAGATCTCAATTGTCTCTTTTGGTTAGCGTCCTTATGGGCAGGGTTGCCTTTGGGATTCTTTTGCGTCATTTTGACTTCTTTTTGACGCCTGCATTCCAGGATGCCACTTTTCTAAAATAATTGGTAATGGACTTCTTTTACAATTTTTGGTATAGTCCATAATTTTCGTTGAGTAAGCATTAGTACATCAGACTTATGCAGAGGGTGTCAAGACGTTGATGCAGAGAAGCCTAGCTTAGACCGAAAAACAGCTCTCGGAGAATACTTCTTCCACGAACTGGGCGACGTTTCAAAAAAGCCATTTGAAAACATTTTGAAATTCATCAATAATCATTGACAACAAGATCCTTATCTAACCTTCCCTTAGGTGGCTTCAGTCCGGAGTGGACCTGGACCTCGACCAACAAGATTATCCATCCAGCTCGGGCCCTAGGTATAGGTGGAATCGAAGATTTTCCGGCCCGGAGCATTCCTGTATTCCTGTTCCTCTTCCCGTTTTATGTTATCTACAGTTTTTTTTTTGTATTTAATTTAAAAATAAAAGCTTCTCTTATTTTTTTTTGACAAGTCGGTATAACATCTGCTTATAATATTAGACATTGTGATTTCGATGATAAGTCTATATTTTACCAAACTTTAACTAAGGTGGCGCTTACGGTCCGGGGTGGACCTGGGTGGGCCCTTGATAGCTGCCTCCACTTTGGCACGTAAAGTCGGTTGAGGTCCTCTTCCACTTGTGTCCCCCACCTTCTCCCTGTGGGTGCGGGGGTGTGAGAATAGGCCCACGCTCAGGTTAGCGGAAGTAAGAGTCTTCCAATACCTAGTCTAGTTAAGCAACACCACTTTTTCCGTAAGGATGAGCGGCTGTAACCTTGCTTCTAGGCGGGCATTCAGGGATTGTCCTGGTCTTCACCTTGGTTGACTGGATTATGAACTGTTTGTCTTACTGGATGGTGGGCTAGCGACTTCTCATGGAGTCGAACCACAAGTGCGTCTCATGAGAGACGGGCGAGCCTCACCTAGGGTCCTAAATTAGGTACCGTGGGTTAACAGGTGCCCCGGCTGATTACGTGAGCTTGTCTCGGTAGCAGTCGCCTGTTAAAATTGAGGTAGGCCCCCTAGTGGGAGCTTCACGGGGGCTGATGGTTACTCCAAATGCGGAAGCGAAAAGGTATCTTTGGTTTCTGGGAGGATGGCACGGCTTCGAAAGAAGCGTGTGTTCATTGTCTTATTTAACCTTGATACTAGGAGTGCATGATAGGCCCTGCTTCTCAGCAAGGAGGATGGATTTTCCATGAGAAATTCATCATTTGCTACTAGAGTGGTTTAGCAGAGCCACTCTAGATGATAGTGTGGTCTGGTAAACCACTTTAGGGGTCTTGTACGCCCCAAGGGAACTCCATAGGTGGGTAGGCCCACCGTGAGATTAAGCCTTAATAGGCAGGTGCTCACGTTAAGCCTCTCCTCCATCTGTGTCCCCCACCTGGGAGCATGTACTCTCCACCTCCGCGTGGTGCTCCTGGAAACAAGGATCTGAAAGTGTGACTGTTAATTCAGTTATTATAAGTAAGTCCTTGGCGAAGTGAGAGCGAAGAAGCGTAGAGTGGTTTTTCGAGGTTAAAGTCTGAAAAGAAGAGGTGCTAACACACCTCTATCTTAGTAAGCTTTAACCAGGGAAGAGTTTGAGCCGTTATTGAGAGGTTTAAGTCTGAAAAGCAAAGGTGCCAACATACCTTTAACTTAGTAAGCTTTAACCAGGAAATAGATGGAAAAGATGGAAAAGCTGGAATCGTGTGTAATGAGGTTAAAGTCTGAAAAGTAAAGGTGCCAACACACCTTTAACTTAGTATGCTTTAACCAGGGAAAATGGAACTCACTATAATACCTTTTGGGTATTAGAGATGAGTTCAGTAACAAGTTGAACAACAAGGAAATGACGGAAAAGTTGCCGAGGGCGACATGCCCCCCTATGAGTTGGGTTTATAAACTCATGGTTTGGTTTGCCTAACATTCAAGTGCAGCTTAGCTGGGCGGGGTGATGGTGAAGATTCAGTGACATTTCTCAACACTGTTTTCGAATCCATCACTCTAAACTCGGGTTGGCGGTTCCCGTATGACGCTTGTGGTAAGTCAGACCTCAAGTTTCCTTTGAAGCATGGCTGAATAAATGTTGGGTACCACGGGTTATCAGGAGAGCCCAATTGATTACGTGAGCAATGCTCGGTAGCAACTGCCTGATAGTTGAGGAAGGATTCGTGGGGGCTGTGATTGCGGGAGCAAATGGTTTGTCACAAGATGACTTACTAGAGGTGCATGATAGGCCTCGCTCCTTAGCAAGGGAAATAACCATGACATGATTATTAAATTGCTACTAGAGTGTTCTGGGGAGCCATTCTAGTGAAATAACATCATATTTATATGGTGATATGTAGTTAGAGTGGACTGAAGGCACCACTCAATGAGTGACTGGTAACCACTCTAGGGATCTGGTCAATGCTGATTTTTACTCCAGATGGGTAGGCCCATCGCCAGATTAAGCCTTATGGACAGGTGCTGGCGTAAAGCTTATCTCGATCTGTGTCCCCCACCTGCTTCTCGGTCTTCCTCTACTGCGCCGTCCCTCTGGGGTGATATCGAAAATTTTCTGTGCCGCTGAACAGCCGGTACAGTTCTTCGTTTTATCTTCTTCTTCACTTTCCGTTAATAGTTAGTTGGTCTTCTGCGGGCAGATATTGATAGTTTTATTATTTGGTGCAGAAAAAGTGGTATATCCCTTAACCCTTTTAAATGCCAGACGATTACTTCTTTCTAGAAAACGTATCGTAAGTGCATTCGATTATCATATTTCCCAGCATAAACTCTGTCGCGTCTTTAGTCTTAAGGATTTGGGTATTCATTTTACCTCCAACTTTGAATTTACTCAATACGTTATTTTATTGTGAATAAAGCTAGGATTAATAAAACGCTGGGCAAAGGAATTTAGTGATCCATATGTGACTCTTTCCTTGTACAATTGCTACGTACGCCCCCACCTGCTTCACAGTAATGGACACCTTATTACTTAATTCATAGAAACGGTATTGAAGCAATCAATTTCATTCGTTTTGCCCTTAAAGGTCTACCTTGGAACCATACCAACAGCGAATCCAGTTTCTGCAGATGCAAACCCTTCAAAAAAGGCGTGTTAATAGCGATTTAATATTTAGGTTAAATTACCGTGGAGGATCTTATCACATGCGTGGATCGGAACTTCTGCATGTTGACTTTCATAGAACAAACTATGGCATACATGAAACTCTAAATCGTATGAGCAGACTTTTTAATCTAAACGCTTTTTCCATAGACTTTAACTTAAGTAAAGTGGGATTAAAATCTGTATTTCGAACCAGTGCTCAACTGTCGTGATTATTTTGTTTAATGTTTTCTTGTACATATATAACTGGCATGATTACATTTTAGTTAGTTTTTGTATTTTGTGCATGTGTTAGGCTATCATTATTTTATTTTATTTTAATTTTACTAACACATGCACTTAAGATGAGCCTCTGATTGTTGTAAAAAGCTTGCTCTAAGCTTACTACATCAAAGAATCTGAAGTGTAAATACATACGGGACCAAAAATCGCCCGGAGAATTTTTCTCTCGAAACAACCTAAAGCGTCCTCATCTCATCTTTCTAGCCCAAAGAAGCAGCGATTGGCAAGAGTTATTCTTCGTTTAATTCCAGCGCTGGTGTTGTTGTCTGAGTTAATAGCGGAGCCCAGGTAGACAAAGTCCGTTACTACCTCAAAGTTATAGCTGTTTATGGTGATATTTTGTCCAAAACGTCGATGTTGGGTGTCTCTTCTTGAGCTGTCATACCATTGTATATACATTTTCTATAGTACTCTTATGGTGGTCATTTTTCGTCTGGCCATCTTCCTGGTTGATTCAGAACTAACTGTAAATAGTTGAGACGAGAACCTTTACCGATATTTTACCAGTATTTAATAAACTTTTGTTGTCTGTACTTATTCTATAATAACAACAATTGGCAATTTCAGCACGCCTCATTGCGACTTGATTCAGAACTAAAAAATGATGCTCCATGATAGTACTATATGCAGTGTATATACAAAGGTCATACTTGGTTTTGGCCACATTGACTGCTAAACCCATCTCCGATGCTTCCGTCTCAATACTCACAAAAGCGCTACTGACAACGGCAACGTTTTTCAATGTTATCAACACTGCAAAAAAACGTGAACTGGCTTATTGTATTGTGAAGTTTTGGCATGGGGTTCGACAAATAAAACTCAATCGAAATTCCAAAATAATAAAACAAATCTCTTTATTTTATGAAACACAACGTCTTTCAGTTTAAATAACACCAAATTTAACTTATTTCACTTATTCACAATTCAGATACGTTTTTATAATTCAGCACTTTTTATTTAATCTCAATTCAATCACTTTTTACTAACGTTTCCAGTTGTTAACAATTCCACTTTCGAAAATAAACTGAACTCTCAATGCAATCTACTCTTGTTTTTATACAAGTTTACAAGCTTCTGGAAGCTTCTGTCTGGTTCTGGCACAATCTAAGCTTTCGGTACTAATTCGAGTCTCGAATTAGTACTTCAAGTTCGATTTAGTACTCAGTTAAAACATATTGCAAATATGTAGCATACTTTTAGGCGCATGGTTGTTGTACTCAATGAATGTTGGTTGTTGTACACAATGAATCCAACAGATGTCGTTAATTTACAAAATGTATCCTCCGAATGTCTAAACTTGTTGCCACATCACAGTATACAATTATACGGCAACGGCAAATTTTTTTTCCTGTCAATAGTGCTGTTCGGTGTTCACGTTGCTATCTGTTTCACACGACTTTTGATGTCGAAGTTTTCTTTTTTGTTAATGTTGCTGCTAAAGTTGCTGTGATAATCTGTTTCTCCCTTTTGTACTGAAAACAGAAAAACAGACACCTCGCATGTAATTTGAATTTCCGATTGAGTACGCGTTGCGGAGATTTTTCCGTTCTGAACAGATAGCTCGATAGGCTATATATATATATGTATATATATGTAGCTCGTCTCTATAGATGCTATCATACGCGCCTTGTAGTTATTGGCTTTTTTCCAATATCTGTCCTAATGTCAATATGCGGTCGATGGTGGATTTTTCTGGCCTAAAATCAAACTCATATGAACATATCAGGTTGTTGACGATTGGCCTTACGCGCTAACATAATATAAGTGAAAAGATATTGTAGGCAATATTGAGAAGACTCAAACTTCTGGAGGTTCTCCTCTCTTAAGGATTAGATAAACAATGTTAAGATTCCATTCGTGGGGCATGCTTACTTCTTCTTCTTTTTATGTTAATATTTCTAACCAAGTCTTTGCCTGCAGTTCCGAATAGTTCAGCACCTAGGCCATTGGCTCCGAGCTATTTATTGGTCTTAGCTTAGATATAGCTAGCTAGTCAATATGGAGATCGCTACAGAATTGTAACATTAATTCTTTGGTCCACATAGCGGTTGTAGCTAAAAATCGAACTACTAGATCGCCAGATATATAAAAGACCTTCTCGACTTTCAATTTTTTCAAAACGAAAAATTAAATTGACCTCACTTTCTGCATGAGCTTAGAACAATTCACCACAGTTTGAGATCCCCCTAGTTGTCATTTCAATAAAATAATGAATACGTATTTCAAATGTGTAAAGCCAGATGTAAATCCGGTCCAAACATTAGAAAATAGTTTGCATTGCTATAAAGCAACAAACGGTCGCATTAATATTATATGGAGCATTTGATTACGACACGCGGGACAAAGCTGAAATGGTTTCCTTAATTGGCTGTGTCTACCTGCCTTAATGTTGCGCACGATTCATATCAACTTATTTTCTGATGCACTATCACAATTAATTTGTATCTATTTTTTGTCCAATTGGGAGAAATTTTTGCAATTCAGCATTGCTGAGATGAGGCTGGCAGTATAATGCATTTTCTTTGTGTAACATTAATTGAAGATGTACCTAACAATGAAGACTTGGTGCGTTTATTTAATGTGATTTGGAATTTGATCACACCCAGAAAATGTACTTTAATAAAGTATTTAATTGAAATTGAAATTGGATTGTTAACTTTCAGGTTAAATTGAAATTCAATCACCGAGATCGAGTGCGACCTTTGTATATAGAACCTATAGTACTACCATCAGTGTTCGAAAATTAGCGCCATCTAGTGCGTCTACATCTCCCTAAAGATTTTCTCTGAGTGGAGACCGCAACGTAGACTTTTAGTCGGGGAAATGTACTCAACACATATGCAATGTTAGAAAAAGACAGAACGACAAAAAGTAATAGCAGTCAGAAGGAAACAAACCATGAACACTTTTTCATGTTATTTCATTACCATTTTCTTAAAATAAGCGATAATGAGAGAATGAAATATAGTTATTTAGACAGGTATGTGAGGAGTTTTCATTTCTGCCTTGGAAATACACTGTTTTTGGTAGGGTTTTTTTTATAGATACGGCAACAGGATGAAATTTACCTATTTAACGATTTTTGTTGAAATTTGATATTTGGTTTGTTTTTTTTTGTGTACAATTTTGAATGGTTACCATGTTTGATTATTATATCAATTTTTTTAAGTCTGCAAAAATTTAATTTAAGTTGAAGTACATACCTAGTTACTTATTTTACAAATAAAACACATTGTTTGCATATGTTTGTAACTATGTTATTGCTTTAGAGTATATTCACTTATCATGTCACAAAATCTAGTACTAAATATACTACTAACTACTAAATATAGTACTAAATCTACTACTTACTACAAAATATAGTACTAAATACACTACTAAGTACTAAATCTAGTACCAAATATAATACGATAGTACTAGATTCTAGTACTAAGTACTAAAAATCTAGTACCAAAATACCATTGTACCAACAACATAGTACCAACTGGCACCAGTTTTATATTTAACTAGCGTTCAAAATTGAACAATATATATTAAAACTTTAAAAAGTCGACCGAATATGGCAACATTGGTAGTTGACTTTGGTATAAGAAATACAGAAAATACAGAAATAACAAAATTTCTTTAAAAATGCAAAATCCAAAAATATAATTGAAGACGCACAATCTTGGTTTGTTTACGAAAAATCAAAGAGAAATCCACTAATTTTTGTTTCCCTTACTCAACCATACCATATGGTCTAGTGTCACTTTTTGAACCTTTCACTCGTACTTATTATTCATTATTCCTTCATATGCTTGTAATCATTCTAACTCATACGTTTCTGAAAATATAACATACAACCTACTCTTTCATCACTATATTTCTTTCTACTCTCCAAAACCCATACAAATGAATATCGTGTTGACAGAAAAAGCTATTGCAGCGACGTTGCGGCTCTACCTCGCTTAACTAGAAGCTGCCTCATGATACTACTATAGGTTTCATATACGACTGAGTTTGACACCAAAGAATGCATATTAATGTCACTTTTGAGCTTGCTTGTATTTAAAATATAAAGGTTTGTCAATAATATACAGTGGTGGACAAGAATTGAGCACACTCTTTGAAGAAAATAAAATCTATGAGTTGTTTGCATTTGAAATTTGTTATGTTTATTTTATTTACATTAAATATACATAAATAATATCTTATGTAATATTTGTATTTGTATTTGTATTTATTTATTATTATCATAAGTATATTAAAACATAGTCTTTTTTATAATACTTATCATGTACGAATTTAAGATTAAAATTAATTAAAGATATTATTTGATAGAAATGTTATTTAGAAGACTTATACAGTAAAAATAAGTGAGTTATGTATAAGTTAAAATAAAATTACATGAAGGTAAAAATAAGAAAATGAATTAAAATTTTGAAGTTTTAGAATTTTCAACAATGTTTAAAAATAGTTTCAGCATTTATATAGGTTTCTTAAGAATTTTTCAAAACAAGTGTAGTTATTTTGTCCTCTCAGGTTTCCAAAGACCAACAGCATGTAAAAAGAATTGTTGCTTAGAGTTTCTGTATTTAAAGGTAGGGACAATTAGAATATTACTTCTTTGAGATACTGGAAAACTAAGCTTTTCGAAAAGATATTCAGGTGATTTAGTATGAATAATTTTAAAAAGAAATGTTAAACTTAGAAAATCTATATATTTATCGAGAGGCATGTTAAACACACTATTTGCTTGTACCGAAACCTACCTACCTGTAAGAGAAATAAAAAAAAAAAAAAGAAAAATTAGTTTTTGACGAAATTTAAGTTTAGGACCATTATCAAAACTACAAATCATTTTAATATATTGTGGGAAATCCTTTATGACAGCAGAGATTCTTTTCGGTTAATTTTCCAATAAAGCCTCACATCGCTCCTGTGGAATTGCCAAGCCATAAATATAATAATATATAATATAAAAATTTTTTTTTCGTCCAATGTGATGTTCGACATCGTTCCACAGGTTCTCGATTGGATTATGATTGGGGGATTGCGCTGGCCATTTTAAACCAGTGATTTGTAGCACCTCTTAAGCAATTCTTCACTAGCTTTTAAGTGTGCTGAGGGTGAGGGTCATTTTTAAGCATGAAATGCTATTGAGACTGCCAAATTCTCTTCGGCAAATGGTATCATATGTTCCACAAGAATACCTTTTTACTAATTTTTGTCCATTTCGGTATCAATTTATACCAAAGTCGTGCAAAGCAAAAGCCCAGTCCATTACATTCCCACCACCGTGTTTGACAATTTTAATGGTGTACCTGGGATCATGTTGCATATTTTTTGGACGCCATACATATTTTTTGCCATCAGATCCGAACCGGCAGAACTTAGATTCATCGCTGCAAAACACATTTTTCTAAAAACTCAGCGGTTTGTCCAGGGGGGACTTAGCAAATGCTACCCTGCAACTTGAATTTTTTTGAAAAGTATGTGGTTTATGCTGTGCAAAACATCGACGCAATTTTCGTTCATTCAAGTGGCGTCTAACGGTTCTTGAAGAAACACATATTTTTACATTAGTTCACTTTGAATGGCACTAGAGCTCTTAAATGGGTCCTTAGTTGATAGCCGGTAGATAAATTTGTCCTCTTTCCATCTTGTCTTTCTTGACATTTGTAATGACTCCAACGTTTGGAAAATGTCTTAGTTCGTTATATACCAACTTTCTGGAGTACTCTAACAGCTCAGAAATTTCAGATATTGTCCGATCTCCACTCTTCAACTGGAAGATGAGGCTTCTTTTGTCCTCTGAGTACCAATGTTCTTTCGTTATGACTATTTAAGTTTTTTTTTATTTACATATTTTACATTAAAAAATAATTTGTTACCCCAAAATATGTTGTTTTCTTTTTAAAATAACACAGAGAACCAAAAATGTGCTAAATTAGTGTCCAGCAAAAAACAGTTTGAATTTCAATCAGGTGAAGTTTTTCTCGAAATGAAAACGATTTATGTAAATATTAAAAGCAACGGTATTTTTTCGCAGGTCCCGGTATCAATGAATACATGCATATTTACTGTTGCTTGAAAAAAAATAACAAAGTATTTTGAAAATTTGCAACTTCTACTACTAGTGTGATAAATTCGTGTCCACTACTGTATGATCTACAGTCAATCAAACAAGCAAGTAAGCACCCAATTCTTCGCATATCTATGCATCTATACACATAAATAAATATGAAGTGTCTGTTTTCAAAATCAAAATAACAGCGTTCTACTTGATGTATACGAAAGGATATACAGTACTTATAACAAAAAAAAAAAAAAAAAAAAATGTATTGGCGCGACAGCTCCTTAAGGAGCCAAGGCCTAGTGACTTATACTCTCAACCATTCCTGTGTGTGTGTTGTTACTCTGCAAGAATGGAAGGGACCTACAGTTTACCGCCGAGTCCGAACGGCTACATGAGATGCACTTTTTCGAGACAAATTTTACTCTTGGAGGTTTTGTCAGTTCCTCGCAAGAGGCAGTACCCCAGAAAAAAAAGGTGGCTATGAGCTGGATTTGAACCCAGGTTCTTTCGCTTAGCAGTCCGACACACTAACCACTAAGCCACGGGGCACTACACTACTTATAACAAAAACACCATTTAAAAAATGTATGTCTGTCTGTCTGTCTTTCTGTCAGTTTGTTTCTGGTAATCTCGGGAACGGCTTCACCGATTTCAACGGGACTTTCACTGGCAGCTAGCTGATATTCTAAGGAGTAACTTAGGCTATGTTAATTACTCACTAGATGGCGCTGGTGTCGAAAATTCTTATTGATGGACCGATTTTGACGGGACTTTCACAGGCAGAGAGCTCATTTTAAAAGGAATAACTAAAGCTATTTGAATTGCCCGTAGGTGGCGCCGGGTTTAGTTATTTTTCGAAAACTATTTCGGGCTGACGAAGTCGCGGGTAAAAGCTAGTGCTATAATAAAATGAAATACCTTTATGAATATATATTAGGAGAGATGCATTCAAAATTATTACTGTGCCTATCATGTCGTAAGCAAAGTTTACCGGTTAATCGCATTTTCTATGTCACAAAAGTAAGTAAGCACCTGCAGTATTTGAATATTAAATATTTTATATTGCAGTTTATATCGTCGTTTTTGCGTTTTTGGTTTCTTTTGTCTCATTTCTATAATTTTTTTCAGTTTACGATCAATTAATGCTTCATAGATGGAAATGGCTCCAAGAAATAATCAACTAAGCTTGGATAAAAAAAAAAGATAATTTAACATTATTTTTTGAAATAAATCAGAACGCGATATCGTTAAAATTGTGAACAAAAGTCCATTTATCGTACACAAAATCATAACCAAATACAATAACACTGGAAGCTTAAAAAATTATCTCGATTTGGACGTCTTAGAAAGTTCACCCAACAAAAGTGCCATATTAGAAAACTGAAGATAAATCTTAAAATAAGAGAGCCAAAGATAACAGCAAAAATAAAAAAATGAAACAGGTAAGTCCTGCAACGCTCAAACAATTCGACGAGTGCTCCACCAATTCGGGACTAATGGTCAAAACCATAGAAAAAAAGAACTGCGACTCATACCGACCATGCCCTTGCAAACCTTGAAATTTTATTTTGTGTATGGGAATAAGAGTGGGATTCGTGTGAGAAGCAGCCAATCAGACATACCTTTCGTGCCCACATAAATGCAAACGTATTAGTAGTCTCATAATAAATGTGCATGGACTAAACGCTAAACGGGTATTTTTCAGTTTGTACACGAAGTCGTTTGTTGTCGTTTTTGTTTCTTTTTTCTATGATCGAAACATAAGAAAAATATTTTGTATATGTAAAGGGAATCGTCAAAAGCGGCTTCTTTTTGCAAAAACCTATGAATTTAGGAAGAAGATTTTTGAAACACGGTTATTTTCTCCGATGGTATCAGATTTAACATCCACGGCTCAGACGGGCGCAATAAAGTGTGGAGAAAAAAACACAGAACTTCATCCATCGACCCTGTCAGGAACTGTCAGGCACGTGGTGGACACGTTATGGGGTGTCGGCAATTGAGTGTTTATAGATTCTTTGATGAATAGGTTCGACTAGAGATTTGAACATTCTTTAAAATGTTCAAATCTCTAGTGCCAGAAAGTTGGGTATGGGTAGGTCATTTATTTTCCAGCAAGACAATAGCCATGTGTTTTTGGGAAAGCTATGGGCAGCTTTCCAAAAATATCATAGACAGCCTGTTGTCTTATGTCAGAGTGGAACCTTGCAACTTTCTCAAACTGCTGAATAAAACGATCATTCACAAAATATTTTTTTGATTCACTACTCGACGGTCTTTTGTGAATGATCGTTTTATGTTCCATTGTTTGAGAAGGTTGCAAAGTTGCACTGGGAAGTAGCTGTACGTCCCAGGCGTTTGAAAATTGGTAATTTTATTTTGCTCTGAGTGCAATATCTATGGAAATATAGTTTTTGTAGCATGATACAAGTCTTATATCATAACAAAAATGATCTATTGTGAATGAAATCTTGTTGCGTGGAATATGCAATCCGCAGCCTAATTCAATATCTACTTTTTTCGGCAGTTGGCTGTTGTATTTGTAGTGTGTGTAAAATCTTGCTTCGCTACGGATAGATTTCGCAATAAAACACGGCTATTGTCAAAGAATGGCTACAATATAATGTCCGAACTCAGCTCAAATCACCACTACATTCCCCGATCCAAATGTTATTGAACATTAATATGGGAGCATCTGACCGACAAGTGAGGAAACATGAGATTAGAACGAAAAATGATTTAAAGCGTCTTCTTCAAGATGAATAGTTGAAAATTGGTCAAAACTTAAACGCTTAATTTGGTCAGCTCAATGCCTTCGCGTATGAAGACGGATATTAATGCCAAGGAATAAACAACAAATTATTAAATCAATAAGCTGTGTTGTTTAGTTTTGACAGAAGGTCATGTATGGTCATGCCTCCTGCCTATCACAATCTTAAAAATATTCCAATATGTGCATTATGAATCTGCACAAAATGTAATAGATCTACTATTTACCGTCGTTTCTGAACGGCTGCGGCTTCAGGGGATAAACTTCTTCAAAACAAAGTTTGTTGTGGGAAAATTTGTCAATTCGTCATAAGAGGCAATGCTAGGTGAGGGGAGCTTTAAACTAGCTTCATTTCCTTAAGTTACCTTAATCACCAGTTAGTGTCAAAGGTCAACTAACTTTCTTTCTATCGGGTTCTTCAACAGGGACGCTACAAAAGTAGAGCGACAGGGACAGCAAACGACGCCATATTTCTTGCCGCTCTTTTGACATTTCTCTTCAGTAAAGTTTGCCATTTCATGATGGAAAGATATACGAGCCAACAACGAGTCGAAATTATTAAAATTTACTACCGAAATTCGGAGTCAGTGGGCTCAACGTTAAGAGCGCTACGTCCTATTTATGGTCGTCATAATCGTCCTAGCAGATCAACAATTGAGCGTCTTGTGGAAAAATTTGAATCCACAGGCACAGTACAAAATGTTCCCGTGCCAGTGAGACAAAGAAGTGCCCGTAGTGTCGAGAATATTGCTGCCGCTGAGGCTTCAGTTGCAGAAAACCCTTTATATGGTTTGCGTTTCATATTCAAGAAACTTGTTCTTAAGCACACCTCTGTATAGTATACATTAATAGAAAACTAATTAATAATGAAAGATTAATCAGTCATTAATCATATATTAACAGGTTTGGCAACGTGGCAAACGATGCAGTATTCCTTTTTTACTTGCGATTATAGGGACTATAAGGCAAGTTTAGAATTGAGATAACAATGAAACATGACCTTACCATCATAGAGAAGTCTAAAAAAGTGATCGAGAAAAATGTATGTCTGTCTGCCTGTCTGTCTGTATGTATAACGCGCTGCAGCTTAAACAGCTTGAGCGATTACCTTCAAACTTGGTGTGTGTGATTCTTTTGCCACTACCAGAGGGGAAATTGAAATTTTATTTTTAGGCCTAAAAATATCGCCATATGACCGTTTACGAAAATCTTATTTTTCTTGAAAACGGCTTCAACGATTTTGATGAGATTTTTTAAAGAATTTTTTCGTTGGTATTACCTATCATTTAATTAGAACTGAATTTACGGGAAAAGTCTATTAACGGTACTTTTCATATAACGGTTTTTTAATTGTTGAGTTTCCCGGTAACGGCTCTTTGGATTTCTGCCAATTTTTATATTTGTGAAGATCTTGGTACCCAAATTATTTCTGAATATCAGAATTTTAAATAACTTTTTTTTTTCTAATTAAAATTAATTTTTGATTTTTTTTTTGAAATTCAATATTTTTTAAACTTATCAAAAAAATTATTTAAAATTTAAAAATTTGGTGTATATAAATAAACTCTAAAAAACTGCATACCAAAATCTCAAACAAAATTTTTTTTTCAAAAAAAAAACAAAAAAAAACACGATTTTATCAAAACCGGTCTTACAATTTTCGAAATACTTTTTTCATAAATTCTTTGTTATTTAAGACTTGTGATGGTTTACTTCATTTTTACAAAAAACCGAAAAGTATTGTAGTTTTAATAGTTTTTATAAGTTCAAACTGTGTTACTTTCAATGTAAATGTTATTTGTTTTTGTCAAAGATCTTGCCTTCCAATTTAATTAGGCACATAAGAGCAAGTACGTGCGACCCAGTCGTGCCCATTTTTTAAATTTGATTTAAAATATCTTAGTTAGTACTATCTTCTCCAGGCTACAAAGGTACAAATCTATATATATTGACTTTCCTTAGTTGTAAGTTAGAAGCGATTGGCTAACTTCATCTAGTTAGTTTTTTCGTTGTCGAAAAATACTAAAAGTTAAGTCGGTTATAGTGATTTGGCATTCCCTGACTCGAACACACAATTGTTAACTGACGCGATAGAATTGCTTTTAATGGGGCATGTTTATGGTCATAAATCAAAAACAAAGATATTGTTTGAAAGTAATATTGAAACAATAACATTGTTTAACCTTCCCCTTACTTATCATTTGCTAGATAAAGGCTTAGTAATAAAATGCACAACTAAGCAAACGATTAACTTTCAAACTTGTAAAGTTTTTGTGAAAGGCTTTGTTTTGTTCTAAATGCATATATGACTCAATACTCTATTAGGTTCGAAATATATCGCAGAGAATAAAATTTCTGACTTGCATCTTTCTTGTCTATTATTTTAAGGTGAGGTTCTGTAATTGAGGTATGTAGACTTTTCTCAGAGAATGTTATGATGCACTTTGCTTATACTGAAAAAAATCCACAAGATTTTGGGCTAAGACAATAAAATCCAATCATTGATTTCGTCATTTGCATATACATTTTAAGATTCTTAGTTTTGTTGATAATCTTTTACAAAATAGTAACAAAAAAATTCACTGACCATAGTAAATATTGCAGACATCTTACATTATTTTTAGATGATGGGCATGTCCAACATAATTAGATATTTTTATTTTAACTTCACTGAACCAATGATTTTAAAGATGTTTAATTAAATTATAAGTTTTGCTTAATAGAAACAAAATACGTCAATCTATCATTAAATAAAACGGAGGTCATATTGAGATAAGAAAATGAAACATTATACAACACATTCATATATTTGTGTACGAGATGTTTAAAAAAAATATATGTACAATGTACATACATACATATACATAAATCTTTATCTTAATGCTAAGAAAAGAAAAATTAAATATTTGATTTCATTAAATACCATAGATATTTTAAGACAACACGGGGAATAATATTGTCATATCTGTCAGAAAAAAATGTCCCAAATATGTTTATAATTGCTAGGCTGCAATCAATTGCTTTCTCTTACAAATTCTGATATTTCAGCTTTTTTTAAAATAAAATGCTCCAACTGGATCGCACATAATTGCTCATATGTGCGGTCCAGCGTCGAATAAAATTTAAAATGGGCACGACTGTGTCGCACGTACTTGCTCTTATGTTCCTTATTACTTTGGAAAGCGAGATTTTTGACAAAAACAAGTAACATTTACGTTGAAAATAACACAGTTTGAACTTCTGAAAAGTATCACAACCACAATAACGGTTTTAAGTAAAATTGAAGGGCGCCATCAGCTCGTTATACATACTGACAGACAGAGAGACAGACATTTTTTGTCGATCACTCTTTAAGACTTTTCTATGATCGTAATGTCATGTTTCATTGTTATCTCAATTTTTTTTATATTCGCGAATCTTAAACTTGCCTTATAGTATTGGAAGTCCCAATAAAACGCTGTATTCAGTCCATAATTTACTTTTAATTTAACCCCCGAAGTGACCACTGACGTCTTGTCTCTTGGACAGAGACATCCGGATAGAATATCCAACCATGACGTCATCAGTGACCCTTGATGAAGAATTAAATTCGGTTTTAGAAAAAAAACTGCAGTAATTTAAGTTTCAATTGATGCAGGTTTTCTCTAATGTCTTATTTGATTGATTCAATATAGATTAAAAGTCAACTAACACTTTGGATCCTTTCCAAAAATTTTATTTAATTTAGTCAATTTGAGTCACTGATGACGTCAAAATACAGGAAGCCGCTGTCTTGTAATCTTGTATCATGATACTCAACGAACATATCCTTAAATAATAAAATCTTACCAACCTTCAAGTACAAATTTTTTCTACATTCCAGTTGGTTGACATTTCTTTCCAAGATTTATCTCAACTTATTATATTTACTAATTTCACTAACCTAATTATCGACACTTATTGTTTGTTGTTGTTTGCCGTATAAATTTTTACTGCACTGGGTATACACTTACCAATAAAACACGGCTATTAACGTAGAAAAATAACACAAACAATTAAAAGGCAGACAAATCGAATAAAAACTTTGAAGTTATTGTATTCTTTTCCGCATCATCCAAGGGGTAGAATACTAAATGCGCTTTTTTTATCGAGGCTTCACCATTAGGCCAATTTCTCTCTTTACTTAAACTATATATATAATAAACTTAAATCTTAAACTTAATCTACGGTTGCTTGTTTAGAGTGAGTTCCCTATGCCTCTCACTGTTTTTTTATTACTTATAAAAACTAAATCTAACTTAAGTTATCTAATATTATTTATGAACTAGTGCCGTCCTTTCTTCGGTAGCTTCACATCCTTGTTCATTTTTTTGGTTGCAAAAATGATCAGTCCGATCAACAGGAATTTTACAATTGTTTCTTTATGGCCTTTAGTGGTGCAGTTAAGCGTCATGCTATATTCTTCTGTTTTCATGATTTCACATAACCATGTCTGGACTATTTTGTCTTGTTGCATTTCGGATAAATCTCCAAGCCGAAGGGTTCCTCTCATACGAGCCCCTATTGGAACGTACGATTGAAAACAAATTTTCTGCTATATCTGTATTTAACTGTGCCAGCAGAAAATAGCTTTGCTCTTAATTTTTCAGATGTTCCCACATATGAATAATTCCAAGCAAAGTTTGCTTTAATCCATTAAAGCAATATGGTACACGATGACCAGCGGTTGCTATCCATTTTGAAATCCACACCTTGCGCTTTTAAGAGCATTGAGGGTATCCGTAGATTCTGATACAATTTGCTGATTTGGATTTCTTGAATAAAGCTGGCCAGTGTTTAAATTGTCGAAGGGGTCAATCATGCCTTTTATGATCCGGGCTGTTGATAGAGCATTTTTCTTTTCTTCTTCGGTTGTGAAGCAGTTCGTTGTCAATGCAAGTAAGATTCCAGAAAATACATTATCACTGAAAACTTGTGTGGCCAACTTAACGGACATTTTTTTCAAAATGGTTGGGTCGAATGTGTCTGCTTATTAATTTAAAGCAGACTTGAAAGTTTCCTTTCTTATCTTCGTCAAAAACTTTTTCGATAACACCCCAATCTACGATGTCATTATCTATTTTGATTGTGTGTTTCAGCAAAATATTTCTCACACTCTTGAAGAGATGTGGATAATCATAGAATAAGAAAACTCTATGATTTTGAATGTCCACACATGGTATTTGCTCCGCTGATAGGATTATTCCGAGTTTTTTTGTAGGCTTGTACGTTATTAACTACTTGGTCACAGCTGGTTGCAACAACTGTTAATCCACAATTTATTACTCCTGTAACAATTGTAATCAGCATTTCGGAGAGAGTTTTCCCGTTAACTCCCCCAACGTAGTAAGCTATAGTTTGCTTCCAGTTTTTATTTAAGCCCCTAAGAGTAAAGACCATTACCTAAGAGGCTAACGTGTTTTGCCTGCCGAGTTCTCCATGATCCGTCAATCCATATATAATATCATCCTTGATATTCTATTCGAGCTCATTTTTAATACTCATTTCATCGAATATTAGCACACATTTTTTTTCCATGGCCGTCATGCCTTTGGCTTTTGCGGTGAGCATTTCCGATATCCTTTTGGAAAATCCAGCTGGCCAATTGTGCTTACCGATGGTAGTTTGAAACCTGTACTCAACATAAATGAGTAACAGGCTGGGGACTTATAAAAGAATTTGAGAAACAAATCTTTTTCATCCTATCCCCAATGTGCGTTTTTTTGTGAAAAACTTGCGCTAAAATAAATGCGCGCACTTCTTCCGTGAAATCTTTCATTTGATTCTTCAATAATTCCTCCATATTATACTCCGGACTATTCTTTAATTTGTTCGGAGTTCGAAAAATAGATCGAGGCACAGCGAGCTTTCGATCTATATTTCGGGCCATCTTGTAAGAAGAGGGAAACTGCGAAGGAGACATATCTGAAGAAGGCAACTCTGGTAGAGCATAATCTCTTACATATGTGCGGGAAGTGCTCGCAGCCATATTAAAGAGAGAAGTATTTGGGCTGCAAGGTATTGGCGAAGGCTCAAAATCACCAGAGGCACTCTCGTATAGATTGGTGGCTCTTTCGGGTACGTAATTGTTGCCGAATTCGCACTTGCGAAAGTCACAGAAGACTGATGGCCCTTACATGTCTCAACTGTTATCGGTTTATTAGAGGAAGAAATAACCGTGGAAGTCGGTTGCTCCTCGGACCTCCATGCATTCATCAAACCAAAACATGAAGAATCAATGCTTAGGCCGATGCAACCGCACGCCGATTGTTTCTTGCTTGAAAACCTTATCGTTATAAAGTCTTCATGGAAGTGCTTTTCACAGCAGGACATTTGTGTGTAAAACACCTCCATGTTTTAACCATATTGACCTTCTTTTGTCAAATGGCGCCCGGAAAAATGAAATAGGAGAAAATGAAGTTTGTTTTTCCTCGCAGCCTAAATAAACACATTTAAGAACCATTTTTTAATAATTATTTTAAAAAAATTAAAATTATATACAATATACGAATACTTACTCTGACAAAGGCTGAAACAATTATCTATAATTTGATATATATATATTTTCTTTAAAACACAGGTTTTTCCACAAAATTCCAAAAGAAATGTAAATTTTTCAACTTCTTATTCAGAATGATTGAAAATTGTACAAAAAAACCAAGCCAATAATCAAATTTCAACTGAAATTGTTAAAACGGTAAATTTCATTCTTCAAAGAAATCGAGTTGCCGTATCTATAAAAATCCCACCCAAAAACAGTGTATTTTCTAGGAAGAAATGAAAACTCCTCACATACCTGTCTAAATTTCTATCTTTCATTCCCTCATTATCGCTTATTCTAAAGAAAATGGTAATGAAATAACATGAAAAAGTGTTCATTGTTTGTTCTCTGACTACTAACACTTTATATACATCTTTCGTGTTCTGTCAATTTCTAACGTTGCATATGTGTAGAATACATTTCCCCAACTAAAAGTCTACACTGAAAAATAGCGAGATAGCGAAACTAGATGGCGCTAGGTGAAACACCCATCTTGATAGTACTATAGATTCTATATACAATGATGTTAGCTCTCCTCAACCGACTTCAGGAAAAAAATAATGTGATGTGGCAACAAGTTAAGAGGATACATTTTGTAAATTAACGACATCTGTTCGATTCATTGTGTACAACAACCAACATTTGTTGTGTACAACAATCATGCCCCTAAAAGTATGCTACATAATTGGAATATGTTTTGACTGAGTACTAAATCGAACTTGAAGTACTAATTCGAGACTCGAAAGCTTAGATTGTGCCAGAACCGGACAGAAGCTTCCAGAAGCTTGTAAATTTATATAAATACAGGAGTAGATGGCATTGAAAGTTCAGTTTATTTTCGAAAGTGGAATTTTTAACAACATGGAAGCCTTAGTAAAAAGTGATTGAATTGAGATTAAATAAAAAGTGTTGAATTATAAAAACGTATTTGAATCATCAATCAATCAATAAGTCGCATTTACCGGTAAAACATAATTGTCACTTTTGGATTCCATCCATAGAAGTGTGCGACATCTTTGGTATTTTGCCTCTTGTTTTTTTAGATCGTGGACAACTTCCTTTTTTTATTGGTTTGTGCCTGAGCACTATAATGAAAAAGGGATTTTTTTAAATCTCGTAGAAAAAAGGGTTTAAGTTTATGTTCAAATCTCTTTAAATATTTCTGATTTTATTAAGATTTTAAAAGAAACTAATGAATTGTGATCAAACAAAACACTACTAAGTCAGTTGATAAGGTGTTTTGACATTTTTTTCTTATCATTTTTATTCTTCAAACTACATACGTCCAAATTCCAATTGCGTTCTAAAAGGCAATTTGTCTTTTAAGACCAACGTTCCTTTTTATTTTTTTCTTCTATTTGTTCATTAATAATGATAAAAGACAAAGTTTATAAAAATCCTGACAAAATGGCCAGAGGTTGAGACCTATTCCTTGTGAAGACTTTAAAGGTGTGTCCACACCAAAAAACATTTGTTTAAAAACATTTCTGAAATGCTTAAATATCATTTCAGAAACATTTCAGAAATTTCTGAGTACATCTGTACTTCATGATGTAAAAAGGAGCAATCATAGCGTTGCGTTTTGTAATCATGAACAAAACACAAACAAATAAAAACAACAAAACCTGTCAACTAGACTAAAATGCATCAAAATAAAGAAAGAAACAGATAGACGTTTCATAAATGTTTCGCGAAGCGTCCAGACTTAAATAAACATTTTAAAAATATTTCAGAAAGAAAAAAAAACATTTCTGAAAGGTTTTTTAAATGTTTCTGAAATGTTTTTAAAAAAATGTTTCTTTGGTGTGGACACATCTTAAGGCTTTTTGTTAAGTTTGCAGTATGACAGTCCAAAATCGCAACAAAGTTTAGGTTCTAAAGATCTTACGAACTTGTAATTTACCAAGCTATACAAAACTAATTTCAATAAATCCATGAGTGTTTTTTTTAGTTGTTACTTGGTGGATTAATTGTGGAAAATTCTAAGTAACACGGGGAGAGAAAAAGGAATTTTTTACATGGCAACGTGGAAAAACCTGCTGGCAAAGTCTGGGATTACTGGATGAAATGTCAAAATTGAGGTTTAATTTTTTTTCCCGCTAGAGTACTCAGGAGGGCTAGTGTCGCCCAAAATAACTGAACTGGAGAGCTTCTTTTTTAAAACAGTGGCGACACTGAATTGAGAAAACTTTACTGAAAAAGATACAAAGCCACTGACAAACGTACATGAATTCTGTGTATTTGTTAAAAAAAAAACTCCTACACTTCACCATAACCGATACCATCAACGTTGATGGAATAATCATGGTAGACAGAAATACAAAGGTATGCTCAATATATTTGGTTTTAGAGTGTAAATATTTTTTTTTAATTTGCCGGTTTTTTTATAGTCTTCAATTTTAAAATATAATCTTCACTTATCAAATAAAATAATAAATAATAAAAGATGAATATGACGTCATAAAATACCAAGATGGCGATTTGTATGCGTCAATTCAGCATACCTTATATTTCTGTGTATCATGGGAATAATGAATAATTATTGTTTACTCACTTGTGAATTGATAAAAAGGTGTTGCAGCAACAGTTACTTTTGCCAATTGAAAACACTACTAGTGTGTTTTTTTAGACGTGATTTTCAATCTGGCAATACTTTTTTTCGGTGTTGGTGTTTTTGATAGCTATTACTTGATTAATGCTCAGTTTAATTTGCCATTTCACAATTAATAGACTTACTCCTGAATAACATTTGCAAATCGTGCAAATTTATTACCAAAATAATGTTCCGGTTCGGTGGAGCAGAGTATCAAAGAAGATTCGTCTATCCGCCATCGCGCGCAACAATTGCAGCTGTGCCCATCCGCTTATCCACTTTATGGAAAATTTTGCGGAAGGATCTTGGTTTGCGGGCTTACAAAATCCAACTCGTGCAAGAATTGAAGCCACCATCAAGCACGTTCGGTGAATGGGCCCAAAACGAGATGGCCACCGATGCCGTGGTGGTGAAAATTTTGTTTAGCAATGAAGCTCACTTTTGGTTAAATGGGTACGTTAATAAGCAAAATTGCCATATTTGGACTGATCATAATCCACAAGCCATTGTTGAGACGCCGCCGTTACATCCTCAAAAAGTCACTGTTTGTGTGCTCTATGGGCAGAGGGAATCATTGGTCCATATTTCTTTAAAAGTGAAGCCGGCCGTAATGTTAAAGTCAATAGGGAACGCTATAGAGCCATGATTAATGACTCTTTCTTTCGTGCCTGAATTGGAGGATGTTGATGTGGACGTCGTGGCCTCCAAGGTCGTGCGATTTAACACCACTGGACTATTTTTTGTGGGGTTATGTGAAGTCGCTTGTCTACGCAAATAAGCTCGAGACGATTGACGCCTTGGAAGAGAATATTCGGTGCGTTATTGCTGACTTACGGCCCTAATTGCTGCAAAAAGTGGTCGAAAATTGGGCCTCTCGGCTGAAATTTATTCGAGCCAGCCCCGGCGGCCACTTGCCCGAAATAATTTTTAAAACCTAATAGCAAACCCTTATCTTTATAATAAAGCTAAATTCTTGGCCATAACATTAAATTATATGCAAGTAAAAATCAGCATCAAAAATTAACTATTATTAGTCGAGATAACAGCATGGGTTTGATAGTATACAATTTTATAATGGAAAATAAAATGAATTAAGTCCTTATTTTCCTCTTCATTTGCCTATATTTTAGTTAATCGTATACCTTAAAAATCGTTATTTTATCATTTTTACACAAATAAATATTACAATTTTAAAATTAAGTAAACATTATATTTCTTTTGTTTTCCTTTTTTCCCCGTCTTTTCATTAAACTTCAAATATCTCGAATTTGACTTTGGTGGAGTTATTCCACTAATATTTTATAATAATATCATAATGGCAAATGTATTTGAAAGAAATTTAGAAAAGTGAGATGTTGAATGTGTCAAAAATAAACAGAGCGCCGGGGTGAAAGCTTATAAGATAGTTATAATAAATAATTATACAATGTAGAGAAAGCAGAATGTTAAATTAATTAAAATTGATGCTAATATAATTAATTAAAAAATGAAAAAAAAACTTTAGGTAATCAAATAATTACAATTTTGTTTGTATATTTACTGAACAATGATTTTTCTTTTAAACTTCTAACTTCTAGTTGCGTTTTAAATATACATATTTCTCAACACAGTAGGTGGGAAATATTCAAAATCAACTCTTGCTTGATATAACCACACATTCTAATGTTGTTCTTGGTTCTTCTATCTATTCAAATCAAACTTGTACAATAGGTATAGTTCCACTACGAATCTCAATGAATAACTCACTATTAGGCTGATAAAACCATCAAATTTGTAGGTATAACATCAACCCTTTTCGTCACTTTGAAATGGGATGGGCCCCATGTTAACCCTTTGAAATTATTTCCCTCCCAGCCGCTTCTGTACAAAAACTTACAAATCAATCCAAGAATGCAATACTTTTCAAAAACAGGTTTTTTACTTGCGATTATAGGTACTATAATGCAAGTTATGGATTCGTGCAAAACAAAAATCTAACAATCAAACATGAAATTGAAAAAAGTCTGTCTGTCTGTCTGTTCGCGCCTCTACTTCCTAAACGGATGGGCAGATTTGCTTCAAACTTGGTATTTAGTATTTATTAGGTAGTATCGTTTTTGCTCTAGGTTGACAAATAACGGTACCTGCCATACAATTTTTAACAAAAAGTTTGATTTTCTCGAAAACGGCTCTAACGATTTTGATAAAACTTTAAGGGTGCTATTTTTTTACAACAATACATATTTCAGTTACAATGACTTTCGAAATTTGTTCTATAACGGCACCTCTCATATAACCGGTTTTTCAAATGTGGTTTTATGGTAAACCATTATCCTGATTTAAATAAAATTTTGCACACAGAAAGTCATTTTTAATTCAATTAATATTGCATTTCAAAATTTTGAAAACTTTTTTTTTAATTTTAATGGACGTGGTTTTCAATTTGGCAATACTTCTTTTGGAGTTGTCTTTTTGACAGCTGTCACTTGATTTATGCTCAGTTTGGTTTGCCATTACATAATGAATAGACTTACTCCTGAACAATTTTGAAAATTGTGCAAATTTATTACCAAAATAATGGTTCGTTTCGGTGGAGCAGAGTATCGAAGAAGACCCGAATGAGTCCATCCGCCATCGCGCGCAACAATTAGAGATGTGCCCATCCACTTTATGGAAGATTTTGCGGGAGGATCTTGGTTTGCAGGCTTACAAAATCCAACTCGTGCAAGAATTGAAGCCGAGCTATCAAGCGCGTCACACGTTCCGTGAATGGGCCTAAAACGAGATGGCCACCGATCCCGATTTTCACAAAATTGGGCCTCGGCTGGAATTTATTCGAGCCAGCCGCGGCGGCCACTTTCCCGAAATCATTTTTATAACATAATGCAAACCCTTATCTTTATAATCAACCTAAATTCTTGGCCATAACACTAAATTATATGCGTTTAATTTCTTCTAAAAAAACACGTCTAAAAAAAACACCCTTTATATACATAAGCAATTATCTAACATAAGACCAAGTTCGTGCGACTCAGTCGTGCATTTTTTTAAATTTATTCGACGATGTGACTGCACATATGAGCAAGTACGTGCGATCCAGTTGTGCAATTTATTTTTAATTCATGTAATAAATATCGACGAGACGTTTATTTTTTGTTGCTAGAATCACTCGAGGCGTATCGGATGCCGATGCATGATCATGTTACACATAAACCTCTTCGGGACGAGCCCACATTCCATTCTTGTCTTAATTTCTTCTAAGCAAACTGAATTTTTCATTAAATATACACTGAAGTTAGAAATGTTGTAATTTTTTAATTGAAATACTAAACTTTTTTTATTTGTATGCTAAAAAAAAAAAACAATTTTTATAGTCTCTTAATTGTTTTGTCGACCAAGAATGATTAGACTAATTTGGGACAAACCTTCCATTTATTAAACGCAATAAACAATCAGCAAAAATTAATAAGCGTTCTACAAATGATTCCCATTCTCTAGCTTGGCTATTTTTTTAGATGAAAATGACCCAATGCCTTGCACAAAGAAAACATTTATGTATATTTTGTGTTTTGATTGATACAAAAAAATCAATCGATATTAAATTAATGATCAATACACATAAATATTAGATAATAAAAAAACAACACACACACCGGCAAAACTGTGTATTTTAAAGATACAACGATTAAAATAAATAAAAATCATTTCTAGTAGCTATTTTCAATTGGTTACCATTATTCACCTTTTTTTAATATTTAAGTATAACTTTAGCAACCAAAATATTTAATTTTTTTTTACACTGCAAATTATCACTTTTGGGTTTGGTAAGTGCAAAATTCTTAAAACCGCCAATAGCGTAGATACTTTACAGAGATACAATACTCGCTGCGATTGTAAAGGATAGTTGCGAGTTGCGGATTGCACGATCGTTTAAAGTCGACTAATGCTTGTTATTTCTATCGCATGCTTTCAAGTATCGCAAACTTATTCCTGACGATTATAATCAATCTGACGTTTGCTTTGGGAAGCTATAGAAGAGAAGCTCAAGCTACATGCAAGACAAGTTATAGCATTATGACTTCTTTCTGATGTGATGACTAAGTGCGTGAAAAAGTGCTCCTAATTTTTTATACGAGACAGCTAGAGTTTTTTACTTACGATGCATTTGTGCAGATTTAAAATTTTGAGATAACAATCAAACATGGTATTACGATGATAGAGAAACATATTTGGGTTACTGGCACAATTCTGTCTGTGTGTCTGCCCGTCTGTCTGCCCGTCTGTCTGTCTGTCTGTTCGTATATATTTTGGACTACAGCCTAAACGGTTGGGCCAAGTGTTTTCAAATTAAGAACTTAAGGTTATTTTGACATTCCACTGATTTTTTTTAACTCAAATATTAATGGTACTAATTATTTTTCTTGAAAACGGCTCGAAGAATTTTTATGAAAAAAAAAATCAGTACACTTTTGTACGTGTGGGGTGTGATATATATATTTTGGTGAAAAAAAACGACACCGGTTTTTTTTATTTTTCCTTCGACTTTCCCGAGAATTGGGTACCCGATTATTATCAAATTTAGAGTTTGTATTAAAACCTTCTATTTATTTAACTTAGTCTAGCCCTGGTGGATTAAGGGCCATTTTGTTCAGTCAAAGTTGAACATAACTTGAGGATTTTTATTTCCAACTTGTGAATTTGCTTTTTTCACTCGAGTTTGACAGTTTCAGCTTTTGGTCGAGAGTTAATAAACTTCTGGATTTCTAAACTTCACGAAATAGTAGAAGTTGAGGAGGAAACTTTGGGATTTGTTTAATTTTTTCTTAGGCCTTGACTGCATTATTCCATTCTAAATTGTTTTATAATTCTTTTTTTAATAAAAATTGTAAAGGGTGTAGAAAAGTAGGAGGAATGAAAAATTTAAGATTTCTTAGGGTTGAGTTTTGACGTTCCTCGTTTGAAAAGAAAATGCTATTCACAGACTAAAAATAAGAACTTTTTAGATAGAAAACAATTTTTTAATGTTAATTAATAGTTTTTGATTGTTTTTTTTAGCATTTCACTGTTTTCATTCGAATGAAACACAATTTATATGAAAGTATTGGAAATATTCGGGGTAATTCAAATTAGTGTAACGTTTATGTACATATGTTCCAAAAGCAGAATGAAGAAACAGCCAAACAGAATAGTCATGTAAACAAGATTTTTTGATCAACACAAGTTTTTATCTTACTTTATTTCATATGTGTTGTGGAATTTGGCGTTACAAATGTCAACTTTGAAGCAAAAAATAATGGCGCAAGGTTATATACAACCTATTTTTAATACATTAACTTCACACTACTAAAAATGTTTACTTCTGCAATAAATTGTCCTCAATTATAAACATTAACCCTGACCTAGTTAATATCAAATTTGAAAGTGAGAACTTTAGGGAAATTTATTGTTATTGGATTTAGGATAGATTTGTGTGTAGAGACGAACTATTGTAAAATGAATTTATATCTGTTTCATCTATTTTTTGTACTCGCGATTTTTTCCTTTTTTTAATTATATTTTTGGGGCTTTAAAATTTAAGAACTTGATATAAATGTAGACTTTGAAGTGGAAGTTTTGACCATAAAAGAAGATCTCAAAATCTAAGGTATTTCTTTAAAGCAATCTAATTGCCATTGAATCTTAAACTAAAAATAAGTTATATTAAGTTATTAAAATGTGAAATTAAAATTAAATAAAATATTCCTGAACAGTAAAATTTAAGCGCTAGCAGAAGCAGCTCGAATCTTTGGAAAAAGGCTTTTTTTATTAATTTAATGAATTTTATGTTAAATTGAGTTCAACAATTACCACTAAAAAACATGATTGGGAACTGTTTTCAATTTTAAAAAGTTCTTTTTTCAGTCTGTATATAGCATTTTCCTTCTCAAACGAGAAACTTCAAAGCGCAATCCTAAGAAAATATTGAATTTTTCATTCTTCCATTTGTTACTCCATTCCCCCTACTTTTCTATACCCCTTACCATTTTTGTCAAAAAAAAGATTGAAAAAACTATTGAAAATAGGAATCATGTAAACAAGGCCCAACAAAAATTCAATCCAAAAGTTAGGTTTGACATATATCTTATATATTTATTTTTAGTGGACTAAAAGGACGTAAAAAGAATTTTGAAATAAATGGCGTACCTTTCTCCAAACAATCAAGTCAGAAAATTCGAATAAAAACTTTGATGTTCCCTTAATATTTTTCAAATTTAATTTAACCGCACATAAGAGCAAATACGTGCGATCCAGTCGTGCAATAGATTTTTATTTACTAGCGACATTTAAAATGAAAATTATCGACACAAATAAGAATTGTTATTACGTAATCTTTAAACCTGAAAATAAAATTTATTAAGTGTAAAACTAACTTGAAATTTGTATCAAAACAGGAGTTAGTTTCAAATTAAGTTTTCGCTAAAGTAGAGTTTAACTGTCTATTGCGGCATTACTTAAATTTAAAATTTCGTGAGCTTATGACTGGAAGCCAATGGTGAAGTTCTGGGTAAGTTGCTAATCCAAATATTTTTCTGTCTATTCTTGCGATGATTCTGTCAACAATTGTTTTCCAATCTTTATGTTAGGGTAATTGAAAGGTCTCCTCAAATCCAGCTGGCTCCATTCTCCAAAAAGAGAAGCATTCTTACCACAGTCAGTTTATGAAGACAGCCGTACCGTAACTCCTTTCAGGACCCTGATCAAAATAAGATTTGAGGTTTCTTATATATACCGGGGGTGTTCCAGATTCCACATGATTCCAGGTAGTACGGCGGTGATGAGTTTGCTAGTCCGAAATATGCGCTCGAGGAAAATGTTGTACTCCATAGTATATACAGTTGTTGTTTTTTTTGTTTTTATTTTTATAATCAACGCGCGTATTGAACACTTGGGTTTGGTATTTGAACGAATAGGTAATATTTTGATTCGCAAGCATTAAGGTACATCACGATGAGTCCTAGCTAAACTTCACTGCTTTTTTTCTTAACATACATCCAGCATCCCAAATAAGAGTTAACAATATCCCTAAATACTTGAACTACCGAATAGTCTCGATTTGTTCATTGCAGAGTCATCAGGTTTTTTTCCAGTAGTCTTCTCCTCTGCCGACTATCAAAATCATTGCCTTTGTTTCTCGACCTTGATGTGTAGATCCGACATCCGGAGATTCATAATATAACTGCAGTCTATTGATTTGGAGTTGAAGTTCAGTTCAGTTGTAGAGCGCTTCTGGCGAACCCCAGAGATAGAGCCTTAAGGTGAACCGGGAAAGCACAGAGTTGTGATCCAGTCAATATCCTATCGGTTAAAGAAGAAGAATCTTATTTTTTCAGAAACAAATAAAAAAAGAGTTGGTTGTCTGTAATACTACGTTTTCATTAGGCCAAATGAGCTAATTTCGTATCAAATTTCCAAATTTGATTCAAAATCATCTCATTTCCCATACAAAATCACATTTCGAAATCATCTCATTTCCACCTAATTTCGACGAAATTAGGTTGAAATTTATGTAATGTGAAGTCGAACACACCTTATTTGAAAAGAATTGAATCATAATTGAACAATGTTCTATAACAAACGTCAAAGTTGACATTATAAAAAGTCAAAGATGAAAATAAAAAAGTAAGAGGACACGACTGGGTCGCACGTACTTGCTTTGTGTACGTATTGACAGTGGAAAGCTAAATATTTGAAAGAAAACAATTAACATTTATGTAAAAATAATAGACTGGCACACAGACATTTCTTGTCACCAACTTTCTTACGCTGCTCTTTGATCGTTATTTCATGTTTCACTTTTATCTCATTTTTTAATAATTACGAATCCTAAACTTGCCTTAAAGGTTCCTATAATCGAAAAGTAAGAAAGTGTCAAACGATCGATTTTGGTTGAAAAAAATGACCCACAACGCACACACACCTTATTTTTACATCTATTTTCTACTGTAACAAAACTCCGCCTATTTTATATTTCATTTTCTCTTCTTCTACTTTTTGAATCTGAGTGGATTTATTTTGGGAAATTACGCTTGTAATCGTTTTTGGCTGAAAGAACCACAGTATCGCGGCGTGCGTCACTTTTCTTATCAACATTATCAGCATGAGTCTTATCATCATTATCATTATCAGCATGAGTCATGTTATTTCGTATGTGTAGCCTGTCATCGATTTATAAGACGTTATCACGTCAAAATAAATAACATATATGTAGGTTTGATAAAACATTATTTTTTTCTTGTCGTGATGAGTAAAATCAACAAGTAAATTTTAAATGTTGAGATAATTGCCGTTTCCATCAAATTTTTACTTTCGTGTGCATTAGAGGTTCGTGAAATGGTATGAGTACTTTCCAGGTTTTAAATACGAAAAAACCATTCAAACACGTTACTAGAACAATGGAACAACTTTATAGTTAAACTTTATTTGTTGTAATCAAGTTTTTTAACTCCTATCGGTCGTGTAATTACCATCAATGTTTTGGGGTTTTATTCAAATTGTTGTTTTCTTCGTTGTTGTCAAAATAAGTAATTAGCCCCAAAGATATAATTTTAATTGCCATGCTAAGCTGTTTTTTGTATGAGCTACCTATAAGATAAACATACTTGTAAATGTGTTAATGCTGTACTGTACTTCGGGAATTTTTTTTTCGAACCGCACCTGAACTGCCCTTGATCTGCACTTGAACTTAACTTAAGCAAGGGACAAAAAACAGTTAGTTTTGCCGTAGGACTAAGAAATTTAAAATAATGTCAGCTTTTTGAATGCTCCAGAAAAAATGTGATTTAGGGACAATTTGGTGACGCAGTGACGCTATGTTGCGGTCACCAACGTCATCTTCGAAAAAGTACAGAGCAATGATGCCACCGTGCTGGCCAAAATCTACGCCAAACGGTAACTTTTGAGGGTGTATTGTCACCTGGTGAACTTCGTGTGGGCTGGTGTCATCCCATCCCATACAGGTGTGGCAATTTTGCTTCTTAACACAACCATTTATCCAAAAATGCGCTGAAGATGATTTTTCAAGTTTGGGCTCCTCTATCCTCTTCCGAAGTCCAGCAGCGGAACAAACGGCGTTTAAACGTTTTCTTTGTTTCCGAAGAAAAACAATCAAGTTGAATTTGGAATAGTTTGTAAATTAAAACCTAAATTTCTGGAGAGTGTTCTAGATCAATTGTACCAATGGATAGAAATTAATCTTCAGCAAACAAAATTGCTATTTTAGAAAACTTTCTCAGTTGCTTTTTGTTCTTAACAGTCAACAGACTGTTAATATTTTTTTTACATTTTCAAACCAAGAAAATTATTTCAGCATTGGATATTTTTCGTTTTTGGTTTTTAATGATTTGTATTTAATTTTAATTTAGATTTTGATTTTAGATTTTTATTTAATCTTGTTAAATCTATCAACTTAATTAACTTAATGGCCCTATGCGGGCGCTCTAAATTATACTTTGACTTAATTTTAATTGCCTTTCGGCCTAAAAATACCCTTAATTAAAATTAAAATTAACGTGGCTTTATTTCTTGCCAAGAAAAAAAATATAAACTATATATAAACTATATATATTGTACTATATACTATATTGATTTCTAAATATATTTTAATATATACTTAAACCTAACTTAAAATAAACTTCAAATAACTTAAATAAACCTACAATACTTATATCAAGAACAGCCACAGTAGGAAAGCCTCGGACGGGATAAGACCACTCGAACGTGTACTTTTGAAATATTCATCTTGGGTGTAGTAAGCTCCGAAGATTTCTCCATTAGTCATCGACACTGCAATGTGTCCGCGAATGAGCCTAATTAAAATGTTATCAATCCTGTTTGAAACCGCCAGAACCTATGCCGATCGAATATCCCGTAACCTTTGATGAAATCCAGTACCGCCAGCATCAAGTGCCGAAGACCAGTGGTAACACTGCCAACAAGCCATAAGAGATGCCGCAACTAATGTGCTAGGTTTTACCAGACCACCACCACGAAACCCCTGGTTCGATGACGAGTGCAGGCAGGCCCATGCAGCGAAGCAAGAGGCATATAAAGCGGCGCTGCAAAGAAAGACGAGAGCTGCTCTCGAGCTCTACGAGCAGAAAAGACGGGAAGAACACCGGAAAAAGGAAAAGAGAGAGCATGAGAAGCGCGTGATCGAAGATATTGAGAGATGCTACTACAGGAACAACATGCGACTGTACTAGAGTCACAGTCGGTGCTGAGTACATGGAAGGACCATGTCTGCAGACTGTTAAACAGCAAAGAAGACCAAAATCCCGCTGTCAGGCAGAATGAACCATTCAACATGGACGATGATAGACAAAACTTTCGTCCACCTGACCAAAATGAAGTGAGTATAGCAATATCTAAACTAAAAAACTACAAAGCAGCTGGACCCGCGGAACTTTTTAAAGCGGCCGGAGATGACCTGGTGGAGTGCATACACCAACTCATCTCTTAAGTTTGGTCAGAAGAAAGTATGCCTCAAGATCCACAAGAAAGGAGACCCTCTAAACTGCGCCAACTATAGAGGAATTAGTCTCCTGAATATCGCCTACAAGATCCTCTCTGCCGTACCATGTGAACGCCTAAAACCTTTCGTCAGCAACGTGATTGGCCCCTATCAGTGTGGTTTCAGACCAGGAATGTCCACAATCGATCAAATGTTCACTCTACGGCAGATCCTGGAAACTACCCAAGAATTTCAAATCGATACCCACCACCTCTTTATTGATTTTAAGGCTGCGTACGATAGCATATAATATAAAGACGAGCTATATACAGCCATGTCAGGTTTTGGCATTCCCACAAAACTCGTCCGACTGTGCAGTATGAGGATGGAGAACTCTCGCTGCTCCGTCAAGGTTGGTAATGACCTCACAGAAGCTTTTGACGTCAAAAAAGGATTCCGACAAGGTGATGCGCTATCGTGCGATTTCTTCAACTTAATACTTAAAAAAATTATAAGAAACTCGCAAGTCAATTGTAGTGGGACAATTTTTTTTCAAGTCTGTGCAGTTACTAGCATACGCTGACAACACAGACATCATTGGCAGAACTCGGCGAGCTGTCACTGGAACGTTTGCTAGCATTGAAGCTGAAGCGGCTAAGATGGGACTAGCAGTCAATGAGGCCAAAACGAAGTACCTGCTGTCCTCAAAAAGGGACACACAACACCGGCGGGTTGGACAAAACATCACAATAGACAGGTACAACTTTGAGGTAGTTAGGGATTTTGTGTACCTCGGATCCGCTATAACATCTGACAACATCTCGTCAGAAATTAAGCGAAGAATTACTCTTGCCAATCGCTGTTTCTATGGGCTAGGAAGGCAATTGAGTAGCAAAGACCTCTCTCGGGCGTAAGATTCTTCGGAGGATTTTTGGCCCTATCTGCGTTAACGGGCTTTGGAGAAGAAGGTTCAACCAAGAACTATACGAGCTGTACAGCGACATTGACCTGGTCAAAAAATACGCATATCACGTTTAAGATGGCTAGTTCATGTAGAGCGAATGGACAACAATGCTCCGGCTCGCAGGATCTTCGATTCCATCCCAGAGGGTAGACGCAGTCAAGTAAGACCTCGCCTTAGGTGGCGCGCTCAACTGGAGTACGACCTCAACCAACTTGGAGTGCAAAACTGGTGGCAGCTAGCCAAAGACCGAGCTGGCTGGAGAGGCATGTTGGTTGACGCCCAGGTTCGTCCCAAACTGTAGCGCCCCCTAAGTAAGTAAGTAGGTAGAAGTCACATTGCCACTTTGACAGCAAACTTTCTACCATTAAGCATGTTGCAAAGCATATATGTATAGCAGTGGTTTACTTATGCCCCATCTGGTTAGCTTCAAATAAAGACCCTCTAACCATACGGTGTCGAAAGCCTTCCCCAAATACACCAGGCAGGCACCCGTGCATTGATTCTTTGTATTATTCCATCGGATAGCAGATTCTAGCTTAGACGCGGCATTAATTATGTCATGTCCTGCCTTAAAGTCGTACTAAGTGTCTGGAATTATAGTTTTGTCCTCCTCCCACTTGAACAAAGCTCTATTGAGAACTTTTTCGAATACCTAGCTGATACTCGGAAGAAGACTTATCGACCGGAGATTTGCCGGATTGGAATTGTTCTTTCCCTTTTTCGGGAGAGGATGTACAACAGCTATCTTCCAACTCACTGGATAATATGTATTATTCAGCGCGTTGTTGAACAGTGTTGTGTATATGTCTATTGCATCTTCAGGGACATATCGTAGTACAATATTGGGTATACCCTCGATTCCCGCTGACTTCTTTTTCTTTAATGATGCGAAGATCATTTGGAGTTCCACCTTCGAGATGAGCAGGGAACTTAGCCCACTTTGCTCGGCGACGGTGGCTTTTGCCAGATTTTCTTCATTGAACCCGGTAAAATCAAGATTCCCGGATCGCCATTGCGTCATGTTCTACATGACCTAGTTATCTTAAACGTGACATATGTTTTTTTTGGCCAGAGGTCAATGTCGCTGTACAGCTCGTATATTTCGTGGTTGAACTCCTCCAAAGCCCATTAACGCAGATAGGGCCGAAAATCTTTCGAAGAATCTTATGCTCGAAACGACTAAGGATATCTTCATCCGCTTTATATAGAGTCCATGTCTTGGCGTCATAAAACAGGATTGGGATGATTAGGGTCTCCTTTTTTTTCTTGAGAGAGTTTCGAGGGGGGGAGTTGCTATGCAATCGCTGAAATTTTGTGTATGTGAATACGTGTGAGATCCGTATGAGAAGCAGCCAATCAGTAGCCAGTCCGCCATACGTTTGGTTCCCATTTAAATGCAAACGTATTAGTAATCCCATAAAAAATGCACAGGTACCGGTACACATATGTCGCTCAAAGGGTATTTTTCAATGAAAGTTTTTGTGACATAATAAAACAAATAGCACTTGCAAATGGTTACAATGCAGAAACAATAGATAAATTAATTTACAAAAAGAAAAAGAAAAAACTTCAAAACGTAAACAACGACATAATGCATGATACAAAAAAGGACAACAAATATATCTCAATAGAATATACGAATATAATACCACAGACAATAAAAACTGAGTTCAAAAAACTTAACATAAATATTTCATATAAAACAAAAAATAACATTCAACAAATATTAAGACCAAAACATAACAAAAATATTAAATCATGCTCTGGAGTATATAAAATAACCTGCAATGACTGCGACAAATACTACATAGGACAAACAGGCAGAACATTTCACGAAAGATTCAAAGAACATAAACCTAAAATAAACACAAAATCAAATTTCGCTCTACATTTAATTAATGAAAACCACAACTATAGCAACTTTGAAAATAACCTAATACCTTTACACATATGCAAAAAAGGGAAAACTATGGACACAATAGAAGAATTTTGCATATACAAGTCATATAAGATGGAACAAGACAAAGTGCTTAACGACAAACTAACAATTAAAAGTAACGCATTATACGAACGCTGCAATTACATACCAATTAAAACACAAGATAAAAGAAGACAACAATATATAACATTATAGCGAACAACAACAAATAAGTAAACAAATAAAAAATAAAACAATGCCAAAAAAGTATTTATCAGCCCGATGATGGACGCAAGTCCGAAACGCGCGTCGCGACTTTAATTTTAATAATTAAAAATAAATGTTGTAATTTAAATGTTTAAATAAATACTTTAACTTAAAATCATATTAAAAAGTAAACATTTGTTTTATTTAATAGAATTTTTCGTTATTATTTTTCATGGTATTTTTCAGTTTGTAGACGAAGAGAGAATTATCCTCCCAGTTCTCGTTCTTTTTTCTTTTTTTATGGCATGGACGTATTAATGTAATTAATGTCAGCTTTAACAACAATTGTCAAAAAAAATGTCGCCAAAATTGAGAATGCGATGCTAGCTCTCCTGAACCCACTTCATAAAAAAATAACTACTTGAAATGTTGACATAAAAGACCGTAACATCTGTTTTTAAAAATTCAAAAAGTCGCATTAACCGGTAAAACATAACTGATACTTTTGAATTCCATCCATAGAAGTGTGCGACATCTTTGGTATTTTGCCTCTTGTTTTTTAGATCGTGGACAACTTCCTTTTTTTATTGGTTTGTGCCTAGGACAAGCTAAAAGCACTAGAAGGAAAAAACGTATTTTTTTAAATCTTGTAGAAAAAAGAGGTTTTAGGTTATGTTCAAATCTCTTCAAATTAATTTGAGGGTTTTAATTAATAAAATTAAACAATTCTGTAAAAAAAACTGACAGTGTTATTGTTCTCAGAAAACGATGCTGGTGCTGGTGGCAATGTGTTTGATTTTTTTTGGTGGTCACCGTGCTGTTCACTGTTGACTGTTGTTGTTGATGTTGCTGGTTCAATCTGTTTCTTTAAGTTTGCAGTATGACAGTCCAAAATCGCAACAAACTTGTAATTTACCAACTTATAAAAAAATAGTTTCACTAAATCCATGAGTGTTTTTTTGTATTTATTACTTTGTGGATTAATTGTGGGATATTCTAAATAAAACGGTGAGAAAAAAGGAAATTTTAACATGCCAATGTGGGAAGACCTGCTGCCAAAGTCTGGGAATACTGGATGAAATGTCAAATTGAGTTTAAATATTTTTCCCGCTAGTGTACTCAGGACCCCTGTTCTGTAACTATCGCATCGATAAAATTGATCGAGAAACGTTGAAAATTGGAACAAAATTAATTTTATCGCATCATTCTGGTTCTGCAACATTGACAGGCGATAATTTTATCGATTGGAATGTATCGGAATGAAATACTGGAAGAATGCGATAAAACGGTGTTCTGTATCTCTCAAATGCGATAAGTTTTTCCTTGGAAACGTCAAATTTTATCATTTGTTTGTGAGCAGGCGATAAGATTGAAAAAATGGAATTAAATAAAAAGGTAACGAAAATAAGAGCAGACAAATATCTTTTTGTATGTAATTTATATTAATTGTAATTTTTAAGTCTTCAAAGGCCCAAAAATCAAATCAAAGGGATTCGTAAAAACAATATGTATCTCTTCCTAATTGGCTTTGAAGGTGTGTCTACACCAAGAAAACATTTCTTAAATATTCAGAAATTTTATTTAAATGTTTCTGAAATGTTTATTAAGGTCTCGATTTAATTTAATTAATAAATGACTGTTTTCACATTTAAGCAATTTGTTTCTAAAGGGCGTTCAAGCGAGTGCTTGCAAAAGTATAGGACTTTTTACAGTGTATAAATTTGCGTTCCCGAAACGCGTCTGTAAAATAAAGAACAAAAAGGTAAAAAAGTTGTGATTTTGGGAAAATGTCTATATCATTCAATTTAGTCTAGTCGATAAGTTTTTTTTTTATTTTTTTCGTGATAATAAAACACGACGCTATGATAGAAATATTCGTGAAGTTTCTTAAACAATTCAGAAATATTTTTTAAAAAAATGTTTCTTTGGTGTGGACATACCTTAATATTTAAATTTTTAAATGTCAATGGCAGCTCGACTTATCGACTTCCATTGGAAATTCCAGTCAAGTTAAGAATGAAATTTAAGGTTATCGCATGGATTTACAGAACACCGAATATTTCCAGATGCGATAAGTATGGAATTTTTTGTTTCATATTTTATCGATGCGAAAAGTTATCGACAAAGTTACAGAACAGGGGTCCAGGAGTGCTCCAGTGTCGCTCAAAATAACTGGGACTAAAATGGAACCAACTTGAGGAAGGCAACTAGCAGTCCATATATAATACGTCCATGTTCTATGGTATTATACATAGAAAAAAGAACTGCGACTCTTACCGACCATGCCCTGCAAACCCACATATGTCGCTAACCGGGTATTTTTCAGTTTGTGGACGAAGAGAGAATTATCCTCCCTTGTTTCTTTTTTCTATGGTATTATAGTGCAAGAGCAGCCTTAGGTATCAGGTAAGCGACTGCTTTCAATTTTCAAATGGAACAGACATCTTGTGCTTAGTACCAATATAATCGACGATACTCGAATTAATTTCATGGCGCTGCCATCAACGCAGTTTTATTTGTTCTTCAGCTGTCATTTTTCTGTATTACTTGAAAAAAATTAAAAATTTGTCTCTTTTTTTCTCCTAGTTCCTAGCTACCGACGAACACGGAATCGCTAACGAAATACATCCTTAACTGCATTTACAATTTATCGGGCAGGAAATAATTTTTTTTATTGCACAGAGCTTTTATTTTCCATTTGAAAACCAATTATTAGAAAAAAAAAACAAAAAGGTAAATTAATTATGTATTTTTGATCATAATCCAGAAGTCCTTTTGCTGTGGTTTCTTGTAAAATGAAAAATCTATACAAACTAAAGAATCCATTGTAAAAGCCACTTCATCCGTCCTCCAGCAGTTTTTATTGCTCCTTAAACAAAGCCAAGAGGAGACTTATTATTTGTATTTCATCTTTTTTTTTTTGTGAGAACTAGGGATAGAATTCTGATCTGTGGAAATGCAAAAATCAATATCACTCCTCCTTTGGTATTTTATTTTTTTTTAGAAAAATAATAAAATAAAAAAGTGGTGTCGGGTTTTCTGAAATAACCAATGTGACCATCCAATTTTGAACAACAAAAGTTGGATTCAATCAGTATTGGATATTTTTTAGAAGAACCCTCAAACAACCTGAATAAATTTTATGTTCCTATCCTACTTTTATTTTAAGAACAAAAAAACTTGCTTGAAACAATAATTTAAAGAACTCCGTGGTCAAAAACGCGTGTTAATATTTATAAAAAATAAATTTACTCTAAAAAACAATGGACGAGGATTATCAGCCATGCAAGAAGCCTCGAATGGACGAGGCCGTTTCAGAGTGTGCGACGGCAATGAAAGTGGCTGGCTTCTCGTTGAGTGCCATTGAAGAGATGAAGACGCGTGTTGACGGGCAGACAGAAGATTCTCTCGGACAACAGCTGAGGCAGTTCCAGGTGCTTGATGAAGTTGGATCAGGAACAGACGAATCGGGTAATTAATTAGTGATTTTAAAATGCATAACTTTCTTAATTTCAGCATTCAATGTATTAAGATGGACGCGTGTATCGAACGGCTTATTATTTTTTAAAGTTAGTTAATCTTGTCTCTAAACTCTTTTTGACAGAATTCCCAACTTTGTGTTCTTCAAACTCCACTCAAGAACATTGCGTTTGCTAACGCTTCACAGGGTCAAGGTGTACAAGGCTTTTCTCGTCGACGGCCGGTTGAATGCTTCTATTACAATCCTTGTGTGTTTTAAACTTGAATCTTTTTCTCAAATCTTCTTAAACAGTTCTGTTCAGAAGTCTATGTAAATCGCTGTTTCGTTTTTACTTATCTTTACTTATGGTGGCGCTACATAGCGTGGTGCTCCTGGTTTAATATGCCCATCCAGCCGACTCGATCTCTAGCCTGCCCTTCAATTTCGCACTCCAAGCAGTCGGATGTCGTCCTCTACCTGGTCGCTCCAGGCTTCTGATTCCTTCGGGCTTGGCGCCGAAGACTTCGATTGATCTTAGCCGCTGGCTAATTTTGTATCGATGTGCAGCAAGTACAACTCGTTGTATCTTCTTCGCCACTCGTTATTTACTGGATCGCAAACTTTTGTTGATGATACATGTGCTTCATTTTGTCCTCGTTTGTCCCATTTTGCTTGCTGCTATGTCGTCAGAAAACAAGTAAAGTACTTGTGTTCATTTTTTAAAGATAGTGCCTGGTGGGCGTGGGTGTGCGTCACCTGGTCGTAATCCTCTGGTGGTGTCGAAGGTCTCAGTATTATTTTTTTATTAGCATTCTCCATGATCCTGAAAAGACGTATCGATTTAGCAGGAATTCTAAAGCTAGACATGGCTTGATACAATTCACTGGCTTAACACAATGGTGTAGCTTGTAGCATGTCAAAAAGTAGCTCAATAAAGTAGCAGACTCGTCCGGACAGAAAGTGGCGATTAACATCGGTTTTGAATGCTTGCAAATCAAAGTTGCAAGGGAAAATCTCGCCGGGTAAACTATTCCAAATTCGTGTTGTTCGGCTAAAAAAAGAATTCCTATATTTCACGCTACGTCGGAAATTAGGCTCAAGGCTGAACTGATGAGCATTCCTTGCTAGACGGGTAATGCGGGAGAAACTTTTAAGGGGAGGAATGCAGCTGGCTACTTCGAGTGAACATTTTTTATAAAAGAAACGATCAAATAAGGAAAGACATGAAACATTGCGTCGGTGTTCTAGAGGGGCAATTGTTTTAGACATTTCTATTTCCTATTAATCTTAACGCTCTTTTTTGTATTCTATCGAGGTGTAGCGTGGGTAAGGGTAAACTGATGGATATTCCTAGCGATGCGGATATTACAGTTGAATCGTTTCAGGGAATCAAGGGAGGAATGCAACGGGCTATTTCTCTAGAGCATTCTTTATAGAAATAACGATAAAATAATGAAAGGCAATAAACATTACGTCTGTGTTCAAAAGATGTAAATGTGCCACGATTTCTAATTCCCCATTGTCATAATCATACGCTGCCGTTGTAATTCCACATCCGAAGAACATGGATGTGAATCTGGAAACGGATATGAAAAGCTGACAAAAAAGAATTTATTGCATTAGTTGTTTCAGATAGTAAAATCATTGATAAATTATAAGAAAAAAGGTCGGAGACAAAACTGAGCCAATTGCACAGACTTGAAAAAAATTGTGCCGGTATTAAGTTGAAGAAATCGCACGATAGCGCATCACCTTGTTGGAATCCTTTTTTGACATTAGAAACGTACGCGGCCTTTAAATCGATAAAGAGATGGTGGGTATCGATTTGGAATTCTTGGGTAGTTTCAGGATCTGCCTTAGCGTGAACATTTGATCGATTGTGGACTTTCCTGGCCTGAAACCACACTGATAAGGGCCAATCAGTTGCAGATGAAAGGTTTCAGGCGTTCACATAATACGGCAGAGAGGATCTTTTGGGTGATATTCAGGAGACTTATTCCTCTATAGTTGGCGCAGTTTAGAGGGTCCCCTTTCTTGTGGATCGATGCTTATATTTTAGTTTAGATATTGCTATCCTCACTTCGTTTTGGTCAGAGAAATGGTCTTCCATGTACCGACTGTGACTCTAGTACGAGGGTTCCATTCCTATCTCTACAGGTTTCTGTGGGGTTTTTTTTTCCTTGGCACGTTCTTTTTACATGTTGGTAAAACTTCCGCACGTTGTTCCTGGAGTAGCATCTCTCAATATCTTCGATCGCGCGCTTCTCATGCTCTCTTTTTCTTTTGCTCGTAGAGCTCGCGAGTAGCTCTCGTCCCTCTTTGCAGCGCCGCTTTATATGCCTCTTGTTTGGCTGCATGGGCCTACCTGCATTCGTCATCGAATCAGAGGTTTCGTAGTGGTGGTCTGGTGAAACCAAGCACATCAGCGGCGGCATATATGCTTGTTGGCAGTGTTGCCACTGGTCTTTGGCACTTGATGCTGGCGTCAATGGATCTCTTGCGATTGCAGTTTTCCAACGTCATACCAAAGATTTCGTCCTTACCTCCTTTGGCGTTAAAATGGCCAAGTAAGAACTTAACGTCATATTTAGGGCACTGCTCATAGGTTTTGTCGAGGAACTCATAGAAGTCATCCTTATTGGTGTCATCTTTGTCCTCTGTGGGAGTGTGAGCGCATATTAGGCTTATGTTGGCGAATTTAGCCTTGATACGTATTGTCACAAATCACTCACTTTTTCAGAGGAGCGATAAAATGCTTGGGGAGTTAGGAGCATTCATATTGATCATTGCTGCACCATATGCAGGCAGTTGGGCAGCAATGATTCCTATTTAAAGAGTGAAGAAAACCAGGTCGTTGTTCTTACCCGAAATGGGACCAGAACAACAGTTCCGGGCAGTGAAAAGGGCAAAGATCTTTTTCAAACGGTAACTTTGAATGGTAGCTTTTATTCTTGCCCTTTGCGTGCGTTGGTGTTAGAATTCTTAACATTTTTTCTTTCCCAGTAAGTTAAGGTTTGATAGGATGTAAACTATACTTTTGGTCTGCAAATAATCTATTGACATTATCAAAATTTGGCCAGAGAATTGGATCTTTCGGAGGAAATTATTACATTCAAAATCTGTGGCAAACGAAGCCTAAATTTCATTTCCTGTGAGTTTGAGGAAAGGGTTTTATTTTTTTGGAAAAATGAACATTTACTTATAATTCACCAGCTAAACTATATTTTAAGATGGCAGTGATCACGGAGGTGATTCCTCGGACTTGGACTTTGATGATGAAGAACTTGACAATTTATTGGATGAAGGTCTTCCAGAAGACTTAAAAGGTCGTCAAAAACCGAAATATGAGGAAAGATTCAAAACAGTATTGGAAGGTGAGCATATTTTCTAATTGACTTTTCTCAAGTTCCAAGAAATGAATGCCTTTTCCCAAAAAAAAGAAAAAGGACATAATCATTTTGAAGTTCTACCTGAAGGATGGCTTCAAGTGACCCATAACAGTGGCATGCCGTTGTTCTTGCATAAAAGTTCGCGAGTTTGTTGTGTAGCCAAGCCATACTTCCTTGGCCCTGGTAGTGTTAGAGTGAGTATGAGGAATTAATTAATCGTCATATATGTTTTTTCTGATGTATTTGTTTTTCACTGCAGAAACATGAGATACCCCTTGGGGCAGTGCCTTGTTTGGGATATCGCAAGGCCCTGCAAGAAGAAAAAGAAGAGGAAGAAAGACAAGCCAAAGCTGAATCAGAATCGAATTCGAATGAGTGTCCATTTGCTGCAAATTCCTCCAATAGTCAATCGAATAGCATTGTGAATGGGGGAGACACCATCAGTAATAACAACAAGACAACAGCTCATCCTGGAGTTGTGCCAAATGCGAAAATTGTCACCGTAAACGAGAACACAAAAGCTCAGTCCGTCACAGCTCAAGAGCTCAATGAATACTGCAAAAAATTGTTCAAATTCAAAAATATCAAAGTTTTGAGATTTGAATCTTGGAATGAACGTCGTCGATTCACCAAAAATCGAAAGCAGATTAAAAATCTGCAGCGTCCAACCCTGCCCGACGGCACAAAATTGATAAAATTTCCAATTGTTGTTCCAAAAGGTGAACAAAACAATAATCCACGAGCTCGAAAAGAGTGGATCATGAATCCGAACGGCAAGAGTTATATATGTATATTGCATGAGTATGTTCAGCATGCTTTGAAAAAGCAGCCAAGTTATGAGTTTATAGAGTTGGAGAATGCAGCAACGCCCTATGCAGCAACTGTATCGATAAATGATCTTAAATATGGCACAGGTTATGGATCTAGCAAAAAGCAAGCAAAATCTGACGCAGCAAGGGAAACTCTGGAAATACTTATACCGGAAATGAAGGACAAGATAACCGGTCTTAAGACTGACAAAGCTTCATCGAAGCCGAATCATAAGGATCTATCTGTAGGGGTTTAATTAATTTGTTTTCACAAATTGTCTTAGTTTTATTTTGTGTTTTAGGTTTTTGATGATATCAAAATTGAAGATCCTCGTGTGGAGGAATTTTGCAATAAGACAACTGAGCCGCCGCCACATGCTATATTGCTAACATGTTTGCAGAGAAACTTCGGCCTTGGTGATGTTCAAATTAATTACGAAATTAGTCGCAAAAAGAATAAGAAAAATGAGTTTACTATGACTGTTGGCAAGCATGAGGCTAAAGTGATTTGTAAGAATAAGAAGGAAGGCAAGCAACTGGCTTCGCAAGCTATCCTACAGGTAATGATCATATGTTTTATAGATATTTTATTTGCTGTTTAGTTTATTAAAATAATAATGGTCTTTCACTTCTACTTAATCATGTAAAAATCACACAGAATTTATCAATTCTAACTGTAAAGACGAAGTTTGCTGTTTGAACTTATGAAAAAAAAAACAAATTGCTGGCCTGACAGCTCCTTAAAGAGCCAAAACCTAGTGACTTAAAGTCGGTCAAGTCGGTCGTTAACATATGTTAACATCTCAAGTTTCTGGCCCTAAGAGATATCCGTTATATCAGAAAATTGGACAAGATTTCTAACCCAAGGTCTTCATTTCCAAATTGCCTCATTCATTGCCATTGCCCTCCGATAGTGGAGATGCTAAAGCAATGGCAATAGGCTATGTTAGATTAGTGGGCTGAGTGGGCTGATGGATGATGTTGTGTCCATCACACTTAGATCAATGTAGATCCATTGTGATACCCTGGGGGTTTGGGCCTAATAAGGATGGGACCTATGAAAAATCTACACATTCTCAAGCCATTTTGAGCTATTAATAAATCTGAGCAGGTTTGCATCCGTTTGTTCAGATAGTTCTTCTAAGTCTTCGAAGAAATGACTTCCTAGAACTTCATTTCTTAAGCGGCATAGTGCTGGGCAGTGACAGAGAAAATGAGGAGTGTCCTCATGCACATCTATGTCGCCACAACCTCTGCACAACTCGTCCATGCTGAGCTTCAATTTCTTTTTGTGATAACCCAGCATGTTATACCGGTCAGTATACTCACAAGGGATCGTAGCGACTTCTTGTTGAGCTGTAGAATATTTTCTGTTCTTTGTTCATTAAAGTAGGGCCACAGTTTCCTGGTTACGACACAGGAGTCGAGCGAGTTCCATCTCTCGTTAGCTGCAGCGAGTACTTTATTCCCTATCGTCTGTTTAATGTTAGAGGTTGGGATCTTTACCGTTGTGTCTGCTCGGTTAAGTTCTAGGGATGATCCCTTTCTTGCCAGCTCATCAGCTCTTTCGTTTCCTTGCATATCACTCTGCACAGGTTATGCTGCGCGCCTAGAACCTTTAGCCCTTCGCGACAGCAAGTTACAAGCTTTGATTGTTTCCCTTTGTCCTCGCACTGAAATCGTTATTGCGGGCGACTTCAATGTACACAATTCCAATTGACTCCGCTATTCTGGTCAGACTACACCCGAAGGAAGGTATATTGAGCTCTTTGCCGGGTTACATCACCTTACCCAACTGATCGATGTGCCAACGCGTATACCCGATGGTGCTGATCAAGTCGCCCATACTCTTGACTTGTTCCTTACTAATCACCCTGACAAGTATACCATTAGTGTTACTTCTCCATTTGGCACTTCGGACCATTCTTCCACCCATCCAGTTAAAGAAAAACTCCCCACCAGGACCATTTGGCAATACAAGAAAGCCAACGGGAACGGCCCGAATATTTTTTTCCGGACCTTAACTCGTCACTATACTTCCTCGATAGTGACGTTGATGCCAGTGCCGAAATGATCACAAATGTGATTCTTCTAGAGAGTAGAAAGCATCAAGCCTAAAGAAAAGTCCTGATTTAACTCTGAGTGTAAAGAAACTATCAGGCTCAAAGAAGTAAGTTTCCGATTGTACAAAGCCAACCCTACAGAGGAAAATCGGACAAAGTACAAACAAGCAAGGCACTCCTGCAACTCCGTTATTGAAAGAACCAAATTTTTGCACGACCAATAATTACGGCAAAAAATTATGCAATGTCGCAAAGGCAGTAAAAATGTTTGGTCATTTGTAAAAAATATTAAAAACTCCTCAACATCTTCGGTTCCAACGCTCATCGACAATAACAAACCAATTGTTTACTCTTCAGAGAAGACAAACTTGCTTGCCGCCCATTTCGCTGCCAGCTCCACGCTGCCTCACAGCAACATTGCCCCTCTGTACTTGAGAATGTAAATTTTTCCATGGGACAGATTTTTTTCCGAACTCGTATTGTAGCAAGAGTTCTCAAAGATCTCAATATACACAAATCTGCTGGCCCGGATGGTATACCCCGATTCTTCTGAAGAGGTGGTCTTCCACACTGGCAAAGCCACTGCGTAAGCTTTTCCATCGCTCCTACTCTTCTGAAATCTTTCCTAGAATATGGAAAACAGCATTTATCCAGCCTGTCCCTAAGAAAGGTGACCCATCCGACCCATAGCATTAACATCCCTTCTTTCTAAGGTAATGGAAACGCTGATTAACCGTCAGTTTAAGGAATATCTCGAAGATCGAAAGCTTCTCCATGACCGTCAGTGTGACTTCCGCAGCAACCGTTCTTTTGGGATCGATGATACTCTTGTTCTTGTTGACACAAACAAATAAAAACAACAAAACCTGTCAACTAGACTAAAATGCATGAAAATAAAGAAACTTTTTCCGTTCGGAAGGGGGAACAGATAGACATTTCAGAAATGTTTCGCGAAGCGTCCAGGCTTAAATAAGGATTTCAGAAACATTTTAAAAACATTTCCGAAAGAAAAAACATTTCTGAAAGGTTTAAAAAATGTTTCTTTGGTGTGGACACACCTTAAGGCTTTTTGTTAAGCATGCAGTCCAAAATCGCAATAAAGTTTAGGTTCTAAAGATTTTACGAACTTGTAATTTACCAAGCTATACACAAATAATTTCAATCCATGATTGTTTTTTTTTGTATTTATTACTTGGTGGATTAATTGTTTGATATTCTAAATAACACGGGGAGAAACCTGCTGCCAAAGTCTGTAATTACTGGATGAAATGTCTAAATTGAGGTTTCATTTTTTCCCCGCTAGTGTACTCAGGAGGCCTAGTGTCGCCCAAAATAACTGAGATTAAAATGGAACCAACTTGAGGTAGGCAAATAGCAGTCCATATATAATACTAATAAAGACCAAAACCCCGCTGTCAGGCAGAATGAACCATTCAACATGGACGATGACAGACAAAACTTCCGTCCATATGACTAAAATAAAGTGAGGATAGCAATATCTAAACTAAAAAAAGAACAAAGCTGCTGGACCCGACGGAATACCCGCCGAACTTTTTAAAGCGGCCGGAGATGACCTGGTGGAGTGCATACACCAACTCATCTCTAAAGTTTGGACAGAAGAAAGTATGCCTAATGAATGGAACCTCAGCATCGTTTGCCCGATCCACAAGAAATGAGACCTTCTAAACTGCGCCAACTATAGAGGAATAAGTCTCCTGAATGTCGCCTACAAGATCCTCTCTGCAGTACCTGCAACCTGATTGGCCCCTATCAGTATGGTTTCAGACCAGGAAAGTCCACAATCGATCAAATGTTCACGCTACGGCAGATCCTGGAAACTACCCAAGAATTCCAAATCGATACCCACCACCTCTTTATTGATTTTAAGGCTGTGTACGATAGCATTTATAGAGACGAGCTATACAGGAGGATGACGATGGAGAACTCTCGCTGCTCCGTCAATGTTGGTACTGACCTCACAGAAGCTTTTGTCGTCAAAAAAAGATTCCGGCAAGGTGGTGCGCTATCGTGCGATTTCTTCAACTTAATAATACTTGAAAAAATTATAAGGAACTCGCAAGTGCTCTTTCTAGCATACGCTGACGACATAGACATCATTGGCAGAACTCGGCGACCTGTCACTGGAGCGTTTGCTAACATTGAAGGTGAAGTGGCTAAGATGGGACTAGCAGTCAATGAAGTCCAAAACGAAGTACCTGCTGTCCACGAAAAGGGACACAACACCGGCGGATTGGACAATACATCACAATAGACAGGTACAACTTTGAGGTAGTTAGGGACTTTGTGTACCTCGGATCCGCTATAACATCTGACAACAACATCTCGTCAGAAATAAAGCGAAGAATTACTCTTGCCAATCGCTGTTTCTATGGGCTAGGAAGGCAATTGAGTAGCAAAGCCCTCTCTCGAAAGACAAATAGGACTGTATAAGACCTTAATCATCCCAGTCCTGCTCTATGGTGCAGAGGCATGGACTCTATCTAAAGCGGATTGAGTCGTTTCGAGCGTAAAATTTTTCGGAAGATTTTTTGCCGTATCTGTGTTAACGGGCTTTGGAGGAGAAGGTTCAACCAAGAACTAAGGAGCTGTACAGCGACATTGACCTGGTCAAAAAATACGCATATCACGTTTAAGATGGCTAGGTCATGTAGAGCGAATGCTCCGGCTCGCAGGATCTTCGATTCCAGAGGACACAGTCAAGGAAGACCTCGCCTTAGGTGGCGCGCTCAAGTGGAGGACGACCTCAACCAACTTGGAGTGCGAAACTGGAGGCAGTTAGCCAAAGACCGAGCTGGCTGAAGAGGCATGCTGGTTGAGGCCCAGGTTCGTCCCGAACTATAGCGCCCCCTAAGTAAGTAAGTAAGTAGAGCTTTTTTCTTGTGTCAATGGTTAGGAAGCTGATTTCCTACGGATTTTTGTTGGGTTTTTGTGCAATAATTTACCTTGTACGCCTGCACCAACGTATCCTTGATGAGATTTTTTTATTTTCACTTTATTCAAACTACTTTCTCGTATAATTGTGTCAATGGTTTTTTGTGTGAACAGATGAAATGGCTTAATTTGAATTATTAGAAGATAATAATTATTATAATAATAAACTTTTAGAAATGCATAGGCATTTTTGTGTGTATTAAGGCTTGAAAATGCGCCCTCAAAGCTTGGCGCCCTGTGTATTTACACATTCTGCACATATGGTGGGTGCGGCCCTGGACCAGGGTATAGTTAGGTGTCAATTGATTTTATAAGACAAACGGTGTTCGAAGTGTCATTTGGATTCATGGGCCAAACATACTCGAATTGCTTTTACACTTTCCGAATATATCTTATCATAAGTTTAAATGATTAATTAAGAATTTCAATTAAAAGATTATACAACAAAAATATGATATAAGAAAAAATATAGCATTGTATAGAGCCAGCTGAAGTACGTCGGGCCCCTGTTGTTAAGCCGACATGTTTTGAAGTTTAAATATGGACATTTTGTTTCAAAAAAATTAGCTCTAAAATAAAAGCCTATTTGGGTTTCTTTTAAGGCTCCTAATAGACTTTTGCCAAGTTACCTACTTGGCCGTAAAAACCTGCGCTAGTGTCAATACAATAACTGAATAAATTTTCATAAAAAAATAACAATATTTTCTTCCAGATTCTCCATCCGCACATAAAAACTTGGGGTTCTCTACTACGGCTGTATGGCAATAACTCAATCAAAACCTTCAAAGAGAAAAAACTCGAAGAGCAAGAAATCACTGTACTACAAAGTAGAGCCGCCATCAATCAGCCAAATTTTGCAATTTTAGAAAAACTCAAAATTGAAATGCAAAAGTTATCGGAGAAAAATAAATCGGTACAATCGATTGGTACATTTATTCCACCTAATGATGTCGATTTACCAACATCATCAGCATCTAATTTAACTAATTTAGAACTCTAGCAAAAAAATTAAAAAAGAAGACTGTAAAGCCTGTAAGAATAATTTAACTTAATTTTATACTCTAAGTAGAATAGATGTTTTAAAATATTTTACAACTGAAAAAAAAACACAAATTGTGATGTCCAAGCAACTATTTCTTATTAATATTTAGTATTTTATCTCAATTTATTATATGAAATAAACAACTCATAGGTTTCTAATGCTTTATTAAAATAATGTAAGCTTGATAATTGCTTTGCTGTTGCTGTTTTTAGTGGCTCACTATAAAAGGCCAACACTATGGTAAAAAAATATATTTAATAAAGATTATCTGAATACTTCATCGCCGTTACAATGTGTTCATGTAGTAGACAAATTAACTGTTTTTTTATTTAATTTCAAAATACAGAGTTATGCAACAGCAGTGATACGTTATTTACTTAAACTCCTCATCAATTGTTTACATTGATTATTCTTTTATTTCGAAAAGCGAACAGCTGGGCTAGAAATGTGATAATGCTTATCTTACCTTTGGTGTTGCAGTACCATGTTAGTGAATAGCTGATGAACAGCATGAACAGGGCCTCAACCAACATGCCTCTCCAGCCAGCTCGGTCTTTGGATAGCTGCATCCAGTTTCGCACTCCAAGTTGGTTGAAGTCGTCCTCCACTTGAGCGCGCCACCTAAGGCGAGGTCTTCCTTGGCTGCGTCTACCCTCTGGGATTGAATCGAAGATCCTGCGAGCCGGAGCATTGTTGTCTATTCGCTCTATTCTGACCTAGCCATCTTAAACGTGATATGCGTATTTTTTGACCAGGTCGATTTCGCTGTACAGCTCGTATAGTTCTTGGTTGAACCTTCTCCTCCAAAGCCCGTTAACGCAGATACGGCAAACAATCTTCCGAAGAATTTTACGCTCGAATCGACTCAATCCGCTTTAGATAGAGTCCATGCCTCTGCACCATAGAGCAGGACTGGGATGATTAAGGTCTTATACAGAGTCTCCTTTGTCTTTCGAGAGAGGGCTTTGCTACTCAATTGCCTTCCTAGCCCATAGAAACAGCGATTGGCAAGAGTAATTCTTCGCTTTATTTCTGACGAGATGTTGTTGTCAGATGTTATAGCGGATCCGAGGTACACAAAGTCCCTAACTACCTCAAAGTTGTACCTGTCTATTGTGATGTATTGTCCAATCCGCCGGTGTTGTGTCCCTTTTTGTGGACAGCAGGTACTTCTTTTTGGCCTCATTGACTGCTAGTCCCATCTTAGCCGCTTCAGCTTCAATGCTAGACAACGTTCCAGTGACAGCTCGCCGAGTTCTGCCAATGATGTCTATGTCGTCAGCGTATGCTCAACTTGCGAGTTTCTTATAATTTTTTCAAGTATTAAGTTGAAGAAATCGCACGATAGCGCATCACCTTGCCCGAATCTTTTTTTGATATCAAAAGCTTCTGTGAGATTAGTACCCACCTTGACGGAGCAGCGACAGTTCTCCATCGTCATCCTACAAAGTCGGACGGAACCAGACATGGCTCTGCATAGTTCGTCTCTATAAATGGTATCATACGCAGCCTTAAAATCGTTGAAGAGGTGGTGAATATCGATTTGGAATTCTTGGGAAGTTTCCAGGATCTGCCGTAGCGTGAGCATTTGATCGATTATGGACTTTCCTGGTCTGAAACCACACTGATAAGGGCTAATCAGGTTGCTGACGAATGGTTTCAGGCGTTCACATAGTACGGCAGAGAGGATCTTGTAGGCGATATTCAGGAGACTTATTTCTCTATAGTTGGCGCAGTTTAGAAGGTCTCCTTTCTTGTGGATCGGGCATACGATGCAGAGGTTTCATTCATCAGGCATACTTTCTTCTGACCGAACTTTAGAGATGAGTTGGTGTATGCACTCCACCAGATCATCTCCGGCCGCTTTAAAAAGTTCGGCGGGTAGTCCTTACTTCATTTTGGTCAGGTGGACGGAAGTTTTGTATGTCATCGTCCATGTTGAATGGTTCATTGTAGTACACGTCACAGTTTTTCATCCTCCTTTTGTCCGGCCCATCCCATCGCACTTCCTGGATGGCAGTAATTCCTCCGCTAGTTGTTTGGCTGCACGTGGTCTGTTAAGAGTTCTAACATTCCATGTGCAGATCCGAAGGTTGTTGATAGTAGTAAATGGGCAGCTTTCCAAAAAAACGCATAGGCAACCGCCTGTTGTTGTTGTTGTAAAAAAGTCGAATCACGTAGTTTTACGCAAACAAAACACGATAGATATAACTTCTTAAATATAAAAAGTATTGAAATCAAATAAACTCATTTGCAAGGCTACTGAAGACAAAAAAAAATCTTTTTTTTTTTGACATATTCGCTGCAATTTAAAATGCATGGCCTAAAACAATTGTTTGGTGATGAAACGACAAGCAATGCAGCGCCCAATATTTGTTTATATATTTTTTTATATTTCTTTATCAAATTATAGCAACAAAATAGTTATTTCTTTCTTTTGATAAAATTTTAGAAAATAGATATATCGATTCAAGAAATTGCTACTAGGTGGCTAAATGGAATATTCGTTTTTCCGAGCTGTCAGTTAAATCTGTCGACGTAACGGATGCAACGGATTCTATGGATTGGTCCCTTGAGATTTTTTTCACACCAATACATGTAAGCACATTTACATGAAGTTTGAGTTCGATGGTTTGGGCAACCCAGCTTTCGAACCTGTTGGTCGAATATCTTTATCTGCCTAACATATGTACATGCCAATGTTGTTAACATTTTTTTTTTGTTTTGATTTGTCGAAGAGAAAAACAAGCTGTTGCTTTATGTTTATTTATTTATGTAACGAAGGAAAACGATTTTGTTTATGCTTAATTTTTATTATAATCGTTTTCTTGCCAAAAAGCAGCTTTTCTGCGCAATCTTTATATATAAATAATAAGTTTCAATTTTGTTTATGACCTTATGTCTAAGATCCGGCTGGTTGGATTTCTATAATTTTTTCTAAACGAAAGGGAACCCTTTGTAAATGGTTTAGAAACGAAAAAAATAAAATACGTCCTTTTTTTTATTGTTATGGTTTTCGTTCCCATTGAAATGTATTTCAAAGATTTAATTATTTCATTACAAATGTTCAAAAAAAACAAAAATTGTTTATCCATAAAAAAGAGATTTTCTCGAGAACGCCTGCTCCAATTTTGACGGGACTTTCAGACTTATAAAACTGGTGTTTTAAGGAATAACTTGGACCAGGTGGCATTGAGATGTTTTTTTTTTTGAAAATTCTTTCACAGCCATATAGCTGATGTTGTAAGGTGTAAATAAGACCATTAGGTTTCGGTGGGGTCATCTTTTTTTAATACAAATAAAAATAAAGAAAGCCTTTAGCAAACTTACTACCCGATAGCTTAAAACTGGGCAGGAGAACGAGGTGTTCCATGAACCTTTGCAATTCGTATATATCAACAATATTAAATTAAAATGACTTGACCGATCTTTAAAAAAATTCTTTGTGTGTATTAACATGTTTGGCTGGTAGCCTGGTAGTTTCTAATTGGGTGCGATTAATAGCGCCATTGTTGGGACCCAGAAAACGTATTTTAAACCCGAGTAACGCACGGTCGGTTTGCTATCTTTATATACAAATTTAATGTCATGATGTTTGTAGCCAATAGACTGCAAAACTATTGAACGGATTTTCATGAAATTTTCTATTCTGTGTGTAATTTAGTCCAACTTGAAACATAGGATTGTTTTTTATCTCGATTAATGAATTCAATATTGTTTTATTGCAAATCAAATGAGCCCAACAACGCGTGGCCGGGTCTGCTAGTTAATTATAAGATGGAGTCTTATTTACGATTAGAAAAGACGGGCGTACATGATTACCACTGAAAATTCTCTCGGTGGCCCTAGGTGGAGAGGCATAGTTCGCTCGAAGTATACACTAATAGCGTAATCATTTACGGCATTTTGTTTATGAATGTATTATGAACAAAAAGCGTGATATCAAACTAAGGAGAGGAGAGCTGAGATGGAGAAGAAGCGGAGCTCTGAGAAAACCTTACACCATGTTAGATAAAATACAGCTCAACCGCCTTTGTTATTATTGTCATGTTTGAAGCATAGAGTAACTATACTATAAAGAGGGAAATGTACTGCCTTCTTTTGAAAATGCCTACAAGCTGGTCAAATAAGTATTGGTGTAGAACTGTCAAAAAATTGACGCCGATTGAGAGTGTAGTAGTGCTGAACTGTCAAATAATTGACGCCGATTGAGAGTGTAGTAGTCAAATAAATGACCTCTTCTTTTCAGTTCCCTTTTGTTTCTCACCATGAAATTGGGCGTGTTGGAAGATACTGTTAATAAAAAGCGCCATCCCGAAATTTGACGTCATCAGTGACTCAAACTGACTAAATTAAATTACCATTTTTGGAAAGAATCCGAAGTGTTAGTGGACTTAAAATGTATATTAAATCAATCAAATAAGACATTGGACCAAACCTGCATCAATTAAAACTTACTTTCCCGTTTTTTTTTTTTCTAAAACGGAAATTATTTTTTTCAACAAGGACAATGAATGATATCATTGTATATACACTGCCCATAGTACTATCATGGAGCATCATTTTTTAGTTCTGAATCAAGTCGCAATGAGGCGTAGTGAAATTGCCAATTGGTGTGAATATAGAATAAGTACAGACAACAAAAGTGTATTAAATACTGGTAAAATATCGGTAAATGTTCTCGTCTCCACTATTAAGAGTTAGTTCTGAATCAACCAGGAAGATGGCCAGACGGAAAATGACCACCATGAGAGTACTATAGAAAATGTATATACAATGATGATATACAAAAGAGAACAAGAAACACAATGAATGATATACCAAAGCAACAACGAAAATTGAGGGTTTTGAGGCGTGGAACGTACGAAAGTTTTTCCTCTATACTTTGTATATACACTGCATATAGTACTATCATGGAGCATCATTTTTTAGTTGTGAATCAAGTCGCAATGAGGCGTGCTGAAATTGCCAATTGGTGTGAATATGGAATAAGTACAGACAACAAAAGTTTATTAAATACTGGTAAAATATAGGTAAAGGTTCTCGTCTCCACTATTTAGAGTTAGTTCTGAATCAACCATGAAGATGGCCAGACGAAAATTTACCACCATGAGAGTAATATAGAAAATGTATATACAATGCTCTATATAATATATTTACTCTATGGTTTGAAGATCATAAATATGCAGCCTAAAGTCATAATTTTCAAACTCATTGGTTAATCTAAATTCTAGATCATTAAGCTTCCGGTTATAAAAGAAGAAAGGGTAAGTAAATCTGCCGAGTAGTAGCTTCTGAAGAATAATAAAGGTTTAAAAAAGATACATAAGTAAACCAAATGCCTTCATTATATGCTTGTTTTCATTTCATTAATATCCCAGAACAATCCAAGTGTTATTGAATACATATGAAGGTAGCGGTTTACATATTCATTCTGCACTTTGCTCACAAATGTACATATTCTCCACATAATTTAAACTTAAAATTAACAGAAAAAAACAACATGCATTTTTTATTGACATTTTTAATGAGCTTTAATTTTTTAAGTTTAGTTTTCGTTTACATTTGTAAATATTTAGAAAAATATATTTCACAGTGAGGTGGTTATTTTCATATTCTCGTTCTTTTAAATCTTTTCTTCATCCCTTCTTGCTGGTTATTCCTTATATAATTAAATATTTATTAAGGATTGCCCCAAAGGACAAAACAAAAACAACAACATCGACGAAGAATTCCATTTTATCACGATAATAGTCGAAAACAAATTGAAAATATGAACTGACCGCCATTGTAATATTGCATTCGTCAAATAAACTATTCGGAAAGTAGGAACCCCATTGCACAACTGCAGAGGTTATACTGCCTTACCAGCTCATTTCAGTGCGTGGCAATTCCATCATATGTCCAGCATTTTATGGATTCAAATAATTTGGTATTCATATTGCATTAATTTAAATGCGCCAGGTATGTCCAACACTTCAGCAAAATCGATCGATTTGTTAAAAAAAAATATATTTTCTATTCAAAAAGTTATAATAATTTAAAGAATTATTTAGTTTTTTCAATGAGGTGAATGTAAAATGCGGGATTTGAAATAACATTCAGATTTTTGAAATCTCCGTAAATTTTGTGACTAGCTTCTTCGCCAAAAATATCCTTTAATATGGTAGTGAATGTCTTAAGCTCATGGGGATAGTATGAAAGACGAAATTCACTTGTTTCATCGTTAACTTCAATTTGATAGTCCATAGCGACAAGGGCTGGTTTTCCACAGTAAAAGAGGACGGATGTCTTGATGTCAGCGGTATGGGCGGTCTAAAATAAATAGGAAAAGTTTATTAAAGTATTTACGAATACCTCCAATGTAATTAATTATGTAAGCCTTATTCAGTTTATTTAACAATTTTTACTTTACAGGTTGGCATTCATTCATAAAGATTTGAAAAAAAAAAATGTGGCCTGCATGATGAAGATGTTGATGGCAGAATCATCGTTCGGTTCGATTGATTCCGTATAGAAGCTGACTATTTGAAAAAAACTATTTAACTCACCCAAAGGGTAGATATGTATCCCCAAGAGGGTACAAGCACCCACAATCCACCTCTGTCTATCAACTCCTACTCTCACTTCCACGTGGTGAACATCGGGTGCTTAGTACCTCAAGTGGAGATTGGGTTCCAACCCCTTTGGAAGGTTGTTGGGTCAGCAAACGAGAGGGGGGGGGGGGGAGAGGAGTGTTGCCACTAAGGCATTAGACCTTGCATCCAGGCGGCAGCGGAAAAATTCTCTAGATGGAATCAACGGTGGCGCCTAAAGTTCCAGTCAGGCTGAACTACTTAATGAACAGCTTATATGGGCTACTACGACGTTTTCGGAGCTCAGGCCTATAATGAGCGGTTTATCCGGCTTTTCGTCTTTGGAGTCACAACAAGGGCCTGAACCTTCAGGTTGGAGGTTGTGCCGTCGGGGCAACTTCCCGGCCACGTCAAAAACAACTAGTTCCGAAGCAACCACAAGCCTCTGATACGGACGGATTCACTGATGACGAACCCTGCAAACGAAATAAGGACAACGCATTTTGGATATGTACGTGGAAAGTTATTTTCCTTAACAGATCACGTGCAGCCGAACAGCTAGCGGAGGCCCTTGACTGCTATAAGGCAGATATAACCTACATCCAGATATGCCAGGGCAAAAGAACAATGAAAAACTGTGATATTTATATGACAACTGCTATACACAACAAAAACAGCGCTTATGAAGATGTATATACGTCGTTGGAGGCAGGCTCAGGCAAAGGTTTTGAGCTACAAATGTGTCAACGAACGCCTTTACGACAATCCACATTAAGGCTAAATTCGCCAATATAAGCCTTATATGCGCGCATGCCCACACAGAGGAAAAATATGATGACAACAAAGAAATGTTTTTTGAGCTCCTGGAAAAAACATATGAACAGTGCCCTAGCTATGACACTAGTATTGTCCTAGGCGAGTTTAACGCCAAGATGTCTTTGGTGGAACAATCGGAAAAACACAGCTTTCAGAACACCACCTCCGATAACAGATTCAGGCTAATTGATTTTGCTGTGCGGCGAAATATTGTAATATCTAGTACCAAGTTTTACATCTCAACATTCACAAAGGGACGTGGAGATCCCCTGATCAATCAACTGTCAACCAGATTGACAACATTACGGTCGATGCAAGGCAACACTCCATTATGAAATTATGATGGATGTCCGAACTTTCCGAGGAGTAAACATTGACTCGGACCACTACCTCGTTGTAGCCAAGGTACGACTGAGGATACTCCGACCAACGCCAAGAAGAACTAATATTATGAGGAACGGACGGTTGCAATCGCAAAAAGTCCGATCGAGTCTTAAATAACCTCCAAAAGAATCCTTTACAGCCAGCATCAAGTATTGAGAACCAGTGGCAACATTGCAAAAAATGCCATCAAGGAAGCCGCCCCTGAAGTGCTAGGTCTTACACGGCCACCACAACGAAACACCTGGTTTGGTAATGAATGTCGGAAAGCACACGCACTAAACAAGAAGCATACAAGGCGGCGCTGCAGAGAATGACCAGACCGGCCCGTGCGCTCTACGAGCAGAAGAAATAAGAAGAACACCGCTTTCTCAGAAAGAAAAAAAAGGATCATGAGAAGCGTGCGATCGAGGAAATGGAGAGCTGTTATTGCAGGAATGAAGTTCGAAAGTTTTACCAAAAGGTAAAAAGAAACTGACAAAGCTATAGAGCTCGAACTGAAGCTTGCACAGATGATCAAGGGAACATTGTAGTGGAATCGCAGTCGATGCTGAGAATATGGAAAAATCATTTCTGCAGACTGTATAACGGCGATGACGAAAGGAATTCGGCTGCCAGGCAGTATGGTCCATTTTATCTGGGCGAAGTAGACCAACAATTCCGTCCACCACATCTGGATGAAGTAAAGCTAGCTATATCTAAGTTTAAGAGCAACAAAACCGCCGTAGCCGATGGCCTAGCTGCCGAGCGCTATAAGTATACACTATAACTCATAAGCAAGATATGGTTAGAAGAAAGTATGCCCGATGAATGGAATCTCAGAATAATTTGTCCGATCCTTAGAAAAGGAGACCCTCTGAACTGCATCAACTACATACAGGGGTATCAGTCTCTTCACCTTTGAAGTCATAAAAGGATTTAGACATGCGCTGTCCTGCGACTTTTTTAACATCATACTTCAAAAATTAGGGCAGAACTTTCACGCCAACACCAGAGGTACGTCCGTTCGTCCGTCCATATCGATATTGACATAATAGGAAGAACACAGCGTGATGTCAGTGGCGATTTTGTGAGTATTGAGACGGAAGGAGCTAAGTTGGGTTTAGCAGTCAATGAGGGCAAAACCAAGTATATGCTGTCATCAAGAAGAGACACCCAACATCGGCGTCTTTGACAAAACTTCAATACACCATAGAGAGCTAATTTTGGCTAGCGGATGTGTAACGTTTGTCAAGTTTTTTAAGTATTCTCGATGTTTGCTGGCATAATAAAACGCAACGATCCCGATGTCATGACATCGAGCGTTTGACGAACGATCGTAGAATTTCTTTTTCAGCTGATAAAGTATTATCATTTGGCCCGATAACCCTAACAAAATAAATTTGCCTACAAAACGAGCAAACAATTAGCTTGATAAGGAATCGATCCTATTGCATAACAAGTTCACAAAGCCTACAATCACCAACCGACATTGAAAATTACTAAAAATATACACAAGCAACCTGGAACACTGAGATGCAAAAAAAGAAACACTCACATTATAATACAAGCTCTTGGCTGGTGTAGCTCCAGTCTGTAAAATATTGTCATAATTTCTATGATCTATCAAAAGGATTCCACCGGGCTTGAGGCATTTGCGGAAGTTATTCACAGCTGTCTTTTGTTCACGTTGATCACCAAAAGAGTCCATCATGTGAGCAAAGGAATTGCCCAAGCAGATGACAGCGTCGAAACCGTCTTTGACTTCGTGTTGAATATCTTCATACATTGTCAACCAGTTGGCTTCTTCAATAACTATAAAAAAAACACACAAAAATAATAATATCCCCGTACATCTGGTTTATCAAGTAGAAACTGAATGATCTTCTTTTGGGGATTGGTTTCAGTCAATTCCTCATGTATTTTTCGAAAATCATTGTTAGCTTTAGCTTGATTTTTTAAGATATACATGACATACACATAATACTTACTCCATTTGTCAAAAGCAGGTTCCTTGCGTCGGCTCCAACGCTCTTTTAAGGCATATTTTAACATCTTATCGGAAGCGTCCACTGATACAACCTCAAAGCCCTCCTCCAGTAGCATAATGGAATCCACTCTGAAATTTTTTGACAAGTCAACTTGAATGTCGCTTTTATAGTTTCTTTCAAGGACATTTACCCCGTTCCACATGCGACATCTAATAATCGTTTGCAACCTTTCGATTTCAATAAATCAACTAGAAAATGTTTGTAATTGTCGGTGCGGGAACGTTTGTCACCAATAAAGATTTCCCAAACTTTAGCTGCCTTACCGTCGGCATACTGATCGCGTATACCTTCAGCCGAAATGCCTTCAGAACGGGCTACAAATACACTATCGGCTGTTGCTGACATACTTGAGGTTTGAATTGACTGACTTAACTGAGATGATTTTTAAAAGCCATAGTCAATATAAATATCAACTGCTCGAATTCTATAGCACGGAAAGGAAGGCTTATCTATAATCATATTCTTAGCAGCTTCATTGACCTGAGGTTGTTAGATTTTTGTTCTGACGAAATTTCGCATCTAAAATGAGAAGAAAATGACGTATTGTTGGGAATGGTAAAGCTTACAGCCTTACAGCCCAGATAATAAACTTATTGTTATAAATATTATTACATACATATCTGTGCTTAAAGGAGGCAGACAGCAAACGTAGCTGAATAAAATAAGCTTTGTGGGTTCAGCTTTTGGAGATGATAACACTAAATAGTAAAATTTCTCACCCAATGGTTCATCTGTTATCATGGTGCAAAGTTTAACGACGTATGTAAATATCTGTTAATTTTGTGTAGTAATATTGAACTTCATGATAAGTTGGAGGAATAACATAGATCTTTGTATATAAAATCTATAGTACTTTAGTACTATCATGGGGAAATTTTTTTGTGTAGTCCCTCTATAGAGCTGAAGCAGAACTAATTTCCACAACTTGTGGAATGTAAGAGAATGAAGAGGCATGTTGTACCAAGAGAAAATATAAGTGAATATCACATTAAAAGGATGAAGAAGGCGTTTAATTTGCTTAGGTTAGGGGTGGAAATATGGTATATGCTTTTATTGTTTGGTAGGTAATATATGCATGTATCCTTGGAACATGTTTTGCTGTCACGTTTGGAATTGATTGTAGACGAATAAGGTAGGGGAGGAAAAATGGTATTCAGTGATATTGCTTGAATACACATAGGTGTACATATACATTCTTTGAGGTAAGGAAATTATAGAGACGACTAGTAAAATAATACGTTGCCACTTTTTGAAATGATGGTAGTATTGTACGATAAGGTGTATTTTCGGATATTATATAATAAGAATAAAATTTTGAAACATGTATCGTGTAAGGTAAGAAAATTATAAAGGGACCTTGAGTAAAACAAGACGTTGTCACTTTTTCAAATGATGGTAGTAAAATAATGTCGTTAAATGCTTTTAGAAATTTTTACTTACTACTGTTATTGTGTTTAATTGTGAAGTATAAGGTAAAAATGTAAGTGTTTGTGAAGTGTTTGTAAATACATAGTGTTATTTGATTTAATTGTAAAGGAAAAGATAAAAAAAAGATTACATATAGTGTTTATGCAGTTTGAGAAAATTGTAAAGAAGAAAAAAATTAAGATTTTATGAAATTAAAAAAATAATTTGAAAGCAAAAGAATTGTTAAGTAAAAAATACACTAAAGTGTATGAAAATTGTAAAGAAGAAAATAAAATAAATGTTTTCACTATTGGATTAGGGGTAGGTGCGTATGCATAGGAGAACTTATCATTTTTGTATTTTTTTTTGGAGTTTGAAGTTATTTTTTCAAAAAACTGTTAATTAATTTAAAAACTAAAATTAAGTGCAAATTTCTATCTCTCAAAAAAAGTATAACTTTTAATTTTAACTCTTATCGTTCTTTTACAATTTTATTAAAAATTACTTTTAATGAAAAAAAATTCATTAAAAGTAATTTTTAATAAAATTGTACCTCCCGCCTAAAAGGTGGGTTAAAGACCCGCCTCTCATACCAAAAAATACTTGTATTTAGTCCCTCTACTATAATCTTTTATTATTTTGCAGCGCCAAAGTTATTGTACCTACTCCACCCGAAATGTGTAGAGGGAAGACCACTTAAATACCGAACAAATTATAAAATAGTGGGTTTGCTAAATTTCAACTTTCTCGAACACTAGAATACATATCATCTCGTTTTCAGTGTTCAATTAAGAATTAATAGGAGTAATATTAAATATTAAAAGCGAATTTAGTACATTTTTCTCAATTTTGAAAAAAATCAATATGAAATATTTATTTTTAATTTTTTCCTGATATTTTGAGTTTGAAATAAGTTTATATAGATATTTAAAGATTTAGAAAACCTTTATGATAGAACAGACTTTGACCTTAAAAAAAAGACTTAGCACATAATTGTATGTAATGCAGTTATTTTTGAATATATTTTGTTCTAATGCAAGTGCTTTTTTAGAAAATTGCACCTCCTGCATAAACGCGAGGAGATAGACCCCTTTTCCTTTGATATAAAATGTTTGTATCTAGTCCCTCTACAAGATTCCGTTATTAATTTGCGGTGCCAAAGTTATCGATTTTCATAATTCTCCTAAATATTGCCCTTAATGATGGATTTTTGTTTGTATGTTTCCCACTACGAATGTAACTCGTCTTTCACCCTTTCTCTGTAACGACTCTTTGAATTTCTAATAAGTTTTACCAACATTTTGAATATTTTTTTCTTCTAACTTTAATCTTGGTATACCTACACCTACCTAACTAATTATAGATTTTTTTTTTAATTTTAAGTATTTTTTGTACAACTTATCAATTAATTTTATTTAACATCTTATCTGCATACCTATTATAAGACTGAATTCCAAAATCTGAAAAAAAAAATCAAAAAGTCCAAAATTATTATACCTATTTAAGCGTCTTCGGAGAAAAAAATAAACCTTAATACTTAAACATTGACTTTTAATTAAATTGCTAGGTTGGTACATAAATTTGAACTCATTCACAAGTTACAAATACTTTCCTTGAAATCATTCACAAGTTACCAAATTCCAACAAATATACCAACAAATGTTTTTTCTCACAGCAATTATAAAAGTATGTATTTAAATATAAGATTGTGTGTGTTAAATCAACGTCAACACAAAAAATTCAACATTTAAAATGTAGACAAGAGTGAAGGTAAAAAAGGTACACAAAACAAGGTCAACAACATCAATTTCGCTAATAAGGATTTAACTAAGGATATGTATGTATCTATGTTTCTCCCACTGAATTTTCTGTCTGCGATCCCTTTATTGAATCTAAAATAAAGGATTCATATTAACATAGCAACGTAAGAATACTTTCAGTTTCAGTAGTAAACACACATTTGTTTACCTATATCGGTAGACTTGTATCTTACTGCATATTCCTAAGAAAAAAAAACAAAACCAAAACAACTATGTATGTAACTTACTGAACTTGATCAAATGTATCTACAAGCCACATCCTCCAAAAAAACACTCTCTTACCCAATATATATTTCTTGCTCTTACTTTTTTGCTTCTCTTCTCATTTCCACTACAATCCACTTAGGCACCCTCACAAGAGCTGAGTTCAAATTAAAAAAATCGTCTTCATGATAGTACTATAGATTTTATATACAAAGTTTAAAGTTATCTTTGGATAGTTATGAACATTTTTAAAAGAGGTTTTGCTGCGCAGTAGATTTTCATTTGGAGCTTAGCGCAGTAGATGCTAAAGGAGTAGGGTGGCAGCACTGCTGCTGACTACAAGTAAACAATGACACAAAAACGTCAAAATCAAAGAAAATATACTTTGGTTCAGTACCATCCGTCATGCCGAACCGAAACCGAGTATGCCGACCCGAATATGGACGCGCCTTAATTTAATATTATACATACATAACAAATATACTTCATTCTTATACTTTTATCTGTCTTAATTTAAAAGTTCAGGGAGCAGTTTTATTTACAAAGAATATGATACTTAAAATTGAAATCGTGTTAGATTGGCTTTCGAGGAAATTTAATTCTCTTTTGATAAGCCTTCCCAAATATTATATAGAAAATTGACCTTCCGTTTAAGATAAGCTTTAAGCAGTGATCTACAAGAGAGTCGTAGTTTAGTTTGAACTTCACTTTTACTTATTTTTATTTACTCTTGAACTGAATGTGAATTGTAAGGATAAACAAAACCAAGCTAATGCCAACTGAAAACGTAGGTAGTCAATCTGTTCCAATAAAATACGAATTTCCCATCGGGTGGGTTATGGTGGATATGATTCTTACAGGATAAAGGCTGCTACACTAGTCGTCCTTCCCTTCCTTCGTTCACCGCAGCAAGGATACAACATGGAATTCAATGGTGCATGCGCTTGTGTAACACGATTTTTTTTCTAACGGTTCTTTAGGGTACGTGGTGATCGCAAGGGTTGTTTTAATTTTAACAATTCTGCTGATTAAGGAAGCTATGTATGACCATTTTATATTTTTTTCAGAAACTGCTCTATATAAATTAAATGAATTGTGTAAAGAGACTGGCTGCAATTTTCTAAGAACAAAATTTAAATTATCTTATCACCAATATCTATATATATCAGATCTCATGCTGCAGCCACCAAGCATTGAGGAGATAAAACAGGCGATTAATCGGCTCAAAAATAATAAGGCCTCAGGAGCCGATGGTATACCCGCCGAGCTGATCAAACATGGAGGGCCAACACTACATCAAGCAATTCATGAAATCATAGTACACGTATGGGAACACGAAGAGATGCCAGAAGACTGGCGAAAAGACATCATATGTCCCATACATAAGAAGGGAGATATCACAAAATGCAGCAACTATAGGGGTATAACATTGTTGAGTACATCATATAAGATATTCTCCTCTATTCTGCAAGAACGGATAGCCCCATACGCTAATACCATAATCGGCAAATATCAATGTTGTTTTATACCAGGCAAATCAACAATTGATCAGATCTTTACCCTTAGGCAGGTGATGGAAAAAAGTCTGGAATTTAATATCCCAACATACCATCTTTTTATAGACTTTAAAGCCGCCTACGATAGCATAGCCAGGGTAGAACTTTATAAGGCCATGAGAAAATTCGGCATCCCAAATAAATTGACACGACTATGTAGGCTGACCATGACCAACATCACAAGCCAAGTAAAAGTAGCCGGTTTGCTATCCAGACCAATCAACATCTTTAATGGACTCCGACAAGGGGACGGTCTGGCTTGCATCGTCTTCAACCTGGCGTTGGAGAAAGCAATCCGTGACTCTGGTACGTCAACATGAGGGACTATCGTCACCAAGTCCAGCCAGATACTAGCTTACGCAGACGACATCGACATCATCGGCAGAAGCCAACAAGCTGTACAAGACTCCTTTACCCAGGTCGAGCAAGCGGCAAAATACCTGGGGCTGCACATAAATGAAGGGAAGACTAAGTACATGGCGGCAACGCAACGTCTGCGAGAAATATTGGTACAATCATGAGGGTAGCGGAGCACGAACTTGAAGTAGTGCAGTCCTTTAACTATCTTGGGTCAAAAGTAGCAGCCGATAACAATATGGAGGAAGAAATACGCGGACGGCTGCTGAAATCCAACAAAACCTACTATAGTCTGTCAAGGCTCTTTAAATCCAGAAACCTTACCATAAAAACCAAACTGCTGCTGTACAAGAATATGGTCTTACCAGTACTCACATACGGATCCGAGACTTGGGTGCTTACAAAAAGGCACTCTGATCTCTTATCAGCGTTCGAGAGAAAAGTCTTACGGAGAATTGTTGGCCCCGTGTGTGAGGAAGGACGATTCCGGAGAAGATACAATCATGAATTGTATGAAATCTATCTCGAAGCAGATGTTGTTGAAAAAATAAAGCTCGGTCGACTCCGGTGGGCTGGACACCTAGCTCGCATGAGCGAAGTGGAACCAACTCGGAAAGTCTTTTGCGGTACTTTTTATGGTAGAAGACAACGTGGCAGACCTTGCTTACGTTGGAAGGATGGCGTAGACCAGGACGCCCGAAGCCTTGGGGTGCGCAATTGGATGGCGTCGACCAGCAATCGGGATGTATGGAAGAATTTGTTGAAGGAGGCCCGGACCGGATCCCGGTTGTTGCGCCGATGATGATGATAATGAATATCTATATCTATAATCAATTTACAAACAATTTTTTTAATAAATTTCTACGCATAGTTTGCACTTAATTTGTACCTATTTGAATGGAAAGCAAAATTCAAAACAAAAATCCATTTCATCAAGGATGTTTGTATATATTTTTTCAAAACGCCAACCTTCATAATAGTAAACAAAAATTGTAAATCCTAAAGAATTCGAAAAATATTTTTTAAAAAACATTATGTATTTGATTGTAACCATGCTCATTAAAAAAACTATAACGCAAGACTGCTGCTCATTTAATATATTAACCGGATCGAAAATGGAGTCGTTGTCATCGCAGGGCAAACATCGGCAAATTAGCAAATAGCCTCGTCTAGGATATTTGGACAGTTTGTTTAGGGTGTACCAGGCAACAAGCCTGCGATTTACCGGATTAAGTCCGCGATCTACCAGTACAAGACTGCGATGTGCCAGGTCTAAACCTGCGCAAACAAATATATAAACTAAGTTTATTTAACGTATAACCTTAAGTATATAAATTAGTTACTCAAATTCAGAATGTTTAATTGGTTATATAATTAATGAAACATGTATTTGAAAATCCAAGATTTGAAACTGGGTTAAGTACATTATATTGTTTTGTTTTTTTTTTAATAAAGAAAAGGACAAATGAAGTTTTGTGTACTTCTTTCGCAAGAACCTTGGAAACGCCGGTGAGCAAAACCTCGGCTGGAAACTCAAAAGTAACATAACAGATTCCTCGAGTATTGATAAGATAGCAGAGGCACGATTCATTGCAGCGTCATAAACTTCAGTTTGTTGGTTAGGATGGATGTAGGCACATCCTATGTAAATATTTTTGTAGTCGGCATTAATTTTGCACCAAATTTGTTGTCACAAATCATATGATGATGACAAAGCAATTGGAAAGCAAGGAAAAGAAGTATGAATTTCCAGCAGTACTCCGCCTCCTTTGTTTTGTGTGGGAGCAAGAAACCGGTCGCAACGAAGTACTTGCCACGAAGAGTCGAAAATTTCAGCATCAAGGTGATCCTCTTTCAGTCAGGTATCAACTAGAACAATTACATTATATTCACATACATAGGTCGTGACCCGGTGAAGTTCAATTGAATCTCTTCTCATTCCTGACAAGTTTTGGTAAAAAATCCTTAACTCCTTTCGGAGCTGCGTCTGCTTTTCCGAAAAATTGATGACAGCTGTCATGTCGATCGAATAGCATCTGAATTTAACAGCATATTAATTAACAGTGATTAAAAAAAAAAACAATAAATCTGCTGATTTCCTTAAAAATAAATTTCACGACTGGATCGCACGTACTTGCTCATATGTGCGAGCACATTGTAGAATAAAATTAAAAAAAAATAAAGTGAACATCAAAGCATTTATTCGATTTTTGTGACTTTTGATTGTTCAAATAAAGTACGTTAAAATGTATTGGGTGAAATAATTTAAACGCCATTTTATTTCTTTAGGGAATGTAAAAAAGTGTGATTTTTTTTTTCAAAATTGTAGGAGCCGTTTTTAAATAAAGCGGTTTATTTTTAACAACTTTTTTTAAAAAACTAAAAAAAATTATTCAAGAATACAAACTTAAGCACAAAAATAACGTTCATTTAAAAACAAAATTAAAAAAAAATCACTTACCCGTTTTCAAAATATTGATTTTTCAAAAAAAAAAAATTTTTAAAAAATTATTAAAAATACAAAAAAAAGTTTTCGAAAAAAAATGTATGCAAAATTACTCAGGCTACATACATCTTCTTGAATATCAATTTTGATTGTAATCGGATCTCCAGTTTTTTCAAAAAAATCGAAGAAAAAAAAACCGGTCCTATGGGAGGTACCGTTTTTAGCCCACCATATTAATTTTTTGTTCACTTAAATATAATCCATATCTACAGTAGTACACTGATTTTTTTTTATAAAAATGTTTGGAGCCGTTTTCGAGGAAAATAAGCTTTTACATAACGGTTATATGACAGGTACCGTTAATTCTTGAGCTAAAAAAAAAGTTGAAAAAACTCCTCTGTAGAATTTCAAAATAACGTAAAGTTCAAAATTTGAAGACGATTCGCCCAACCGCTTAGGCTGCAGTCCAATATACATCCGTATAGACAGACAGACAGACGGACAGAATTTTGCCAGTTACTCAAATATGTTTCTCTATCATCGTAATGTCATGTTTGATTGTTATCTCAAAATTTTTAATCTGCACGAATGCATAACTTGTATTATAGTACCCCAAGAGTTGTCCAAAAAACCTTAAAAAACACAAAAGGGCTATCAATTAAGTTACTGACATATCGCAAAAAGGGGAATGACTATTCGCACGTTACTGCTCAACCAGTTTCGCATGTGCCAAATTAAGAATGTAAATTGAAATGATTATTAAAAACAATAAACTCACTCAAACAAGTATGCAAGTTCATCTAAGTACATAGTAAGAAACTAGGTACAATGAATTGTTTCATTTTGAGTGAAATAACAATTAGCTGATATATGTAAAATGAGTTTTATGAGAATTAACAACTTACCTGCAGCAAATCAACACAAATCTCAAATTGAAAGCTAATGTCAGTATACAACAGATGATCGTTACCTCAACTCGCCCTAGCAAAATACCAAGATCGACTTCAGGGTGACTTCATGGCGACCCCAGGTTTCAAAAAACAGAGAATTTTCTCTTGAGGGCGAGTTAAGGTATTTCAAAAAACGAGTTGTGGCGACCCCAGGGTGACTTCAGGGCTCATCGAACAAATGTTAAGTCACATGTTTCTGGGGTTGTCGCTCCGATAGCCCTTGAATTAAAACATTTCAAAGAGGAAAATGTTAAGCTGCAAAATGACAATGAAAGAAGTCCATGTTGCTGAGATGGAATGATATTCTTAGTTCTGACATTTCACAATGTATTCGCTTGGGAGCTTCTATACTAGTCAAATTTGTTTGTGTCTGGAAAAGTGATATAGCTAGTTATGAAAAAATATCTTGCTTGGAAAAACCTTCACATCAATGACATCGATGCATCGATTTCAGTCAGTTCTCGCATTTACTTAAACGACAATTTACCTCCGACATCAGCAGCATTGAAAAAAGCTGAACATAGTGCTCTGAAGCTTAAATTTATTAAATAATATAAGCTTAAAAATGGAAAGATAACCATATTTTTAACTAATTATGAACATGAAGAATTTTCTTCTGTATTGAGCTTAATGATTTCATAACCATGAAATTAAACTTAACAAGAAAGTATAGCTGCACCGTGAAAAAATACCCGCCGGCGACAAGGTGCTCCACTTTCAAGTTTCGCTAACAAGTACAGAGGCCCCTAAAGTGGTTTAAACCCCAACTCATCTGATGTCAAATCTTTGCCTGGTGACTCTGGAGTAATTGCTTAAGTTGTATTCTTTTTTTAATTATTATTACTGTAAGGTTGTTTTTGCATGTTTTTTTTTCTCTTTAATTAAATTTCTTGATCAAAAATTTGTTAATTCTGCATTATTTGTTTGTATGTATCTATGTTATCATTGAATATTTTTTTTTTTAATTATTAAAGTATGTCTCTTTCTTTGAAGTTCTTTTGTTTTAACTTTTTTATTTTATATCTCATTAGCCTTTTTTGATTCCCATAAAATGTTTTTTGTGCATTTAGTTTGATCTGATTTTTTTTCTATTTTCAGTTTGTTTTTAATTTTCACAAGTTTTATATCATATATTTTTACTTGCGTTTATAGGTACTTTAAGGCAAGTTATGGATTCGTGCAAGAAAAATCTAACAATCAAACATGACATTACAATGATAGAGAAGTCGAAATAGTCCATCTGTCTGCCTGTCTGTTCGCACCTCTACAGCCTAAACGGATGAGCCGATTTGCTTCAAACTTGGTATTTAGTATTTATTAGGTAGTATCTCGGGGGTTTTTCCATGTTTGCTCCAGGTCGAAAAATAACGGTACCTGCCATACAATCTTAAACAAAAAGTTTGATTTTCTCGAAAACGGCTCTAACGATTTTGATAAAACTTTCAGGGTGCTATTTTGTTTACAACAATACATCTTTCAGTTAGAATTTTTTTTCGAAATTTGTTCTATAACGGTACCTCTCATAGAACCGTTTTTTGGAACTCGGTTTTATCGTAAAATATTATTCCGATTTCAATTAAATTTTGCACACAGGAAGTCATTTATAATTCAATTAATATTGCATTTCAAAATTTTCAAAAACTTTTTTTTTAATTTTTTAAAATTTTCTAAAAAAAATTGGTTTTCGAAATATTTTGAAAACGGGTTGATTGAATTTTTTTATTTTCCCAGATAAAAACTACAGATTTCCTTATAATGACTACTAAAAAAAATAAAATATTTTTTTCAGAGTTTAAAAAAATGACTTTTTAAAAAGAACTCGATAGACCTTTAGTTTTCAAATTTTATTGCATACTTAGTTTTTCCGAGAAAACTCTTAAACTAATTAAAAAAAAATTTTAAAAAATTGTTTTCTGATAATAACTACCAGCTCCTAGATGTTGGCATACTCAAAAGTTCGAAAAGTTTAAAAAAAAAAAAGTTTTTTGAAAAAAAAAACTGGTCAAACGATTTTGACAAAAATGCTTCCTTAAAATTCAAAACTGTAAAAGAAATTAAATGGCTTACTTCATTTTTTTCTCAAAAAAACGTTTAAACTAGTGATTTTTAAATGATTAACAAAACGTCAAATGATTGTTTACCTCCTTTTTTCAAAAATCTTAAGCCCCAAGATCACTGTTGCACATTAGAGCAAGTTCGTGCGACCCAGTCGTGCACTTTTTTATCTGAGTTTTCTTCCTCAAATATATGTGGTTTTCTTAGATTTTCTTTTATTAAGAAAAATTGAATTGTCAATATTGTAGGAAATTGTATGCTGTGTACGTGCATATGTGAAATTTTTTAACGTATTAATTACAAATAAGAAACCAAAAAGGGCGAACATTTTGCAGTCCCCCCAATTTTTTGCACAGGGCCAACGAGGTCCAAAACTTAAGAAAATGTTAATTTACCATCCTTTAACATCATCCCAAAGTTTCATTTAGTTCCAACCTTTATCGTCCTAAACCAGTTTTTTTACGACCTGTCGACTTTGTACTTTGTATATAAAATCTATAGTACTATCATGAAGACGATTTTTTTAATTTGAACTCAGCTCATGTGAGGGCGCTACAGTAGCCTAAGTGGATTGTAGTGGAAATGAGTAGAGAAGCAAAAAAGTAAGAGCAAGAAATATATATTGGGTAAGAGAGTGTTTTTTTGGAGGATGTGGCTTGTAGATACATTTGATGAAGTTCAGTAAGTTACATACATAGTTGTTTTGGTTTTGTTTTTTTTTCTTAGGAATATGCAGTAAGATACAAGTGTACCGATATAGGTAAACAAATGTGTGTTTACTACTGAAAGTATTCTTACGTTGCTATGTTAATATGAATCCTTTAGTTTGGATTCAATAAAGGGATCACAGACAGAAAATTCAGAGGGAGAAACATAGGTACATACATATCCTTAGTTAAATCCTTTTTAGCGACATTGATGTTGTTGACCTTGTTTTGTGTACCTTTTTTTTACCTTCACTCTTGTCTACATTTTAAATGTTGAATTTTTTGTGTTGACGTTGATTTAACACACACAATCTTATATTTAAATACATACTTTTATAATTGCTGTGAGAAAAAACATTTGTTGGTATATTTGTTGGAATTTGGTAACTTGTGAATGATTTCAAGGAAAGTATTTGTAACTTGTGAATGAGTTCAAATTTATGTACCAACCTAGCAATTTAATTAAAAGTCAATGTTTAAGTATTAAGGTTTATTTTTTTCTCCGAAGACGCTTAAATAGGTATAATAATTTTGGACTTTTTGATTTTTTTTTTCAGATTTTGGAATTCAGTCTTATAATAGGTATGCAGATAAGATGTTAAATAAAATTAATTGATAAGTTGTACAAAAAATACTTAAAATTAAAAAAAAAATCTATAATTAGTTAGGTAGGTGTAGGTATACCAAGATTAAAGTTAGAAGAAAAAAATATTCAAAATGTTGGTAAAACTTATTAGAAATTCAAAGAGTCGTTACAGAGAAAGGGTGAAAGACGAGTTACATTCGTAGTGGGAAACATACAAACAAAAATCCATCATTAAGGGCAATATTTAGGAGAATTATGAAAATCGATAACTTTGGCACCGCAAATTAATAACGGAATCTTGTAGAGGGACTAGATACAAACATTTTATATCAAAGGAAAAGGGGTCTATCTCCTCGCGTTTATGCAGGAGGTGCAATTTTCTAAAAAAGCACTTGCATTAGAACAAAATATATTCAAAAATAACTGCATTACATACAATTATGTGCTAAGTCTTTTTTTAAAGCTCAAAGTCTGTTCTATCATAAAGGTTTTCTAAATCTTTAAATATCTATAAGAACTTTTGTAAAAACTTATTTCAAACTCAAAATATCAGGAAAAAATTAAAAATAAATATTTCATATTGATTTTTTTCAAAATTGAGAAAAATGTACTAAATTCGCTTTTAATATTTAATATTACTCCTATTAATTCTTAATTGAACACTGAAAACGAGATGATATGTATTCTAGTGTTCGAGAAAGTTGAAATTTAGCAAACCCACTATTTTATAATTTGTTTGGTATTTAAGTGGTCTTCCCTCTACACATTTCGGGTGGAGTAGGTACAATAACTTTGGCGCTGCAAAATAATAAAAGATTATAGTAGAGGGACTAAATACAAGTATTTTTTGGTATGAGAGGCGGGTCTTTAACCCACCTTTTAGGCGGGAGGTACAATTTTATTAAAAATTACTTTTAATGAATTTTTTTTTCATTAAAAGTAATTTTTAATAAAATTGTAAAAGAACGATAAGAGTTAAAATTAAAAGTTATACTTTTTTTGAGAGATAGAAATTTGCACTTAATTTTAGTTTTTAAATTAATTAACAGTTTTTTGAAAAAATAACTTCAAACTCCAAAAAAAAATACAAAAATGATAAGTTCTCCTATGCATACGCACCTACCCCTAATCCAATAGTGAAAACATTTCTTTTATTTTCTTCTTTACAATTTTCATACACTTTAGTGTATTTTTTACTTAACAATTCTTTTGCTTTCAAATTATTTTTTTAATTTCATAAAATCTTAATTTTTTTCTTCTTTACAATTTTCTCAAACTGCATAAACACTATATGTAATCTTTTTTTTATCTTTTCCTTTACAATTAAATCAAATAACACTATGTATTTACAAACACTTCACAAACACTTACATTTTTACCTTATACTTCACAATTAAACACAATAACAGTAGTAAGTAAAAAATTCTAAAAGCATTTAACGACATTATTTTACTACCATCATTTGAAAAAGTGACAACGTCTTGTTTTACTCAAGGTCCCTTTATAATTTTCTTACCTTACACGATACATGTTTCAAAATTTTATTCTTATTATATAATATCCGAAAATACACCTTATCGTACAATACTACCATCATTTCAAAAAGTGGCAACGTATTATTTTACTAGTCGTCTCGATAATTTCCTTACCTCAAAGAATGTATATGTACACCTATGTGTATTCAAGCAATATCACTGAATACCATTTTTCCTCCCCTACCTTATTTTTCTACCATCACTTCAAAAAGTGGCAGCAAAACATGTACCAAGGATGTATTCATATATTACCTACCAAGCAATATAAGCATATACGATCGTCTCCATAATTTCCTTACCTTACTCAATACTTGTTCCAAGAATGTATCAATACATCTAAATATTCAAGCAATATCAGCAAATACTATTTTTCCACCCCTACCTTATTCGTCTACCATCAATTCAAAACGTGACAGCAAAACATGTTCCAAGGATACATGCATATATTACCTACCAAACAATAAAAGCATATACCATATTTCCACCCCTAACCTAAGTAAATTAAACGCCTTCTTCACCCTCTTAATGTGATATTCACTTATATATTCTCTTGGTACAACATGCCTCTTCATTCTCTTACATTCCACAAGTTGTGGAAATTAGTTCTGCTTCAGCTCTATAGAGGGACTACACAAAAAATCTCCCCATGATAGTACTATAGATTTTATATACAAAGCCAGTATTTAATAAACTTTTGTTGTCTGTACTTATTCTATATTCACACCAATTGGCAATTTCAGCACACCTCATTGCGACTTGATTCAGAACTAAAAAATGATGCTCCATGATAGTACTATATCTTTGTACTTTGTATATAAAATCCTCCAAAAAAGTAAAGAGTTCACTCTCTTACCAAATATATATTTCTTGCTCTTACTTTTTTGCTTCTCTACTCATTTCCACTACAATCCACTTCGGCTACTGTAGCGCCCTCACATGAGCTGAGTTCAAATTAAAAAAATCGTCTTCATGATAGTACTATAGATTTTATATACAAAGTACGAAATTCTGAAAATGTCACATAAAGCGAACACAAAGCGTATGAAATGTAACGTGACGAAGCCAAAGCTGAAGCGTGATTGTGTTTTAGCCATTATGTTCACACTTTTTTAATGTTCTGTTTCTATTGCAGATGACGATACACATTTTGTTTTCTAATTAGTTATGCCCAAAGGAAAATGTTCTCAACGTCTTAATGAGCAACCTTCACAAAGAGAAGAAAGTTATTAAAAATGCATATGTGACACGACGTAATGTTTTCATATACATATCATATAGGGAGTAATATTTATAGTAAAAACACATTTGTCTTTAAATTTTGCGAAGCAACGCGAGCATGGGTCTGCTAGTAGCCTATATTTTTGTTCATATTACTTGATGAATTTAATTTTGTTAATTAATTTTAGTTTTTAATGTTCCTCTATATTGTAAAATAAGCTTAAGATTAACTAACATGATATTGTATCTTACTATTTTTAGGCAATCACGAATAAAAAAATAATTAAATAAATAAATAAATAAATATATTTATTGTTAAAAGTATTAACAAACCTTCCTCCGATTTTTCCATACCGGCTGTCTTTATTTTGTTCGTTAACAATAAATATAAAAAAAGAAAAAAAATATGCATTAAAAAGATTTTTTACTATCGGGTCTGATTTATTATTAATTTCTTAAAATATTATGCATAAGAAAAAACGTACATAAAAATATTGCACACATCTTTTTAATTAGGATAAGCAGCGTTGATAGTAGATATGTAATTAATGTATAAGTATATAATTTTAAATATAAATAAGAACATAAATCCTGTATAAATATTGCACTTAATTATTATTAATATATAAACTATAATTTGCAATGGTAATTTATATTGCACATTGAGTTTAAATATGAAATAATTCTATAAAATTAAATATAAAAAAGGACATAATATAGTCACAATGGCTTTTTATAAATTAAAATTTTAACATTTTAATTTATCAAAGAAAATAATAACACTTCCATTACCAAGTTTTCCCAATTAGATATTTAAATTAAATATAAGATATATTTCGATGAAATATTGCATTAGCAATTTAAAAACACAATTTTTGTTTCGCAAGTAAGTTGTCCCATTCAATTACATTATCAATTAAAATGTCATTAGTTTTTATGAAAAAAAAATAAATATTTTCTAAATACTCGTTTCCATTGCGCATCTATAGTGTGGCAACAAATCGATTGCAAAACAAAAACTCTACTGCCAATAATTAATTCTAACAGAATTGATGATCATAGTTAATCCTAAATAGAAGAAGTATCTCACAAGTGGCAAATTATTTTCTTTTCATCTTGTCAATAACCGAAGACAAGAAGAAGCCAAAAAGAAGGCCAGTCACTATTAGGCCATAAGGAGATATACGCCTATGAAAATATGTATCTATAAGATACATTTTGCTGTTCATTGGCTTCATGGCAAATACCCGAGAGTGTCTTCCAGTGAAGCACTAACAGCTCGCATCGACTGATAATGACCCAAGGAGGAGTTTTCTTTCAACTTATCACTGATGCTGTAGGTGCCGTTTGAACCACTCTTGTCGATCGCACTGAGTTTGGTTAGGAGATCATCAGCGGAATAGGACTTATGCGATGAATTTCCTTCCTTGCCACCACCACCTGATGAAGAAACCGATCCCGGCGTTCGTTGCTTGTGGCGATCAGTCGAGCTCGATAACGAGTCTCGATCACGACGCTTTGATTGTCTTCTGCTAGAGCTAGTTGCAGACGCCTTAGTTGAGCCACCTCCACCGCACAAGCTTTTGATGTCTGTGGTTTGGCTGAGTTTTACGTCGGCGAAAAGTGCAGCTGCTTCTACGCTTTTCTTAACGCTTAATGCTTCGTGCGGCTCAACAGACTTACCATTGCCACCGATCGTAAAAAGCTCATAATCCAGAGCAAGCTTTTCGCAAGGCTTGTTGCGAGAAGCTTGTGTGGGACTCTGCTTTGACGGTCTTCGTTGGGGGCTTTCTATCCGACGATGTGGACGTTGGCAATAGCATTTGCTGGCACTGACACAGCTGTCCGTGTCACACCAGGTTGTGGCATCTGAATGTCCGGTGTCCTCCTCACCATTTGTTGTCTCAACCATGGAACAATAACATTTGTCCTCAGACTTACAGGATATAAGCGATTGACGATTTATTGATGGATTCTGCTGTGATGGAGGCTTCATTGTGCAATTTTTTGAGTGAGCTCGATGGGCTTTGATAAACGTTCCACTGCTGTTTATCGTTTGAGAGCCCTTTTTCCGAAACTTCTCATTCAATTGATTATGATCTGCGCCCAGGCTGCAGTAGCATCTGTCTGCAGAGACACAGGTACATGCCTCTGAGTCGTAGCTGCATTCGGAACATGACACATACCTAGAAGAGGAAGAACATCCATTGAATTATTCTGTAATAAAAGAAGACTGTACAACTTTTACCAGCCCCTGACTAGCGACGGTTAATAAGCTTAATTTTCTTAATAAACTTACCCACTTGAACTGTTTCGATTGATGCCATTGAAGGCGTGCTCGTTACGAGCGACTGAAACATCTGAACCACTTGTTGCTACTCGAGTTCGATTGTGGAGGATTTGTTGCTGTTGCTGGAGATGTGCAGCAGTTGATTTGGGTAAATTGGCTGACAGGGTTTTGGTCATTAGGGGCGGCGGTGGAGAAACACAGCCTTGCAGGTTGTCTTTATTCCGAGGCGGTTTTGGAGGTTTCCCGCGGCACGCGCGAAACTGGCCGAACTGAAAAACCTTTTTGAGGCTTTTGGCACCAAAAAACAACGTCTTTGGTTTTTTCTGCAGTCACAACAACATAAAAAAAGTTATAAATTTTGTTCTATCGATGCTATGCACTTACCTGGGAAGTTGTACTGTTTCGGCGCTTCAATTTCTTCTTCTTCTGTCTTCGCATTATATTCTTAGATCGCTGATACAATTCATCCTTTGTCAAAGTAACAGCCAATTTGAGTAGAAATTCCTTATAAATTGGTTTCAAATCATTAAACGACATCCCGTCCGCATCGATTATGGCATTCAATATATCATCTAATGAATGAAGATTCTCATGCATTCGAAACTCGTTAAAGAGTTCACTGAATCCCAGAGGTGATCTGACATAAGTAAAAGCTGTTCTCATTCACGATTAAAAAAATATTTGGCAACACTACTCACCCACCACCTCCGCCAATTTTGCCGCCAGAGTGACGGCGAGCAGCACGAGATTTATACCGTGTAAGCCCTCCCGTATTCAGGAAGCTACCGGATCTAGGTATTGCCACTCGAGTTAGGATGTCGCCGTTTGTTTCGAATCCTCGGCTTACAGTTCCTGTGTTTGTAGTCCGATAGATGCCATCCGTTGTTTGGCTAAAGTGTTTGCTACGTCGATCCATTCCGCAGTTCTTCGGCCCAGAATACGACGAATCGCAGAGGTCTGAATTTTCTGACAGTTGTCGATGCTTGGTAAGTATAACTTCTTTTTGTGAAATTCGGCTGTTGATTGTCTCCTTTTGCTGGACGATTATATTTGTAGGAATTGGTGGAGCTCTTCTTGTTTTGTGGGACTTTCGCTTTCGTTCCTCCGTTGTTGTTTCGGCATTCTCATTGATGACATCTGTGCTTCCGGTTAGGGAGTTTCCAGGTGTGTTGCGTTTCTTACGTCCTGTTCGCGACGGTATTGTCGGTCCTCCGCGATGGGAACTACGTACAGAACTCTTTCTACCCACCGATATACTTGTAACCGCTGATCGGGATAAGTAGTTTGATCCGGTTAGTGCAGAACTGCTGGCAATGCTTATACAACTGACACCATTTTGATTTCTGGGAGTTCGTCTCTTTGTGCTGCGATGGCTGCTCGCGCTTACATGTGCCATGAGACTCTGATAAAGTGTCGCAGCAATAACAATCGCATCTTCCGTGCTTTTACAAACAAAACCATGGCATTCGAGAACTTTCGGGACACCCGACGACCGCATTACTACTGCGAAAATTGGTGCATGCAAACTAGAAGCGATCTTTCGTTGTTCGGAGGACCTTAGAAATGATAACATTAATAAAGAATAATCTTTGCTAATGGTGGAAGAACTTACGATAGAGGCTGAAATAGTGTTGATTTATCTATGTTCTCCGGATCAGTAATGAGCGGAAGAAATGCTGCCCCGCCCTCCTTTTCAGAAACTACAAACTTTACCGCTGACCATACAGCAATGTTGTGGAATGGAGTGATGTTGAAGTCGCTGTGATTGTTATTGCCAGGCTTCACTCGCAGTCCTGTTGCACAGATGTCTAGGTATCCATAGCTGGATTTCTAAAAGAAATAATAATCATAATACTTATGTATCAGCAGATTACCAATATATGAAAGAAGATTCAATTAAGCAACTTTTAAGGATTACTTCTTGATATAGAGATATTAAAAATAGTTTTATTCCTTAAACAAAGTTGAAATAATATTTAATAAAGAATCCAATCGGTAGTAATGTTAAGATGACGATAACGTTAAGCTATACAAATGCAAGGACAAGATGCTTATTCGCCTTCTCTTCTATTTCAAATTTTCCCCTTCTCATAATTCGAATGTCCAAACTTGCAACGCTTATACTTTAACCAATCAATTGAATTACTATGCTAGCCCCAGGAATCAGTAAAGTTCGGACGCGGTTATTTCTGATCATAGCAGAAAGCACCAGGAGTGATGGTTCTTCTGACAATTATTGTCAACAACTCCAATAACAACTACTACTTTCTTCAGATGTGAAAAACTGCAAAGATCAGCAATAAAAAAGAAAGGCGATAGCATCAAATTACAGGTTTGAAAAATATCACCAAACTATAAGCAGAAGTATTACTGCGGAGAATTAAAATGTTTCGTACTGAAAACGCAATTGTTCCGGACATGCAGATTGTTTTTCGGAAATATGACTATAGTGACCATACGTCAAAGCGGGACAGTCCCGCTTTTGAGGTCTCTGTCTCGCGGCCATAACTGTCCCACTACGTTTTAAAATTCCAGCATGACATTAAGACCCTCAGCAGACATTGCGTCATCGTTGGATCCTTCTTAGGTGGCGAGAACGCATTCGATTGTGGTTGGCCCTTATCCACAAATTGAGGAAGAACAAATATCCAATTCCACACAAATTCCCATTGTGTCATTTTAGCTAATTTATCGTCCTCCACTCAGCCAGTTAAAGAAAAATTTCCTACTAAGACCATCTGGCAATACGAGAAATCCACCTGGGATGCCTAAATAAATTTGTTAACTGGTCGCCATGCTTGCTCGATAGTGATGCAGGTGCTGAAATGATCACAAATGTGATTCTTGTAGGGATGCATGCTTTTATTGCTAACAGAGTATAAAGTAGCAAACCGAATGAAAACTCCTGGTTTAATTCTGAGTTTAAAGAAGCTATCAGGGTCAAAGAAGCAAGTTTCTGATCCGACAAAGCCAACCCTACAGAGGAAAATCGGAAAATCGGAATCGCTACTGACAAACTAATTGTTTACTCTTCAGAAAAGGCAAACTTGCTCGCAGCCCATTTCGCTGCTAACTCTACGTTGCCTCACAGCAACGTTACTTCTTCTTGAGAATGTAAATTATTCTATGGGGCAGATTTTTTCCGTACTCGTACAGTAGCAAGAGTTCTCATAGATCTCGATCGATGATACCCTTGATCGTTAAATTAGAAGCTATATTCTGGACCGTTCAATACAATTTGTATTGGACGGATTCAAGTCTGAATCCCACAAAATAAATGCTGGTGTGCCCCAAGGCTCCGTTCTTCCTCCGACTCCTTTTACCTCATTTTTATCAACAATCTTCTGTCTGTTACCTCTAATCCACTAAACTGTTTTGCTGCGGACTCTACCCTCAGCTTTTCATATTCGTTTGACGATTCACTCCTTTCGCCTTCGGAAGTACAATCGCAACGGTACCGTATGATAAGCTCTTTAAGCTCTGATTTATACAGCATTGTCAAATGGGGTAATAGAAATCATGTAGAGTTTAATGCTTCGAAAACTCAATATTGTCTCCTGTCGTTAAAGCTAAACATACCCCCATGCCATTGTCCATGAATGGCTCTTGCATCGAAACCGAAAAGCTTTCAGTACTCGATATCTATGTCATCGACGACCTGCGTTAGAACGATCATATATTTGAGAACACCAAAAATGCTGCTAAGTGCTTAGGTTTTCTGTATCCATGCAAGAAGTTTTTTTCCCGTTTTGATCTACCTACAATTTTTAGAGCGTTTATACGGCCAAGAATTGAGTATAACTCCCACCTCTGGGCAGGTGCTTCTCAAGAATCACTACACCTGCTCGATGGAATACAAAACAGAGCGTTAAGATTAAAAGGAAATAGAACTGCCGCTGAATCAATTGCCCTTCTCGAACACCGACGCAATGTTTCATGTCTTTCCTTATTTTATCGTTTCTTTTACAAAAATTGTTCCCTCGAAGTAGCCAGTTGCATTCCTCCCCTTAAAAGTTTCTCCCGTAATACTCGTCTCGCAAGGAATGCTCTTCAGTTCAACTTTGAGCCCATTTTCGGACGTACCGCGAAATATAGGGATTCTTTTTTTAGCCGAACAACACAAATTTGGAATAGTTTACCAGGGGAGATTTTCCCTTGCTATTTTGATCTGCAAACATTCAAAACCAATGTTAATCGACACCTCCTATCTCTCCCCTACCTATCTTCTTAATGCCCGTGCAGTGTGCTCTACATTAAAAGGGAACATGTGCGCGCGTTAATTATAAAAAAAAGGCAATACAAGTAAAAGGCAGATGACTGTTTTTAAATTTGTAAACTGCCCATATTAAGCATTGTTTTTAAGTCTGCTTTCAGAAGACCGAAAACCAGATAATCGAATGGCAAATTACTGCAGAAGCCAGTTGGATCACAGATGGAGCCAAAAAATCGGACAAGAGATATGGCCCACTTTAAGAAGCGTACGTTGGGTTATATATCGCTTAAGCTCACTGACAAAAACTCTAATATACAAACAACAGTTAAGACTAAATTTCAACTACAGTTTCTAATTTAATTCTCCATAGCGAAAACAGTAATGAACGAACGGAAAATACTACGAACTTGCATCGGATTTTTTTTTGACCGGCGGGCGCGGTGGCATAGCAACGGCAAAAGCATTACAGGAACGCTTGATAATCACCTACTTCTTTCTGCTAAGAACTATTCCAAATTCGTGTTGTTCGGCTAAAAAAAAGAATCCCTATATTTCACGGTACGTCCGAAATTGGGCTCAAGGGTGAACTGATGAGCATTCCTTGCGAGACGAGTATTACGGGAGAAACTTTTAAGGGGAGGAATTTAGATACTAAATCAGCGCAGTGGTAAAAAGAGGTCTGCACTCGACGCAATACGTGAACTTACTCTTCAATTGTAACGATCTCTAGTAGATCACGTGATGCGAACAAACTTTTTCTCTCTCATTTCTAATTCTCTGCAATATCTCGGACAGAAATAAAACGGTTATTTTAAATAAAGCTCAACTTCATAATTTGATTAAACGCCAGATTTTTGCGTTTTGCCCCATAGTGCGGCGGCTACTTGCCCTAAATAGGTTTTAAAACTAATGGTAAACCTTTATCTTTATAATAAAGCTAAATTCTTGGCCAAAAAATTAAATAATATGCGTTTTATTTCTTCTTAAAAACCACACGTTTAAGAAAAACACCCATCGGAAGTTGGTTTGTCTTGATCTCTACATTATCTAATGGTTTCTGATCGTATCTAAATAAAGAAGGTGTTTTCCATAGTCTACTTCTGGTTTGTGTCTCGCTTTTCTGAAGAAACTACATATCACAAAAGTGAATTCAACAAAGCTTGATTATGCCACTATTTTTAATCGCCCGTCACTCCAATTGAAAGTGCATTTCTGTTACATGAAACATGTAATATATTCCACTAATATAGTGGGAAATAAAAACAACAATAGCTACAAATCATAATGTACAAAATAAATACTCCCAAAACACGCGATGTAAACGAAGTCAAACAAATTTAACTCCAGTGCAACGGGGCCTTAATTGCAGAAAAGACTCCTGGCATTGTCTTCAACTTGCAAGATTTTTAAATACCTCAAACATGTTTCCAAGTTTTCCACCTTTTTCAGTGCCTAAAGTATGTTTTTTTTTTTTTTAATTAATTCACTTCGACACGCTAGAGTCTTATGCCGCATGCATCAGGTGAATACATTTTGCAATTTAAATTTCGACAATTCGGTGTTCATATCGAATTCCTTGAGGCTGAAGCAACCTCATCCTCACTCTATACTGTTGAAACTATTGCAGTTCGAAAATAGCCCAATTTCACACTCTTCAGACCATAGTTTATGTTCGATTGTTAATAATTGTGGCGGTAAGTTGTCTTATGTCTTTCATGTTGACCGTCTTTATAGGCCTGGAAATCTTGTTAAGATTGATAAAAATAAAAAAGTCATTTAATTGAGAGTGCAATTCAAGTTTACAGCAGAAATGGTCTTAAAACCACATCGTGATAGCTGCTGATGTCCACTTCTTCTCCCATCATGTTTTTCGAAGCCCAGTTGACTATGAATCATCGAAGTGAAGACTTGTTTAAAAGAAAAGAAAAAGAAAGAAATGAGAGTAGTGCTTGCGTGTTGAATGTGGCAAAAAGACAGCATTGCACTATTGACTATTGCAACACGGGATAGACTACTGGCTGAAAATAATTTGAGATTCGAATAAAAGATGCAAGGAGTTCAAACTATTTGCGAATGTGGAAAATTTAAGTCTAATGACGTAGCATGTTATTGCTTTGGAAATTATACATGCAGATAAACAGCACTCGATCATTGTTCTGGAAAAAATAGAAAGTATACAAAAATTTTGTTACAAATTTTTGGTATAATATTGATGTGGCTTACAATCTGAGAAAAGTCCCCAACTATGTACGCTAAGTCCGTTATGATGGGTTAAAGGTCAACAAAATGGGTTTGTGGCTTTTATTTCAAAAACAGTAGACTTAAGAAAAAAAAGTGCTACAAACTTATAGCTCAGGTCATTTTACATAAAATTGTTAAAAACAGTTTTCACATACCATTCACCGTTTAGAAGTTACATCAATTCAAAGTGTTATATGTCTCCCAAAAGTATGCAATTTTTAATGGTGCTTTCTAACAAAATGGTTTATTAAACGTGCGATAAGTTTGTAGAACATTTTTTTCTCCAAAAGCATAGTTTTTGAAATAAAAGCAAGAAACCCATTTTGTTGATCTTTGACCCACCATAACGGACATAGCGTACACGAGACAGTTGGGGACTTTTCTCAGATTGTAAGCAGTGCTACCACCCTATAGTTGATTAAGCGCAGTATACTGTATATGATACAAAAAACGCAGTAGATTGCAATATATCGCAGTAGAGCTTTCAATATAAATTAAACATATATATAAATACTAGCTGACCCGCCCGGCGTTGTTCGAGTTCACTATACATTTTTTACCTAACGGAAAAATTGGTAGATAGAATGCTTCAAAATTTGGTAGATTTTAGAATGAACATATAAGCTATTTAGACAAATATTTTTAACGGGTTCTAACAGTAACTAATAAAGTTTTTGGCAAAATATTGATGACCTCGAAATCGTCACTTTTGAAAAGTAAAAGGTAATAAAGTAGTACACTATGGCGTCTAATGAAGTATACTATACACATTATCCGGTGAATATTCTTTTTACTGTTTTATTTGTTTAAATGAAAATAAATAGTTGAACTATTTTGTATTAAAAAAGTAAGGAATAAGAACGCAAAATTAATGGTAGGTAGGGAATAAGATCGGTTATAAAGCAATAAGTTAAGAAATAAATTGCACGACTGGATCGCACGTAATTGCTCATATGTGCGGTCACATTGTAAAATAAAATTTAAGAAAATTAAAGTTAACATCGAAGCATTTATCTGATTTTTGTGAATAAAGTACGTTAAATTGTATTGAGTGAAATAATTAAAACGCCATTTTATTTCTTTAAGAAATATTAAAAATTGTGATTTTTTTTGTACCAACATTTTCACAAAAAAGAGTCGGTTTACATACGATAATATTACGTGATAATGACATAAGAAAACATTGATGACAGCAACACCAACATACAGTCGGTTAACTCACACCCATAAACCCTTTCGTTAATTCCACACAAACACACCCCAAAATCTACATCTACTTTCTACTTTAACAAAACTCCGCCTATTTTGTATTTCTTTTTCTCTTCTTGTACTTTTTTAATTTAAGTGGAATTATTTTGGAAATTTGCGCCTGTTCTTTTTCATGTTCGCCTGGTGGTTGCGATCGATTTTGGTTGAAAGAACAACAGTATCGCGGTTAGCATGATTCATGAGTCATGTTATTTCGCACGTGTAGCCTGTCATCGATTTATAAGACGTTATCACGTCAAAAAAGATTTACTTGTAGCAAATTAAACTTCCTACAATGTCAAATAATGTTATCGCTAATTGCTTTTGTTTAGCAAATTTTGTAAAAAAGTAGGTGTCGATTGTGTTCACATCAACAAGGATTAAATAAGGCCAAAACCAACGGCATCCTAGCGGCGAGACAGCATGATAAAAAGGGTGTTAATGAGCATGGAAAGTTAAATCTTGTGACACCTCCCGTCAAGCTGCAACCACGCAACATCTTTTTTGCTGTTGCCATCAAATCAAATTATGGCTGAATATAATATTGATGCCGACAAAATTGTAGTGGAAGAATTACACTTTGCTTGGTTTGGTTCCAGTTCGCAAAACCAAGGATCCTGCACCACAGGAAATTAGTCTCTTAAATAAGGTAAGACGGGATGTGGAGGAGCTTGTGATTGACGAAAGTCTGGGCTTCATTGATGAGCGGTTTGTAAGAATTGTAAAGGAAAGCTCTGTGAAAATGTTCTTGAAACTGTTGCAGATTTAGATGATGAAAATTGTCACAAAAATTGGTAATTATACACTTTTGCGGTCACCTGGTTTTAAAAAAATTCTGTAAATTCCTGGTTGTAAAAAAAATTCAAAACTGGACCGATTTTCATGATTTTTTTTAATGTTCATTTTGACGGTGGATTTATTAAAAAAATATGATAATTGAATAATAAAAATGTCATATTATACTTATTTTTGATGTTAATACTGACTTTATTTTAAGCTGGAAAAGTCAAAAAATATCTTCTTTTGCTTATTTGTTCGGTTTTTTGCGTAGATTACGAAAAAAAAAATCGTGAATTCAATTACCTTACCTAACTTACATTAGGGGGCGCGACAGTCCGGGTGGACCTGGGCTTCAAGCAGCCTTAAACGTCCACATCTGCTTTTGACAACGTCCCTGAGTCTTCACCATAGAGCTGGATGATGAGATTCTTATAAAGGGACAATTTAGTTGCCCGAGAGAGGGCTTTGCTATTCAATTGTCTTCCAAGCCCGAAGAAGCAACGATTGGCAAGAGTTAGTTATTCTTCGTTTGATTTCAGTCATGGTATTGTTGTCTAAGCCCAGGTAAATAAAATCTTACCTCAAAGTTATAGCTGTCTATCGTGATATGTTTTGTCCAAGACGTCGATGTTGGGTGTCTCCTCTTGATAACAGCATATACTCGGTTTTGACCTCATTGACTGCAAAACCCATCTTCGCCGCCTCCGTCTCAATACTCACAAAAGTGTTACTGGCATCACTCTGTGTTCGTCCAATTATGTCAATATCATCGGCGTATGCAAGTAATTGGACGGACTTTTCAAAGATCGTGCCTCTGGTGATGGCGTGAGAGTTCTGCACTATTCTTTCAAGTATGATGTTGAAAAAGTCGCATCGCCTTGTCTAAATCCTTTTTTGACTTCAAAGGTGTCGGTGAGATCTTTACCGACCTTGACGGAACAGCGTGCGTTTTCCATCGTCATTTTACACAGGCGGACGAGTTTGGCAGGGATATCAAAACTGCACATTGTTCTATACAACTCGTCTCTATAAATGCTGTTAACGAATGACCTTAGGCGTTCACACAATACGGCAGAAAAGATCTTGTAGACGATGTTGAGGATACCGATAAGATACCCCTGTCGGGAATGCTTTCTTCTATATAACCATATCTTGCTTATGAGTTGGTGCATACTTATGTATAGCCAAGTCATCGCTTGCAGCTTTGAAGAGCTCGGCAGCTAGGCCATCGGCACCGGCGGCTTTGTTGCTCTTAAGCTTAGATATAGCTAGCCTTACTTCATCCAGATGTGGTGGGCGGAATTGTTGGTCTACTTCGCCCAGATAAAATGGACCATTCTGCCTGACAGCGGAATTCGTTTCGTCATCGCCGTTATAAATTCTGCAGAAATGGTTTTTCCATATTCTCAGCATCGACTGCAATTCCACTACGATGTTCCCTTGATCGTCTTTGCAAGCTTCAGTTCGAGCTCTATAGCTTTGACAGTTTGTTTGTACCTTTTGGTAAAACTTTCGAACTTCAGTCCTACAATAACAAATCTCCATTTCCTAATTCGCGCGCTTCTCATAATCCCTTTTTTTCTTTCTGAGGTGTTTCTCTTTCCTCTTCTGCTCGTAGAGCACACGGGCAGTTCTGGTCCTTCTCTGAAGCACCGCCTTGAAGCTGCGTGTGCTTGCCAACACTAATCATCAAACCAGGTGTTTCGTTGTGGTGGCCGTGTGAAACCCAGCACTTCAGTGGCGGCTTCCTTGATGGCATTTTGACAATGTTGCCACTGGTTCTCAATATTTGATGCTGGCGGTAAAGGATTCCTTTGGAGGTTATTTGAGACTCGATCGGAAAAATATCTGGAGATTTCTTGCAATTACAGACGTCCGAGATTAAACTTCCTCACAGTATTACGTCTTCTTGGCGTTCGTCGGGATATCCTTAGTCGTACCTTGGCTACAAAGAGGTAGTGGTCCGAGTCAATGTTTGCCCGTCGGAAAGTTCGGACGTCTATCATACTGGAGTAGTGCCTTGCAAATTCAATTAGCCTCAATCCGTTATCGGAGGTGGTGTCGTGCAAGCTGTGTTTTTCGATTGCACCACCAAAGACATCTTCTCTCCCTAGATTGGCGTCAAAGTCGCCTAGGACAGTTTTGAAATCATAGCTAGGCCACTGCTCATATGTTTGTCCAGGAGCTCAAAAAACATTTCTTTAGTGTTTTCATCTTTTTCCTCTGTGGAGGCATGCGTGTATATAAAGCTTATATTGGCGAACTCCCACTATTTAGAAATAGGTTTCATCTGTTTTCAAAAACAAGTAAATCGACCATTTCCAGCTACCAACTTAGCTGAATTCTGCAAACTATCTGCAGTTTTTGCAAAATTAACGATAAGTTTATTAGATGATATTCCACTTATTAAACTATAGCTTCATCATATCTACCAAGAGAATGGCTGGATACAATGTACGGTGATAGTTGAATAGGAACAAATGGCCTTAAAGATCTCTCGAGCTTAATTGGATTTGAGCACCAGTGTAACTGTATTAGTACGCAAATAAAATAAAGAAATTTTAACCTAAACAAAATCATATTCATTCATAGTCTTTGCAGCTTGCTTTCCTATTTTTCTGTGCAATTTTCTCCAAATACAATTACTTCCAACTGTATTTTTGACAGAAATATTTCACCCATTTTATGAATTTCTTTTTTACCTAAAAAATACAATAAAATATGATTTATCATTATTTGCTAACAAAATTAAAACTAAATCGACGAATTTCTTCAAATAAATTAAAGATTCGCATAAATTAACGGGAAAAGATTAATTTATTTAAAACGAAATGATTCAGTAAAATTTGTCTACGAGAAAGAAATTTCTGTTATTAAATAAATAATCTCTCAATCATTAAATAAATTAATTATATTGACATTGTTTGTTCGAGTATTAATACCAATTTTTCGATTCAAGCCGGTAACATAAAACAAACATTCCGATTGACCTGATAGAATTGTCTTAATACGTTTGTAATAAAATAGCACAACAATACTTAGACGTGTGGAAGTGTTAAATAAGTAAAACATAACTTACATCTTTAGAAATCGAACGCAGATACAAGTTCCTGAGGGGCTCCTGCAATCCTTGCAAACTTGTCACTTTGTCTTTGAGCGGCAGCGATCCGAGGCAGGTAACAGCAAAACTACAAGTGGCATCTTTGGCCACATCGGTGAACATACGTTCGATTTGGGCCTGAACACTGTTACTGATTCTGCGGACATCTTTTTTCATGGTTTCAGAAACAACTGCTTTTGGCTCACTGGGCTCCTCCAGGAGAATTGATCTTGCACTCTCGCCAGCCGTACTGGCCAATTCACTGCGGCCATACATGATAATGGAACGTGTACGATGCGAACCGCGTGGATCATCCAAGCGGTTGCTCCGAATCGATCTAATAAAAAAAAAGAAAACAAAATGGATACAAAAGAAGTTGAACAAAATGAAAAGATGTTTGTTGTGAAAGCTATAAGATACAAAAACAAACATTTGCGATAGAATCTTACAAGAATATAGTTGAGACTTATATTTAACTCATAATGGATGCTATTAGGCACGCTAGTGCCTTTGTTTTGATCTTGAGTAATTGTTAAAAGAAATATGTAATGTATCTAGAAGTCAATGCAAGTAATTATGTTGAAAAAATATGTTCTATTTGGCCGCGTGTTTCGAGTAGTTTTTAGAGCTGACAATTTTATCAAATTATAATGTGACGCTTATATCTTATTCAATTTCTTTTTCTGCTGTTGTGTGGAAATTTATTTTTTATTTGAGAATAATTATAGAAAATTTTAAAATTCTTTCTGACAAATTATAAACATGATATCTCATTACCCCACACAAGCATTAAAGGAATCATCGAGGCGATAAAAGGTACACAATATTTCATTTGAATATGGTTGATTTTCTGGTCGATTTAAAATCACCTTTTTTTGTAAAATACATATCTTCATTTATTATAAGAAGACTCGTCATCAAAAGGGACAAATGATGTTAATAAGGGAATTTCAGTGGTAAGGCACGAAAGCCGTAATGTTTTTGGGACTAGGTTTGGGGAGAGGCTTTCACGAGTCAGTGACTAATTGAATATTGGAGTACGATTCTGAAATTTTGAAAAAAAAACATGAGTTTGGGTCAAACGGTTAATGACCGAAAACATAAACAATTAAGGCCTTCATAATTTATGTGACTACAAAGGGTAAACTACAAACAGGGCTTGTTTTATAATTAAGCAAAATGTAAGAAAAGGTTTTGGATGAATTGTTATGATGTTTGTATGCTAACATTCATTAAAATAATTTGTTTTTTTAATCTGTTCATCTGAGAAAAAAATTTAAAAATTTAAATCAACACTTGGAATAACGTTGTTTAATTTAATTTTCTTACTTGAATAATGGGACAATGGGAACCTACTCGCGTAACTGAATCTTCTAGCACTTGCATAGACCATATTTTTTCTCGCTATAGCAAAAACAACAAATTTAATTTTATTGGTAATGTTCTCGACTTAAATATTTCAGATCACAAGCTCATTGCTCTTAACTATGATTTTCAAGAAGTCTCGAAACCATCTAACTTATCGCATGAGACCATAATCGACTACTATTTATTAATAAATATTTAAAACATGAATTTTGGGAACCAGTTTACTTGGAAAATGATCCATATGTAGCTTGCGCATTCTTTGTTTCAATCTTACAAGATCATATTAAAACTTTTTCTTCAACATCAGTGATCTAAATCTAAAATCTAATCTAATCTGGGATGTTATATAATTTTACAGATTGAAAATATGTTCTCATGCAATAGCCGTGAAAGCTATCCGTAGCCCTCATCATCATCATCATCATCGGCGCAACAACCGGGATCCGGTCCGGGCCTCATTCAACAAGTTCGTCCATTCATCCCGTTAGCTGGCCGACCTTCGCCATCCAATTGCGCACCACAAGGCTTCGGGTGACGCAAGCAAGGTCTGCTACGTTGTCTTCTACCATATAAGCACGGCTTAAGCAATTATCTTCAAATTTGGTGTGTGGGATTCTTTTAGGATTCAGCAGAGGGGAAATAGAAATTTTATTTGTAGGCATAAAAATAACGGTACCTGCCATATGACGTTTAGGAAAAGCCTATTTTGCTCGAAAACGGCTTCAACGATTTTAATGAACATTTTTGAGATTTTGTTCGTTGGTATTGGCCATTATTTGATCAGAACCTAATTTACGGGAAAAGTCTATTAACGGTACCTTTCATATAAGGTTTTTTTTTGCTTTCTCGTTAATTGCTCTTTGGATTTCTGTCAAGTTGTATATTTGAGAAGCTTAATTAATTCTGCATATCAAAATTTTGAATAAATTTTTTTTCTAGTTTATTTTTAAAACTTACCAAAAAAAAATTATTTAAAATTTTATAATCACATGTAAAAAATATTTTTTCAAAGAACTAAAATTTAAAATGGGCTCGACTGGGTCGCACGTACTTGCTCTTATGTGGCCAATTAGATCTTTGACAGAAACAATTAACATTTACGTTGAAAATAACACAGTTTGAACTTATAAAAAGTATCAAAACCACAATACTTAATGGTTTTTTAGTAATAATGAAGTATTCCATCACACGTCTTAAAAACAAAGAATTTCGAAAATTGTCGGGCAGGCTTTGATAATTTTTTTTTGTAATTTTGTAATTTTGTTATGCAGTTTTTTAGAATTTATTAATTTACACTTGATTTAAAAATTTTAAATATTTTTTTTTAATAAGTTTTAAAAATATAAAATTTTCAAAGAAAAAAATTCAAAAATTTATTAAATAATAGAAAAAAATAATTATTCAAAATTTTTGTATGTAGGATTAATTTGAATACTTAGATCTTTTCAAATATAACATTTTATTGAAATCCATTGAGCTGTTTTTTTTTTTTTTTATAATTAACGCGCGCACAAGCGACTATTTGCTTCCCTTTTAATGTAACACACTGCGCGGGCATTAGGAAGATAGAGAGGGGAGAGATAGGAGGTGTCGATTAACATTGGTTTTGAATGTTTGCAAATTGAAATGGCAAGGGAAAATCTCGCCGGGTAAACCATTCCAAAGTCGTGTTGTACGGCTAAAAAAAGAATCCCTATATTTCACGGTACGTCCGAAATTGGGCACAAGGGTGAACGGGTGAACTGATGGGCATTCCTAGCAAGACGAGTATTACGGGCGAAACTTTTAAGGGGAGGAATGCAACTGGCTACTTCGAGTGAAAATTTTTTGTAAAAGAAACGATAAAATAAGGAAAGACATGAAACATTGCGTCGGTGTTCGAGAGGGGCAATTGTTTCAGCGGCAGTTCTATTTCCTATCAATCTTAACGCTCGATTTTGTATTCTATCAAGCAGGTGAAGCGATGTTTGTGAAGCACCTGCCCAGAGGTGGGAGTTAAACTCGAGTTTAGGGCGTATAAACGCCTTATAAATTGTAGCCAGATCAGATGAGGAAAAGTACTTCTTAAACCGATAAAGAAAACCTAAGCACTTAGCAGCATTCTTAGCGATCTCAAATATATGGTCGTTCCAACGGAGGTCGTCGTTGACACACATACCGAGTACTGAGAGCCTTCGATGTAAGTGCCATTCATGGACAATGGAATTGAGGGTATGTTTAGCTCTAACGACAGAAGACAGCATTGAGTTTTCGAAGCATTAAACTCCACACGATTCCTATTACCCCATTTGACAATGCTGTATAAATCGGAGTTTAAGGAGCTTGACATACGGCACCGTTGCAATTGTACGTCCGAAGGCGAAGGACGTGAATTATCGAACGAATATGAAAAGCTGAGGGTAGAGTCGTCAGCAAAACAGTTAAGTGGATTAGAAGTAACAGACAGAAGATCATTTATATAAATGAGGAAAAGAGTCGGAGACAGAACAGAGCCCTGGGGCACACCAGCATTTATTGTATGGGAATCAGACTTGAATCCGTCCAATACAACTTGTATTGAACAGTCCAGAAGATAGCTTCTAATCCAACGAACAAAAGTATTATCGATCCCAAAAGCACGCATTTTCGATAAGAGAGCTTCATGCCAAACTCTATCAAATGCCTTGGAGATATCAAGAGCAATAATCTTACCGAGAAAGTCGAAAATTAAAAAAAAACGTTACATGAAAGGTACCGTTAAAAGACTTTTCCGGTAAATTTGGTTCTCATTAGCTGATAGCTACTATCAACAAAAAAAAATCTCAAAAATATTCATCAAAATCGTTGGAGGCGTTTTCGAGCAAAATAAGCTTTTTCTTAATCGGTATATGACAGGTAGCGTAATTTTTAGCTCTAAAAATAAAATTTCAATTTCCCCTCTGAGGAATGAGATGATTTGACACTTTTTTAAGTTCAGATAGTGTTATTTTTCTACGTTAATGTTACCTCTGTTTTAAATTTTATTCGACGATGTGACCGCACATATGAGCAAGTACGTGCGATCCAGTGGTGCAATTTTTGTAATCTCATAGTACCTTTAATCACAACTTAAAATCAAAGGCATTGGCCCGCTGGAAATTTTCTAGGGGGGGGGGAGCAGATTTTTTGTTATACTAATTTTTTCACACAAGCTAAAATTGTGAAAAGACTAGAAAGGATGCGTAAAACACGCTCTAACACCCTATCACCTTATCTGAACGCTTAGCTTTGTTATGTTTTACTATAGTGGACACCACGAAATCAAACTGGGAAAAAATAACAAACAAGGTCGGGTCGCACGTACTTGCTTTTATGTGCCTAATCATATTGGAAAACAAGATCTTTGAGAGAAACGAGTAAGTAACGTAGAAAAATAAGTGTTAAAACCACAACACTCAACGATTCTTAGTAAACGTTTTAAATAATAATAAATTAATGAAAAAAGCATTTCGGAAATTGTAAGAGCGATTTTAATAAAATCTTATTTTTTATTTTTAGTTTTTGAACAAACATTGAAAATTCAAAACAATAAAATCATGAATTAATTATAAATAAAAAAAAATATTCAAAATGTTAGTTTGCAGGCTACCTATTTCGTTTCAAATATAAAATTTTACAAATCCAATGAGTTGCCGGAAGCCGAAAAAAAAAGGCTATATGAAAGGTATCGGTTAGAGACTTTTCCGGTAAAATCGTTTTTGATAAAATAATAGCCAATACCTACCAAAATACTCCTAAATTTCATCAAATTCATTGCAGCCATTATCGAAAAGTGATTAATTAACCGTTATATGGCAGCGTTAGGTACAGTTATATAATAGCCCTACAAATGAAATTTCAAAAACCCCTCTGAGGAATGCTTTTTTATATTCACGAATCCTAAACTTGCCTTAAAAAACCTAAAGTAAGAAGTACGAGACACTATCCACCCCTTCTTATTCCTATATGGTAGTTAGATATCTCTAGTATCTACTCATCTTTATTTGATTGTCTTTTGTTTATTTCGGATTTGGAAAAGTAACATATCATGTTGGGTATGTTCGTTCACAAAACAAACGGATGTTGGGTATCCGAAAATGTGCACCCATTGGTTATACATACACGGTCCGTAAGCCAGGGGGGCACTTACCCTCCCTTGCCCTACCCTGCGGGCGCCTATAATTAAAATGATGCATTACTAGAGCAACAAAAATTATGTACTGTATTTATACGAGACAAAATATTGAAATTTAGGTATAGAAACTTTAAAAATCTGACTTGTAACAATTTAACAATTTTGAATTAGTACGTAAAGTTTTTCTAACCATTTAACAATGATTTGTTAATTTTATTTAAACTTGTAGCTTTGTGGTACAGGAAATTGTTAATTTCCCAATTGTTAAGGTTTGATTTTTAACTGTTAAGGTCCATGTTTACTTGTAACTTTGTGGTACGCATACGTTTGTAATTTGTTAAAACGTGTTTCTTGTGCAATACTTGTAGTTCAGTGGCACATGCTCCCGGTAAGGCCATAGTCTTGTGCGGCAGCAGTTTGATTTGTATGGCAAGTTTCCTGATTTAAAGAGCCCTGACAGACTACAGTAGGTGCTGTTGGATTGTAACAGCCGCCCGCGTATTTCTTCTTCCATATTAGTATCGGCTACTACTTCAAATACATGCTCCACTACCCTTATAGTTGGACCAACACTTCTCGTTCTCGCAGACGTAGCCACCTTTTACTTAGTTTTACCTTCATTAATATGCAGCCCCAGGTTTTGTGCTGTTTGCTCGCTCTGGGTAAAGGAGTCATGTACAGCTTGTTGGCTTCTGCCGATGATGTCAATGTCGTTTGTGTAAGCCAGTATCTGGCTGGACTTGGTGACTCTGGCACGTCAACAAGAGGGACTACTTGTTGACGTGCCAGAGTCACGGATTACTTTATCTCAACGGTTCTCAACCTTTTGGAGTGTGCCGACCCCTAGCAACGAATTTATCAGTCGGCGGACCCCTCTAAAAAAAAAAGTAATTTATTATTGTCTATAATCTTAAATTAACACCGTTACACCCAGAAAGTTGAAAACATGTTGTTTTTATAAAAATATCTTTTATTAAAATTTATTTATTATTAAGTACGAAAGTAAGCAGTTAGTAAAATAATCAATGTGATGGCTGGTGTTGTTTTTTAGCTACCAAGTTTTTTATATTTGGATCAAAGGAACATAACTGAATTCTTAAATCAGGTTCTACATCTAATTTATTTCTATATTTATTTTTCGTATCAACAAGAGTTGAAAAAGCTTTTTCACATAAATATGACGTAGAAAACGGAATTAACACTTTAATAGCTCTTTCGGATATTAAAGGATATTGCTTTCTAGCACTTAACCAGAATTCAAAGAGACTGATATTTTTAAATATAAGTTGTAGAGCTGAATCACAAGAAATATCAATAAGCTGGTTTTCTTCTAAAGTTGATAAACTGTTTATTTCACTCAAGTCAACTGAAAATGGATTTTTAATCCATAATTTGCTGTTATCATTAATTGGAAAGTATTCTCGAAAACTTTTTTTTTGGCCCGTGAAATGTTTGAGAAAACTTTGAAAAATTGAGTCTGGTAAAATGTCGTTGGCAGTTGTTAAAAATTCATTTAGGGTTGAAAATGATGAATAATCTTTTTTTTCAAATCGTCTCTGCCACATATCAATTTTTTTTAATATCGATTCGATGTTCTCTTCAAATTGGAATACAGTTACTTGCTTTTGTGAGTTTTGTAAATCCATGTTTAACTCATTTAAATAGCCAAAAACGTCACTTGTGCGCACCATGTAAAATCATTAAAAGGGTCGCGCAACTCAAATGACAAATTACTTTCTTTGAGGAAAAACATTCGTATTTCTTCGCGAAGCTCGAAAAACCGTTTAAGAATTTTCCCTCGGGATAGCCAACGAACCTCAGTATGGAGTAGTAGCTGACTGTGGATGCTGCCCATATCAGTACATATTTTATTAAAGATGCGGTGGTTTAGCGGCCTTGATTTTATAAAATTGATAATTTTCACAACTTCATCGAGAACTGTTTTTAATTCTTCTGGTATTCGTTTTGCCACCAATGCCTCTCGATATATGCAACAGTGTTGCCAAGTAGCTTCGGGTGAAACATTTTTTACAAAAGCGCGTAGACCACTCCTACATCCGGACATTGCTCTTGCACCATCAGTGCAAATTCCTACACACAAAGATTAAAAATCGCTTCTCCGGTCGTATGGTCAGGAAGAGGCAGACAGAACAAGAAATCATCATGAATAGAGTCACCAAATTCGTACCGCACATACGTCATCAGATTGGCATTGTTTGATATGTCAGTGCTTTCATCCAATTGAAGAGCAAAATAGGAACTCAACTTTATTTTTTCTATAAGCTGTGTCTTCAGATCGCAGGACATATCAATAATTCTTCTCTTCACGGTATCATTCGAGAGAAAAACTAAGTCTAAGTTTCGTGACTCTTTCTCACCCAGCATAGTTGCCACCAATACTTTTGCTGCCGGTAAAATCAAATCCTCACCGACAGTATGAACCTTTCCAGCTTTGCCTATCAACAAAAATTCAACATGGATATAATACAAATGCAAAATTGTATGTTGATTTCCAAACAACCAGAAATTTGAATGAAGTTAACTGCAGTCGATTTTTTTTCATTGGAATTCATTAAGTTTATCCATTTTGAATCTCTATTTAGGAACAATTTGCACAAACTTTGAAACAGATTTTTACACATACATATCTCAAGTTTGACAGTTTAGAATTTAGATACTTCTTTTTGTGTTTAAAATATATGTTTTGGTCAGTAGATACACACATGCATAACTACATTTACAAAAGAAGATATGTAGTGTAGCTTCTTGAAAAATAGCCAAAAAGAATCAAATTTAGTAGCCACTGAGGGCAACAACAGGTGGTTGAAAGGAACTCGACATTAGATTTCTCAAACTTACCTATCATTAGGGCCACTTTATAGGATGCAAGTACAGCATTTTCATTGGTATTTCCTGTAGCAACTTTCCGTAGGGATTTCTTATTCTTCTCTAACTCCTGTAGTTTTATGTTGAAAAATTCACGAGGCTTATCTCTATATTCCTTGTGCTTTGTTTCAAAATGTCGCTTTAATTTGGCAGGCTTCATAGATTCCTTGCTTAAAACATCGCAGCCCAAAACACACTGTGGCTTATCTTCGCCATTTAATTCTAAACACCCGAATCCAAACGAAAGATATTCAGAAGAATACTTTCGTTGTTTTTTATTTTTAATGTCATCACTAAATTTTGAAGTTGATTTCCCCGGACTGGAGTGAACGTCTTCGTTAATTTTCCTTTTTAGCCAGCGATCCATTTGTTAAAAAAAGTAATGCAAAAACTTAATATTTTAAAATTTAAAGAACAAACACTAAATGCGATCGAAACACAACAAATTCGATTCTGAGTTTTTCTATCAATAAAAAAACATACGCATAATAATTAAAACGTCGCCTACTGCAAACTTTGGATTCAAATTCAAATGCAGACACCATTTTCAAGAAAAGCAAGCATTACAACAAAATTTTTCGTTAATACAGCCTCCTACAAACAAAAAATAAGAGAATGCGTACTTGTACCGTATCTTCTTTATTTTAAAAATCTTTTTTAGTTAGTGGAAGTGGAACTGCTTGTGCCTGTCCCGACGTGTTATGCCCATAGGCACATATAACTATAACAAAAACATAACGTAATTAGCACAAAACGTCTAGAAAAGCATTTCAGTGCACTTTTGTAATTAAAACTAGATTCATGTATTTGTTATTGAGAGGGGTAGAAAAAATGTATAAAATGGAGTGAGGAACTTAGTAAAAAAGATAATGTTCGTTTTGAAACAAAGTCTGTTGAGTTGTTACTGAGTTTGTTGGAACAGTATTTAAGACATTTTTCTGATGCTTAAAAAAGCTGTCGCGGACCCCCAGGGGGGGTATGCCAGACCATTTCTTTGTCGGAGTCAATTTATCGGAGGTGCAGTGGGCATCCGCGGCAGACTGGTTTTTTATAAATATTTCAATTTTGACACTTTTGACAACGACAACCTCTCTGTCGAATAATTGATCTACAAACAAAAAAACATAAACAAGGAAAGCAGGGAGGTACATAAATTAATTTTGTGACAAATAAAACGGAACATTTACAAGAAAGTATGGTATCTATCCACAGCTGAATTCAACTTCTGCTTTAACGGTAGTGAGATGCTGTATTTGTAGTGTGTGTAAAATCATGCTTGACTACGGATAGCTTTGCCAAAAAAAAAAACACGGCTAATGCTTCTAAATTAAATAAATCTCGTTGTTCAGGTCTTGGTTTTTTTTGGTTGAATGTCCAGGCGATGGATATTCGTGGTAGGCATCTTCAGGGGTTTGGTGCTACTTCATGAAGCGTCTCTACTTCATCATCTCGTCCACATCAAGGGGCATGCCGTTGAGGCATTTTCCTTTGCAATGGTGGTATATCGCTGGATAAGTTAAAAAAAAGATTTCCGGGCACTATATTTACAACTGCCACAATCCATAGTATATCGGCAACATGTTTCCACCCCTACTTTTGAAGGGCAGCCTATTACCTAGATAGTCGCACTTGGTGGCATAAAGTATGTGCTCAGTTTGTGGTAAACTATTCAAGAAATGGAAAGATTTCAGGCTCAATGTTTCTCGCTGACTTCATTAACGATTGAAACGATACTGACTAAAGGAGCTTTGTGTCACATAAGTAAGCACGTTTTTCCAGCCAATCACGAGCTTAAGAATTTCTTTTAAACAAAAAACAAAAAGCTGATTGTGATAAGGCCAAACAAATTACGTCTGTCAGGGGTTTGGCCTTTGGCGGCACATACATTTTCGCACTCAGGGAAGCAAGAACTTTCGGATGCGACTAATTTTAAGTGGTTTCCTAAAAGTCTAAAAACGTAAAAAAAAAAACAAATGTAAAGTTCTTAAAAGCTTCATTGAGGTTAATATATGTACAAAATTATCAGCCTTCAGAAAATGACCTTACTATCTATGTATGTTAACCTAGTTCTGCCCTACAACCTACATTCAGTCTCATAAACTTTAAAGAATTGTATAGAAAAATTCATGAACGAATTGATTCATTTCCATCAACAACAAAAATGATAAAAGTTTTCAGAAACCGAAACTAGTTTTGGAGATTCTATTTTTTTTTTTTAAGAACGAAAGGTTCTTTTCATTTTGGTTTCGTTTGTTTGTAACTTTCACTCGAAGAAAATAAGATGCATCCAAAATGCATGAGAACGGTTTCTTGGTTTTATTATTTATTTTTTTGGATGAAGGTGCATTTGCATATTATGTTCTTTTACTTTCAATGCCTATGTAGGTTTACGATAACCCGAATTAATAATGCGTGGCTTTGGTACATTTGAAACAATGAGAACCTTACGAAATGAAGAAACAAGAAACTACTAAAAGAGGTATTGCAACAGTTCTGGAAAAGAGACTTAGCCGTTGATAATAATTTGTAGGCATATTTTTTTTTACAAATTGGATAATACCGAACAAAAATTGTAAAAAAAAGCTAGAACTTGTAGTTTGGGTCTTTAGGCTGGAGTTAAAAGGTCTAAACAAATTGTCTTTAAAAAAACGAAATTATTAAAACACAACGGTAACACTTACATACTTTTTGTAAAACCGAAAACAATTTTTATTTGTTTTATCTTAGCAGATAAATTTGAATCTTTGGAATCACGCCTCAAAGACTTAAGGAATTTGGATGAAATTTGGTAGGCATAGATGGATGAGGATTGAAAAATAAGCTAATTTTCATTCCGGAAAAATGCAAAGTTGTGTTAGATCATTGGACTGAACAGATTTGTAGTTGGAGCTTTGTTTATAATGCTTCCATGCCTAAACGATTGGACGAATTTGTGAAGTTTGATAGATGGATGACCAAAAATCTGCCATAGAATTTTTCTCTGGAGCCACTAAAGACAATGTCAGCAGAACTGGGATGATGTAGGTAGATTATCATCTTAAACCGAAGAAGCAGTATAATCTCAGCGCTGGCCTGTGTTGTTCTCTAAGTTGAAAGCAGAGCCCAGTAAAGTTTTTAACTACCTCAAAGTATAGCTGTTTATTTTGTCCAAGACGTCGATATTAGGAGTATCTTCTTGATGAGAGCATAATACTTGGTTTGATGGCTAAATTCATTTGGCTACTTCCGTTCCAATACTCACAGAAGCACTACTTACGTCAAGCTGTGTCCTTCTGATTATGTCAAGGTCTTCGGTCTATTCTAGAGTTTGAATGGACTTTTAAATGAACGTACTTCTGGTGTTGGCGTGAGAGTTTTGCACTATTCTTTCAAAAAAAGTGTTTTTTTTTTAGACGTGTAGTTTTCAATCTGGCAATATGTTTTTCAGATTAAGTGTTTTTGACACCTGTCACTTGATTTATGCTTAGTTTGGTTTGCCATTTAATAATGAATAGACTTACTCTTGAACAACGTTTGCAAATTGTGCAAATTTAATAACAAAATAATGGTTCAGTTCGGTAGAGCAGAGTATCGAAGAATACCCGAATGAGCCTATCCGCTATCGCGCGCAATAATTGGAGATGTGCCCATCCACTTTATGGTAGATTTTGCGGAAGGATTTTGGTTTGCGAGCTTAAAAAATCAAACTCGTGCAAGAATTGAAGCCGAACGACCATCAAGCGCGTTCGATAAATTGGTGCTCTCGGTTGGAATTTATTCGAGCCAGCCGCGGTGGCTACTTGCCCGAAATTATTTTTAAAGCATAATTGCAAACCCTTATCTTTATAATAAAGCTTAATTGTTGGCCGTAAAATTAAATTATATGCGATCTATTTCTTCTTGAAAACCACACGTCAAAAAAAAAACCCTTTATGATGTCGCATGACAGAGTATCGCCCTGTATAAATCCTTTTATTTTATTTCAGAGGTGTCGGTGAGGTCTTTAGCGAACTTGGTAGAACAGTATTCGTTTCGCATCGTCGTTTTGCGCAGGCGGACGATTCAAGCAGGGATACTGAAACTTGTAATTGTGTAAAACCCAGCAATCAGATGCACCGTCTCTGAAGGCATTTTGTGGCAACATTGCCACTGGTTCTCAATACTTGATGCTGGCAGTAAAGGACTCGTTTGAAGTTATGAGAGACTTACGATTACAACTGTTCGATATCAAGCTTCCTCATATGATTTGTCTAAGAACTCAAAAAGCATATCTTCTGGTATGTTAACCTTTTCCTTTGTGGGGGCATGCTCATGCAAACATATAAGACATATGCGGACCCCATTGGCTGGGGCCTCAAGGGACACTCGCATGAATTGGCGTAAGATGGTCATTGTTGGACCGGGCGGACAGCAACTAACGAGCAAGACTGTAGTAAAGTACCTAGATATCTGATTGGATCAGTATTTGTATTTCGACAGACATATAAGTGCTGCGCTGACCAGAGCCAGAGGAGCCTTCGCACAGACAAAACGACTGTTTTATAGTAGTCGTCTTGACAAAAGAGTAAAGGTAATTTGCTATATGGCCCTCATACGGCCGATGATCGTTTATGGTTGTCTTGTTTGGTTCAATATTGCTCCATCTCAAATGGAAAAGATTCGGGTTTTCGAGAGGCAGTGTCTTCGGCGCTGTCTTGGTTTGCATCGAAGGCCCGAATCCGAATATATTTACTACTATTCCAACGAGGTCCTGTATAATGGGGCCTTGATTAACAGAATTGATAACTTCATTATAAAACTTGCTCGTGGTCACATTGTAAGAGCAATGAATTCGACCAATAGTTTGATTTTTGGAGCGTTTTATCCGAATGCTGAATATTTTGAAAGTGTGCGCATTCCCTTATTTTGATATGTGCGGGCTTGTTCAAGATAGACTGGCGGTTCCGCTTATCTACCACGTCAGACGAAGAACCGTAGACCGGTGGCTCCTTTATGATCGGTACATCCTCACACAAGGCGGAGGAGAGCGCCTTCGGTTTAGTAGGGCTGTGTCCGAACGGGACAGAAAAGATCGAATGAAGCAGGAGAGCCAGTTTTGGTGGCTTCAATCTGCACGATAATAACTTTTCGAGTTGGGTGTTTAATTGAGCCTGGCCGGCCTAAATACCTGTTTGGTATTATTAGTCTTAGGTAAAATAGGTACAGCGGCAAAAAAAAAAAAAAAAAATAACACGTATATGTCATAAATCAATATATACACATAAGCTAATTTTTGTATATAACGGGTGATTTTTTTGAGGTTAGAACTTTTTTTAAAAAAAAAACGCATAAGATTTGCAAAATCTCATCGGTTCTTTATTTGAAACGTTAGATTGGTCTATGACATTTACTTTTTGAAGATAATTTCATTTAAATGTTGACCGCGGCTGCGTCCTAGGTGGTCCATTCGGAAAGTCCAATTTTGGGCAACTTTTTCGAGCATTTCGGCCGGAATAGCCCGAATTTCTTCGGAAATGTTGTCTTCCAAAGCTGGAATAGTTGCTGGCTTATTTCTGTAGACTTTAGACTTGACGTAGCCCCACAAAAAATAGTCTAAAGGAGTCAAATCGCATGATCTTGGTGGCCAACTTACCGGTCCATTTCTTGAGATGAATTGTTCTCCGAAGTTTTCCCTCAAAATGGCCATAGAATCGCGAGCTGTGTGGCATGTATCACCATCTTGTTGAAACCACATGTCAACCAAGTTCAGTTCTTCCATTTTTGGCAACAAAAAGTTTGTTAGCATCGAACGATAGCGATCGCCATTCACCGTAACGTTGCGTCCAACAGCATCTTTGAAAAAATACGGTCCAATGATTCCACCAGCGTACAAACCACACCAAACAGTGCATTTTTCGGGATGCATGGGCAGTTCTTGAACGGCTTCTGGTTGCTTTTCACTCCAAATGCGGCAATTTTGTTTATTTACGTAGCCATTCAACCAGAAATGAGCCTCATCGCTGAACAATTGTCGATAAAAAAGCGGATTTTCTGCCAACTTTTCTAGGGCCCATTCACTGAAAATTCGACGTTGTAAGTCTATTCATGATGAAATGTCAAAGCATACTGAGCATCTTTCTCTTTGACACCATGTCTGAAATACCGCGTGATCTGTCAAATACTAATGCATGAAAATCCTAACCTCAAAAAAATCACCCGTTATTTATCTAATGTTTTAGTTTCACAAAATAAAACATAAAACAATAAAAAAAAGTAAAAAAAAAGTATAGATAAGTCTTATTATAAAATTATATTTGATTGCTGCTGTGGCTGTTGTAGTTTGTAAGTAATTCATATTTAGCGTAGGTAAGTTTTATTTTAAGACTTAATTTTAAGTAGGTTGTAAGAAAAAAAAAATATTGACAATTAGTTTTTTAAATTTTCTAATTAAATAAAAAATAATAAAAAATAATAATAAAAAAAAATATATATACTTAGTTCATACGCTGAAAGGCATTAGCTTTAAGAAAAATAATACAGAATAACTTAGAGCGCCCGTCTAGGGCCAGTAAGTTAGATTTAAGATTAAGTTAAATATGCTAGTTTTTTTATGAATTTTTATCTAGCTTTAAGTTTAGTTATAAGAGTGAATTCAATAAAAATTATAAAAAAAAAAAAAAAAATATAAGACATATGTTGGGGAATTTGGCCTTTTTTCGGATTTTCGTGAGGCGCACGTTCAAAACCTCTTGAATCAATCTACTTCCAACGACGAATCGAAAACCACATAAGCGCTGCCATATTAAAATAGTATAAGTAGAGATAGTGTCTTTTTTTTTGTATCTTTATCATAAAGTAATGTTGCGTTTGATTTACACATAATGACGATTCTGTATTCTGGAATTTTGATACCAGTCAAAGATAGTCCAAACGGGAATTATAAATATTTAGTCCCCTTTATGACCGGACTCGATAAATTATTGACTTTTGATAAACTATTATTATGAGGACACAAATAATAATCAACTATTGAATTTATCTACTGTCAATCTAATGTCCAACCAATATCTACCCATTCGATTTGGGTATATATGTAGGTTGCAACTTTGTGTCTGATTTCCTCACCCAAATGAAACTAGCTTCCCCACTACAGATGCAAAGCATGTTTTTTTGCAGTATCTTTAATCTTTTCCACAAGGAAGTGTGCCAGTATTAAATTAAGAACGCCTTACAACTTACTGCACTATCATCGCTGCAACGAATTGACTAGGACGGAAACTTGCATTTCCTGAACAAGAAACGAGTTGCGGACCACATACAACATAACCAACTAAGAGTTTTCTTATTTTGAAAAAAAAAAATTTTGCAGTTTGTTTACAGAATATTTGGTATGCAAATCAATGGGATATTAGACTTGTGCCCCAGCACCAACTTAAACAAAAACTAACTGATTAAAGAGAACTATGACTAAGAATGAAGTATAATTTGACCGACTAAAAGCCGCCTTTCATCGAACCAGTTCTTGAACTTTCGTACTCAATTCGAATTTGATCCCTTACCAGCCGCAACATCTATGTGGGTTCTTTCATATGAAAGATGAAGATATTCTTTATAGAACAAAGATATGAAAATATTAATCCGAGAGAATGTTTGGCTTTTAGTATTAGGTTTTGGAAGAAACTGTGTCACATGGAAATGAGGCGCTTAACAGAACATGTTTCATTAAGAAGACTTACAAATTCATGATTTTGGTTTTTGATAGCCAATTATGCTGAGAAAAAATGATGTAACGGTTTTGAAAATTCGCCTCAAAAGTTGATGGACAGAGATGTTAAGATTGGAATACAATAAATTTCTTGTGAGGTAGTTTTAGGAATTTTACACCTTTTCTTTGGCAAATTCTCCAAATAAAATGATGAAGCATATAGTTTACCTGGCTATAACTTGTTGGGCTCTGATAGATTTAATCGCGTAGGTGTTGGTATAGACATACGTGATAACATATTTTTTAAATTTATTGTAAGATCTGAAGCCTCATCCTCCATTGAATATTGTTTCATTGAAATTCCAAATGGGGTTAATAATAATTATTGTTTACTTTGTGTTGCTTACCGTCCCAATAAATATGCGGATCTTATCAACCTTTACTCTGAACTTGACCGTTTTTCATTTCTATACTCTGAAGTCATTCTATGTGGTGATTTAAATTGTGACCTGTTTCAAAAACACACTTCGCAACCCTTCTTAAATAAACTACAATCGTTTAGTTTATCACCAGTTAACAACAACTATCGAACACATTTTTCCAATACCTCTTCGACATTTTTAGACTTGTTTCTCGTCAAAAAAATTGACAATATTCTTCTTTACTCTCAACTTAAGGCTCCTGCTTTTTCAAAGCATGACCTGATCTTTGGAACTTTTAAAGTGAAACTCAATCGATTTTTATATACAGGGATTTTCGAGGTGTTAACTTAAGAGCCTTAGAAAGCGACATTACCCAAATTAACTGGCAAGCAATACATCGAATGTCATCTCCCGATGACCAAGTTTCTTTCCTGCAAAGTTCAGTACATCATATTTTTAATATAACGGATGATTTTTTTGAGGTTAGGATTTTCATGCATTAGTATTTGACAGATCACGCGGGATTTTAGACATGATGTCAAAGAGAAAGATGCTCAGTATGCTTTGACATTTCATCATGAATAGACTTACTAACGAGCAACGCTTGCAAACTATTGAATTTTATTACCAAAATCAGTGCCCCAACTACTTGAATAAAAAGCTTGCAGTAATTCAAAACGCTGACCCCGCTAGTGACACTCTAGGTACCGTTGAAATAAATAGAGCCTATCGGGTTGTTGATCCCGATAGTGAAAATTGCTTTCAATTTCAAAGGCTGGATGATACTGATGACTTAAGTGCAATACTTAAAATAAAATCAAATGCTATTAAAATGATTTTACCCTACATTCTCCCCGTCCTGGCACATATCTTTAATACCATCTTAATGAAATCGCATTTTCCATCCTCTTGGGAATTAGTGAAAGTAATACCGGTCTTAAAAAACCAGCTACACGCTTATCTCCTCCTAGGTTTAGCCCAATATCAATCTTGTCGTTCTTATCAAAAGTAATCAAAAAAGTACTATATAATCAAATTTCACCTTACTTAAATGCAAACAAACTTTTAAGCGACCATCAATCAGGTTTAGACAAAATCATAGCTGTATCTCAGCTATTCTCAAAGTTTCAGACGATATTAGAACGGCAATCGATAGCAATCTAGTATCTTTTCTATTCCTTTTAGATTTTTCGAAAGCCTTTAATATGGTCAATCATAGCATACTCATATCGAAGTTAAAAGAACAGTTTAGGTTTTCAAACGCAGCAACCAAAATGATTTCTTCATATTTGAATGGAAGAAGCCAAGTTGTAGTAATTGGTGAAAAAATATCTTGCTCGCTAAATCTTTCTTCAGGAGTTCCGCAGGGATCAATTCTTGGTCCACTGCTATTTTCTATTTTTATAAATGATCTACCATTTCAGGTCATTATACGCTTCATTAGATATTTATACACTGATGATGCTCAAGTTAGATTTAGCTGTAAGCTTAGAATGATCGAAGATGGGGCTGATAAGCTAAATGGTGACCTAAAAAATATTCTTATTTGGTCCAACAAAAATAATTTGAACATTAACTCAAGTAAATCCAAATGTTTAGTCATATACAAAAATAAACTTGACTATAGTTACTTTCCTGCACTGTATCTTGGAAATCAAGAATTGGAGTATGTCGAAAAATCAAAAAATCTAGGTATCCTGTTTAACCGCAATCTTACTTGGGATGATCATATTCAAATGGTTATTGGAAAAGTATATGGCTCTCTACGTAGTCTCTCTTTATCCAAACATTTTACTCCTCAGAGTTTTCGATTAAGCTTAGCAAAAACTTTAATCCTTCCGATAATAACATACGGATGCCAAGTTGTAAATTCTCATAACGCAGAAACGAAACGGAACTTGATGGTAGATTTCAATAATGTAACGCGGTATGTCTACAATCTCCAGAGTAATGACTGTATTTCAAACTACACAATCAGCATTCTTTTTTTTTTTTTTTTTATAATTAACGGGCGCACAAGGAACTATTTGTTTTCCTTTTAATGTAACACACTGAGCGGGCATTTGGAAGGTAGGGAGGGGAGAGATAGGAGGTGTCGATTAACATTGCTTTTGAATGTTTGCAGATCAAAATAGCAAGGGAAAATCTCTCCGGGTGAACTATTCCAGATTCGTGTTGTTCGGCTAAAAAAAGAATCCCTATATTTCACGGTACGTCCGAAATTAGGCTCAAGGGTGAACTGATGAGCATTCCTTGCGAAACGAGTATTAAGGGGAGGAATGCAACTGGCTACTTCGAGTGAACATTTTTTGTAAAAGAAACGATAAAATAAGGAAAGACATGAAACATTGCGTCGGTTTTCGAGAGGGGCAATTGTTTCAGCGGCAGTTCTATTTCCTATCAATCTTAACGCTCGATTTTGTATTCTATCAAGCAGGTGAAGCGATGTTTGTGAAGCACCTGCCCAGAGGTGGGAGTTATACTCGAGTTGAGGGCGTATAAACGCCTTATAAATTGTAGGCAGATCAGATGAGGAAAAGTACTTCTTAAACCGATAAAGAAAACCTAAGCACTTAGCAGCATTCTTAGCGATCTCAAATATATGGTCGTTCCAACGGAGGTCGTCGTTGACACACATACCGAGTACTGAGAGCCTTCGATGTAAGTGCCATTCATGGACAATGGCATTGAGGGTATGTTTAGCTTTAACGACAGAAGACAGCATTGAGTTTTCGAAGCATTAAACTCCACACGATTCTTACTACCCCATTTGACAATGCTGTATAAATCGGAGTTTAATGAGCTTGACATACGGCACCGTTGCAATTGTACGTCCGAAGGCGAAGGACGTGAATTATCGAACGAATATGAAAAGCTGAGGGTAGAGTCGTCAGTAAACAGTTAAGTGGATTAGAAGATCATTTATAAAAATAAGGAAGAGTCGGAGATAGAACAGAGCCCTGGGGCACATCAGCATTTATTTTATGGGAATCAGACTTGAATCCGTCCAATACAACTTGTATTGAACGGTCCAGAAGATAACTTCTAATCCAACGAACAAGTGTATCATCGATCCCAAAAGCACGCATTTTCGATAAAAGAGCTTCGTGCCAAACTCTGTCGAATGCCTTGGAGATATCAAGAGCAATAATCTTACTTTCACCAAAGCGATGTAAAGATTTGTTCCACTGTTCGGTGAGATATGCCATCAGATCACCAGTGGAACGGTTGCTGCGGAAGTCGTACTGACGGTCATGGAGAAGCTTTCGATCTTTGAGATATTCCTTAAGCTGACGGTTAATCAGTGTTTCCATGACCTTAGAAAGAAGGGATGTCAGCGCTATGGGTCGGTAGGAGGAGGGGGAGGATGGGTCACCTTTCTTAGGGACAGGCTGGACAAATGCTGTTTTCCATCTTCTAGGAAAGATTCCAGAAGAGTAGGAGCGATGGAAAAGCTTACGCAGTGGCTTTGCCAGTGTGGAAGAACACCTCTTCAAAAGAATTGGGGGTATACCATCCGGGCCAGCGGATTTGTGTATGTCGAGATCTTTGAGAACTCTTGCTACTGTACGAGTGCGGAAAAAAATCTGTCCCATGGAAAAATTTACATTCTCAAGTACAGGAGGGTCAACGTTGCTATGCGGCAGCGTGGAGCTGGCAGCGAAATGGGCGGCGAGCAAGTTTGCCTTCTCTGAAGAGTAAACAATTGGTTTGTTATTGTCGATGAGCGTTGGAACCGAAGATGTTGAGGAGTTTTTTATATTTTTTACAAATGACCAAACATTTTTACTGCCTTTGGGACACTGCAGAATTTTTTGCCGTAATTTTTGGTCATGCAAAAATTTGGTTCTTTCAATAACAGAGTTGCATGACTTCCTTACTTGTTTGTGCTTTTTCCGATTTTCCTCTTAAGGGTTGGCTTTGTAGGATCGGAAACTTACTTCTTTGAGCCTGGTTGTGGTCTTTACACTTATTTTAAACATTTTTTCCCTGAAAACATTAAACAAGATATTAATCACCAAACAACCAGGGTATCTTTTTGATAAAATACAATTCTAATCTTAACTTAATGTAAATCACTAACTTTTACATCTTATTATAGGCTTTAAAAGCCCATTGTAAAAGATACTATTAATAAATAAATGAAAATGAAATGAACATTTTTAAACTATCAAATCCTACTAGATTTTAATGATAATAAGAACATGTTTTATGTGTTCAATGGTTACGTAATATTGATTCAGTGTTAATATTAGTAATCGCATTACTGGCTAACAATTGTGCGTCAACAAAATTTGTTGCTAACGCATCTGTTTTTTTTTTCCAAATCCACTTATCATTAAACTATTTCCTATTTTCAAAGGAATATGTTTTTAGATCAAATTTCCTCAATAAAAATTGATTTAAAAAAACATAAGTTACAAAGTTGAACGCACTTATTTGCATTATTTCTGTTTAAATGTTGATTGCTTGAAAAGAGAGCATCAAATAGTTTTTAGTGAAAAAAAAAAAAATAAAACATTTACTTTTTTTATTTGAATAAATAAATGTTAACTATAAAAAATCGAGATAACAATCAAACATGACATAACGATGAAAGAGGCTCATAAACCAAACGGATTGGTCACTTTCAAATTTAGTGCGTGCCGTTCATTTTGAAATTGCCTCTATGATGCAAATTATATGGTTTATTATGGTATGGTTTATTATTTTATTCAACAACGCTAACTTTCATATATCGTAACGACTCATTGGATTTCTATTAAATTTTTTATTTGAGAATATCTATGTACATATGTTGCCATATTAATGCTGCACACCAACATTTTGAACTTATTCTTTTTTGAATTTGTTATTAATTTCTGTTTTTTTATTTGTTTATTTTAAAAATCAATGAATATACTTAATTTGAGATTTTAAGATCAGCGGTATATTAATAATCTTTTAAAAAACTACATACCAATTGTGTATAAATTTGTGTTTTTGCTTCTTGTAAATCGGATTTTGAAGTTTATTAAATATTAATGTTAAATTATTATCTTTATACTTCAAAGAAACGATTTTTCAATATTGTTCAGTGAGTTTTTAATATATTTTGTGTAAGATACTGGTCTAGCTTTAAATATTTTGGGAACAGACAGTTTTTTTCAAAAAAGGACACTGTGGCGTATGTGTAACATTTAAGACTGAACATGTGAATATTTGACGCAAACTCACATCAATCCTTTCTATTATATTTGTGATGTTTAAATGGTTGTTCCGCAAGCAATTCTCAATGGTCTTACGGATACAATTTGGTAGGTGAATGAATATAGTGCTGGAGTTAAAAATAGGCAACTTTTTATTACAGAAAAATGCATGAGAGCCATAACTGGATGTTTGTTTTTTATATAGCCATACCTCAACGACTGCACGAATTAGTAAAACTTGTTCCATGGATAAGTAACAGGATTCACTATACTACTACATAGACTAGGTACTTCTATTCCTACTTCTATTCCTAAAAAATGTTCGGATTGTTTTTAAAGTTAACGAAGTCGTGGTAAGAAGCTATTAATATCATTAAGTATAATTAATAATGCTAGGGTAACATCCCCTTTGTTGACTCAATGGCTATCATAAATGTTATATCATGGGACAAATCATCATCTCCATACCAAAATAAATTGCACGACTCATATGTGTGGTCACATTGTAGAATAAAATTTAGAAAAATTAAAGTTAACATCAAAGTATTTATTCGATGTGTGTGACTTTTAATTGTTCGAATAAAGTACGTTAAATTATATTCAATGAAATAAATTAAACTCCATTTTATTTCTTTAAGAAATGTTAAAAAGTGTGATTTTTTTCAAAATCTCAGGAGCGGTTTTAAATTAAAACGGTTTTTCTTAACAACTTTTTTAAAATATTTAAAAAATAATGAAAAAATGCAAACTTAAGCACAAAATTAATGTACATTTAAAAGCAAAATTAAAAAAAACGTTCACCTACCCGTTTTCAAAATATTGATTTTTGAAAAAATAAAAATAAAATAAATTATTAAAAATACAAAAAAAAAGTTTTAGAAAAAAAATTAATGGAAAATTATTTAGGCTACCTACATCTTCTTGAATATCAATTTTGATAGTAATCGGATCACCAGTTTTCGAGAAAGTCGAAGAAAAAAAAAACTAGTCGTATGGGAGGTTTTTAGCTAACGATATTAAATTTTTGTTCGCCAAAATATAATGCATTTTTTTCTAAAAATTCTTGGAGCCGTTTTCGAGAAAAAAAAACTTTTACATACCGGTTATATGATAGGTACCCTTAATTTTTGAGCTAAAATTAAAATTGCAAAAAACTCCTCTGTAGAATGTCAAAATAACCTTAAGTTTTAAATTTGAAGACGATTTTCCCAACCGTTTAGGCTGTAGTCTAAAGATAGACAGACAGACGGACAGAATTTCGCCAGTAACTCAAATATGTTTCTCTATCATCGTTATATCATGTTTGATTGTTATCTCAAAATTTTTAATCTGCACGAATGCATAACTTGCATTATAGTAAAAATCACATGAATGTCGAAAAAAGATTTTCAGTGTATCCTGAATCTTTCGAAGAACTTTTCCAATTTTATCATTGAGATCGCTTGAATTGCTGCTAAGTGCTTAGGTTTTGATAAATAAATAGATATTTAGAAAATGGGATACCAATAAAAAAAACAATTTTTAGTCATTCGCATTCTTATTTGGAGGAGTGTACGATAACTTTGGCGCAGCAAATTAATAACAAATTCTTGAAGAGGGACTAAATAAAAAATTTGTGTTACTATATCAGAGTGGGTCTATCTCTGCCAGTTTAGGCAGGAGAGGCAATTTTCTAAAAAAGCACTTGCATTGAGAAGAATTTATATTTAAAAACGACGGCAACACTTACAAAAATGTGCTATGCTTTTTTTTAAAGCTCTATTATACAGTTTTTTTAAAACTTTGAATATCTATACAAATTTTTGAAAAAAACTTACTTCAAACTCAAAACTTCAAAAAAAAAAAAAAATAAAAAAATAGTTCATACTGACTTTTTTCAAAATTGAGTAAATGTGTACAAAATTTGCTTTACTATTCATTACCCGTATTAAGTTTTAATCGAACACTGAAAATTAGATGATATGTTGTGTATTCTAGTTTTCAAGAAAATTGAAATTTACCGAACCCACTTTTTACTTGCGAGTATAGCAAGTTATGCATTCGTGCAGATTAAAAATTTGAGATAACAATCAAACATGACGATGATAGCATATTTGAGTTACTGGCAAAATTCTGTCCATCTGTCAGTCTGTCTGTCTGTCTGTCTGTCTGTCTGTACGGATATATTTTAGACTGCAGCCTAAACGGTTGAGCCAATCGTCTTTTGAACTTAAGGTTATTTTGATATTCTACAGAGGATTTTTTTGGATTTTTTTTTAGTTCAAAAATTAACGGTACCTGTCATATAACCGTTATGTAAAAGCTTATTTGTCTCGAAAACGGCTCCAAGAATTTTTATAAAAAAATCAGTGTACTACTGTAGGTATGCATTACATTTTGCTGACAAAAAATTGATAAGGTGGGATAAAAACGGTACCTACATCCCATAGGACCGGTTTTTTTCTTCGACTTTCTCGAAAATTGGTGATCCGATTACAATCAAAATTGATATTCAAGAAGATATAGGTAGTCTAAGTAATTTTGCATAATTTTTTTTTTCGAAAACTTTTTTTTTTTGTATTTTTAATAATTTAATTTTTTTTTTTCAAAAATCAATATTTTGAAAACGGGTAAGTGAATTTTTTTTAATTTTGTTTTTAAATGTACGTTATTTTTGTGCTTTAGTTTGTATTCTTAAATTATTTTTTTTAATTTTTAAAAAAAGTTGCTAAAAAACACCGTTTTAATTAAAAACCGTTCCTACAATTTTGAAAACAAATGCACACTTTGACATTTCTTAAAGAAATAAAATGGCGTTTAAATTATTTTACTCAATATAAATAAACGTACTTTATTCGAATAATCAAGTCACAAAAATCGGGTAGAGTACAATAACTTTGGCGCTGCAAAATAATAACGGAGACTTAACAAGATTCCCTTCCTCTTTTGATCGGGTGGTACAATTTTCTTAAAAATGACTTAAACTGAAAAAAAAACAATTATTTAATAACGACGCCAACACTAAAAATTAAAAGTTATACTTTCTTTAAATTCAAAGAATCTTTACAAAACCCAACCCCGCACCTACCCCAAATCCTATATTGATGCCAAGCAGGGGGGTTCTAGGAAGCAGCATGCCCCCTTTACCTACCACACTTTTTTTACCTTAAAATTAGTAGATCTATCTAATCACGTAAATAGTGAAAAATTATAAGAAAGTAGGTTTAGTAATTTCTAATTTTCTTAAATATTTTAGTCATAGAATCATCTAATGTTTAGTATTCGATAAAAAATAAATAAGAGTAACAACATAACAGTAACAGTACATATTATTTTCCGCAAAAAAATTAAAATAATTTTTTAAATTTTTTTTTCATAGTAGAGCTTGAAGAATTTTTTTTTTTTTTAAATTATTGGTACAAATTACTTAATTTGAAATTTTTATGATAGAGCAGACACTTGGCTTTGAAAAACGGTACAGCACATTATTGTAGATATTGCCGTTAATGTTTTTTTTTTCAATTCGAATGCCTTTCTTAGAAAATAGTCCGTCTTTCCTAAATTGGGGTTGACCTTCTACTTCCATGGTAAAAAATATTTGTTTTTTGTCTCTCTATAGAAATCCGTTATTATTTTTCGGCGAATAAGTTATTCCACTCTACCGGAAATGTGTAAAAAGTAAGACCACGTAAATACAAAACAAACTATAAAAAAAGGGGTTTGCTAAATTTCAATTTTCTCGAAAACTAGAATACATAATATCATCTAATTTTCAGTGTTCAATTAAGAATTAATACGATAATTTTTAAAACAAATTTATTTTTTATTTTTATTTTGAGTTTGAAATAAGTTTTTTTCAAAAGTTTTTATAGATACTTAAAGATTAAAACACCATATGATGGAGCAGACGATTGTCTTTAAATAAAGGCATAGCACATTATATTTAGTGTTGCTGTTGTTTTAAATATATTTTTTTCCAATGCAAGTGAAAACTACTCTTGCCCTTATTTTTAAAACGCTTAAAAAAGTTTTTAAAAATATAGATTTCTTTAAAAACCGTGTTATTTATTGAAAAAAAAAAATTATTTCTTACATTCGTTAAAGAAATAAAATAAGGTAATCTGACGTGCTTTCTTAAAATATTTGAAATACACAAACTTCAAACAAACAGTTTTTTTTTAAGTTCTAATCCATGTAACTACATAAACACAAGTTCATGCCCATATATAAACCACATTTTGCTGAAGAATAACGTTTTTTTTTAATAAGGAATACTTGATTTGCATCACAATTCCAGGAATATTTTTCAAACCGTTGTTTTATCGATTATTTATAAAAAAAAATATTATTTATTTCGCAAACTATCTTTTCATTCCTTAATAAATGTGTTTAGATATTTTCTTGCAAACTACGAAAACGAAATCGAACTTTAAAAACTTAAAGGTCTTTTAAATGTCAAAGTGACCTTTCAATTCGCTCCCGACCACTCCCACTATTTTGCAAAACAAATCTTTAGGTTAAAGTAATTTTCTAGCGAGGAAATAAAAAAAAACTAACTCACCTCGTATCGTCAAACATTAGATCGATCTTGAGTTTATAGATTGAATTTCTACTAACACTTGATGCAGTTTCCAGTTGATCAGCGTCGAGTAAGCGAAATCCTGAAGAATTACTGGATGATGGCTTTCTTGGACGACGATCACTAGCACTAGTACCACCAACACTGCCACTTAAGCTACTTCCAACTAATTTACTAATATTTAATTTTGGTACGGCAACAGTTGTATCCACCTTGCACGTAACCATGTTTTTATCGTTGATTTATTTTAAAATATATTTTTGTTGTTTGATTATTTTTAATGAGAAATATCAATTAGTGGTTAATTATATTTATTTTATTTTTAATGAAAAAACGCACAAGTACAATACAAGTACTATTTCCCGTAGCGTGGCGTCTAATTAAAAGACGAAAAATGGTCTCACTCTTTGTTAACTTAGATATTTTTGTAAGTCAATCTTTAAAAAAATAAAATAAAACAAAAATGATTGACTGTAACGGACAAGCTATGAAAACCAAACATCGAAAAATTGCACTTTCACTTAAAAAGTAATCGAGTATCTTTTGGATGGTTTAATTTGTTTTAGATACTTCTTTTTCAAGGAAAAGATACTTTTTAACACTTTTCACTATAAACATTTGGATATTCCTTCCGAAAAGTAACTAACACCCGACCTGTCGTCATTTGAGTGCATATCTAACGCCGACCTTAGACGCATAGATCGTCAATTTCAACGTTGAAATAGTACATCTTGTTATCACTAAAGGTGCCAGATACTTTCAGTGTGTTTACCGATCACTGATCTTCTTTCGAGTGCAGCTGCGGCGCATGCGCGTGATACGTAAGTTGTGAGCTAAGCTGATGGTCTAAGTTAACTGACTCGGCCGGGTAAATTGAATTCGTAACATAGGCAATAAAGTTGAAGCTTTACCTGAGATACTCTGAGTTTTTTTTTTTTTTTTGTAATTCGTTTGTTAGCGATCTTCTTCTTATTCAATGACGGTGTTGTTTTTACTATGTTATGTTTTATTTTAACGGTTATTCGATGCTGTTCTTCTTTCTATTTCTTCCCATTCAATGACTTATGGCTCTATGAGTTTTTGACTTAATAAGCTTTTTCTTTTAGAAAAGAATTCGCTCAGCCATGCCGTGCTCTGCCGAAGATGGTGTTGATCGATCCTCGACCCATCCCCCGGCATCGGTTCTTGGGATAGGTTATTGTATCTATTATGTTGTATCTTCTTGTTCAATTGTATCTCGATGTTGTCATTTTTGAATCAGAGCTTGGAAAATTTAAACAATTTACCTTCCTTGCTGTTATATCTGTCGATCTGCATATAAATGCAATTTGGTATGCGCAATTGTATGCAATCATTACCGTCAGCTGTTTCGATGATTGAGTGGATGAATGATGAGATCTAAATTCCTGGAAAATCAGATGAAAGAAAATCTCATGAAAAATGAATTTTGATTGAACATATCACAAATGAAAACAATTTAAATAAACATTGTATATGAGCGTGTTTAAGATAGAGTATCTGATAGTGTTTGCACTTTAAATAATGATTCGAAGACGATTTTTCATACCATGTTGTATGCGTTCATCGTAAACAAGTATCTTGTTAACGCATATTTAATGAAAAGCACAAGCAATATGGTAATAGTATGGGGCTTACGTGTCAAAGATCTGAAGATTGATGCAGATATGATTGAATTTTGTAATAATATAGTTTTTTTATGAACCTTCCTCGAGACTGACTTTGCAAAAAGTGACATTTTTGTTGCGGTTTAATGGCTCGTTAAATTTTGATTAAATATGTACGTTTTATGCTTAGAAAGATGTTTTAATGCTCATAAAAAAGATACATTTTGAAATTGTTTGTGTCTTGTTGTTTATAGATAGAAGGTGCAAACATGGGTATACTCTTTTATTAATTGCATTACTTCAAGCATACAACGATGAAGGTAGGTTTGAAAAAAAAAAATTAATAGCTTAGGGAGTATGGAATAGAAAATTTAATGGCTATGAAATGATGATGACAGGCAAATTTTGTTTCATAATAATTAATTATCTCGGAAGAAAAAAAACGCGACTTTGCATTGTATTTTTCGGAAACGGAAAGTAGTTAAACATTTTGATGAAGTTAAAAATTTGCACATTTTAACACTTTAACGAGTCAAAGAAAATATTTTGTTTTTTACCAGAACACAGAAGAAACGGCAATTGGTAAGTTACACACTTATTTTTAGTAACACTTGAACCACTAAAAAATTTGGACAAATTCTGACTAGCTTTTTCATTAATTTCAACTAAAAGCCAACTAACATTTGGGAGTAACTTACCAATCAGAAAACCACCGTCTGAGTTCTGGAAAGAAATGAATGTCCTGATTTTGACAGGAAAACTTTTACCTCTCCAAACAAAAAAGGTTCATCAAAAGTTTCGTTTACAAATTAAGCATACCATCAGATGTTATTATTATTATTATTATTTATTATTTATTAAGAATTTGTCTAAACATTAATATATAATATCTTATAAACTAGCTTACAGCTTCAACAATTTGTAATTAAAAAGAAGAAAAACTAATTTAATAGACAGTTTTTTAGACTACTGAGCATATTCAAAATTAAAAAAAAACTATTATCTGTACAGTATTTATAGTACATTTACTTTAAAGAATTTAAGGAATTGGTTTCCAGATCTTCACTTAATTAATTGTTTAAGATAAGAAAAGAACTATTAGCATAACAAATAAAGTGCACGACTGGCCAAGAATCTAGCTTTATTATAAAGATAAGATTTGCATTATTTTCTAAAAATAATTTCGGGGAAGTGGCTCGAATAAATTCCAGCCGAGGCCCAATTTTCCCGAAAATGTGAAAATCGGGATCGGTGGCCATTTTGTTTTGGGCCCATTCACCGAACGTGTGACGCGCTTGATGGGCGTAGGGCTTCAATTCTTGAACGAATTGGATTGTGTAAGCCTGCAAACCAAGATCCTTCCGCGCGCAATGGCGGATGGGCTCATTTGGGTCTTCTTTGATACTCTGCTCCACCGAAACGAACCATTATTTTAGTAATAAATTTGCACAATTTGCAAACTTTGTTCAGGAGTAAGTCTATTCATTATGAAATCACAAACCAAAGCCAAACTGAGAATAAATCAAGATACAGCTGTCAAAAAGACCAACTCCGAAAAAAGTATTGCCAGATTGAAAACCACACGTATAATAAAATAAAAAAATATTTAAAAAAAAAAAATTCTTTATATTTTTTAAATTAGTTTCAGAGTTTTCTTGGAAAAACTAAGTATGCAATAAAATTTGAAAACTAAATGTCTATCGAAGAAAAAAAAATTGAAAAACGTTCGACCAGTTTTTTTAAAAAGTCGTTTTTTTTTGAAAAATTTTTCTAAAAAATATTTTAAATTTTTTTCTAGTATGTCATAATAATGAAATTTGTAGTTGTCATCTTGGAAAATTATTTAAAAAAAATTCAATCCACCCATTTTCAAAATATTTCGAAAACCAATTTTTTTTTTAAATTTAAAAAATCTAAAAAAAATGTTTGAAAATTTTGAAATGCGATATTATTTGAATTATAAATGACTTCTCGTGTGCAAAATTTTATTGAAATCGGGATAAAAGTTTACGATAAAACCGCATTTGAAAAAAAACCGGTTATATAAGAGGTACCGTTACCAAATTTCGTAAACAAATTTCGAAAAATGTATTCTAACTAAAAGATGTATTATTAAAAAAAATTAGCACCCTGAAAGTTTTATCAAAATCGTTTTTGCCGTTTTAGAGAAAATCAAACTTTTGTGTTAAAAATTGTATGGCAGGTACCGTTATTTTTCGACCTAGAGAAAAAATGAAAAACATCCCCAGAGATACTATCTAAGAAATACTAAATACCAAGTTTGAAGCAAATCGGCCCATCCGTTTAGGCTGTAGAGGCGCGAACAGACAGACAGACAGACAGACGGACGGAATTTCCGGACCCACTTATTTCAACTTCTCTATTATAGTAATGTCATGTTTGATTGTTAGATTTTTTTTTGCACGAATCCATAACTTGGATTTTAGTACCTTAATCGCAAGTAAAAAATCAAACATTATTAAGCTGGAAGTAAATAAGTAATTCCCGTCGACTGTCCTGTGCTTGGCTCTCCGATCCCCTAACGAGCCGTGGTAGAGTATTCCACAGACAGATGGCGTTGATGAAAAACTGTCTTTTAGATGTAAGGTAATTATTGCGTGGATGTATTAATTTCAGGAATTTGTTCGAGGCACCAAATCTTAATCTGTCGAATAAATACCGCGGTTGATGTGAATGGATTAAAAAGTAATATGAGCGTTCTATAGCTTAGAAGATTATCCAGAGAAATATTTAAAATGCGATTTGAGAAGTTTGAGACATGGTCATATCTTTTTAAGCTGTATATATAACGGGCAATGCTATTAAAGGCAACATTGAGCTTCCTCCTACTGACAGCATAGCAATCGCAAAAAACTTCACATCCAAATGTTAAAATTGGTAGTACCAATGTTTTAGCCAGCATTAGTCGGGTCCTTATTGGGGTGAAATACTGCGAGGTCCATTAGCATACGAAGTACACCATACACTTTACCTACTGCCACGTTGATGTGCCCATCCCAAGTTAACGTACTGTTGATTAGAATCCCAAGATTTTTAGCTGTTTCAACATATTCTATAGGACAGTTTTTGAGGGTAATAGTTGCTAAATAGGAAAGGTTCAAATGTTTTCTACCGATAACGATGCATTTTGATTTGGTAGGATTCAGTAACAAGCAATTCCTTTTAGACCATAGTGAAATTTTTTCCAAATTAGAGTTTAACGTAATTGCGCAGTCTTCGATAAGTCTAATGGGGCAGCTTTTAAACAATTGAACATCATCGGCATACATTTGTATAAATGATGCTGAAATGATTGAAGGGAGTTTATTAATGTAGAGAGGGGTCCAAGAATAGATCCATGGGGAACCCCTCTAAGGGTAGGGAGAAAACTCGAGGTATTTGTCCCTACAACAACGGCTTGTATTATATCCCTAAGATAAGAGGACAATAACTTGACGGCCGAAGTAGAAAATGTATAAAGCGTTAGGAGTTTATAGTATAACACTTCATGATCAATGGTATCAAATGCTTTAGAGAAATCTAAAAGAACCAGAAAAGTAACATTACCTTCATCCAACGCTTGTCTCATATCTTCAACAATGTTCAAAATGGCGGAGGTACGGCTGTGACTTGGACGGAAACCAGACTGCATAGGTAAGAAAAGAACTATTAGCATAACAAATAAAGTGCACGACTGGATCGCACATACTTGCTCATATGTGCGGTCTTATGCTAGATAATTGCTTAGTGGCTGCATATGTATATATATAAAAGGTGTTTTTTTTAGACGTGTGGTTTTCAAGAAGAAATAAAACGCATATAGTTTAATGTTATGGCCAAGAACCTAGCTTTATTATAAAGATAAGGGTTTGCATTATGTTCTAAAAATGATTTCGGGGAAGTGGCTCGAATAAATTCCAGTCGAGACCCAATTTTCCCAATTTTGTGAAAATCGGGATCGGTGGCCATTTTGTTTTGGGCCCATTCACTATAAAAAAGACTTTTTTCAGTTTAATTTTCATTTTGGTATGGAAAAATTTGAACAACTGGCATAAAGATTCGTGGGGTAGGGCAATAATGCTAGGTACAGATACCTATATAGGTCCTAATAAGAATAATTTAATTTTTGAAATCAAATTAATTAAAATAGCTTAATTATGTTTGATGGATCGATAAACGTATGGTGTGGGTAGGTGTTAATGGGATTTACTAAGGATATTAGGAACCTCTACATATAATAAGGTTGGAAGGAAGGTGGGTACTAAAATTAAGATACACATTCCAACTACTGTTAAGCGAGTGGGTATATAGAGACAATATTAAAAGTTAACACAGTAGTTTTTTTTATTTATAGGAAGGTGTACACTTTTGTTTTCTCGATTGAAATTTTTGCATTCAGTAGTAATCGAATAGTTTTTTTTATTTGTTAGTTGTTTTTGTGTGTTAAAAATAGGCTTCCTTATTTATTCTGTGTGCTTTTATGATGATAAAATGCTTTAAAATACGTAGGTATGTATGTAGGTTGTCACCTTCTTTTATTTGACTAATGGCTAGGGCTTAGCCGGGCAATATTAAATCATTGTATATACATTTTCTATAATACTCTCATGGTGGTAAATTTTCGTCTGGCCATCTTCCTGGTTGATTCAGAATTAAATCTAAATAGTGGAGACGAGAACCTTTACCTATATTTTACCAGTATTTAATAAACTTTTGTTGTCTGTACTTATTCCATATTCACACCAATTGGCAATTTCAGCACGCCTCATTGCGACTTGATTCATAACTAAAAAATGATGCTCCATGATAGTACTATATGCAGTGTATATACAAAGATTAAATAAAATTTTGGGGAACATTTTTTATGAAATCAAAACGTTTTTTTGGAAGAAATGTTGTAAGCCATCTTATTTCTTTTACTGTTTTCTATTTTATGAATTTTTCATATCAAAATCGTTCGACCAGTTTTTTTTCAAACATATGTTTTTTTTTTAAACTTTTCGAAAACATATTTTAAATTTTTTTCGAGTATGTCAATTAATGAAATCTATAGTTTATACTAGGAGAAAAATTTAAAAAAAAATCTACAGATCCGTTTTCAAAATATTCAAAAAACAACATAAACATAATTTTTTTAAAAAAATATTAAACAAATATTAAAAATTAAAAAAAAATGTTTTTGAAAATTTTAATAAGCAATATTATTTAAATCATAAAATACTACATATTTTGAAAAATTCATCAAAATCCATCAGTTAGTAAACGAGAAAGTCTGATTTTAAAAAACCGGTCATATGGGAGGTACCGTTATAAGATAAAAATAAGTTTTTCATTAAAAGTTATATGGCAGGTACCGTTAGTTTTGGAGCTAGAATGCCAATTCCAAAAACTGTCGGAGAGAGCACTCTAATAATACTATATACCAAGTTTAAATCAAATCGGCCTAACCGATTAGGCTGAAGATATCGATACGGACAGACAGACAGACAGACAGACGGACAGACAGACAGACGGGCGGAATTTCCGGACCCACTTTTTTTGACTTCTCTATCATCGTAATGTCATGTTTGATTGTTAGAATTTTTTTTTTTTTACGAATGCATAACTTGCCTTATAGTCACTATAAATCGCAAGTAAAAAAAGGAGTTATTAATTGATGACACTATTGAACATAAAATAGAAAATAGAAGAGTTATAAATCGTATTGGAGTTGGTTACCATCAAATTCTTTATGAAAAACTATCAACTTAACCAAACAAATAAAAATTTTACTACTATACATACATTCAGAAAATTTCTTTAAAAAAATAGGGATTCCTGCTTCAAATACATCTTTTTAAAATCAATTCTTGACGCCTGAACGGCAGCGATATTTTCGACACTTCCACCAAGCCGTTGTCTCATTGACATGGCAACAATACGCAATGAATATGTAGACTCAAATTTTTGCACTAAACTTGTTATTGCTGTCTACTAAGGTGAGAATTACGACCAAAAATTGGAGTTAACGCTCTAAAAATTGAGGATACTGACTTCGAAATTCGGTAGACATTTTTTATAATTTGCAGACGTTGCTCGCTCGTGTACTTTACCATGATAAAAAATGTTGAGCTTACTAAATAAATTGACAATGGCAGTTCGATGATTAGTGAAAGGATGCGTTCACAAATCAAATTAAAAGTTGTCAAGTCAAGGTATCGCGGAATATCACTTCGATTAGAAAAAAATTATAATTTGACGAAAAACTAAATTTATCCAAAATGCTTAATCTTAAGTCCACGCAGACGATGTCGCGGGTAGAACCTAGTAATAATAATAGTTTTAATAGCAATAGCAAAAGCAAACACCTTTTCTACTTCACCACTGTAGGGTGGCGGAAAACTCTGAAATATTCTGTAATCGAAAAATGACTCCTTAGCGTATGTAAGCGTTCATAATGTTGCATAATGTAAAGGGTGTTTTTTGAAGAGGTGTACAACTTTTAAATAAAATAAAACAAATATAATTTGTTTAAATTACATGAAATTTACTTTACTCAAAAGATTATTTCCTGCCATTATAATTTAAATATAATTTTTGGCATATGACTGCCACGTTTCGATGACTTTTTCCAACATTTGTGCCTATAATTTGCCAATAACGCGGCGAATGTTGTCCCCAAGTGGTCAATCGGTTCGGGCTCACTGGCGTAGGCTAGCGACTTCACATATCCCCACAGAAAATAGCCAAGCGGAGTTAAATCGCACGATCTTGTAGGCCAATTCACGGGTCCGTAACGTGAAACTATGCGGTTACCAAACGTTTCCTTCAATAAATCAATTGTAGCACGAGCTGTGTGACATGTTGCGCCGTGTTGGTTGTTCAATTGATGAACGAAAAAGTCAGTAAACATGGCTCTATAGTGGTCACCATTGACTGTAACGTTCTGCCTAGCATCGTTTTTAAAGAAGTACGGACCAATTATTTCACCAACCCATAAATCACACCAAACAGTCAGTTTTTGTGGATGTAACGGTGTCTCAACATACACTTGAGGATTATCATTACTTCAAATACGGCAATTTTGTTTATTGACGTATCCATTCAACCAAAAGTTAGATTCATCGCTAAACAAAATTCGCTTAAGAAAATTGGGATCAACGCAATCAATTTAGGACCCATTCACTGAATCTACGCCTTGGTGGTCCTGTGGTCCTGTGGCTGTGGCTTCAATTCTTGCACGAGTTGGATTTTGTAAGCACGCAAACCAAGATCTTTCCGCAAAGTGGATGGACACATATCCAATTCCTGTGCACGATGGCGGATAGACTTAATCGGGTCTTCCTCTACGCTACGCTTTACGCAATGACTTCTTCTTTACCCACTGTACGGCGTCTCTGTGGATGCGTATTATCATTTAGAGTAAACGTGGTGCGAAAACGTTCCATAGTTAATAGAATGAATTGCTTTGATGGACGATTATGTTGACCGTAAAATGGACGTAGTGCGCGATACGTATTTCGAACAGAACCAATATTTTCAAAATAGATTTGCACAATTTGGAAGCTTTGTTCAGGTGTCAGTGTACGTTATTTATGTTGAAATGCCAAACCAAACTAAAAATAAATCACTTAACAGCTGACAAAATGGCCGCCAGTTAAAATAGTGTTCCCTGTGCCTCTAAAGAAAACACCCTTTACAAGAAGCATTGATTCTTCATCGTCTTTTGACAATGCCCTTAACTCTGCAACATACAATAGGATTGGTGTGATGCAATGATGAATATTTGGTCAATGGTTGACTTTTCTGGCCTAAAACCGCCCTGATATGAACATATCAGGTTGTTGACGCTACAGCAGAACAGATCTTGTAAACGATGTTTAGAAGAATGATACCCCTTAAGATGTCGCAAACAGAAAATAATGCTGAGAGTCTATTTATCCGGCATGCTTTCTTTTCCACATATCTTGTTAAGTCTTTGGTGCCTTCATTTCATCAGGTTATCGCCTGCAATTTTGATGTTAGATTATAACTTCAAGCATTTTTTTATTTTTTGGAAAATTCTTTCAGAACACAACTTATAACCGCTATTTTCACTTTAAAATATTGCTGGCTCCTATCGAGTTTATTTTATTTAATTAAGTAATCGTAAGAAAAAACCGTTTATAATATGCCCTCTTGAGCATTACACCCCACTGATTTTACATTAAATAACCCACAGTTACTGAAAACTGCATAAAAAAGCAATAAAATTCTTAAGCCTCCGGCACATTAACCATAAGGTAGGTACTTCATCTCAACCACAAAATGGTTGAACGCTCCTTAAGAGAATTATGCACTCCTATGTGGTTTATGGTGGATTACTCCAACAAATAAATATTTGATACGCATTTGTAGTCAGCTAGTAGATACCAAGGAATGTATTAAATCTTAGCTCTAGTATACTAACTCTATTCCACAAACTATCCATCCACTATACCATGAAGAGAGAAAGTAAAGTCAATCCGCCTCTGCCTCTATGAAATAAAGATACATGGGTTTATGTATCTTTTGCACTTGATATTATTTTTATTATTTTATTTTCATTACAATTGCCAAAAGTACCTCGTTGTTTGGCTTCAAAACACATCCCACAACCTTTTTGGATCGTTAAATTCTCAAAAAATACCCAGGGGCACTCTGAAAAAAAAAAGTAAAAACTCTTCTTCGCCCCATGATCTTTGCTCAAGCCTCGAGGAAAAAAGACACTATAGTTTAAAAAAATCACTCTTCTATGACCTTAGCATCTTACTAGGTACTATACGATCACCGAGAGTGTGCACAAAATCTCTGAGGTAACCAAATAAAAATTCAATTTCATTTGACCGACTTGTGCAACAACCAAACTTTTTTGATACAATTTTAAAGATACTGGCACTCTAATGTATCTGTACTTTGCAATTTTCTCCTACTTAGCGGCTGATGGATACGATTTAGAGAATCACCGCGGAAAGAAGTACCAAATCTATAGACGACGCGATGACCCCAAAAGAAAGGAAGTACAGTAAAAGTGCACTGCAGTGTTGCATTGCGGAAAATAAACGCACGCAACATACTTAGGTAAATCTTAAAGTATCTTTTGGGTGCGCAGATTAAGTGGAAACTTTATTTAAAGTATCTAAGCTGTTTAACGAGCACGTAACAGAAAAAGAAAGATTCGTTATGGTTTGCATATGGTAAGACAGATCAAATTTAGGGTGACCAAGAGTGATCTAACTGAAAGCATTTTCAGTTAAAATGAAAAGAAAATTAGAATCTACATTGTTAATGAGATGAGGTCAGTCGGGCTAACAGATTTAGGCTTATGACCGTTCAAATGACCTTAATCTGAGAAAATGAGGGATAAGTGGAATGAGCTAGTTAAATAGAGGAGAAAACTGCGTTATGTTAAGCATATGCATATAATGCATACACAAATTACGAAATAAAACTTCTAATTTGCATTCATATTTAGGAATATCTCAATAAGAAGATAATTCCCAAGGAAAAGAGTCTAGCGTTAGTTAATTTCCCTCATGAACACTGAGTAAATAATCTTAATATATATACATATTATATTACATTATATATTACATTATATTATATTATATTATATTATATTATCATTATATGTAATAAAATTGGAGCCGAAACTCCTGGACGCGCATCACACTAGAACGACAAAACGAACCTGAACAATCTTTTTTTAATTAATAGGTAATTTACTCGAGAAACATAACAGGACACATTTTTACTTGCAATTATAGGGACTATAGGGCAAGTTTAGGATTCGTGAATATTTAAAAAAAAGTCTAAAAAAGTGATCGAGAAAAAATTTCTGTCTGTCTGTATGTATGTCAGTATGTATAACAAGCTGCAGCCTAAACGGCTTAAGCGTTTGTCTTCAAACTTAGTGTGTGTGGTTATTTTGGCATTCCCCAGAGGGGAAATTGAAATTTTATTTTTAGCCCTAAAAATAACGGTACCTGCCATATGACCGTTTAGGAAAAACTTATTTTTCTCGAAAACGGCTCCAACGATTTTGATAAAAATTTTTGAGAATTTTTTTGTTGGTATTGGCTATCATTTGATTAGAACCAAATTTCCGGGAAAAGTCTACACACGGGACCTTTCATATAACGGTGTTTTTAATTTTTATCTTTCTCGGTAACGGCTATATGGATTTCTTTCAAATTTTATATTTAAAAAGATCTAAGTAGCCAAATTAATTCTGCTTATCAAAATTTTGAATAACTTTTTTTTTCTAATTAAAATTAGTTTTTGAAATTTTTTTTTTTGAAAAATCAATATTTTGAAAACTAATAAAAAAAATATTTTAAATTTTATAATCACATGTAATTTAATAAATTCTAAAAAACTGCATACCAAAATTGAAAAAATATTTTTTTTTTTCAAAAAATAAAAAATAAAAAAAACAGGATTTTATCAAAACCGTGCCTACAATTTTCGAAACACATTTTTCATAAATTCCTTGTTATTTAAGACGTGTGATGGCATACTTCTTTTTTACTAAAAACCGTTAAGTATTGTGGCTTTTAAACTGTGTTATTTTCAACGCAAATGTTACTTGTTTATGTCAAAGATCTTGCTTTCCAATGTAATTATGCACATAAGAGCAAGTATGTGCGACCCAGTCGTGCCCATTTTTTATTAATGCTTATTCTTTTATTTTTAATGAACTTTTCTTCTATCTTATTTTGCTTTTGTTCCTTTTTAATAAATAATACTATTAAAAAAAAATAAATAAATATTTAATTTTTTTTTTATTTAATTACACATATAAAAATTATTAATAAACAAAAAATATTTTACAAAAAAGTTTACATATATTTACAAATTCACAAGTTTAGCATTGGCTTTTGCCGTCAGCCAGAAAAAAGAATATTATTCAAACATTATGTATAATATAGATCAAAGTAAAATTGAAATTGAAAAGATTAGACTCCTTTAAGATGATCACAACAATGTTGTTTTAACGTAGCTTGATAACATTATCCAATCTTTACCATTCAAGACATTTGCAGCTTCATCAACAGTTAAATAGTTTTTTCCCAAGTGCTGTCTCCGTATTGCCTGCAGGATCGGACATGCTCCTATAAAATGGAGAACATTTTCTGTCGCACGAAGATTGCATAAAGTGCATTCCGTACTTCTATCAGGTCCGTATGGTATGTAGTTCAGTCGTAGTAATTCTCCTCTGGTTTTGAAAATTAAAGAGATTGTTTTTATTGCATATCGGTCGTTAAAGTAATTGTTAGGTCCAAGGTCGTATCTAAGGAGCTTATACATGTTTCGGGTACAAATCCGTTGGGCTGACTCCTTAAATTTTACAAAGAAAGAATCTTCAATTCTTCCCAACAATTCTGGAAAGATGTCTTCCAATCACCAGTATTTCTTTCTACCAACTGGATGTCGTGCTGAGCTCCAAGTCGTGACCATTCTTCGAAGAACTGTGATTTTCGTGATAGCAGATATTTTGCGATAATATTTGGCAGACGGTGATTTGGAAGAGCCATAAACTTTGCAATGTAGAACAAATGCAACTTGAGGGAAAAGACGTAGAGCGGAGGCACCCCGGTCTCCAAATGTAGCATATTTATGTAGGTGTGTTTTCGGGGAGCCAAAAGATCTTTTTCAAAAAAATACCTCAGTAATTTTTCTACTTCCTCATATTGAAGTAACCCCCATACTTGACCAGCATAGCACATCACTGACCTCATAACTGCTTCGAAAAGTTTATATTTAGCACTCGGGGTTATCTGTTTTTTCCCAAGGACTTTTTTTGCTTCTATAAGCTTTTCCTGCAGATGCTTTTTGAACGACATCTGAGGCGTAATGATGACTCCAAGATATTTATATTCCCTCACAAACTCAAGCTCCACATTTTCCCACATCCATTTCTCCTCCTTTGCATATCACCCTGTGCCATTTCGAAATATCATTACTTTGTTAGTGTTAACTGTAAGACCCCAATTACGGCAGTACAATTGCAATTTATAAAGCGTTTATACGCCCTAAACTCGAATATAACTCCCACCTCTGGGCAGGTACTTCGCAAACATCGCTTCACCTGCTTGATAGAATACAAAATCGAGCGTTAAGATTGATAGGAAATAGAACTGCCGCTGAAACAATTGCCCCACTCGAACACCGACGCAATGTTTCATGTCTTTCCTTATTTTATCGTTTCTTTTACAAAAAAATGTTCACTCGAAGTAGCCAGTTGCATTCCTCCCCTTAAACGTTTCGCCCGTAATACTCGTCTCGCAAGGAATGCTCATCAGTTCACCCTTGAGCCCAATTTCGGACGTACCGTGAAATATAGGGATTCTTTTTTTAGCCGAACAACACGAATTTGGAATGGTTTACCCGGCTAGATTTTCCCTTGGCATTTTGATCTGCTAACATTCAAAACCAATGTTAATCGGCACCTCCTATCTCTCCCCTCCCTATCTTCGTAATGCCCGCGCAGTGTGTTCTACATTACATCCTTTGTGCGCGCTTTAATTATAAAAAAAAAATTATTTGCATCATATTTGGAGTCTCCGCAAAAATGACAATGCCGTCCGCATACATCAAAGTTTTTATTACTGTACCAGCAAAACTAATACCTCCAGGCAAAAACGATGTAAGGTCATTCAAGAAAAGCGAAAACAAAAAAGACAGCCCTGTTTGACTCCGGAAGAAGTATGAAACCAGGAAGATTCTTCATTTCCATCCCATACTGCTATGAGGTTTTGCTGATATAGCCCTATTAATGTTTTAAGTTTGTTTAGACAACAAAGTTTGTAGAAAAGGGTATTTCTGTCGATTGAGTCGAAGGCAGCCTTGAAGTCAACGAAGAAAGCATATAACTTTTTCCCCTTTGTCTAGGTATGATCCATCAATGCAAGTTAGTGAAAATATGTTACCGACTGTTGAATATTCTTTCCTGAAGACGGCTTGAAACTCGCTTAGAAGATTATTTTGTTGTATCCAGTTTAACAGTCTGTCTTGAATGACACCAGTAAAAAATTTCATAACAGAGTTCATATTTTTTTATTATGAATTAAAAAAAATTACTTAAAATTAAAAATCTATTATTTAATAGCAACAGCAACTCTTAAAAGTATTACTTTTTCCTGAGTGATAGGAATTTGCACTTAATTCTAGTTTTTTTAAATCAGGTTAATCAGGTCAATAGTTTTTGAAAAAACTTAACATAAAATTTAAAAAAACCTATCTAATCACGTAAATACTGAACAAATTATAAAAAAGTAGGCTTAAAATCAAAAGAATTTGAAAAAATGCAGGAACGTCTGCCGGGCCCACTAGTTTCAATATAAATCATATTTTTAATTAAATAAACAAAGGTTTTTATGATATTTTATTGTTTTCTTAAGTTCCCTTAACATCTGTTTTCAAAAAACGTCCATAAAATGTTTGTTTTTATTTTTTTTTATTGGCCGTTTTCAATTATGTATGTATGTATGTTGAAGGACATTTCTTAACCGGAGTTAATTTTTACGTTTATTCGCATCTAAAAATTTCGTGCCGAAATGGTCATCATTTTCTTCCACCGTTTATAGAATCCCCCAAATATTTTGTTGAAACAATATAAAATTGATTTTGTAACAATATGCCGCCATTTCAAGAAACTCAAAAACACATTTCATTATACAAAGATGGATTTGATAGAGAAAAATCATTTACCAAAACCGCATTAGAAATTCTCGTAACTTGTTTCTTTTGTAAATTAATTAAAATTTACAAATTTTCCAGCTATATTTAATTAATTGGTAGTAATTTTTACTGTTGCACAGATCTGTAGCAAGTGATTTAGTTTTAAACATAATCATCCTATTGGCCTTAACTAGCTTAAGTTGCCTTAAGTTGCTTCTTCAAAGTTACTGATCACAAACATTTTCAGATTAAGTAACAACTAGTTCATGGTTACTTAGAAGTGCGCGCCTATTAAGGCAGTCACAAAAGGCATGACGACAGTAATGTCACTGAAATGTCACTTATTTGCTCTCTTTTGTTTGTTTACATCAACCGATCCATAGTAACTTCATCGTAACTCACTAACTCGGGTGCAAGTTACACAATAAGGTCGCATTTGTAATAAGTTGAGGCTAAACGCTAAACGCTATCAAGTGATGAAGTGCTGCAGCGATAGTGATGCAAAAAGGGTTTCGTGCTGCTAAAGATACTCGTAATTACGTTGTAGCAGTGTCGTCATCTACGAGTACTTGCACCTTTGTATTGAAAGTGAAGGTTTTTCTTCTTCTAAACTTGACATGTAACAAAGATTCTTGCCACATGCTTGCGGTGAGAAAAAAAGCTTGACATCTTGTGTGACTGATTGACTGACAAGTTGTGCGTGCTTTTACCTTTTTTGTTAAGTTTTTTTTTTTGTCAGACGAATCGAATTAGTTTTTAAATTCTGAAATTTTGTTTTTGGTGTTTGCTGCGCTAACTGGATGTAATTTATAACTTAAAATGCGTAACTCACACTGGGACAGTCATGGTCAGATAGATTAATTTATTGCAGGAAAATGGGCCAAGGAAATGATATTTAGATCCATAAGAGTTTTTTTTCTTAGTGAAAAAAATTTAAAGTGACCCTTTCTCATACGTATGAAGAAATGGTGGAGTTCACTGTTCATGAAATCATGAACTTCATTTTGAGCTTAGCGAAGAGCTGATCATTACTGAAGAGGCTGAAACCGTCAAAACAAAATGTCATGTTGTTTTTATTTACATATTTCAAAGCTCAGTTTTTTTTTATTTACTGAGAAAGCTAAGTAAAACTTGTATGTTAGAATCATTAGAATCATTTAAGATAAGGCTTAAATCATTAACTGAAAAAAAAACGAAGAACAAAGGTTCAAGGTGGCTACCTTGAGGAACACCGGATGTGGCAAAAATGAGTTTAGAGACAGAGTTACGAAGAAGAACTCTACAAGTTCGTTTCTCAAGGTAGGAACAGATCCAAGTTAAAGACGACGGTGGAAAACCAAGAGCTTTGAGCTTGAGATAAATATTTGATGAGAAATTTTATCAAAAGCTTTGCTGTAAACAGTATAAATAACATCAACCTTTGTCAAGGGCTGAAAAAAACATTGGATACGAATTCGATTAGATAAGTCGTAGTTGATCTACCTTTAAGAAATCCGTGTGGGTCAGGGGAAAAAAATGACTAACAATAGAAATATACACAGTCATAGACTAAGCTTTCAGGTCTTTAGTTCATGTCTTCAGTTTTACTACCCTGCTTATGGATTGGAAAAATAAAAGAGTCCTCCCATAAGTAGGGAAACACGCCTTGAGATAGTGATAACTTAAAGAGCATAACTAGAGGCTTCGATAGGACGTGACCGCATTTTGTTAGTAAAATTAACGGCAGACCATCAGGGCGAGGGCTGTAGTTATCTTTGAGCTTTTCAATTTTATCAATAACCATATCTGCCGTTATTGAAAGTGATACAAAAGAGGGTTTTGAACAATAAGGCAAATAGCTGAAGTAGCTAGGATCGAAAATTTGCGAATGTTCTGGATAAGATTGGCTGAAGAAGGTGGCAAAGAAATTTGTTATTATTCTTGGGTCAGGGGAAGAGGTATTGGAAAAACTCAAGGTTGAAGGTAGACCATCAAATTTTCTTTTTACATTAATGAATTTAAAAAATTACTTTGGATCAGATAATAGTTTTATTTCCAAATTATTACGAGATTTTTGGAGATAAATGAAGCAAATGAGGATAATTCTTTTTTCACTCTAACATGAGGAATTTCAAATCCATCATGAAATTGCAAATATATGCGCATAAGTGCACCATATTCAGTAGGGAGACCTTTTTGTGATGTTAAGAGTTTTATATTTGTGTTAGTCCTACCATCAAGGCAAACGGAATCAGGTTTGTCATGTAAGTAGGCAAGATAAAGACGATATTATTATATAATTTATCGTCTCTTAACAGGGACGAGACATATAGGACTTCAATACTTACATCAGATATATGTTTATGGAAGTAGATGTTATTAAGGTGGATGCTTGATTTTTGGGAGTGAGTGGATGGAAAGGGTAAATATTATTGAAACAAGAACGCGAAAAATTGGCATGAATGCCCATTTTAAAACTCCAGTTAGATCCTTTATGACGCACGTTTTTCAATCCGTCCACTTTTTAGTTAAGAGATGAGATGGCCTTCTCTCTTATTGTGTGCCCAGATAATGGGTTAACGATCCATTTAGAATTTGTTACGTGTTCTATTTTGATGTTCCCACTATTGGCGTCGCTGCAAAAAAGCCATTCATACTTTTTTGGGATAAGGACTTTAAAGCCGAAGGTGATGTAGGCTTGCATTCAATATAAGGTATATAGTAATTTGAAGAAAAAAATGATTGAACCCATTTTGAGCTGGCGTTTTTGGGAGTGTTCCTTAGTGAAAAAGCTGTTTTGTTGGCATTGCGCAGCTTATTTATCCATTCATTCCATTCAGAAAAGGACATTGAGTGCCAAATTTTATAATAATTTCTGGTTAGATGATAATGTTGTAGTTTGAGAAGCTGGTTTTGAAACAGGTACATGAAGCGATGGAGTTGGGCTGGACAAAAGCGATGGTTCAGGTGTTGGGTTAACCAATGAATGTGTAAGGGTACACTCATTAGAAAGTTGATGAGGAGACTGATCTTCATAAATCGAGGCATCCAAGATTTCCGATAAAATCGATTGATCTTGTAAACGGGGCAAGGGCTTAGATAAGTTCAACAGTTCACTTCACTGAATTCAATATTTAAGTTCAAAAATGAGTTAAATGCATCTTCTATGGGGGATAGAGGCCTCTGATGGGCAGGGATAATATTGGATGCACTTTAAAAGTGACAATACAAGTCGGAGAATTTTAAAGTTGACAAGAAAAACTTCGCTAGAATTACTTGAATTTAATATAATATAATAAATTTTATTATAACCATATTTGTTAAAAAAATCAATAATAAAAGATTGTTGTTCAGTCATTATGTTATACGGATCAAATTTACAATAGCTGCCAAGATAGGAAATCCAGTTAAGTCCAGGTAGATTAAAATCGCCGAAAAAGAAAAAGTCATCAGAGTCATCAACGTCAGTCAAAATAGATAAAGTGCGATTCATAGCACTCCCGTAAACTTCTATATGTTGATAAGGATGGATTTAACAACGTTCTACATATTGGTTTACCTTTGACGGGTATGTTGCTCCAAACTTGTTGAGTCAAACTATTGTGAAAAATGCTTGCTAACAACAGTCCTCGTAATTTAATATCGAGGCTTCGCGTTCCTTTTAAGCGTGTCTTTTCTATTAAATTTAACATCAAGAGTCATGTCTAAATACTTTGCTTCTTTTACTTAGGCCCTAGAGTATTTGATCCGAATTTATAAAGATGTGCAGATTAAAAAATCCACGTTAATGATTTTAACACAGTGAAGATTTTGGTCGTTTAGAACAATGCGCCATTTCATTGTCCAATTGTTCTATTACACTTCCAATTATGTTGGATTATGGAAGTATAGCCAGACATGGCTCTGTATAGCTCTTCTCTATAAATTCTATCGTACGCGGCCTTAAAATCGATAAAGAGGTGGTGGGTATCGATCTAGAATTCTTAGGTAGTTTCCAGAATCTGCCGTAGAGTGATTGTGGACTTTCCTGGTCTGAAACCACACTGATAGGGGCCAATCAGGTTGCTGACGAAAGGTTTCAGGCGTTCACATAGTACAGCAGAGAGGATCTTGTAGGCGACATTCAGGAGCCTTATATCTCTATAGTTGGCGCAGTTAAGAGGGTCTCCTTTCTTGTGGATCGGGCAAACGATGCCTAGGTTCCACTCAGCAAGCATACTTTTTTCTGACCAAACTTTAGTGATGAGTTGGTGTATGCACTCCACCAGGTCATCTCCGGCCGCTTTAAAAAGTTCGGCGGGTAGTCCGTCAGGTTCACCAGCATTGTTGTTTTTTAGTTTAGATATTGCTATCCTTACTTAATTTTGGTCAGGTGGATGGAAGTTTTGTCTGTCATCGTCCATGTTGAATGGTTTATTCTGCCTGACAGCGGGATTTTGGTCTTCATCGCCGTTTAACAGTCTGCAGAAATGGTCCTTCCATGTACTCAGCACCGACTGTGATTCTACGACGAAGTTTCCATTCCTATCTCTACAGGCTTCTGTGGGTTTTTTTTTCGTTCTTCTTACCTGTTGTAAAACTTCCGCACATGGTTCCTGGAGTAACAACTCTCAATATCTTCGATCGCGCGCTTCTCATGCTGTCTCTTTTTCTTTTGGAGGAGCCGGTATTCTTTCCGTCTTTTCTGCTCGTAGAGCTCGCGAGCAGCTCTCGTCTTTATTTGCAGCTCCGCTTTATATGCCTCTTGTTTGGCTGCATGGGCCTGCCTGCATTCGTCATCGAACCTGAGGTTTCGTGGTGGCGGTCTGGTGAAATCTAGCTCACACATCAGTTGCGGCATCTCTGATGGCTTGTTGGCAGTGTTGCCACTGGTCTTCGGCACTTGATGCTGGCGGTAATGGATTTTTTGAGAGGTTACGGGATATTCGCTCGGCATAGGTTCTGGCGGTTTCTTGCGATTGCAGCTTTCCGACGTCATACTTCCTGACAGTATTACTCCGTTGCTGTGGAGTTCGGGTTATTCACATTCTTACCTTTGCTGCAACAAGGTAGTGATCCGAGTCGATGTTAGCTGCTTGGAAGGTGCGAACATCCAAGATCCTGGAGGCATGTCTTGCATCGATCGCAACGTGATCAATCTGATTGACGGTTCTTTGATCTGGGTGTCGCCAAGTCCCTGTGTGTATATCGAGATGAGGAAACCGTGTGCTTGCAATGGTGACGTTATGTGCCGCTGCGAAGTCAATTAGCCTAAGTCCGTTTTCAGACGTTGTGTCGTGTAGGCTATGTTTTCCGACAGTCCTACCAAAGATTTCCTCTTTACCTATTATGGCATTAAAATCGCCTAGTACGATCTTAACGTTGTATTTAGGGCATTGCTCATAGGTTTTGTCGAGGAGCTCATAGAAGTCATCCTTGGTGGCGTCATCTTTGTCCTCTGTGGGGGCATGAGCGCATATTAGGCTAATGTTGGCGAATTTAGCCTTGATACGGATTGTCACAAGTCGCTCACTTACGTGTCGAAAGCCCAAAACTTCTTGCCTAAGTCTACCGCTTATGACGAATCCGCACCCAAATAAACGCTGTGGTCTTCTTGCGCAATCACCGTAGTACACGTCACAGTTTTTCATCCTCCTTTTGCCCGGCCCATTCCATCGCACTTCCTGGATGGCAGTAATTCCTGCTCTGTAGCAGTCTAGGGCCTCCGCTAGTTGTTTGGATGCACGTGATCTGTTAAGAGTTCTAACATTCCACGTGCAGATCCGAAGGTCGTTGTCCTTGATTCTATTTTCCGGGTCGTTAACAGTAAATCCGTCCTTTTCCGAGGCTATTGGTCGCTTCGCAACTTTTTATTTTTTCCGTGGCAGGGTTGTTAACCCCACGCACAACCCCCAACCTGGAGGGCCAGGTCCTTTGTTGGATTCCTTGGACAAAAGGAACCGGAGAATCCTGAGTCAGTAACCCACTTCTGGGATATGAGCGCTGCCTTTGGCCCATTAAGGGTTCATCCGCCACCATCTCTATTGCAATGCCCTGACTTGCATTGAATTGTCCCAATGACCTTATCTCCAAATACATCGAAGTAGCTCATTAGGGCGTCTGCTTCGTTGAATGTTGACGCCACCGTTGGTCCGATTGGTTGGGCTCATCCGCCGTACGTCCTCTTTCTGAGGGGCGCGTTGCTATTTTTTCTGTGTTCAACACTCGCGCTTATAAGTTTAGCAGGAATGTCCGGATGGACAGACCAGTATCCGGTGGTTACCCCGGGGAGGTAAAATAAGCACAATTGATGTGTACGAGATAGTTGCAGCAAATGTGCATCACCTGTTTGATGCCGTTCAGTGCCTACCCTATTCATACAGCACACAACATACACACAGGAATTGTTAGAGAATAAGTAATTAGTCCTTGTCTCCTTAAAGAGCTGTCGCACCATTTAATTAATTTGTATTTATTTTTATGTTAAACAATTAAACAATAGGAATCATTAGACGATGAAGAATTTTATGCATCCAAATACAAGCCAAGCAATAAGCGCTTAGTACCGAGCGTGCTTAAGATTCTTTTAGTACAATGTATCTGCATGCACAACTTAACCCATACATATGAATGCAGACAGTCAAATAGAGAAAATGAATTATAGCCAACTATTAATTTAGCACTAATTTATCTCCGCGTTAGCATCTTACTTCACGCAATGGTGAAGCCTAAGTATAGGATGCACCATCTTAAAGTCTTCTTCGTCAAAGCGCCCTGCTTTTGGCAGTGTATTCTCCTTTCTCCCAATGAATATTCGGCAATCTTTTAACCCTAATCCTATACTTATTCTGCTTCCTCAACCAAATGACCTGCTTCTGGTATCATTATTTGACCAATTGCCATTACAGACAATATATTTAAAACTCAACTTTAAAATATAAAAAAAGTAATATTGTGCATAAGACTGACCGCATTTTGCCTCATTATAAGATCTCCGCCATAGGTGAGGGGTTGTGAATTACAGGTTCACGACCAAGATTGGCTAGCAGCACCTTAGTCTCAACTGCCATTAGTGCAGGTCTTCACAAAGATATACAAAATAAGGTAATGAAACGGTTTCACGGTCGAGAGGAGATTCATATTTTTGCCATTTGGATGGATTTTATTATGCGTTTTGTGCGCGTTTGCGTTTAAGTGCATTATTATGAGGGACACCATCTATCTTCGTGTCAGCCTGCAGCTCAGTGGTCTATGATTTGGAATTACATCTTTATGTTTTGGTTTGTGTTGGATCTGGCGAGACGAGACGTTTGGTCGAAAGGCTGTAGGGAAGGGGAGGGGGTGACAGTCTTTATTATTCCATGATAGTTTCTGTAGAAATGTATGGACGGGAAAACAAATGAGAGGGGCTACAAATGTGTACAATAATTCTTAACGATGTAGGCAGTAATACCTTTACATTCAAACGGCATGGAAATTTACATCGGTTAGCTTCTTCGAAGTTTGTCCGTGTCATAAGCCTTATCGTAGATGTTTAGGCAAGCGTAAAGGACAGGATTCCTTTAAATGTGTAAGTTTTTTTTAAAGATATAATCCTATGATATATATGAAATATTTATTTTGAACCATTTTCCACTTTATCGTTTATTTTTTTCGAAAATGGTTGAATTATTGTGATAATTAATTTTAAAATTATTAAATAGGTATTGGCTTAATCGATTTTTAAAAAAGTTCGAATACCGATACCTAGAATATACTTTTTCTATTTAAAATACATTTTCTAGAAACTTTTTTAAATACAGGGTGGCGCACGAATCGTGCTACAAAAATAAAACGTAATAACTTTTTTCTGTGTGAGTAATCGGCTTATTTTTTTTTTATTTTGTAGGTTACTATTTAGATTTATAAAAATGGATGCTTGGGATACGGAGAAAAGAATTTGGATAGTGCAACGGTACCATGCTTTGCAGTCCGTCATTTCCGTCCAAAGGGAATTTAGGCGGGAGTTTGGCGGTAATCCCCCGAGTAGATGGACCATTATGAGGTTTGTAAACATGTTTGCCGAATCTGGAAGCATCGCACGAAGGCCGTACCATCGAGATGCCAATGTTCGGGTTCAGGATACAATCGCAGTAGTAGCATCTGCAATACAGGCCAATCCGAGCGTTTCGACCCGAAACTTATCGGGGCAAATTGGAATTAGTAGACGGTCATTACAACGGATACTTCATGACGATTTAAACTTGTTTCCGTACAAAGTCCAAATTACTAGCAAGTTAAACCCTCAGGATTTGCCTGTTCGCCTGGAATTTTGCCAAAAAATGATATCAATGGCCGAAGAAGACAACACATTGATCAATTGTTTGTTCATGTCTGATGAGGCCCATTTTGATCTTAACGGCAATGTAAACAAGCAAAATTGCCGTATATGGAATGTGTCTAATCCAGAAATGCTCCATGAGACGGAACTGCACCCAGAACGAGTCACTGTGTGGTGCGCAGTTTCATCAAGGTGTATTGTCGGGCCGTACTTCTTTGAAGAAAACGGTGTAACCGTTACTGTCAATGGGGACCGTTATTTAAAGATGTTGAAGGAGTTTTTTTACCCAGAACCGCGCCGAAGACGTATACCATTCAACAGCGTTTGGTTTCAGCAAGATGGATCAACTGCACATATAGCCAGACCAGTAATGGCGGAGCTAAACAAAAAATTCGCAAACAAATTAATTTCTAGGAACTCCACTCTTCGCTCATCCCCAAGGTCACCTGACCTGACTGCACCAGACTTCTTTTTATGGGGTTATGTCAAGCAAGAGGTGTATAAAACGAAGCCTAGGAATTTAACTGAATTAAAGCAGTCCATAACGACAATAATTGAGGCGATCCCAACTTCAACTCTTCAGGCCGCAATGAATAATTTTTTGACCAGGTGCCGCATATGCGTGGGAGAGCGTGGAGGTCATTTGCGGTCTATAATCTTTAAAAACAACTAACTATTTAAAATAAAATTTAATTTTCTAACCAATAAAAAAAAATAAATTAAATGCATCGATTAAAAAAAAAGTTATTTGAATTTCTTATTGCTGCACAATTGGTGGGCCATCCTGTACTTTATTTTATTTTTTTATTTTAGTTGTTATAAAATTAAAACAACCCCGAATATAAAAGTTTAAAATCTAAAACTGTTTTTTTTTAATTTTCAATAATTTTAAAATAAATGACTAACAAAATCTAAAAAAATATACTTAAAAAAAGTTAAATACAATTTTATAAAAAATCGGGTCTACAAATTTAAGAAATACATTTCTTATATATTTTTAGAAACCATTTGGTATGATATGTTAGTTATTTTAAAAACTATGTACAGATCGTGTTATTCTTCTACAAAATACTTGTTTCCCTTAAAGACGCAAAGAAGCATTTTTTAAAAGATTAAAGTTAGTAAAAGTTTTTAGAGACAGTTTTAATTTTTGTAAAATTAAATTCGAATTTGGAGGCTGAAATAATATTTGTCGAGGATGAAGATCTGAAGAGGAAAATGAGATGGAAGTTGTTAGATGTGGTTAAGGAATTCAAAGGGAAACAGAAAACACATCCGTAACAGCACCAACCTTCACATCAACGCCTGTAAAAATGTTCAAATTTTAAGCGATGAAGACCTACCGATAAGGTTCCCGAGATCGAGGACTGATGAACGTAAGTTCAACAAGTTCATTATGTTTTTAATGACGAGGATTTCATATAAAAGAAAAAAAAAGACAACATAAATATCATAGGCATGTACATTATGTACATATTATAAATTAATAAATTAATATTTCCCACAAAACTATCTATGCTAATTATGTAGTGGTGAAGGGGAAATCGATCCGAAAAGTAATTAAAATCAATACCAACATGATGTGAAAATGGTTGGCTTTCATCCGAGAAGAAAAATAGCTTTTGTTAGTTATGGTTGGCGGGGAGTTGAGAGGGTTTTGAGGTTAATTTTTAGGCTGTTAAAAGTTTGTGGCTTTTTCCAGAAATCATAATTACAACATTTGATCACAACTCGCGTAAGCTGAAGAAATGAGGTAAAAATCTGCAGTTTTTGGTATTTTTTATGGAAATTTGAAAAAATTGAATTTTTTCTAACTTGGTAACGAATTGGTGACTGAATTCGATAGAATAAGTTTAGGAGACACAAAGATGATCATGGTGGTGAATAAGTTGTGAAGTGAGATTATTTTTACATAAACCTAAAAGAAGTTGTGTTTAATAAAAATAAAGAGATTATTTTTGTAATTTTAAAAGTGAAATTGAGTTTTATTTTCGAACCCCAAGCCAAAATATTAATATTAATTTCACTTGTTTTATATGTAGAGATTTTGCCATGGAAGCTCTCCTTCTTCTGTAAAGTATGCTGCGAATTCATCTCTTATTTCGGAGGTGACTTGCTCAGGCCTTCTTTGTACACATGATATGTCGTCCTCTGAAGGTTTATAGGAACGTGGTCCAGATTGTGTTGTATCAAAATAAGTACTAGAATTTTCAATGAGAAAATTGTGAATACTACAAGATGCTTCCACTTTTTTACTTTTCCTGGTGATAGATAAATGGTAGTCTGCAGAACTCTAAATCTATATTCCCCAACATTCCAAAGCTAGGCTCTATTGCCTGACATGACTTGGTCGAAAATATTTTTTTTTGTTGTTTCCGTTGACGCATATGGATATGTATCATCACCTATGATACAATATGGAAGTTTTCTATTATTTCCTATAATTTCGTCCGGTAGAAAGTAATTGCCCGAGTTGCTTAGAATAGTTCCAATTAGATCCCTTATTTGAGAAGACTGCTTTCTTAATGGTTTTGTATAATTTAAAATTTTGTTGAAACAATCTTCATTATAAATGAATCTTTATGTTGTCGCCTCAGTCTCCAGATTTTAACCCACTCTCTACGATTTTTCAAAAATACTTTAAAATTTAATTTCTTTTATTAAACTGATTGAACAGTAAGAACAAAATTATTGACACTGATTACTAAGAGGAAAAAATTATATGTTTTACTTTCCAACTGTTCCTCTGCTGTCAATTTTCTTGCATCAGCGAGTAAGTTTATTTTTTCTATGTAGCCACGATGTGTGCGGTGAGGCATTGTTACTTTCCGTCAATGTGTCGAGGCACAATGAAATGTGAAAAAAAAAATTCAAAATACGGAGAAAATTAAAAAAAATTGAACCTGATTCTTCGACGACAAAAGAAAAAATGTGATTATCTGTCAAAAATGAAACGAATGAAACTTGAATCAGCGCTCAGAGTTTCATCATTGTATATAAACTGTCATGAGTTTCATACAAATTTATGAGATTCGTTTTGATTTTTAAGTTTCACACCCATCTCTTTCCCTCTTACTAAAAATCATTCCATCTCTTTTACATTTTGATTCAAGTTTTATTCGCATTTGCGTCAATGTATCCAGGCACTATATAGGCAGATGTTATACAGACTTGTCAAAAATAAAAAAAAAATAAAAAAGCAAAAGAAGCTTCAATTTTTAAATTAAATACAACAAGAAAAATAATCTTCCAATTCGTAGGAAATCAGAGAATTTTTCGTTCCGACGGATAGCTCGATAGAGCCAATTGTCTATATTTTGGCAAAAACACCTTTTTTATTTTTATTATTTCGAGAACTGCTTGAGTGATTTTAACGAAACTGAGTTTTTTTTTAAATATAGTCATCATAATCATCAACGGAGCAACAGCCTAGATCCGGTCCGGGCTTCGCCCAACAAGTTCTTCCATTCATCTCGACTCCTGGCCGACGTCACGTGCTCAGCCCACCGAAGTCTACAGACCTTTTTCACAACATCTGCTTCGAAGTATATTTTATAAAAGATTTTCCAATAACATGTTTCATTTTAATATTAAAATAAAATTAGTATTTGTTAAGGGAAATCAATGGATGTTTATTTTATTGTAAAGAGGAAGGTATGCCATTAACAATGAAAGACGATATCAGCCAAATGGCCGCCACGGCTACGGTTGCAGTACCATATCCTTTCCATGGAAATTTTCATGATCAAATCCCACATTTGCAGCTGTATGTCCTCGATAAACTCACTAATTCCATTGTTAAGGTCTTAAATTGATTGTGGAGCAAAAAATTGAAACGCACCATTTCGAGAAATAACACGGTCAGGAAACTGTTCTTGTAAAATGCATGAGGTCTTCCTCTTGAAATGATGGAGTCTCCATTTCTTCCTTGATATTTGAGGTTACCGTTCAAAGCCTCCTGTATCCAGATAACCCTCTCCGTGCTAACAGTATTTGATTTGATTTCTTCTCAAATTGAGTGACGACCTCTGAGTCAGAAGCAAACATCTTATCTACTGCACCAATCCCACACACACACACAAAAATGGGCAGAACTGGGTCGCACGTATTTGGTCTTATGTGCCTAATTACATTGACAGAAACAAATAACATTTACGTTGAAAATAACGCAGTTTGAACTTACAAAAAGTATCAAAACCACGATACTTACCGGTTTTTAGTAAAAAACGAAGTACGCCATCACTCGTCTTAAATAACAAAGAATTTATGAAAATTGTAGGACCGGTTTTGATAAAATCCTGTTTTTTATTTTTTTAGTTTTTTGAAAATTTTTTGTTTTTGAAATTTTGGTATGCAGTTTTTTAGAGTTAAAAAATTAAAATAATTTTTTTTGATTAGTTTTAAAAATATTGTTAAAAAAAAAAAATTCAAAAAATAATTTTTATTAGAAAAAAAAGTTATTAAAAATGTTGATATGCAGAATTATTAAAACTATCTAAATCTTTTCAAATATAAAATTTTACAGAAATCCAAAGAACCGTTACCGGAAAGCTAAAAAAACAAAAAAACCGTTACATGAAAAGTACCGTTAATAGACTTTTCCCGTAAATTCGATTCTAATCTAATGATAGCCAATACCAACAACAAAATTCTCAAAAATGTTCATTAAGATCGTTGGAGCCGTTCTCGAGAAAAATAAGCTTTTCCTAAACGGTCATATGGCAGGTACCGTTATTCTTAGGCCTAAAAATTAAATTTAAATTTTTGGCAATGCCAAAATTATCACACACACCAAATTTGAAGATAATCGCTTAAGCCGTTTAGGCTGCAGCTACATACTGACAGACAGACCGATAGACAGACAGACAGACAGAGAGAGAGAGACAGGCAGACAGACAGACATTTTTTGTCGATCACTTTTTTAGACTTCCCTATGATCGTAATGTCATGTTTGATTGTTGTATATATTTTTTCTATTCACGAATCCTTAACTTGCCTTATAGGCCCTATAATCGGAAGTAAAAAGCATATACATTCACTGGTGATCCTTTAACCGTGGTTGGTTTAGTGGTTGAAATCCAAGAAAGAGCTTTGAAATTAATGACAGGCAGACAGGATGGATACATTTCCATCACTCGAGAATCGCCATGTTGTTGTTTATTTTAATAATGTTTTAACAAACAGTGCTTCAGTGAAATAGAAAGTTACAATCCGTCCGTGAAAGAACCGTACCGAGATATTCGTTCTGTTAGGACTTCTCATCTGTTTATTCTTTAGGCCAACATAAGATATACCCTTTAGTAGAGATGTTCTTTCTTTAGCCGCACCACAGGAATGTTTTTGCCTCGCATTAAGATATGAACAACTTTAAAACTACTGTGGCCGGGCAGTTCCACTAACATTTTAAGGATAAACAAAAGACTTGAGTTTTTATAAAACTTTAAATTTGACATTTAGAGGCAGGATCAGAATCAGATTATGTAAGTGGCAGAATAGAAGTACATATACAATTTAAAACGAATACTGGTATAATAAGATGTCATAGTTTTTTTTTTAAGTTGCTTAATTCAAATACAGTTTATATACAAAAAGTATTTGATATAAAAGATGAAAAATAAATACAAATAAATCGAATATAAGAGGTAAGCTTCTTATCGATGTAATACTTATATTCTCATGCAACTGTGAATTCTTCTTACAGAAATCCTTTTTAGTTGGAAATGATAATGCTCACTTCATTAATTAGCCATTTTAAAAGATCCCGTCATTTCAAAACTTATCCATAAATTGATTTAATCTCCATTGCCATATACTTCACCTTTTTTCCAAGTTCGTTAGCCAACTTTTAGACAAATCTCTCATGATATTTACAGCACTAACAGAACATCTTCTGTGGTGTACCAGTCCAAGACAAATCATTCCAGACATTTTGTATTCTATTCATGAACACTTTTTTCAATTATGTATTCCCGATGTATGTTGTTAGCATCAATTGCGTAACGCTTGGCAATAATTGCCTCCAAAGAAGTCCTCCATCAGATCGATCACAGCTCAAGTTGTTGGCCAGATGCAAGAAGAAGAGGGCATATACAAACAACAGTTATCTATCTATCTCTGTGCATCAACGAGCAGTAAATATCTTTTTGATTAGAAGTTATGCCTTTGACCTACCTCCGGAGCTTGATTGACCAGCTTCTTGAATCTCAGTGTTGATCTGCTCCAGTTTCTGATCTTGCAAACTCCATCATCACCAGCCGAAGTAGCCATCCAACATAAGTTCCATCTTTATATGCGAAGTGCAACTAACTGTCGTTATTCTAACCTGAAGATCAGCCTGGACCAGGGGTTCCTCAGAGAATGGCTTCTAAACTCGTTTGATGTTTTCTATTTTGCGAAACGCAAAGCGATAAGGCTTCCGTGTGGCGTGCGCTGTTGTTGTTCTATTGGAACGGTATCTATCTATTGCCAACGCGTCGAAGAAATGCTGTATCAGGAAGATTCAATTGTGAACCACTTTGGTGTGCACAGACAGGAGACCTGGTTTTTCTACGAATGCTGTCTCACAAGTCTCAGGTTCAGTTAGTTATTGCGATTTCTGTCACCAGTGACCCAATTATATTACTCTAACTGGATTCTACGCCAAGATAGTTCTCGCAAGGCTTAAAATCTTGGTCGTCGTTTTGGAGAGTGTGGAAAAGGAGTCACTTTGCTTTGTTGCCCATAAAACAGTAATTGAGATGCGATGAACCATGATGCTGGGTGTTTGGGGGGAGCACAGCAGGGATACGTCTTTTGATCGGGACATTGTTGTGGAAAATATAACATGCTCTCGGTTTGGATTAATTTAATTGGCCAACTTGTGTGTTGGTCGATGTACTTATTCTTTGTTGACGTCGCGTCGCCGTAGTTGCTATCGATTGGACACATTGGCGGTGTAGATTGTTTGGATGCTGACATGAAATGTCGACCACAAACTGACTTTAAATTGTGATCAATCCATTTTTCATGTGAAGAGTTTGTTGGTGCAGTAGATTGTAGATTACAGACGAATGATCGGTTAAATAAGAAAAAAGCCTTAAGGTGTTGCTTTTGCATTATTTAAGAAATTGATGTCTTCGTTGAAGATTCTTGCTTTCGAAAACAAAAACAGAAGAGCTTCTTAATATGGTAGGAAGAAGCTTTCCCTAATTACATCTTAAAACTCTGAGAGGATTTGCCGTTAAATATTTTAAAAATCGAGGATTTGTTTTCAATTTATATTTACATTAAAATTTAAATTAAATTCTCATTTCCGCTTAAACTGTTTTAAAATAATTTCTAATGGGTATGAGTATTTGACTTGCGACCCTGCTTATGAGTCCTAAAATTGTAGAAATTGTCCAATTTCCTGTAAATTAAAGAATTGTTGCGCGACAACTCCATAAGAATCTGCATAAAATAGGCATAAAATGATGAAAGCATTCCGCATTCGTGTTGCGCGATTAAAGCGAAAATCTCAGATATACGTACGATCCGAAGTTGGCCTGAAGGGTAAATTAGTAGGCAGTGCAAGCAGTGCGGGTAAAATGGGAGGGAAAACACATAGCAAGGCCTAAGCATTTCACATTCGTATGCACCACACGAATGTGAAATGAAGAAAGGATCTCTGTACGCGTATCGAAATCACTATGAATATTTTTTTTTATAATTTTTTTCTTATAATTAGCGCGCGCGCAAGGGATTAGTTGTTTCCCTTTTAATGTAGACGATACTGCGGGGCATTAGAAAGATAGGGAGAAGAAGGACAGGAGGTGTCCATTAACATTGCTTGCAAATCAAAATGGCAAGGGAAAATCTCGCGGGGTAAACCATTCCAAATTCGTGTTGTTCGGCTAAAAAAAGAATCCCTATATTTCACGGTACGTCCGAAATTGGACTCAAAGGTGAAGGTTTTGCGGGAGAAACCTTTAATGGGAGGAATGCAACTGGCTACTTCGAGTGAACATTTTTTTGTAAAAGAAACGATAAAATAAGGAAAGACATGAAACATTTCGTCGGTGTTTGAGAGGGGCGATTGTTTTATGGCAGCTCTATTTCCTATTAATTTTAGCGCTCGATTTTGTATTCTATCAAGTTTAGGGCGTATAAACGCTTTATAAATTGTAGCCAGTTCAGAAGGGAAAATGTGGTAGGCAAATTTTTTCTTTGGTTAATTTATTTAAAAAAAATTGTCATATTATGATACTGTCTGTACGTATATATTTTGGACTACAGCTTGAACGGTTAAGCCAATCGTCTTCAAATTTGGAACATAAGGTTGTTTTGACACAGAGTTTTTTTTATCTTTTTTTTTAGCTCAAATATTAACGGTACCTGTCAGTCATATAACCGTTATATAAAAGTTTATTTTTATAGAAAAAGGCTCGAAGAATTTTTATGAAAAAAAACAGTGTGGGCTAAAAACGATACCTTCCATAGGACCGTTTTTTTTTGTATTCGACTTTCTCGTCGAAATGGTTACCCGATTATAACCAAAACTGATATTTAAATAGATGTGGGTAGCCTTAGTTACTTAAATTTAAAATATTTTCGAAAACTTTTTTTTTTTGTATTTTTAATAATTTAAAAAAAAAAATTTTTAAAGTCGATATTTTGAAAACGCGCAAGTGAATTTTTTTTTAAATTTTGTTTTTAAATGAACGTTATTTTTGTGCTAAAGTTTGCATTCTTTAATTTTGTTTTTTAATTTTTTAACAAAAGTTGTTTGAAAAAAAAACCACAGTTTTTCACATTTTTTTATGGAAATAAAATTGCGTTTAAATTTTTGCGCGTACTTTGAAGTTCTTTTTGAAGTTCTTATTATAATTATCAAATTTTATTCGACGCTGTGACCGCACATAAGAGCAAGTACATGCGATCCAGTCGTGCAATTTAGTTACAATTTCTATGGCATAATATTAGTATAAAAAAAATTCTGGAAACATTTAGCAATTTTTTTGTTTGGCCTGTGAACGGGCGGGGTTCAGCTAGTCATTTACAGCCAGTTAACTCACACCCACAAACCCTCTCGTTAAATCCACACACCCACACCCCAATATCTACATCTACTCTCTACTTTAACAAAACTCCGCCTATTCTGTATTTCTTTTTCTCTTCGTGTTCTTTTTGAATTTTAGTGGAATTATTTTGGGAATTTGCGCCTGTTATTTTTTATTGAAAGAACCACAGTATCGCGGTTAGCATGATTAATGAGTTTTTTCAGCATGAGCCATGTTATTTCCTACGTGTAGCCTGTCATCGATTTATAAGACGTTATCACGTCAAAAAAATATCTTTCTAATTCTTCTAACTAGTGTCGTGCACTATACAGTTGCATTCTAAAAGGTATTGTCTTTTACAGACACATAGATAAAATATTGAAAATCAGTTTCTTTTTAATATTTATTAAATGTTCATAAATGTACAAATCCTTTCTAACTTTTTTTGCATCTAATTCAATTTTGTTTAAAATTCTTCTAAAATGCTTATTTAAAACATTTTCATAAGAACATCAAAGGCATGCACAGCACATCAGGCATTTCAAATAATTTTCCAATCCATTTCGTCTATTTAACAAAAAAATTAAGTATTATTAAAATACGCAACAACTCACACACTGTTAAACAATTTAAATACATTTTTTTTCCTTAACACTACATACCATTTGTTTATATAATCCAATAATAATTGTACAAATTACATTGAAATAATTGTGCAATCGAACTGCTACCGTGTACATTCGATAACACTTCCTTCCTTCAATTGAACTATTATGCAGACGAAGAGTTCAAAGTTAAGTAAACAAATCAGCACATCACTTTCACTCGATCATATCGGGCCGAAACAAACTCACAGATACTTTTAATAGTCGTTTCGTTTCGCATCAAAATATTATTTTTTTTTTTTAAATCTTTGTCGTGTTCCTTTATTTCAATATTTAATTGTTCGCTCTTTATTCATGGAGGCTCCGAACAATGTGATGACATACCGCAAGATGCGGCAGCAACCTTAGCACCTACCGTGTGCGTTCGTTTAAAAGCGAAACAGAAAACTTCCGATTGTCTGTATGCAAACGATCCTCAGGTCTTGGTGGCTGAGGATGATCATATTACCGACCGAGTCGAGAGATTCGCCACAACTGCATCCCATCTACGGCACATGGACAACGGATTCTGTTTTGTGGATACCGAAACGTATCCGCAAAAATGTTCAATTAAGCAAAACCAAAAGCTGAGTTCATGTGCGAGGCATCTACTCTGTTCACCTGTATTGTTGGCAACGCACGCGGGGGGACGAAGAACTTCTTTCTAGCGAACTTGTTTCTAACGATCGGACAAGAGCAGCATAACCCTCTCTCTTTTGCTATTTTTAGGTCAGTCCAGGGACATAAATTCAAATTCCTGCCCGGACTACCTTGACTTATATTTTGCATCTGCGACTGCGATTCGGGCCATCATGAAGGAGTCCGGAGAACGTTGTGTAGTGTAGTGGCAGCAGATCGGTTCAGAAAGGAAACAAAATATTAGAATGTCCATTTGGTTAACTTGTTTTGACGGAATCTTGATCGCAAATAGGTCGAAAAGCGAGGATTGTACTACGATAACTTGGCATCACTTGGGGGGATTTAGAGGAGTATTGGCCATTTCAATCAAGTTGTGTGTTAGAATTAGGTCAACAAGGTTTGCTTAATTTTTGTTCAGCATGATTTGCAGTTAATTTATGGATTGCCACAGACTAAAGGGGTAAAGAGGTTCTTAGAAAAAAGCAAATATAAGTGTCAAAGTATCTTAACGAATAAATAATTTGCATTAGAAAAGTAGTCACAGAATCTAACGGATTGGACCTTGAGACAGCGAATATGCGATGCGATTTTGTCAAAGATGTGCGAGGCTGGAGGAAATTTGCATATTAGATTGATTGTGACTCGGCGCGGCTATTGGATTGAGAAGAGATAAAAAATAACAAATTAATTAAATAGAGGCTCGAGGAAGAAGCTGAGATTCTATCTTGATAGTAAGAATTTCTGTGGCTTACCACACACGGTTACAATAGGTAGAAGATAGATGGTTAGTCGTCGTTGTTGTTTTTTTTTTTTGTTGTTGCTTGTGAGGTATATGCTAAATAGATTGGAAGTTAGTTGAACATCCTTTCCAAAATAAAAAGTAATAATATTTCTTTCAGAACTGTGTGTAACGGTATATGCGGACTGTAACCTAATAAATTTTCTTTAAAAAAATACAAATCTATGTTTGGATGTCATATGCCATACGAGAACATCTTGAAGTGATATAAACTTATATTTTAACTTAAAACAAATCGTAATTTTCATGTGAATTTTTTCTTGGCACAAATGGAAGAAACGTTATATGAAAGGTACCGTTAATAGACTTTCCCCGTCTATGTTCATCAAAAGCCGTTTTCGAGAAAAATAAGCTTTTCCTAAATGGTCATATAGCAGGTACCGTTATTTTTATGCCTAAAAATTAAATTTCAATTTCATGGCAAAAGAATCGCACATACCAAATTTGACGATAATCGCTTAACCCGTTTAGGCTGCAGCTCGTTATATTCACGAATCCTAAACTTGCCTAGTAGTTACGGTGACCATCCGTCCCGTATTTCCCGGGACAGTCCCGTATTTAACTCGTCTGTCCCTTATTTCCCGTATTTCCATATACATATGGATATTAAAACGTTCGATTTTTTTTATTTTATTTACAACAAAAACAAAACAATAAATTGTAGCCGATAAATGGAAAGGAATTTTTGAGCATTTTTGCAAGAAAAGTATAAAATTTAAAAATCTTTTACGAGTTCGGCTTGGGTCTGCCAGGTTCATTATGATTTCATATGTAAGATTTTATATTGTTTTCTATTTGAGAATTTTTTTGATTTTTTACCGAATAAAAGTTTATTTTTTTTTATTTTTTAAATGTATGTCCCTCAGAGAAATATGGTCACCGTAGTCCCTTTAATCGCAAGCAAAAATGACCTTACTTCGAAAAAATTCCGACAAAGCTAAATTTTGGTGCAGAGCTTCATTTCCCAAACATTTAATAAAAAGCACTCTAAATTTAGATGGGAGCAACAAAATTACAGAGGAGGGGGAGGGTAAAAAGTGTATCTACAATTATTTTTTTTCGAAATTAGGTAGGTACTCAAAAAACTATAGTTTTTTTTTTGAAAAAAAGTTGTAGGTACATATTGTAGCTTATATAATTCTACACAAAATCTATTATGACTCATTTATGACACTTTTTATCTTGCATATAATAGATTTGCAGTAGTAAAAAAAATTAAAAAAATTATGTTTTTGAGTTGGAAAATTTCTTGTCTTTGGTTATACATATCTGGAAAACATTTTCTATAAAAAAATAAATTGTACGACTGGATCGCATGTACTTGCTCTTATGTGCGGTCACAACTTCGAATAAATTTTTAAAAAAATTAAAGGAATTTCAAAGTTTTTATTCGATTTTTCTGACTTTTGATTGTTTGAAAAAAGTACGTAAAATAGTTTTCAGCGGAAAATTTTTAAAGCCATTTTATTTCTTTAGACAATGTAAAAAAGAATATTTTTTTTTTAATTCGTAGGAACGGTTTTTACTTAACAACTTTTTTTAAAAATAAAAAAAAATAATTCAAGAATGCAAACTTAAACACAAAAATTACTTACATTTAAAGACAAAACTAAGAAAAAAAATCAACACCCATTTTCAAAATATCAATTTTTCAAAAAAAAAAAAAATATTTAAAAAAAATATTAAAAATACAAAAAAGTTATTCGAGAATATTTTTATGCCGAATTGCTGGATACCTACATCTTCCTGATTATAAAATTTGATTGTAATCAGTTAATTTGGAATAGTTTACCCGGCGGGATTTTCCCTTGCCATTTTGATCTGCTAACATTCAAAACCAATGTTAATCGGCACGTCCTATCTCTCCCCTCCCTATCTTCGTAATGCCCGCGCAGTGTGTTCTACATTAAAAGGGAAACACATAATCCCTTGTGCGCGCGTTAATTATAAAAAAAAAGCAGTTCTCGAGAAAATTGAAGAAAAAAAACGGTCCTATATGGGGTACCGTTATAGAACAAATTTCGAAAATATTCATTCTAACTGAAACATATATTTTTGTAAAAAAAATAGCACCCTAAAAGTTTTATCAAAATCCTTTGAGCCGTTTTCGAGAAAATCAAACTTTTTGTTAAATATTGTATGGCAGTTACCGTTATTTTTCGACCTAGAACAAATATGAAAAACACCCCGAGATACTACCAAATAAACACTTAATACGAAGTTTGAAACAAATGGGCATATCCGTTTAGACTGTAGAGGTGTGAACAGACAGGCAGACAGACAGACGGACGGAATTTCCGTAACCACTTTTTTCGACTTCTATATATCATGGAAATGTCATGTTTGATTGTTAGAATTTTTTTTTACACGAATCCATAACTTGCCTTATAGTTAGTACCTATAATCGCAAGTACAAATAGAGTGATACCCATCGCAAGTAAAACTAGAGTGATACCCGAAGGGTAATGCCGCCGTCTTGCAAACACTTATTTATTTTATTTTGTTTAATAACTCCCAAACAATTTATTTTTACTTGCGATTATAGGAACTATAGTGCAAGTTATGCATTCGTGCAGATTAAAAATTTCGAGATAACAATCAAACATGACATTACGATGATAGAGAAACATATTTGAGTTACTGGCAAAATTCTGTCCGTCTGTCTGTCTGTACGGATGTATTCTGGACTGCAGCCTAAACGGTTGGGCCAATCGTCTTCAAATTTTGAACTTAAGGTTATTTTGAAATTCTACAGAGGAGTTTTTAAAATTTTTTTTTAGCTCAAAAATGAACGGTACCTGTCATATAACCGTTATTTACAAGCTTATTACTCTCGAAAACGGCTCCAAGAATTTTTATAAACAAAATCAGTGTACTACTGTAGGTATTGTATTTAGGTGAAAAAAAATTAATATGGTGGGCTAATAACGGTACCTCCCATAGGACCGGTTTTTTGCGACTTTTTCGAAAACTGATGATCCGATTACAATTAAAATTGATATTCAAGAAGACGTAGGTAGCTTGAGTAATTTTGCATAATTTTTTTCGAACACTTTTTTTTGTATTTTTAATAATTATTTTTTTTTTTTTTGAAAAATCAATATTTTGAAAACGGGTAAGTGAATTTTTTTTTTTTTTTTAATTATTTTTTTTATTTAAAAAAAAAAAAAAGTTGTTAAAAAAAACCGTTTTATTTAAAAACGGCTCTAACGATTTTCAAAAACAAAATTCACACTTTTTAACATTTTTTAAAAAAATAAAATGGCGTTTAAATTTTTTCCGCTGAAAACTATTCTACGTACTTTTTTCAAACAATCAAAAGTCAGAAAAATCGAATATAATCTTTGAAGTTCCCTTAATATTTTTCAAATTTTATTCCAAGCTGTGACCGCTCATGAGAGCAAGTACGTGCGATCCAGTCGTGCAATTTTTTTTTATAAACGGTACCTACCATAGAACCGTTTTGTTTTTCTTCGACTTTCTCGAAAACTGGTTATCTGATTTCAATCAATTTGATATTCAGGAAGATGTTGTTAGCCTAAGTAATTTTATTTTAAAATATTTTTCGAGAACTTTTTTTTGTATTTTTAATAATTTTCTTATTTTTTTTTTTCAAAAATCAATATTATGAAAACGGATGGATTCTTTTTTTATTTTGTTTTCAAATGTAGATTATTTTTTTGCTTAAGTTTGCATTATTTAATTACTTTTTTTTTTAATTTTTGAAATAAAGTTAAAAATCGTTTTATTTAAAATCACACTTTATTACAATTTTTAAAGAAATAAAATGGCGTTTAAATTTTACCGCTGCAAACTATTTTACTCACTTTTTTCAAACAATCAAAAAGTCAGAAAAATCGAATAAAAACTTTGAAATTCCTTTAATATTTTTCCAATTTTATTCCAAGCTGTGACCACACATAAGAGCTAGTACGTGCGATCCAGTCGTGCAATTTATTTTTATTAAAAACCTAAACAGCTTCGGTTGATAAAGCCTTTACGTTTAGGGTTTCTTCCAACACGAAGCTAATCGATTTGAAAAAGTATTTTCCGTACGATCCATAAAAAACTCTATTTTTTCAGTTTTATGAAATGCTTCTTTAGATCCAAAACTATATCAGATTTTCCTGTTGTTTTTTTTTGCTGTAAGCATTTTATTTATTTCATAGTTCATGTGGACAACTATGGAATAAATAGTAATTGTTATTCATTCAACCACATCCACATATTCATATAAACATGATATAAATTGCAGTTCAAAAAATAAAAACAAAATATTCTTCAATCTTTTCACAGAAAATTGAAAGAAAATGAAACCCAATAATTCTAAATTAGATGTTTTGTGACTTCCGGAAACCAACTATCAAAACCTCTCCGATCAAAGTTGAAAAATTAACAAATTGATAGCATCAATCAGATTAATTCTTAAATTATGTACAGTTAAAATCTTAAATCATTGTGAATGGATAAATTAATTTGCAAATTGGCTCACCGCAACGGTTATATCGCATAAGAATACTGTAAAAGTATGGAGAAGGAAATATTTTAAAACATTCCCAACACCACTAATGGCCAATTGATTGGTTAAACAAACGATTTTGCATAGATGAGTTTTTTAGAAGTACAAATTAGTGTAAACGTTGTTATATGAACAATATAAATTTCATTTAAATCTACATAAATAAAACTGAATCGATGAAACATATGTACGCGTATAACTTCCGAACGGCTCCACAAAATTGGATAATTCTTTTGGTATTGTGTTCGTTATGGTCAGCCAAGGTTCGTATTTAGTTATAAATAAAATCTTATAATATGAAAAGTGACTGAGTGAATGAGACAGAAGACTTTGCGAGATCTTTAATATATTAACAGATTCACATTCAGCTGTTTAGCCAAAATTCATTACCTTAAAATAGACCATACGTCATGTTAACACAACAAGTTTATTTCAACAGAAATATAATTCTGTAAATTCAATAAAATTAAAAAAATTAAAATTAATACCTAAGGCGAAAAAGGTACCCCATACAATTCCACAATTGTTTTCCTAAGCATTGCAATATTGAAAGCTGCACCGACTTTGGCGGTACTTTCATAAGCAGATAGCTATTGTTTTGAAGAGTAACTCAGGTGGGTCAGCTAGTTGATAATATTATTCATTTATAAGTAGGTACTTTACTATCGAACAAATTGAGTAAATTTTAAAATAATATTGCTTTGAATTTTACATTGGTAAAATGCGAACTAATGATGATATTTTGCAGGGTGTTTTGCAAGGAATGCTTAAATAAATTGCACGGCTGGATCGAACATGCTCTTGTGTGCGTCCATAGCTTCGAATAAAATTTGAAAAATATTAAACTTTTGATTGTTTTGAAAAAAAGTACGTAAAATAGTTTTCAGCGGAAAAATTCAAACGCCGTTTTATGTCTTTGGAAAATGTGAAAAAGAGTATTTTTTTTTAAATCGTAAGCACATTTTTTAAATAAAACAGTTTGTACTTAACAATTTTTTTTAAAAATTAAAAAAAAATAATTCAAGAATTCAAACTTAAACACGAAAATTACTTTCATTGGAAAATAAAACTAAGAAAAAAATTCAAATACCGATTTTTCAAAAAAAAATAATAAAAAAATTATTAAAAATACAAAAAAAAAGTTATTCGAAAATATTTGTATGCTAAATTTGTTTGGCTAATTACATCTGAATATCAAATTTGATTGTAATCGATTAAGCAGTTCTCGATAAAGTCGAAGAAAAAAAACGGTCCTATGGGGGTACAATTATAGAACAAATTTCGAAAAATTCATTCAAACTGAAAGATGTATTGTTGTAAAAAAATAGCATCCTGAAAGTTTTATCAAAATCGTTAGAACAGTTTTCAAGAAAATCAAACTTTTTCTTAAAGATTTTATGGCAGGTACAACAAGACCTAGAGCAAAAATGATAAACAGCCCCCGAGATACTACCAAATAAATACTAAGTACCAAGTTTGAAGCAAATCGGCCCACTTTTTTTGACTTCTATATCATCGTAATGTCATGTTTGATTGTTGGAATTTTTTTTGCACGAATCTTTAACTTGCCTTATAAATAGTACCTTTAATCGCGAGTTAAAAGGATGCAGGCTAAAAATAAAATGGAAGATGAGAAAAATATAATGGAAGATGATGTAATCTTCTAGAAATTGGTTGAAAATATAAAAACAAATAGTTATTGTTTTTAATAAAAGAAAAACATTAACAAAAGTTATTTTAATTTCGATCTCAAAATCAAACCGTTTTAAAATGTTTAAACAGTTTTTTTTTAAGAACAAAATGGTTTTTCTTGTACTTATTTTTAATGCATATGGTTCTTAGAATTCTATTTGAAATTATTAATGATTTTAAATAATGTCAATAACAAATTAGTTCAACTACAAAAAAGGGATAAATATCAAAATTGTTTATGATGTTAAAAAATATTTTCGCAGTTGGGTTCCAAAGATTTTTACTTAAAAATACAAATACCTTAATTTCAAAATAATATTATATCTTAAATGTTGACGGATCTTATGTGAAACACTTTATGTACTTCTTTTGTCCGCTGTTCTTGGCTTGGGACGGTAACAAAAAATTTAATATGATAATGATATGACTAGCTGAACCACCGCCCGCTTCACAGGCCAAACAAAAAAAAAATTAAATGTTCCTAGAAAATTTGTAATACTAATATTATGCCATAGAAATTGAAAAAAAAATAATATAGGTCCAAGACCATTTGAAGGTTGCATTTATCCTGCCAGCCGGTTTCAAAGTACTTAAAAAAATGTGTTAAAAATAAACATTTTTTAAGAATTTTGAAACCATTTGGCAAGGCAAATGCCACCTTCATATGTTATTGGAGTATTAATATTCTTGCATAATCCAACTTAGGTTGCCTATATCATTCTAATACTTCAAAAATAGATTCTTCAATTTCGAAACATGCTGCAATTGTATTGTAACTATACATTTCTGTATTCAGAGTGGTATTTAAAATACTATATAAGACCAACTTTAATTACTTATTTCAATTATTTAAAGATCCGATTTTAGAAAATGTTCGAAACCGCCTGGCAGGCCAGAAGTCGCACTCAAATCTTCTTGGACCTTCATATTCATTATGAGGCATGACACTTTTCTCGTTTGCAATGTACAAAAACTGATTATGTCAAATTTAACTAAATATTGTTTTTTTTTTGTGATTTTAAAAAACTCTAGCAAGCATTGCCACACTTGAAAAGACTTGGACCAGTCTTTTAAGATCAAACACAAAAACTCGTTGCAACTAGACTAGATTTGAATGGTTAAAATATTTACCTTCACTTAAAAAAAAAACAGAGTTTTCTTTGTTCTATTACGCCTGCACGCTGCCAGATTTTGGTTTCGAAAGAATGTTTTTTTTAGAGCTATAGAACTTAAAGTTGGCAACACTATTTTAACTGGCGGCCATTTTGTCAGCTGTAGCTGTCAAGTGATTTTTTTTAAGTTTGGTTTGGCATTTCAATATGAATAGACTGACGCCTGAACAACGCTTCCAAATTGTGTAAATTTATTTTGAAAATCATACTTCTGTTCGAAATACGTATCGCGCCCTACGTCCATTTCACGGTCAACATAAACGTCCATCAGAGCAATTAATTTGATTAACTATGGAACGTTTTCGCAGCACGTTTACTCTAAATGATAATACTCATCCACAGAGAAGTCGTACAGTGCATACAGAAGAAGTCATTGCTGCTGTAGAACGAGGAAGACCCGAAACAGTCTATCCGCCATCGTGCACAGGAATTGGATTTGTGTCCATCCACTCTATGGAAGATTTTGCGGAAAGATCTTGGTTTGCCTCCTTACAAAATTTAACTCGAGCAAGAATTGAAGACACAGGATCACCTAGCAAGGCATAGATTCGGTGAATGGACCCAAAACAAGATTGCCGTTGATCCCAATTTTCTTAAGCGAATTTTGCTTAGCGATGAATCTAACTTTTGGTTGAATGGATACGTCAATAAACAAAACTGCCGTACTTGGAGTGATGATAATACTCAAGTGTATATTGAGACACCGTTACATCCACAAAAACTGACTGTTTGGTGTGATTTATGGTTTGCTGGAATAATTGGTCCGTACTTCTTTAAGAACGATGTTGGCCAGAACGTTACAGTCAATGGTGACCGCTATAGTTATACTGTTATACTCTCCCGACGAGAGTGAAAATTAAATAACAACAAAAAGTTATAAGTGAATAATTATTGGAAAATGGAAAAATGTGTAAACTTGAATGTTAACTTTAAGAAAAGAAAAAAATAAACTGAAATTAATCCTCCTTTGCAGTTTACACATAACGAAGCTGAGATATTCCTTTTCGTCTAATTCGATAACGGCTCGCTGATAGTCTTCAATGTGTGGGTATTTGGCCACTTTAGAGATGACTTTCGCACGTGAAAGGAAATATCTTGAAATCTGGTAGAAGAATACAGCTGCCTCCGACTCCACAGCTTGAATCTCGGCCAATGTGTCCTCCTGAATGGAAACTGCAAAGTTGTTGCCGTCCTCGATCTTGGATATCAGGAATGAAATCCACATTTTTAAGAGCTTTGAGTCTTCAACAAACTTCCTGATGATAGGCTTGACAATTTTGACAAAGAAGCTTGCACTATCAAATGAGATATTGTATCTTACCGTGTAAGTTATGAAATTAAGTTTGAATTGAAATTTTGATCATTTCGCATAGAGGAGTATTGCAGGGCACTGTGCCCGAAAGAAGCATCTTCAACATAGTTGACAATAATGGGATCAGGAACTGGAATGTAAAAATCTTGGTGAACTTCGTCAAAGTTGCGCTCGCAGAACATGTCCGTGGCAAGCATTTCGTTCAATTCGACGATCTTCTGTGGAAAGCCCTAGAAGATGAGATGTTCGGCCTTCTTGACCAGGCTGTCTTTGTAGTCTTGCACCTTCTTTATTGTTTCGTTGGGCATCTTGCTAGTGTTGATGGAATATCAAATACTTGAAACACAAATGGCTAGATTTCACAATAATTCAGAAGAATCGGCGAAGTTTTTGTGGAAATGTAACGCAACGAGACAGTGACAAACGAAAAACGACACATTGCAGCGGACGTAAAAAATACAGCCATGATTACTAACTTTTTCGTTAATTAATAGAACCACCATGATGTGCGGGAACTGTGGTTTCAACAAGACGGCGCAACATGTCACACAGCTCGTGCCACACTTGATTTATTGAGGGAAACATTTGGTAACTGTATAGTTTCACGTTACGGACTCGTGAATTGGCCTCCAAGATCGTGCGATTTAACGCCGCTTGGCTATTTTCTTTGGGGATATGTGCAGTCGCTAGTCTACACCGATAAGCCCGAAACAATTGACGATATACGGCCACAAATGTTGGAAAAAGTCATCGAGAAGTGGACCTCCAAATTACACTACGTCCGAACTAGCCGTGGCGGTCATATGTCAAATTTTATGTTTAAATTATAATGCCAGAAAATTATCTTTCGAATAAAGTAAATTTCATGTTAATTTAAAAAAAAACATCTTTATTTTATTTCATTTTAAAGTTCTATACCTCTAAAAAAACACCCTTTATTATTTTACATATGTGGGCCTCCTTATAACACATTCAATTTTTATTTAGTTATTTCTTGTATTTAGTTATTTGTTGTATTCAACTTTAATATATCAAGCAATAGCTGCCAATAATTACACATCTTCCATTCTTCCGCTTAGTCGAGGGACCTCTTCTTTTTATTATTTATATAAATGAACTACCATCTATGAGGTCTTAACTCCCCATTTTATATGACTTTCAGCTCTGATAATTGATATATTGGTAGATAAATCAAGGCATACAGTAAGTCCTTAACTAGTCTCAAAATTGTGAAAATTGATACCTAAATTCACCAGAATCCTTTCCCCAGAAAAGTCTGATTTATGTGCAAATTTATCATACAGTGAGTAGTTAAATCTTGATTTTTTTATGGAGACATATTTATCGTACATTTTTGTTTAGTTTTAAATATTTATTCGTTTCATCTGAATAATGAATGAAGTGCTTGCCCTTCAAAGACTGCGAGCATCCAAGCCCTTTTTCAAATGGTTTTCACGTGTAACATATTAATTAGGTAAATTCCCGTTTTATAACTTTCCTTTCTTCAAAAAAGGCCTACAACCATCCACAAGAAAAAAAGGTAAGAAGATCATAATAAAAAGCCCATCTTTTCGAAATTAGTTCATGACCATTAAATGCTGAACACCGGCTATAAATAGATTTTAGATATTTTTTATTGCTATCTGAGGGTATGGTCCAATGCGAGAATGACAAATTGGAGTCGGAAAGTGGAGAACCCTAGTGCGGATGCATTGCCTAATTAAGAACAGTGTCTATCTTGTGGGTGCATTTCATCTTCGTGAGAGTGGTTTCGACAAAGAAATTTTAATGATGTGGCTGAACTTGGTGCACAATTAAATTTTGCTTGTTCTTTGATTAAAAATAAAAAAAAAAAGTTTAGCTCCCTCTATATAGAGCAGAAAGATTTAAACCAGGCTCATTGAATGTTGACTTGGACAGATTCAGACGTCAAACGCGTTTTATTATATGGAATTCACTTTACATATCGTAGAAAGTCTAAGTTCGGTTATCTTTGAAGTTCATTCAAACAAATTGATACAAATTGACTAGATAAATGAAAAAAAACCAATTAGATGACTTTCGAATTGAAGTCATTTTGAAGGATATTTATGAATCTATACTTGTAAGCCGTGTTAACGAATCATGTTTTACCGTTTGATAGAGACATGCGTGTGTCTAGAGTGTCACATTAACACAAAAACGAAACCGTGATGCAGTGATGCTTATAGATAGAAAGATACTCCCAAAATATCTTTAGACTTTATTTGTAATTTATATGTATTTTTGTATATGTCGGCTTGGAAGCTGTTCTAATTAAAATGATATTGGCTTGAATATTTTGTATCTTAACCTTAATTGCAAATGGAAATGACATAACGATGTGTTAGTTTTCCCGAAATAGAGGCTTCAAAGTCAAATCTAATTTAACTGCAATTAAGAGTTAATTTTGTTCTTGGTTAGTAAAAAAGCGAACAGCCCATGTTAGCCAAATGGAATTTCAATTTGTAAAAGTCTGAGATCACAAAAACAGTTTAGAAATATGTTTCGACGTTCAGAACGATTGGTGCTAATGAGGTTGTACAAACTAAAGCAAAATAACAAGCGTTCAGCTCTGGTTAGAGTAACGTAATCCGAGGTGGGGCTTGGGGCCCAAGTTGTGAGTTGTCACCCTATAAGAAGATGCTTTAATTTTTGTTATGGCGGCAAATGTCAATGTTACTTTGACATTTGTGAAGTAGACAGGATTCACTTTCTTGGAGACAAAGTTTACTCTTGAAAAGGATTTGTCATTTCATTTTATTTATTTATTTATTTATTTATAGCTTACTTAAAGCTAATATTCAATTCTTAAATTAATACTAAGCTTAAACCTAACAATTATGGGGTCATTTTGAAAAGCATTGAGCTACATATATTAGGTTAGTTGTTGGTTCTTAAAACCTAGTCTAATCGTGTGTTTTGGGCACGGTTCAACTCTCAATATTTGTTGTCCACTCCAGCCCAACCATTCCTTTTTTCCGTTGTCCTCTGGGAGTTTTAAGAGTGACTCAGAGAGGATAACAAAGCGGATTCTTTCCCATCGGAGCTGGAGACTTGTCCTCAACTTTAATCAACCCATCGTGTTGAGTCAGCAGACGAGCTGGAGACTCGCACGCATCCCTACAAAAGCAAGGAGGCCTAAAGCAAAATCTTTGAAATTTATTTAAACTCAACGTTCCTGTCTGTCTGTCTGTCCGTATCTATACCTACAGCCCAACTTTTGGGTCGATTTGATTCAAACTTGGTATATAATATTTTTAGAGTACTCTACCCGACAGTTTTTCGAATTGGCATTCTAGCTCCAAAACTAACGGTACCTGCCATATAACTTTTAATGAAAAATTTATTTTTCTCGAAAACGGTTTCTACGATTTTGATTAAACTTTCTGAATGGTGTCTTCTATGCAAAATCTACCTTTTAGTTTTAATGGATTTTTCAGAAAAAGTTTTATAACGGTACCTTCCATATGACCAGTTTTTTTTAAAATCAGACTTCTCGTTAACTAATTGACGGATTTTGATGAAATTTTCAAAATATATAGTGTTTTATGATTTAAAAAATATTGCTTATTAAAATTTTCGAAAACATTTTTTGGGAAGAGTACGATAACTCCGGCGCCAAGATTTAGAAGGGTTAAATAAAAGTATTTTTTTACTATGGGAGGGGGGTCTATCTCCCCCGCTTAGGAGGTAGGGGCGATTTTCGAAAAAAAATGTCTTTAATGGAAAAATAAATATTAAAAAACAACGGCAACACTTAAAATACCTAACTATAACGGTTTCAAAAGCCAGGAATCTGTGCTTTAATCCTAATAAAAAAATATTTATTTATATATTTGTGTCAATAGTTTTCAAAATATTCGCATTCAAACTCGATTTTTTTATAAAAAAAAAGTAAAAAAACATCTTTGAATCAACTTTGTTCAAAATTGTGAAATGAAAAATAAAATTTTCTTTCTGTAATCAATGTTCATATTAATTTTAAATGAAACGCAAAAAAACGAAAGCTTCTATGTTTTCTAGTTCTTGGGAAAATTGAAAATTACTGAAACTACTTTTTTATAATTTTTTTTTATTTTTGGCATTTATTGTGATTTCATTTCATTTTAAATGCATTTAAATGAATTACCGTTTTGGGCTAGAAAATAGCTGTTGACATCCACATATCCCAAATCCTATAGTGCCCAAGCAGGGGGGTTGCAGAGGGGCAGCATGCCCCCCCCTTACATATCACGCTTCTTAAACGCCGCCGTAATGCGCAAATAAAAAAAATCTGAAAAAGTACTTTCAGTTATTTTCAATTTTCTCAAGAACTAGTAGACATAAAAGCTTTCGGTTTTTTGCAAATTTTCACAATTTTGAACAAAATTGAGTTTAAAATATTGTTTACGTTTTTTTATCAAAATTTTGAGTTTGAATGCGAATATTTTGAAAACTATTGACGCAAATAATTTCATTTAAATGTAGGATTAAAGGGCAGATTTCTATTAAAACCGTTATAGTAATGGTTTTAAAGTGTTTCCGTTGGTTTTTAATATTTATTTTTCCATTAAAGAAATTGTTTTCGAAAATCGCCCCTACCTCCTAAACGGGGGGAGATAGTAAAAATACTTGTATTCAACCCTCTACAACTTTGGGATTTAACTCATGTCTTAAAGTGGTTCCAACACTATCTCACTAATCGAACTCAGATTGTTAAAATTGGTGAACATTTTTCAAAGACAATTTACAACTTTTCGGGCGTTCCTCAAGGTAGCCACCTTGGACCCCTTTTTTATCTTTTCATAAACGACCTTCCCTCTCGGTACAACCATTGTGAAACCTTGCTGTATGCTGATGACTTTAAGATCTCCAAACTCATAAAATCCATTAACGACTGTGACCATCTTCAAAACGAAATCAACCGAGTGTCCAAGTGGTGTTTAAATTTTTTTAAATTTAAATATTTCTAAGTGTAAGCAAATTTCGTTCACTCGATCTTCTCGACCAATACGATTTTCGTACAAAATAAATGGTAATGAACTTGAAAGTGTTACCAAACATAAGGATCTAGGTGTCATTTTTGACAATAAATTAAGTTTTAAAAGTCACTATGATTACATAGTATGGAAAGGAAATAAATTGCTGTTTTTTTTTAAAAGAAACTCTAAAGATTTTAAGGATCCATACACTTATTACCTTATACACTAGTTTGGTCAAATCTTGAGTATGGTTGCTCCATTTGGAATCCATCATACGAAGTTAACATATATAGAATTGAAGCAATTCAGCGCAAATTCATGCGCTATTCCGTAAGCAAGTTGAATTGGATCTATGGTGTTATGCCTTCACGAAAACAATTGCTTATAATGTTGGCTAGAGACGTTTTGTTTTCCCATATTGATTGTTCTGCCTTGCTTGCCCTCTTCCCAATTTATGCTCCGTCACGACCCTTGAGAGGAAGAAATATGTTTTTTTATGAACCACGATTTTATACAAACTACGGTAAAAGCAATCCAGTAACCAGCTCCTGCATCTTATTTAATTGAGTTTATGACAAAATTGGCCTACATTTAAGTAGATTTTCATTCAAATTATATATACATATATATATATATATATATGAAATCTAACATGAGGATAATTTAAATCCGACGTAAACAAAAATTGTAGGAGCCGTTTTTAAATAAAACGGTTTTTTTTTAATAACTTTTTTAAAAAAATTAAAAAAAAAATAATTCAAGAATGCAAACTTAACACAAAAAAAACTTACATTTAAAAACAAAATTTAAAAAAAATCACTTACCCGTTTTTAAAATATTGATTTTTCAAAAAAAAAAATTAAAAAAAATTATTAAAAATACAAAATAAAAGTTTTCGAAAACAAATTAATGCGAAATTACTTGGGCTACCCACATCTTCTTGAATATCAATTTTGATTGTAATTTCGAGAAAGTCGTGTTTTCGAGAAAGTCGAAAAACAAAAACCGGTCCTATAGGAGCTACCGTTTCTAGACCACCATTAATTTTTGTTTTCACCAAAATATAATCCACACCTACAGTAGTACACTGATTTTTTTATAAAAAATCTTGGAGCCGTTTTCAAAAAAATAAGCTTTTACATAACGGTTGTATGACAGGTACCGTTAATTTATGAACTAAAAAAAAAATTTAAAACTCCTCTGTAGAATGTCAAAATAACCTTAAGTCCTCAATTTGCAGACGATTGGCCCAACCGTTTAGGCTACAGTCCAAAATACATCCGTACAGGCAGACAGACAGGCAGACAGACAGACAGACAGACGGACAGAATTTTGCCGGTAACTCAAAAATCTTTCTCTATCATCGTAATGTCATGTTTGATTGTTATCTCAATTTTTTTTTTGCACGAATGCATAACTTGTATTATAGTACCTATAATCGCAAGTAACAAGAATCATGAAAATCGGTCCAGTTTTGAATTTTTTACAGCCAATATATATAAACACAGCTGGACGAAAAAATAGGTGTGAAGAAAGAATTTGCTCTTAGATACGCCAACTGGAATGGACCTGAAGGACTTAAAAAATGGCGTAATATCCTGTGGAGCAACAAGACTAAAATATGGAAGTATCTCTTATCCCGTGGCCTGACCTAAATCCCATTGAGAACTTGTGGAATGCATTCAAGCGAAAGTTAGGCGGGCAATATTTCACAAATGGAAACCAATTGTGGGAAGCCGTTCAAAGCGAATGGTATTCTATACCCAACCAGACATGCCAAAAATTGGTGGAATCAATGCCACGCCGACTCCAAAAAGTTCAAGCTAACAATGGAGGATACTCTGGTTATTAGAGTTAGGTAATCGAAAATTTATGTAACCAACATTAAATGTTAATAAAATCAATATTTTTAATACTTTAGGAAGACGCGCCTATTTTATTGACCAGGCTAAAATGCGTCAATCGACAGTTTCGGCCACTTATTATGAAAATGTTCTATTAATTCAAGATTCTATTAAAGTCTTTTATTTTCTTTGTTATTGAAGTTTTATTAAAAACATAAAAAATTATAATGCAACTGAAAAAATGTAAAAAAAAATTAACTAATAAATAAATAAATAGTCACACCTATTTTTTTGACCAGCTGTGTATAGTTTGGCTTATACTTAAACGAAATGAGGGAGCATGCAGCTTGCCGAAATAAGAGCGATTTATAGAAACCCAGTCCCTCAGTTTTATCTCATGCAAAAATACTATTAAACTTAAACCTCTAAGATCACAAAACTTAAAAAAAGGAAAGTTTAATTTAAGCCACAAACATGAATACGTACTTATTTCCAATACCAACACACTAACAAAATGTAGGGCTCACCTTAAGCCCTCAACACACTTTTGCTTTTGATAAATGAGTTTTATTATAAGCACCGTGAATTTAATACCAAACAATGTTCTTCAAAATGTTGACTTTTAGTGGTTAATGAACTCTTGAGTCATAACTCACCAGCCTCTGTGGCATGTAGCGGCCGGCGATATATAAATTAGCTGCCGGCATAGATGTCATTCCCCTTCGGAAAAGCCATTGATAATCAGGTGTCCATCGGCATAGATTTATTGTCTGCTATTTGAAGATTCGTAAAACATATATTTAGGCAGTTGATACTTAGTTCTGTATTTCATTTTCGTTATTTTTATTTGTTAAGTATTAAATAACAAAATTCGAATTTTTCCACTGTTTTCTTGTCTTATTGCAGAAATGCTATTGCAAATAATTTCAAAATCTTTAAAATCCAACATTTTAGTTATATCGTTCGTTTTTCAATGCAGTATATTTGAACGTTATTAAATCTTAAATCATTTAGAAAACAAATAAAGTAGTTAGGTATTTAAACTCTTTTTAACTGATTATCATAATTCCTTGACCAATTTAAAAATATTTACATAGTCAATCATGTATTGATCGCTTTTCGTTATCAAAATTAAAATTTTAATTTATTAGGCGAAAGTAGAAACGAGATAGTTTTTCTCTTCTTAAGTCATAAGATTGACTTCGATGAATGTAACTGATTAAACTTATAGACACTAATGAAATTCTTTATAAATGAATTAGATGAAGCTTTTAATTGACAGCAAATTTTAAATTCATAACTTAATCTGATTTCATATTTCGGGATAAAAAATATTGTATTAGCAGAAAATGTTTTTACACCTTTTCTTGTTTTTTCTTCGTAACATTAAATAAATGCAACAGCGAGGTAGAAAAGGGGAGCTGCGGCGAAACGAAAAAAATTACAAAAATTATTCTTGGTATAAATGCAACAACGAGGTAGGTGCGGCGCTACAGCCATATATGCTCCTAGACAGAGATTGCGCAAAAAGCTTCAATGGATATACCACAGGTTGTTGAACAGAGAGAACGACGAGTATAAACCCATATACTCCGAACTTCAATGCACCAACACTATGTTCAACCAGGCAGTGAAACATCACCAGAAGGATGAATTCAGGAGAAGACTTGCGAACATCAAACCGGGATCCGATGCCTTCAGGAAAATTAACCAGCTTGTTGGGAAAAAGAGCTCGATGCCAGATACTTTAATACACAGGCAACATTCTGAAACAACTTCAACCGAAAAAGCAGAAGCTCTCGCTAAAGCATTTTGAGCAGACCTTCAAGTATCGCCCGCCCAATCACCTTCCTGATTTCATCGAAGAAGTTGAAGAAGTTGCCGCCTCTAATACTGCATTCATCGAGGAAGTAACTGACATAATCCACGGAGGAAATTCTAAGAAGTCAGCAGAGATTTCTAACTTTGTGCTTAAAAAGCTACCAAATCTCGCCATCCTACTGCTGATGATCATCTTCAACAACTGCCTGAATAACAGCTATTTCCCCGAAACATGGAAAACGGCAAAACTGGTACCCGTTCCGAAGAAAATCAACAGGACTAGCGTCGAGGGATATAAGCCGAATTCGCTTCTATGCTGTGTCAGCAAAATCCGGGAGGGACTTATCCTGAGAAAGCTTCATCATTTCTTCAGGGAAAGGGAAATCATACCATACTCCACTATCCATCCGCTTCTTGGACTGCACTCGGACGTGACACACGGACCCAACAAAAAAGAGACGACAGTCACCTGTTAACTGGACATTGGAAAAATCTTCGACACAGTTTGGATAAAAGGACTAATATTCAAACTGTCAAGTCTAGGACTACCTGAACACTTGGTAAGATTAGTCAAAAATGTTCTAACCCATAGATCCTTTTATGTACAGGTAAACAAATAATATTCACGAAGAAAGACGAACAGCGCTGGAGTTCCACAAGGTTCCAAGTTGGGCCCCATACTTTTCAACCTTTATACAGCTGATCAGCCTACCAACATCCCAGGGACGAAAACGAAGCTATATGCCGATGACTCCTTAACATACGCAATATCCATTTCAAAAGAAATCGCAGCCAGGAGAGTTGAAGATGACATAAGAAACTTGTGGGACTACTACCTTAAATGGGGACTAAAAATAAATAGCGATAAGAGCGAGCTTATCTGCTTCAAAACCCCAACAACAGCACCAAGAGGTCGAAGAGGTTTCGCATCACGCTGTGATAATATCAGTATCACGCTACCAGACAACACAGTGGTAAGGACAAAGACAACAGCAAAATACCTTGGAGTGATTTTCACTAACCGCTTCAAATTCAACAAGCACGCTTCATTTATGCTTAAGAGAGCCAACTTCTCCCTACATCTGGTCCACCCGCTTCTTAGGAGAAGAAACGGACTAAGCACTAATACTAAGCTCCTTATCTATAAACAGCTGATCCGTCCACTTCTGACGTACGCTTGTCCTATTTGGTTCACCATATCACCAACATATATGAAGAAGTTCGAAGTTTTTAAAAGGAAGATACTCCGTAGCTGTACAAGCCTACACTGAAACCCCATTACAAGGAAATATGTACCAAACAAGAAGCTATATGATGACACCAAACTGATCCCAATAAATCAGTTCATGACAAAACTCTCCAAAAATATTTTGAGGAACTTGGAGGGACACACCAACTTGGAAATCCAGCAACAACTAGAGCCCAACCATCACTACCTCAACATTCGAGCCATCACAGACGACCGATTCGAGGACATAATGAACAATGAAGTAGCCCTGTTCTACGAGAGAACCAGCAACGGACACAACAGAGGATAAACAATACCGCAATACCTAACCCTAATTTTTAAAACCAAAGAAGACAGTAACTATAAATAAATAAATATAGCATTGTATAGAGTCATCTGACGTACGTCGGGTCCCTGTTGTTGAACCGACATGATTTATTTTAGTTATAAGTTTGTTTAAGGCCAATTGTACATCATCATCATACATACTTGTTTCATCTATAGAAGCCCCAATTTGGACAGAGTGTCAACTTCCAACGTAAACGTATTTGATGCTTTGTCTGACTCCATACAAAGTATTGTTGCCCATTATCCTCACACTGAAATCATTATTACGGGTGATTTCAATGTACACAATTCAAGTTGGCTTCGCTATTCTGGCCAGACAACACCCGAAGGAAGGTATGATGAAATCTTTGCTGAGTTAAACCAACTTACTCAGCTTTTTGATGAGCCAACCCGAATTCCTGACATCACAGGCCAAGCCGCCAACACACTAGACTTGTTTCTTACCTCCGATCCTGATAAACACAAAATTCGTGTTTTTTCGCCTCTAGGCACATCAGACCATTGTGTTATTTCTGCAAATCTCTCGTGCCAACAAAATTCAGTTGAAGAGAAACCCCCTAGGAGTACCGTTTGGCAATACGAGAAAGCCAACTGGAACGGTTTCAATAATTTCTTCAAGATCTTCAACTGGTCGCTCTGCTTCCTCGGTAGCGACATAGACTCCAGCGCAGTTATGGTAACAAACGTTATCCTCTTAGGTATGAGTAATTTCGTCCCAAATAGGTCAAAAAGTATCAAACCTAAAGATAACTCATGGTTTGATTCGAGCTGTAAAGAGGTTATCAGGTTGAAAGAGGTAAGTTTCCGATGTTATAAAGCCAACAAAACCGAGGAAAACCGGAAAAAGTTTCAGCAAGGTAGAAAGGCCTGTAATGTTCACATTCGAAAGACTAAATTTTTACATGAACAAAAAATCCGGCAAAAAATAATGCAATGTCCCAAAAGCAGTAAAAATGTTTGGTCATTTGTTAAAAACGTAAAGAACTCCTCGTCATCATCGGTTCCTACGCTTGTCTTCAATGATACTGCTGTTGTCAGTCCTCAAAAAAAAGCAGATCTGCTTGAAGCCCAATTCGCTGCTAACTCAACGCTGCCAGCAGGTGTTAGAGAACTCCTCCTGTACTCGAGAGCGTAAATGATTTCATGGGACCAATCTTCTTTCGCACTCGTAGAGTTGCAAGAGTATTAAAAGATCTTAACATACACAAACCGCTGGCGCGGATAATATCCCCGCTATTGTTCTGAAGAGGTGTTCTTCAACGCTGGCAAAACCATTGCGTAAGCTTTTCCATCTGTCTTATTCCTCTGGTCTCTTTCCGAGTGGATGGAAAACAGCATTTGTCCAGCCTATCCCCAAAAAAGGCGCATCTTCTTCTCCCTCAAACTAGCGACTAATTGCACTTACGTCCTTTCTTTACAAGGTCATGGAAACACTGATCAATTTTAGATTAAGAAATATCTTGAAAATCGAAAGCTTCTTAATGACCGCCAGTACGGCTTTCGCAGCAAGAGATCCACCGGTGATTTGATGGTATTTCTCACCGAAAAGTGGAATCAATATCTCCATCGTTTTGGGGAAAGCAAAATTATTGCACTTGATATTTCTTAAGCATTTGATAGAGTTTGGCATCAAGCCCTCTTATCGAAAACGCGTGCATTTGGACTCGATGAATCTCTTCTTCGTTGGATTAGTAACTACCTTTCGAACCGCTCAATTCAGGTTGTATTGGACGGTTTCAAATCTGATATTCACAAAATAAATGCTGGTGTGCCCCAGGGCTCTGTTTTGTCTCCGACTCTCTTCCTTATTTTTATCAACGACTTATTACCTGAAACAACTAATCCTATCAATTGTTTCGCTGACGACAGTACTCTCAGCTTCTCAAATTCGTTTTCTGATTCACATCCCCGTCATGACATAAGTTCATTAAATTCTGATCTTGACAGCATTTTACAATGGGGAATAAGAAACCGCGTAGAATTTAATGCTTCGAAAACCCAATGTTGTCTTTTGTCGTTAAAGCGAAATATACCCCAAATGCCACTATCCATGAGTGGCACTTGCATAGAGGAAACCGATCACCTCTCAGTTCTCGGTATGTGCATTATAGACCACCTTCTGTGGAATGACCACATATTTGACCTTGCCAAAAATGCTGCGAAACATCTCGCAGCTTCGAAGGTTTCCTTTGAAGATGCAAGAAATTCTTCACCCCGTCTGATCTGGCTACAGTATATAAAGCATATATTCGCCCTAAACTTGAGTATAATTCCCATATTTGGGCAGGTGCTCCTGTAACCCACTTGAGTTTTCTAGATAGAATACAAAAAAGAGCTTTAAAAATGATAGGCGATCGAACAATAACAGAAACATTTACATCTCTGGAGCACAGACGTAATGTCTCCTGCCTTTCATTATTTTATCGCTACTTCCACAAACAATGCTCTACCGAAATAGCCAGTTGCATTCCTCCCCTGAAACGATTCAACTGTAACACTCGCACTGCAAGGAATGCCCATCAATATACCCTTGAGCCCAACTTCGGACGTACTGTCAAGTACAGGGATTCTTTCTTTAGCCGTACCACGCGAATGTGGAACGCCTTGCCAGACTCTGTTTCCACCCCCCCCCCCCCTCTTTGAAGTGCAGAACTTTAAAATAAATGTGCATCGTTACTTCCTTTCACATCCTTCCCTATTTTCCTAAAGCCCTCGCTGTGTTTAATTAAACATTATAAGGGTAGTCAAAATCCCTTTAGTGGGCTAATTATAAAAAAAAAAATTGTACATACATTTTAACGATGTAATAAAAATAATCTAATCTAATCTAATCTATGTTAATGTTATTCATTTAAATCAAAAAAAGTAATTAGGTACTCTTAAAGATTTCGGAAGTTTGTTAATTTGAAGAAAAGCCTTCAGGCTATTATCGCACATAATAATTTTCAGTTTAAAAAAATCGATATTTCTAACTCTTTTGCATCTAATTCTTCCTGCTTGTATTGTTAGAGAACCAATAATTTTTGATTCATTATATTTTTATAGCTAGCTCTTCACAAACTAGCTGTAATCATATCCTTGCTCAGGGTGGGCCAAATACAAGTTTCTTTTTAAAAATGCAATAAAATTAACAAAATAATTTTTGTTTCCATGTAACGGGTGATTTTTTTGAGGTTAGAACTTTTTTTTTTAAAAAAACGCAAAAATTTGCAAAATCTCATCGGTTCTTTATTTGAAACGTTAGATTGGTCCATGACATTTACTTTTTGAAGATAATTTAATTTAAATGTTGACCGCGGCTGCGTCTTAGGTGGTCCATTCGGAAAGTCCAATTTTGGGAAACTTTTTCGAGCATTTCGGCCGGAATAGCCCGAATTTCTTCGGAAATGTTGTCTTCCAAAGCTGGAATAGTTGCTGGCTTATTTCTGTAGACTTTAGACTTGACGTAGCCCCACAAAAAATAGTCTAAAGGCGTCAAATCGCATGATCTTGGTGGCCAACTTACCGGTCCATTTCTTGAGATGAATTGTTCTCCGAAGTTTTCCCTCAAAATGGCCATTAAATCGCGAGCTGTGTGGCATGTAGCGCCATCTTGTTGAAACCACATGTCAACCAAGTTCAGTTCTTCCATTTTTGGCAACAAAAAGTTTGTTAGCATCGAACGATAGCGATCGCCATTCACCGTAACGTTGCGTCCAACAGCATCTTTGAAAAAATACGGTCCAATGATTCCACCAGCGTACAAACCACACCAAACAGTGCATTTTTCGGGATGCATGGGCAGTTCTTGAACGGCTTCTGGTTGCTCTTTACTCCAAATGCGGCAATTTTGCTTATTTACGTAGCCATTCAACCAGAAATGAGCCTCATCGCTGAACAAAATTTGTCGATAAAAAAGCGGATTTTCTGCCAACTTTTCTAGGGCCCATTCACTGAAAATTCGACGTTGTAAGTCTATTCATGATGAAATGTCAAAGCATACTGAGCATTTTTCTCTTTGACACCATGTCTGAAATCCCGCGTGATCTGTCAAATACTAATGCATGAAAATCCTAACCTCAAAAAAATCACCCGTTATAATGGATTTATAAGTAAGAGCATAATTTTTATGGAACACAACGGCGTTCAAGGCTGCCTCGGTTTGCTTCGCAGTATCGCATTATGTCACTCCAATTTTCCAAGACGTTGTTGATGGCCTCGGCCGTAGCTCACGGATTGCTTGGATGATATTAGCCTTAAGTGCTTGAATCGTTTCCGGATTTTTGGCAAAATATCGGTTCTTCACGGTTCTCAAAAAAAAAGCCCAAAGCGGTCAAATCACAGCTTCTAGGCGCCAAGACGGATGATAATGATAACACGCAAAAGATCCATTGTGGCATGGGCTGTGTGGCACGACGCGGCTTGCCATCTTGCAGGTATAATACTGACTTTCTGTCAAGATTTCGAGCGGAGTTTTGCCAGTGTCAAAATAACCTATGTTTTAAAAAGAAACCACTAGATGGCCCACCTGTTACTGCGTTACTGGTGGAAAAGTATTCATCATCATCATAGATCGCACACGTTTTGGGTTTAATCACATCTGGCAAGGTCATGGTGATGATTTAACGCCTGGGACCAATTTTTTTTGTAATAACGTTGACCTGTTCAATAAATAAACAGAGCACTTCTAAACGGTTGTACTAAGAAATCACGTTTCGAAAAATGCACGTTTTTAAGTTACTATAACATACATCAGTTGTAACTAAATCCTGCCAGACTTTATATTAATGCAAAAATACTTCGATTATATTTTAACCCCTAAAATTTGTTGTGGCGTCTTCGTTTATCAATATTTTGAACCTACGCCTCAATGTCGTAATTTTCTTTCAATGCCGTGAAAATGTTCGTAAATAATTCGGATTAACTCTTAAAATGTTTGAACACCGCACGAGCATTAGGGAAATGAGGAGGGATAAAAGAGGAGATACCGATGCACATTAGTATTAAAGTTCTGCATATCAAAATGGGAGGAAAAAACAGAGCCTGGCAAAGCATTCCATTCAACATCAACATTCGTTTGGTACGACTAAAGAAAGAATCTCTATACTTAACAGTACGTCCGAAGTTAGGTTCAAGGGTAAACTGATGGGCATTCCTAGCAGTTCGAGTATTACGGTTGAATCGTTTCAGGGGGGGAATGCAGCTGGCTATTTCGCTAGAGCATTGTTTGTAAAAATAAAGATAAAATAACGAAAGGCACGAAACATTACGGCGGTGCCCAAGAGATGTAAACGTTTCTGTTATTGTTCGGTCGCCTATCATTTTCAAAGCTCTTTTTTGAATTCTATCTAGAAAACTCAAGTGGGTTATAGGAGCACCTGCCCAAATATGGGAATTATACTCGAGTTTCGGTCGAATATATGCTTTATATACTATAGCCAAATCAGACGGGGTGAAGAACTTCTTGCATCTTTGCGATGTCAAATATGTGGTCATTCCACAGAAGGTGGTCTGTAATGCACATACCGAGAACTGAGAGGTGTTCTGTTTCTTCAATGCAAGTGCCGCTCATGGATAGTGGCATTGGAGGTATGTTCTGCTTTAACGACAAAAAACAACATTGAGTTTTGGAAGCATTAATTTCTACGCGATTTCTTATTCCCCATTGTACAATGCTGTCAAGATCAGAATTTAATGAACTTATCATACGCTGCCGTTGCAGTTCAAAATCCGAAGAACGTGGATGTGAATCTGGAAACGAATATGAAAAGCTGAGAGTACTGTCGTCAGCAAAACAATTGATTGGATTAGTTGTTTCAGATAATAAGTCGTTGATAAATATAAGGAAAAGAGTCGGAGACAAAACAGAGCCCTGGGGCACACCAGCATTTATTTTGTGAATATCAGATTTGAAACCGTCCAATACAACCTGAATTGAGCGGTTCGAAAGGTAGTTACTAATCCAACGAAGAAGAGATTCATCGAGTCCAAATGCACGCGTTTTCGATAAGAGGGCTTGATGCCAAACTCTATCAAATGCCTTAGAAATATCAATAATTTTGCTTTCCCCAAAAAGATGGAGAGATTGGTTCCACTTTTCGGTGAGATATACCATCAAGTCACCAGTGGACCTGTTGCTACGAAAGCCATACTGCCGGTCATTAAGAAGCTTTCGTTCTTCGAGATATTTCTTAAGCTGAAAATTTATCAGCGTTTCCATGACCTTAGAAAGAAGGGACGTTAATGCAATTGGTCGGTAGTTTGAGGGTGCAGAAGATTCGCCTTTTTTGGGGATAGGCTGGACAAATGCTGTTTTCCATGCACTCGGAGAGAGTCCAGAGGAATAAGACCGATGGAAAAGCTTACGCAAAGGTTTTTCCAGCGTTGAAGAACACCTCTTCAGAACAATAGCGGGGATACAATCCGGGCCAGCGGACCTATTTATGTTGAGATCTTTCAATACTCTTGCGACTGAACGAGTGCGAAAGAAGATTGGTCCCATAAAATCATTTACGCTCTCGAGTACAGGAGGAGTTCTGACACCTGCGGCCAGTGTTGAGTTTGACGCGAATTGGGCAGCAAGCAGATCTGCTTTTTCTTGAGAACAGGAGAATAAAGACATAGGAACTGACGATGACGAAGAATTATTTACTTTTTTTACAAATGACCAAAAATTTTTACTGCCTTTGGGACATTACAGTATTTTTTGGCTTTCTCGTATTGCCAAACGGTTCTCCTTGGGTTTTTTTTCTTTAACTGAATTGAGTTGGCACGAGAAATTTGCAGAGATGACACAATGGTCAGATGTGCCTAGAGGCGATAATACACGAATTGTGCATTTATCAGGATCGGAGGTAAGAAACAAGTCTAGAGTGTTGGGGGTTTGACCTGCAATGTCAGGAATTCGGGTTGGCTCATCAACGAGCTGAGTAAGATGGTTTAACTCAGCGAAGTTAAGGTTGAAGTTGACATGCAACATCATTCCTTATGTAAACAGCGAGGCCATGTTTGGCAAAGAATAAAGCCACAAGTGAATACCCATGCAAGGAAATTCCGAATGATCGGTATTTTTCCCAACTTGTGTTTCACTAAGTGCCAATACAGCTGGTCTGTTTATCACAGAGTGGACATAGGCAGCATAGAATTTTTTCCTAAGTCCACGAATGTTTGCATAGTCGACTATCAAATCACCTACCATTCTAAAACACAGAACTAAAAAAACTAAGACGGACAATTACCTATAATCAATACTCCACTAAATCCCAATTTGAGCTTCTCAGTACAAATTATTAACAGTGTTATACCTTGACAATAAAATGTATTTGATCCGCCCTGGTCATTTAGGGAGCATTAATTAATCTATCCGATAACGGTTAGACTTGTTCATGCGGATATACCGCAATGTTCAAGTAAAATCGTCTGTGAGTGAGATAAGGAAAGGAAAAGTTGCAAGGAATGCTTACTGCGAGTATTTTTTCGTTGGTGGGTATTCTTTTTTTATTTGCGTGATGGCTTGATGTTGTAGCATCAAATAAATTTTTACAACACGTGCACTAAATGTTGTCGGTTCGCGCCCGAGATTGATATATATATATATATTTTTTTTTTATATATTTTTTTTTTTTAAAGAGTGCAGCAGCACTCCGCCGCTTCACTCTCTCACCGTGCACCCGTGTGGTGACTTCGACGGGCAGATCGACATGCACTGATTATTATACTGATAGTAGATAGATGCAATAAACTCACCAAATAAAAAAATCTGCAATGTTAAACCGACGCTTCTGAGAAAACCCGACAAAAATCGAGAGAGCCAGAAAGGCCTGCTACGCCAATGTTCGGTAGGCGAAATTTCCACATTGCCAAAAATGAAGCAAACATTATTACAATGTCCCAAAGGAAGTATGAATTATGTGTAATTTGTAATATATACGAGGAATTCCTCCTTGACCTTGGTTCGACTTGCCCGCAATGACACTCCATTTGTTAGCATTTAAGAAATACAATAAAGCATCCATAAAGTATCCTAGCTTCTAAAGAGGAGACTTTTAAGCTAGAAAAAGCTACTGCATAAGAATTTCTGTCTTTCCTGTCCCTCAGCTCGTTGTGAGCATATGGAAAACAGTATTTGTCCAACCTATACCCAAAAAAGTTGAATTCTCCCCCCCCCCCATCAAACTAAATATATAAATAAAATTAATTTATTGGCGCGACAGCTGCTTAAGGAGCCAAGGCCTAGTGACTTATACTCTCAACCATTCCTGTGTGTGTGTTGTTAATTTGCAAGAATGGAAGGGACCTACAATTTACCACCGAGTCCAAACGGCTACATGAGATGCACTTTTTCGAGACAAGTTTTTATTCTTGTTGATTTTGTCAGTTCCTCGCAAGAGGCTGTACCCCCGAATAGAATGTGGCTATGAGCGGGCCTCGAACCCAGTCTCTTCGTTTAGCAGTCCGACACACTAACAACTAAGTCGCGGGGCACTAACCCCTCAAACTGTTACTTATTAACTATTAGCTCAAGAAACATCTCGAGGAACCATGCTGCACAAGGTGGTTGTGGGCTTCTCCAACGAGATGAGATTAATTATAAAATCAGATCAGGCCTAAGACCTAGAATCCAACATAAGCAGGAAGGTAGAACATCCTTTTTCAACGAAATTCTTTTTCTGAGTCACGAGATCCGAAATGCCAGTTAAAAAAAAAACCCAAAACTCATTTTTGCCAAACACAGCTAAAGTATTATTATTATGTTTTATACATACACACATATGTACATGTGTAAATAATAATAGATACTTATGTATTTTTTCAGCTAACAACCCAATTACAAAAAAAATTATTTTGACAAATTAGTTTTTGACGGACACACTAGATTAGAAGCAATTATTGTATAAGTTACGCCAAGTATCGGGTATAGTATAACTAATGCATTTTATTACTAATAGAGTACCTTACTTCAAGGAATTTACTTGCTACCACTGTAATCACTGTAAAGTTAAAGAGATATTTTTCATTTTTCAAACGCACGTATTTGTTTTCTTAGGCAGGTAGGTATACCAATCCAAATTTGAGTGACGCGTTAACACCTTTCGCATAACTTCCAACGCAGCCAAGAATTTCCTTCTTCAATCCACCCTCAGTGTTTCTAATTGAGTTAACTTTTCAACCATCAATTACTGTCAAAAGCGCTGTCAATTTCCCCGAGAAATATTATTGCAGAAAAGATGCTCCTTGGTGATGCAAAAACACTTGAAATAATTTTCAAAAAATTCATCTAGCTATAAAAGGGAAGGTAATAACACTTAGGAGTCAGTCCAAGGCGAGTATTCCTCTGAACAACAATCTAGTTATCACAGAAATGTCGGCTTGCTCAACACAATTGTTCCTGTGCACTTTTTTGCTCTCCTGTTATATTCTTATTGTGCCAGGACAATCGGCTAGCAATGATAAATACATAGAGAGCTCACAGAAGCTGGAATCCCGTGATGGTAGTGGAGCTGGAAGTATCAGATCTTTCGGATCACACAGAAATCTACGATCAGTGTATGGATTTGCCCCGCGTTTAATGCAGTTATCACGCTCCAAGATACCCGTGGAAGTGGATCTGCTTATTGATAACGATAATGACAATGAGCGAGCGAAGCGATTCGATGATTATGGACACATGCGGTTCGGTAAGCGTGGTGGAGAGGACCAGTTCGATGATTACGGCCACATGAGATTCGGACGTTAAAATGGGAACCTTATAGTTTTTTGAGAGACTTAGACGATACATTTTTGTATCTATAGACAAAAAAAAAAAAATCGTGTAAATTTTATTTAAAAATATATCAAAGCATTCCAAAAATGTTCATTCTTTTGTTGAAGTTTTCTTCGAGGATGTTTTTAAGCTTAAGAGTTTGATTGGAAATTTTATATCATTCCATAAAATCTATTCTTAAACCAAGGCGATTGGCGGCAGTGGAACAGTGCCTGTTACCTAACCTAGGCATTTTAGGTTCGATACAGAAGCTAGGTAAATTAGACCCAGATTCCGCGTCAGCTTACAGACCTATTTGTATGCTTGAAAAAGCATGGAAACTCTTGAAAAGATGCTGAGACCGCGACTCCCCGTTGAAGTACAGAGAGGAGGAGGCTCTTGACGTCTGAAACACTTTGAACTCAGTCAGGTGTATAAACTTGCTTAATGCGCTTGAAAACACATACAATATCTCATTATATCTCTTGCGGATAATCAAGGACCACCTTAAAGACCGGAAGCTGACCTAATGAAAACACAGAAGACCAACGAACGAGCCGAATCACATCCGGAGCAGGAATATCTGCTATGATGGATTTCTTCCCATGCGAATATGGACAGGATGTTTTCTTGGTAGGGTATTCATGTTATAACGGCAAAATATAGGGAAAGTGTGCAAAAGTATCTAAACCAGTATATGCGACGAGTAAACTTTTGGATTGAAAATACGGTCTTAGGTTGGCTACAGAAAAATCCGAGATTATCCCACTGACGAAGAAAAGCATTCCGAATCAAATCGACTCTCTCGGTGTGACCATCAACAACAAAATTACTTTCTGGCACCAGAGATCGCGACCGCAAGCTGATGGCGAACGTACCAACAACGACCAGCTCGCAAAGATGTCTGATCTCGACAACGCATCTACCAATGTGAGGACTGAGCAGATGCACATCGACAGATGCTGTAATGAGGCGCTGAGTTATACGGAAAGTAAGCTCCTACCGAGAAATCTTGGAAACAGTCAGCGTAGAAAGGAAGTAAGAGTTGGAGTAGAAACGGCAACGGATGAGGCTGAAGACCTTAAAAAAACAAAAATGGCAAGAGCACTGGAGCTGGCAAAGCAGATAACGATGGACATCGGACCTGACCAGGGCTGTAACTGAGTAGAATAACAAGAAAATATGGTGAGGTTAAATGTTACGTCACCCAGTACCACGCAGCTGATAAAATTCTTCACGATAATTCAACCCAATACAGGATTAATAAATCAATTTCGCCCTACATAAATTGATGACAAACTATTAAATCATTACTAACACGCCTTGGGGGAAGGGTTTGCAGCTGGAGATCCCTAAAAATGAAGACGCGTCTGGCATTTTACAGGATTAAGGCACCAAATACTAATATCAATCTATCAATATCTGCTTGTTCAAGACTGCGATCATCGCAGTAGTAGTAGTCTTAAATATCTTCATGTCATCAGCAAATATAAGAATGTCACTTGATTGTATGCATGATGTAACATCCTTCATAGCCAAAATGAATAGTATATGGCCAAGGTGGCTTCCTTGAGGCACGCCAGAGTGGGCCACGAAGGGGTTTGAAAGACAATTTCAAATTTTACTTAGTAGGATCTATTCTCAAGGTATAATTTGATCCTAGCTAAATAATAAGGAGGAAAACCAAAAGCTTTTAAATTAAACAAGATAAATGTTTGACTTAGTTGGTCAAATGCTTTGAGAAGTCAGTGTAAATGCAGCAACTTCATAATCTTTTTCTCATTCATGTAAACATTTGTAGGAGAATGTAAGAAGATTTGTAACAGTTGATCTATGCTTAAGGAATCTGTGTCGCTCTTAACTTACTAAAAAATGCCACACTCTCACAGACTAACTGTTCAAAGACAAATTTAGAAATGGGCCTTTAGTTTGTAATGTCATTCTTGTCTTTTTTCTTAAATACAGGACTAAGAAAGGTCTTTTCCATTTACTTGGAAATTGTCCTGCTTTAAGTAATAAACCTGATGGATTGAACTAAAGAATGTTTACATTTTTTTAATACTATTAGGGGAATGCCATTGGGACCAACTGAAAAATTATCGTTTAATGAAGAAAGGGCGGCATTGCAGTAGATAAGATATTTGCTTCGGACCCTGAAGTCGTCAGTTCGATATTCAGGTTGAGAAGAAATTTTTCTAACTTCTAGTACAAGCTAGAACCGTCCGTGAGTTTTAAGTGAGAAAGTGTTCACCTAATTCTCGATCTACTGCGCCGAAAAAAACTTTTTCCAATTTTTTAATTCTTCCAACTAGTGTCGTGGAACGTTATGGCATGTCATCCTCAAAGGCAATGTGCCTTACAGACACTTAGTTTAAAAAAAAGAAGATCAAACACTGTTCTCTGCAATACAGGGATATGATTACAGGTAGTTTGCGAAAAGGTATGAAGATTGTGAAAAAAATGTTATCAACATCCATTGGTTATTTACCAAAAGAATCACGAAAAATAGTCGTTTTTGTCTTAAATAGTTTTTGTAATATCGGGTTTTCCAATAGGACTGTCGAATTTATTCAGTAAACTCAACATTATCATCATGGTTAAGTACACGAGCGAGCAAAGTCTGCAAATTATAAAATTTTTTTACCGAAATTCAGACGGCAACTTTAAGAGAGTTGAATAGTTGAATTTCATCGCAAAATCATCTTCAGTGACGAAGCTCATTTTTGGCTCAATAGGTTCGTCAATAAGCAAAATATACTTCAAAATATACTTCATCCACAAAAATAACTGTTTAGTGCGGTTTGCATGCCGGCGGCGTTATTGAGCCATACTCTTCGTCGACTATAACGATCGTCACGTATTGGACTTGGACGACATGTGGTTTCAACAGGATAGTGCCACAAGCCGCATGATTATTGATGAAGAGTAAGTTTGATGAGGGTGTTATCTCAAGAAATGGGCCATTCGATTTAACGCCTCTAGACTATTTTCTTTGGGGCTACGTTAAGTCATTGGCTTATGCCAACAAGCCGACGATATTGGAAGAGCTCAGAGTCATACAAAATTGGGTCCAACGAATCGACCGCTGCAAACGTACCCGCGGTGGCCATACGAACGAAGTCCAGTTCCATTCATAAATGTTTTGATTGTACTTCAAGCCGATAATAAAGTTTTTGAAATATCTCAAATGCTTTGCGTTTTATTAAAAAAAAAGTTGCCAAGTCCTTATAGTATAAAAAAAATTACAAAAGAATTGGTCCAGAAATTAAATATCTCCGTTATTTCTTAAGCTTGAATTGCTTGAAAAAACCTAAACTTTGCGGTCAACAGATTCAAATATTCTTAGCTTTCGCTTGATCAATTTTATTTTATTTTGAAATAAGAGAAAAAAAGTTTTTTTTTAGTTTGCTTAGGAAATTGGGGTTAACATACATTTTAACAAATTTCGAGAAATATCGCGGACTACAAGAATTCATATTGTTATTTCTTCAAACGTAAAGAGACACTCTTCTTCTTTTAGATTAACTTAATTAATTAGGAAATTATCTGCCAAAGATTACATATTTTTACATTATTACTGACCTTGAGTTCTGTAACCTTAGGTTAAGGTTTTGAAAGATGGTATATCAGCCCAAATTCGTATTCACTAATAAACTGTGCCACTACCACTTCACTAGTTTTTCAAGAAATTCATGTTGGCTCCGCGAAAATCTAACAAAACAACTTTTTCTCCGAATTTCCAGATTGCCATCAAGAAAAACTCAGACCAAGCGAAAAGAAAAAAAAGAAGATAAATCAAAGAAAAATCTTCGAACAACGGACGATGGACGCGACGACCGACGACTAGACGTTGTCGTGAAGATACGTTCCAAGGTAAGGCCGATAGCGATGCACTATTCCGTCCGTTACAGATTTCCAAGAGAGCAGCTTAGTGCTCCTCAGTTGCTGGCTAGTGGTAGTTTGGCTCCTGCATTTCTGCGTGGAGGCAAACACGATATTATTCCATCGATAAAAATATTTTCATTGAGATGAGCAGGTTTTTCGGGGTAATTCACCCGTTAGAGTAATTGTTTTGGTATCATACTCAGAGGCTTAAAGATACTTAATGGCTATGGATACTAAATGTAGCCACGATATATGGAGAATTCAATTTTAGTGGGGACTGCCTTCATATAAAGATACTGCTGCTGCGACACCTTCAGAAGCTAGCGTTGCAGTTATATGCATTTTATATGAGCCAATTATGTATTGTAAGATAAGTCATAATAGTTATCAAGCGGTTTTCCTTGTGTTGTAGATTTTGATTAACCAATTTATTGGATTTTCCGCATTTTCTTCGATGGCAATAGCTAAATATTTAGATGTACATATGTACTAACTAAGGATGTTAGTAAGAAAAAATTACAACTGATAATACAACAACGAGCGTCTTAAAGAAATTCCACTGAATATGATATGCTTATTTCAAATATTAAGTTTAAGTATTCAGAAGATCCTAAAAGTTTTGACAAAATGTCAAAAAAAAAATTATTCTTGTCAATTCAATTTAACAAAGGTGTAGATATTTGTGTCTTCTTTAAAAAAAAAAGATGTTCATATCCAATATTATTTTGTTTTTATTATTTAAGCCTAATTATGTATACTTATGAACTAAGATTAAATTTTAAATAATCTTTCAAATTAATAAAAAAGAGTTTCCGTGATGAGAGATAAATGAAGCTTAGCAAATTTTGTTTTAGCCGAAGTTTGATTTGAATCCCAAGATTTTTACCTGGTTTAAAAAATAGAATGAAGACATTCATATAATTGAAGTTTATAGGTCCGTTCGTTTACTACCTAAAACACACATTTTTAAACAATTTTAACCCAAATGTTGTGCGTTTACACAAATGTTTGAGAGTTTTCGTGAGAAGAGAGAGATTGTGAGAGAGCAAAATATTTCCCCTAACTCCCTATTTGAAACCAAAAAGTTCTGTCAAACTCAAAAGTACATTTGACATTTGACGTTTTGTGAAGTCTTCGTATTTGAAAAATTTTAGACTAATTAAATTTTTAAAAGTTAAATACAAAATTAATAAGAAAATGGCATAGAATCTTTATAGTCTTCATCCAATCTTCAAGAAGTTGGCATAAACTGTTATCTTCATTATAAGTTAACGTTTCCATCACAATTTTATTTCATCTGCACATAATTGATCCATTTTGTTTAGTTATTTTTTTTTTTGGATCACTTCTGAATTTCAATTTAGATGACGCGAATATTTTTGACGTTTAAAAAGTTTCCCTATTTTGATGCACAACGGGTTCTTTTACTTTCGAGTGAATTTATTATCCTCTTGGAGCTTCCATCCCCACTCTCAAAACTTGACAGCTTTCCAAAAGACCCAAAAAGTATACCAACGAACCTTATATTTTGAAAACATCTCTTAAAATACTTGCAAAATAGATGCATATTTAAATGACTATGTTATCGATAATATAATCTAGAACTTCTTAATTTTGTGTGCACAGATAATCAAAACAAAATGCAATTGTTTCCCTAATTTTTACCTGTAACAACCTTAGTAGTTGAAAAATGTCCATTTTATTCTTTAGAATGTTTTTCTTTTGGAATCTCGTGCTGTTTATAAATACAAAAAAAATAATAAATAAATTGTGGCATATACATTTATGTGGCACAAATATTTAATATTACATATTCATATATATGCTATCAAAAATTTCAGCCACTATAGGTAACTTTAAAAAAGATTGAACAAATTTTCCGTCGAGTAGTGTACAATGTCATCTCACGCTAAAACTATTGCCTATTTTTGGGCACTTACTGTGTCCACTTTGATAGAAGTTTTCTTTTAATTTCAGATTAGAGTAAGACTGTTCGTATAATTATCTTCGAATAATTAAGATGAGTTCAATTCTGTTTTGAGCTTGTGTTCTTAAGGTTATAACTTAATGTTTGCTTCCAAGTCAAAAGCTATTGAAAACAAAACCGCAAAACGATCATGTAATTTCTTTTTTATTCACCATCGATGAGTGGTTTGTGTCTGAAATATAGAAATTGGAATCGGAATCGGTTATTTCGGTTGCTAAGTGAAACCTGAAACACAAACCATCTGCTTATCAATTTACGATACATTTGGTGTGACCAGCCATAGCAATATATTATCTGCAGCGACATTAATTCATTAAATCGTCGTGTATTTTTGGTAAATACTGTTTAATTTTACTTACGATTATAGGTACTGTAAAGCAAGTATATGATTCGTGAATAAAAACAAAATTGAGAAAACAATCAGAAACATAGAGATACCCTAAAAAAGTTTGTTGCAAGAAATATTTGTATGTCTGTCAGGCTATTTGTCTGTCTGTATGTGTAACGATCTGCAGCCTAAAAGGCTTTAGCGATTATCTTCAAATACGGTATGTGTGATTCTTTTGGCATTTCACAGAGGGAAAATTGAAATTGTATTTTCAAACCGAAAATAACGGTACCTGCCATATAACCATTAAGGAAAAGTTTAATTTTCTCGAAAACGGCTCCAACGATTTCGATTTTTGATTTTATAAAAAAACAAGTTTACCGGAGAAGTCTATTAACGGTACCTTTCATGTAACGGTTATTCATTGGATTTTTTTAAAATTAATTCTGCATACAAATATTTTGAATACCTATATGTATATTGTCTATTTTTAATTAATTTTTGAATTTTTTTTTTAATTCAATATTTTTAAAACAAATAACAAAAATATCTTAAATTTTATGATCAGCTGTATATTAAAAAGAAAAAATTCTAAGATCTAAAAATAAAAAACTGGATTTTTTCAAAGTCCGTCCTACAATTTTCAAAATACTTTTTTCATAAATTCTTTGTTATTTAAGACGTGTGATGGCGTACTTCATTTTTAGAAGTTAATTATAAGTTCAGAACGTGTTATTTTTGTACGTAAACGTTACTTGTTTCTATCAAAGATCTTGCTTTTCAATATGATTAAGCACATAAGAGCAAGAACATGCGACCCAGTCGTGTCCATTTTTTAATTGCGAATCAAGTCGCAATGAGTTACGAATCAACCAGAAAGATAGCCAGACCAAAAATTACACCATGAGAGTGCTATAGAGAATGTATATACAGTGGTTTAAATAAAAAAATAAAAGGCACGACTGGGTCGCACGTACTTGCTCCCGTGTGCTAATCCTTTTTAGGTACAGGCGTCTTTTTGACAAAATTTAATTTTAATGTTTTTTTGACGTGCAACTGCTTTAGAATCGTTGTGGTTTGAAGCTCGAACGAACATGCGTCACGATAAAGGGATAAACACATAAATATAGGATTGTTGGCTTTTGCAGTTTTTTAGTGTATTATCTTTCCACTTGTTGTTTAGTGCTTATAATATAATTTGCTAATAGAAAGATATAAAGGACTTTTTTCAGTTTAATTTTCGTTTTGGTATGGAAAAAATTGAACAACTGGCATAAAGATTCGTGGGAATCAGCAGTAGGGCAATAATGCTAGGTATAGGGACCTATATATGTGCCAATAACAATAATTTACTTTTTGAAATCAAATTAATTAAAATAGCTGAATTATGTTTGATGGATCGATAAACGTATGATGTGGGTAGGTATTAATGGAATTTATTAAGGATATTATTTACCTATAATAACGTTGGAAGGAAGGTAGGTACTAAATATAAGATACACGTTCCAACTACTGTTAAGCGAGTTTGTAAAGCGACAATATTAAAAGTTAACACAGTGGTTTTGTTTATTTATAGGAAGGTGTAAACTTTTGTTTTCTCGATTGAAATTTTTGCATTCAGTAGTAATCGAAAAATTCTTTTTATTTGTTAGTTGTTTTTGTGTGTTTATCATAGGCTCATTATTTATTCTGTGTGCTTTTATGATGATGAAATGCTTTAAAATACGTAGGTATGTATGTAGGTTGTCACCTTCTTTTATTTGACTAATGGCTAGGGCTTAGCCGAGCAATATGAAATAAAATTTGGGGAAAAATTTTTATGAAATCAAAAAAACACTATTCATAACGTTTTTTGGAAAAAATGTTGTAAGCCATCTTATGTCTTTTGCTGTTTTATATTTTATGAATTTTTCATTTCAAAATCGTTCGACCAGTTTTTTTAAAAAAATGTTTTTTTTGAAAAACTTTTCGAAAACATATTTTAAATTTTTTTTGAGTATGTCAATTCAAAGAAATCTAAATCTTATACTAGGAAAAAAATTAAAAAAAAATCTATTAAACCGTTTTCAAAATATTCAAAAAACAAAATATTTTTTAAAAAAAATTATTAAAAATTAAAAAAAAATGTTTATGAAAATTTTGATAAGCAGTATTATTTAAATCATAAAACACTACATATTTTGAAAATTTCATCAAAATCCGTTGATTAATTAACGAGAAAGTCTGATTTTAAAAAACCGGTCATATGGGAGGTACCGTTATAAAACTTTTTCTGAAAAATCCATTAAAATTTAAAGATAGATTTTGCACAGAAAACATCATTCTGAAAGTTTTATCAAAATCGTAGGAGCCGTTTTCGAGAAAAATAAGTTTTTCATTAAAAGTTATATGGCAGGTACCGTTAGTTTTGGAGCTAGAATGCCAATTCCAAAAACTGTCGGGTAGAGCACTCTAAAAATACTATATACCAAGTTTGAATCAAATCGGCCCAACCGTTTGGGCTGTAGATATCGATACGGACAGACAGACAGACAGACAGACAGACAGACAGACAGACAGACAGACAGACAGACGGACGGAATTTCCGGACCCACTTTGTTTGACTTCTCTATCATCGTAATGGCATGTTTGATTGTTAGAATTTTTTTTTTTTTTTTTACGAATGCATAACTTGCCTTATAGTCCCTATAAATCGCAAGTAAAAATTGCACGACTGAATCGCACGTACTTTCTCATATGTGCGGTCACATTGTAGATTAAAATTTAAGAAAACTAAAGTTAACATCAAAGAATTTATTCGTACTAAATTGTATTGAGTGAAATAATTGAATCGCCATTTTATTTCTTTAAGAAATGTTAAAAAGTATGATTTTTTTTCAAAATCGTAGAAACGGTTTTTAAATAATTTAAAAAAAAAAAAATTGAAAAAAAAATAATTAAAGAATACATACTTAATATATATATGTTATCCGGCTGCAATGCAGCGCTTCAACTCCTTCTGGAGCATAGGGCAGCAACAAGATCCTTCCATCTGTCCCGATTCGCCGCGACTGACCTTAGCTGTGGCCACGATTGAAAACCTTGAGATCGAGCTTCCCCCAAAACAGATGACCTCCAAGTTGTTTTCGGTCTTCCAACGCGTCTATTACCCTGAGGATTCCATTCGAAGGATTGCTTTGCTATGTTGTCGTTAGGTTTCCTCAGTTTATGGCCTATCCAACGCCACTTCCGTTGTCTGATGTCGGCGTCCAATTTTCTCTGTCCGGTCCTATTCCACAGTTCAGCGTTCGATATGGTTTGCGGCCACCGGATCTTCAGAATATACCGCAGACAACGATTAACGAAGGCTTGCAGCCTGCTCGAGATGATTGCAGAGCATTTCCATGTTTCTGAAGCATACAACAGCACAGATTTTACGTTGGATTCGAAGAGTCTCAACTTGGTGCGTAGCGATATTTTGCTGGAGTTCCACACAGGAGAAAGGATTCCAAATGAACTACGGGCTTTGTTTACTCTATTGTTTACATCCAGGTCCGTTCCGCCATCGAGTGCTATGAAACTGCCCAGGTAGTTAAACTGCGTGACCTCCTCGATGGGTCCCTGCCTTAGAGTAACTTGTTGTGTGCTTTGGCCCGTAGTCATTATTTTAGTCTTATTTGCGTTGATCCTTAAGCCAGCCACCTCCCCATTTAGCTGCAGCGAATGACATATTTGATTTAGGCCAGCCGTGTTGTTCGCCATGAGACATATATCGTCAGCATAGTCTATATGACTGAGTTTGTCAAACAGACTCCATTGGATACCATGCTTCTCAGTTTCACCCACCGTGGCAGTCATCACATCGTCAATTGCCAGTAAAAACAGAATTGGTGACAGGACATCTCCTTGTCTCACTCCTTGACGCATACATACTTAAGCACACAAATTTAAAAACAAAATTAAAAAAAAATCACCTCCCGTTTTCAAAATACTAATTTTTCAAAAAAATTTTTAAATATTAAAAATACAAAAAAAAAGTTTTCGAAAAACAAATTAATGCGGAATTACTTGGGCTACCTATATCTTCTTGAATATCGATTTTGATAGTAATCGGATCACTAGTTTTCGAGAAAGTCGAAGAAAAAAAACCGGTTCTTTGGGAGGTACAGTTTTTAGCCCACCATATTAATTTTTTTCACCAAAATATAATGCTTACCTACAGTAGTAGTATACTGATCATTTTTCATAAAAAATCTTGAAGCCGTTTTCAAGAAAAATAAGGTATTACATACAGTTATATTAGTACAGTTATCTGATATTTTTAACTTAAGTGAGTAGTGAATCTCCACGTGTTTCTTCGACTTTTCTTGATTCGATTCGGCTTCTGGAATGCGCAAACGACCAGTGTGAAAAAAACCGTTTCAAAAGCAGCAGATGATCCTGGTATATTAAGTAACCGTAGAGCATATTTTGAAAGGCCAGGATGCTTCTGGACGTAAAACTCTAATAAGTTTTAGGTTTTAACTGACCCTTACCTTCCTAACCTAACCTTCCTTAACCGCTACGGTAAGCTCTTCAGCAGGTAGAACCTCAAGTAAATTAATTTCAACTTGGGTTAATGGGAATGGCGTAGTAAATTGTTGTTTGTTGAAGTTGACGTTGACACTTTGACAGAAATAACAATGTTTAATAGTAGTTGAACATAAATATTTAAATATCGTATCAGCCAACGGGCCTAAGGCATCCTCAATCAACGCTTTTTCGATATATGAATTTGCTGATGTGTTGAGCTTGGAAAGCGCTTGAATCCAAATTGATCCAAAATTTTCGACCTTTCTTTGGTTTGCTACGTTAAAAGCGTTCAGGTATATTTTGAAGAGATATGAAGTTAGGAAAAAGGTAATTTTTCAAAGTGTGAGTTAAATATGTATTTTCTGACCGCGACTCTTATATCCGCTCCTGGAGGCGGAGTTTTTTTTTAATTTGTGGTATATAGATTAGATAGCTGGACTCAATACCTATAAATAAAAAAAATAATCAGTTAGGGCACAACGATATAGGCATATGAAGGCATGTGTGAGTGAAAAAAAATTCTGACACGCGACCCTTCAATCCTCTCCTGGACACGTATTTATGTTTCAGGAAGATTTGTGGTATATGAATCGGGCTACTGAACTCAGTACCTATCAAACAATGCAAAACATACTCAGCTTGAACTTGCACATAACAAGGTACATGCATATGCTATCTTGAGGAGGGTTGGGGGTAAATTTGAAGGGTATTAAAAGTTTGTGGTTTTTACAATTTTTTAGGGAAATTTGAAAAATTGCTTCTTAATTTGATATTTTAACACAAAGATAAAAATGAAATTCAATTAAATTATAAATTACGTTAAAAATTTGAAACATTAAATTAAAATAATAAAAAAAAAACCAATTTAGATTCAAACTTTTACGGTGTTTTTGAAAAAGGGTTTTTCCAAGACCTTTCGTCATTATGTCTGCAACATTATCATTGGTTGAGATGTATTTTAGCTTGATTTCCTTTTTGGCTATTGCTTCTCGAATAAAATTGCATTTTACATCAATATGTTTCATTCTTTTGTGTTCACGCGGCTCTTCAGCCACTTTGATACATGATTGATTATCTTCGAATATCACTGTTGGGGAATTACAATCATGCCCAAGTTCTTTCAACAAACAGCGTATCCATTTTGCTTCACAAATGCATTTAGCCAAAGCCAAATATCCAGCTTCAGTTGATGAAAGACTAACAGTTGGTTGCTTTTGTGTAAGCCAGCTTACTGTATTACCGAAAACTTTAAATACGTAACCTGATGTTGATTTTCTATCATTTTTATCACCAGCCCAGTCAGAATCAGCATATCCAGTCAAGATATCAGCTCCATCATCACGACGATATACCATTTTCAATTCGGTAGTTCCCTGGATGTACCGCAGAATACGTTTCGCATACAGGAAATGTTCATCAGTACAGCTACTTTGAAATCGACTGAAATAATTTGTTGATTTGTATTATCATTTTGCAAATTTAAACCATTTTCAATAGGTGTTGCAGCCGTTTTGCAGTTCTGCATGTCAAATTTCTTCAAAATATTTTTTAAATAACGTATCTGACTCAAAAAAATTGAATTGGGATTTGAATTACGTTCAACATGAATCCCAAGAAACGAACCAATTTCGCCAACATCTGTCATTTCAAATTCTTCTGATAATTTTGTTTTAATGTCATTCACCATTTGCGTGTCATTTGAAATGATTGCCAAATCGTCGACTTATAAAAGAATAAAACAAATGACATTCTTTTCGAATTTAACATATAAGCATTGATCTGATTCACAACGATTGAAACCAATTTTGATTATAAATGTATTAAAACGCTCATTCCACATTCGAGACGCTTGTTTCAATCCATACAATGACCTATTCAACTTACAGAACATTGTTTTACTTACTTATTTACTTAGGTGGCGCTACAGTTCGGGACGAACCTGGGCCTCATCCAACATGCCTCTCCAGCCAACTCGGTATTTGGCTAGCTGCCTCCAGTTTTGCACTCCAAGTTGGTTGAGGTCGTCCTCCACTTGAGCGCGCCACCTAAGGCGAGGTCTTCCTTGACTGCGTCTACCCTCTGGGATGGAATCGAAGATCCTGCGAGCCGGAGCATTGTTGTCCATTCGCTCTACATGACCTAGCCATCTTAAACGTGATATGCGTATTTTTTTGACCAGGTCAATGTCGCTGTACAGCTCGTATAGTTCTTGGTTGAACCTTTTCCTCCAAAGCCCGTTAACTCAGATAGGGCCAAAAATCTTCCGAAGAATCTTACGCTCGAAACGACTAAGGATATCTTCATCCGCTTTAGATAGAGTCCATGCCTCGGCGCCATAGAGCAGGACTGGGATGATTAGGGTCTTATATAGAGTCTCCTTTGTCTTTCGAGAGAGGGCTTTGGTACTCAATTGCCTTCCTACCCCATAGAAACAGCGATTGGCAAGAGTAATTCTTCGCTTTATTTCTGATGAGATGTTGTTGTCAGATGTTATAGCGGATCCGAGGTACACAAAGTCCCTAACTACCTCAAAGTTGTACCTATCTATTGTGATATTTTGTCCAATCCGCCGGTGTTGTGTGTCCCTTTTTGTGGACAGCAGGTACTTCGTTTTGGCCTCATTGACTGCTAGTCCCATCTTAGCCGCTTCAGCTTCAATGCTAGCAAACGTTCCACTGACAGCTCGCCGAGTTCTGCCAATGATGTCTATGTCGTCAGCGTATGCTAGCAATTGCACAGACTTGAAAAAAATTGTCCCACTACAATTGACTTGCGAGTTTCTTATAATTTTTTCAAGTATTAAGTTGAAGAAATCGCACGATAGCGCATCACCTTGTCGGAATCCTTTTTTGACGTCAAAAGCTTCTGTGAGGTCAGAACCAACCTTGACGGAGCAGCGAGAGTTCTCCATCGTCACAGTCGGACGAGTTTTGTGGGAATGCCAAAACCTGACATGGCTCTGTATAGCTCGTCTCTATAAATGCTATCGTACGCGGCCTTAAAATCGATAAAGAGGTGGTGGGTATCGATTTGGAATTCTTGGGTCGTTTCCAGGATCTGCCGTAGCGTGAACATTTGATCGATTGTGGACTTTCCTGGTCTGAAACCACACTGATAGGGGCCAATCAGGTTGCTGACGAAAGGTTTCAGGCGTTCACATAGTACGGCAGAGAGGATCTTGTAGGCGATATTCAGGAGACTAATTCCTCTATAGTTGGCGCAGTTTAGAGGGTCTCCTTTCTTGTGGATCGGGCAAACGATGCTGAGGTTCCATTCATCAGGCATATTTTCTTCTGACCAAACTTTAGAGATGAGTTGGTGTATGCACTCCACCAGGTCATCTCCGGCCGCGTGTGCTTGCAATGGTGACGTTATGTGCCGCTGCGAAGTCAATTAGCCTAAGTCCGTTTTCAGACGTTGTGTCGTGTAGGCTATGTTTTCCGACAGTCCTACCAAAGATTTACTCTTTACCTATTTTGGCATTAAAATCGCCTATTACGATCTTAACGTCGTATTTAGGGCATTGCTCATAGGTTTTGTCGAGGAGCTCATAGAAGTCATCCTTGGTGGCGTCATCTTTGTCCTCTGGGGGGGCATGAGCGCATATTATTATTAGGCTAATGTTGACGAATTTAGCCTTGATACGGATTGTCACAAGTCGCTCACTTACGTGTCGAAAGCCCAAGACTTCTTGCCTAAGTCTACCGCTTATGACGAATCCGCACCCAAATAAACGCTGTGGTCTTCTTGCGCAATCACCGTAGTACACGTCACAGTTTTTCATCCTCCTTTTGCCCGGCCCATTCCATCGCACTTCCTGGATGGCAGTAATTCCTGCTCTGTAGCAGTCTAGGGCCTCCGCTAGTTGTTTGGATGCACGTGGTCTGTTAAGAGTTCTAACATTTCACGTGCAGATCCGAAGGTCATTGTCCTTGATTCGTTTTTCCGGGTCGTCAACAGTAAATCCGTCCTTTTCCGAGGCTATTGGTCGCTTATCAACTTTTTCTTTTTTTCCGTGGCAGGGTTGTTAACCCCACGCACAACCCCCAACCTGGAGGGCCAGGTCCTTTGTTGGATTCCTTGGACAAAAGGAACCGGAGAATCCGGAGTCAGTAACCTACTTCGGGGATATGAGCCCTGCCGTTGGCCCATTAAGGATTCATCCGCCAACATCTCTATTTCAATGCCCTGACTTGCATTGAATTGTCCCAATGACCTTATCTCCAAATACGTCGAAGTAGCTCATTAGGGCGTCTGCTTCTTTGACTCTTGACACCACCGTTGGTCCGATTGTTTGGGCTCATGCGCCGTACGCCCTCTTTCTGAGGGGCTCGTGCAAGACTTCTGCGAATCGATCAGAACAGTCATTTAAGCAGAGCATTATAGTGTTGCTATTTTTTCTGTGTTCAACACTCGCGCTTATAAGTTTAGCAGGAATGTCCGGATGGACAGACCAGTACCCGGTGGTTACCGCGGGGAGGTAAAATAAGCACAATTGATGTGTACGATATAGTTGCAGCGAGTGTGCATCACCAGTTTGATACCCTTCAGTGCCTACCCTATTCATACAGCACCCAACCACCAACATTGTTTTATCTTTGATAAATATTACAGGTTGTGTCATGTAGATGCCCTCATTTAAATTTCCATTCAGAAATGCACACTTAACATCCATTTAATGAATTTTGTATCCAAAATGATTTGCAACTGACAACAAAATACGAAAGCTTGTCAACTTGGCTGTAGGCGAATATGTTTCATTGAAATCGAAACCTTTTTCTTGCGAAAATCCACGAGCAACAAGTCTAGCTTTGTATTTATCTACGTCACCATTTGGCTTATACTTAACTTTGAAAACCCATTTGCAAGTGACAGCTTTTCGACCAATTGGAAGCTTGCACAAGGACCAAGTATTATTTTTCATTAAAGATGAAAACTCGTCATGAATTGCATTTTCCCATTTTGGCCAATCAGCACGCTTTCTTGCATCGTTCAATGTAACTGAGAATCACTGATGCACTGCACTAAAATCGACTTGCACTTTTTCTCGTCGGATTTCAGCTTTTCTTTTACCTTTTCATTATTTGCTATATCACCTTCACTTGGAACTTCTCTCAACATAGAGTCCAATGTAGAAGAAAGAAACTTTTCTAGATTTTTCTCTTCCAGAAAAATCTTAATTCTGTATTTCCAATTCGAGAAATTGGTTCCATCAAATGGCTTCACTTTTTGCAAATTATTTTCCATATTCGACTTGTAAACCTTTAATAAAAATAATTTTTAAAATATCCAACAGAAAAATCCAGAACAATAATTCTTAAGCGTGCGATTTGATCAAAACGAAAAATCTTCCTTAAACGCTTAAGCACACAAATAAATTCCTTAATGAAAGAAACAATGCGTTCAATTCAAATATCCTTCTTATGAATTGATTCCTGGGCCCATAACCTGTTAATTGAAACAGAGTTATATATTTAGAACAATAGTTTGAATGATCTCCGTTGGAATATTAGATTACAAGTAAAGAAAAATTTAAATATGATTTCCTGTTATACAAAATATTTTCTATAAGTTTTGATTTAAGGAACAAAGTATTATTATATATTCCTACTGTGTTACAGTCAAATTAGTATTTTATCATTTCCGACCTGTCGACTGGACCACTCTGCCAATTTCTTCTAAAACTTTTGAAGAAGTATGAGCAAAACAGATTTTTCTTCCAATTTTTGGGACGCTTGCCTGAATTGAATGGGCATTTCTAGATTTAATGATCGAACGTAGACGCTCCAGCAGGTTTCTCCACTGACCAAAGAACAGGACTATGATCCGAACTTAACTCATTAAGGGTCAATGGTGAAATTATTAAAGTTGAAACAAGTCAAGAAACGAAGGCAACCACGGAAACTAGAAGGAACGTATGTCGGATTAGGTCAAGGATCTTCAATTAGTTTTATTGGTGATCTGTTGAAAAATATATGAGATTGGCCAGCAAAATTAAAAACGTATTAATAAAAGTAAAGGACGTAGTATGTAAAAGAAATCTAAATTATTTATATTGTAATGTGGCAAAAAATGTCAAGATATTCGGAGATTACATTTTGTTTCCAACTCAACAACATCTGCAGGATACATTATGTACAACAACCATTTTAACATGTATTGTGTACAACAAGTATTCTATATATATGTAATATGTTTTGACTGAGTAGAATTCGAAATCGAATTAATACAAACGACCGAAAGCTTAGATTGTGCCAGAACCAGACAGAAGCTTTCAGAAGTTTGTAAATTTGTATAAATACACGAGTAGATGGCATTGAGAGTTGAGTTTATTTTTCAAAAGTGGAATTGTTAACAACTGGAAGCGTTAGTTAATAATAATAATAATAATAATAATAATAATAATAATAATAATAATAATAATAATAATAATAATAATAATAATAATAATAATAATAAAAACTGATTGAATTAAGATTAAATAAAAAGTGTTGAAGTATAAAAACGTATTTGGATTGTGAATAAGTGGAATAAGTAAAATTCGCTGTTATTTAAACTGAAGAACGTTGTGTTTCATAAAATAAAGAGATTTGTTGTATTATTTTGGAATTTTGATTGAGTTTTATTTGTCGAACCCCGGGCCAAAATTTCACAATATTACACAAATAAGGTAATGCCAAACAAAAATAACTAAATTGATAAAAGTCAATAAACTACCTAATAGTCTTATTTTTTTTATTAGTAATAACGCGTTTGGACTTATATAGCCATCATCAGATTAGTCGACTAGTATACAATTTTCAAATAAATTATTAAAAAGTTTTTTTTTTAAAGTAATAGAAAAACAAATAAAACAATAAAAACAAAGATTAGTTTTATTTTCTTTTTTAATTTTAGGAAGTGAAGTCAACAAGTTCACAATTTGCGTTCAGCGCTATGTTATGTGGTTTGTTAATGTAGATCGATTCCCATACATTTGATTGCCTGTACCCTTGCACCTCTATTAATAAGGATATGTTGTCAGTCATTAGTCCTCACTCTGCCCTTTGCACTATTTTCTTCATTTATTTACCAACATTTCATCCAAATTTGTTAAGTCGTTCAGGCGTGATTGCGGAACAAACATCCACATTTCCACATATTCAAAAATCAACACCTCTAAATATAAATAATATAATTAATTAAATCGCTGTTGTCAATTATAATGAAAAAGTTCAAGTTCAAGGCATTAATAAAATAAGACCTATCTCCAGCAAAGGTGACCAAATTGCATTTGTGTCATTTTTATCTCTAGTGGAGTGACGACTGACGAATCACTTTGTTTCCAGGTTTAAGTTCTACTGACTATATCTTTAGGTGTTTTATTTGCTTTGTAATTAAAAATTGTTGTTTTTTTCTCGATCCAACTTCATATAGTAATTACTAATTCCAAACATGTGTTTTTATGGGAATTTGTCTTTTTACTGACAAAGAACAGGATGAACTTTCGATTGTCAGCTAACTTCTTTTAAATACATGTTGGACGAAGGAGGAGGAGGCAATTGTCAAAGAGGCCACCAGCGTGCGTTTGAAAGGGCTATCCGGTAAGAATCTCGTTGTTAAAGGACCTACGTGTTTATAGGGGCAACACGTAAATTTGTGTGTGGAGTCACACAATTTGGTCATGAATGCAGGCCACGTGATTGTTAAGACTACCTGAGGAGAATAAACATTGTCCATTAAAAAAAAAAAACCATCGCAGTTATTTTCGATTTCACTTATTTTGAAAACAGGAAAACGTCATTGAAAATTAAAAGTGAGTACTGATTAATGTACTCCCTTATGTATGTTCAGGTTAACTTTTCGACACTGGCATGCAATTTTTTTTGTTTGTGCCTGACCTTTGCAGCTTTAAGCAATAAGGCCGTTGTCGTCAAAAATTATTTTGAGAAAGGAAACCGAAACCACATAAAAAACTAAAGGCCATATCGTCTATATACATAAAACAATGTCGTGTTATTTTATATATATAACTCAAGAACGACTGGACCGATTTCAATGATTTATGGTTTGTTGGATTCGTCTCCGCCTCGAATAGCAGAATAGCATTTAAATATTGGAATTATTCACGTTAATTATTTAAATTCAAATGCACAGTGTTGTAACTATCTCGTACGCATCAATTGTGCCTATTTTACCTCCCCGGGGTAACCACCGGATACTGGTCTGTCCATCCGGACATTCCTGCTAAAATTATAAGCGCGAGTGTTGAACACAGAAAAAATAGCAACACTATAATGCTCTGCTTAAATGACTGTTCTGATCGATTCGCAGAAGTCTTGCACGAGCCCCTCAGAAAGAGGACGTACCAATTAAACCAACGGTGGCGTCAACAGTCAACAAAGCAGGTGCCCTGATAAGCTACTTCGACGTATTCGGAGATAAAGTCATTGGGACAATTCAATGCAAGTCAGGGCATTGAAATAGAGATGGTGGCAGATGAACCCTTAATGGGCCAACGGCAGCGCTTATATCCCCGAAGCGGGTTACTGACTAGGAGTCTCCGGTTCCTTTTGTCCAAGGAATCCAACAAAGTACCTGGCCCTCCGGGTCGGGGGTTGTGCGTGGGGTTAACAAACCTGCCATGGAAAAAAAGTTCCAAAGCGACCAATAGCATTGGCCTATTATGCACTCATGCCCCGACAGAAGACAAAGATGACGCCACCAATGATGACTTCTACGAGCAACTCGACAAAACCTATGAGCAATGCCCTAGGACTGTCTGAAAATACAGCCTACACGACATAACGTCTGAAAACGGACTTAGGGTAATTGACTTCGCAGCGGCACATAACGTCACCATTGCAAGCACGTGGTTTCCTCATCTCGATATACCAAGATCAAATACCGTCAACCAGATTGATCACGTTGTGATCGATGCAAGACACGCCTACAGTATCTTGGATGCTCACACTTTTCGAGCAACTTTTATTGATTCGGATCACTACCTTTTTGCAGAATGTGAATAACTCGGAACACCACAACAACGGAGTAATACTATGAGGAAGTATGACGTCGGAGAGCTTCAATCACAAGAGACCCCCAGAACCTATACCCGATCGAATATCCCGTAACCTCTCAAAAAATCCATTACCGCCAGCATCAAGTGCCGAAGACCAGTGGCAACACAACAAGCCATCAGAGATGCCGCAACTGATGTGCGAGCTAGATTTCACCAGACCGCCACCACGAAACCTCTGGTTCGATGACAAATGCAGGCAGACCCATGCAGCCAAACAAGTGGCATATAAAGCGGGGCTGCAAAGAAGGACAAGAGCTGCTCGCGAGCTCTACGAGCAGAAAAGACGGGAATAACACCGGCTTCTCCACAAGAAAAGGAGAGAGCATGAGAAGCGCGCGATCGAAGATATTGAGTGATGCTATTCCAAGAACAACGTGCGAAAGTTTTACCAACAGATAAAAAGAACGTGCCAAGGAAAAAAAAGAAGAAGCTTGTAGAGATAGGAATGGAAACCTGGTAGTAGAGTCACAGTCGGTGCTGAGTATATGGAAGGACCATTTCTGCAGACTGTTAAACGGCGATGAAGGCCAAAATCCCGCTGTCAGGCAGAATGAACCATTTACCATGGGTGATGACAGACAAAACTTCCGGCCAGCTGACCAAACTGAAGTGAGGGAGCAATATCTAAACTAAAAAACAACAAAACTGCTGGACACGACAGACTACCCGCCGAACTCCGTCAAGGTTGGCACTGACCTCACAGAAGCTTTTGGTGTCAAAAAAGGATTCCGGCAAGGTGATGCGCTATCGTGCGATTTCTTCAACTTAATACTTGAAAAAATTATAAGAAACTCGCAAGTCAATTGTAGTGGGACAATTTTTTTCAAGTCTGTGCAATTTCTAGCATACGCTGACTAGATAGACATCATTGGCAGAACTCGGCGAGCTGTGACTGGAGCGTTTGCTAACATTGAAGCTGAAGCGGCTAAGATGTGAATAGCAGTAAATGAGGCCAAAACGAAGTACCTGCTGTCAGCAAAAAGGGACACCCAACACCGGCGGATTGAACAAAACATCAGAATAAACAGGTACAACTTTGAAATATCTCGGGACTTTCTTTACCTCGGTTCCGCTATAACATCTGACAACATCTCGTCAGAAATAAAGTGAAGAATTACTCTTGCCAATCGATGTTTCTACGTGCTAGGAAGCCAGTTGAGTAGCAAAGCCCTATCTCAAAAGACAGAGGAGTCTCTGTATAAGACCTTAATTATCTCCGTCGTGCTCTATGGCGCCGAGGCATGGACTCTATCTAAAGCGGATGATGATATCCTTTCGAGCGTAAGTTTCTTCGGAAGATTTTTGGCCCTATCTGCGTTAACCGGCTTTGGAGATGAAAGTTCAACCAAGAACTATACGAGCTGTACAGCGACATTGACCTGGTCAAAAAAATACGCATATCACTTTTAAGATGGCTAGGTCATGTAGAGCGAATGGACAACAATGCTCCGGCATCCCAGAGGGTGGACGCATTCAAGGAAGGCCTCGCCTTAGGTGGCGCGCCCAAGTGGAGGACGACCTCAACCAACTTGGATTGCGCAACTGGAGGCAGCTACCCAAAGACCGAGCTGGCTGGAGAGGCATCTTGGTTTAGGCCCAGGTTCGTTCCGAACTGTAGCGCCCTTTAAGCAAGTAAGTAGTAACACGAGCAACACAAGGTGGGTATTATTTGACTAACTTTTTGACTAAATATCAACTAAGATTCAACTAACTTTAAGGGCCAATCGACCAATCAGAGACGCATCAACTAATTTTTAGTCCACGCATTGAATGCAAGGAATCATTCCAGAATCCAGATTATTGGTTCAGTCAGTCATCCATACCACAAGATTGACAAAACAGAATGTGTGAGAAATTCTCGGAATATTCCGTTGCCGCTGCCTGTCGCTGTAAATAGCGAAAGTATTATATTTGTTGTTATGTTTTGGCTGTGATTTGTTTGAAAACCTGCCTGACTTCGTGTTTCTCAAACAATGAGTCAAAATGTTTTAAAATTTTTAAATTGACCCTTCGAATGATTCTGTATACAGTTTTTCACACATGGTCAACCACATATCATCCAGAATTTATAGATACAAGAAGCCCAGAGGGTGATTCTTTAAGATTTGGACCCGATAAGTAACGCTCGGGTAGAAATATTATCGAATATATTGTTTTCCCTGTACCTATGTATATGTTTTTATATGAACAACATTTAATTTGAAAGGTTTGAGGGATTTTGAAATCATTTTGTATGTACTATGTATATCAACATGATAACGTTTGCGGTTTTTAGCTACCAATATGTAGCGCTTTGATAGGTATTCAGAAAATCTTTGGTGAACACGAGCAACGCCTGGTGGGGCAGCTAGTTATTTAATTTTTTCAAAACTAGAAATGAAACTAGTTTTACCTAAGACTAGTTTTGTCTCCAGTTCTATTAATATGAATCAAAAATAGTTTATATAAACAGAAAATCGGTATTAATAATTTCTGATGATAAAACTAATTTGGTTTTTTAAACAAGTTTCTAGTTTTGACTATAAAACTAGTTTTGTCGAACTAACTGTTTCAATTTTGACAGCACAAATTAAAAGTCAAACAATTTACGGTTATTTTCAAAGAAAAGCCGTTGTGTTCAATAGCTTGGCACCAAAACGAAAAACAATAAGACCAAATGACGTAAACTTACCTTCAACTACGCTGCTTCCGCTGTTAAATACACTAGCGCTTTGGTTTGTCATACCTTTCATCTAATTGGTAATGTCTCTTCATCCTCATCAGCATCCAGTCGTCATCTTCACTCAAAAAATTCTTGATGCCCAGTTTGCGAATTACCGTATTTCATACAATCTTTAGAATGTTTATGCGGCAAATTATTTTTTGACGTTTCGTAATTTATTTTTTTGTTGACCTCCCGATTTTATTTTGTGATTAATAATAGAAAAAGGTTAGAAAACTAGTTTTGATGTCCTTAAAACTATTAATTTCTGGGTTTATGAATTTCAAGCTTTATCCAAAACTAGTTTTGAGGTTTCGAGTTTTAGGTGTCAATTTTTGTTTGAATAACAACGATTTGTTCAAAACTTGGAACTCGAACTCGAAACCCCCATAAAACTAGTTTTACCTTAAAACTAGTTTTGAATCGTGTGAATAATATGGCTGTAAGAATCTTAAGATTCAAACCGGATCTAAAAAATCGTTTATTTATTCCAACAATGAGGCCTCAAAATAAGTTATTCCGGCACTGCGCCCAAAAATTGGTAAAAACCGCCTCACAGTCCAAGCAGATTGTCCGCATTCCATTGGGTCATCGAATAGCAAAGCACTCCAGTCCAATCAAACTCCAGCCAACATTACTCACTGCTGCGGTTTAGTGTACAAACAATCTGTGTTGAATCTTGGATGCTTGAAAGACCGCACAGGTGTGCCTCACAGGTTTACTCAAAACACAGATACAACTGGTCGCTGGTTGTATGTACATCTGAAACTTGTTAATCGCTACTCCACCCAAAAAGAAGACACAAATCCACGTTGTCTATACTATTCCGCCCGGTCACCCCGTCCGAGTTTATAATCAATGAGCTCTTCAAAGCTATCATCGGAGCTAGCCTCATCCGAGTAACTGAAGAGCCAACAGCAACAACACATGTCACCATAATGTTTCTGATAACGTTGCACAAATTTACATAATTGGGCTTGAAAAATGGGCCCGGCCCTAAGACTTTTTTTTCTATACGAAGCCTTGCAAAACTATTTCACAATCAATAGGCCCGGCAGGCCGACAAAAAATAAAGGCTTTTACCGCACACATTTTTTTATGGGCATCACTCAAATGGGAAACGGGCAAGTTGCCAATCGATCAATGAGGTTATATACATATTTATAGGGACCTGGTCACTGGTCATCGATGGAAGACGAGGAAATGCGTTTTCGATTTTTCGTCTTCTTCATTTTGATTTGTTGTTGGATTTTTGGGAAAGTTATTCGCGCGACTGGCTTGACCATTTGTTTTTTTATTTTCATTGCGGCTTTAAAGGCAAATATGTGGCACAAACTGGCTGCACTCTGGGACATGACACACAGGCCTGATGGGAATGAGAGGTTATCGGCTGAGGTGACCAATGTAATTGACTCATTGTTACCTAGAGGTATTGCCGGTTAAAAGTTGGCCTGCAAGAGAATAAAATCTGGTGATTTTGCCGCGATTGATCTCAAGCAGGTGGTAGGGTTTTGCTTTTACACTTTTCGCGGAAACGAAAGAGAAATTACGTTCATACTTTCACATCAGTTTTGAGGTATAGCAAAGATTGTTTATTTTTGATGCACTTAGGGATATATTTTCGAAAGATGTTGCTCCCAAGTTTCTAGGTGAGCATTTGGGATTCTTAAAACTCTAGAAAAGAGTAAGTAGACATCTAGATGAAGTGCCTGTTGGAGGGATGGACTATAGCAGATTTGTATGTGCCTGTTATAATAGTTATATTCATGCAATCGCGTAAAAGCCTCATAAGCCTTATAAACCTCGTGAATTTATATCCTCGTAAATGAACTGTCTTTCTGAGAACCTTGTAAATTTATCGCAAAATTTTGCCACGTAAAGTGAAAAAATTAACTTCGTAAAACTTAGAAATGTCTTTTTATTTGCGATTATAGGGACTATAAGGCAAGTTTAGGATTAGTAAATATAAAAAAATTAAGATACAAATGAAACATGACATTACGATCATAAAAAAGTCTAAAAAAGTGATCGACAAAAAATGTCTGTCTGTCAGTCTGTCTGTTTAGGGCAGCCTAAACGGCTTTAGCGATTATCTTCAAACTTGGTGTGTGTGATTCCCCATAGGGGAAATTGAAGTTTTGTTTGTAGGCCTAAAAATAACGGTACCTGCCATATGACCGTTTAGGAAAAGCTTATATTTTTATCGAAAACGGCTCCAACGACTTTGGTGAACATTTTTGGGATTTCTTTGTTGTTATTGGCTATTAACTAAATTTAGGGGATAAGTCTATTAACGGCCCCTTTCATATAACGGGTTTTCTAATTTTTGGCTTTCTCGGTAACGGCTCTTTGGATTTCTGTCAAATTTTATTTTTGAGAAGATCTATGTATCCAAATTATTTCTGCATATAAACATTTTGAATAACTTTTTTTTCTAATTAAAATTAATTTTTGATTTTTTTTTTTTTGAAACATTAATATTTTGAAAACTAATCAAAACAAATTATTTTAAATCTTAAAATCACATGTTTATTAATAAATTCTAAAAAAAACTTCATACCAAAATTTAAAAAAAATGTTATTCAAAAAACTAAACATAAAAAACAGGATTTTATCAAAACCGGTCCTACAATTTTCGAAATACTTTTTCATAAACTCCTTGTTATCTAAGACGTGTGATGGCGTACTCAATATTTTACTAAAAACCGTTAAGTATTGTGGTTTTTAATACTTTTTCTTTTTTTTAATTTTTTTTTACTGCCTATCGGTATTGGTATGAAAGCACCTAAAGAAGTTCGACATATAAGTCAGTAACGAATACTTGAATATTCTTGGTTAGTTTAGTTATTTTAGTTTCTTCATTTTTCAAATTAAATTTGTAAATTTATTCTATTTACCTATTGAATAAGAAAACTGCCTTTGGAAGCTGAATGCATAATTCAATTGTGCTAAATATTTTGCTTAGTTGGAATATGGGCATGTGGGAGTACACAGAGGAATTTCAGCTACTAAGCCGATTTTTATGCTTGGTAACCAACGCTTTGCATTAATATAAATATTATTTAAGCAATTTTAAGCCTTCTTTTGCAGTAATGTATTATAGTTGCATTAGGTCTTAAAAAATTGTTACGAAATCAATTTTCTATTTACTTTCTTTAATGCAAGTTCATTTTAAAGTTCTGGATTTAAAAATGGGATTCATAAACAGAGCCCCACAAGACATTCCATATTCGGGTGGTTCGGCTTAAAAAAGAAGCTCTGTATTTAAATATAGCAAGTCGGCCTCAACGGTAAGCTGAGGCATTGCCAGTTAAATGGTTACATGCATACATATACTGTTTCAGGGAAGAATTCAACTGGTTGTTGCAGAGTTTTAAATGTTCAGGTTACTGATCGGTTTTTGAATCCCCCATTGAGAACAATACTTCCAAGGTTAGAAATTATTGAATCCTTTTGCAATTCTCCTACCGAAAGGACACTGCTGTAAATCCAGAAAGAAATATGAAAAGCTTAGAGTAATTTTGTCAACAAAAACATTTTAATGGATAAGTTGCTTCAGACTCAGACAAGAGGTCGTTGATGAATATTTATTACTTGCGATTATAGGGACTATAAGGCAAGTTTAGGATTCGGTAATGTACAAAAAATTGATATAACAATCAAACATAACATTACGATCATAGAAAAGTCTAAAAAAGTTTGTGGCAGAAAATGTCTGTCTGTCTGTCTGTATGTTCGTCTGTCAGTTATACATACTGAGCTGCAACATAAATGTCTTAAGATTATCTTCAAATTTGGTGTGTGTTATTCTTTTGGCATTCCCCACAGGGGAAATTAATTGAATTTATTTTTAGCCCTAAATATAACGTTACCTACCATATGACCGTTTAGGAAAAGCTTATTTTTCTTGAAAACGGCTCCAACGATTTTGATGAAAATGTTTGAGTACTTTTGCGTTAGTTTTGGCTATCATTTGATCATCAGAACTTAATTTACAGGAAAAGTCTATTTGTGCCTCTCAAATTACCATTTTTTTTAATTATTGGCTTACTCGGTAACGGCTCTTTGAATTTCTGTCTAATTGTATATTTGAGAAGACCTGCATATCAAAATTTTGAATAACTTTTTTTTTATTAAAAATAATTTTTAAAATTGTTTTTTTTTTTTGATAAATCCATATTTTTAAAACTAATCAAAAAAATTATTTTAAATTTTATTATCACATGTATATTAAAAAAACTCTAAAAAACAAAAAATAAATTCAAGAAACTAAAAATAAATAAATTGCACGACTGGATCGCACGTACTTGCTCATATGTTCACATGGTTGAATAAATTTTAAAAAATGCACGACTGGGTCGCACGAACTTGTTCTTATGTTAAATAATTGCTTAGGACTGCATATGTATTATGTATGTATATAAAGGGTGTTTTTTAGACGTGTGGTTTTCAAGAAGAAATAAAACGCATATAGTTTAATGTTATGGCCAAGAATTTAGCTTGATTATAAAGATAAGGGTTTGCATTATGTTTTAAAAATGATTTCGGAGAAGAAGAAAAAGGCTGGCTCGAATAAATTCCAACCCAGGCCCAATTTTGTGAAAATCGGGATCGGTGGCCATCTCGTTTTGGGCCCATTCACCGAACGTGTGACGGTCGTTCGGCTTCATTTCTTGCACGAGTTGGATTTCGTAAGCCTGCAAACTAAGATCCTCCCACAAAATCTTCAATAAAGTGGATGGGCACATCTCCAATTGTTGCGCGCGATGGCGGATGGACTCATTCGGGCCTTCTTCAATGCTCTGCTCCACCGACACGAACCATTATTTTGGTAATAAATTTGCACAGTTTGAAAACTTGATCGGGAGTAACTCTATTCATTATGAAATGGCAAACCAAACCGAGCTTAAATCAAGTGACAGTTGTCAAAAAGACCAACTCCAAAAGAAGTATTGCCAGATTGAAAACCACACTTCTATTAAAACAAAAAAAATATTTTTTTTTGAAAATTCTTTAATTTTTTTTAATTATGTGGCTTAAAAGTTTTCTCGGAAAACTAAGTATGCAATAAAATTTGAAAAGTAAATGTCTATCGAGGAAAAAAAATATTGGAAATCGTTCGTCCAGTTTTTTTTAAAAAGTCGTTTTTTTTTAAACTTTTCGATTTTTTCTAGTATGTCTTTATAAGGAAAACTGTAGTTTTCATCTTTAAAAATTATTAAAAAAAAAATTCAATCAACCCATTTTCAAAATATTTCGAAAACCAAATTTTTGTTTAGAAAAATTTTTTTTATTAAAATCGGGTTAATAGTTTACGATGAAACCGCATTTGAAAAAACCGGTTATATAAGAGGTACCGTTATAGAACATATTTAAAAAAAAAATCTTACTAACTGAAATATTTATTGTTGTAAAAAAAATAGTACCCTGAAAGTTTTATCAAAATCGTTAGAGCTGTTTTTGAGAAAATCAAACTTTTTGTTAAAAATTGTATGGTAGGTACCATTATTTTTCGACATAGAGCAAAAATAAAAAACACCCCCGAGATACTACCTAATTAATACTAAATACCAAGTTTGAAGCAAATCGGCCCATCCGTTTAGGCTGTAGAGGCGCGAACAGACAGACGGAATTTCCAGACCCACTTTTTTCAACGTCTCTATTATCGTGATGTCATGTTTGATTGTTAGATTTTTTTTTAGTACCTAAATCGCAAGTAAAAACAGGATTTTATCAAAATCTGTGATACAATTTTCGAAATACTTTTTTTCGGATGCCTATTGTTTTGTTTTTTTTTTTGGACATCGCATTTTGTTGTTTCGCCTTACTTACTTCGTTTGTTTTTTATTCTAAGCTGTGACCGCACATAAAAGCAAGTACGTGCGCAAGTCGTGCAATTTATTTAAAGTGTTATTTTTCTACGTTAAAAAAATAAAAAAATAAATACGATTTTTGTATTCAAAGCTAACGCAAGCAAAGCCGCGGTCCCAGCTATTAGTAAATAAAAACTAAGTCCTATTTTTTGTTTGCAAAAAGTGCAGAAGTGAAACTTTTAAGTTCTTAAATTTGAAAATTGAAGCATATTGAATAAGGTACTTGTGATTTCCAAATCAAAAATTCTGCTGACGTTCTTTTAGTAATCTTAAAATTATTTAATTAAAATGAGGAGTACGTTTTAAAAAATATTTTAAATATTATTTTCTATTTACCATTGCAATTTTGCAGTTTTGAACAATTTTGCTGCGTTATTAAAATGGATTTTTGTAACCAAATCCCAACCACCAAGCACAATTGCCATTTGCGTGTCGAATTGAATCCCAAAAAAACCCCACGGGATAATATCCCCAAACAAATGTAATCCAACTTGATGATATCCCCAGAGACGTAAGACAAATGAACAAAATCCCCAACTAAATAATTTATTTTGACAAAATCCCCACGAAATCTTTAAATCCCCAATCTTCATTTTTGCATGTAGTTTTTTAGAAAAAACTCTCATGAACTTATTGTAATATTAATAAATGATAATGATTACCAGTTTCTAAACAAAAAATCACTATGAAAGCATGCACTTTTCAGTCTGACTTTAGTATTCATAGAGTATCATAGTATTCGTAGTGCTGGCTTAGTGCTGTCTAAGTATTGTTTGCAGTGGCGAGTGTTTCTTTTGTTTTGGAATAAAAATTAAAATGGATGATGTTATTGTTTCCAAATCCAATAAAGGTGGAAAAAAGTTATTTGTTAATGGATATGGCTATCATTTCCACTCCAAAAACAATAAAGAAAACTATCGATGGTGTTGTGACGAAAAAAATAATTTATAGTGACCATTGAAAAAAATTATACGAATATTATTTTAAGATAAAAAAACATACATAACCATGATCCACGTGCTCATGACAAAGAAATATTAGGCGTAAATAATGAGTTTAAGCAAAATGCTAAGACAAGTGGGTTACTTCTTCCATCTCAGCTAATGAGAGAACCTACTGTTAGTTGTGACATAGAGTGTCGTGTTTATCTTCCAGCAAAAAAATCACAAAAAAAAGTTTTACGTGTTCGTGGTGTAGAAAGAAAATTTGATGCAGTGATATTTCAAAAATCAAAATTCCACAAAATTTAAAATACTTGGAAAATGAACTAATTGTGTTGAGTGAGCATCGTTTCAATGGTGAAATTAATATAATTTAAAGAATTGATTAAGATGTGCTCCAAGGAAAATATTGATTTCGACCCTAGAAGAAATTTTTCCAATTTTGAGCCCGCAATACTTTCATCTGTGAAAAATTTGTTTCCTTACGCTGATCACAAAAGGTGCCTCTTTCATTTCGGCCAAATTATTTGGCGAAGGGTTCAGAAAGAGCACTTGTCTAAGCGATATGGAAATTGTGAAAATTTTAATATTAATGTGAGAATGCTTAAAAGTCTTGCCTTTGTGCCAGCCAGAGGAAATTCCACAATACTTTTTAGCACTGAGTGCGGATTTAGACGAGGAATTTAAGAAATTGACGCTATGGTTTAAAAAACTATATTTCTTCATCTAAGGCCACAAGAATATCAACTTATACTCCCCAGTTTTGGTCTGTTTACAATGCATTTTAAAGACAATTTTCCTAGAACTCAAAACCACGTGGAGGCATAGCATCGCCGAATAAAAGTCTGGAAGAAAGAATGCAAGGTTTACATCGACTTTTAACAGAACTAGGCAAGGAGATGATACACATATTTTTTGAAGGGAATATCATATAACATATCTCTTTGTTAAACTATAAGTAACGGGTGATTTTTTTGAGGTTACGATTTTCATGCATTAGTATTTGACAGATCACGCGGGATTTCAGACATGGTATCAAAGAGAAAGATGCTCAGTATGCTTTAACATTTCATCACAAATAGACTTATTAACGAGCAATGCTTGCAAATCATTGAATTTTATTACCAAAATCAGTGTTCGGTTCATTCACCGTAACGTTGCGTCCAACAGCATCTTTGAAAAAATACGGTCCAATGATTCCACCAGCGTACGAACCACACCAAACAGTGCATTTTTCGGGATGCATGGGCAGTTCTTGAACGGCTTCTGGTTGCTCTTCACTCCAAATGCGGCAATTTTACTTATTTACGTAGCCATTCAACCAGAAATGAGCCTCATCGCTGAACAAAATTTGTCGATAAAAAAGCGGATTTTCTGCCAACTTTTCTAGGGCACTGATTTTGGTAATAAAATTAAATGATTTGCAAGCGTTGCTCGTTAGTAAGTCTATTCTTGATGAAATGTCAAAGCATACTGAGCATCTTTCTCTTTGACAACATGTCTGAAATCCCGCGTGATCTATCAAATACTAATGCATGAAAATCCTAACCTCAAAAAAATCACCCGTTATAACTAGAGTCATTTGGGGTAAGTGCGCGCACTTTTCACTTTGAGCTCAAATTGTGAAAATGTTATAAAAGATATCAACTTAATTTTTTTGGATTTGATTAATCTATATTTTAAGAGCAAAAAACTGACAAAAAAGTTAAGTTTGATAAGAATATTAAAAAAAAAACTAAATCAAGTCAAAGAGCGCACTCTTGCCCGGAAGTCAGGGTAAGATCGCGCAAAATCTCGGGTAAGAGCGCGCACATAATTTTCATAGGAATCTTAGTAGTTTTTAAGGCAATTAAATCTACTCAAACAGACAACATTAATTATTGCCACAAATTCCACCTTTCCTCTAAACTCAAAACAAAAAACTAAAAAAAGACAACTTAATTCTATTAAAACAAGAAATAAAAACTCATATTTTATTACTTTTCAACGTAAATTTATTTCATAAAACAAAACAAAAATGTAACGTAACAAAAAGTATATCTAAAATAAGAAAATATTTTTTTATAGATAAGAATATTACAGCCTTGCGCTTGAAAATTCACAGATTACAGCCTTCGTTTTCTTTATAAAAGATAAATAAATAAAATAAAGTAAGTTAAATTTAAAATTTTTTCATCTTGTAAAGTAAGTAAGATTTTTAGACTCATTAATTTGCTGTTGGGTTACCAATTTTCTATCTGTTTTTCTTTGGAAAGTCCGCCCCATTGTCGAAAAATTACTTTTGCATTCAAGTTTTTTGTCTTATAAAAAAAATGAAAAAAAACAGTTGAAAAAATGAAAAATTCAATAGGGGGTAAGATCGCGCACTGCACGCTCTTACCCACAAAAGCACTGCGCGATTTTACCCACAAAGCAACTTTTTTTCATTTTATGAAATTTAAAAGAAAATAACACAAAATCTACAAATTTTTTAGCTTAATTGAAACACAAATATTCTCTTATAACAAATATATGGTACTTACGATGCATAGTGCTGCCACGACGGTGCCACACACTTTTCGGTCACAACTTTTTTTTTTTTGGTTTGACACGTTTTTTTTCAACCCTTATTTCTCTTCAATGCAACTGCGCACACACTCGCGGAGGACTTCTGTTTGTGATGTCTGGAAAGGCACTGATTTTTTTATTTTTCATTTCTGATTTTTTTTTAACACAGCCAAGGAAATTAGCAATACGCGCTCTTACCCACTGCACGCTATTACCCCTAATGACTATTATAACACACTATAGAGGTTAAAACATTTAGAATTAACAGATAGGTACTTCCAAAAATGTGAAACTATTCTGTTTAGAACCCCTTTGTCTAGGGCTTCTAGGGATACGAGAAAGAACTGGCGCAAGCTAGTGATCGCTGGGCCACATGGACATTCACTGGCGAGTAAAAGTGTAGTAAAGTACCTTGGCATCTGGCTGGATCAGTTTCTATATTTCAACCGACGTGTAGAGGCTGCTCTGGCCAGAGCTAGAGGAGCTTTTGCCCTGACAAAGCGGCTGTTTTATAGCAGCCGCCTTGATAGCAGGGTAAAGGTAATTTGCTACATGGCCCTCATTAGGCCGATGATTGCCTATGGATGCCCTGTGTGGTTCAACGTTGCACCATCTCAAATGGAAAAGATTCGGGTGTTTGAGAGGCAGTGTCTACGTACCTGTCTTGGACTACACAGAACACCAGAGTCGGAGTACAAACATTACTATCCCAACCAGGTTCTATACAACGGGGCCAATATAAACAGGATAGATAACTTTTTAATTAAGCTGATTCGGGGTCACATTGCAAGAGCGATGACCTCGACTAATGGCCACATTTTCGGGGCTTACTACCCCAAAGATGAATATTTTCAGAGTGTGCGTCTAAGTGGCTTCGTTCCGCCTGAAGCATTTCTCTTTTTAGACAGTCGGGGGTTGATACAGGATGGATCGGCCATACCGCTAATCTACCACGTCAACCGTGAAGCTGTGGATAGGCGGCTCCTTTACAACCGAGACGTTGCCGCAGAAAGCGGAGCTGAGAGCCTTTGGTTCAGCAGGGTTGTGTCTAATCAGGACCTTAAAGATAGATACAAACAAGCTCACAAGTTTTGGTGGCTTTAACAGATAATATTGCAGCCGTTTAGATTGTTGCCCTGGTCGGCTTACCTAGTTTTAGGTTTAGATGTAATAAACAACAGTCATGGTGGAACCAAAAAATAAAATATCTACTGTGGCTGTTCTAGTATTAAGTAGTTTTAATTAAGGTATAAGGTAGTTTTAATTAGGTTTAATTATATGTTAGGTAGTTTTTAGTTCGATTTAAGGTATTTTAATTTTTTTAAATGAAAACATATAAAGACACCAAGTTTTTTTACCTAATTTTCTTGGTTTACATAATCAATTTTTTTTAAATCAATAATTGAAAGCAGGCCGAAAGGCATTAGTTTAAGATAAATAATAAATAATTTAGAGCGCTTGCATAGGGCCAGTAAGTTAGTTAAGCAAATAGTTAAGCTAGTTTTTTTTTTAAGATTTTTGTCTGGCAATAAGTTAGTTATAAGTTGAATTAAAATAAAAATTAATTAAAAATGAAAAAAAAAACAGATAGGTAATTTTCTTTCATTTTTCCTTTTCATTATATGTAAAACACGAGAAACCTTATTTTGTTCGCATTATTGTAACAAAGTACGTTTATTATGAATTATGACTATTTGTTTCATTTCCAATTTTGAAAAAAAAAACAATTATTTCAATAAACTCTACAAACATTATAAGCATTGGTATATCAAATCTTTGGATTGCATTTCATGCAATATAAATGAATTCTAATATATCCAAAACAATTATGTTCAAGAAGTGAATCATGCGATTAAATCGCGCGAGTTACATCCGCAACCTAACTCCCCTTTTCCAACTTCCGCTTAACACCAAAGCGCTAGACGTCAACGACCCAACTCCCAACCGTGTGAATTGTAATTTGCAAATTTATCATTTTTGTTAAAATTCAAAAGAATTATGTTTCTTTAAATTATTTTTGTCAATTAGGCATTCAGTAGAATTATGTTCCAATAACCAATCCAATTCCAAGAAATACATTTGTTAATATTAAGCATTTTTTGTCAATAGAATTAAGTTTTCATTTTCAATTGTAAAATCAACCAAGTCAATAACGAAACAAGTTGTGTTTTTTTTTTAACGCTCCCGAAGTTGGGAACGTAACTCGCGCGTGATAATTGTTTTGGGGATATTCACTTGGAGACTTTTGCCCTGGGTATTCTCTCTTTGGGGATTTTGCTGGTGGGGATTTAACTTTGGGGATTACATCTTGGGGGAAATTATCACCAACCCTTGCCATTTCAATATCCATAAACGTATATAGAAAATTCCTGATTCTACAAACAAACCTCGTTGTCTTAAGTAGTCGAGATGTCATAATAATAATAATAACAGGCGGTTGCCGATACGGTTTTTTTTTGGCAAATCCAACTTTACTGTCCATAGCTTTCCCAAAAAACACGGCTTTCGTCTTTGCGGTTTTCGAGCAAAATAAGCTTTTCAATAGTTTATATATTTATTTCAAATTTAAGAAAATAAACCTCCAAACATCCCAAAGGAAAAATTATACGAATATAATGGGCATACTGGTACATACTCCGAAATACCATATATGTACCTACCATATATTTTAAGTTTTCCGCGGTTAAGAGAGACAGACAGCTTTACTATTAACTGTATTATAGACTTCTCTTTAATAATTTTGCTATGTTAAATTCAGCAAAATACATAACCTATAATACATATATCTATGTATTCACAAGTAAATAACAAATCATACTTCTGGCGTTATTTTGCAGATACTTTTAATACTTACATATGTAAATATGAGTTTTTAGGAAGTGAATATTTTTAAAACAAACTATATCAATGAAGAACTTCCTTTAGCCATTACAAGTAGGTACTACTTTGCACGCTTCTCCAAATAAAGGCTGCAACTCAAGCCATCCGCGCTGCATATGGATTAATTGTGTTGCACTAGTTCCCTTATCATCGAATCACGTACCACGCGCTATCCAGCACTTGAATTAACGAGCGTTAAAGTTGCATTGAATTTTCTTTCCCCATTCACTAACAAACATGTCAGTTGCTTTATTTGTATGTGAGTGAATGAGGAAAATTTTTTTTTTTTTTTAATTTCCAGGTCACAACAGCATAAATAAGGAAGTTATGAGTTAAAAGTCCACTTCAAACCAAAGACCCAAATATTTTCAAAAGGGACCTACAGCGATGTGGCAGGTTGTTGGTTACAGACAAAAAAACGTCTAGAAAGATTCATAATCAAGATACTGGTTCCCAGTGAGCTGACAGTAGGTCTGGTTTTTCAGAGCGTAAAACTTGAAAGTTTGAGTATAATCATAGCATGAGCATGACTCCTTCGACCTCTTTTCTGGTTGCAATGAATCAGGTCCAGCTGCCTGCGTTGTCGCAAACTCGTAATATTTCGCACGATTTACGCAATCCAATTCCTTTGGTCTTCCCCACACCTATCCATTCGACATTTTACTGGAAATTAGGTTAGCTGCTTAAAAAGACTAAAAAAAAAAACTTTAATGTACATGAATTTGTTAAAAGAGATGTATATTCTAAAAACAGTTTTAGGCCAACTTACAATAATATCTACACCAACCATCGGCAATACTAATTATTTATTAACCATTCCATGTTCATTCACCAAAACTGCTGAATCAGTTCTACTAATTTCCTCCGGCCCCGATCGGTTACTGTCCTACTGAACCAGAGGCGCTCTGATCCAATTCCTGTTCAATTCCGGTTGCAAAGGAAATAGCTATCCAAAGTTTTATGTCCGATGTGGTACATTGACGGAATTGTTGTCTGGATCTCTAGATATGGGAATGTCTCGGGAGGGATGAAATTGATCTATCTTTCATTCTCGACATTTTCACTTTTAGAGTGATCTATACATTTTAAAATTTGTTGTCTGTCTGTTTGTTCCGGCTTATCTCGGGAACGGCTACAACGATTTTGCCTGGATTTTCACTGGCAGATTTCTGATGTTCTAGGGAGTAACTAAGGCGATTTAAATTGTCCACTAGGTGGCGCTGGGGTCGTTTTGTTTTCGAAAATTTGTATTTATGGACCGATTTGGACGGGACTTTAACAAGCAGATAGCTGATATTGTAAGGAGTAAGCAAGGCTATTTTAATTACCCCTATGTGGCGCTGGAGTCGTTTTTTTTTAATTCTTATATATGTTCCGATTTTGAGTGAACTTTTACGGGCAGGTAGCTTATGTTCGAAGGAGGAACCCCTTGGTGCCGCTGGGGTCGCTTCACAAGCAGATAGCTAATTTGAAAGAAGTAACTAAGGCTATTTTGATTATTAGGTTGCGCCACGACGAGGTCGGCTTTTTGAAAATGTATAATATACCCGAGCAACGCCGGGTGGGGAAGCTAGTATAACATATAAGCTTTGAAATGTTGGTTAGTAGCCAAAGCCATCGGTCTTATACTGTTAAATCAAATCAGTCTTATTAAAGATTGTATTTTTTATTAACCCTTTTTAAAGTTCCTCTTTGAAAGAGTTAAATATGTTTGTGGCTCCGGCTCTGGTATTCACTCCAAAGTAGGTCTGAAGCAAGGTGTGTAGTGTTACGCACGGATTACTTTGGATTTGTAACACATCTTTAAGCTGACATAAGAAACTCAAAGCCACCGATGTTGGTTCCTATCGACCGTTTACCCTTCTCTGAAAAAAAAACAAGTGCAATGATGGATATGATATTTTCGGCACTAGTTCACACAACTAAACAACTATTTTTAATGTATAGCATTAATGCGTTCTTTGTAAAGCGAAATCATAAGGGATGAACGATCGCGATACCACAGATCTAGTGAAAAAAAAACAACTTTACTAATTCGAACAGAAATCAATTACCTATGTTACAAAATGTTGGTGACACACATAAGCGCCCGAAAGAATTTTTCCAGAAGGGGGCAAGGTAAAAAAATATTCATATATCTACAAGGTGATAATAGTGTGACATGAAAAGCTACAACGTGTAGGATGGGTCGACACAAGAAGAAAATCGTATAGGACAGAATCTATTCCCCCCCACCCCGCCGACAATTTTCTAAAACAAAAAAACTTCAGACAGTAAAAAATTATTAATTTATAATTTGTTGTTTAGCTTGTCATCACTATCACTATATTTATAACAAAATTGAAACTGAAACTCCTGACCGCGCATAAAGCGAGAACGACAAAACGAAATTGAACAAATCCTTTTTTAATTAATAGGTAATTTACTCGAGAAACATATAGGACACATTTCTTTTAAATAAATTAACTAAAATTTTGCACTTTGAACAGAAACAGATTGCGTATATTGAAACTTTTTATTTTAAGCTGCGTTAAAAAAAAGGTCTCAAGAGCTGTATTTATTTCATAGAGAAATACAATGATACACAGAAATACCAGGTATGCTGGTTGACGTCACTATCATCTTTTATTATTTATCTTAAGTGAAGACATTATTTTAAAATTGAACATTAATTGAAAAGTAACTACCTATGCCACGTATATTTAAAATAATTAAAATACGATTTTTGTTTCCGAAGCGAACGCAAGCAAAACCGCGGGCACAGCTAGTTTTTTTTTAAATAAATCCGTTTTAAAGAATAGTTTTTTGGAAAATTAATTTTCAAAATTTAAATTTTGAGTAATTAAATATAGATTTTTTTTTATTCAAAACAGAAAACCGGATTCTCTGCTCAAATAACAAATTTGAGAAATTTAAAAATAACGAAAACTACTTTTTTCAAAAAAAAAAACCGTCCTGTTGATGAAAATCTTATTTTTCTCAAAAACGGCTCTAAAGATGTTGATGAAATTTCTGAGAGTATTTTGGTCTATTATTTTATCAACAAAAAATTACCAGCTCGCTTTCTCTCTCCCATTTTGATATGTAGAATTTCAAAACTTGTCCATTGACATCTCCTTTTACATCCTTTTCTATTTCCCTTATGCTCGCACGGTGTTTTTAACATTTTAAGGGAAGATTTTTCTACCCCTTTCGCTCGTGTTTAAAATAAAACCAATTTTTTTCCAATTGTAATTTTCGTCTTTCTCGGTAGCAGCTTATTTTATTTCTATACATACCTACGATTTTATACCTGAAAAGATCTGGTCAGCCAAAAATTTTTTTTATTAAAATTTTTATTTATTTATTAGATTTTAGATTTTTTTATTAATTTTCAAAATTAAAAAAAAAAAACTAATCATTAAATTTTATTTAAAAAAGTATTATTAACTGTATATTAATAAACTTAAAAGAACTGAGTAGCGAAATCTAAAAAAAAAAACTTATTTTTAAAAAAAAAAGAAAAAAACTAAGGGTTTGTACCAAAATCTGTCCTTGAATTTTTCAAATGCTTGTTTAAGATGTCTGATACTTTTACTAAAATGTAGTTTTGACAGTTTTTTTAAGTTCAGGTCTGAAATCGTGTTATATGAAATGTGCTATACATGGTTTAACCGACGGCCAGGATGGTCAAATGCCCCACCCTTCCCCCTGCAGGCGCCTATGGTGACACACCCTTTTTGTATACCTATAAACTCAATATAGAAACGCTTCCTGTTGGGACCCATATTGTATTATTTTAATGTTGCTCATTTTACTTAAAACTTTAGGTACTGAAATTACGAGATGATAAAAAAGCCATAAAAGTTAGTAAAAAAAATGCACGACTGGATCGCACGTACTTGTTCATATATGTGGTCACATTGTAGAATAAAATTTAAGAAAATTAAAGTTAACATCAGAGCATTTATTCGATTTTTGTGACTTTTGACGTTAAATTGTATTGAGTGAAATAATTTAAACGGCATTTTATTTCTTTAAGAAATGTTAAAAAGGGTGAATTTTTTTTCAAAATCGTAGGAGCGGTTTAAAAAAAACGTTTTTTAACAACCTTTTCTAAAAAATTCAAAAAAAATAATTAAAGAATACAAACGTAAGCATAAAATTAACATACATTTAAAAACAAAATTTTAAAAAAATTCACCCGTTTTCAAAATATCGATTTTGAAAATTTTTTTTTTTTAAATTATTATAAATACAAAAAAAAGTTTTCGATGCAAAATTAAAGCGAAATAACTTAAGCTACATACATCTTATTGAATATCAATGTTGGTAGTAATCGGATCACCAGTTTTTGAGAAAGCCGAAGAAAAAAATTCGGATCTATGGGAGGTACCGTTTTTAGCCCCCATATTAAATTTGTTTTCCACCAAAATATAATCCTTACCTACAGTAGTTCACTGATTTTTTTTCATAAAAATTCTTGGAGCCGTTTTCGAGAAAAATAAGCTTTTACTTAACGGTTATATGACAGGTACCGTTAATTTTGAGCTAAAAAAAAAATAAAAAAATCCTCTGTAGAATGTCAAAATAACCTTAAACTCTAAATTTGAAGAGGCCTAACCGTTTAGGCTACAGTCCAAAATACATCCGTATTTGTCTCTACCATCGTAATGTTTGATTGTTATTTACACATTTTTAATCTGCAAGAATGTATAACTTGCATTATATGTAGCACCTATAATCGCAAGTAAAAATGTCTGTCTGTACTTCGAGCCAGAACCGAAGCCGCTGAAGCGATTTTCTTCTAGCTATGCATTAAGATTTTTGAGTTTATAGTTATAGAAGTACCCTCTAACCTCTAAGAAAATAAATTTCAGAATTTTGAATCAAATGCACCCAGCAGAAATGCATTTTGGTGTATTTTATTTTTTTAAGCTAATAAATACTACAAGTTTTTTTCAAAATTGCCTAAGGAAGCCAATTCTTACGTTTACTAATCAATTGTTTTCAAATAGCTTTAGCAAGTGACTAAAATAACGGAGAATGGCAGACTAAAACAAGCCTCATTGTTATCATAACTTTTTTGATTAACTGACCGTAGCTTTCTTTCTTAATTTTATTAGTTTTATATCACAAATTAACTTAGCCATAAATAAATTATGTAAAAACTTTACAATCTACAGAGCAAATACATGCGACCCAGTCGTGCTCTTTATTTTTTTTGTATTTAATTTTATTTTTAGAAAACTGCATTCCCGCTTATACAGAGGAGATAAGCAAACTACACCACACCGCCCTGACTACCAATGTGTGTACAATGTATTTTTATATGATGATTCAACAATTGCACAAGTAGGTAGGTACCCAACCTAATTAAACAAACTAAGTAGTAAGTACCTACGTAGGTATGTATCTCCTCTGTTGCATTTTTGTTGTACAGGTCAGGGACCTGGGGCAACTTTCTAAATTTGTTTTTAAAAATGTAAATGAATAAAGCACCACGCACTACATACCTATGTACCTAATCACATATGATAATAATTGTTTATTAACAAATTAACTTAAAACTTAACAAATTTTCTTAAAATTGACCTTTTCATTGTTTGTTCATCGTTTATTTTATACCTACCTGTTGCAATTTGCAATCAGAAATATTTTCTTCCTTCCTTCCTACCTTCTCCTGTTCACAAGCCCACAAGCCACGCTACAATTTCCAATATTTAGAAATTGTCATTTCAAATTTCAATTCAGTTCTCATTTCTGTTTATTCTGTAGGTATTCATTCATTCATTCGTTTCGGAATTCAAAGAAAAGAAAACCCATTGCTTACCGATTGTATTCATTGACCTTGCGCATTTTTCAACCAGGTTTTTCGTTCGCTCAATAAAATTCACATTGTGTTTCAGTAGGAATGTTGATAAGTACAGTAGAGAACCAGAGAAAAAATTGCTACAGTTCGGGGTGGACACAATCCTTTTAGGGTTAAACCTTACCTTACTTACTTACTTAATTTTTGGAGGCCATGAATGAAGATTAGACTTCGTGTAAATGGCCGCATTAAAGTGAAGCATAAACAGTACTATATATACATATTTACGTATGTAATTGTTAATAGTGAAAGGCATTAACTGAATATGATGAGGGGCGAGGTGCAGTGATGCCGTTCGAAGTTTTTGAAAGGTCGCTAAACTCGACAAGAAGTTATTTGGTGTGCGGATGCAACAAGTATATTTGTATTCGTATGTAATAAAAATTAATAACATTTTTGTTGATTCTCCTCCTCAATTAATCATTAATTATCTCTTATGGAATCCAATCAGATTTTCACGAATGCCAATTTTAGTTCTCTGTAGGTTCAATTTATATTTTCAGAGTACTTATGGAAGAGACAGACAGTGATGGAAATCGACTATTTTCGATTGTACTGAACGAGTACATAAAATAATAGTACTGAAAATGACCAAATTGTACTGGGCTCTTTTAAATTGATATGTAAGCAAACACAAATTAAAAAAATAACATTTTTTATAAACAAGAACAACAAAAAAAAAAAAAAACAATTTATTAACATAAAAAAAATTGATTATGTTTTTAAATTAAAATAAAAGCTTTTATACAAAGACGCATATGAGAGTATAGTTAAAACAAAAACACAATTTTTTATTTTTTTTTGTCTGTCTGTTTGTTCGGGCTACTTTCGGGAACGGCTGTTCCGATTTTGACGAGACTTTTACTGACGGATAGCTGATGTTCTAGAAGTAACTTAGGGGTCAAGATGGGGTCCTTTTTTTCGAAAATTCGGCAAGAGTACGATAACTTAGGCGCCAAGAAATAATAACGGTTTTTTGTAGAACAGTTCAATACAAGCATTTTTTTCTATGGGAGGGGGAGGTCTATCTCCTCCCGTTTGGGCGGTAGGGGCATTTTCATAAAAACGTACTTAAAGAATAAAAAAAATATAGAAAAATAACGGCAATACTTACAGGTAAGTTTTATACTTTTTTTAAAGCCAATACTCCGTTATATTTGCTAATTTTTAAATCAAGTGAAATCTATGCACAATTTTTGAAAAAACAAATTTTAAACTCAAAATTTGGGAACAAAAAACATAAAAAAAAGTTTAAAGTGTAATTTTTCAAAACTGTAAAATTATATATTATTTTTTTTCTAAAATTCTTTGATCTTATTAATTTTTAATCAATACCTGAAAACTAGATGATTTTATGTTTTCTAGTTTTTGAGAAAATTAAACATTACTAAAACTATTTTTTTATGTTTTATTTTATTTATTTTTATTTGATTTGCTTTTTTGCTTGCTTATACATTACGGTGGCCGGCGTATAAACAGTGAGGTATGCAACGCCCCTGCTTGGGAACATTACAGGATTTGGGGTATATGAAAAGTTGGGTATATGCAGTTTTTTTTTGCCTCAAAGTGAAATCACTGTAAATACCAAAAAAAAAAAACAAAAATTTCATAAAAAAGTTGTTTTAAGATAAATTTAAAATTTATTTCATTGACGAAAATAACGTAAATTTTTAAGACATTTGTAATTAACTGAGACTGACTGACTGACTGCCTGACAAATTGACTGACTTCGACGTGGAATGCAATGTAAGTCTACCTCCTTGTGGTGCATTCTGGGTAAAGCTAAATGACTTACTGTACTATACTTATTACACAGAACTTAATTTATCACAATCCTCAAAGAAAAGTAATCAACAAATAAAAATTTAATAAAAAGTAAGTTTGGTAATTTTCAATTTTCTCAAAAACTAGAAAACATAAAATCATCTAGTTTTCAGTTTTTGATTAAAAATTAATTAGAGCAACGAATTTTAGAAAAAAAAAAATAATATATAATTTTACAATTTTAAAAAATTACACTTTAAAGTTTTTTTTATGTTTTGTTTCCCCAAATTTTGAGTTTAAAATTCGTTTTTTCAAAAACTGTGCATAGATTTCACTTGATTTAAAAATTAGCAAATAGAACGGAGTATTGGCTTTAAAAAAAAAATATAAAACTTACCTGTAAGTATTACCGTTATTTTTGTATAATTTTTTTATTCTTTAAGTACTTTTTTATGAAAATGCCCCTTTTGACCAAACGGGGAGAGATAGACCCCCCCTCCTATAGAAAAAAATTCTTGTATTGAACTGTTCTACTAAAAACCGTTATCATTTCTTGGCGCCTAAGTTATCGTACTCTCCCCGAAAATTCTTATTTATGGACCGATTTTGACGGGACTTTCACAATAAAAATAATAATATTGTAAGAAATAGTTAAGGCTATTTTAATAACTAAGTAGGTGGTGCCATATATTTGTATTATTGGACCAATTACAACAGGGCTTTCGCAGACATATAGCTGATGTTGTAAGGAGTAACTAAAGCTATTTAATGTACATATTTTCATATCAACAATATTACATTTTGTTTGTGTACTGACACGATTATGTTGATAGTGTTTAGCTACTGTTGGAACCGATTTGTGACGCTGTTTTCGGGTATCAAGAAAATGTATGGTATGCCACAGCAATGCCAGGTGTGTTAGTAAGCTTGTTAGTTTGTACAAATTAAGGTAAAATAAATACAATTAATGGACCTTCGTTATTATAGCTAAATAAATAACGGACGGATCCCCATATCAGACGATCCAGTTGTGGAGTTCATTAAAGCTTTTAAAGGATTTCTAAATCATTGATTTTTTTTTATGCAGAAATAAATAACACAAATTTATTTAAAACCCCTTTATGTGTATTATGATCAAGTAAACTTCTGCTAATAAATAAATTCAAAATATCAGGTTTATTGTGCCATCAAAATAATCACTGGTTTTACTTCTTCAACACCTCCAAATTAAAAATGGAAACATTTAATAGTCACTTTCAAAGATTATTACAACTGGTGCCTTAGATATTTTTAATAATAGTTAGTAAGTTAAAATTACCTAAATGAGTTTTACTCTAAAAATCCTTCTTTTTGGAGAGGATTGTTTGTCACATTTTTATTACGTCATTTTTGACAAACAACAGAACGAATTGGGAAGGGTTTCGTACAGATTGCTAAGAGGCTATTACACTAGAAGTATCATTGCAAACTCCGTTTGAATTAGAAGATGAAGTTGAGAGATTTATTAAAATCGTCCAAGATACTGCCTGGAAAAACACTCCGCAAAATAGCAGAAATTCAATTCCTAATGAGCAAAATGTTTCAATTGAAATTAAAGAGCTTATACTCGAAAAAAGAAAAGCACGTAAGAAAACTCTTAATGAAAAGAAGTCCTACAGACCAATATTGTATTAAATTTCTAAGTTATTCCAGAAATTATTACTTAAGCGTCTATTTCCAATTGTAGAAGACAAACGGCTTATTCCCGAACATCAATTCGGTTTTAGAAATAACCACTCAACAATTGATCAAGTATACAGAATAACAAATGAAATTGAAAAATCCCTAGAGGGGAGAAAGATATGCCAAAGCGCGTTTCTTGATGTTTCCCAAGCTTTCGATAAGGTCTGGCACGACGGCTTAAGATTTAAATTAAGACAGGTTTTTCCGAAACATATATATTATATTCTGGAATCCTATCTGGAAAATAGACTTCAGAGTGACACAAGGTACTGAATATTCATGATTTAAAGAAATAAGCCTTCTTGGCCCAGCGTTATTCGTTGTTTATACTAGAGATATATCTCAAGAAGAAGACGTCACGATAGCAACATTTGCTGATGATACGTCCATACTTGCATCATCCAGCTCAATTGAAAAAGCAACCGAAAAGCTACAGAAGAAATTGCGCATTGTTTTAAACGAGTCCAAATCAACACATGTGAACTTTACTTACAACAATGTTAACAATCTACCCATCTTTATTAACTCGGTTCAAATACCGTATGCTAACGAAGCAAAGTATCTAGGCATGACTCTTGATGCTAAGCTTAAATTTAAATGGAAGACGCACGTTAAAAAGAAAAGAGAAGAACTCAATATTAAGTTACGAGAACTAAACTGGCTAATTGGAAAATATTCCAATCTAAGTACTTATAACAAACTACTTATCTACAAGCAAGTGCTAAAACCTGTGTGGACTTACGGAATACAACTTTGGGGTTGCGCCAAACTTAGCCATATACAAACACTGCAAACATTTTAAAACAAAGTCCTCAGAGCAATTATTGGTGCTCCATGGTACATACAATTTTCTACGCCCACTTCGGAGAACGAGACCGTTCGACCTAGTGTAGCAAGAAATAACGATAACCGTGTGATTATGCGGTATTGCAGTCCCCTCGGTGGAGAGCTCCCTACCAAATGTGATTAATAAAAATGAAGATTAAACTACTTGATAAGACAACTTAGATCATTTGTTCTAAAGGTGTTTTTTTAGTGAGTAAGAATCTCACACTACCATAGGTATGGGCCTATGGTGTCTTTGAAGATTTTGTCATCTTTCGCCGTAGAAAAAAAAACATTGTTATTGACAAGATTTGTATTATTTATAAGCCAACATTATTTTTACTTGCGATTTATAGGGACTATAAGGCAAGTTATGCATTCGTAAAAAAAAAAAATTCTAACAATCAAACATGCCATTACGATGATAGAGAAGTCAAAAAAAGTGGGTCCGGAAATTCCGTCCGTCTGTCTGTCTGTCTGTCTGTCTGTCCGTATCGATATCTACAGCCCAAACGGTTGGGCCGATTTGATTCAAACTTGGTATATAGTATTTTTAGAGTGCTCTACCCGACAGTTTTTGGAATTGGCATTCTAGCTCTAAACGGTACCTGCCATATAACTTTTAATGAAAAACTTATTTTTTCTCGAAAACGGCTACTACGATTTTGATAAAACTTTCAGAATGATGTTTTCTGTGCAAAATCTATCTTTTAATTTTAATGGATTTTTCAGAAAAAGTTTTATAACGGTACCTCCCATATGACCGGTTTTTTAAAATCAGACTTTCTCGTTAATTAATTAACGGATTTTGATGAAATTTTCAAAATATGTAGAGCTTTATGATTTAAATAATATTGCTTTTTAAAATTTTCAAAAACATTTTTTTTTAATTTTTAATAATTTTTTTAAAAAAATATTTTGTTTTTTGAATATTTTGAAAACGGTTTAATAGATTTTTTTTTAATTTTTCTCCTAGTATAAGCTTTAGATTTCTTTGAATTGACATACTCAAAAAAAATTTAAAATATAATATATATAATATATAATAAGGTACCTAATATCCTTAATAAATTCCATTAATACCTACCAACATCATACGTTTATCGATCCATCGAATATAATTAAGCTATTTTAATTAATTTGATTTCAAAAAGTAAATTATTGTTATTGGGACCTATATAGGTCCCTATACCTAGCATTATTGCCCTACTGCTGATTCCCACGAATCTTTATGCCAGTTGTTCAAATTTTTCCATACCAAAATGAAAATTAAACTGAAAAAAGTCCTTTATATCTTTCTATTAGCAAATTATATTATAAACAGTAAACAACAAGTGGAAAGATAATACACTAAGAAACTGTAAAAGCTAACAATCCTATATATTTATGTGTTAATCCCTTTATCGTGACGCATGTTCGTTCGAGCTTCAAACCACAACGATTCTAAAGAAGTTGCACGTCAAAAAAACATTAAAATTAAATCTTTGTCAAAAAGACGCCAGTACCTAAAAAGGATTAGCACACGGGAGCAAGTACGTGCGACCCAGTCGGCCTTTTATTTGATGTGATTTTTGGTTTCTATCAACGTTTCTTTCTTTCAACGTTTGCTGAAGAATAAGGAATACAGAAAACACCTTGAATAATTCAATGAATATTTTGAAAGATAACATAAAATGAAAGAAATAAATCAATTTTGTAAAAACAATTCAAAATTGTACTGAAAATGCCAAAGATGTACTTTTGTACTGACGATATCAAATTGTACTGAATTCAGTACAATAGTAAGCCTTTTTCCAACTGTGGGAAGAGAGCTTCAAACAGACTGGTACCAGGGATGCCACTTTACTGCAATTGCAGTAGATCTACTGCAAGTTTTCCTCAAAATAATCTACTGCCTTAAAATAAAATCTACTGCACTTTATTTGGAGATGGATCATATGAAAAAGTGTGTTGGGAACCATCAGATTTTTTAGAAGGGGGGCTCATTGTTTATTTTAATCAGTTTATTTTTTCGGATGGTAGATATAAAATAAAATATTAATATTACTTAGCAGGTATCATACGTAAAAGACTGATAATATGAACCTACCTATACCTAATATATAATTTATAGCATTTTTGTTTGTTGTTTTTATGTTTTGAAGAAAAATAAATGTTATGCTTTATTTATTTTGTTCAAATACTTAATATATTTTGTACAAAAAAAATCTACTGCGAAAATATTCCATCTACTGCATTTTTTTTTGTAAATCTGCTGCAAAAATTATTCGGAGAAGTGGCAACGCTGCTGGTACCTGCAAGTGTTTGCATCGCACTCAACTTGAAATTGCCACTTAGAAAAGAGAATCCTGAAATACATTGAAAAAGAAATTGTTGTTGTAATATTTCATTTAACCCACACCCACCGTACATTCCACCAAGATGGGTATGCTGACAATGCTGAGTCCAGAAAATGAAGCAGATCGCCTAAAAAATCGAAGTAGATTTGCAAAATAATGTAGCAGATTAATAATAACAAAAAAGGAATTTATTTTCATCTTATTTAATACTAGCTGACCCACTCGGCATTGCTCAGGTTTAGCATCGTTTTCTGGATCCCAATGACAGCAGCACTGTTAAGTTCAATGATATTGTTGGAAATTATAAAGGTATACAGGGAAGACTACATTTTCATAGATATATCTGCACTATAGCGCCACTTTTCGTGTTAAAATTTTGCCAAATCATTCTAAAAATAAGAAGTTTCGTAAAAGACCCCAGCGCCACCTAAGGGGTAATCATCATCAACAACATCAGCTATCTGCTAATAGATCTAGTCATTTCCGAGATAAGCTGGAACAAATATCCAGAGACAAAAAGTGACTTCTTCGATTTGCAAAAATAAATAAATATATCAAATTTAAGTTAAACGAAGAAGAAGTTGCTACGTAGCAGATGCATACAAATAAATAAATGAAGTAGATCTACTACATATGGAGTAAATTGGCAGCCCTGGTCTGCTCCCCAGCTGCAAGGAGAGGAGACTGATTATCAATTTGCTTTGCTAATTGTGTTTATTTTTAAAAAAAGCATAACTGCAGAGTTGCCATTCACCATTAATGGAAATCAAAATACCTTTTTTTGGGTTTTTGTTATGAAGGTTCCAGAATTAAAGCTTTTTTACTCGCGATTATAGGTATTTTAATGCAAGTTATGCATTCGTACACAAAAAAATGAGAAAATAAACAAACATTTCATTACGATTGAGAAACGTATTTGAGTTACCGGAAAATTGTGTTTGTCTGTTTGTACGGATGATCGTCGATTATCAATCGTCTTCAAATTTGTATCATTAGATTATTTTGACATTCTACAGAGGCCTTATTTTATTTTATTTTTTTAGGTCAAATATTAACAGAACCTGTCATATAACCGTTAAGTTAAAGCTTATTTTTCTCGAAAACGATGTGTCCAACACGTTGAGCAGGGGATTGAGCCAAAGATGTGGCAAATGGATTTTTTTTACTGAAGGAGCAGTGGAAACTTTGATAATAAACTGAAATAAAGAAAGTAGTAGAAGCAACTACTCGAAGGATTGATTAAGTTTTTTTTATTTAATTTTTTTTTCTGTGAATAATGGTTTGCCTTTTTTCAGAGATTTATTTTTACGTTAAAAGAGATTATGTCTTAAGGGGAACTCTTGAAAAATGCGCCTACTATCTTACCTTTTAGCGGTGTGGAAAAGATAGATTTAATTAAATTTAATTTTATGTAGATTTAGTTTACGGTCTACATGTCTGTTTTCATAAAATTTGAACAAACTGTTGGTAACCATACCTACATTTGTGTGAGAACTATACCTATTTATAATGCCCAGTATGGCAACCATTTGAGAGCTTTAAAATGGAGATAGCTTATTGAAATCCACAACAGTAAGAGTGAAAGGCAAATATCTTATCTTCCCTGTACTGAAAATATAAATTGATCAGAGTAGTCAATTTATTTTTTATTAAAGTTAATTTTGAAAAAATAAATGAAATGCATTATTTTATCTAGTAAACACAACTTTCTGCTTCTATACTTTTCTGTTGTTTTATATAAATAAATAAATAAATTTATTGGCGCGACAGCTCCTTAAGGAGCCAAGGCCTAGTGACTTATACCCTCAACCATTCCTGTGTGTGTGTTGTTAATCTGCAAGAATGTAGATGTTTTATATACTTAAATTAATTTCAGAAATATATTTTGTAAATATACCCTTTAACGACAAAATTTTGAAAAAGTTATTAATAAAAGTAGTAGTCTTTACATGCATCTTCATCTGCAAAAAAAGAGGACACAATACACAAACCATACTTGTGCGAGAGAGACGGGATACCAAAATGCAGATCATCTCCATGATACTCTTTAAATTTTTTTTTTTTTGAAAAATGAATTAATATTAATTCAATAGAAGTACCTTATCACATTGGCAGCTAAGATTGTTGAAAGAAAGATGTAACATATACACTACACTAACGGCTTTTAGTAAAATAGAGTATGCCATCACACGTTTGAAATAATAATGAATTAACGAAGAAAGCATTTCGAAAATTGTAGGACCGATTTTGACAAAACATCGTTTTTTATTTTCAATTTCAATTTTTTTTTTTTAGATTTAGAAATGCAGTTTTTAGAGTTTGTTAATATACAGCTGAATATAAGATACAAACAATTATTAGTTTTAATAATAATAAATATTTAAAAAGGAATACAAAAAAAATCTAAATTTTGTTGCAGAATTAATTTGGCTACCTAGATGTTTTCAAATATAAAATGTGATAGAAATGCAATGAAACGTTAATGAGAAAGTCGAAAATTCAAAAAAAAACACATTATGTGAAATGTGCCGTTAATCGGTATTTTTTTTTAATTTTGAGATTTTTCTTGCAAAGACGAATATAAAACGAGACTGATTTTTTGGGCGATTGTGTAGGTCTCATTAATTTCTTTCATGAATTTTGACAGACATTTTCAACAGCATTATAAACAAACATAAAACAGTACAATCTATAGGTAACTAACTAACGGGTGATTTTTTTGAGGTTAGGATTTTCATGCATTAGTATTTGATAGATCACGTGGGATTTCAGACATGGTGTCAAAGAGAAAGATGCTCAGTATGCTTTGACATTTCATCATGAATAGACTTACTAACGAGCAACGCTTGCAAATCATTGAATTTTATTACCAAAATCAGTGCCCTAGAAAAGTTGGCAAAAAATCCGCTTTTTTATCGACAAATTTTGTTCAGCGATGAGGCTCATTTCTGGTTGAATGGCTACGTAAATAAGCAAATTTGCCGCATTTGGAGTGAAGAGCAACCAGAAGCCGTTCAAGAACTGCCCATGCATCCCGAAAAATGTACTGTTTGGTGTGGTTTGTACGCTGGTGGAATCATTGGACCGTATTTTTTCAAAGATGCTGTTGGACGCAACGTTACGGTGAATGAACCGAACACTGATTTTGGTAATAAAATTCAATGATTTGCAAGCGTTGCTCGTTAGTAGGTCTATTCATGATGAAATGTCAAAGCATACTGAGCATCTTTCTCTTTGACACCATGTCTGAAATCCCGCGTGATCTGTCAAATACTAATGCATGAAAATCCTAACCTCAAAAAAATCACCCGTTACAAAGATATATGTTTCGCTAGAAAATTTAATAAAAATATCAATAAAACGCTTTAGTGTCAAACCATACAAAAAGTATTGGTTAGGGAACGTTAAAATGAAAATAAAAAAATATTTACAGCATGCAGCTGCTTCCATACCTACCTCATACTGAAAATGAAAAAAAAGAATCAATTCCAATAAGTTTTAAGTTTTAACTGACCCTCGCCTTCCTGACTGCAGTTTTGATTCAAATGGTCAAAAATGCCTTCTCCGCATACAAAGCTACTGCAATCGCTATTAAGCAGATAGAATCTCAAGTAAATTAATTTCAACTTGGGTTGATGGGAATGGAGTAGTAAATTGTTGTTGGTTGAAGTTGACGTTGACACTGACAGAAATAACAATGTTTAATAGTGAAGTGACTTCTAAAGCAGAGTATACTATTTACAATTACTTTAACTACATTTGTTACGTATGCAACGTAGTAATTTTTTATCGAAATACCTGAAAAGTTATAAGTTGACGAAACAAGTGAAGTTTTTTTTTAACAAATATTCAACAATTCGTGTGTAAGTCGTAGGTAATTCAGTGGTTGAGTTTTTAATTTCAGTAAGCATTCAGGCAGTATAAACACCAACTGGCACCATCTCGAGTGGATATATTCCTTAGTAGGTTTAGTTGAACGGTCTCTTTCTAGGGAATCAATTCAAGAGCTAATCGTTCAGTTTGTTTTATTTTATAATTTAAAATTACTTGTATTTATTGTTAAAACAAATTGTTATTGTAAAATGTCTCATTATTTTCAACTTTAAAAATCAAGCGGTAACCCTGGTGATTACATTCGACATTCGCGAATCGCAACTAGGAAAGCAAGCAGCGATACTGTAGTCGAAAATATTTAAGTAAAGTAGATATGCAAATATATGGGTACAACTGGGTCGCACGTATTAGCTTATGTACAAATCATTGCGAGCAAACATTTTTTTCTGAATTAAGTATTATGTAGATACACAAACACAACACGATTATCATTAACATATAACATACATATGCTTAAGACAAAAATTAATGCAAAAGTATTGAATGAATTATAGGACCGATTCTGATAAAATTAAAAAAAGGTTTTTATTTGTAATTCATTAATGTTGATATGTTCAACAATAAATATTTTTCAAGTATTTAATTTGTAAAAACCAATGGTCTCTTACCCAGAAATTGGAAGGTTCATCCTATGGTTATTTTTAACAAAAATAGATATTTGCCATACTCACAACATCATTAGATACTATGTCTAATTGTTTTTAATAAAAAAAAGCTTTTTTTCAAGTTTCATTTTCCAGTTTTATTCGTTTTTCAATGGGAGTTGAGTTGAGGCTGTGCCAAATTGATTTTATACTTGACGAGTTTTTGTCGTCTTTTGTCGTTACATTGAAAACATAATTTTGCATAAATGTCCAAACTGTTACACTTTCAGTGGGATATTTTATGTTTAAGGCATGATATATGTGAAAACACTCCTGGACTGCTTCCAGTGGACTAGCAAAATGATATTTTTTGTTAAATAGGATGATATACGAACACAGATCTTCAAATGGTCCCACAAAAACTGTTTGCGGATGCTGTTGATAGTGATGAAGTTTGTCATATTCCGCAGCTTCTTCTTGGGTCTAAGGAATAAGTTTTGTGTTATATAATAATATACGTTCATAGAAAGGTCAATGATTTTGATCAAACCTCAAAGTATCTAATGAATTTCTCTTGCATCTCGACTTTTTTCACCTTAAACGATTCTTTGTCTATGCTGGACCTGATTTTGGTAGACGGAAACAGATATGGTAGGATAAGAAGGCTTATCACAACCCTAGTACCTTCAAGAAAAAAATTATTATTTTTATTCGATTTGTTAATATTTTTCTTCATCTTACTTTCACTACAACCATCAATTTTTGAAAGCCAATTAATCACATTTAACTGTCTTAGTTTCATCTCTTTTGCCTTTGCTAAAACTTCTTCGTGAATATCCCAAACAAAGTTTTCACAAATATTAGGATACAACATTTTGCAGTCTTCAAAGAACTAAAATGTTTATTATTATTATTATTTTAAAATAAACATTATTCGGTTAGTTTTCTTACCAACTTAAATATATTAGTGTTATCTGATGAGAATAACTGGAATTTCGAAAGATACTCGCAGGGGTTTAATTTCTCAACATCCAACAGTTTCCGCCTTAGAATGAAACAACTTTTCCATTTCTCCATAAAAACATTAAAGGATCCAGTAAACGTTTTGATAAAATGGAAATCCTTAGTTATATCAGGCTCACTCTTCTCTAAAAAAAAAATATTGCGTTAAAATTAAAAAAAAAAACATAACAATTGAAAAAATTCAAAAACCTTTAAAAGGGGTTGCCAATGAATTTTTATAATTTTTATGCCTCCGGTTTATTAATCCAGCGGTGCTTAAAAGTCTTCGGTAATTTGAATACGAATCGTATAACTTCCCTGACGGCCTTTGTCCGTTCACAGAACAAGTGTAGTACTCCTCTGGAATTTCCGAGATAAAAACTTGGCAGATTATCTCCGACAAATACATAAAATCAAAGCGATTCATTCTGAATTTAAAAGATAAGTACACATGAGACATGAGTTAGAATAGAATAAATCAGAATAAACAAAACATCAAACTATATTCTATATTATTGTACCTACTCCAGGGTTATATGATGTTCCAATAAATGCTGAATGATTATTTTAGTAAGTTTAACTTTTTGTATATTATTTAAAACGCCTTTTTGTCTATAAAACGAATAAATAACCACGAAATCAATGTTTGTGAGGTTTCTTAATTTCTAAAAAAAATAAAATGTGAATTTTATGTTTTCGTTCTCATGTTGTTTTCTCACCTCAGCATCTAAGGTTTGTGTGACGTACTTTTGAAGGCTATTTCGACGATACTCTTCTTCCATGTTGATTTCTGTTTGTATTTTGCTGTTCAATTTTTGAATATGTTGTTTTATTTTACACAAAACCTTTAATCGTTTTTAATCCACCAGAACAATTTTCGATATCGCAATTCGCAACTGAATACTGAACTCCACGTTACGTTTGCTAAAAGTAGACTAACCACAAACGATGGAATTGGAATGTATGAGTCATTTCGTGTTTCCATTTTACACAAACGAAATATAGAAAGAAGGGAAACAACAACATGCGGTTGGGACAAGCGAACGGCGTCAGTTCACACAATCTTATTCTATTTATCGCAACCGAATACTAATACAAGAAAATCAGAAGAACATATAAAAAGTTCGCTGATGTTTATGTATGATGGACTCTGTGTCTATATACATGAAACCGTCACAAGTTGCACAAACATAAACAAAGTTTATTTGTTTCCCTCGCCCGATCCGATATGTCAGCCTAACTATTGATGTTCACTACACGTTTCAAAAGGCCCTTTACTACGGCTGTTGGGTTGGCTCCTTGGCTGTCCTCATCACACTCACTATACTAGCTTCAAAATAGAACGAAAGAAAAGAAGAAATGCGAAAATGAGGAAAAACGAATGCAGCTGCTGTGCTTGGTTTTAAAATATAAAGTGTTGTCAACATGGTAGGTATAGTATAATTTGTGTTGTTGTCAAATATTTATAATAATCAAAAAAGATACCTACACGTGTATGTATTACATATGTACATAAATATTAAAATACATTCATTGTTTACAGAATCACGAATACAAAAGACGCCTTCATTCGCCATTGTAATCGAGATTTTTAGTTGGAGAGACCGAATTATTTTTGGTTTATGCGCTTTTGGATAAATTAAACATTTCAGGGCCGTATCGATGTATTTTTACTTGCGATTATAGGGACTTTAATCTATAAGGCAAGTTATGCGTTCGTAAAAAAATCTAACAATCAAACATGATATTACGATCATAGAGAAACCTAAGAAAGTTAGTAGTAGTTAGTAGCTGTCAGTAGTAGGTAATGTATGAAGGAAGGCAAAATTCAGGTAATTCTAGGTTTTTCATCCTTTGTTCTACCCTAAAGCTTACTGCCTTAATTTCTTTCCAAAACTATTACTAGCTGTGTTTTATTGGTAATCTATACCTAGCGCAGTATTGGAAGTCTCAATAAAACGCTATATTCATTCCATAATTCACTTTTAATTTAACCCCCGAAGTGAGAACTGACGTCTTGTTGAATACATATACAAGGGTGTGTTCGAAATTCAACTCAAACTCAGTTCTTGGAAAGAGACATCCGGATAGAATATCCAAACATGACGTCATCAGTGACCCTTGGTGACAGAATTAAATTCGGGTTTAGAAAAAAAACGGCAGTAATTTAAGTTTCAATTGATGCAGGTTTTTTCTAATGTCTTATCTGATTGATTTAATATACATTTTAAGTCAACTAACACTTTGGATCCTTTTCAAAAAATTGGGCAAGAGTACGATAACTTAGGCGCCAAGAAATAATAACGGTTTTTTGTAGAACAGTTCAACACAAGCATTTTTTTCTATGGGAGGGGGGGTCTATCTCCCCCCGTTTGGGCGGTAGGGGCATTTTCATAAAAAAGTACTTAAAGAATAAAAAAATTATACAAAAATAACGGTAATACTTACAGGTAAGTTTTATACTTTTTTTTTTAAAGCCAATACTCCGTTCTATTTGCTAATTTTTAAATCAAGTGAAATCTATGCACAATTTTTGAAAAAAAAACAAATTTTAAACTCAAAAATTGAGAAAAAAAACATAAAAAAAAGTTTAAAGTGTAATTTTTCAAAACTGTAAAATTATATATTATTTTTTTCTCTAAAAGTCGTTGCTCTTATTAATTCTTAATCAATACCTGAAAACTAGATGATTTTATGTCTTCTAGTTTTTGAGAAAATATAAAATTACTAAAACTATTTTTTATGTTTGTTTTATTTTATTTATTTTTATTTTATTTGCTTTTTTGTTTGCTTATACATTACGGCGGCCGGCGTATAAACAGTGAAGTAACTCCCCTGCTTGGGCACATTATAGGATTTGGGGTAGGTGAAAAGTTGGGTACATGCAAAGTTTTTTTGCCTCAAAGTGAAATCACTGTAAAAAACAAAAAAACAAAAACTGGCAAAATTCTCTCTGTCTGTATGTCCGTCTGTATGGATGTATGTTGAACTACAGCCTAAACGGTTTTGCCAATCGTCTTCAAATTTGGAACATAAGGTTATTTTGACATTCTAGAGAGGACTTTTTCAATTTGTTTTAGCTCAAATATTAACGGTACCTGTAATATAAGCGTTAAGTAAAAAACACATTTTTCTCGGTAAAGGCTCCAAGATTTTTTATGAAAAAAATCTGTGTACTATTGTAGGTGTAGGTTATGTTTTGGTGAAAAAAATTCAAGATGTTGGGCTAAGAACGGTACCTCCCATAGAACCGTTTTTTTTTCTTTGACTTTTTCGAAAACGATAACCAGTTTTCAATCAAAATTGATATTCAGGAAGATGTTGGTAGCCTAAGTAATTTTATTTTAAAATATTTTCGAAAACTTTTTTTTTGTATTTTTAATAATTTTCTTAATTTTTTTTTTCAAAAATCAATATTTTCAAAACGGGTAGATGGATTTTTTTAATCTTGTTTTTATTTTGTAGATTATTTGTTTGCTTAAGTTTGCATTCCTTAAATATTTTTTACACAAATTCACACTTTTTCACATTTTTTTAAAAAATAAAATGGTGTTTAAATTTTTCCGCTGAAAACTATTTTACGTAAATTTTTCAAACAATCGAAAGTCAGAAAAATCGAATAAAAACTTTGAAGTTCACTAAATATTTTTCAAATTTTATTCCAAGCTGTGACCTCACATAAGAGCAAGTACGTGTGATCCAGTCGTGCAATTTATTTTTGTTGACTTTTTTTTCTATTAACATTTAAGAAACGGGCCCTATTTCTAGTGTTTCGCCATTTTGCTTCTTGGATGCACAATATGTCTATTTGCCTTCTCTTCACCATTTTTACTTGCGGTTATAGGTACTTTTATGCAAGTTACAAATGCATTCGTGCAGATTAAAATTTTTGAGATAACAATCAAACATTACATTACGATGATAGAGAAACATAATATATATTTGAATTACTGGCAAAAAACTACAGCCTGAACCATTGAGCCAATTATCTTCAAATACATAGGTTTATTTTGACAGGGGCGTTTTTTTCAATTTTTTTTAGCTTAAAAAATAACGGTACCTGTCATATAACCGTTATGTAAAAGCTTATTTTTCTCGAAAACGGCTTTATTAAAAAAAATCAGTGTACTACTTACTGTACGTATGCATTATATTTTGGTGAAAAAATATTAATTTTTTTTGGTGGGCTAAAAATGGTACTTCCCATAGGATCGTTTTTTTCTTCGACTTTCTCGAAAACTGGTGATCCGATTACAATCAAAATTGATATTTAAGAAGATGTAGGTAGCCTTAGTAAGTAACTTTGCATTTTTTTTTTCAAAAACTTTTTTTTGTATTTTTAATATTTTTTTTGAAAAATCAATATTTTGAAAACGGGTAAGTGATTTTTTTTAAATTTAATTTTTAAATGTAAGTTATTTTTGTGCTTAAGTTTGTATTCTTGATTTTTTTTTTAATTTTTTAAAAAAAGTTATTAAAAAAAACGTTTCATTTTAAAAACAGCTCCTACGATTTTGAAAAAAATTCACACTTTTTTACTTTTCCTAAAAATAAAATAGCGTTTAAATTATTTCACCCAATACAATACAAAATCTTTTCGAACACAATATTGAAATTTTTGTTTAGCATGTCATAAAGAAAATCTGTAGTTTTCATTTGAGAAAATTATTAAAAAAAAAATTTAATGAACCCGTTTTCAAAATATTTTGAAAACCAATTTAATTTTTAGAAAACTTTAAAAAATCGAAAAAAAAGTTTTTGAAAATTTTGAAATGAAATTATAAATGACTTCCTGTGTGCAACATCTTATTGAAATCGGGACAGTGGCTTACGATAAACCCGTATTTGAAAAAAGGGTTCTATGAGAGGTACCGTTTCGAAAAATGTATTCTAACTGAAAGATGTATTATTGTAAAAAAATACCTGCCATATGACCGTTTAGGAAAAACTTATTTTTCTCGAAAACGGCTCCAACGAATTTGAGAAACAATTTTGAGAATTTTTTTTGTTGATACTACCTATTATTTTATTTGAACCAAGTTTACGGGAAAAGTCTATTAACGGTACCTTTAATATAACTGTTTTTATTAGATTTTTTTGTAAAATTTTATATTTGAGAAGATCTATGTATCCAAACTAATTCTGCATATCAACATTTTTAATAACTTTTTTTCTAATTAAAATTAATTTTGGAATTTTTTTTTTTGAAAAATCCATATTTTTAAAACCAATAAAAAAATATTTTAAATTTTATAATAACATGTATATTAATAAACTCTAAAAAAGTGCATACCAAAATTAAAAAAAAAAAATATTTTTTTCAAAAAAACAAAAATTAAAAACAGGATTTTAGCAAAATCCGTCCTACAATATTCGAAATACTTTTTTTCATAAATTCGTTATTATACAAGACGTGTGATGGCGTACTCCGTTTTTACTAAAAACCTTTAAGTGTCGTGGTTTTGACACTTTTTTTTAGTTCAGATAGTGTTATTTTTCTACGTTAATGTTAATTATTTTTTAAATTTTATTCGACGATGTGACCGCATATATGATCAAGTAATTGATATTTTTGTCAAAGGGATGCATATTTACTGTAGTATTTTGTCTTTTCCGCCATGGCGTACAATGTAGGTTCTTGTTCCTGGCAATACACTATCAATATTAGTAGTTTTTAGTCATTTAAAATACCAACTCCTACATTTAAGATTTCACTGTGAGCTGTCGTGAGTATCCTTGTTAAGAGCTAAAATGAGAGAAACATGCTGTGTGCGCAAGTAGGCAGAGGAAGTTCACAAAATACTCTCGGCCGTATATCGTAGGGAATACATATGGGCGATGTTTAAAATAGTGGGTGGGAAAGGATGGGTCCTATATGACTACGCAAAGTTAAGAAGTAGGTTCTGGGGCTTTTCTGTACAACAACAAAACCATATCCTTACAGAAGTCCTGTATAAAGAGCACCTATTTTCATATATCATAAAGTTAACATTAACTTAAGACAGAAAAGTTTGTTAAATTAAAGTGATTTTCGGTTTTTTCTTATGTGATTATATGCAACTAGTCAGGACAATATAGTTTTCCAATTTTTTTAGTTAGTAAGTCAATGTTAGGTAGTTTTTGTGATATACATAAAAAAATAGCTCTAACCTGCCATGTGCTTGGATGAGGTGTTTTTTTCTTATCACTGCCTGCCTGGTTGTATAAGTGCATAAAAATACTAATGAATTTTTGGAAAGGTCCTTCAAATGGAAATTAGTTTTATAATTTCCACGAAGGACCTATAATTGATATTCTTCTCTTTCATGTTTTTTTTTTTAACTCTAGAGACATATTTTGAAAATAAAATAATGAAGTTTGCACAGAACAAAATTCTTTTCAAGGGAATATCCCGACCATGAACATGACCTTTGTAGGAATTGCGTATCTTTGATACTTTTCAAAAAAAGCCGAATGATATTGTTTCTTTAGCAAGGTTTCTAGAATTTTGGTAATTTTAGGAAATTATGTGATATTTTAGGCGATAACATACAAACCAATAATATTAGTTTCGAACTTTTTTAACTTCCAGGTAGCTTACCTTTAGATTTATATACATTCGGGTACTTGAAGTTTATTCATATTTTCAAACGGTCATGTTTTTTATCGGGCTTAGCAATGTTTCAATCTTACATTCAACACGAATTTAAAAAGTCACAATTTTTTCTATTGATTTATTTATTTTCCATTTATTCATATATATTCTTTTAATTCATTTATTTTTAATAACTTTTTCTCTACAAATATAACTACATGCATTAATATGGGTTAAATATTATTATGTGTAATATTAAAATTACAAATCATATAAAATAATAATAATAACCTTAAACAGAATTTTTCGTTCTCAATTAAAATTAAAAAAATTGTTTTGTTTTTAACCAAATGTACATATATTTTAATTAATTGTTTTATAAAGATTTTAAAACAAAAAAAAAATAATTCATGTATTTATAAATAATTATTTTTTATTTATATAATATTGTCAACTTTAAAACCTAATAAGGCACATATAATAGTTTATTATTTTTTTAATATATCTTGTAATAATATTATTTTGTTGTTTATTTTCTTTTTTTCAAATTTGTGATGTTGGTTGGTATGACCGATTGTATTTGTTTGTGTTTTTTTCTTTTTGGCATCTATATAATTAAATATGTTTATTATATTGTTGTTTTAATTTTAACATTAAGACTTTTTATGGGTTTGAGTTTCAAAAATAGTCTATTTTCTCTGGCTTTGTCCTGTCGGTTAATTTTGTCGGAGGGTTAGTTGAAGGTTTGAGCTATAACAAAAAACATATTTTTTTAAAGAAAAAGCTGAATAAATTTGTGTTTTGAAATGCTGCCAACCACAGGAAAATTAAAATGAATTTTGTATTTAAAAATAAATTAAATTTTGATACAAATTGAAATTAAGAATTGTGTATACATCTATTTTTGGTAATATATATATATATATATTTTTTAATTTAATAAGAAACCTCAATTAAATATTCTGTTCTAAATTTTTTGTAAGATATATGTATATACATACATAAATCAAATAAGAAAAAAAATATCATTATTCTTATAAGCCCTCCGACAATGTTCTTCTCCAAGCCAGATTCGCAGTCGAATGTCCCATATTTAGACCATACTTCTCCTTAACTCTTGATTAAACTATGATTTTTGTTAACATACATTTTTTCCTTGAATTTAGTACAATTTACATTTATATATGATTTTTTTAAAATATATTTGTATGTTATATGAAAGTATATCCATAACAAACTACAATCTATTCTTCTTTTAAATTTTATATGATAAATCGTACAGTTAAACCTTTTTATCTTCTTGGTTTTCCAAAACTTCCAGAAGGCCCACCACCATTTCCATATATTACAGCCCCACCACCATTTCCATATATCGCCTGTCCACTGCTCCCAGGACCACCATTCATCATCGGAGGTCCCTGAGATGCTTTTCTATGCAGTGTCGCCGAATCACCTTCGTTAAGATCCAAGCCGGCGACCATTTGAGCTATTTCACGCTCCTTTTTCATGTCGGGCGGATTAAATTGTAGACTAGCAAGTGATCCATGGCTTCGACTTCGATGCTCCTGCCGGATGGAATAGCTGAAGGCGCGTTCATTCAAATGTCCCTTTCTTCTGTAGATGCCGGTTCCGCCGGGAGATTCAGCCCCTGAGTTTCCGGACTCATCAAGGCCATTGCCAACTGATGCAGCCAGCTTTCGACTACTCATTCCCAGAGGTCGTGGTTCGCCGATCATTGACTGAGCTGTTGCTGGTGGAGGTGGACCATGTGCGTGGTAGGCGTAGAGTGATGGAACAATAGGCATTCCCACAGGAATCCCACCATTCATTTTGTCTTTTTTCTTCTTTTTAGATGATGTTGAGCTGCGGGAAGGCTGCAAAGTTGCATATTGTTGTGGCATCATTACCTGAATTGGCATTCCAACCGGGCCCATATGATGTGGCGCTGGGTGTCCCATCATCGGATGAGGAGGATGGTGTGGATGATGCGGATGATGTGGATGGTGTGGCGGCAGACCACCGTTCATGGGAAAGCCTCGGTGGCTTATTGTGTGATAGGCCCTCGATTGTGGGGGACCACTGACTGGACCATACATAACACTAGCTGCTCCTCCATGATGCATTCCTGGACGCTGCAGAGTATTGGCATGGATTGGTTTAGGTCGAATTAGAGTTCCCGAAAGACTCTGACTTCCACCAGATGTTTTTGATGATTTTTTATCTTTTTTCTTTTTACTCTCTTCTTTCATTGGTGGTGGGGGAACATCGATGGGCACACTGATTTGACGAGCACGCACCGGCCTTCCCAGGGTAGAAGTGTTGCCCGAAAAGACCTCGTAGGGACTTTCCATAGCAATGCCGTCCAGTTGATCTTGTGAACCATTCCACACTTTATGATTCTCATCGCCATTATAGATTGATCCATCACCATCGTCCACAACGTGAATATCTGCACTACTGCCATAAACTGCAAAGAAACAAAGGCAAACATTAGAAATGAGAAAAGATTAAAATGATTGTTCTATAATTCAGATCACGTACTATGGCTATAAGACCTCAAAACAGTGAAAGTGCGGAAAAAGAAAACGATTGAAAATTGGACAGAGAAACTCTTCTTATAAAATAAGATTTTTCTTGAAAACTTTTAAGCTTAGTGTTAGAATCACATAAATTGACGATGTTATTTTGCGTGTATCGTTGTACATACGATTATAATCATTTACTCTACTTTCGGTTGGGAATTTCAAGGGTAAGGATTGTCTGTGTATAAATCGAACGTGATTTTGGACTATAAAAAATGTTAAATGTTTGTTTCAATTGATTGCCCTATTATGATCTTTATCTCTGTATATAAAGTGAAATGTTTTTATATGGAGTGAGTTATCTAAAGCGTGTTTTTTTAGACTTGTGGTTTTCAAGAAGAAATAAAACGCATATAATTTATTGTTATGGCCAAGAATTTAGCTTTTTTATAAAGATAAGGGTTTGCCATTATGTTTTAAAATGATTTCGGGCAAGTGGCCGCTGCGGCTGGCTCGAATATATTCCAGTCAAGTCCCCATGTTCCCAATTTTGTTAAATTGGGATCGATGGCCATCTCCATCTCGTTTTGGGCCCATTCACCGAACGTGCGACGCGCTTGATGGTCGTTCGGCTTCAATTCGTGCACGGGTTGGATTTTGTAAGTCCGAAAACCAAGATCCTTCCGCAAAATCTACCATAAAGTGGATGGACACAGCTCCAATTGTTGCGCGCGATGGCGGATGGACTCATTCGGGTCTTCTTCTAATACTCTGCTCCACCGAACCGAAAAATGGTTTTGGTAATAAATTTGCACGAAACGTTGTTCAGGATTAGGCCTATTAATTATGAAATGGCAAACCAAACTGAGCATAAATCAAGTGACAGCTGTCAAAATGACTAACTCCAAAAAAAGTATTGCCAGATTAAAAACCACACGTCTTAAGAAACACCCTTTACTTTTCTTTTCAGTTAATGAAAACCTGACCTTGATTTACGGACTCGATGGTTTAGATTTTGTTAAATTTATGAGACATTTTGATATTTTGTTAAATAGCAGTAGTAATAGATCGTTATTCTCCTTTCTTCTAGCAAAAGGATTCCACTTGCTTTTTTCAGGAAAAGCCTGAAACCATGATTCTTATTTAAGATATAAAAGTATATAAGTATAAAATCTAATAGACAGGAAAGAGTCAGGGGAACCACAAATTGCACATTTCGTTTTTTTTTCTTGGAAGAGGGTTTATTTTCCTCGGTTTAGGCGGGAGGGCAATTTTCTAAAAAAAATTGAATTAAAAAAAAAAAAAACGTACAATGCCTTTTTGGAAAGCCAGAAATTTCTTCTTTAATTTTCATTTTAAATTAAGTTGCGTTAGTGAATAGTTTTTGAAAAATTAATTTTCAAACTCGAAATAAAAAAAAAAAAAATTTAATTTAAAACAAGTTTTTTTTAACATTTTATGTAATTAAGTATAATTATCGTTTTTAAAATACAATGCTTTTATTAATTTTCAATAAAAAAATAGAAATGAGGATGCTAAAATGTATCTTAGTTTTTGAGAAATAAAAAAATTAAATTACCAAAAAAAAATACTATTAGTTTTATTAGCAATTAATACAAAAACTAACTTTATTAACTAGTAATATTTGTAATCTCTGTTACATTTTAGCCTATTCTAATAAAAAATAATGATATTAAAAGAAATTTTCGATATGATCCCCACTCTTAAGAAGGCAGATAAATTTAAGTCCGCCAAATTCTTCTGCAATTTGACTCTAGTGAATAAATTTCAGCTTCATATATATAGTTCTTCATGAATTTCCAAGAGTAAGAACCCAAAGGATCTGGTGATCTTGTTGGCCAGTCATTCGAAGAAACCGAAAAGCTCTCAGTACTCGGTATGTGTGTCACCTCCGTTGGAACGACCATATATATGAGATCGCTAAAAATGCTGCTAAGTGCTTAGGTTTTCTGTATCGGTGTAAGAAGTATTTTCCTCCTTCTGATATGGATACAATTTATAAAGCGTTTATACACCCTAAACTCGAGTATAACTCCCAGCTCTGGCCAGGTGCTTCGCAAACATCGCTTTACCTTATTAGAATACAAAAAAGAGCGTTAAAATTAATAGGAAATAGAACAACCACTGAAACAATTGCCCCTCTCGATAACCGACGCAATGTTTTATGTCTTTTCTTATTTTGTATTTGTATTTATTGACTTCATATCATAGTATATTAAAACATTATGTCTTTTGCTATACTTTTACATTTTGGTTAAGGTAAATTACATTTATAATAATAAAATAAATAAAAGTAATGAAAATGAAAGAAATAAAAGTTATACATAAAACTAAAAAAAAGAAAAGGTAACTAACTAACTAACTAACTTTTAACTTTTAATGATTTTGTCTTCTGAAATAAATCTTTAAGATATTTTGAAAGGAATTTTGGTCGTTTGGTCTCCTCAGGCTGATTGGCAGGGAATTCTAGAGACCAACTATGTGCACGAAGAACTGTCGCTTAGAGATTCGAAAATTAAATAAGGGTGTGATTAAAATGTTACTCCTTTGTGATGATGGAAACAAAAGTTTTTCAAACAGATACTCAGGAGTCTTATGTTTAATCAACTTAAATAGGAAGATGAGAGCTTGGAAATCAAGAAATTTGCTCAGGGGCATTCCGAGAATACTGTTGGCATACCCAGAGACATGATCAAACCGATTTGAGCCGTAAACGAAACGAGCAATGTTATTGAAGGCCACTTCTAGCTTCCGTTTGCTTCTACTATCCGGACAACAGAAAATAAGGCTACCGTATAATAATATAGGAAGAACAAGGGTTTTTGCCAGTATAAGCTTTGTGTTTATGGGCAGACATCTACAAGCAATATTAAGAACCCTCAATGCAGCGTAGGTTTTACCCAGAGCGCAAGAAATATGGTCTTCCCACGACAAAGTTTGATTAAACCAGACACCTAAGTTCTTAACTTTTTCGACGTAATTTAATGCAGAGCCATTTATTTCAATGCTTGGAATATAGGATGTTTCGAGCGCAGTATTACTGATAACGATAGCCTGACATTTATTGGAGTGAACATCATCCGCATACATATGGATCCTGCAAAATTTGAGGATCGAGGGAAGATCATTATTAAAGAGAGTAAAGAGAAGTGGGCCCAAAATCGATCCTTGTGGTACTCCAGCATGCGTAGGGAGGAAATCAGAAAGTTCATTATTTACCAGAACAGCCTGGGTTCTACCAATAAGGTAATCCTTTACGAGGGAAATGGCAGTGTTTTCAAAGTAGAAATTGTGTTTTAACTTTTTCAACAATAAACAGTGCGGAACCGTATCAAACGCCTTAGAGAAATCGAGAAGTACCAGGGTTGTAACAAGATTTTTATCCAGTTCTTGCCTTATGTCATCGACTATTTTAAGCAATGCAGTATTGCAACTGTGTTGAGATCTGAATCCAGATTGGTTGGGTGATAGTAGTCCATGGGTATTTAAAAAAAGAGAAATCTGCCAGCTCATTAACTTTTCAAATGCTTTGGAAATAAAAGGTAAGATTGAAATTGGGCGGTACTCTTTCTGTTTAGTAAGGGACTTTTTAGGAACCGGAATTACTTTGGAGGCTTTCCACAGCTTAGGATAGCACGAGGATGTTAAGATGGAATTGAAGATATAGGAAATATAGGGTGAGAGAAACGGAAGAAGCAGTTTGATGAATCTGGGGTGAATTGCATCTAATCCGATAGCATTAGACTTAATCTCACTCAGAGCTTTATACACTTCCAATTCACTGACTCTATGGAAGCTAAACGTTTGGATAGGGTTGTCAGTTTCAGTAGTCAAGTTCATGTCGTTATCAGAGTCATCATAAACACTTAAGGCAGAAGGAGTATTCACAAAAAGGTTATTCAGCTCATTTTTATCGCAGACAACATCACCCCTTTCAAGTTGTTTTGAGACACCAAGAGATTTTATATTCCTCCACAACTGTTGAGATGTAAGGTTTCCAAAACTTGGAGACATAAAACCTTTTCTTTGAGTTTCTAATCTCACTGTTAACAGTTTCTTATTTTATCGTTTCTTTTACAAAAAATGTTCACTTGCTCATCCTTCACCCTTAAGCCCAATTTCGGACGTACAGTGAAATATAGGGAAGCATTCTCAAATTACTCATGTTTGATAAACTGCAATTATTATATTACAATTTAGCATACAAAGCTTACTAATTTATTACCTACCTCATTCTATGCCAAAATACTTGCATTTATCTAAACACCGCTTACGTAAGCATTCACAATTAAATATTAATTAAGGCATTTTTCATTGGCATGTAATTAATAGTCTTCAAGTTCAAAACTAAAATGATATAAAATCTCAGTGCTTCAACACTCATAATAAGGATTCAAGCTTGGAGTTGCAATTTTAAAATGCATGCGTGCGTGAAAATCCATTTCTTCATCAGTGGCATCTAGATGTAGTTTTATGTGTTAGTTTTTAAGAAATTCATATAGGAAGTATGTACAGATACATTTGTTTTGTTTAAAAAAAAATTAGTTTTATAACTTCACTTTTTCCCTGACCTAAGAAACCATGGTTGTTGTTATTCACGTACCTTTTTGAGACCAAACAACGCCAATTATAATGCCGGCTTGGCATTCCGTTTCGTGTTCGTATACAATCTTTAATGCTATAAGAGGTATTAGGCTTACTACCGTGTTGGTTATTTATTTGTTAATAATGCTTTTTTTCGTTTCGGTTTGTTACTTTCGAAAGAAAAAGCAATTAAATTCAATGCAAGTTTTCTTCTTTTGATTTAAGATCGCATTTTCTTTTGCAATGCCTCCGTGAAGGTGAATAATTCATTTCCGACCTTCACTCATGACGTTTTAGAATATTTTTCTTTATGTTTTTTTTTTGAAAAAAAATATATCTACATATACAGATATATATCTGCAGCATAAAATAAAACTAATTTGGGACTTCTTTCAAGTATATTTGCATTGTTTCCTAGTCCCATCTTAGCGGCTTCAGCTTCAATGTTAGCAAACGTTCCAGTTACAGCTCGCTGGGTCCTGCCAATAATGTCTATGTCGTCAGCGTATGCTAGCAATTGCACAGACTTGAACAAAATTATGCCGGTACAATTAACTCATTAAAATCTTCTGTGAGTACCAACCTTGAAGGAGCAGCGAGAGTTCTCCATCGTCACCCTGCACTTAAAATCGATAAAGATTTGATGGATATCGATTTGGAATTATTGGGTAGTTTCCACGATCTGCCTTAGCGTGAAAATTTGATCGATTGTGGACTTTCCTGGCCTGAAACCACACTGATAGGGGCCAATCAGGTTGTTGAGAATTGAGGCTCCCCTTTCTTGTGGATCGGGAAAATGATGCTGAGGTTCCATTCATCAGGCATACTTTCTTCTGACCAAACTTTAGAGATGAGTTGGTGTATGCATTCCAGCAGATCATTTCTGGCCGCTTTAAAACGTTCGGCCCTCGGGGCCAGCAGCTTTGTTGTTTTTTAGTTTTGGTCAGGTGAACGGAAGTTTTGTGTGTCATTGTCCATGTTGAATGGTTCATTGTGACTGACAGCGGAGCTCTGGTGTTCATCGCAGTTTAACAGTCTGCAGAAATGATCCTTCCATGTACTCAGCATTGACTGTGACTCTATTAAAAGGTTTCTATTCCTATCTCTATAGGCTTCTATGCGCGTTTTTTCCTTGGCACGTTCTTTTTACCTGTTGGTAAGACATCCGCACGTTGTTCCTGGAGTGGCATCCCTGAACATCTTCGATTGCGCGCTTCTCATGCTCTCTCTTTTTCTTTTGGAGTAGCCGGTGTTCTTGCCGTCTTTTTTGCTCGTTGAGCTGGCGAGCAGCGCTCGTCCTTATTTGCAGCTCCGCTTTATATGCCTCTTGTTTGGCTTCATGGGCCTGCCAGCATTCATCATCCAACAAGAGGTTTCGTGGTGGTGGTCTGGTGAAACCTAGCACATCAGTTGCGCATCTCTGATGACTTATTGGCAGTGTTGCCACTGGTCTTTGGCACTTGGCGCTAATGGATTTCTTGAGCGGTTATGGGATATTTGATCAGCATAGGTTCTGGCGGTCTCCTGCGATTGCAGCTTTTCGACGTCATACTTCCTCACAATATTACTCCGTTGTTGCGGCGTTCGGGTTATTCCCATTCTTACATTGGCTGCAACAAGGTAGTGATCCGATTCGATGTTTTTTTGCTCGGAAGATGCGAAAATCCAAAAAACTAGAGGCGTTCCTTGCATCGATCGCCTCGTAATCAATCTGGTTGAAGGGTTTTTGGTCTGTCCTTTTGTGTTTGATGAGGATGATGATGAGGAAACCATGTGCTTGCAATGGTAACGTTATGTGCCGCTGCGAAGTCAATTTTTTTCACACGTTGTGTCGTGTAGGCTACGTAGATTTCCTCTTTACCTATTTTGGTGTTAAAATCGCCAAAAATCTCACTGGTCATAGGTTTTGTCGAGGAGCTCGAAGATGTCATCCTTAGTGGCGTCATCTTCGTCCTCTGTGGGGGCGTAAGCAATTATTAGGCTAATAATGTTAGCGAATTTAGATAAGGATTGTCACAAGTCCCTCACTTACGTTTCAAAAGCCCAAGACTTCTTGCCTAAGTCTACCGCTTATGACGAATCCGCACCCAAATAAACGCTATGGTCTTCTTTCACAATCACCGTAGTACACGTCACATATTTTCATTCTCCTTTTGCCCGGTCCGTCCCATCGCACTTCCTGGGTGGCAGTAATTCCTGCTCTGAAGCTGTTTTTTCGGGTCGTCAAGAGTTAATCCGTCCTTTTCCGATTCTATTGGTCGCTTCGCAACTTTTTATTTTTTCCATGGCGGGGTTAATAAACCCATGCACAACCACCAACCTGGTGGGCCAAATCCTTTGTTTAATTCCTTAGCCAAAATAGCCGAAAAGTCCGGAGTCAGTAACTCGCTTCTCTTATCCTCTCCCATGGAGCGTACGAACATCGACGCTCCAGCTCGAAAAGTCTTCGAAGCCATTGTAGACATCATTTTCGATGAAGCGTCCAGGAAGAGGGCGACCTCCGACTGCTTGTAGTATGAAATTGGAGACGGCAGACTAGACATCGAGCAGAGATCCTTAAGTACACTATTAGTAACTTCCTATGTAGTCAAAGCGATGTCCAGCTTTTAGTTTTTTAGCTCCGGTGCAGCAAATGAAAATGGGATGGTTGATACGATAGAGTTGAGTAAGCCTTCGGGTAGTACTTCTGTTTCAGATTTCGATGGATGAAATAACAGTCATATTCAATTTCTTCTGCAGTTTCCAAATTCATTTGAGTTTTTGGAAGATGCCACCCCCTGTGTTTCGAATTCAAAGTGTTTTTATTTCTTGGTCTTCCAGATATTTTTATTTTCTACTTGAAAGTTAAAAAAACCAAAAGGCCATCAAAGTTCCGCACCGCACAATGAATACCTTTACTTTTGAGCATCTTTTTGATCCGCAAAATACTATCCCCTATATATTGGCACTTCCACCACGGTTTTGATTTTTCGATGCAGGTATTCATCGCTCTCCAATCAACGTGACTCGAATAGGGTTTTCAATCAGGAAGACGCTGCAACGATTGTTCACCACTTTAAGCCTTCAAAGAGCAACTTGCCCTTGTAAGTCTATTGATAATTCATCAAAATAACTTGGAAATTCAATCCAAACTCTAGAAGTAGTTGCAAGTGCAGCAATAGTTGCCACAAGTATAGACAGTGTCTTTTAGTCTGTTTTCCTCTTCCTCTTTCTCGACTTCGAGTTACTGTAAGAACTCTCTGTTTCAAGCCCTATCGATGTCACTGCCAATGAAGGTTCTTTTTCCATTACGAACCAGAACATTGCTTCCTATATGCCTGCATCGGAAAAGCAGTTCACCTCAAGTTGGTGATCAAATTTTTTTTTTGTATGTCCACCTTGAAGTATCAATTTTCAAAACCAAATTGTTACAAGCAAGTTGTTATAAGGTATAAACTCGCCCTTTATTCAAGGGCATTAGGTAAGCTGATAAGCTAATTGACTAAGTGACAGGTTTTTAAGCTTATTTTGTAAATTTTATAAGAACCTGATTTTCTGCTTCTTATTTAAAAAAACTACTTAAGTAAAGGTATTATATGGGTTTTGATGTGGGTAGTTCTGGATTATTTAAGCTATGATTTCAACTTCATTACATACCTTACAGTTCCAAATGGCTTTGATTGGATCGTTTTTTGTATGATATAAATGGTATTTGATACCAATTGTGTCAAATGAAAAAATACCTGGTATTAAGGTAAGCTCTAGATTATATTGAATGGAATTTGCTTCTTTTTGCTGATGCATATTAGGATTTCTTGTCGGTGACTTAATATGTGTTATATAATTCTAATATAAACAAGTGTGTTCTTTGTTTTGAATACAAAAACGTTTAGAATATATTAAAAGAAATTCATGTGAGATTGACAAAGGCTCAAAAAACATACTACCAATGTTATAAAAGCGAATATTTGTGAGTAAGGATGTTTGTTCCACATTCACACCTCAACGAGTTAACGGATTTGGATAAAATTTAGTAGGTCGGTGGGGAAGTTACGAAATCAACTACTTAAGCTTCTTCTTAATCCAAAAACTACACGGTTCCTATGTAAGATATCTTAATCATAACAAACGAAAGAGTTAGTGCAATTAAGACAAAATTTGTTATGGCTAAGAATTTAGCTTTATTTTAAAGATGAGAGTTTGCCATTATGTTTTAAAAATTATTTCAGGCATGGCCGCCCGGCTGGTTCGAATAAATTCCAGCCGAGAGGCCCAATTTTCCCAATTTTTTTGAAAACCGGGATCGGTGGCCATCTCGTTTTGAGCCCATTCACCGAACGTGCGTTAGATTTTGTAAGCCCGCAAACCAAAATCCTTCCGCAAAATATTCCATAAAATGAATGGGCACAGCTCCAATTGAAGCGTGCGATGGCGGATGGACTCATTTTGGGTCTTCTTCGAGAATCTCCATATCGCACCGAACCATTATTTTGGTAATAAATTTGTACGATTTGCAAACGTTTTTCAGGAGTAAGTCTATTCATTGATTAATGAAATGGCAAACCAAACTGAGCATAAATCAAGTGAAAGTTGTCAAAAAGACCAACGCCGAAAACAGTATTGCCAGATTGAAAGCCACACGTCTAAGAAAAGCAGCCTTTATAAACTTGCAGTAATTGACGTGTCAGATAAAGTCCGTTAATGCTCGCTTTGTTCATTAATGACATGGAAAACTATTTACCAAGGGGGGGTTTATATTGAAAATGTATTTGTAAGACTCTTGGTTGATAATCCAACGACGGCTTTAACAACAAATAAACAAATAACAAATATTCTGTGATTTACGGGACCTCAAAATGCTCAAAACCGTTCCCAAAGAAATACAAGGAACTGGATATTAGACGGTATTAATTTAGAAGTTGGGAATGAATTTAAATATTTTGGCTTCGTTATTTCGTACAATCTGGACATCAGGCCTCATATAAAAGAAAAACTGTCTTTTTTTTTTATAATTCACACGCGCACAAGGGACTATTTGTTTCCCTTTTAATGTAACACACTGCGCGGGCATTAGGAAGACAGGGAGGGGAGAGATAGGAGGTGTCGATTAACATTGGTTTTGAATGCTTGCAAATTGAAATGGCAAGGGAAAATCTCGCCGGGTAAACCATTTCAAAGTCGTGTTGTACGGCTAAAAAAAGAATCTCTATATTTCACGGTACGTCTGAAATTGGGCTCAAGGGTGAACTGATGGGCATTCCTAGCAACACGAGTATTACGGGCGAAACTTTTAAGGGGAGGAATGCAGCTGGCTACCTCGAGTGAACATTTTGTTATAAAAGAAACGATACGATAAGGAAATACATGAAACATTGCGTCGTTGTTCGAGAGGGGTAATTGTTTCAGCGGCAGTTCTATTTCCTATCAATCTTAACGCTCCATTTTGTATTCTATCAAGCAGGTGAAGCGATGTTTGTGAAGCACCTTCCCAGAGGTGGGAGTTATATTCGAGTTAAGGGCTTTATAAATTGTAGCCAGATCAGAAGGAGAAAAATACTTTTTACACCGATACAGAAAACCTAAGCACCTAGCATCATTTTTAGCGATCTCATATATATGGTCGATCCAACGGAGGTCGTCGTTGACACATATACCGAGAACTGAGAGCTTTTCGGTTTTTTCGATGTAAGAAGCATTCATAGACAATGACATTGGGGGCTTAGCTTTAACGACAGAAGTCAGCATTGAGTTTTCGAAGCACGATTCCTATTACCCCATTTGACAATGCTGTATAAATCGGAGTTTAATGAGCATGACGTAACCGTTGCAATTGTACGTCCGAAGGCGAAGGACGTGAATTATCGAACGAATATGAAAAGCTGAGGGTAGAGTCGTCAGCAAAACAGTTAAGTGGATAAAAGTAACAGACAGAAGATCGTTTATAAAAATGAGAAAAAGAGTCGCAGACAGAACAGAGCCCTGGGGCACACCAGCAATTATTTTGTAGGAATTAGACTTGAATCCGTCCCATACAACTTGTATTGAACGGTCCAGAAGATAGCTTCTAATCCAACGAACAAGAGAGCTTCATGCCAAACTCTATCAAATGCCTTGGAGATATCAAGAGCAATTATCTTACTTTCACCAAAGCGATGTAAAGATTTGTTCCACTGTTCGGTGAGATATGCCATCAGATCACCAGTTACGATCTTCGAGATATTCCTTAAGCTGACGGTTAATCAGTGTTTCCATGACCTTATAAAGAAGGGATGTTAGTGCTATGGGTTGGTAGGAGGAGGGGGAGGATGGGTCACCTTTCTTAGGGAAAGACGGCGATTAATATGATGTGGTCACAATTTTTTTATAAAATCTTTTGTAGAGCCAACATCAAAGTTCAAGGTATTTGACGCCACAATTAATAGTTGTTTCTGCTATAGTAATGAAGTCTATGGATACCAATGGATTGAGGAGATCGAAGCGATACAAAGATACTTCTTTAAAAAAGAATATTTAAATTCCCTTCGAATATCCGTAATTGCTCAATCTGCGTTGAGTACGGTTTACCGCAAATCTACATCCGTAATTTGAAGGCGAGTGCAGATTTCATAATTAAAGTAATGAAAAAACCGTATAACTACCTATATAAAATAAATGTTCATGTCTTTTTATTTATTTTGACAAGAGTTTTCTGACGCTCGAAGAATGTGTTAGTGTTCTAAATGGACATTTTAGTTGGAAAGTGCTTTTACGATACATTTTGCATGCTAACGACTATAGAAATACATATTTGAATTTGTCGTAAGTGATTACACACATGAAATAATTTTGTTTTGGCTAAACTAAAAGCCAATTTATTGAAGATGTTGAAATTTATTTTCTTTTACAAACTCTATTCGATCAGTAATTTAATTAATTAAGTAAATAATTAATTAATTGAATTTTTTGTTTTTTTCTCCGATTTTATTTTGTATTCGAAATTTGACCACATAAGTTCCCAATTATGTATTTTTTGTCTAAATAACTTTTTAATTATTTTTTTTAATGTGTGTTCAAAATGAAACCTTTTTTTAGATTCTTATTCAAGTAGTAGAATCTTGTAATCTCTTCTAGAAAAAAATTAATTTTTACTGTTTATAACCTACCAATAAAGATTCATTTAATCTAAACGCAATTTCTTTTGGCCAAAATACTCAAGCTACTCAAGCCCAAGTTACTTTGAAGATAAGTTATGATGATTTACAATTAGAAAATCAGCAGCTGCAACTTTCAACCTTTTTTTGAAACTCATATACGAAGCAGCATTTTTAATAATTAATACAGATCTTGTCTGAACTGAACTTATTTTCTCAATTTTTTTTTTTTTTTTGAGAATTTGTCACCGAAAGCTTCAGTATAAATATTCACAATTCTCACAGCTTCTCTTTACAGTGGTTATATCTCTTGCGATTATAGGACTATAAGGCAAGTTTTGGATTCGTGAATATAATGAGAAGCCTAAAAAAGTTTGTGGCAAAAAATGTCTGTCTGCTTGTCTGTCTGTCAGTATGTATCATGAGCTGCGGCCTAAACGGCTTAAGCGATTATCTTCAAATTTGGTATATGTGATTCTTTTGGTATTCCTCAGAGGGGAAATTGAAATTTTATTTTAGGGCTGAAATAAAATACCGTTAAAGAAATCTATAATTTTTTTTCAAAACGTATCCAAAAATGTTTGACTATCATCTAATCAGAACCAAATTTACACGAAAAGTCTATTACATTTGATATAACTTTTTTTTAATTTTCGACATTCTCAGTAACGGTTCATTGGATTTCTATCAAATTTTATATTTGAGAAGAAAAAGGTATGAGTATAAGCGAATGAGCCTGGGTTTGAATACCGCTCATAGCCACCTTCTTTTACGGGGTACTGCCTCTTGCAAGGAACTGACAAAACCCCCAAGAGTAAAATTTGTCTCGAAAAAGTACTTCTCATATAGCCGTTCGGACTGGACAGTATACTGTAGGTCCGTTCCATTCTTACAGATTAATAACACACACACAGGAATGGTTGAGAGTATGAGTCACTAGGCCTTGGCTCCTTAAGAAGCTGTCGCGCCAGTAAATTTATTTTATTTTTATTGAGGTAGCTAAATTAATTCTGCCTATCTTCATAATGCCCGCGCAGTGTGTTCTACTAAAAGGCAAACAAATAGTACCTTGTGCGCGCGTTAATTATAAAAAAATACAAAAAAATTAAATAAATTTTTTTTTCTATTTAATTTGTTTTTGATTTTTTTTTTAAATTCAATATATTTTAAAACTAATCATAAATATTTATTTAAATGTAATGATCTACTGTATATTAATATACCCTGCAAAACTGCATACCAAAATCTGAAAAAAAATTGTTTTCAAAAAACTAAAAAAACAGGATTTCAAAATCCATCATACAATTTTCGTAATACTTTTTTATATAAATTTATTGTTATATAAGGCTAAGACGTGTCGCGCCCATTTTCTTACAATTCAATAGAATATCTGATGAAGAGACATGATTGCGACGATTGTGGGCGAATATCTTCCAATTAAACCCCTGAATATCAAAAATGTTTAATATAATAGTTTATAAATTTTTAGTAGTTATCTTCAAAGCATTGATTAACACTAATTTAAAAGAACTTTATTCTTAATGTGTAAGCATACATTGAATTTAATAAACTAAACTAAACTTAACCCCTGATATCATGTGCAATCAATTGAACAATCGGTTTGAGTGTTAAAAAAATGTGATACTCAAACTCAAAGTTTGAAATAATGTATAACTTTGGCATAAATTGCACGACTGGGTCGCACGTACTTGCTCTTATGTGCGGTAACAACTCGCAACGTCGAATAAGATTTGAAATATATATGTATGTTTTAAGGGAATTTTACAGTTCTTATTGGATTTTTTCTTCGAAAAAGTACGTAAACGTGGAATAGGCCAACTGAAGTTTAAGTATCCACATATAATATTTTTAATGCACATTTTAGAATTATGGAAATCTTGTATGAAGTGTTATTGATGTAGAAAATTCTTTAAAAACGTAAATGGGCGATAGCAATAGGTAAAGTTATACAATGTATTTGACTAAGGTGAGAAAAGCATAATTTTTCAGCATTCTGATTGAAGAAAATCTTTTGCTCCGCATGTAAGTAAGCAAAAAAATAATCTACATTCAAAAACAAGATTTTAAAAAAATCCATCTTCCCGTTTTCAAAATATTGAATTAAAAAAAAATCAAGAAAATTATTAAAAATACAACAAAAAAGTTTTCGGAAATATTTTAAAATAAAATTACTTAGGCCATCAACATCTTCCTAAATATCATTTTTGATTGAAATCGGATGACCAGTTTTCGAGAAAGTCGAAGAAAAAAAACCTTCTTTCGGAAGCCTACCATCTTGAATTTTTTTTTCAGCAAAACATAACCTACAATTTTTCCCAAAGTTTCTGCCGCATGAGTAAAATGCGATGGATGCTTTCTTCACTTTTTCTTGGACGTTGATTTTCCAATTCAATTTCCTATCAAGTATGATTCCGAGATATTTGGCGCTTTCGGCTAACTTGAGGGGCGTGCTTCCAATTGATTGTAGATTGAATTGTGGAATTTTTCTTTTGTTCGTGAAGAGAACTAGTTCTGTTTTTTTCTTTGGGGGATTAATACTTAATCCACATTTGCGGGCCCAATTATTCAGTGTCTTCCGGTGTGCCTACTTCTGTCACAGACCCAGCCCAGATTTGCTCACCAGCTCCCATATGGTATTGTTAGGTCTTCGTTAGAATATGCTAGTGTTGTATGGAATCCAACAACACAGTGTGATATAAAGATATAACTAACTTTTTACATTCCTTAAAGGACATTCTTCAGCAATGTTAACACTCTAAATGATTCTAGTTGGTTTTAATTTTTTTTTTTGTTAGCAATGCAAACTCTCTTTACGCCAGTACCTAAGCCTTTGTTGTAGACTTTTTTTTAATGAAGCTTGTTATAGGATAAACTTAATAAAACTTAAAAAAAAATGTTTTTAAGAATTTCCATAATTAAATAATTTGTAATTTCGAATATCGGAGAAAAATAAATAAATATGTAATCAGAATCAGCCAAATTTGGATCCCAGTCTTAGCAGTTAGTCTGGTATCTAAAATAAATGTTAAATCAATCTCTAATTCCATTATTCAAATTATTTGAATCCGAAAAACATACCTACCACAATGTCTGAAATAAAATAAAACTCAAATAAAATCACAAAATCTGTGACACTTAGTTTGAAAAGAATGTCTTTGGCTTTAACTTCAACAAAATGTCAATAAAAACCAGTTTCAATCAACATTTTTATTGAAAAACATTGTAAAATTCCAAAAAATCTGCTCAGTGGGCCAACAAAATCACGTTTGTGATCCGCGCCATCGTTTTTGTTGCCTTCGACAACATTAAAGCCAGCATATTGTATAAAAGCCAACAAAAAAGAAAAAAACAACCGATTGTTGCCCTCGATCGTACAATTTACTATTCAACATCGTGGAACACGTGCAGCCATTTACCAAAAGCAATTTTGTTTGTTCCTTTTGCTTACAGAATTACTAGTTCCAAATCAGCATCTAACGCCTCTATACCCCCTTTGCCCCATCACTATATCATAGAGAATCTTTGAGTACGTTCAACTACTTGTGAATTGTGATTGTTGTTGTTGTCATTTTTTGGGGCGGACTATGAATGGACGAACAGTAATGAGGCAATTTAATGTTTTTTCCGCAATTCTTGTGTTTGCCTATTGAAGCTGAAAACATTTAGCTAAGGGAACCTGCCATAAAACACTGACCACTTGACCATGACAAGCAGCAAACAACATTTGCAACAAAAAAAACACAAAATATTGCATTGATTGTGTGTTATGCAAACTTAGCAGCAACTGCAGCGAACAAAAAATACAACAATCTTAGTTGCATCTGTTGGTTGCATTCAGTAAGATTGAGGGCTATTGCAACAACAATAAGCTATCCCGCGATCCATTGTTATAAGTTATATGTGATTATGGCACATTTTTGAGGCAACAGCAGCGGATACGATGCTGTGCAGAGTCTTGCTGCCAATACAAAATGAGGCAATCTATTTGCATATAATGTGTGGCACGAAGATTAGAGTGAGTGGTGCGGCCTAGTCTCGCTCTCGATGTGTCCCAGTTGGAATATTTGTTCCAAAATTGAACCTACAAGTTATTGGCATTCCATTGGGTATTTCAAACTTTTCTTTTTATCCTGGTTGGAGCAGTAAGTAATGTGTTACCACTCCTTTTATTTGTTATTTGAGGTTAGTAATAATTGGAGCTGGAGGCATGTGAGTGGAATGGTTTTTTGTTGTTCGGCAGGTAATTATGACTACTATGTGATTCGATTTTGATTCCAAGTTCATATAAGAAAATGGGCACGACTGGTTCGCACGTACTGCCTAGATCTTCTCAAATATAAAATTTGACAGAAATCCAAAGAGCCGTTACCGAGAAAGCTCAAAATTAAAAAAACCCGTTATATGAAAGGTACCGTTAATAGACTTTTCCCGTAAATTTGGTTCTAACCAAATGATAGCCAATACCAATCAAAAATTCGCAAAAAATGTTCATCAAAATCGTTAAAGCCGTTTTCGAGAACAACAAGCTTTTCCTAAACGGTCATATGGCAGGTACCGTTATTTTTAGGCCTACAAATAAAATTTCAAGTTCCCCTCTGGGGAATGCCAAAATAATCACTTAAGCCGTTTAGGCTGCAGCTCGTTATACATACTGACAGACAGACAGACAGACAGACAGACATTTTTTGTCGATCACTTTTTTAGACTTCTCTATGATCGTAATCTCATGTTTGATTGTTATCTCAATTTTTTTAATATTCACGAATCCTAAACTTGCCCCTTAGTCCCTATAATCGCAAGTAAAATGGGAACGACTGGGTTCACGTATGTGCCTAAACGTACCCATCGAACATACTTATACTGAATTTGAAACAAAAACTAAACCATTTTAAAAATCAATTATTTTATTTTCAAGCACAGACACACAGGACAGAAAACTAGAAACGAAAACAGAATTTCTGAAATGTTGTTCTATTTTCTTTGTGAGTTGAATGTTTCTACATAAATAAAAATGAAGTGTCTGTTTTTAATATCAAAATAACAGCTTTTGCATATATACTATATAATTATTGTGTAGTGGCTTGTGGCTTAGTGGTTAGTGTGTCGGACTACTAAGCGAAAGAACCTGGGTTCAAATCCAGCTCATAGCCATCTTTTTTTCTGGGGTACTGCCTCTTGCGAGGAACTGAGTAAAATTTGTCTCGAAAAAGTGCATCTCATGTAGCCGTTCGGACTCGGCGGTAAACTGTAGGTCCCTTCCATTCTTGCAGAGTAACAACGCACACACAGGAATGGTTGAGAGTATAAGTCACCAGGCCTTGGCACCTTAAGGAGCTGTCGCGCCAATAAATTTATTTATTTAATATATAATTATATATAGTACACAATTTTTTAAATTTTTTTCTGTCTGTCTATCTGTCTGCCTGTCTGTTTTTCTGTCTGTTTGTTTCGGGTATTCTCGGGAACAGCTGCACCGATTTTGACGGAACTTTCACAGGCAGATATCTGATGTTGTGAGGTTGAACTATAAGCCTATTTTAATCACCCGTGCCGCTGGGTCGTATGACCAGCAAATAGCTTATTTTGTAAGAAGTGACTAAAGCTGTTTTGATTGTTAGTTGACGCCACGCCGAATTCGTTTTTTCGAAAAATAATGGTATACCCGAACCACACCGGGTGGGCAAGCTAGTTTATTATAAAACAGTAAAAATAAGTCATGAATTCCACAACTCCGTGGGCTTAAAATTAAAGTGCTATCAGAATAAAAATATGTCATACCAACGGATTCCTTATAGAAAAACGATTTTGCTGTACAAATAGATAGTTTTTGATGTTATACACGTAAGAAGAAGACATTTTAAAATGTTGAATCAGAAAAGTCGAAAATATTGTTTCATCACAACTAAGTCAAGAGCTATCCGCTAGAACCATGCGGATGCGGCGGGCGTCGCGCGTCGCTTCTATCTTTGGAACATGGTCTTCGTAGTTGCACTATTCCGTATGGCGGAAACCACACGTTTCCAAGCAAGAACTCTAGATAGATTGAATGTTGCTATAGATGCATCGGACCAAACTATTGCGTTGGGATTTTGAAACAAAAAAAAAAAAACACTTTCAATTGATGGTAAATTCAATATTTTTGGTTCGAAAGGTTTATTCATCAGACGTCCTCAGAACAAAAAATACACTCTAAAGACTATGGAAAGCATGGAACATGGTTTGAGGAGGTAAATTTTCTTAGCGTGGAATAAGAATGAGAACAGAAAGTAGAATGGACCAGTGCGTTTATACGAACATCATGCGCACATGTCCCCTCGTCCATGGGCAGAATTGGCATGGGTGGTAAGTATCAAGTACAGTCATTGCAGTAAAGTAAAGTTTGTTGAAAGCTGTGTACGACCCAATTGGATCTCGCAGATGGGCCTCGCCCCATAGCAAGAAAAATTAATATTTTTCAAGAAAACAAAATTTCTGAGAGTATTTTTCGGTTCGTCACACTATGAAAGCAAAAATGTTTTCTGAAAGCGCTTTCTAAAAGCTCATCGAATTGGCCTCCAGATAGACAGTTGCCCGTCCGCAAAATGCACTTGCTATTTCAAAAAATCAATAGTTGATAGAAAAATTACGGATTTAACTAAAGGGTGTTTTTGTTTAGAGGTATAGAACTTTGAAATGGAATAAAATAAAGATGGTTTTTTTAAATTGACATGGAATGTACTTTATTCGAAAGATAATCTGCTGGCATTAAATATGTTTTCTAGCACGGCTGGCTCAGACGTAGTCTAATCTGGAGGTCCAATTTTCGATGACTTTTTTCAACGTTTATGCCCGTATATCGGCAATAATGTTGTTGTTTTTGTCCTCCGAGTGGTCAATCATTTCGGGCTTATCGGCATAGACTAGTGACTTCACGTATCCCCACAGAAAATAGTCAAGAATCGTTAAATCGCATGATCTTGGAAGCCAATTCAAGGGTCCGTAACGTGAAACTTTGCGGTTACCAAACGCTTCCTTCAATAAATCAATTATTACACGAGCTGTGTGACATGTTGCGCCGTCTTGTTGAAACCATAGCTCCTGCACATCAATTGATAAATTTTTTTGCTTTCTGAAAGTATTTTCCTTTCATAGTCTGATGACTCCTTTATAGAGTCGTAACTTTAGATTCGGAGTACAGATATTTAAGTCAAAATATACAGCGCCAGCGTTCGATCTTACACTTCGCAGCATACACCTATGAAGAAGTCTAATAAAGCCATAGGAAGTACGGTGGGGAAGAGGGAAGATAGAAATGACTAGATTTTCTTAGATTGTCAATGGAACCAAAAAAAATCGGTGAATAAAAATGATATCGGCAACCATTCTTCATTTTTCTAGAGTTTTCAGATTAATGAGTTGTAGACATTCTTTATAGGTTGGGGTAGAATAAAAGGATCTTGCCATGGAAGGTCACGAAGAGCGAAACGAATACTTTTGATTCTGGAAATATGAAGGTTATGGTATGGAACCAAACTTATGAAGCTTATCACAAAAGAGGTGCAGAATTCTCTAGACCATTAAGAGTAGTGAATTAGCCTTCTGGATTAAAGACATAAATCTCAGATCGAATCAACGACGGAGAGAAAATATTATAGAGGAGGCAATAGTACTATGCGTTTGCGTGAAAAGGTTAACGATTGGCATTTTTCAACGTTCAATTCCAAGCAAGCGACACCAAATAGAAAACTATTAAGATTTAATTGAATAAGATTATAATCATTAAGTGAGGATATGGTTTTTGAAAAAATTAATATCGTCAGTATGTAATGAGATTTTGGAATGCTTTATAACCAATTAGTAAGAAAAATTGGATGAGAAGGAGAGGAAGTGTAGATACTTAGTGATACACTATAATTATGTAGGTCTGTTGAGAAAATTAGATCGAGTTGTCTACCAATACAATACCAGACATCAAACAGGCTTAAATAAGCTAATCTATCAATGAAGAGACATTCTTAAGAGGCAGTAGGATTGCAGGCGATAAAATGTGATTGAACTTCGGATGCTTTCCATTTAAAGTGAAGGAAATTAAAGCCATCGAAAAAAAGTAATTCATCCTGCGTTTTACTAAGGGTTATGACTTCATCAACTGCGTTAATATCAAGTTCTTATGACTCAATGTATTGTGCGGGTGAGATTTAGAGACATATGACAAAAATTGCTTTCCCGGGAAGTCTTATTTTTATTGATATTTGATGCGAGGAAGAGATTTATATGAAGGATGAATCAATTGTGTCATTAAAAGCAAGTAACACACCCGTATTGTATTGTGTGAGCGCATAAAGCCATTCGTCAACAACCTTATAGGTCTATATCAGTGCGTTTTAGGCCAGGAAAGTCCACTATCGAGCAAATAGTCACATTAGGGCAGATCTTGGATAAAACCAAAGAACTTCAAATCGAAGGTGGTGGGTACCTTTTCATCGAATTCAAAGCCGCGTACGATAGCATTCATAGAGACGAGTTATATAGAGCAATGTGCAGTTTTAACATCCCTGCCAAACTCGTCCGCCTGTGTAAAATGACAACGGAAAAAGCACGCCGTTCTGTCAACGTCGGTAAAGACCTCACCGACACCTTTGCAGTCAAAAAAGGATTTAAACAAGACGATGCCGTGTTGTGCGACTTTTTCAACATCATACTTGAAAGAATAATGCAGAACTCTCACGCCAACACCAGAGGCACGATCTTTCGTAAAGAGTAAAAATTCGACGTTTTAGATGGCTGGGTCATATAGAGCGGATGGACATCAATGCTCCGGCCCGGAAAATCTTCGAATCCACCCCAGAGGGACGGTGCAGTAGAAGAAAACCGAGACTCAGGTGGCACACACAAGTGGAAGAGGACTTCAGCTAGGAGGCAGCTAGCTAGGGACCGAGCTGGCTGGAGAAACTTGTTGGTTGAGACCCAGATCCATCCCGGACTGTAGCGCCACCTAAGGTAATGTAAGGTAAGGTAACACACCCCAACAAGGGGTTTGGGATTTATGTTTAACATTTGCATAACCATAGAGACAACATTTCAAAAAAAAATTTCAAACACGTTAAAAATATGAACGAAATTCGTTTAGCACTCTGGGCCATAAACAAGATAGATATTTTCCTTCCCTAGCGTCTTTAGAATTCCTTATGAAAGAAATGATATGTTTGATTGTTAAATCGATATTTTTCAAATTCACGAACCCATAACATACCCTTATAGTACTATGTAATTGTACAGACATTTTTAAGAGTTATTAGCAACATTCTGCGGGCGTCTATCCACCGTTTTGAGTTCGGGTACAATTTCGTATGCTAAAAACCCGATACCTTCCTTAGAACGCGTTTTTTGTCGTTGACTTTCTCGAAAACAACTTAACCGAATTCAAATGTATTTGTTGTGTAAAAACGAATAAAAAGGGCCCATTATTTTTGCATTTTAAATAATTGTTGCTTAACTGATTTTTAATCAGTATTTTCTTATTTTAACAATATAAATTTGTTTTAGACGTGTGATTCAGTCTTACAATTTATTTGTAATATTAATAGACATTAATTTACTTCCTGTTATATTTCTCCATTTTAAAAAGCAATATGAACAGTTAACCTTTAATTTTGCTTAGTTCCTTACCTAATGCATGTTAAATGCAATTCATACCCGAAATGTGTCCCAAATCAATGAGAGTAGTGACAATTTCCGACCATAGTTCGTATTCCAAGAATTTTGAATTATGGGTCACCTCAGCTCTACATCCCACAACTAAAATTGTTTCGAAAGAAACCAACTTCGCAGTACAAAAGACATCAAATAACAGCGATTCATCATAATTTCCTTGCATTATTGTTACTACAACAATTGGGCTTTGTGCGAAATAATTCCGCACACGGAACTAAATTTCAACAGAAAAATCCGAATTCAGCAAACAAATTCTAGGTTATGGCTTCAACCTGCTAACATCAGGTAAAGCTAATTACGCAGTGTCCCAACGAGTACAGAATGCTGCTTGGTGCTTCGTGCTGAAAAGTCATTTACCTACCTGAAATAGCTGACTTCTTTGGAAGAACCACACTGCAAGTATCAACAATTTTATATTTCAGTGAGTCACTACGTCCAAGACAATGCCAATCCAATTCCCAAAGAGTTTTTTGCTTGAGGCACATCAAAGAGGAAGAAAAATCGAGGTGCTTGGGTGCCGACACCATTCTTTGACTACATCAGCTAACCAAAGTTCAATGGATTCCGTATTTCGTGCCAAAAGTAGATTTTCTCACGGTATTACAACTCTTGGTGTTGTTGTGGATGATTGTGGGCCGGCCGGTAACCAGGTGCGTTTTTTGTTGGGCTTAAGTCTTTCTTTCGTGTAACGTCGTTACGTTTGGCTTGATTTTCTAGTGCGCAGCACATTAGACAGAAGGTGGAGAATATAGTTGGAGACGACAACATTGGCTGAGAATCGCTTGGCTGATCAAGAAAAGCATAGGGATTGAGTAAGAGGTTTGAATGTCGTCAACGTCACCTGTTAGCCGTCATCATCGTCACTAAAGATGCCAAGATTATCTATATACTGTAGCAAATGATCTTTTTGGTCTTTGAATTATATTTTGTTAACAATAATCTGTTAATGTCAATGTGATACTTAGCTGAAATTGAGTGATCACTCTGTTGAAGAAATTTTAATTTGTGAACTATGAGCAGGTATAGGTATTGAAGTTTAGCACCTTGCGATGCATCACATCTGAGTTATGAAACTGAGAAGAAATCGTAGTTCATTGAAAACCGATGAGCTTGTCGAGGTTGTTGGCAGAGCTATGAGGAAGTTGCTATTTTCGAACCGATGACTTAAGTTTGTAGAAGAAACGATGCTTGAAGATGTTGTTATGACTATGAATAAAAAGCAAAAAGGCTATGATATAATCAGCGAGCATTTGATAATACAGCTTGTGCACCAATGAATATAAAATAAATAAATAAATATTGAAGGAAGTCGAAGGTCAACAAAAAAATAGTAAAAAAAAATTAAACTAAAAGTTTATAAATAACCACGTTCTCAATTTTATATAAAGGTTTGATTAAGCGCTATCCGTTTAAAAGGTTTGTCGATGCCATTATGTGTCAAATATAAGATCGTTTAAATGTCCATCGCAACATCTCTTGATGGCGCGCATCCGAAGTGTCCAAATTTCCATGACTCTAGCTTATAAATCGGGATGAAAAAAAAAGGTATTGGCATTGGTTATGTTGGCTTTGAGAGCCGCTGAGGTTTGTGGCATATTCGCATAGATCTGTGGCTTAATAAAATCCTACAAGAAAAAGTCCAACGAGGTCAAATCACACGATCTCGGTGGCCAGTTCACCTCACATCCACGTGAGTTGACAATGCCCTCAAATCGACCGTGCAGAATGTCCAATGTGGCTTGAGCTGTATGGCACGTGGCGCCGTCCTGTTGAAACCAGATATCGTTAGTGTCCATATCATCCATAATTCGGACCAAAAGAAGTTGGTAATCATCGACCTAAAGCGTTCGCCGTTGACGGTGATGAGCTGGCCAACATCGTTCTCAAAGAAATATGCACCGATGGCACCGATAGCTCAAAATCCCCACCAAACAGTGACTTTGTCGGGATCCATTGGACCCTCTAGGTCCTCATGAGGAGTGGTATCGCCTCAAATTTGACAATTCCATTCATTCAGAAATGGGCCTCATCGCTGAAGATAATTTTTCGATGGAACATAAGGTCAGTTGCCAACTGGTCCAGAGCCCATTCAGCGAACACACATCGTTGTGTATGATCGTTTACCTTCAGCTCCTGGGTGGGTCAGTAGCATTTTTTACGGGTGCAGGTACAAGTCAAGATGCAAAATTCGCCAAGTTGTCGTCTGCGAAATACCAAGTTCTTGTGAGGAACGCGAAATCGACTGTCTCGGATTCTCATGCACACTCTTACGAACGGGTGTTGGTTGATTGTTTACTAAACCAGTGGACTCAAATTTATCCACCACAGTGTGAATAGTCCTCTCGATAGGACGATTTTGGCGACTGTACAATGGGCGAAGCATGCGAAAAGTTGCTAAGTTGCACTTATGTATGGTCCAATGGTGGTCCAAAAGGAGGTCATCGTTGACACACATACCGAGTACTGAAAGATTTTCGGTTTCTTCGATGCAAGTGCCATTCACAATGCTATTGGGGGTGTGATTAGCTTTAACGACAAACGACAGCATTGAGTTTTCGAAGCATTAAACTCCACACGATTTCTATTACCCCATTTGACAATGCTGTATAAATCGGAGTTTAATGAGCTTATCATACGATACCGTTGCGAGTGTACGTCCGAATGCGAAGGGCGAGAATCTTCGAACGAATATGAAAAGCTGAGGGTAGAGTCTCAGCAACACAGTTAAGTGGATTACAAGTAACACACAGAAGATCATTTATAAAAATGAGGAAAAGAGTCGGAGACAGAACTGAGGCCTGTGGCACACCAGCATTTACAAGAGTATCATCGATCCCAAAAGCACGGATTTTCGATAAGAGAGACCTTCATGCCAACCTCTATCAAATGCCTTGGAAATATCAAGCACAATAATCTTACTTTCACCAAAGGGATGTGGGAATTTGTTCGTTAAGTGATATCCTGACAGACTGGACAAATGCTGTTTTCAATCTTCTAGGGAAGATTCCAGAAGAGTAGGTGTAGTGGCTTTGCCAGTGTGGATGAACACCTCTTCAGAAGAATCGGTGGTATACCATTCCGGCCAGCGGATTTGTGTATATCGAGATCTTTGAGAACTCTTCCTACTGTACGAAGGCGAAAAACATCTCCCCCTTGGAAAAAATTACATTCTCAAGTACAGGAGAGGCAACGTTGCCTTGAGGCAGCGTAGAGCTGGCAGCGAAATGGATGGCGAGCAAGTTTGCCTTTTCTGAAGAGTAAACAATTGGTTCTTTCAAAAACGGAGTTGCATGAGTTCCTTGTTTATTTGTGCCTTTTCCGATTTTTCTCTGTAGGGTTGGCTTTATAAGATCGGAAACTTACTTCTTTGAGCCTGATAGCTTCTTTACACTCAGAGTTAAACAAGATTTTTTCCTTAGGCTTGATGCATTTTATATATATAGAGGATCCAATGGTACAAGAATTAAAAATAGTGGACCATCAGTTGCGTTGTGTATTCGGTGAATGATAGACGTTGAACCAGATTTTTATCTTCAAATAATCTTTAGCGATAAGGGTCTTTTCTGGCTTAACGGGTATATCAACAAGCAGAACTTTCGTTTTTTCAGCACAAAACTCATGAGGCTCTTGACACTCCATTACATCCCGGAAAAAATAAAAAAAAAATAAAAAAAAATAGACCGTTGAATTGTTCGTGTATGGTGACACCTTTGGACTACTTTTTGTTGGGGTACGTCAACTCTCTGGTATGAGGCAAAATTGGACCGAAAATATGGCGTTCATAAGGTGCAGTCGCGTAGGCGATATGCCAGAAATTATTTTTAAACATTAATAAATAATAATAAAGCCAAAATTTTGGTGAATTGAAATGTTATATTTTATTTAAAAAAAAAAGTTATATGCCTCTAAAAAAACACCCCTCATTTAGCCGAAGTACGATTACTGATCACTTAAGTTGTAAACTGATGCCTTTTAAAAATCATTCTTAAATTTTGGCTTATACTGGACATAACAAAGTATTAAAAAACTCACTACACCACCTGATCAACATTATGTCATCCATCTATTGGATGATGGATGGCAAAAAGTACTACTTGGTAAGTTTAAACAAAAAAAACATTAAACCAGTATTCCAAAGAAAAAACAACTAAACTGTTTAATCTTCCGCATTCCTCACGCATAGAGCTTGAGTAGAACAATTTGCATTGAAGACTAGTTTATACCTTTTGGGCACTCCTCTAAAAGTCCATCATCAAGATCGAGAGTGGCTACATAGCCTATCGTTTTCTTTGCCATACATTGAAGCACACATTTCTTGTTTGCTACCTTGCTTGCGGTGGTGGTTCTAAACATACTGACAGCAATAGCACCTGTCATTAACAGATCAAATGTTAATCGCGACCTAGCTCTTTTCTTTAACGCGCTTTTTCACATTACAAAAAAAAAGTCTATGAAAGAACCATGAAACCCCGATTCAACTGGTATCTTTAATAAGTATCTGAAGTAACATTATTTATTGTTATTGGTATTTCTAATTACAGTATTCATTCGAAACGTGTCTTTCGTTGGCTGCAGACTTGAGGCTTGACCGTGTCTTGGCAAAAGTTCAAATATTTACCCATTTTTAGGTTAGGTTGTCCATTTTCTATATTTTGTTGGTTTCACGAAATATGTTCTGTCTTCGCCTTTGAGTTGCTACTCATATGCTGAAGATTTAAGTTTAGTGTATATGCTAATTGATATGTGAATGAAGGCAACACATCCATATCGCACGAATCAAAATATTTAACTAAATAAATATTTTATTCGTGATTGATTAATTTATTGTTAGAATTCCAATGTGTCTTTCGAATTCAAAAAATTTCTAAAGGTGTGCCCACACTAAAGAAACATTTGTTTAAAAAACATTTCTGAAAATTATCGCATTTGTTTAAAAAATATTTCAGAAATGTTTCTGATAATGGCGCAAGATTTTAAACATTTGAAACCGTCTATAAATTGATTTTAAAATGGGAATTGACTCTAAAAATAAAATATAAAATGAGGGTCGGTTCAATGTTAACCTTAAACAACTTACTTGTCTAACCTTAAAACGAACAAACCACTTGTTTATATTTTTTAAAGTATACTTTAACCAGATAACATTTGTAATTTCGTACCAAATCAATCTGTGAAACAATTAAGCAATCAAGCAAAGATGTGTAGCGAAGGCAAATGATGGAAGTCCGACGGCAATTTCCATCTCGTCTCGCATCTAAGGAACTTCTGTAACTAGAGTCGGTTCTATTGCTAAAATGAATGATGTTTCAAATTTTGCGCCAGTATCTTTAATCTTGGTTTTAAAATAAACCGAACAGTTTCAGCTAATGACAAGGTAAATTTTTGTGAAGGTCGTATTTATAGCGGTCTCCGAAAACTTTTCTTTTAACTTGACTCCTATTTACACAAAGTTGAGATTAATAAAATCTTACTACTACTGAAAGCTAACTAAAGGATGTTTTTTTTAGAGGTATAGAACTTTAAGTTGGCAACACTATTTAACTGGCGTCCATTTTGTTAGCTGTCAATTGATTTATTTTTAGTTTGGTTTGGCACTTCAACATAAATAGACTGACTGACACCTGAATAACCCCAAATTGTGCAAATTTATTTCGAAAATCATGTTTCTGTTCGAAATACATATCGCGCACTACGTCCATTTTACGGTCAACATAATCGTCAATCAGAGGAATTAATTCGATAAGTTATGGACCGTTTTCGCACCACGTTTACTCTAAATGATAATACGCATCCACAGAGAAGTCGTACAGAGCGTACAAAAGAAGTCATTGCTGCTGTCTATCCGCATTCGTGCACAGGAATTGGATATGTGTCCATCCACTTTATGGAATATTTTGCGGAAAGATCTTGGTTTGCGCGTGCTTACAAAATCCACTCGTGCAACAATTGAAGTCACAGGATCACCTGGCAAGGCGTAGATTCGGTGAATGGGTCCAAAACAAGATTGCCGTTGATCCCAATTTTCATAAGCGAATTTTGATTAGCGATGAAGCTCACTTTTTGTTGAATGGATACGTCAATAAACAAAACTGCCATATTTGGAGTGATGATTATCCTAAAGTGTATGCTGATGCTGAGACACCGTTACATCCACAAAAAAACCTGACTGTTTAGTGTTCTTTATAAGTTGGTGGAATAATTGGTCCGTACTTTTTTAAAAACGATGCTGGCCAGAACGTTACAGTCAATGGTGACCGCTATAGAGCCATGTTTACTGACCTTCTTGGATCAATTGAACAACCATGATGTGCAGGAGCTGTGGTTTCAACAAGACGGCGCAACATGTCACACAGCTCGTGCCACAATTGATTAATTGAAGGAAACGTTTGATAATCGCATAGTTTCACGTTACGGACCTCCAAGATCGTGCGATTTAACGCCGCTGGAGTATTTTCGGTGGGGATATGTGAATTCGCTAGTCTACGCCAATAAGCCCGAAACGATTGACCACTTGGAGGACAACATTCGCCGCGTTATTGTCGATATACGGCCACAAATGGTGGAAAAAGTCATCGATTAGACTACGTCTGAGCCAGCCATGGCAGTCATATGCCAGAAATTATATTTAAATTATAATGCCAGAAGATTATCTTTCAAATAAAGTAAATTTTATGTCAATTTAAAAAATCAAAGTTTTATACCTCTCAAAAAAACACCTTTTACTTAAGTTTACTCGGTACTATATAGGCCTGTTTAATTGCGGTTTCCCCAATACCCCGATAAAGCAAGAACCTAAGATTTGATCTTTTCTGTGAAGTTAATGTGTTATCTCATTGTCCGAATTTAAAACGGAACTGTATTAAACAGTTTACAGGAAAGGATGGAGTAAAAGTTTCTGTAACTTGTAGTTCTAAAGGAAGGAATACTTACAAAATATATTAAATTACTTCGGAGACTACGGTTGTTAAATATTGGACATTGCAAATATCCTCCTCTTATATAAAATACCTTTAAGACTTTGAAGTAATAGAAATGTCTCACTGGGACAATTTTCTAACACATAAATACCTCCACACAGAGAAAGTCTGTGAGTTTTACAAACTCTTCTAATGCCTGATTTTAGGATCAGAGGTTAAAGTTTATTTATGTACAGCATATGCCGTGATGCAATTTTGATTGAAAAAATACAACAATAAATTGTCTTAGTTAAGTTCGTAACACAATATTTTTGTAACCTATATAAACAACGAGTGACTGAAATTAGATATTGTTTTAGATTGGGTATGTGTTTACACCAATTTAGATTTTGATCAATGGATACACCTAATTATTTGAACGTATCTACATTTTCAATTTTAAAACAAGAATCACTACACTTAGAGGGAATTCAAAAGATGGCGCACATAAGAGCTCACAGTTACTTTAGAATCAGTTATATTTCGAACAGTCAAAAGAGTGAAAATTCTTTAAACTCTCTAAATCAGGATATTCCTGGCCTAAGAGACTAAATAAAACCAACTTCTTAAAAGGTGGACATCATGATTAATATTTGCAATTAGATTTAATCAGTATGCTACCCCTAAATTTATTGCATCCCATTCTTTTCTAGAGTTTCCCTTATCATGCCCTATTTTTTAATAATAAAAGCTTTTTTTGCTATACGAATTTCACAATTCACTCTTTTGGCATAACTTATACAACGTCTTAGCAAATTTAAGTCCATAGGGTGTTTTCTACATTGTCTACTCAACTTAATTTTTTGGTTTGATTTGATTTATTATAGATTGTCAGTTATCCAAGGCTTTAACTTACTTTCCGATTTTTTCCGAACAAAGAATAAAGTAGAAGCAGTTATATGACTCTGCAACGTAGATACAAATACTTCAAATGCTTTTGATGCCTCTTCTTCAGTGTAAACAAGTTCCCAATTTTCAAAGCTAAATTTATTGTTTAACTCAGAATAATTATTCCTTGCAAGACTGGAAACAAAGTTATTATAAACATCAATATATTTCAAGTTTTCAAAAAATAATTCCGTCAGACAATCAGTAATCATGTATCAGTGATATGGATGTCAAGATTAATACAAGAAAGGTGATCAGAATCAATATTATCGAATTTTGCAAATACATGGACTAAACACGAAGATAATATGGCCCTAGTAGGCTCATTCAAAAACGATGTTAGGCCATTTTCTGCCATAAGAGCCAGATACAGATCTATATTCGAGTTACACTCAAGTATATCAATATCAATATCAATCTCTTATCAGAATCAGGATTTTTGATGTATCCCTTAACAAAATATTAGATAATTAATCTACACAAATTATGGGTGCTAACGAATGAAGTGCATCAATCATCAACATCTGCACTACTGCATTTTAAAACTTCAAATTCACAATCATATATATCTCTCACAAAAACTCCCACTCCACCAGCTAAATATGTTTCACTAGTATTCGCATAAAATTTATAATTAGATACATAAAAATCTTCAATTTCACGTGAATAAATCCATATATCAAAAAGAAATATAATACCTGCCTTTTTTAAAGGCTTCAAGATTACCCATCAATAAATCAAATTTTTAACGCAAACTACGTATGTTTTGATGTAATAAACTCTAAAAAATTGCATACCAACATTCCAAACAAATTTTTTTTTTTCAAAAAACTCAAAATAAAAAACAGGATTTTATCAAAACCGGTCCTACAGTTTTTGAAATAATTTTTTCATAAATAATTAAAATTAAATTCTTTCTCATTTAAGGCGTGTGATACGGTGCGTACTTCATTTTTACCAAAAAACCGTTTCCAATGTAATTAGGCTCATAAGAGCAAGTACGTGCGACCGTGTCGTGCCCATCAAGACGGTACTTTCAATGTATCAACACAAAACCCTTAAAAAGAATATCATTGCATTTTGTATAGCGAACTTTATTTCTGCAAGCAAATGAAAATAAATTACTTTCAATTCAAACCAAACGAATAATTAATGATGATTTCAAATTCCATAGTTTTAAAATTATTAAAATTACAACCACTGTCTTGCATCCACTGTACTGCACGCAAATGTTTTTCCATATTGCAATTTCTCCCCAGGAACATGTCCACCATAATTTGGAATAATTCCTTTGGCTCGATGATAGATTCTAAAAGCTTCATATCCAGGCAAAGTAGTTCCGATTCCAAGGTATTCACGTGGTTCAAGTTCCCTATGACGGTGATGATTACATTTGAAATCTGCAAACTCACATAAGATCAACTCCCTAGGATCTTTTGGAATTTCCTTGAAATGATACAGAGCTTTTGGAATATGTCCACCGTACCCTAGAAAGATAACCACGACAGTCTTCAAGAATAACTCTTACTTTTCAATTAATGCTTACTTGTAGAATAAGACATCACTGTTTTTTCTTTCAAAAGAAAATATAAATCAAACGCAAACAACAGTTTAAATGTTTAATCGATTTTTAAATGCTTAGCAACAGTAACTCATGGATACCGGATATGCGGACGGAAGTGCTAGTTAATATTAGCTTGAAGCGAACTATCTAAAAATCCTTGACTCTAACTGTCATTATGGTTAATTTCACTTTTGGATAATATGACTCTCTTTGAAAATGATTTCAAATGCTTTTGATGATTGCTTAATTGTACTCAAAACAAATGATATCGGCCATATTGATTTCTTTCTCGGAGAATACCAATTATTTTAAAATTGCAAGCCATTATTGTATATTATAGCAACCAGCTTATAATTTCAAATAAAATTATCTTGAAATGGTCTTGCTGTCTGTTTAATATCTTTAACTACTTTTGAAATCTTAATTAATGTTGATATGACGTCAGCATTAATGCAATAAAATCAAAAAGTATAAGTGCTTTCAAATTCCATCACGGAGTTAAGTTATCCGTTTTCCGTCGTCGGTCTCCACAAACTTTTAATAAGCCCTGAGGAATTTATTTTTATTTGTTCGTTTTATTAATTTTTTTTTGCATTACTGCAATATAATCAGCGAAGGTTATGCAATAATTGTTCAATGTTTATGTTGCTGACCAGCAAGTACCTATAAAGTAATGTGTTGCTGTGCATTTTAAACTTTTTTTCTCACTTTTTTTCTGATGCCAATCATGGCTAATTGTGTTTTTTTTTTTGTTAAGTAATCAGTTAAAATAAAAAAAAATGTCACCGTCTTTGTTAAAAAAACAAATAATATAGTGGAATTTGGGTCTTGATTGATGTTATCAAATGTTATATGAATGGGAGATTGCTGCAGTTTTTTATATGGTTTCATGACTGTTAGTTTTGTAATAGTTTGTGAGAAAATGAAGGCGGGTATGGTTGAGTTTTACCTACAATACTATTGTAGAATGTCTCCTAAAGTATGTCATGATCAATAGAAAACATATCGAAACTATTTCTGAAACAAATAAATAATTCAAAAGACACTTCGGGAATGTATCATAGCGTCTAAGTAACAGTACAAAATAAACATTTCTGAAATGCTTCAACAAATGTTTTTAGAAAAAAGCGAACACAAAGCAGAAACATATTGCGAAATTGCTTTTTTAGCAGTATTTTTAGAATTTGTACTATGGGATAAAATATAGTGAATTAAGAACGCGTTTCAAAAATGTAAAATTTACCAGTTGCTCTTGAGAAAATTCGATTTTTTAAACGTTTCTCAGTGTGCGATTTAAGATGAGAACTACAAATTTTTCAATGACATAAATAAAATTGCTTTTAATTAAAAAAAATGGGCACGACTGTGTCGCACGTACTTGCTCCTATATGCCTAATAACATTGGAAAGCAAGATAGTTGACAGAAACAAGTAACATTCACGTTGAAAATAACACAGTTTGATCTTATAACAAGTATTAAAACCACAATACTTGTTTTTAGTAAGAATAAAGAAAACCATCACAAGTCTTAAATTACAACGAATTTATGAAAAAAGTGTTTTGAAAATTGTAGGACCGGTTTTGATAAAATTCTGTTTTTAATTTTTAGTTTTTTTAATTTTTTTTTTTAATTTTGGTGTGCAGTTTTATATAGTTTATTAATTTACACCAGATTTTTTTTGATGATTTTTAAAAATATTGAATTTTGAAAAAAAAAATTTTATTATAAATAGAAAAAAATAATTATTAAAAATATTGATATGCAGAATTAATTTGCCTACTTCGATCTTTTCGAATATAAAATATATTAAAAGACTTTCGGTAAATTTGGTTTCTATAAGATGGTAGCTTATGCCTACAAAAAAAATCTCAAAAAATTTCATCAATAATAAGCTTTTCCTTAACGTTCATATGGCAGGTACCGTTATTTTCAGCCATTAACTTGTTTTGAATTCTCTTTGATCGTAATGTCATGTTTGATTGTTATCTCATTTATTTTTATATTCACGAATCCTAAACTTTCCTTAGTCCTTATAATCGCAAGTAAAAAATATGAAATGTAAGAAGTATTTTTCCCCATCTGATCTGGCTACAATTTATAAAGCGTTTATACGCCCTAAACTCGAGTATAACTCCCACCTCTGGGCAGGTGCTTCACAAACATCGCTTCACCTGCTTGATAGAATACAAAATCGAGCGTTAAGAATGATAGGAAATAGAACTGCCGCTGAATCAATTGCCCCTCTCGAACACAGACGCAATGTTTCATGCCTTTCCTTATTTTATCGTTTCTTTTACAAAAAATGTTCATGTAATGTAGCCAGTTGCATTCCTCCCCTTAAAAGTTTCTCCCTTAATACTCGTCTCGCAAGGAATGCTCATCAGTTCACCCTTGAGCCTTATTTCGGACGTACCGTGAAATATAGGGATTCTTTTTTTTAGCCGAACTACACGAATATGGAATAGTTTACCCGGCGGGATTTTCCCTTACCATTTTGATCTGCAAACATTCAAAACCAATGTTAATAGACACCTCCTATCTCTCCCTTCCCTATCTTCCGAATTCCCGCGCAGTGTGTTACATTAAAAGGGAAACAAGTAGTCCCTTGTGCGCGCGTTAATTATAAAAATAAATAATGTTTTTAAAGAGTTTTTTTCAATACTAATTTATGTAGTCTTTAAGAATCCAATATTGATCCAATCCAATTCGATCATTAATTTCCTAACTGAAACTAGGAAACTTTTGGATCTCTGTGATTCCTTTGATCTTCGAATAGTGATTGGAACAACCACAAGCGATAAATGCAGAAACTGTACTTTTGTGTGACCACAAGGAACATCAGCTATAAACTACTGTCTCATAAGAAATGAATGGAACAAATGCATCTTGGACCTGGAAGTAAAAATAATACCATATTCGGATCATTTTCCTATCGTGGTTACCTTGAATCAAACCTACTCCCTCGATCAATCGACGAGGGATATGAAACTTATTCCGAAATTGATATAGATCCTTGCGAAGGCTACTAAAGATGCTTTTGCAGGAAGTTTTAAGTTTTGTGGAAATTGAAGCATACATCGAGGATTCGTACCCTGCTTCTAGCAAAAGTGCAAATCATACAAAATCAGTACACACAACTGTGGTATGTTATGGAATGCGAAAGAGCCGGACAGCTTTCATTCACACATAAGGATTATAAATGGAGGAAGGAACATATTAGGTAAAGAACTTGGCACCGGGGTGTTGAAACATTATTTCGAAAGATTATTGAATCCAATATCAAACAATGTAAGTTTTCATTGATTAACAATGATATTTTCGATGTTCCGAGTTCCTATTACATTGCGAGAGTTTAGTGAGGCTTTAGTTAGTTTGAAGGATAGTTAGACAGCTGGATCTTGATGAAAGACTAATGTCCTTTTTAACAATATTCTTGAGAGTGGAGGGTGTAAATCAAGTACTAAAATAGTTCCAAGCTGGATGGCCGGAATATTCCAATATTGTCATATATTTGTTCTAAACAGCGTCGCAAATTCTTCCTTACAATAGAAAAGAAGCTATATGCTTTTTTTGTAGATTTTAAGGCAGCGTTTAACTCGGTGGTTAGAGGTGCCTTATTATACAAACAGTTCAACATTGGAATGTCGCTGAAGTTTGGACGGTTAATCGAAAGTCTTTCTACCAATACCATAACTGCTGTTTGGAATATAGAATATAGATTTAAGTCCAAGCTTATTTGCTCTATTCATTGAGGACCTTATCGATAGCTTGCCAGGAGCAGTGGGATATGCAGGCATGCTAATGAAAATAATAATGTTAGCGAATGATGTTGTTTTGCTGGCACGCTCACCAGAAGCACTTCAGCAGAGTCATACAAGTCTTTGGAATTTTGAAGTGAACTTGGCCAAATCAAAAATTATGATATTTAAAAAAGTTGGCGGAAGAAATAGGCGAAATGAATGATGGACTTATAAACAGAGAACCAATTGATATTGTAAACGACTACAAGTATCTATTTAGGAGTGTACGTAACTAAAAATCTCAGTATGGAGTATCATTTAAGGGAAAAGCTTTCAAAATCGAAAATTTCTATGGAAGAACTGTTTCAGCAACAGATATTTGCCTCAAAGCTGTAAATATAGAGTTTTTGAAAAAGGTTTTTGAGTCGATTATGTTTTATGCAGTACAGGTTTGGTGTGGTAAGCAGTATAACTGAGTAGAAAGAATATTCAGGCTTCCAATAAGTACGCCAAACTTCATATGCTTATGCTTGAAACTGAATTATCACCTCCGTTTATAAAGACTCTAAAGCTTCATATTGACTATGTTGTCCGTTTCTTAGAAATACCAGTGAGCCACCTATCAAGGAAAGCAGGTCTTGCACACAATTAGAACCAAATCAGACTGGTATGGAAACTGGATTGAATTTCCTGAAGTATGTAGTATCTCTTTGAGCAAAGGAAAAATGCAGAATTGGAAGCTGATGCTGTACGACCTAATATGCAAGGTGGACGTGGGAGCAAAATATTTCGATGGGGTTGCAGGTTCCTTGCATCAGACTATCTACAATTAACAGAATCAAACAAGGGCTATGATGTTAAGACTGAGCGTTGAGCTTTTACATCTTAATTAAAAAAGTTCTCCAATCCCCCGAGAAATGAGAATAGATGTTCTTGGGTTCCATGTCCTTAAGAAAAACAAATTATTACACACCTAAATGATGTTGATATCGACAAACTGTTTAGATAGATTTAAGCTATCGACGTGATATTATGAATGAAAACTTCCAAAACCAATATAAAGGGTCTTCCAATAGGAACTTTTGAACTTTGGCAGTTGATAGCGGGCATCTTGTTGAAGCTATATTTGTCAAATTAGCTGTAAATTATTCAGTCTGTTTTACCAAATCGCTATGAACTGATATAGAGTTCAACAACACGTGCAAATGATAAAATTGTTTTATCAAAACGGGTGTTTTGTTCGGGCAAATTTCCGCGCCCTTTGCCCAATGTACGGTCTACCGAGAGGACTATTCGCAGTGTGGTGGATAAATTTGAGTCCACTGGTTCAGTAAACAATCAACCAGCACCCGTTCGTTGACGAAACGCAAGATCAACAATATCAATTAGGAGTGGACGAAAACCAATAATTGAACTAAAATTTAATTAAGTGCTGTTACTGAAAACTTCAAGTTTGCTAAGAAATTTATTGTTACATATCGATTTTAAAGCCGTGCTAAAGTCCGTCGATAAACCCAACGAAAAAAAGGAATCTTGTTTTTTAATGATTACATATTTTCCAATACTATTCTGAATCAATGAAATTCAAGTGACACTTGCATTTAGTTGGCTTCGGCATGGAACAATGCAAAACCTGGATTTCTGCCGACATTTCCTGAAGTCAAAGCAGGACCCCACAGGTGTAGAACCTTAAAGAAAACCTGACAAGTGGGGAGTTATAAGCCCAATCGAGATCATAACCAAGTCTGGGTTAAAGAAGAAAAGGACATCACAGTATGTCAAATGAACATATTTAGTGCAATATTTTTGGTATTTTGGAAAATTAATATCAAGAAAAATGTGGGACAGCTTTCGCAAACAATATTTAATCAAATTTTTGTATTTATATTGTTACATCATGTACATCTATCTGAATTATTGTAGTCTAATAATTTTATTCATCATGTTAACCTAGAACCAGAAAAAGTCAATTTTTTCAAATTTTTTTAAACTCTTGCAATTATTCTTAACTTTAAAAAATGTACTCAATATTGTGTTGTTTTTATAGTTACTTACAATTTTTAACAGACGTATATCCTTCAGCTGCACTGCTATTACTGCCACCGCCATTCAAACCCAATCCACCGTTCATCAAGTTGTGATGCTGTGAGTGTCCATTTGACTGCCGCCCTACACTATTCAATGTTGTGGTACTGCCGGCTCGCGATCGCCATCCACTCCCACCCGGAACTGCAGTCAAATCGCCATTGGATTTACTCGCTGCACCGTTACTTTTCAGAGTTCCATAAACACTACTGCCGCCCGCACTCGTACCACCCCCACCACCTGTCTCCAGCTGTCTGGCGTAAGAATTATCAGCATACGCATGAAAACAACATCTGACTAGAGCGTTAGCCGCAGCTTCACGCTTACATATGAACACATGACACTCGAGGACCTTAATGCCGGTCGTCCTGCGCAGAATCGCAGCAAATATTGGCGGATGTTGGGCGCGAGGCATACGGGCAAACGGTGAGTCGAGCGGCAGAAATTTCGGTTCTGGATTCGTGTTGCCTCGTTCTGGAATGAGAACTTGTCGAACTGCGGCGCAATAGTGAAGCGACTCAATCGGAAAGAATCGAGTGATTTGTTTGAGGTTTTCATCCACGTTTTCAAGAAGAATACCATTAGACCACACACTGAGCCAAGAATCGATGCCTTTGGCACCAACTGCACCCTCCGAAGGATACAAACTTCGCAGGGGCTCTTGGATACCCTGCAGACCATCTTTGCTTTGTCGAGGAACCGCACTGCCCAGATAGAGAACCCGGCAGCGGCAAATCGGTGTCGAGTCGCTCATCATTCTGAAACGAAACAAGTTTCTACACCGGTAAGGAGGAAGAAGAAAACGTTTCTTTTGTCACACACGACCGCTAATTCGCATTAATTATTTGATATTTCACGTTATTTGATCATCAATAACACGTTCTCGAGGGCGTGATATTCAATACTCCGATCCAAGGTGTTGCACCAAGCCTTAAAAGATAAATTCAAAGGCACAAAGAAAACGACGACGAAAACACAAAATAAAAATTAAATTTACACGTAAAAGAACGGACCGAAGAACAAAAAGGAGGCAACAGATGAAGAAAAGATGGCTAAAGATCACACAAGAATTTAACTCCACTACTGACACACAAGTATGTTTCTGCGTATGTATTTGTGTTAAATTCCTTTTACTTTGACACTTACACAGTGTGAATTACGTTGGACACTTTTTTTTCGTCGACATCATCATTTATTAATTTATTCGATTTTTAATTAAAATTTGTCGATTATTAAGCAAAAATAATCCGTTTTTTAACTGAATTGGTTTCTTCTTAAAAACACACTATATTTGCACTTCCAGCTATTGGATGATGGTGTGTGATCGGAGAAAATATGGCGGAAGTTTGTTCCTTTTAGGGAAGATCACAATTTTGAAATTATTTATTTTTTTTAATTAATTTTTAAACTTATTGATGATATTTCTTTTATCTCATTTAATATTCATGATAAAAGAGAATGTTTCCATTGAACTATTAAGGAAAGTATGGCTTTTCGTCCTCTTAAAACAGATCACTAATTTGTATCTATATTTGTGCGATGGTTTTACATCATCGGCACCTTTGACGCGATTTTTCAAGAAGATGTATATTTCTGGTATTATTTTTTAACTGGCAAAAAATAAAAATAACAAACGTCTCCCGTGGTTCATTTTTAATGCGAACGCGCGAACTCTTTAGGGCCGTATATCGGTTATCGAATTTACTCGAGTTGTTACCACGGCGATGGTTTACTCAAGAATAGAGACCGTAGCGACGACGTGGTATTTTTTCCGATATCTTTTGCTTCGTAATATCCACATTCCGCAAGTCCAACAAGTCTTGAGGTTTTGTGAGGTAGATTCAGGTGTGAGTGGGGCACGGAATTCAAGGTGTGTAACAATGTTTTAAGTTGTGTGGCTTGAGAGTGTATGGGTTAGTTCAGGTGTTTTGCGAATGGCTGCGAAAATGTATTGATAAACAGGTGAGAGCACATTTCAATAATGTGCTTCTTAAATGAGCACATTTGGTTTGAAATGCTTGTTTGATTTTAATGGGCTTGGGAGTAAATATTTCTATTTTCAGCACGGTTATCAATTTGATACTATTTTGATTTTCCAAGGTCTACAATATTCTAAATCGTTTAATCTTAATTAGGAAGCTAAATATGTTAGTTTTTTTATTACATTATGTTGAAATGGTTTGAACCTTCTTCTAAGGGGTGTTGGTCCAACTATCAGTGTACTGGAGCATGAATTTGAAGAAGTGCTGTCCTTTAAACACCTTGGGGAAAAAGTAGCAGCTGATAATAATATGGAGAAAGAAATACGCCAGCGACTGCTAAAATCCTACAGATCCAAGGCTCTTTAAATCTAGAAACCTGTCCATAGAAACCAAGCAGCTGCTACACAAGACTATGGTCTTACCAGTACTCAACTCACATACGGATCCGAGACTTGGCTGCTTACAAAAAAGCACTCTGATCTCCTATCCGCGTTCGAGACGAAAGTCTTGCGGAGAATTGTTGGCCCTGTGTGTGAGGGAGGACGGTTCCGGAAAGATACAATCATGAATTGTATGAAATCTACCTCAAAGAAGATGTTGTGGAACAACAACTGAGCTCCAAGCTCGCATGAGTGAAGAGGAACCAGCTCGGAAAGTCTTTTGCAGTTCTTTTTAAGGTAAGGATCTTGCTTGCGTTGGAAGGATGGCGTAGACCAGGACGCCTGAAGTCTTGGGGTGCGCAATTGGATGGCGTCGGGTAGCCAACGGGGTGTATGGAAGAACTTATTGAAGAAGGCCTGTACCGGATCCCGGTTGTTGCGCAGATGATGATTATGATCTGATTCCTTAAAATCTTTTTGGCTTATGCTTATTGATGATAATCAAATATTTAAATGCACACTACTAAGACGAATGGTGTTCCTCTAATAAGTTATTTCGAAGATGACGCCAAGTGGCTTTTGTTTCCATCTGGTATGGCTTCGAATACCACGCCCTCGAGCGTCGATATCCTTTCTACATGCCTGCGCCGTCTTAGCCGTCGGATACGGGTTTTTGTTCATATTCTTTTTTGTTGCTTTACACAAAGATAACGAACAGATAAAAACAAAATCCTTCGCAGAACTTTTCTCTCATTTACATCAAGGGAGCTTTCATCGGGCTGGTTAAGGGACCATGCTTATGGATTATATATCAATACCGGGATGATGAGTGTTTTTTAATACGTCCCCTTGGTTCTTCTCGAATCGTCTTCATTCCTCAATCGCTTACCTTGCGTAAAGAAACAACGACTAGCAAAAGTTATTTTACGTTTGATTTCCGCTCTGATGATGTTTTTTTGTGTTTACAGAATACCTAAGTAAACAAATTAAATGATTACCTCGGAGTTATAACAACTCTTCATTAGCCAAATCGATGGTAAGCTTAGACTTTTCAAATGAAAACATATATTTCCTATTCTCTTCGCTTATGATTAGTGAAATTCAACTTGTTGCTGTGTTCATGGAAGTAAAAGCACTGATTACTGCTTACTAAGTTCCTTATGTCACATCATAGTCGTCAGCAAACCCAAGTAATTGTGTTGAGTCCAAATATTGAAGGAGCAGCGAGCATTCTCCAACGTTGTTCCAAAGTTGAACATGAAACGATACAGTTTATCCCTGCTTACACTGCCGCTTTAAAAGGCGACAACAGGGTCATGGGTCTCAATGTTAAATTATTGGGTTTTCTCCAGGATTTGGTATAATGTGAAGATTTGGTCGGTCTTAAAATTTCCAGACCTTAAACCACATTGGTAAGGACCTATTAGAATTATGTCGTCTGCAAACCTCTTAAGACATTCATATAAAACACTGGACAGGATCTAATAGGCGATGTTTATAAGGCTAATTTCTCTCTAGTTGGTGCGGGATAGTAGACCTCTTTTTTTGTGGATAGAGCAGATGGTAAATTTGTGGGCATTCCTTCCTCCGACTTTATTTTGAGAATGAGTTGATGTATGCACTTGACAAAGTCATTTGCAGCGTTCTGACTTTTTAGATCATCGGGACCAGCTACTTAATTCTGATTGTTTTCAAGGTTGACTGATCCAGGTTAATCATTGGTGGGATATTGTCTGGCCGTCATCAGCAGCTGGTTGGAGCAGTCTCTCTAGATGGTCAGTATCGGCTGCGTATCTACAACGGTGTTTCCATCCCTATCTCTCAAAGCCAAACAATTAATACAAAAAAAATCAAATTAACAATGACTTACATTGAATTATTTGCATTAAATCCTGCCTTCATTTTTTTCAGGATAAGAAATGAATGATTTTTATGATTTTTATGAAGTTTCCAGGGTAAAAGTAGGTTAGTCCAGGGATGGTTCCTGTAAAGAAAAATATCAGGTTTTTGGTGTTTTTTCTTTTGTTTTGTTCATCAATTTTTAACGATTTCGGTTCAAAAATAAATAAATAAATATTTTTTTGAAATTATCAATGTCGACTTCTTGGAAAACAATTGAAATTTGGAAAAATCTCAACAGCTTGCGCTGAAAGTTCACATTTCGCTTTCAATTCAAAATCCGATTTGGACGGGGATTTCACAGGCAGAAAACTATAGCTAATGATGTAAGGAGTGACTTAGGCTATTTTAATTACCCATACGAGGCGCTGGGGTTGCTTTATTTTACACACCATTTAATATTTATAATCTAAACCATATTAATAAAAATGAAGTGTTTGTTTTTAATATCAAAATAACATCTTTTTACAATATTCTTATGAAGAAATATACGGTAGTTATGACAATTTTTTTTTTTTTAATTGTTGGCTGTCAATGTTTTGTTCGGACTAATCTCAAAAAAGGCTTTAGCGATTTAGACGGGACTTTCACTGGCAGATAGCTGATGTTGTAATGAGTAGCTCAAGCTATTTTAATTACCCCGCTTTTTTCGAAATGCATATTTATAGTCCGATTTGATTCAATATCATACCATACCATAATATTTATAACATTCAAATAAAAATAATTAAGAGAAACCCATTGCAAAATGTTGACCCGACAAGTGGAGCTGAGGTGAAAATATAAACGAACATGTAGTTTACCCTATGCTTATTTTTATATAAACCTTATTTTTATATTATGTATTAACACGATTACGTTAGTGGTGTTTTGTTACTGTTGGACCCGATATGTGGCGCTGTTGTCTTGGTGTACCCGAGCAAAGCCGGGTGGGTCAGCTTGTTGTAAATATTTTGAACGGTTTTTTTTATTTAGTTTTTTTTTTAAATGTAAAACATTTATATATGCTTTTTATGTGTGTATGTTTATATTTTAAAATCAGTTTTTATTTAGCTTAATTCAAAATCAATTTACGTAACTTTACTCTGCCGCTCCACAGGCAATATTTGAGGCAATGGCAATATCAATAAGAAAATATTCAATTTGGGTTGGCTTTTCATTGCTAGTAATTTCAATTGTGAGCGCTTGTTTTCAAATAATATTATTGGGAGCCATTTTGAAAAAGAGAAATTTGAGAGAATATTGCCGTTGTAATTGACAAAGCAATAATTGCCTTCCATCTGCATGGCCATATTGCTATTGCCATTGCTTCAGCGTCTCCATTCCATAAGGCAATATAAGGACAATGGCAATGAATTGAGCAATTTGTTGCCTGGAATATTGTCAATGGAAACCCTCGTTACATAGTTCTTAGCAGTATCTTATTGTAAAAAAGATTGTAAAGGATCATAAACCATGTGCTGGATTACATGAAAACCATTGACATCGAAAATGTACAGGAAAATTAGATGCAATCACATCATTAATTGATAAGCTTGAGTATCTAATGTAAACCAGTCTGCTTTAAATGCCTACAAGTTTCATGCCTAGATCCGTTCTCTTCTCTACTCAAAAAATGTTGATGAGGTAAGTAGGTACTCTTTCTCACCATTTTAAGATTAAACACCAGCAAAACTAGTTGCTCTTTTCAATTTGCCTTTAGAAGATTGAAGGAACACACTAAGAAAACAAAAGTATCTGTGCATTCTCGAACTCTTCTGCACACGTTATTCCATCGCTCATTGTAGTTAACACAAATACATTCATCAGTGTTGTTCTTTCATATGGTGTATCATTGTATTTTACTAAATGTACCGGTTTTTCTTCTTTTTCTTTATATCCCTTTTGCTAGAATAACTTCAAATAGGTATGATTTTTTTTTTATTTTAAAAAATTTCTACGACTCTTTTTATTTATTTTTTATTTTTTGTTGTAAGTATTTTAATTTAAATGCGCATGCCAATCATATGAAATTGACCTTTTTGAGTTTATTTTGCATTATCTTCGTTTATCCATAGATAAAACGCAGTCATTTCTTAGGCGTACCATTACTAGTTTGTCACAGAAAATAGGAAAAAAAAGATAAAACATGCATCTATGTTATGTTTCCTTTTTTGTGTATCTTTTGTCTTTTCATTTGTATTTTTGTTTTCATTTTTATCATTTTTTTGTGTATTTTCTTTCTCTTTGCTTTTCTTTATATGAAGAATTTTCTTTTATTCTCCTGCTTCTAGCTGGTTTGTTTTCTTGAAGTTGTTCTCTATTACGTATTCAGATATAATATCGCCAATTTATATACAAAACTTACACACAGATATACAAACGCAAAATACGTAGATGAATTAATTTTATTTTTTATAGACAATTATGTATATTCTTATATGGGATGGAATTTTATTGCGTTAGCTGTTTTTGCTGTTTATAGAAAATAAAGAAGAAATAGGCACCAAATAATAATATTTTTGGATAGAATTATGCGAAACAAAAGAGCTGTGCTCCGAACTTGATTTTAGTTTTTTGTTGGAATCTTCATAAACTATGTAAGCTTAGTGTTTATTTTGTGTAAATTGAGAACACGTGTAAGTAATAGTTCTGTATTTGACGTAACAGTTTTTTTTGTTAAGAAATATCATGTTTCTTATACTTAGTAGGAATGTAATTTTTTTTTTATTTAAACAGTTCTTCTGTTATTTTTATTTTATATATTTATTTGTCGATGCTGAGTTTGTCTGACCACACCTTCAAATTGAATTAAAATGTCTACAGCCGCACCCAGACTCCTTGGATTAGCTCCATCTAACCAACAATTTCTTAATGTGATGGAATGCTATTACTCTTCAGTTGACACCTGGAGATATGAAAATAACAGAATTCCTGAAATTAGGCATCATCAATTGAAATATACTCAAAATTGAAACAAGAATCTGGAGAGACAGGTCTTACGTTGAACACCAACTAACCTGATATAATAATGGTAGACGGAGTTATTCAGAGGAGATACCATCAGAAGATAACCTTCAAGTTGGTGAGTTTAATAACAATTATGTGACAGGTTGAAAAACATCATGGACAAGTATGAGTTCATTTTATCTAACAACGTTAATTATACAGCTAATTAATCAGCTAATTCTCCGCCCACATATGCTCAATTTTTTTTTGTTTTTTGTACGGTGTTCTTGTTATTAATTTTGCAAAAATCAGCATTCATATCAAGTGCATATGTACTAAAAAAAGCAGGTATAGTAAGTTAGGTTGTTGGTGGGTTTCGATAAATGTTTTGTGAAGACAACTTTTTATAAATATTTTGAATATCAAAACTGGATTTCGAAAGGTAGGGTTAGAATATAAATGAATAATAAATTTCATGTGTTTGGCAAGTAAAATTTCAGATATTTACAACAAGGGAAACAATTATGAGTTATTTCAAGGCACCGGACCGAACATAATATAAGCAACAAAAAAAAAAACGAAAAATTGTTGTATCTACCGCATTCATTAAGAAATTTGATGGGTTGTGAAAAATTATCAGTTTCCGCTTCAAAATAATTTTCCTGATATTTCTTTGGTCTGGAATGAAAAACATAGTTCAATTTTATTGCCTTAAGATGGAGAAAGTCCTTGCATATTTTCGTAAGTCCTAACTTAGATTATCTGTCGTCATTTTGATAGCCAGGAAAATGATGTTAGAATTTTCTAAAAAGGGTTTTTCAGGCTTCTATGTATCAAAATTCAAACACACACTTAGGTATTTCAGTAGGAGAGGAAGAAAATTGATTATATTTAAATTGACGTATTCATTTTCAAACATTTACGTGTAGGGGTTCTGTATTTAAATCATTTTCTAATACACTATATATAAAAATAATAGTAATCAAAATTACTACAATTTTTGGAAATTTAAGCTTAAATTTTATTATTTTTGAGAATACAAAAATGTCACGTACCTTCTCAATTTTTGTGACCGGAAGGTGAAAATCTTAACTCATCTATCTATATACATAAAACAAAGTCGTGTTATTTACACCATTTATAACTCAAGCACGGCTGAACCGATTTCAATGATCTATGGTTTGTTAGATTCGTCTCCGCCCCGAATAGCAGAATATCTATTAAAATATTGGTAATATTCACGTTAAAAAAATGACAACAACTGTCATTTCAAACTGTGAATCAAGAAAGTATATTTTTTTTTTATCTGTGATTTGTTTTTTTTTGTTTCGTGCGAGTGCTATTAATAAATATGCCAAGACCTAGAAGATCTTATATTTCTCAATTAGGCTTCGTAACATTGCAAATCAATACATGGAAGAAGAACGAAGAAGAGCACGAGAAGAGCGATAGTAAAGCTGTTGTCGGGATCCAGAAAATGTGTTGTGTTGCAAGTATCGCCGAGGCAGTCATTATATTTTTGATTTTGCTGAATTTTTTAGGCAATCCTAACGTTAACTCAGCTTGTGATCATGTTAGCTTTAGACCCGATAGGTGACGCTGGGGTGCAGATATGTACGGAGATTTCATTTTCCCTGTATATATTTACATATTAATAACATTAAATTTTAATGGCTTGACCGATTTTAAAGACATTTTTTGAGAGTTTGAATATGGTTCCCTTAGTGGTTTTTAGCTTTAGTTGGAACGAGTAGAAGTAGCTGTTGACGGGACCCAGAAACGTACGCCAGTAAAGACAAGTTGCTCATAATCAAAAATATATAAAAATCTATGTATGTTTTCTTGGAGTATATGTTCTCTTGGAGAATGTTTTTGACAGACAGGAACGAGTGATTCTGTGAACTTTGAAAGCGATGAACAGAGTTATTTTTTTTCATTACAATTTTGATTCATATTTTTAATAAGTCTAAAAAGTATTATTTCTATAGATGTTTTGCTTACTTGAGACATGCCCGACCAACATATCATACATAATTTGTAGGAACAAATAATAAAGGGCCCAGTCCATAGAATCCGTTGCGTCCGCTAGTGCGTTGCGTTGTTTGAGCTTTTTCCCGTTGCCGGATTGGGGTGTCCCAATGAATGCTTTGTTTCAAATACACATTTCAACCCTGAGTGCTTAGACGGAGGATATTTTTCTTGAAAAAAAAAAATAAAATTCAAAATTTTACACTTCCAACAAAATTTAAATCAGTGTTACTCGAACAAATTTTTACATTTTTTTATATTTTTCATGTCTTTGAACATGTAGTTCCATTTATATATCAATTAAAATATAAAAGGTTCTATTTGGAAATAAAAGAAGGTATTATTTACAAATAGTGCTTTTTTTATCAATTAAATGGATATTTTTCTAGAATATCCCATTTAATTCAGTGATTCTCTCAAACGTATTGCCGAAGTGAAAAAAGTTAAAAGCTCGTCTACTTTGTGCGTTGCGTTCGTCGCATGAGATGCTTATGTGACCCTTCTCATAAGAATGTGTTTATTTAATAAAGTACATAGTCGAAAATTACAACTCAACGGACCCACTTAAGTGGGCCATAAAACCCAAATAAAATTTGGGCGTTATGACCCACCCAAATGGGACATAATACCCACCGAAAAATGTGTGGGACTTATGTCTCACTAAACATTTTTGAAAGTGCAATGCGCCCTACAAAAGTATTAAAGAAACAAACAGTCACCCCGGGATGATATAACGTTCACGGACATGGACCTAATGTCTAAATTGAATTTTTTTTTTATTTTCAGTATGTGGCAGGTAACCCCCCTGCTTAGGCTCACTATAGGATTTAGAGAAGGTGCAAAAGAAACGTTGCACATACCCAACATTGCACCTTCTCCAAATCCTATAGTGAGCCTAAGCAGGGGGGTTGCACGGGGGCAGCATGCCCCCCCATACCTACCACATACTGAAAATGAAAAAAAAATCTATTCAGACAATTTGTTTGGGACCTTAATTCACAGAGCTCACATTTACAAATTTGGGTCTTATGTCCCATTTAAACAAAAAATATTTGGGTCTTATCACCCAATTGACTGGGTCATAACGCCCAAAATTAATTTGGGTCTTATGGCCCACTTGAGTGGGTCATAATGCCCAAAAAAAAAAAGTTGAGCGTTATGACCCTGGGCTTTATGTCCCTGCACCGAACAGTTTTTGCTTACTTTACACAAGTCATGGAGCATGGAGTCCAATACAACTTTTATTGAACAGTCCAACATATACCTTATAATCCAATGAGCAAGAGTATCATCGATCCCAGAAAGAGGAGAAGAATATGCTGTTTTCCACCTACTTGTTTCTTACTTCCTCTGTTAAATATACCATTAGTGTAACTTCTCTATTTGGCACTTCAGACCATTGTGTCATTTCAGCTAATTTCTCATCCTCCACCCATCCAGTTAAAGAAAAACTTCCCACCAGGACCGTTTGGCAATACGAGAAAGCCAACTTGGACGACCTGAATATTTTTTTCCGAAACTTTAACTGGTCACTATGCTTCTTCGATACTGACATTGATGCCAGTGCTGAAATGATCACAAATTTGATTCTTCTAGGGATGCGTGCTTTTATTTCTAACAGAGTAAAAAGCATCAAGCCTAAAGAAAAGTCCTAGTTTAATTCTGAGTGTAAAGAAGCTATCAGGCTCAAAGAAGTAAGTTTCCGATCTTACAAACCAACCCTACAGAGGAAAATCGGAAAAAGCACAAGCAATCAAGGAACTCATGCAACTCCGTTATTGAAAGAACCAAAATTTTGCATGAACAAAAATTATTTAAATTTAATAAATTTTTTGGTCATTTGTAAAAAAATATTAAAAACTCCTCAACATCTTCGGTTCCAACACTCATCGACAATAACAAACCGATTGTTTACTCTTCAGAGAAGGCAAACTTGCTCGCCACCCATTTTGCTGCCAGCTCCACGCTGCCTCAAAGCAACGTTGCCCCTCCTGTACTTGAGAATGTAAATTTTTCCATGGGACAGATTTTTTTCCGCACTCGTACAGTAGCAAGAGTTCTCAAAGATCTCGATATACACAAATCCGCTAGCACGGATGGTATACCACCGACTCTTCTGAAGAGGTGTTCTTCCACACTTGCTCTTGATATCTACAAGGCATTTGATAGAGTTTGGCATGAAGCTCTCTTATTGAAAATGCGTGCTTTTTGGATCGATGATACTCTTGTTCGTTGGATTAGAAGCTATCTTCTGGACCGTTCAATACAAGTTGTATTGGACGGATTTAAGTCTAATTCCTACAAAATAAATGCTGGTGTGCCCCAGGGCTCTGTTCTGTCTCCGATTCTTTTCTTCATGTTTATAATAATAGGAATCGTGTGGAGTTTAATGCTTCGAAAACTCAACTCTTTCTAATGCCCCCGCAGTGTGTTCTACATTAAAAGGAAACAAATAGTCCCTTGTGCACGCGTTAATTATAAAAAATATCACCGGGGTCATCCAATAACTACTGTCCGTCAAAAGTTTGAAAGTTCCCCGTCAGCGAACAGATCTGCTTTATCCTTTATCTGTCTTAGCCTGATCGAGGAATTAGTGTTGATTGTAACTTGGACTTTTTTACACCTTTCATAGAGAGAAAATTGTACTTTGTGTTTAGATGTAATGCTATTGAAATGTCTATTTTTGTCAAACTTCTTATTAGCAATAAGCTAAGCTTTTTAAGCTTAAATTACCTGAATTTTGTAGTTTAGATGATTTTATGTTCTGTATTAAAAACCCGTTTCCGAAATGGACTCTTAAAATAAGCGAAAAAAGAAACAATTATTTTAAAGCCGGACAAAATTCTTTTAAATTTGTTTCCGCTTTGGAAAATTATTTTAAATTAAAATTCCTCAAAGAATTTCCATTGTAATCGCAATTGTAAGTAACAATATTGGTTCCAATATTGCCGGAAACCTCAAATTACGATGACAGGTCGTTTTTGTATGCTCATTAACCTTACTGCCACATTACCACCGACAACATACCTCAGAAAAAAATACCAAACCTTATGTTTTTCTTTCATTTCTTCTGTTCATCTATCTCTCTTCATCTCTTTATATCTAAACGAAGTGTGATTTGGGTTTTCATTTCTTTTGCTTTTCTTTCATATTTGCTGCTTTTCCTTGATTGGAATGGAATGCAGTAAATTTACCCAGTTTTTCTGTATTTCAATAGCCCAACACAAATCAGGCAGAGAACTTCCACAGACATTTGTGGCAACGAGACACTCAACAAACGGCACGGGAACGCGAAGGAGCTGCAATATACGTGTACAGTAGTACCTGTTTAACTGAGTTCAAGAATACACACCCAAAATTATATTCTGAAGAAGCTACAACTTTGAAAGTGTAGAAACAATCAAACTTGTACACTACATATAAGTTTAGTTTAGTTTATTTCATCAATTGAATACATAAAATTCGCTTAGACTAAGATATATAGATGTACAATTTTAACAGTTGTTGGATACATGTATACAATTCAGTTACAATTTAATTTAGTTAAGTTTAATGTTTAATTATTATTAATAAGACTTTTACAAATAATATTTAAAGCTTGCTGTTTAAAAATATGACGAGAACAGTTAGAATACAAATCGAGTTTATTACAAATCATATTTGTAACTCTGATGCAACGGGTTATGGGCTCATTTCTGCCATAATTACTGCTATGAAACTGTTCATAGAACAGGTATCTGAAACGAGTAGTTCTCATTGGAAGCATAGTTCCAGTTACTAATGATAGCAACGGAGGACAATTAATATGACAATTCAAAATATATAAATATATTATATAAACATGACCGAAAAGTATGTACTGCGATTTTCAAGAGAATGTAAGCCAAACAATAAGCACCTACTATTGTAAGGTGGTCTTCCAATTTAACTTATAGAAAGCATATCTAGTGAAATTCCTCTGTACTTTCTCTATTCTATTCAAGGAATTATTGTAACAAGGATTCCAAATTATGCAACAATATTCTAAGACTGATCCAACAAGTGAATTATATAAGGATATTATAGTAAAAGGGTCAGAGAACTCTTTGGTGTCCCTTTTAATAAAACCAAGCATTTGATTTGCTTTATTAATCGTCGTAGTGAGCTCAAAATGATAATTTAGTATCTAAGATTACTCCAAGATCTTTCTTAGTTGACACTCGTTCAAGACTAATGCTATTGATATTATAATTAAATAAAATTGGATTTGAGAAAGATGACTATGGATGTACGCCTGATCCAGCAATTCTTAACCAGTTTCACGGATATTAAATGGACTAAATGTGGGTGTTGTTTGCTTCTTCTACCTTTCGTGGTTTTTCTGTATCGTTTTCCATAAATTTGGCCCTTAAAACTGTTTTACATATCTTATTTGTATAAAACAACTCAATTACCAATACTTTGAGTATAATGGATCATTTCAATAAAACATGCATTGAATGCTTAAGAAGCTTCTTTGAAATATAGAGCTAAAAATCTTCGAAATCCAATTTACCTAAATGATATTGTGTCTGCTCAAATTTGTGGAGCCTATATCTAAGATTTTATTTACGAAATAAGTTTTTTTTAACTTTGTTAAAGAAACTAGCTTATAACTGGGAGTTACTGTGCCTTAGCTTGGATTTATAAAAAGTCAAGTGGGTATTTCACTACATTATGTCGAAGAATAGTGTAAAAGAAGTGATGTCGTGGGTTGTTTGGAAAAGGTGGAAAATATTTGCCAAGAGTTTGATTCAACATCTGAATTTCTGCATTTGCCCGCCAGGGCGCAGCGCACCGTACCGGCATCTATGCAGCTGTCATTCTCATTAATGGTAAAAAATGCAAAAAATGTGGGCAACAAAGGCCACCATGGTATTCATAGCTTGAGTATAATTCTTATTAATAATATTTATCTTTTTTTATCAGATATATTTATTTTGCGTTTACTTTTTGATATTTTTTCATGGAGGCAATATTGAGATTGACGTGTTGCTCTACATGCAACATAAGTTTCATTGCACTTTTGCAAAAAGTCCAATTTCGATATTTACTAATGGAAACCAACGAAAGCAAAGGAGTACCCTTCCCTTAATGGCTGCTTAATGGGATTTTAGTTGAGTGTGGTAATGGACATTTAATTGCTGCAATGAGTTTCCGATGTTTGCTTTTTTTTTTTTCTTTAGGCGAGACATAATCAACGTTGCAAGTTATGATAACATGCGTGCGGTACGATCTTTCTTTTTAAGCAAATCTTTCAAAATCTTTTCTCAGAAAATGCTTTTACTAAGATCACACCTTATTATCTGTGAGCCAAAAAAAAATTAATAGTGAAAGGCCTAACTTTAAATGGCGGCTTAGGTATTAAAGTTTAGAAAATAAAGATTTTGTTTTAAAAGCAATATTCTATTTTAAAGTTTAAGAAATTATGTCAGGTCACCAATTATAGGTGAGTTGTACATTTTTAGAAAACATGTATACGTTTCAAAACTGCGACGCATAAACTTACTTTTATTAACTTACTTGGGAGATTTTGATTTTTACATGCGATTTTAGGGACTATAAGGTAAGTTTAGGATTCGTGAATATAAAAAAAATGAGATAACAATCAAACATGACATTACAATCATAGAGAAGTCTAAAAAAGTGAGTAGCAAAAAATGTCTGTCTGTCTGTCAGTATGTATATCAAGCTTCAGCCTAAACGGCTTAAGCGATTATCTTCAAATTTCGGCATTCTCCAGAGGGGAAATTGAAATTTTATTTTTAGGCCTAAAAATAACAGTATCTGCCATACGACCGTTTAGTAAAAGCTTCTTTTTCTCGAAAACGGCTCCAACGATTTTGATGAAAATTTTGAGAATTTTATTTGTTTGCATTGGCATCATCTGATTAGAAGCAAATTTATGGGAAAGGTCTATTAACGGTACCTTTCATATAACGGTTTTTTTAATTTTGGGCTTTCTCGGTAACGGCTATTTGGATTTCTGTCAAATTATATTTGGGAAGATCTAGATAGCCAAATTAATTCTGCATATCAAAATTCAGAATAATTTTTTTTTCTAATTAAAATAATTATTTTAAAAATCAATATTTAAAAAAATAATCAAAAAAAAATATTTAAAACTTTATAATATCATAAATTTTTCATAAATTTATTATTATACAAGACGTGGTGATTTTTTACTAAAAACCGTTAAGTGTTGTGGTTTTGCCAATTTTTATAAGTTCACATTGTGTTATTTTTCTACATTAATGTTACTTATTTTTTAAATTTTATTCGACGATTTGACCGCACATATGGAAATAATGCGCAAGTAGGTGCGTTCCAGTCCTGCAATTTAATTTAAATAGTTTTCAGGGAAACTAAATATCACGTAATTTATTTCACATTTTATTTTATTTAGAAAAATAAGAGTTGTTTGTCTGTAAAGTCGGTTTACGGACGATAATTTTAAATGATAACGTCATAAGAAAAAATTGTTGGCAGGAATACCAACATAAAGCCCCATAACTCACACCCACAAACCCTCTCGTTAAATCGAAACACACACACCCCATTATTACAACTACTTTCTACTTTAACAAAACTCCGCCTATTTTGTGTTTCTTTTTCTCTTATTGTTCTTTTTGAATTTGAGTGGAATTATTTTGGGAATTTGCGCCTGTTCTTTTTCATGTTCGCCTGGTGCTTGCGATAGATTTTGGTTGAAAGAACCACAGTATCGCAGCGTGCGTCACTTTTCTTATCAGCATGAGTCATGTTATTTCGTATGTGTAGCCTGTCATCGATTTATAAGACGTTATTACGTCAAAAAAAATCCGTAAATGGTTGTGTAAAAATACTAATGTATGAATGAATTTTTCATTTGATTTAAGAACAGACGAATATGAACAAAAGTACTTATACTATTTATAAATTTCCAAAAATATTCGGATTTATTTTTAGATTTCTTTGTACATTTTACTTACAGATAGTTCAGATATTTTTAACTTTAAGTGCTATTGAAATTTTCACGAGCACTGCTCGCTCAGCTTACTTCAAAATAGTTTGTAAATAGCCCAAGACTTATTTCTAAGGAATTTTAATTTCACTGATTTTTCACCAACTAATGACCTCCATTTTACAGAAGAAAAAGTTACGGCTTAAAAAAAACAATCAAATAAGACATTATACAATTTAAGGACCACAATGTAGTAAAAATTAAACATTTATTGAAATAATGAATGATCAACTTCTAAACAACTAATCAGTTGAGAGAAGAAAATTAACTTTTGTGAATTTATGTTGGGTGGGGGGTGGTGAGGGTATAGGTGGATTTTGTGCGCTTTGTGCGGGATTTTAACCAGGACTCATAATTACATCAACATTTCACCATGATTCGGGTATAACAGAAAATATGAGGTGAAATTCTGCTTTTCTGGCATTTTTTTCAAAACTTGAAAAATACCCTTTTTTGAAGCGCCATTTCTCGGGAAAATCTCGACATACAAACATTTTTTGAAAAGTCTAAATTTGTTGGAAATGTAATGTTCAATACAAAAAATACTGAACGGTGTCGATTAACATTGATTTTCAATGTTTGCAGATCAAAATGGCAAGGGAAAATCTCGCCGGGTAAACTATTCCAAATTCGTGTTGTTCGGCTAAAAAAAAATCCCTATATTTCATGGTACGTCCGAAATTGGGCTCAAGGGTGATCTGATAGGCATTACGGGAAAAACTTTTAAGGGGAGGAATGCAGCTGGCTACTTCGATGAACATTTTTTTATAAAAGAAACGATAAAATAAGGAAAGACATGAAACATTGCGTCGGTGTTCGAGAGGGGCAATTGTTTCAGCGGCAGTTATATTTCCTATCAATCTTAACGCTCGATTTTGTATTCTATCAAGCAGGTGGAGCGATTTTTGCGAAGCACCTGCCATACCTGCTTTATAGATTGTAGCCAGTTCAGATGGGGAAAAATACTTCTTACAGCGATACAGAAAACCAAAGCACCTAGCAGCATTCTTAGCGATTTCAAATATATGGTCGTTCCAACGAAGGTCGTTGTTGACACACATACCGAGTACTTACGATTTATAGGGACTATACAAAAAATCTAACAACCAGAAATGATATTACGATGAAAGAGAAACATATTTGAGTTACTGGCAAAATTCTATCTGTTTGTCTGTCTGTCTGTCCGTCTGTCCGTCTGTCCATCTGTATATGATGTATATTCAACTACAGCCTAAACGGTTTGGCCAATCGTCTTCAAATTTGGAACATAAGGTTCATTTGACATTCTGCAGAGGACTTCTTTAAATTTTTTTAGCTCAAATATTAACTGTAACTTTTTAATTTATTTAATTAACGGTACCTCTCATATAACCTTTAAGTAAAAGCTTATTTTTTTCGGAAACTTCTCCAAGATTTTTTATGACAAAAAATCAGAGTTCTATTGTAGGTTTAGGTTATGTTTTGGTGAACAAAAAATTCAAGATGGTTGGTGGATGGCTAAAAACGCCGCCTCATATAGAACCGTTTTTTTCGACTTTCTCGAAAACTGCTCATCCGATTTTAATTACAATTGATATTCAGGAAGATGTTGGTAGCCTAAGTAATTTTATTGTAAAATATTTTCGAAAACTCTTTTTTAATATTCTAATATTTTCTTATTTTTTTTTTCAAAAATCAATATTTTGAAAACGGGTAGACGGATTATTTTAAAATTTTGTTTTTTAAATGTATGTAATTCTTGTGTTTGCATTCTTGAATTATTTTTTTTATTTTTTTAAAAAAAAGTTGTTAAATAAAAACTTTTTAATTTAAAATCTGTTCCTGCGATTAAAAAAAATATTAAGTTTTTACATTTTCTAAAAAAAATTTTTTTTCGAACAATCAAAAGTCAGAAAAATCGAAGAAAAACTACGTGCGAACCAGTCGTGCAATTTATTTCATATACTATACATGTACCAGGAAACAAAGAATTACTAAACTTAAATTAATGTGATTTTCAAAAGTTTACAGTATTCATAAATATCACTTCAGGGCTTTATGATGATGGGTATTTGTATTTTGTATGAATTTGTACATTGTTTGGGTAATTGCAGTCTTGAATCCAGTGAATGGCCACTTTTCAGACATTAAAGTCCATTAGCACAGTGAAAAAATAAAAGGTTTATAATTATTGAAGTCTATTAACCATACTACTACATTAATTTAAAAAATATAACTAATTAACTAATTATAGGTAATATATTACTAATTTAAACATAATTCCAGCTTAAAGGAAAATCTTTTGATGCAAGATATGAAAGTAAACGTTGAGTGGTTTAACAACACACATTGCTGAAGGGCCTTTAAGAAAGCAAGTGCGGCCCTGTGTGCTGGCATGGTTTCTGTTGGACGTTTTACGAACTGCTTGCTCCAAGATAACTCTGGACAAGATGCCAAATTGACTGGCGCTGGCTGTTGGAAGGCAACAGTAAATATAAGTACAGACAGCAGCAGCATGTGTGAATTCCATATTCAATGAAGTACAAGAAATTCTTCTATACACATGTGTGGGTACATTCACACTGATTCACAAATATGTGCTCAATATGGGTCACTTGGCCAAAAAGTGCCATCGACTTAAGTTCGGTGTTCATGCATTCTGTCATGATTTCTTGTTGTTTTTTTGTGCGATTTTGTTTCATGGGCTGAAAAGGTTATAATTTTCTCTTTCATTTTGTGAGATCCATCAGATATTTTTGAGTTTCTTATCAGAGAAAGTATATGGTCATTTGAATGTACATACATATATGTATATTCGACAGACATAAAATCAACTTTAACTTAGATGGAATCTAAGATGAATATGGTTTTTGGTTTAATTTGTATTTTAATTTTTTTTTGTTCCTAATCAACAAAAATTTCTGATATCGCACCACATAAAAATACGGCTGCAACTTTCTAATATTTTGAGCCATAATCTACAGCTGGTTGCTATAATAGTAAAGCAGCGCTCCCACCGACTCAGAGAGGTGAACGAGTTCATTGATTGAATTTCTTTATTCGATTTTTTTTTCGTAATGAATTTATTTTTTAATGAAACTAAAAGTGAAGTCTATCGGGACGTGTATTGGAGCTCGGGGCTAACTTTAACGCGGGATATCTTGTATGGGAACGAATTTTTATACTTTCATTGACGAAATTCGATTTTCGTTGATTGACTAGCCGAAAACATCCATCGGAATGTCGATTTTCTGGTTTTAAATAAAACAAATCATGATCGGGAAAACGAATTTTTAATTGATTTCTGTTGCCTCAGACATTATGTCGGATGATATGTTGATACATATCTGTGTGAATTTTTTTTTTTTAAGAAATCAACTATTTTTATTGTTCGGTTAGGTCAATTTGACCTGGTTTGCTGTTTTATTAATTTTTAGATGAACTTTCCAATTGACATTAGAAACAGAGATTGTTATTTCTTAAAGTAAAGATTTTTTCGCAGGTATAAGGTGACAAATCTTCAATGACAGTTTAGTAGTGTGTTTCTTGTGATTCTTGCGACTTCGACTAACTTGCAAGTCAAGTAGTTTATATTTCATCCACGCCCATTTATTTCTTTAATCGCGGAAATTTCAGTTCCTTTTTTTAACTCGGAAAAGCTTATTTTCTAGTTAGGATTCCAGAATAGGTATAATCATCATGTTTTGGAAGAAACTTTCTTAATTTAAATCTTAAACCATCTGAGCAGACCTTATCCAAAGCTTGTCAAATGTTAACAAACGAGGTTGAAGATATATCTATGTAAGCACTAGGGGGCCCGACAGACGTCGTCCTGCCTTTCTGAAAACTCTTTTGATTTCAAGCTAACTCTTTCGATGCGTTTTTCACAAATATCAAAGTGATAGATAAGGACAAGGTCATTAGCAACCTTACAGTTTATTCGGCTTGCCTTATTAGCTTACCTTACCAAATACAATACAATACCTCAAATCTTTTCATTTAATCAACTATTTAATTTTTTTTTAATGCAAGCAAATTGGAATCTTTCAAGAATACAAAAAAAGGTTGTAATTGTCTATTCATTTTATTTAAGCAATTCAAATTACCGCTTAAAATTATGTGTTGTAGATAATTGAACATAAAATCAAATTTGGTGACATTTCAAAAGCGGCGCCACCTGTTGGGTCCAATTTTCTTTTCAATACACACAAAATTTCATGCAAATCGGTCCAGCCGTTTAGGAGGAGTTAGGTGACAAACACACACAGAAGAAGCACAACGCAAATTTTAAAATTTGGCACAATGACGCCTTTTGAAAGTGACATTAGACCTAATAACAAGATTTGGTATATTGCTTAGGTAAAGCGTCATAATGCCAAATTTGGTTGGTTTGATGAGGTTGAAAAAAATATATCTATTTTTTGCACTAATTTGAAAACTTTGCTATACCCATCTTCGCATTTGTGCCAAATATAATAGTGAGCCCAAGCAGAGGGGTTGTAGGGGGCAGAAAATGTATGCATTCAAATCTAATGGAATTTACTTCTGATTGTCAAACAAAGCGCAAAAATTATGATTTTAAATTTATTGGCGCGACAGCTCCTTAAGGGCAAGGCTTTGTGATTTATACTCTCAACCATTTCTGTGTGTCGTGTTAATCTGCAAGAATGGAAGGGACATACAGTTTGCCGCCTAGTCCGAACGGCTACTTGAAATGCACTTTTTTCGAGACAAATTTTACTCTTGGGGGTTTTGTCAGTTTCACGCAAGAGGCAGTAACCTGGAAAAGAGGGTGACTATGAGCGGGATTCGAACCGTTAAGCTCTTGCTTTTAAACTGTAGCCTAAACGGTTGGGCCAATCGTCTTCAAATATATAAGGTTATTTTGACATTCTACAGAGGAATTTAAAAAAAAAAATTTTAGCTCAAAAATTAACGGTACCTGTCATATAACCGTTATGTGTTCGACTTTCTAGAAAACTGGTAATCCGATTACTATCAAAATTGATATTCAGGAAGATGTAGGTAGCCTAAGTAATTTCGCATTAATTTTTTTCGAAAACTTTTTTTTTTGTATTTTTAATAATTAAAAAAAAATTTTAATCAATATATTGAAAACGGGTTAGTAATTTTTTTTAAATTCTGATTTTAAATGTTTGTTATTTTTGTGCTTAAGTTTGTATTCTTGAATAATTTTTTTTAAATTTTAAAAAATGTTGTTAAAAAAAATCCATTTTATTTAAAACCGCTCCTACGGTTTCGAAAAATATTCAAACTATTTCTTAAAGAAATAAAATGGCGTTTAAATTATTTCACTCAATACAATTTAACGTATTTTATTCAACAAATCAAAAGTCACAAAAATCGAATAAATGCTTTGATGTTCACTTTAATTTTCTTAAATTTTGTTCTACAATGTGACCGCACATATGAGCAACTACGTGCGATTCAGTCGTGCAATTTATTTTATAAAAAGCACGCGCGAAAGGGATTATTTTTCTATCCTTAATATGTTAAAATCCCGTGCGAGCATTAGGTAAATACGGAGGGATGTAAAAGGAGATGTCGATGCACATTAGTTTTGAAATTCTGTAAATCAGAATGGGAGGAAAAAATCAAAGCAGGAAAGGCATTGCACATTCGTGTGGTGCGACTAAAGAAAGAATCTCTGTACTTAACAGTACATCCGAAGTTGGGCTCAAGGATAAACTTATAAGCATTTCGAGCAGTGCGAGTATTACGGTTGAATTGTTTCAGGAGAGAAATGCAACTGGCTATTTTACTAGAGCATTGGTTATAAAAATAACGATAAAATAACAAAAGGCAAGAAACATTACGAGAGTGTTCAAGAGATGTAATGAATGATTCTGTTATTGTTCGGTCGCCTATCATTTTCAAAGCTCTCTTTTAAATTCTATCAAGAAAACTGAAGTGGGTTATGGGAGCACCTGCACTCGAATTTTGGTCGAATACATGCTTTATATACTGTAGCCAGATCAAATATGTGGTCATTCCACAGAAGGTGGTCTGTGTAATGGACATACCCAGAACTGAGAGGTGATCAGTTTCTTCAAGTCAAGTGCCACTCATGGATAGTGGCATTGGGGGTATATTCCGCTTTAACGACAAAAGACAACAGTAAGTTTTTGAAGCATTAAATTCTACACGTACAATGCTATCAAGATTAGAATTTAATCAACTTATCATTCTTTATTACTTGTCAAGATTATGCTTTGGTTACTTGCTTAATATATTGATAAAAACTCGAATTGTTCTCAAACAACGTTTTAAGTTATAGAGTGCTATTGAATAATAATTCCAGTTGTTATTAGTCGTATAATAATAACTCATTGCTTCAGCTCTTCATTTTCAAACAATACGTTCTTGAAGTTTCGAATCCACTGGATCAAGATTTGCCGATCATCATCGTCATAAAGACCTACAGTCTACATTCCAAACCAAATAGCTTAGTAACCCATAATCAAGTAATATTTTCATTATATCACCCAAAAGCCTTCAACACCACAATGCAACACCAGCCTTTCTATTCAAGTTCAGGAACTCGGGCATACATTTCCTCTGAGTGGAAAGCAATTGTCTTCCGCTAACAACAATGCACTTGGAGTTTTTGTTGGCGGAAATAATTATTTTTAATTTCAATTTTAATGAGCTTGAGCGCGGCGTTGCTGGTTGAGATGCAGACGCAGTTATTGCATTTTTTTTTAAATAAGTTTGTTTGTTTTAATCACAATCTAGTGGGAAAATCTCATCCGGAAAAAAAAACGAAAGAAAAAGAAGATTTACGATTATTGCATTTTTGTCTGGGAAAATTAGGGAATCCTCTCATATATGATTGGCTTTACAAGAACGTGTGGAAAGCCAGAAGTAAGTCTAAATCTTCTAAAGAATTTAGATTTACCAGATTTGTTAGCAAAGCTTTGATGTCTAACACTCTTAATTTTAGCCTTGTGTCCTTAAATAAAAGTGCTGCGCAACAATTTAAAACATAAACATACAGCCAATGTCTCATTTTGTGCTTTTCATTACGTATAATATAAGGCTGCAATAGAATTACTCCAAAATAATTAATCAAAAACCTCCACCTATCAGCCACGTTGTTCAATTTCAATCATCTGTAGAAGCAAGCAAGCTTTCCTGATCTCTAATATGCTTAAGTTTTGGGTTGACTGTGGTACTCCCAGATATTTGAAGTGTTATCTGTAACGTTTTCCTTCATTTAAAGCGTTTGGGTAGTTCTTCTTTCAAAAAGATATTGTTTATTTTAGTCAGAAAAATATGTTTAAATAAAATAAAAAAAAAATTATTTCTAATACAAAGGATTTCAATTCAAATAAGTCATATAATCATTGTGAATTTGCCTTTAAATAAAAAAACAGACTGCATAATCTTAGGAGCTTAGCAATAAAGGAATAAATTAGCGTGATCAAAATTATAGAGCATACTTTTAGGGTTAACATATTAAATATTACTTTTGATTTTTGGTCCGGAAAAATGATTTTATTTTGCATATTTTTGGGATGACCAGAATAAACTGTGATAACTTCTTTAATCCAAAACTTAGATTTATTCTTTGAATACTTTCTTGAATTTCGTTTTTGCATTTGCAAACTGTTAAATTAATTTTTTTTGGTCGCAAGTAGGTAAATATTATATAAATTCGTACACATCTCTGCAAATTCTTGTAGCTAATGCACAAACCCTCAGTTTAATTTTTAAAGTAAAATTAAAGTATAGTTTGTGGGGAAATTCTTAAGAAGCAAACGAAGGCGTTTTTATTAGCGAAATCTGTCAATCCGCTATGAAAGATTTGCCTAAAATGTGTCGCAAACGAACCTAGCTCCCGAGGACATCCATTTCGCGGTTTAAGAAAGAATATCTTTCACGTGTACGTCTACACTGTTCAATACAGGCCAGCTCTTTTGGTATTAAGTGAAACTCAGGTTGGAATAAATACTGATTTATCAGAATTTGAATTTACAAATTATGGTCTCGTAGTCTATGTTAGGAATGATATTGCTTGCCAGAACCTTCCCCAATGCGGTCAATATTCCAACACGCACTTTAACTTCTTGTGGCTCAAATTCACTGTCCGCAAGCATGTCATTCATTATTGTTTTGTTTACAGGAGTCCAAATCTCGACAGTAGTTCGACTTGTAACGAGTTTGAGGCGCTGACTGATTCCATCTCGGAAATTGTTTCCCTTTGTCCTCGCACTGAAATCGTTATTGCGGGCGATTTCAATGTACACAATTCCAATTGGCTCCGCTATTCTGGCCAGACAACACCCGAAGGAAGGTATGTCGAGCTCTTTGCCGGGTTACATCACCTTACCCAACTGATCGATGTGCCAACGCGTATACCGGATGTTGCTGGGCAAGCCGCCCATTCTCTTGACTTGTTTCTTACTTTTCACCCTAATAAGTATACAATTAATATAACTTCTTCCTTTAGCATTCGTTGTTCGTGTTCCAAAGGCAGCACAATTTTTTGGTAAAAAATATTAAAAACTCCTCAACCTCTTCGCTTCCAACGCTCATAGACCATAACAAACTAATTGTTTACTCATCAGCGAAGCAAACTTGCTCGCTGCCCATTTCTCTGCCAGCTCCACGTTGCCTCAGAGCAACGTTGCCCCTACTGTACTTGAGAATGTAAATTTTTCCATGGGACAGATTTTTTTCCGCACTCGTACAGTAGATAAGATCTCAAATATCTCGATCCACATTGGCAAAGCCACTGCGTATAAGCTGTTCTATTGCTCCTACTCTTCTGGAATCTTTCCTAGAAGATGGAAAACAGCATTTGTCCAGCCTGTCCCTAAGAAATATGACCCATCCTCCCGTCCTCCTACCGACTAATAGCACTAACATCCCTTCTTTGTAAGGCTATGGAAACGCTTAAGGAATACCTCGAAGATCGAAAGCTTGACCGTCAGTATGGCTTCCGCAGCAACCTTTCCCTGGTGATCTGATGGCATATCTCACCGAACAGTGGAACAAATCTTTACATCGCTTTGGTGAATGTAAGATGTCTGTTACTTCTCATCCACTTCACTGTTTTGCTGACGACTCTACACTCAGCTTTTCAAATTCGTTCAACGGTACCGTATGATAAGCTCATTAAACTCCGATTCATACAGCACTGTCAAATGGGGTAATAGGAATCGTGTGAAGTTTAATGCTTCGAAAACTCAATGCTGTCTTCTGTCGTTAAAGCTACACATACCCCCAATGCCATGAATGCCACTTGCATCGAAGAAACCGAAAAGCTCCCAGTATGTATGTGTGTCAACGACGACCTCCGTTGGAACGACCATATATTTGTGATCGCTAGAAATGCTGCTAAGTGCTTAGGTTTTCTGTATCGGTGTAAGAAGTTAACTTCCCCATCTGATCTGGCACACCTCTGGGCAGGTGCTTTGCAACGTGAAATATGGGGATTCTTTTTTTAGCCGAACAACACAAATTTGGGATAGTTTACCCGGCGGGATTTTCCCTTGACATTTTGATCTGCAAACATTTAAAACCAATTTTAATCGACACCTCCTATCCTTCCCCTCCCTATCTACCTAATGCCCACGCAGTGTGCTCTAAATTAAGAGGGAAAGAAATAGTCCCTTGTGCGCGCGTTAATTATGAAAAAAAAATTGTGAAATACCTAGAATATGGCCAATGAAGTTGTAGCTGCAGTTTAAATCTAAGGTAAGATCACGCTAGGTGCAAATGCACTTCCACTTGTGTGCGCCACCTGAGTCTCGGTCTTCCTCTACTTTTTTTTTCCGGCCGGAGCATTGATGTCCATCTGGCTAGGTCTGTGTCGCTGTACATCCGGTACAGTTCTTCATCCGGAGAATCTTTTATACTAGCGTTTGCACCATAGAATAGGACTGGGATGAAGAGAGTCTTGTAAAGAGACAATTTAGTTGTCCGAGAGAGGGCTTTGCTACTCAATTGAATGAATAATTAATATAGACTTGGCATGGAATGTCGTCTGCCTGAGGGGCGTTCTTTCTTTTAAGTTGCGAAAAAGTGACTTTTTTTTAACAAATATTACATTTTGCTTTCTTTAAAAGGACTTTCAATTTAGCTAAAACAATTTTTAAGGACTTCCAGACTAGTGAAATTAAACTATTTATGTATGTCTTAAAATGACTTAAATTTTAGTTAAAACAAAATTTTGTAAGACGTATTTAAAGGACTTTTAGATTAGTTAAATCAAAATAACAAATTTAAATAATTAAACAAATTGAAATGACTTTAAGTTTATGTATACAAAAAGCAAATAAATTCTTGGTTCGGTAAACAGATTCTCCAGTGACGTATAATAACCGGCATAAATCAAAAAAATTCCTCGACAATTCGGGCTCTGTAAGTTATGGGGTCTTTGTGTAGTACTCATAAAGGCGCATGAGGCGCCATTCAGATAGCTTGTAACTTCTTCAGCTTTTTTCGAAATGAACACACCTTATCTCTGACAGCATTGGACAAACGTCTATGAAGTGTAATACATCCTCTCTCTCCTGCCGGCTATAGAGTGTGCATTTATCGTTAAGCTCATTACGGTGGGGCTTAAGTTCAGTCTAATAAGTTCTCCTCTTATTTTAAATGTGGTGCCAATGATGGAATTATTGTATACCGTGGAAAAAATAGTTTCTGTTGCCGAACTTAGAGTAATACTGCCTTTCCTTGGATGCCTTTCATTCTCATCGGTGACTGCTATTACTTTCTTAAAGGGATTTCTTGCATTGAACATCACTCAAATTCTAATTTAAAGTAAAGCCACAGTCTGCAGCTAACAAGTTCCAGTCTCAAATAACCAACATATTTTGACGAATCGCATACTCCAGTATCTGTCTCGGAAGCCTCTGTTCCTCCATTTGCAACACTCTCACTACGTATAGTCTGCATTCAGCTTTTTTTTTTATAATTTAAACGCGCGAAAGGGGTTTGAGTGTACCCTTAAAATGTTTAAACACCGCACGAGCATTAAGGAAATGAGGAGGGATAAAAGAGGATGCACATTAGTTTTAAAGTTCTGCATATGAAAATGGGAGGGAAAAACAGAGCCTGGCAAAGCATTCCACATTCGTGTTGTGTGACTAAAGAAAGAATCTCTATACTTAACAGTACGTCCGAAGTTGGGCTCAAGGGTAAACTGATGGGCATTCCTAGCAGTTCGAGTATTACGGTTGAATCGTTTCAGGGGAGGAATGCAGCTGGCTATTTCGCTAGAGCATTGTTTGTAAAAATAACGATAAAATAACGAAAGGCTCGAAACATTTCGGCGGTGCTTAAGAGATGTAAACGTTTCTGTTATTGTTCGGTCGCCTACCATTTTCAAAGCTCTTTTTTGAATTCTATCTAGAAAACTCAAGTAGGTTATAGGAGCACCTGCCCAAATATGGGAATTATACTAGAGTTTCGGTCGAATATATGCTTTATATACTATAGCCAAATCAGACGGGGTGAAGAACTTCTTGCATCTTCGAAGGAAACCTAAACACCTCGCAGCATTCTTTGCGATGTCAAATATGTGGTCATTCCACAGAAGGTGGTCTGTAATGCACATACCGAGAACTGGGAGATGTTCTGTTTCTTCAATGCAAGTGTCGCTCATGGATAGTGGCATTGGAGGTATGTTTTGCTTTAACGACAAAAGACAACATTGAGTTTTAGAAGCATTAAATTCTACGCGATTTCTTATTCCCCATTGTACAATGCTGTCAAGATCAGAATTTAATGAACTTATCATACGCTGCCGTTGCAGTTCATCATCCGAAGAACATGGATGTGAATCTGGAAACGATAATGAAAAGCTGAGAGTACTGTCGTCAGCAAAACAATTGATTGGATTAGTTGTTTCAGATAATAAGTCGTTGATAAATATAAGGAAAAGAGTCGGAGACAAAACAGAGCCCTGGGGCACACCAGCATTTATTTTGTGAATATCAGATTTGAAACCGTCCAATACAACTTGAATTGAGCGGTTCGAAAGGTAATTACTAATCTAACGAAGAAGAGATTCATCGAGTCCAAATGCACGCATTTTCGATAAAAGGGCTTGATGCCAAACTCTATCAAATGCCTTAGAAATATCAAGTGCAATAATTTTGCTTTCACCAAAACGATGGAGAGATTGGTTCCACTTTTCGGTGAGATAAACCAACAGATCACCAGTGGACCTGTTGCTACGAAAGCCGTACTGCCGGTCATTAAGAAGCTTTCGTTCTTCGAGATATTTCTTAAGCTGAAAATTAATTAGCGTTTCCATGACCTTAGAAAGAAGGGACGTTAGTGCAATTGGTCGGTAGTTTGAGGGTGCAGAAGATTCGCCTTTTTTAGGGATAGGCTGGACAAATGCTGTTTTCCATGCACTCGGAAAGAGTCCAGAGGAATAGGACCGATGGAAAAGCTTACGCAAAGGTTTTGCCAGCGTTGAAGAACACCTCTTCAGAACAATAGCGGGGATACAATCCGGGGCAGCGGACTTAATTTATGTTGAGATCTTTCAATACTCTTGCGACTGAACGAGTGCGAAAGAAGATTGGTCCCATAAAATCATTTACGCACTCGAGTACAGGAGGAATTCTGACACCTGCGGCCAGTGTTGAGTTTGACGCGAATTGGGCAGCAAGCAGATCTGCTTTTTCTTGAGAACTGACAGCAGGGGTATCGTTGAAGACGAGCGTAGGAACTGATGATGACGAGGAATTCTTTACTTTTTTTTACAAATGACCAACAAATTTTACTGCCTTTGAGACATTGCAGTATTTTTTGCCGAATTGTTTGCTCATGTAAAAATTTGGTAGTGACCAGTTAAAGGTCCTGAAATAGTTATTGAGGCCGTCCCAGTTGGCTTTCTCGTATTGCCAAACGGTTCTCCTTGGGTTTTTTTCTTTAACTAAATTGAGTTGACACGAGAAATTTGCGGAGATGACACACTGGTCAGATGTGCCTAGAGGCGATAATACACGAATTGTGCATTTATCAGGATCGGAGGTAAGAAACAAGTCTAGAGTGTTGGAGATTTGACCTGCAATGTCAGGAATTCGGGTTGGCTCATCAACGAGCTGAGTAAGATGGTTTAACTCAGCGAAAATCTCAACATACCTTCCTTCGGGTGTTGTCTGGCCAGAAAAGCGAAGCCAACTGAAATTGTGTACATTGAAATCGCCCGTAATAACGATTTGAGTGAGGGGGTAAAGGGAAACAATTCCTTGAATGGAGTCAGACAAAGCATCAAATTCGTTAGAAGTTGAAACTCTGTCTAAATTTGGGCTTCTATAAAGACAACATATATGAATGATGCGCTTGTTAACCACATGAAACTGAATTCCGTGTTTACGCACAGACCAAATTGTGGTTGAAGTTGATATGCAACATCATTCCTTACGTAAACGGCGAGGCCATGTTTGGCAAAAAATAAAGGCACAAGTGAATACCCATGCAAGGAAAATTCCGAATGATCGGTATAGCTTGAAGGTGGAAAAAAACAATGACGGAAGGCCGGTTTCCAAATAATACTTTGGTGTGTTTATCGGCAAACAGAATAATTTTGTTTAAGAAAAAGCGCAAAAGACATTCAACTAGCTCATACCTCTGCACTACCCAGACCTGCCCACCATAAAACAGTATAGCTTTAAAACTCTATGCTTTAAATCATTCCATATACGCTTGTTGTTGAAAATTCTTTTCTAGTTAACACATATTGCCGATTAAGCCTTATCTAGTTTGATTTTGAGATGTTTTTTTAGTTTCAGATTAGAAGTTATCTCCATTCCCAGATAAGTTTAAAGGCTGAACTATAATGGTGGGAATGGCGTGGACGGTCCCGTCCGTAAATGAGCGAGAACAAGTAATTCGTATCTTGTGCCCCAAATGGCGGATTGCTCCGTTTCGTCAAGTTTCTATGAGTCTTATTTACGGACGTAAACTGCGGTAGCGAGCGCATTTTATGGACGAAAACTTGACAGCTGGCTTCTGATGGTGTTTGTAATGAAGAAAAATTGACATATACTTCCGCGGCATTCCGTCTATTATGGGAATACGTGCTCATTTGACAAACGGTTTCGGTCGATTTTGACACTAACCTCCGTTTGTTTTCGAACATTATAGTTAGCCCTAAAGACTTTGCTACCTCTAACTTTAATCCACCATATTTCCAGCGCTCATTGCTCGCTGTTCTGCCAGATCCATTCTTGAGAACAAGGATTTTCGATTTTTCAGTAGTGACCTCCAGATTCCTCATTTGGCAATATCCTTCCAGTTTATTGATCCTCATCTGTAAGGCGATCGGTGACTCTGCAAAAATGACTATGTCACCGGCATACATGATCACTTTCATCCGTTCATTAGAAAACTTCACTCCACAATTGAGAGACTCGACCAAATCATCCAGAAAAAGAGCAAACAGTAGGGGGCTAAGGTTACATCCTTGTCTTACTCCTTGGTTGACTTCAATCTTCTCTGATTTTTCTCTTCCATTATTAATGTATGCTGTTGTTTGTTTGTACAGTTTTTTCATAATTCTGACAAAAATAGTTGAAACTCCTGGTTGAAAGAGCTTATATAATAAAGCATTTCTATTGATGGAACCAAACGCTGCCTTGAAATCGACGAAGAAGGCATAAAGATTTTTTTTTTTATTTTGATCGAAGTTTCCACTGAGGAAGCGAACGAAGAACAAAGGTATTGTCCACTGTGGAATAAGTTTTACGAAAACCACTTTGAAATTTGCTGATTTTGTTTTCATCTTGCACCCAGCTATTCGGTCTTTCGTAAAGAATCATTGTGAATATTTTGAAGGCTGCATTCAGAAACGATATTCGTCTATAGTTTTTAGGATCCTTGACGTCGCCCTTCTTGTGAATTAGCATTATTAGTGCTTCAAAGAAGTGATCTGGCAACGTTCCAAATCTGCGCATTATGTTAAGCGCTTCTGTTAATTTAATCTACAAAAAAATGTGTGCTATTCTTAAAGAACCCAGCGGAGTTCATTTGATCCCATTTGATCCGGCCGCCTTGCCAACTTTAAGACTCTGTAGAACAATTCTCAATTAATTTTCTGTTATCTCTTTATCTAGTTTCTCAATCCAGGTAGAAGGGTGTGCATGTGCAAAGCTCCAAGAAATTTGTAAATGTTGCCTCCTAAGCCCGAAGAAGCAGCGATTGGCAAGAGTTATTCTTCGTTTGATTTTAGCCCTGGTGTTGTTGTCTGAGTTAAAAGCGGAGTCTAGGTAGACAAAGTTATAGCTGTCTATGGTAATGTTTTGTCCAAGACGTCGATGTGGAGTGTCTCTTCTTTATGACAGTATATTCGTGGTTTTGCCCTCATTGACTGCTAAACCCTTCTCCACTGACATCACGCTTTGTTCTTCCCACTATGTCAATATCGTCGGCGTATGCGAGTAACTCGAAGGACTTTTGAAAGATCACGCCTCTGGTGTAAGCGTGAGAGTTCTGGCACTATTTTTTCAAATACGATGTTGAAAAAGCCGCATGACAGCGCATCGCCTTGTCTTAATACTTTTTTGACTTCAAAGGTGTCGGTGAGGTCTTTACCGACCTTGATGGAACAGCGTGCTTCTTCTATCATCATTTTACACAAGCGGACGAGTTTGGCAGGATGCCAAAACTGCACATTGCTCTATACAACTCATCTCTATAAATGCTGTCGTATGCGGCTTTGAAATCGATGAAAAGATGGTGGATCTGCCGTAATGTGAATATTTGGTCGATAGTGGACTTTCCTGGCCTAAAACTACACTGCTCTGAACCTATTAGGTTGTTGACAAATGGCCTTAGGCGTTCACACAATACAGCAGAAAAGATCTTGTAGGTGATGTTGAGGAGACTGATACCCCTGTAGTTGGTGCAGTCCAGAGGGTCTCCTTTTTTAAGGAACAGGAAAATTATGCTGAGATTCCATTCATCGGGCATGCTTTCTTCAAGCCATATCTTGCTTATGACTTGGTGCATACTTATAGCCAAGTCATCGCCCGCAGCTTTGAAGAGCAAGGCTGATAGGGCATCGGCTCTAGCAGCTTTGTTGCTCTTAAGCTTATAGTTATATAGTTAACTTTACTTCATCCAGATGTGGTGGGCGGAATTGTTAGTCTAGTTCGCCTGGATAAAATGCACCATTCTGCCTGACAGCGGAATCCGTTTCGTCATCGCCGTTATACAGTCTGCAGAAATGGTTTTTCCATGTTCTCAGCATCGACTGCGATTCTACTATGATGTTCCCTTGATCGGCCTGAGTTTTCCCCAAATTAAATCAAGCAGCAAATATAGTCCATAGATCAGGTTATATCAGGAACTGACTCCGAAACTCGAAAAAACTTCAAAAAATCATTAAGAAATAAATTGTACGACTGGATCGCACGTTCTTGCTCATATGTGCGGTCACATCCTCGAATAAATTTAAAAAAATGCACGACTGGGTCGCACGAACTTGTTCTTATGTAAGATAATTGCTTAGTGGCTGCATATGTATGTATATAAAGGGCGTTTTTCAGACGTGTGGTTTTCAAGAAGAAATAATACGCATATAGTTTAATGTTATGGCAAAGAATTTAGCTTGATTATAAAGATAAGGATTTGATTCCAGCCGATACCCAATTTTGGGAAAATCGGGATCGGTGACCATCTCGTTTTGGGCCTATTCACCGAACGTGTGACGCGCTTGATGGTCGTTCGGCTTCAATTCTTGCACGAGTTGGATTTTGTAAGTCTGCAAACCAAGATCCTTCCAAAATCTTCCATAAAGTGGATGAGCATATCTTCAATTGTTGCGAGCGATGGCGGATGGACTCATTCGGATCTTCTTCGATACTCTGCTCCACCGAAACGAACCATTATTTTGGTAATAAATTTGCACTACTTGTTCAGGAGTAAGTCTATTCATTATGAAATGGCAAACCAAACTGAGCATAAATCAAGTGACAGCTGTCAAAAAAAACAACTCCAAAAGAAGTATTGACAGATTGAAAACCCCACGTCTATTAAAATAAATTATATTTATATATATATATATATTATATTATTATATATTTTTTTTATTTTTTTTAATTGGTTTAAGAGTTTTCTTGGAAAAACTAAGTATGCAATAAAATTTGAAAACTAAATGTCTATCGAAGAAAAAAAAATTGAAAATCGTTCGACCAGTTTTTTTTGAAAAACTTTTCGAAAAAATATTTTAAATTTTTTTCTAGTATGTCATTATAAGGAAATCTATAGTTTTCATCTGAGAAAATTATTTAAAAAAATTCAATCAACCCATTTTCAAAATATTTTGAAAACCAAATTTTTTTTTAGAAAATTCAAATCGAAAAAAAGTTTTTGAAAATTTTGAAATGCAATATTAATTGAAATATAAGTGACTTCATGTACGCAAAATTTTATTGAAATCGGGATAATATTTTACGATAAAACCGCATTTGAAAAACCGGTTATATGAGAGGTACCGTTATAGAACAAATTTCGAAAAAAATCATTCTAACTGAAATATGTATTGTTGTAAAAAAATAGCACCCTGAACGTTTTACCAAAATCGTTAGAGCCGTTTTCGAGAAAATATAACTTTTTCTTAAAAAATGTATGGCAGGTACCGTTATTTTTCGACCTAGAGCAAAAATGAAAAAATATCTCAAATAAATACTAAATACCATATTAGAAGCAAATCGGCCCATCCATTTAGGCTGTAGAGGCGCGAACAGACAGACAGGCACCCATACAGAAGGGCGGAATTTCCGGACCCACTTTTTTCAACTTCTCTATTATCGTAATGTCATGTTTAATTGTTGGTTTTTTTTCACGAATGCATAACTTGCATTATAGTACCTACATATAATCGCAAGTAAAAATACACAAATGTAGTTTGCGTAATTACGTCCTTCGGCCTTTGTTTAAATTTTCGTTTTTTAAAGTTCCGATTACTGTGATACTTCTCCAACAACTCATTTCGATTGTGTAATTAAAATAATCAGATTTTGAAATTGTATTTCAAAATAGCCACAATTTTGATTATTAGCTCGACCGATTTTAGTAAAATCAACTAAAGACTGATGAAGATAAATTCAAAATTACAAAAAAAAATGAGATAATGTAAAATTGTGGTCAAATTGTGCAAGATTTTAAATTAAAAATTCCATTCTTTTAGATTAAGTATTCAATTTTATATTGCATATTCAATAAAAATTATAAAATCTATCGAAAGTACAAAAATATTCCCACAGCAATACACACAAAAAATATTTTTCCCACACACGGACCAGCTGAAGCCAACAAATAACCACCACTCTTGGCGATATTGGAAAATCTGCAATCCAGTAACAATTACTGGTATTAGCTGAAATTGAAATCTCTTACGACACCGCCAACGCAGAAAGAGACGCTCCATACCTAACACTGACCCCATGGGTTTTCTGCCACAAAAAATGAGCTGCAGACTCCAAGATCGGTGTGTCTACGTACAATGTGTAGAGAACTGCAAACAAACAGCTCGCCGGCCTCTGGAAACATGTGTAGTACCACAACCATGTTTGTGCCATGCACACAACCGCAGCAACAATGTTTCCTGTCATGTTTCGCCTCTGCTAATGCAGTTATACAAGAACTACCAATTGTTCTCCAAGCCACAGGCCCATATATGCACATTTCAAAAACACGCGCCGCGAGCGCATTTGTTTTTAAGAGTTATGTGAGGCGCTTTAAATGTCTGCAGATTAAATAACCAAACCTGGAGGTAGCTAGCTTGGGACCAAGATATACATTTTCCTGAACATCGAATTTGATTGTAATCGGTTAAGTGGTTCTCGAGGAAGTCGAAGAAAAAAAAAACATTTTTAGCCCACCAACCACACCTACAAAAGTGCACTGATTTTTTTTCTCATAAAAATTCTTGTAGCCGTTTTCGAGAAAAATAAACTTTAACTTAACGGTACGACTGAGTCGCACGTACTTGCTATTATGTGTTTAGTAAAAATGCTTGCCTATGTCTTTGAAAGAAACATGGTCTGAACTTATAAAAAATGTCAAAACCATGACACTTTACGGTTTTTAGTTTAAACGAATTACGCCATCAAACGTCTTAAATAACAATGAATTTATGAAAAAAGTATTTTTTAAATTATAGGACTGATTTTGATAAAATCCTGTTTTTTTATTTTTAGTTTTTTGAATTTTTTTTTTAGAGATGTAGGTGTGCAGTTTTATAGAGTTTATTAGTATACAGCTGATTCTTAAATTTAAAATATTCTTTTTTGATTATTTCTAAAAATATCGAGTTTTCAAAAAAAAAAAAAAATCAAATTTTAATTAAAAATGGAAAAAAATAATTATTTAATTCAAAATATTGGTAAGCAGAATTAATTCGGCTAGTTAGATCTTCTTAAATACAAAATTTGACAGATCTCCAATTAGCCGTTGGCGAGAATCTCGAAAATTAAAAAAAAACGTAGAATGAAATGTAACGTCATTAGCCTTTTCCCGTAACATTTATATGGTAGCCCTAAGAATAATAGTTTGAGAGTTATAGCTCAAGCCGTTAAGGTTGCAGCTCATTATACACCTAGGCACACAGGCACACAGACAGACATTTCCTCTTTTGATGATCTAAAATACAAAAACTATAATAACAAACTATTTCTTAAATCTATAATGCGCCTTGCTCTTGATCATACCTAGTCCGCACACGATATTGTCATAGTCATCTTCGCAAACAGAAACCCCATAGTCACAGCCGGAGCATGTGAAAAATCTAAACTGAAATCGAAAGCCCATTTCCTAAGCTAGGCATTGCCAAAATTGTCTTCCTTATCCGTGAGTCTTGTTCCACAAAAATGTATCTAAGATCATTAAACATTTTCAAAAAAAAATGTATCAACTTTATATTTGGATTAATTCAACGAAGCTATTTGTCAAATTGCAAAATCCTCTCTTTCAATGGACCAGCAGCGCTAAATGCTGGCGTCAGTGGATCAGTTGCGTTGACAGTTTACAACTTAAAAGCTTTGTTTACATTGTTCGCATTCTGCATTCCTATTAGTTTGCAGTAGCGTGGCAGAAGGGATTATCGGTGTATCTGAAAAATATATCGATCCGATGTGTGTTTTACGACCCACACAACACAGCTTGTCCGGGCCGAGGCTGGGGCACCTGAGCACATCTATGGACGTCTGGATTCAACGTGTGAAAATCGACGTCTTTACGACCAAATTGTCAGAGTCTGAGCATGAAATTGATCAAGCACTTCTGGGGCAGCACTTAGAGGTGTCCCGTTCATCGTTGCCAACGTCGTCCAACGTAGCCAGGTTTGGTTGAGGCTTTGACTCTAAGCTGCCAATTTTATATTGTGTAATTTTTTTGTTGGTCTTCTTTTCGTTTGGGGGGATTGTGGGTCGAGTTGGAAAACATTGAATAAATGAAAGAATGATTTGTTGGACTTATTGGCGGCGCTCGAAGTGTAGATACATACGCAATGTGTTCGGGGATCGGACACGATCAGTGGTGGTTTATGATGTTGATGGTGTAGCCTACAGAGTATAGGCAGAGAAAAGATAGGCTAAATGTGTTGTAACTTTGATGTTAACATGGTTTAATGGGGCAAATGCAATCGGCATACGAAAATATTTTCGATGAAAAGAGGTTTGGCATTTTGGCAGTAGTTATTAACAGAGGATGGAAAGAGGTAGTGACTTCTCTGGTAAAAGAGTTTAGATAGCGGTTTTTAAAGAAGATCTGAGTTGTAGTTGGCTTAAAAGTAGGTATTTTCGAAAGAAATCTGGATGTGTAGTAACCCCGTGCCATTGAAGATGAAGGAGAGCAAATAACATTTAATCTCTTTTGGACACTTACAAATTTATTTATGTTGTTGCGTATATAGGACACAAAAGAGAGAAAGGGTTCATAATACATCTCCTTAAACTCCTAAAGAACCAAATTTGTGCATGACCAACAATTACGGCAAAAAATTCTGCAGTGTCCCAAAGACAGTACAAATTTTTGGTCATTTGTAAAAAAATATTAAAAACTCCTCAACATCTTCGGTTCTAACGCTCATCAACAATAACAAACCAATTGTTTACTCTTCAGAGAAGGCAAATTTGCTCGCCGCTCGCCGCTTTTCAATCGCTCCTACTGTTCTGGAATCTTTCGGAAAACAGAATTTGTCTAGCCTGTCCCTAAGAAAGGTGACCCATCTTCACCCTCCTCCTACCGACCCATAGCACTGACATCTCTTCTCTCTAAGGTCATGGAAACACTGATTAACCGTCAGCTTAAGGAATATCTCGAAGATCGTAAGCTTCTCCATGACCGTCAGTATGGCTTCCGCAGCAACCGTTCCACTGGTGATCTGATGGCATATCTCACCGAACAGTGGAACAAATCTTTACATCGCTTTGGTGAAAGTAAGATGATTGCTCTTGATATCTCCAAGGCATTTGATAGAGTTTGGCATGAAGCTCTCTTATCGAAAATGCGTGCTTTTGGGATCGATAATACTCTTGTTCGTTGGATTAGAAGCTTCTGGACCGTTCAATACAAGTTGTATTGGACGGATTCAAGTCTGATTCCCACAAAATAAATGCTGGTGTGCCCCAGGGCTCTGTTCTGTCTCCGACTCTTTTTCTCATTTTTATAAATGATCTTCTGTCTGTTACTTTTAATCCACTTAACTGTTTTGCTGACGACTCTGCCCTCAGCTTTTCATATTCGTTCGATAATTCACGTCCTTTGCCTTCGGACGTACAATTGCAACGGTTACGTCATGCTCGTTAAACTCCGATTTATACAGCATTGTCAAATGGGGTAATAGGAATCGTGCTTCGAAAACTCAATGCTGACTTCTGTCGTTAAAGCTAAGCCCCCAATGCCATTGTCTATGAATGCCACTTACATCGAAGAAACCGAAAAGCTCTCAGTACTCGGTATGTGTGTCAACGACGATTTCCGTTGGAACGACCATATATTTGAGATCGCTAAGAATGCTGCTAAGTGCTTAGGTTTTCTGTATCGGTGTAAGAAGTATTTTTCCCCATCTGATCTGGCTACAATTTATAAGGCGTTTATATGCCCTAAACTCGAGTATAACTCCCACCTCTGGGCAGGTGCTTCACAAAAATCGCTTCACCTGCTTGATAGAATACAAAATCGAGCTTTAATATTGATAGGAAATAGAACTGCCGCTGAAGCAATTGACCCTCTCGAACACCGACGCAATGTTTCATGTCTTTCCTTATTTTATCGTTTCTTTTATAAAAAATGTTCACTCGAAGTAGCCAGCTGCATTCCTCCCCTTAAAAGTTTCTCCCGTAATACTCGTCTCGCAAGGAATGCCCATCAGTTCACCCTTGAGCCCAATTTCAGACGTACCGTGAAATATAAGGATTCTTTTTTAGCCGAACAACACGAATTTGGAATAGTTTACCCGGCGAGACTTTCCCTTGCCATTTTGATCTGCTAACATTCAAAACCAATGTTAATCGACACCTTCTATCTCTCCCCTCCCTATCTTCCTAATGCCTGCGCAGTGTGTTACATTAAATGGGAAACAAATAGTCCCTTGTGCGCGCGTTAATTATATAAAAAAAAAAAAAGTTAAATTTTCAATACTTCTTTATTCAATAAAGTATTCGGCATTATCCCCTTCTTCTTGAATATTTCATTGCTGTGTACTTCGTTCTGTTGAGGTTCATCCATAATTTGACCTGCACCAGACAAGAACATTATCGATTTCCTGTTCTAAGAATAAATATTCATTCGGGATCAATAATACATATACGAAATAAAAGCGGCCAAATATGTCTTCCTTGAGGAACCCCTTATTTATCATTTTTTGACAACAAACAATTTTTTTAAAGCTTTAAAGTTTTAATTATATTATTTTTTTATGAAAATTTGTAATAAACGACGACTTTCAAAACTCAGGAAAACTATGACAGTTGATATTGAACAATATATTGGATTGCTCTCTCCTTGGTTAGTTTAAGGAAAGGTACGTAAAAAGATGGCCGATTCGAATTAGTTTTTCACAGTAGTAAGATTTGGTTGAACGCTTTTTTTTTAAATTAATGAGATAAATTTCTTGAGGAATTTAAGCACTGTTATATTCTAATAAACATTCTCTGGAGTACATCTGATGTTCATATACCCGAAACAAACCTGCACTAGTCATCAATTAGCTGTATTATTTTTCGAAAACGGCCTTCTGATAGCTGCTTAATGATCTTCATGGTAGTTGATGGGTAAAATAAGCTCCACTCAAATTAAGCTTTCGAAATTCCGTAAATTTTGTTTACACATACAGTTGCGGTCAAATAATAGTAGATCGCCTTCTAAATATTTTTTAGATCTCTTATTGTCGTGACTTTATAATTTGTTCGTTCCCTTTCTTTACCAGTTCAACCCTTTATGAAATTAAGAGCAACTAAAATTGTACTGTTATGCTTTCATAACAAACGGGTCCGCCAAATAACTTTTTTTTTTTGAAAATGTTTCATCAACATCGAGTGTAGCTTCGGCTGTGTGGCACGTAGCGCCGTCTTGTTGAAACCAAATCTTGCCAATATCCTCCTCTTCAATTTTTGTGAACAAAAATTCGTTCAACATGGCCCGATAACGATTGCCATTGACTGTAACGGCCACTCCTTGCTCATTTTCGAAAAATGGCCCAATTATGCCTCTGGACCAAAATCCGCACCAAACAGTGACTCGTTCCCGGTGTATCGGCTTTTCAATGTATGCGTGCGGGTTTTCTGTGCCCCAAATGCGACAATTTTGCTTGTTTACATACCCGCCAAGATCAGAATGAGCTTCATCTGAAAAGATGATTTTGTTTGGCAAAATCGGCATCTTCTCTAAGTCGACCGCAGGCAGTAATGTCGCAATATTTCCCAGCGTTGTTCCAGCGTATACACAACCATATTCGTTCAGCGGAAGAATAAAACTAATTATCTGTTAAATCAGACATGAGCTAAGTGTTACCACTCACGAAATAAGCACTAGTTGAAAAAAAAAAACATTAGATGGCGGACCCTTTATTTTGTTGACTATTTTTTTTCCTCGTAAGATTTCATTTAATTACTATTTTGAGCCAGTCAAAATAATAGTGCCGTATGCAGAAATGTAACTTAAAGCTAAATTATATTTGCAACAAAACAAAATAAATTTGTTAATCTGCAAGAATGGAAGGGACCTACAGTTTACCGCCGAGTCCAAACGGAGCTGGATTCGAACCCAGGCTCATTCGCTTAGCAGTCCGACACACTAACCACTTAGCCACGGGGCACGGGGCTTTTATGAAGTAAATATATTTATTTTCAATTAAAACCCGAAACAAAAGGTAGATCTCTTCGCTAAACATCTCGCGAATGTCTTTAAGCCATTCCCAAGCAAATACAGCTTCTGATCCCCTACAGTTTGTTGATAGAAATTACGAATGTGAAATCTGGAATTCCTATTGTCACGCTCAAAGAAGTATGAAGCATGTGTCAACATAAGTTGTCTAACAAAAAATCACCAGGGTACGATCTAATAACTACTAAGGTTTTAAAAGAAATGCCATCAATAGCCTTAAACTAAGACCAAAATGCAGAATTTAATCCACAATTGAACAACATGCGCAGATCTTCTAGGGGCATTGATACCAGTCCCCCAACGGGTACAGAGATTAAAAACGCGATCCATCTTCTAAAGAAAAACAAGGCAGCTGGACTTGATGGTATTCCTGCGGAGTTCCTGAAAACAGACCCTGAAGCAGCTTCCCATATTTTGCTAAATTTAGTGCAGGCTGTTTGGGAAAGCGAAACTTACCCACAGGACTGGAAGGATGGAGTTATTGTGAAGTTACCAAAGAAAGGGAACCTCAAAAACTGTAATCACTGGCGCGGTATCACCATATTGTCCGTTTTTCCGAAATTAATGGCAACCATTGTTCTCGAAAGGATAAAATCCAGGATCGAATCTACCCTCAAGAGGCACCAGGCGGGATTTCGTAGTGGTCGGTCTTGTGTCGACCACATCAACACCTTGCGAATCATACTCGAACAGTCGTCTGAGTATCATTCACCGCTGTACCTCATGTTTGTGGATTTTGAGAAGGCATTCGACAGGGTTAATCGTGTATGCATATGGAGATTGCTTATTGCGAGAGGTATCCCTGAGAAAATTGTCGCCATTATTAAAGAATCTTACAACAACGCAAGGTGTTTCGTTTTTGCACAATGGACAGCTTTCCGATTCCTTTGATGTGCGTCAAGGAGTGAGACAAGGAGATGTCCTGTCACCAATTCTGTTTTTACTGACAATTGACGATGTGATGACTGCCACGGTGGGTGAAACTGAGAGGCATGGTATCCAATGGAGTCTGTTTGACAAACTCAGCCACATAGACTATGCTGACGATATATGTCTCATGGCGAACAACACGGCTGGCCTAAATCAAATATGTCATTCGCTGCAGCTAAATGGGGAGGTGGCTGGCTTAAGGATCAACGCAAATAAGACCAAAATAATGACTACGGGCCAAAGCACACAACAAGTTACTCTAAGGCAGGGACCCATCGAGGAGGTCACGCAGTTTAACTACCTGGGCAGTTTCATAGCACTCGATGGCGGAACGGACCTGGATGTAAACAATAGAGTAAACAAAGCCCGTAGTTCATTTGGAATCCTTTCTCCTGTGTGGAACTCCAGCAAAATATCGCTACGCACCAAGTTGAGACTCTTCGAATCCAACGTAAAATCTGTGCTGTTATATGCTTCAGAAACATGGAAATGCTCTGCAATCATCTCGAGCTGGCTGCAAGCCTTCGTTAATCGTTGTATGCGGTACATTCTGAAGATCCGGTGGCCGCAAACCATATCGAACGCTGAACTGTCGAATAGGACCGGACAGAGAAAATTGGACGCCGACATCAGACAACGGGAGTGGCGTTGGATAGGCCATACACTGAGGAAACCTAACGACAACATAGCGAAGCAATCCTTCGAATGGAATCCTCAGGGTAATAGTCGCGTTGGAAGACCGAAAACAACTTGGAGGTCATCTGTTTTGGGGGAAGCTCTATCTCAAGTTTTCAATCGTGGCCACAGCTAAGGTCAGTCGCGGCGAATCGGGACAGATGGAAGGATCTTGTTGCTGCCCTATGCTCCAGAAGGAGTTGAAGCGCTGCATTGCAGCCGGATAACATATATTAAACTAAGATATGTGCCACATCATTGGAAAATTCCAGAGGTCATTGTTATACCTAAACAAGGGTAACCACCAACAGAAGTAACATCTTACAGACCAATATCACTTATACCGATCATTCCAAATGTTTTCGAAAAAACTGCTCCTGAAAAGGCTTAGCAAAATAAAAGAAGAGCCTTCACTTTAAATTAAGAAATAAACATTCCACGATAGACCAAGTGCATCGAATTACGGTTCCTTTTAAAGCGGAATTTCTATTAGCGACGAGAACTGAAATAGTTCGTAGACATTGACCTGGCAGTCCAAGAAAAGCACGATTATCACAAAAAACGACGACGTTTAATGCTCTCGATTCTCGAGATGTGTACCTGTTGATATGGGGACCATACTTGAGAGCTGTATTCAAGTAGCGGGCGTACGAAAGTTATGTAGAGGGATCGGAAAATTCTTTGGAGCAACGCAACGTTTCAAAATCCAAGTGTCGAGTTGGCCTTAAAGATGATACTATCGATATGTCCCAAGAAGTCACATAATATGCCAAAGTCACGAATCGAATCCACATTAGATATGAGTTGATTATGGAGAAGGTAGATACCTGGGGAAGATTTTATACGTTTACGTAAAAAAGTGATTGACTGAACTTTGGAAATATTTAGCTCTAAGCAGTTTTTGAGGCACCAGAGTGAGAAACTCTCAAGATCTTGTTGAATGAGAGAAGAGTCAAGCGTGGAAGAAATAGTCTTGAAAAACTTGGTATCATCAGCGTACAGTGAAATATAGGAATGTTTTATGACCATTTCGATATCATTAATAGTTAGGATAAAAAGCAGAGGACCGAAGTTGCTGCCTTGTGGGACCCCAGAGGTAGCTAAAAATGGGTTGATCTGAAACGAACATTGTAGTATCGGTTTCCTAATTAAAAAGAAATCCATTTTATAAAGAATAGGTTCAAAGCCCAGAGAAGAAAGTTTGAAAAATGTAAGTCTATGGGAAATTTTATCAAATGCCTTGCTAAAGTCAGTAGAGATAACATCTATTTCCTTTCCCTTTCAGGAAAGTTTGGCAATGAGACGATAGTCTTTAACATCGCTCTTAGGCCACTTTATATGCATTGGAGTTATGAAGGAGGTTTTCCATATCTGAGGGAATTCTTCTTGAGACATCGACCAAAGATTTTGGAGAGTGGGGAAGATAGGCTTAATGAGCGTTTTTTTAAAGAAAAATTGCGGGGAGACCATCAGGACCTGGGAAAAATTCATCATTAAGTTGTTTTAAGGCTCGACTGTAAGAGGAAGAGAATGACCTATGCATAAATTCGGCAAATAAACAAAATAATCTGAGTCAGGTTGAAAGGAATCATGGTGAATCAACCATGAAATCAACTACGCACAACGTTTTTTTGAAAAAAAAAAAAAATGTTGTAAGCCATCTGATTTCTTTTGCTGTTTTCTATTTTATGAGTTTTTTTCATTTCAAAATCGTTCGTCCAGTTTTTCAAAAAAATGTTTTTCTTGAAAAAAACTTTTCGAAAAAATATTTAAAAATTTTTGGAGTGTGTTAATTTGAAGAAATCTATAGTTTATACTAGGAAAAAAATTAAAAAAAAATCTATCAATTCATTTTCAAAAAAAATTAAAAGAACAAAAAAAGTTTTTTTTTTTAAATTATTAAAATTTCAAAAAATTGTTTTTAAAAAAATTAATGCGCGATATTATTTGAATCATAATTTTTTTGAAAATTTCATCAAAATCCGTCAAATAGTTAAGAAGATATTTTAAGGAGATGATTTTAAGAAAGCGGTAGGTACCATTATAAGACTTTTCATGAAAAATGCATTGAAACCAAAAGATAGGCTTTGCATAAAAAACATCACTCAGAAGAAAGTTTTATCAAAATCATACGGCCGTTTTTGAGAAAAACAAGTTTTTCATTAAAAATAAATGGCTGGTACCGTTAATTTTACAGCTAGAAAGGTATTGAGCCCAGGTACTCGATCTTTATGCCACATATCTCCGAAACAATACCCAGCCTCCAGGAGCGGATTGAAGGGTCGCACTTAGAAAATATATTTCGCAATCACGCCTTCACCCGCGTTCACACGTCCCTTATCATATTGGAAAGCAAGATCTTTGATATAAACACGCTTCGTCCGACACACTAAACCACGGGGCACTACGTACGCCATAAGACGTCTTAAATAACATTTTTTTTTGAAAAGAAAAAACTAATAAACACATTTTTTTTTTAGATTTTGTTATTATACAGCTGACCATAAAATTTAATATATTTTTATTTGATTAGTTTTAAAAAATATTGAATTTTTAAAAATTAATTATAAATAGACAAAACAAAATATTTAAAAATATACGCCGAATTGATTTGGCTTTCTTTTTCCTTAGATCTTTTTAAATATAAACTTTTATAGAAGCCTATTAAAAAAGAAAGTTAAAAATTAAAACAAACCGTTATATGAAAGGTACCGTTAATAGACTTATTCGGTAAATTTGGTTTTTATAAGATGATAGGCTATATCAACAAAAAAAAATGATCACGACTGGGTCGCACGTACTTGTTCTTATGTGATTGGCAAACTAATCACATTGAAAGGAAACAAATAAGTAACATTAACGTAGAAAAACAACACCACAACTATTAACGGTTTTTAGTAGATATGGAGTACGTTATCACACGTCTTGTATAATAACGAATTTATGAAAAAAATATTTCGAAAATTGTAAGACGGATTTTGATAAAGTTGATGGTGTTTGCTAGATGGAAGTTACAGAATTCACTATGCTACTCAAAAGGCTACATTTATTCCGAAAGATGCATGGTTCCTGCGGGAAAAATCTGAGTAATTTTTTTTAAACTGGTTTTGATTTATATAAAAAAAAATACATAATTTATTCTGTTCTGCCCTTTGCTTCACCTGAGGGGCTCACTAATTTTGGGCTGTTTCATGTCTGAAGACAACTAAATGCAGCTGTGTCGTTGGATTTCTTTGAGCCTGGAGTTTTTGTTCCTCCCTTTCTTCAGCGATTTAATTTTTTGCATCATAATAATTGCTACATTTTTGTTAGTGTTGGATTATTCTTTAACGGCATTGTTGATCTCGAGTCGTTCCAACACAGGGATTTGTATGCACATTTGTGGAAAATTTTTAGGCGTTCATCCTTATATTTTAATATGCATTGCCTATATGTGATTTCTTTTTTAGCCGTAGTCTCCGTAGAAATATTCTATCCCGTCCCTGCTATGGACCTCTTCTGTCCAATCCAGATCATATGTTATAAAAAGCATTTAAGTACCTAAAGTTGATTATATTTTCGATTTTGGATTTATCTGTGACATATTGAGCTCAATTTAAAAACTTTTAAAAACAAAGCTATATTTCCTTGGACACTCCCGCTGCATTCAATCTGTTCAAAATAGATTTTTCAGTTTTTCCCTTATAAGGCTTCCTTGGAAAGAACAGCAGAACGATAGTTCTATAATACTTCTTGATATACAATCCATTAATCAAAAAGCTATAATTGGCTTTATCTATCAATTTCTAAAGAAATTAAGTTAAAACCAGGATGGAAACATTGATGCCCTTCCTTCTCCATAAAATTTCCTTACAAAATCATTTCAATTATCTTCGTTCGATCCCACATTTCCAATTAACCTGGTCAAGTATGCTTCTGTGCTGCTGTGATTTCACCTAAATATAGTTATAAGACCCTCACTTAAAAGACCCTCCTACATACAACCCACCACAGATCTTCCTATTCATCACTAGGTCCTAGTATTTTAAGCTAAAGTTGTTCTAGTTTTTTGCTTTTCAGTAAATCGTATCCCTGAAAACAATCAAACAATCAAAACCAAAGTCCAAATAGCCCGAAAATCTAAAAAAAACATTATTTTAATCTTCTAGGCATTTTATTTTACAGTTAAGAACCACAAACAAGAACCTTCTTTTCCAACTCTCAGGACATTCTCCATCCACTTAATAATAAATACAATTTTAATCGAAATGTCTCAATACAACTCGATAGCATAATATTTTGATACCAATCTTCCAATGTGACAAACTCTCTTAATCCGCACACAAATCAGTAGCACAATCATTGCATCCGCAACACAGAAATTTTCACACACATTGGCTTACCATTCAAAAAAAAAAAAAAAGTATGCATAAAGCAATTCTGCCTCTAGAACCTTCACATCCTCATTCCAGAGCCAGAAATTCTTCGATTCCAAATGATAAACCAACTGTTTGCAGCAGACTGCAGATACATCCCAATCCGAATGGAAAAATTTACGTGCGCGTGCTCGCACCCAACTCTTTGCATGTTCCTTTCAGCTTTGCGCCTATTTGTCTCCATTGCGGTTGCGCAATCATCAAAAGTTGGGCCCAAGGAACGACATTGTATACATAACATAGGCGCATTCGGCCATTACTGTACTGATGGAAGCAGATTTGCAATCCCTGGCTCAGGCCAATCGACCATATATTTCCTGAAAATTAAATCGCCCGACTTTTGTCCTGATGCGTTCCATATAAACTTTGACCAAGGTTGCTACCCTCTGATTTTTAACAAAAAAAAAATATTTCCGATTGATAAAAACTCTTGACAAGAAAAGCTGTGTTTTCAATATCAACATTTCTTCCTCTAAAAACTCCATTAAAGAAGTCTTTTAGATTTTTCCTGTTTTCAGTATTTAGCTTTAACTTGTTTAAAAGAAATAAAACAAAAAATTAAAAATTGCTATCAGAAATTACAATACTCATGGTCAACTATTTATTCTTCCAATCAAGCAGCTAAGCCAAGTTTGTTAAATAAAAAATCGTCTTTCTTATATATCACATATTATGGCAACCTTGACCCCGAACAACTGGTCAAATAACGCTAACAACTTCCTAAATACCAAATGGGACGAACGATTACGAATAAATATATCGGCATTAGAAGTAATCACATGCCTGAGTAAGAGTCCAGGGATGGCACGTCTTAAGCTTATGGGTTCCTCAGTACTATGAACAGCCATAACTGTGGCAATTTATTGGCTGCATGAAAGAACATATTATTTCAAATGCTTTGGCATGGAGAAATTATGAGGATGGGGCGAGCTGAGCACGCATTGGGTTGGTCAGCTGTCGGAAAATGTTGCCATCCATTCATCGGGGAGTGTTGTGCAATAAACTTATTTCCAAAGATGAATTTTATTAGAATCATCTCGTTGAGTGTGCGATACAGAACCACAATAGACTCCTGACCATCAAGTGATCTCCAAGATCCAAGATGTTTTCTCGAAGGCAGCGAAAGTTCTTGGGGTCTGCACATTATGTGAGACCTATTGGAGTTTGTGCTGGGTGCAAGCAGCCGCCGTTTGATGCACGGCAAACGGGGTTCATTGCATCATTGATGAGCTCGGCGCGAACATAGTTGGTTAGGGTAAAAATTTATTGCATAGTGTGAATCTTTAATGTTGTTGCAACCTTGCTTCTCACATCCGGGTTCATCGGTATGCGTACTAGGATACTTCTAGATGCAGTTTGTTTTAAATGTATTTTTTCTGCATAACTTGACTTAATCAACACGTGCGTGCTGCTGCTGCAAGATATCTAATACAAGGTTACGCGTTGTTGTTTGGTTCTATCGTCGCACTAGCGTTCTACCCTAATGTTGTTTGCATGCGAATGGTATTGTCGACGACATGATGGCTTACGACATGGGGTAGAATTTTAAGAAGCGATTTCGCTTATGGAAATTTTTATGGTCACTGGTATAAGAATGCTGATTTTAGATCCAATTTTCTCAGGACACATTTTGTTTGCTAAGTGTCTAAGCTTGTTAACCTAGATTCAAGTGAGGAACAGACAGAGTTATATAGTTATTGTGAGCAGAATAGATGATCAGTGGAAATGGTAGAGTGGTAATATATTTAGCAAGTTGCATATCCAGACAGTTTCGCGACTTATGGACACAATAAGGAAATGGTCAATGCTGAGAATTTAGTTTAAACTGTTTTAAAGCGTGGGTTTTGAAGTAGAATTTTCTAGTTATCAAAATAGGTGCGGCTCAATGCTTCAAAACTATCTTAACCCTTACATGCATCTTGTATCAAAAATGTAAGATACAATAACTATTACTCGCTTTGAAAGTGTTTTTGTTTTGATCAGTAACAAACGGAATTTTTTATAAGAGACACCAACTATTTCTTGGCCAACACAAAATAGGAAAAATCATGATCGATCCGTTATCAGTGGTTTGTGCAATATCGTTGACTCGCAGTCGGAAATTTGGCAAAAGAGTAAAATCAAAAGAATTCTTTTTTTGTTATCATTTAATTGCATAGAAAGAATTTATTCAAAAAATAAAATTAATAAAGATTAGTAATTCGATTATGCAAAAACATGGCAGTTTAATTTTTATTTTGACTTTTGATATGAAAAACAAGTGCTTTTTTTGTCGGTATTCATTTACTCCATGCAGTTGAATTAGATTTAGTTTGGGCGCAGGTGGGAATTTTGCTTTCTTTTTTTTTGATGGCTCGAAGAATAATTTCGGATAGTGATAGGGATATCGTAAATTATTTGAGGCAATTGGAAAACGGATATTTTTCTGAGGATGGTGATGACGTGGATGAAGATGATCTGGGGGGAATTATTGACTCGTGCGCAGCTGGAAGCGCTCCTTGAAAATTAAAATGAAAATGAAAATGGAAATGAAATTGAAAATGAAATTGAAAATGAAAATGAGAAGATTACCTTTGAAAACCAAGTGCAGGATGCCCCGCTGGTTGAAGATAACCCTTTGCTGAAAATAAACAATGATTCAGGACCAAGTTGCTCTAGGCAATCTGTTCCTAAGCCGTTGGACATGCAACGGCTTAGATGGAAAAAAAATCACTTGCGTTTGATGAAGACAAAATACAGTTTCACGGTTGCAGCGACTTTTCATCAGAAACAATAGAACTGGAAACTCCGTCTCAATTTTTTTCTTATTTTTTTACTTCTGATTTCATCGATGAAATTGCTGAAGAAACTAATAGAATCCGGTCCAAAAGCAGCCTGATCATCTTGATTGTGTGACAGCTTGTGAATTGCGCAAGTATATGGGAATATTGATTTTTATGTCGGGGTATCATTACCCAAGCGTTCATTCTTATTGGAATACTAAACATGGATTTCAGGGCATACAAGAAACTATGACAGTTAACCGATTTGAAAAGATAAGACGAATTCTCCATTTCAATGAAAATGACAAACACAGGCCGGTAAACCATCCTAATCATGGTAGGCTCCATAAGCTTCGCCCGGTAATAGACCACCTCAACCAAAGATATGCTAGCGTACCCATGGATCAGCGACTCTCTATTGATGAACAAATGTGCGCAACGAAAATTTGGCACTTTATGAAACAATATATAGTTTAGTTTATTTATTGCTTTATAAAACTTGCTCTGTAAGATATACATATCTTATATTTTAGTGCAAGCCTATGAATTTACAATTTTGAATACAATTTAATTGATAATAAAAAAAAAAATAATAAAAAATAGAAAAATAAAGAAAATGAAAAATAATATAGGAAAGAGTAAGATATAGAAATATAGAAATATAAAAGAGAGCGAAGATTTAAGTATAAGATTAAAATATAGGATAGGTTAAGTTAGTTGTCTTGATTCGAAAAGAACATTTTGAGGGTATTTCGGAATGTGTGTAAGTCATTAACATCTCGCAGATGAGTAGGAAGTGAGTTCCAAAGGCGACATGCAGCAATGAAAAACTGTCTTTCTGACGTGAGACACGAGAAGCGTGGTAAAATTACCGATATAGATCTGTTTGATATAGATAATCAGAGTTTTTCGTACAGATATGTTGGTTCACGTGTTTTCAAGATTTTAAAATACAGTACCAATGCTCGGAATTTCATAAAATCATCAAACGACATATTGAGTAGGCTCTTTTGCAAATGTGAAATGTGGTCATACCTTCTTAATCCAAAGATGTATCGAATTATGCTATTAAAACCAACTTTTAATTTATTTTTGCTGATGGCGTCACAGTTGTAGAATATTTCACATCCGTAAGTTAGCACCGGTATCACCAGGGTCCTTGCCAGCAACGATCTGGTTTTAAGTGGTGTGAATTCCTGGGCGGTCCATAGCGTTCTGAGCGTTCCATAAGTTTTTCCTATCAATGAATTAATGTGGTCGTTCCAGGTCAATGTTCTATTGAATATTACACCTAGATTTTTATAGGTATTCACGAATTCTAAAGGGTTCCCACTTAGATTTATGGAAGGAAAATATGATAAATCTCTTCTTTTCTTGAGATGACCAGGCATTTGCATTTGTTTGGGTTGAGAGTCAACCCATTGCAAGATGCCCAGTTAAAAATCTTTTCCAGTTTCTGGTTCAACGTAAAAGCGCAGTCTTCAATCAGACCCAAAGGACAGCTTTTGTAGATTTGTATGTCATCGGCATAAAAGTGTTGATGAAGAAACCGATTTCATTGATATATAAAGAGAACAGAAGGGGGGATAAAATTGATCCTTGAGGAACTTCTTGTTGAATCGGTATAAAATCTGAGAAATTACCATTTAACAGAACGGCTTGCTTTCTATCAGTTAGAAAATAAGAGAACAGTTTAATAGCTTCTGGCGATACGTTCACATTTTGACGCATTTTATTAAGGAGTATTGAGTGATTAACCGTGTCGAATGCTTTTGAAAAATCTAGTATGAATTGAATATTTGGTCTTTGTTTACCGATTCCTAGATTGCGAAGGTTGTTCCATAATTTTCTACCATCAGATAAGTGGTGATTCAAATTGTATATGCTGTGCTCACTGACGGGATATGCTTGCAAGTTCATCATCTATTCAGGAAAGGGCAACGATCCTATGTTAGAAAATGATATGGCCTTTGGAGAAGCTGGTAATGTTGTGGTAAATCTATCTCGAGCAATCGAAAGAAGAGTGAACCACATTGTTTATTTTGACAATTTTTATAGTTCCCTTCCACTCATGTATTACATGACCAAGGAAAGAATTTTGTGCCTGGGGACTGTTCAAAGAAACCGCCTCGGGAAAAATTGTAAGCTCTCGACAAAGCAAGAGGTTAGAGGATCGAACGAAGAATACGTCACAAGTTACGATGGTATAGAGATGTCTACCGTGAGTTGGAAGGATAATAAACAAGTTTATTTCTTGTCAACTTATGTAGGTGCAGAACCTGTTTCAACCATAGAAAGGTACGATAAAACTGAAAATCGTCAAAGAATACAACGCCCATATGGGCGGGGTGGATTTGATGGATTCGTACTTGGGACAGTACCGTATCCGGATGAAAATCAGAAAATGGTACTTGAGACTCTTCTGTCACGTCCTGGACTTAACGGTAATAAACTCATGGGTGTTATACAAGCAAGTTTCGGCTAAAAAAGGAAAAGGATCGAAGGAAATGATGAACCTAGTTGATTTTAGAAGCGAATTTGCTGATATACGCTTTGTAAATATAAAGCACACAATCAGCCACCAAGAGGTCGTCCCAGCAGCAGCAGTAGTTTTTCAGAGGAACCAGCCCCAAAGCGGAGAAACATTTTGCAGGTAGTTCCATCAATAGATTTAATACGTGATGGCATTGATCATAAGCAAAGACGACAGAGCAAACGTATGCGATGCATGATGCCAGGATGTAAACTCCTAAGTAGCGTTATGTGTGAAAAATGCAGTTTACTTGTGTTAAAAAAAAAATTTTTTATTGTTTTAATTTCATTTCATTTATAATTTGTCTTAATAAATAAAATAATCATACATTTTTACATTATTTTTCATTCCACATAATCCAGGTCTCAATGAAGCCTTAAATGCATGTTGTATCAAAAACGATACAACCAATTTTTTAAGGGTTAAACATAGGTTTTCGTTTAAAGGCTTTTGATGCTGACACAGAAGATAAGCTTAGGTTGATTCAGTAACCTTTAATTTTTTTAAGATTTCAAAATTGCAAACAAGTTCATTAACAAATCTCAAGGTCAACTTCTTGTTGATAATAACAAAATTCGAATACTGTCGCCAATTCTCAAGGACTTTGAAATAAACAGTTTTTTAGGCTATACTTTCCAAACAGCTGTACCTAACAACGAAAAAGTCCCCAACAACACAGTTGAAGGAATTAGTGGTGATGTGAAAAACTCCAAAAAAAGGGAGGCGAGATACCATCATGAGAGTTCTGAAAAAAAGATGAGGCCAAATTTATCAGCGATGGCCAAATGCTTATAATCATTAGAGTTACGCTTACCCAATATTCAAAGGAAAGGGTGATAGACGAAATTGCGTTGAATCAAGCTGATCTCACACCCAGATCATGAAGATCGCTGAGTGGGTGTTGGATGGCAGTTCGCGAAAAATAATACTTCCTGATGACCATTGCGGGGTTGTTTTTGGTAAATGAATAGAGATGCCTTAAGAGATTTGCATGTGTTGTTGATTTTGAAAAAAAAATTCGATAAACAACGAACGCAAACTGATATTCAATTCAATTCAATTTATTAATAAAAATAGAGTAACATTTATAACATATAATATTTAATTCAAATACAAATTTAAGCATGGCATATAAGCCTTCTGCCGTATATGATATCGATTAAGTTTTATTTTTTAAGAGATTGAATAAAGTTAAACAGTTTATACAATTAAAATCTGATGGTACAAATATATACTAACAAAAATAAATTAACAGAAATAAATTAACGGAAATAAATTAACATAAATAAGTACCTTTATAAATCAGAATTTTTATTTTTATATTTAAGCAAAAACAATGATTATTTTATGTAGGAGTTTCGAATTATTTAATATTTACACAAGATATTACGGATTACATTCAAAAAGTCAAAGAACTGCAATAAGACGAGAAAAAAAAGAAAACATATATGAAAAGTTAGAGATGGCATACTTGGGCTTCTAGTTTAGCTTAAAAAAATGGTCTTTTTATATAAAATAACTAAGAATAGTCAAGTCAAAACAAATTCAAATATGAATTCCTGTAATTTTTTGCGTGTGAAACAAATTGCACAAGTAGTTTCCAACCTCTCTCACCATTTAAAATACTGATAAGCTCAGCGAAAGACAAGAAGCTTTTGCTAAAATAAAGCCTGCGTATTTCTTGAAGAATATGACATATTGCAATGAAGTGGCGTACGTCTTCAATTTGGTTAAGGTTGCATAGAGAACATATAGCGTCTAAATCTATTCTGTGTGGCCTATAATTAAGTTCAAGGGTCTCAGTTCGAACCTTAAAGATTAAACTCATATCTGAGGTTGAAAGTTCCTCCCTAAAATAATTATTATCACGCAAGCTCAGATTCAAACGTCTATACGTAACCCTAGAGGTGGAATTTTTTACCCTTTCTAATTGTTGTTGATAGATTTTATCATCTACCACCGATATTAAATCATAAAAGATATTTGTCCACTCTTCTCTGTTGTTTACATTCAAAACTAAAGAGACGCTGTGATATAAAATGCCGACCGCAACACGGAGTTCCGGAAATCTACATGCGGGACCGACCCGAAAATTAATCAATTACACTTTACTGACGATGAGCCATCGAGCACTTGATGTATGGGTAGATGTTCTGCAAGTCCAACAGCATGAGCCCGATGATAGATTTTTAATTCGAAACGCGTCGCAATTAAACCAAACAAAAAATAATAATTAATGTTGTACATTAATTAAATAATAGATTTTGATTCTTATTAAATTTTGTATAACTATAATTATTTTACAACCTTTCTGTAAGGAAACAGATACAGAAAAAAGACTGAATTACTATGTTGCCAATTTTGGCCTATTCTGATAATTTATTTGAATGGAACTGTTGTTCCCAAATCGTCACCTGGGTTCTATATTGTTCAATTTTCATTTCTCAAATTGCTTGGAAATCGATTTTAAAAGTTAAAGTACATTTTATTTTGTTTTTTACGATGTTTTGTTTGTATAGCAAAGTTTTTTTGGAAAGCATGAATATTTTTGTATTCAAAGGAGAATGCCCAAAAAATACCTAGCTGTATTGTAACCGTCATACAGCTTCCTTTGGTCAAAGAGAGATAGATGTTCTAAAATGGAGAGAGAAGGATATATATGTTCGTGTACGTAGTCCGACTAGCTTTTTCTAACGGACACAAGTGTTTTAATTATTGTGGTGGCCGTTCACTAACCCGAAGACAAAAACACAAAGAGTCTGCAGACTTTTTATTGACTCGTCCTGGGTTTGTGGAATACCTTTATAAGTACATGCATTAACCACAAGAGGTATGTGTTTTTGTTTATTACTGACATCATACCCATAACATATATGTTATAGTTACATCTTTGAAGGAAACTAATAACATATTCGTTATATACAACGTAGGCCCAACATATGATTTTTTGCTTTCGACTCTGGGTTTTTGATTCATATATTTTTGGGCATTATCTTTTACATCTAAAAGTTGTTTGTAGATACATATATTGCATATTGAACAAAAAAAAGAGTGATATTGAACAAAATATAAATAATCAAAGTTTAAATCTGATAATTTAACTTTAATCTAAAAACATAAAGAACTTTGAATTGTTGGTTAAATAATTAAAATTTCGTAAATGTTTTTTCTGCACTTTTCTCATTAACAAAAATACACAAAAATCAAATAATTTTTTAAGTATAACGCATTTTATTAAAAAAAACTTTATTTTTATCAATTTACAAAGAAAAAAACTTACAGTATTGTTAATTGATATTGATATTAATCAACTTTTCTTTAGTCTTCATTTCATAGATATAAAAAGTACATTTTTAACCAAATAAAATTATTGCTTAAGACAACCAAAGTCAGGAAAAAATAATAAATTCTTTTCTTTTGACAGTTTAATGTTAAAACAATTTTTTTTAACTTTTGGAAGTCTTTTTAAGCAAGTCTTGTCTCTTTTATTTTTAGTTATTTTAATTTGTTGGAAATTGCCTCTTGTTTAGTTTTATAATACATTGAACGAATATCAGACTTTTTATATTGAATCTGTCTCCAGTCTTTAAATGAAACCATTCTGAGATAAATGATGGCTTTGTTAACATTACTTTGCAATATCATCCGATAATTCGGGTTCCGGAGATGCTTCGAAACCTGAATGCTGCCTTCTGTAGCTAAAGCTTAACATACTCCTATGCCATTGTCCATGAATGACACTTACATCGAAGAAACCGAAAAGTTTTCCATATTCGGTATGTTATGTATGTAAACGACGACCTCCGTTAGAACGAACATATACTTCAGCTCGCTAAAAATGCTGCTAAGTGCTTAGTAGGTTTTCTGTATCGATGTACGAAGTTTCTTCCCCAAAACCAGAGTATAACTCACACTTATGGACAGGTGCTTCTCAAGCACCATTACAACTGCATGATAAAATACTAAATAGAGCGTTAAGATTGACAGATAGAACAGAACCGTCTCTGGAACAATTGCCCCTCTCGAACACAGACGCAATGTTTCACGTCTTTCCTTACATTTTCGTTTCTTTTATAAAAAAAAATCACTCAAGGTAGCTAGTTGCATTCCTCACCTTAAAAGTTTATCCCGTAATACTCGTCTCGTAAGGAATGCTCATTAGTTCACCCTTGAGGCTAATTTCGACGTACCGTGAAACATAGAGATTCCTTTTTTACCCGAACAATACGAATTGTGAATAGTTTACCCGGCGAGGTTTTCCCTTGACATTTCAATTTGAAAGCATTTGAAACCAATGTTAATGAACACCTTCTATCCCTTCCTGTCTAAACTTCCTATTCTCGCATTTTGTTTTTGGTAATAAATTCGAACAGCAAAATAATTGAAATTCAACATTATTTCCATTTGAAATGGAAATAAAGCCAATTCGACCTTATTACCTTTTACCTTCGACTTCATTTCACGGCACAGATATCCATAATTTGTAGAGCTTGGTGCGATATGTTAAATTTAAATGGTTCAACATTCACAAAAGCAAACATTGGAAAGCTGACTTTGACAATGGAGCAAGCAAGGACCACACTGAATGGAGCAAATAGTTGCACTTAAATATCGACGTAGCATCAAAACTGATAATTGGTAGTAAACAAAAAAACTAATAATAATCCAATAAATCATACATCATATTTTTATGACAGTTTTAATTTTGCAATTATCATTTAAATTTATTTAAATATTCATGCAAATTAGTTAGACGATTCAATCTGGCAGACGGCAACACCACAGCCACAACTGTATTTAACTTAATTTATTTATTTATTATTTTGTATATGTGATTATTAATGTTGGTAAATAAAAATCTAATCTAAATCTAATCTATACCAACTTGGTTCAAAAGGTTATAGCATACTAGATACTACGTTCCAACACTATCGTGGATCAAACAAACGCAATGAAACCTGCATTTAGTTGGCCTCGGACAAGGGGCAATCCAAAACTAAAGATGAACCCCACAAGTGGATTCTCAGGGCAGAGTAGAAAAGTGGAAGAGCTGTGGTCCCAGTCGATATCATAAAAATCTTCGCTTTAAGAACAGGAAGAAGAAGTTCCCAATATTTCAGAGCATTAACAGAAAATTTTAAACATCCTTATGCACCCTGATGTTGTTACATTTTCCTTCTTTAGCTTCTGCTAGATGTCACTAGTTGCTGAATGCTAGAACATGATGAGGCGAACGTCATAAAATTTAATATTTAACTTATGTATGTAGGTGATCAAGGTGACTCTATATATAATTTTATTTTTTATTGTTATTTCATTTCATTTGTATTTATTTAATTTCACCTTTAACAATAGACTTTTGTTAAATTAATATTTATAACAAACTTAACAGAATAAGGGTAATTAATATATTCAGTTGTAAAATTAATGTTTTGAAAAAGGATACAATTTAATTTTTTTTTTACAAAATATCAAAAGGGAACGCTTTCAAAATACATACTTCCTCCAAGCTTATGTATGTCTAGGAATAGGGAGTGCAAGTGAATCTTGCCTGAATAAATACAAAAGCGGAATTGAACCTGAGAACAAAATTTTGTTGTAAAAATTTCTTTTTATTTTCAACTAGTTGGTTATCGGTGCTTTGCTACCACATGGTTCATTTTATTGCATTCAAACGCCTCACTGCTTTCTCTTTCTAATACATTTGCTGGAATGTTATACCCGCCACCTATTGCAATGTTTTCTGTTCCCTCGGGTTATCCAAAAAGTATGTTATTTCCTCATTTCTAAGATTTCTGAAATAAGTCGGTATTGTAATATCATTTAAATTCATCAAGTTGATATACAGGTATGCCGCAGTGTCATCTTGTTGCGAGTTATTACAAAGCTTATAGCATTAGACCTTTTCCATAAACAAATACATGTAGGTGTTACCTTTCATGGTGATCGACATTTTTAGAATTGTAATATCAGAAACATACACTGGTTAAATTTTATATGTAAGTAGGTACTCACTTTTTCATTTCGTAAAAAATGCGTGTTTTTTTCTATTTTTAAATATTTTTTTAATAATTAGGTCGTTTACTTTTTGGGGTGTTTTGGGAAAACTGTTAAATTTTGAAGAGTGGGATGAAATTTCTCAGATAATAATAAATTCGCTCAAAAGCAAAAAGACGCTTTGTAGATCGAAATGGGAAAACTTTTTAAACGTCAACAAAATTTAAATTTAACTAAACGAAATGGATCAATTATATGCAAATGAAATAAAAATTGTGATGGAAACTATTTTACTAGGCCATTGTAAGGTCATTTTATTATTTACTTTGGATTTAACTTTAACTTTACAATTTTTTTTTAATTTAAAATTTTTTCAAATACGAAGACTTCACAAAACGTCAAATTTCAAATGTACTTTTGAGTTTGACAGAACTCACATTTCTCCCCGTAGAATTTTGTTGGTTTAAAATAGGGAATTAAGGGGAAGTGTTTTTCTCTCTCACAACCTCTCTCTTTTCCCTAAAACTCTAAAATGTTTGGGTTAACGAACAAGATTTGTGTAAAATTGTTTAAAATTGTGTGTTTTGGGGTGTTAACAATCAAACCTATTATTAGTATTATTCGATCTATATAACAACCTTCTCTATGGTGTGAGACAGATTAATATTTCTCCCTTTCTTGTAATAATTCATCACTTCGACATCTGTATTGCTCTTTCCAAAATATCGTTGGCTTTGCTTTCCACTTTCCCGTAAGTGGTAGCAATAATCTGACAATGTTTTACTGCAATCGGGTTAGCACTAAGCATAAAACACGAACAAACAAAGAAATAGTAATTCGAAATTTTAGAATATTATTTAACAAAACTTAATACTTTCAGAATATAAATTTTTTTTATAAAAAATTTTTTTTTTATTTAAATACTAGCTGTTACCCGCGACTTCGTCCACCTGAAATAATTCTCGAAAATTAAGCAAACCCAGCGCCACCTACGGGTAATTGCTTTATTTATTTATTTCAAAATGAGCTCCCTGCCTGTGAAAGCCCTGTTAAAATCGGTCCATAAATAAGAATTTAAAAAAAAAAACGACACCAGCACCACCTAGTGAGTAATTCACGTAGCCTAAGTTACTCCTTAGTGCATCAGCTACCTGCCACTGAAAATCCCGTCAAAATCGATGCAGCCGTTCCCGATATTACCCGGAACAAACAGACAGAAAGAGAGACAGACAGACAAACAAACAAATTGTAAATGGTGTTTTTGTTATAAGTACTGTATATCATTTTATATACATCAAGTATGAAGCTGTTATTTTGATTTTAAAAACAGGCACTTCATTTTTATTTATGTGTATAGATTTTTTGTTGAATATTAAGTTTTCAAGCATTTCGTTCCTATTATTCACAAAATGAAGAAGAACTATCATCACTTTCAAAATAAGTTCATGTATCATAGGACAATATACAATGCGTGATGAACCACAATAAACAGTTTTAAACGTCAATTTGCTTCCAGACACATATCCATAACTCTTATTCATCTGCAATCGGATAAGGACAACAACCACTAATCGAACTATGAACCGCAATAACCGCAAAGTCCACATCTTCCTTGTTGGGAAGAAAGGCTCTCAATACAAATTCAAATGGTGAATTCGAAACGTGATTCTCTTCCTTTCTTCGCAAATGCCTACACCACAATCAATCACCCACCTTATCAGAGAAAATCTCTTTGCCTCTTACAGCACATATCACGCAGCCATGAGAGAATCTCCATCTTAGACAGGAGCAGCCAAAAACCAGAAATGCAACAAGCAACTTGGCAGATCTGACAAATTTTTCCTCACCCCAAAATGGAACCTTCGCATTTCCTCCACCGAGTCAGACCTCCAAAGGAGGCGCTCTATGCGTCACTATATAGTTATAGCGTATGGGTGGCATAAGCATCTCTTCTCGATTTTCCATTAAAGCTTCTTCGTCTTCCCTCCTTCAATGGACATTTTGTCACACATTCAAATTCGCTAACATGTGACGCAACATGCCTGCATACATTTTTCAGTGGCAAACTTGACAAATGTCAAACGTTCTTCACCCAGGTATCCATCAATCTATATGGGCTCTTCTAACAGATATCTGTCTCTCTGCCTGGCAAAAAAAATCTCAACAGTTCTTCCTGAATCTTGAATATTATGTTGGATGTTTAGAAGGTGATGCAGAGACACAGGTGTTTTACCACTAACCACACATCACACATGGCCGGCCGGTCCGTGACGCGCGTTCCTTAACTTTAGAAAATTTCTCTGCTTCTTATTTGCTCTTCAGCTTCCATAACGTAATAGCTTCTGCATCTTGATAGTGAAATATTGTATCTCATTAGGAACGCGACGGATGATGCGGGGAGCATGAGGCATAGCGTGGACTTGATATTGCTTTAAATGGCTTGAGCATGCCGAAACAATACATCGTATAGTGACAGGTTACAGAAGATGCTGCTTTTTCCTGGAATCATTAACGGTCCATGATGTGCAGTTTGTAGAAAACTTTCTTTTTAAGCAATTTCTCGCCCAGCAAATCCAACAGCTGAAGTGAGCGCGAAAATTAATTCCTAAAATGACGAAGTCGCTGTCGGAGGAAGAAAATGAAAACAACGGCGGGAAAATCAAAAGTTATCAACTTAATGACAGATTTGTAGTCATCCATGCGAGAAAACGGTTTTTCTGAATATTTGAAGGAAATTGACAACGGAAACAAAATTTGCCAACTTAATTATGAATATTAAAAAAAATAAATAAAAAAGTTTATAACTTCGAAGACTTTGAGTAAAAATGTAGAAAAAATGTTCAATAAATAACAAATCTAACTAAAACTTTCCTTTGGCATAGTGTTTTTTATTTATGTTGACATATTCACTTCTGCATTTAAATAAAAAAAGAAGACTAATAAACAACACTCTTATTAATGTTAAGCTTGCGTAATGCAAACTCTGATGGTTGCAGACAACATGCGGTTTGTGGTTGCAAGACAAATCTTTCGAAATGTGTATATTTGAAGAAGATCAACAGCAAACGATTGCTGTCTGGAAGGTGCGCTGAGTGTGTCATCTACAAATATTGGTAGCAGCACGCTTGAGCAAATATTTGAACATGCGCCAACAGTGCTGAGTGAGTGGATATTACGTCGATTGACACAAGCGTTTCGGCGGAATAAGGTCAGTTTGGATGTCAACAGATGGGCGCCGCGGCGCGCCGGCACCGACCGTCCGCCTAGTCGACACACTGTGGTTGCCAATGCCAGAAATAGCGATAAAAATAAAATAAATTGCACGACTGGATAGCACGTACTTCCTCTTATGTGCGGTCGCAGCTTCGAATAAAATTTGAAAATAATTGAAGGAATTTCAAAGTTTTTATTCGATTTTTCTTACTTTTGATTGATTGAAAAAACAAAAAAGTACGTTAAATAGTTTTTGGCGGAAAAATTTAAACACCATTTTATTTCTTTAGAAAATGTGAAAAAGAATATACTTTTTTTTAGAATCGTAGGAACCGTTTTTAAATAGAACAGTTTTTATTTAACATTTTTTTTAAGAAATAAAAAAAAAATAATTCAAGAATACAAACACACATTTGTGTGTATTTCTATAAATTTTTTTTTTACAATTTTGAATTAACTGATATGACAAATTTAATGTTAGCACTCGAATTATGCAATTGTACAAACACATTTACATTACAAAAAAAATGGGTACGACTGGGTCACACGTACCTGCTCTTATGTGCCCAATTACATCAAACATGCCTTGCCAGACTCTGTTTTTCCCTCCCACTTTGAAGTGCAGAATTTTTAAAACAAATGTGCATCGTTACCTCCTTTCACATCCTTCCCTAATTTCCTAAGGCACTCGCTGTGTTTAATTAACATTATAAGGGTAGTCAAAATCCCTTTAGTGCGGGCTAATTATAAAAAAAAAAAAAAACATTATTATAAAAAGTATCAAATAAATATCAAGTAAAAAGTATCAAATCCACAATACTTAACGGTTTTTAGTGAAGTTCGCCATCACACGTCTTAAATATCAAAGATTTTAAGAAAAAAGTATTTCGAAAATTGTAGGACTTGTTTTTTATTTTTAGTTTTTTGAAAAAAAAATTTGTTTGTAATTTTGTTATGCAGTTTTTTAGAATTTATTAATTTACAACTGATTTATTATTTAAATATTTCTTTTTGATAAGTTTAAAAAATATTGAATTTTAATAATTTAAATTTAAAAATTAATTAAAAATAGAAAAAAAAAATAGTTATTAAAAATTTGTGTATGTAGAATTAATTTAGTTACGTTCAACAAAAAAAATTTCAAATATTTTCATCAAAATCGTTGGAGCTGTTTTCGAGAAAAATAAACTTTTCCTTAATCGTTATATGACAGGTATCGTTATTTTTAGCCCTAAAAAAATAAAATTTCATTTCCTCTCTGAGGAGCATACCAAATTTGAACGCAATCGCTTACCCGTTTAGGCTGCAATTCGATTAACACCCGGACAGACAGACAGACAGACAGACGGACATTTTTGGTCAATGACTTTTTTAAGCTTGACTATGATCGTAATGTCATGTTTGATTGTTATCTTATTTTTTTTATATTCACGAATCCTAAACTTACCTTATAGTCTCTATAATCGCAAGTAAATAAATTGCTCGACTGGATAGCACGTACTTGCTCATATGTGCGGTCACATTATAGAATAAAATTAAATAAAATTAAAGTGAACACACAAAGCATCATATTAAATTTTTACTTGCGATTAATAGGGACTATAAGGCAAGTTATGCATTCGTAAAAAAAAAATTCTAACAATCAAACATGGCATTACGATGATAGAGAAGTCAACAAAAGTGGGTCCGGAAATTCCGTCCGTCTGTCTGTCTGTCTGTCTGTCTGTCTGTCCGTCCGTCTGTCTGTTTGTCTGCCTGTCTGTCTGTCTGTCTGTCTGTCCGTTACGATATCTACAGCCTAAACGGTTGGGCCGATTTGATTCAAACTTGGTATATAGTATTTTTAGAGTGCTCTACCCAACAATTTTTCGAATTGGCATTCTAGCTCCAAAACTAACGGCACCAGCCATATAACTTTTAATGAAAAACTTATTTTTCTCGAAAACGGCTTCTACGATTTTAATAAAACTTTCAGAATGATGTTTTCTATGCAAAATCTATCTTTTGGGTTTAATGGATTTTTCAGAAAAAGTTTTATAACGGTACCTCCCATACGACGGGTTTTTTAAAATCAGACTTTCTCGTTAACTAATTGACGGATTTTGATGAAATTTTCAAAATATGTAGTGTTTTATGATATAAATAATATTGCTTATTAAAATTTTCAAAAACATTTTTTTTTTAATTTTTAATATTTTTTTAAAAAAATATTTTGTTTTTTGAACATTTTGAAAACAGATCTATAGATTTTTTTTTCAATTTTTCTTCTAGTATAAACTATAGATTTCTTAAAATTGACATACTCAAAAAAAATTTTAAATATGTTTTCGAAAAGTTTTTCAAAAAAAAACATTTTTTTGAAAAAAACTGGTCGAACGATTTTGAAATGAAAAATTCATAAAATAGAAAACAACAAAAAAATAAGATTGCTTACAACATTTTTTCCAAAAAACGTTATGAATAGTGTTTTTTTGTTTTCATAAAAATTTTTCCCCCAAATTTTATTTTATATTGCTCGGCTAAGCCCTAGCCATTAGTCAAATAAAGGAAGGTGACAACCTACATACATACCTACGTATTTTAAATCATTTTATCATCATAAAAGCACACAGAATAAATAAGGAAGCCTATTTTTAACACACAAAAACAACTAACAAATAAAAAAACTATTCGATTACTACTGAATGCAAAAATTTCAATCGAAAAAACGAAAGTTTACACCTGCCTATAAATAAACAAAACCACTGTGTTATTGTCTCTATACCCACTCGCTTAGCAGTAGTTAGAATGTGTATCTTAATTTAAGTACCTATCTTCCTTCCAACCTTATTATAGGTACCTTATATCCTTAATAAATTCCATTAATACCTACCCACACCATACGTTTATCGATCCATCAAACATAATTAAGCTATTTTAATTAATTTGATTTCAAAAAGTACATTATTGTTATTTGGACCTATATAGTCCCTATACCTAGCATTATTGCCCTACTGCCGATTCCCACGAATCTTTATGCCAGTTGTTCAAATTTTTTCATACCAAAATGAAAATTGAACTGAAAAAAGTCTTTTATATCTTTCTATTAGCAAATTATATTACAAACAGTAAACAACAAGTGGAAAGATAGTACACTAAAAAACTGCAAAAGCTAATAATTCTATATATTTATGTGTTTATCCCTTTATCGTGACGCATGTTCGTTCGTGCTTCAAACCACAACGATTCTAAAGAAAATGCAACTCAGAAAAAAAACATTAAAATAAAATCTTTGTCAAAAAGACGCCTGTACCTAAAAAGGATTAACACACGGAAGCAAGTACGTGCGACCCAGTCATGCCTTTTATTTTTTTCACACTGATTTTTTTTTTCATAAAAAATCTTGGAGCCGTTTTCGAGAAAAATAAGCTTTTACATAACCTTTATATGACAGGTACCGTTAATTTTGGAGCTAAAAAAAATTAAAAAAAACTCCTCTGTAGAATGTCACAATAACTTTAGGCCACAGTCCAAAATACAGAATTTTGCCAGTAACTCAAATATGTTTCTTTATCATCGTAATGTCATGTTTAATTGTTTTCTCAAAAAATTTAATCTGCACGAATGCATAACTTGCATTTAAGTACCTATAATCGCAAGTATAAAGGAATATTTATTCATATCTTAAAGTTTTATTTTACAGTCTTTCACAAAACATTCAAAACAAATTAAAGGCGTGGTCGTCCGAGCAATTGACAACTCAAAAGCAGTTAAAAAATAAAAAAAAAAAAAAGATAAACCATTTAAAAAATGAAGTATACAATGTTTTAAGTAAAAATGTAGAAATGTAAATGTGAATGTATTTGTTATTGGCTATTAAAGCTTCGAATAAAATTTGAAAAAATATTAAGGGAACTCCAAAGTTTTTTTTTTCGATTTTCTGACATTAAATTGTTTGAAAAAAGTACGTTAAATAGTTTTTAGCAGAAAAATTTAAACGCCATTTTGTGGCTTTAAAATATGTAAAATAGGTTGATTTTTTTCCAAAATCGTAGGAGTGGTTTTTAAATAAAACGATTTTATTTTAATAACTTTTTTCAAAAATAATTTAATAATAATTTAAGAATGCAAACTTAAGCAAAAAAATAATTTGCATTTTAAGAACAAAATTAAGAAAAAAATCCTACCTGTTTTTAAAATACTGATTTTTTGAAAAAAAAAACAATTAGAAAATTATTAAAAATACAGAAAAAAAGTTTTCGCAAATATTTTAAAATAAAATTACTTAGGATACCAACATCTTACTGAATATCAATTTTGATTGAAATCGGAAGACCAGTTTTCGTGAAGGTCGAAGAAAAAAAACGGTTCTATTGGAGGTAATTTTATTATTCCACCATCCTGGATTTTTTTTTATCAAAACATACCTACACCTACACTGATTTTTTTTTATAAAAAAATCTTGTAGCCGTTTCCGGGAAAAATAAGCTTTTACTTAACCGTTATATGACATGTAGCATTAATATTTGAGCTAAAAACAAAATTTAAAAAATACCTCTGTAGAATGTCAAAATAACCTTATGTTCCAAATTTGAAGAAGAAACCGTTTAGGCTGTAGTTTCAGACAGACAGAATTTTGCCAGTAACTCAAATATGCTTCTCTATCATCGTAACGTCATGTCTGATTGTTAGATTTTTTTTACGAATGCATAACTTGCCTTGTCCCTATAAATCGCAAGTAAAAATATTAGAACTTTTCCTTGATTACATATTTTCGAGCGATATTAAAATTCTTTTTTCAAGCGCTGTTGAATGCCCGATAAATTGGTAATTATCACAATATCAAGAGCATACATTGATATCTTGATTCTTATTACATCTCAAATTATACGTTGATCAGGTAAGTTTGAACAGTGTTGTTAATAGTGATTATTATGGTCTGTCGTTTAATATCCTCTTCTAAGCCTTATTGAAACTAATTTATTAGCTTCTTTTCACCAACCAATTGAGTCAAAACTCCACATGGTTGTGTTTATAGAACGGTGCGCTAATTAAAATTTGTTTGTTTGTTTGTTCATATTAAATGCGCTTCCATACCGTTCATCAAAAAAAAAAAAAAAAAAAAAAAAAAACTTGAAAACCACTGCACCAATAATGATACTTTTTTCTGCGGGTTTATTTGTAATTGCCCGGTGTTTGTTGCGCGAGCGGCAAGGTGCCTGAAATGAGAAGCATAAATCCGATATAAACAAACAGAGCGGCAGCAAAGCGCCGGGTACCAACTTGTTATAAACATAAATACTTATACATATGAATTTTATTAAAAATAACTTTATTTTTTAAGATTTGTTAAAATTTGTGTTAAAATGTCTTAGAAACTACTCTGGTATACGTATACCTCAGGGCAGTCACCTTGGACCCCTATTGTTTCTTCTTTTCATTAATCTACACTTACTTACTTACTTACTTAGGGGGCGCTACAGTTCGGGACGAACCTGTGCCTCAACCAACATGCCTCTCCATCCAGCTCGGTCTTTGGCTAGCTGCCTCCAGTTTTGCACTCCAAGTTGGTTGAGGTCGTCCTCCAATTGAGCGCGCCACCTAAGGCGAGGTCTTCCTTGACTGCGTCTACCTTCTGGGATGGAATCGAAGATCCTGCGAGCCGGAGCATTGTTGTCCATTCGCTCTACATGACCTAGCCATCTGAAACGTGATATGCGTATTTTTTTGACCAGGTCAATGTCGTTGTACAGCTCGTTTAGTTCTTGGTTGAACCTTCTCCTCCAAAGCGCGTAAACGCAGATAGGGCCAAAAATCTTCCGAAGAATCTTACGCTCGAAACGACTAAGGATATCTTCATCCGCTTTAGATAGAGTCCATGCCTTGGCGCCATAGAGCAGGACTAGGATGATTAGGGTCTTATACAGAGTCTCCTTTGTTTTTCGAGAGAGGGCTTTGCTACTCAATTGCCTTCCTAGCCCATAGAAACAGCGATTGGTAAGAGTAATTCTTCGCTTTATTTCTGACGAGATGTTGTTGTCAGATGTTATAGCGGATCCGAGGTACACCAAGTCCCTAACTACCTCAAAGTTGTGCCTGTCTATTGTGATGTTTTGTTCAATCCGCCGGTGTTGTCTGGTTCCCTTTTTGTGGACAGCAGGTACTTCGTTTTGGCCTCTTTGGCCTCATTGACTGCTAGTCCCATCTAAGCCGCTTCAGCTTCAATGCCAGCAAAGGTTCCAGTGACAGCTCGCCGAGTTCTGCCAATGATGTCTATGTCGTCAGCGTATGCTAGCAATTGCACAGACTTGAAACAAATTGTCCCACTACAATTGATTTGCGAGTTTCTTATAATTTTTTCTTTTCTTATAATTTTTTCATTAAGTTGAAGAAATCGCACGATAGCGCATCTCCTTGTTGGAATCCTTTTTTGACGTCAAAAGCGTCATTACCAACCTTGACGGAGCAGCGAGGGTTCTCCATCTTCATCCTGCAGAATCGGACGAAATTTGTGGGGATGCCAAAACCTGTATAGCTCGTCTCTATAAATGCTATCGTAAGCGGATTTAAAATCGATAAACGGTGGGTATCAATTTGGTATTCTTGGGTAGTTTCCAGGATCTGCCGTAGCATGAACATTTGATCGATTGTGGACTTTCCTGGTCTGAAACCACACTGTTAGGGGCCAATCAGGTTGTTGACGAAAGGTTTCAGGCGTTCAAATAGTACGGCAGAGAAGATCTTGTAGGCGATATTCAGGAGACTAATTCCTCTATAATTGGCGCAGTTTAGAGGGTCTCCTTTCTTGTGGATCAGGCATACGATGCAGAGGTTTTATTCATCAGGCATACTTTCTTCTGAACAAACTTTAGAGATGAGTTGGTGTATGCACTCCACCAGGTCATCTCCGGCCGCTTTAAAAAGTTCGGCGGGTAGTCCGTCGGGTCCAGCAGCAATGATCTACACACAGTAATTAATTTTTCAAAATGTTTGATATTTGCAGATGATGTGAAAATATTTAAATCAATTAAGTCAGTGTCTGATAGAATGGACAACACACAAAATGACATTAAGGCATTGAATAAATGGTGTTGTATGAACGCCTTAAGCTTAAACCTAAATAAATGCTCAATTATGTCCTTCTCAATGTCTGTTATGACGATATTGTTTGAGTTAGTATGGCGGATGTTTTGTTATAAAAAGTTGTAAGCCAAAAACATCTGGCAGTCATTTTTGATTCCCACCTTTCAGTTATTATGTTGTATCGAGAGCTAACGCTATGTCTGTATTTGTATTCAGGTATCCCCATGAATTTCGAGATCCTTATACAATACATACATTAAAATCCTTATTTGTAGCCTTGGTTCGTCCAATTTTGGAATATTGTCGAGTTCACTTATACCCTTATATAGTTCTACCCTGGCTCAGCTTCCTGTCTAAGGGTAAAGATCTGATCAATTGTTGATTTGCCTGGTATGTAAGGACATTGATATTTGCCGATTATGGTTTAAGCGTATGGGCTATGGGGCAATCCGTTCTTGCAGGATGTACTCAACTATAATTGCTGCACTTAGTGATATCTCCATTCTTATGTATCGGACATATGATACCTTTCCACCAGTCTTCTGATATTTCTTTGTGTTCCCATACGTGTACTATGATTTGATGAATTGCTTGATGTAGTGTTGGCCCTCCATGTTTGATCAGCTTGGCTCCTGGGGCCTTATTATTTTTGAGCCGATTAATCGCTCAATGCTTGGTGGCTGCAGCATTAGATCTTCTTCTTGAAATATTGGAGTTTCCATTTCTTCCGTGTGCTGACCGTTCAACAGTACATTAAAGTACACATCCGATCGCTCCAGAATGCCTTCAAGATCGATGATCAGATTTCCCTCTCCGTCCTTATAGTATGTACAGCGTGGTGTATAATACGACATGTTTCTTGAAAGAACCTCCTTATCACTAACACTACTGCCGCCCGCTATACTTTCATTTCCATTCTTTGCTGGAAAAGATGGAATCAAAGTACTATTCCGACTCTTTTGCTATTAAAAAGTTTCAACTACTTTTTTCACAAGTTCCACACTTAGAAATTTCTCAAAAGACAGATTGAAAAAAAAATCTATTGAAATTAGGCTAAAGCAACCCAAATATTATCTCAGAGACCAACACAAAATTTGATGATTACTTTACCATAATTTCACCGACATACCTTATTCCACTTTCGTCGAGTAAGTACTCCTTACATAAGCAAACCGTACCTCAAGGAGAACTCAAATTAGTGATGTTAATGCACTTCCACACTAATTTCACTTTCTTTTTTTTAATTCTCACTACCGATCCATAGATCTAATATAAAGGTAATGGAAGTAACTCCATGTTTATAATAACTTCCCAAATCTATTTAAATATGTTCCATTGTCACATGTCTGATGTCTCTTACCAAAGGAAACCAGATCCACAGAAGTGAGAATGAGGAAGTCTGATCTGTGATGCACTCCTCGTGCTAGCATGGCACCACAAAACAATCGCGGCATTGTGGTCGCATAGGAACTCTCTTAGGTGACGAAATTCCACGATAAGATACTCAAAGATGCCAATAGGAAGTCGCGCAGTACAGCAATTGGCAGATACGCACTGGCACTACTATGGCGGTATAAATCAATGCTGGTTAAGACTAAGTTGCAACGACAATGCATTGCTTAGGCGGAAATCTCACCTCGGTCATACAATGGGGCAAAGATGGGTCCCGAGGCCACCACGTATCGGTGTTTTCATTGTCAGATGTCGACTTTCAAGTGTCAATATTTGCATAGGAAGCGTTTTAAGTGCATTGGGTTTGATATTTATTAATATGTGACACCAAATAGGCATTTGAGGTGGAACACAGAAAAGCGTATAGGATCTTACATTCACCTTCAGAAGATCCAAAATGACGGAAATAAATATTACATATGGCTAGGAGTTGACGTGTGAAAAGTGGTTATCAAAGTATTAACACCTCTTCTAGTAAAAAGTAATAGCCGAGTTTGGCTGTGCCTATATTTATGTAAGTTTATTGAATCACCACATTGCGACCGATGCAAGGCATGGAACCAAGGTATGGATATCCACACCAATCCAGAGAGGGAATAGGAAAAAGTTTTACGTCGATCGGCAAAGACATCGCCAGGTCCGTTTCCGATAGAGTTTCTAATAACCTTTAAAATAGTTTATACTGCTCCAGCATCAAGTATTGGAAGCAAGGCCACTTCTAAATTTCTAGGTTTTCACACGGCTACCACAACGGAACCTCTTGTTTAACTTCAAGCATATGAAGAGAGGAAGCACATTAGACAGCGTTGCAAAAAGGGATCGGAACTGCACGAAGGCTTTACGAGGAGAAGAAATAAATTGCACGGCTGGGTCACACATACTTGTTCTAGAAAATTATTAAGGCAACTTCAAAGTTTTTATTCGATTTTCTTTCTTTCTGACTTTTGATTGTTCGAGAAAAGTACGTAAAATAGTTTCCATCGGAGAAATAATTTAAACACCATTTTCTTTCCTTAAAGAAATGTGAAAAAGTGTGTTTTTTTTCAAAATCGTAGGAACGCCTACGTGTTCCCGAATATCCAATTTTAATTTAATCGGTTAGTCAGTTCTCGAGAGAGTCGAAGAAAATAAAACGGTTTTATGAGGAGTATCATTTTTAACCCGCCAACTTAAATTATTTTTTCACTAAAACATACATATACCACACTTACAAAAGTACACTGATTTTTGTTCATAAAAATTCTTGGAGCCATTTTCGAGAAAACTAAGCTTTTACTTATGACAGGTTATATGAGAGGTACCGTTAATATTTGAGCTAAAAAAAATTTAAAAAATCCTCTATATTATGTCAAAATAACCCTATGTAATAAATTTGAAGAGAATTGGCCTAAACGTTTATAGTCAAAACAGATGTGCAGATAATTTCGTACAGGAAACAAAATTACACAGGCTCTTATGGGACATGTCAACCTTCTATTTCTGAATTTCATGCCTAGTTTCATTGCTGCCACAACAACAAACCAAAAAAATGAAAATAAAAGGTATCTGGCATTACTGATATATATCACACTTATTAATCAGCGTTACCGCTTTGACACTTTTAAGAAAATAAGAATTTAAGAATTTCTTTCACGTGTACGTCTACACTGTTCAGTACAGGCTAGCTGTTTTGGCATTAAGTGAAACCCAGGTTGGAGTAAATACTGATTTATCAGAGTATATATATATGGGTATAGCTTGGTGCCATTACTCTTTTCCTATCATGGTCTCGTAATCTATATTAGGAATGATATTGCTTGCCAGAGCCTTCCCCAATATGGGCAATGTTAAAACACGGACTTTTACTTCTTGTGGCTCAAATTCACTTTCCGCAAGCATTTTATTCATTATTGTTTTATTTACAGGAGTCCAAATCTCGACAGTAATTCGACTTGTAACGAGTTTGATGCGCTGTCTGATTCCATCTCGGAAATTGTTTCCCTTTGTCCTCGCACTGAAATCGTTATTGCGGACGATTTCAATGTACACAATTACAATTGGCTCCGCTATTCTGGTCAGACAACACCCGAAGGAAGATATGTCGAGCTCTTTGCCGGGTTACATCACCTTACCCAACTAATCGATGTGCCAATACGTATACCGGATGTTGCTGGGCTTGCCCATACTCTTGACTTGTTTCTTACTTCTCACCATGATAAATATACAATTAGTGTAACTTCTCCATTTGGCACTTCGGACCATTGTGTCATTTCAGCTATTTTCTCGTCCTCCACACATCTACTTAAAGAAAAACTTCCTACCAGGACCGTTTGGCAATACGAGAAAGCCAACTGGGACGGCCTGAATATTTTTTTCGGAAACTTTAACTGGTCACTATGCTTCCTCGATAGTAATATTGATATGCCAGTGCTGAAATGATCACAAATGTGATTCTTCTAGGGATGCGTGCTTTTATTCCTAACAGAGTAAAAAGCATTAAGCCTAAATAAAAGTCCTGGTTTAATTCTGAGTGTAAAGAAGCTATCAGACTCAAAGAAGTAAGTTTCCGATCTTACAGAGGAAAATCGAAAAATGCACAAACAAGCAAGGAACTCATGCAACTCTGTTATTGAAAGAACCAAATTTTGTATAACCAAAAATTACGGCAAAAAATTCTGCAGTGTCCCCAAGGCAGTAAAAATGTTTGGTAATTTGTAAAAAATAATAAGAACTCTTCAACATCTTCGGATCCAACGCTTATCGACTATAACAAACCAATTTTTTACTCTTCAGAGAAGGCAAACTTGCTCGCCGCCCATTTCGGAGCCAGCTCCACGCTGCCTCACAGCAACGTTGCCCCTCCTGTACTTGAGAATGTAAAATCCGCTGGCCCGGATGGTATACCCCCAATTCTTCTGAAGAGGTATTCTTCCACACAGGCTTAGCCACTGCGTTAGCTTTTCCATCGCTCCTACTCTTCTGGAATCTTTCCCAGAAGATGGAAAAGAGCATTTGTTCAGCCTGTCCCTAAGAATGGTGACCCATCCTCCCCTCCTCATACCCCGACCCAAAGCACTTACGTCCCTTCTTTCTTAGGTCATGGAAACGCTGATTAACCGTCAGCTTAAGGAATATCTCGAAGACCGAAAGCTTCTCCATGACCGTCAGTATGGCTTCCGTAGCAACCGTTCCACTGGTGACCTGATGGCATATCTCACCGACCAGTGGAAAAAATCTATATATATATCTCCAAGGCATTTGATAGAGTTTGGCATGAAACTCTCTTATGGAAAATGCGGGTTTTTGGGATCGATGGTACTCTTGTTCGTTGAATTAGAAGTTATCTTCTGGACCGTTCAATATAAGTTTTATTGGACGGATTCAAGTTCTCCGACTCTTTTCCTCATTTTTATAAATAATCTTCTGTCTGTTACTTCTAATCCACTTAACTTTTTTGATGACGACTCTACCCTCAACTTTTCATATTCGTTCGATAATTCACACCCTTCGCCTTCGGACGTAGAATTACAATAGTACCGTATGTCAAGCTCATTAAAGTCCGATTTATACAACTTTGCCAAATGGGGTAATAGGAATCGTGTAGAGTTTAATGATTCGAAAACTCAATGCTGTCTTCTGTCGTTAAAGCTAAACATATCACCAATGCCATTGTCTATGAATGACACTAACATGAAGAAACCGAAAAGCTCGGTATGTGTGTCAATGACGACCTCCGTTGGAACGACCATTTATTTTAGTTCGCTAAAAATGCTGATAAATGCTTAGGTTTTCTGTATCGGTGTAAGAAGTATTTTTCCCCTTCTCATCTGGCTGCAATTTATACGCCCTAAACTCGAGTATAACTCCCATCTCTGGGCAGGTGCTTCGCAAACATCACTTCACCTGCTTGATCGAATACAAAATCGAGCGTTAAGATTGATAGGAAATAGAACTGCCGCTGAAACAATTGGCCCTCTCGAACACCGACGCAATGTTTCATGTCTTTCCTTATTTTATCGTTTCTTTTAAAAAAAATGTTCACTCGAAGTAGCCAGGCTGCATTCCTCCCCTTAAAAGTTTCTCCCGTAATACTCATCTTATGAAATATAGGGATTCTTTTTTTAGCCGAACAACACGAATAGAATACATGGAATAGTTTACCCAGCGATATTTCCCTTGCCATTTTGATTTTCAAACATTCATCCCGTCATGCTGTATAATGCACAGGCATGGATATTGCCGAAAGTGTAAGAGCCCTTTGGGTTGGTTTGAGAGATAAATACTCTGATTTTTGATCCAATATGCATAAACGGTGAGTGGAGATGGCGATAAAACAAAAAATGTTTGGGCTTTACAGACCTACGTCTTAATTGGGCCAGTCCTATAAATGCTCCTGCCCAGAAAATCTATCATTCCACTTCGAAGGTACAGTACAGCAGTAGACGAGATTTAAGATTATTATTTTTATATAATTATTATTATTATATAATTACGTTGTTTTTTTTTTTTTTGAAAAAAGTGTGAAATAGCACAAATGTTTATATGTACAATGAAGTCTGTTGTGAATATATTACAAAAATTTAAATTCCGTATCCAAGAATGGAATTTTTACTTTAAAATGTCTGAGGCTTTTTATAATTTTTGATCTAGTTTTTGTTTTATATCAATATCTCGGTGACTCGTTTCGTAAAATTGCTCAAAAGCACTCTAGGTTAAAGTATAGAACGTGAAATAGAGGCTTAAACTAGATTATATTTCTCGTTTTAAGGGTAATAAACAGAAATTCTAAGAGTCTGCAGCAGATTTTTTTATTTTTTTTTTTATTTTCTCCAGCTCCAACGCTGCCCTATATGAAAATGAACTAGGACCAATCTGTAGCGTTTATTCATGTAATGCAAATCTTTTCTCTCAGCCTTCAGCAAGACTAACCAACGGATTAACATCAGTTTACTTGACATAGTATATAATTAAAAATATTCCACGTAGATGGGTCAAAATTCCATAGTGAAATTATGAACTTTATACTTCTTGGCCGTTTGAAATATCGCTTGGGGTAGGAACTGTTCAAAGTCCAGTCCTTTTAATTGTAAAAATCCGAAATTCAAATTCGCAGTTCGTCATACAAAAATTGTTTTGCAAAACACATTAAAAAAAACGTCAACATTTCTACGAAATCTCACACGCAATAAGCAGATCAACACGCGTGCCATCCAAAATAAAAATAGAAGCTGTTTGTACTCAATTATCAAGAAATTTGCATCGATTTCATCCAAATATTAAATCTACAATAATTTGCAATAATTGTGATAATCGACTAGTCAACTTATTATCACTTTGCGAAAAACAAAACATACATATTTCGAGGTCAAGCCGTTTCTGACCTACATTCCCCAGAAGGAGATAACTCAGCAGACAACCTACAGGCTACAGCTTTGTGCTGCATTTGAGATCTTCCTCTAATTTTTATTTTGTTTTACACGAAGTTATAGCGAAATTTTTAAAAAAATAATAAATAACAATTTCCAACGTAATTCCGCAAATGGTTATAAAATCAGTTAGTATATACTTCTATATATTGGTTTCGCGAGATAAGGGTGGCATTACATTGCGACTGCAAGATATTCGAAAATTTTGCGGTTTCAAGGTGAATCCGTATAAATTTCTTGGCAGTAATTCGAGTTGATATCAGTTGATTCATTCAGTTTGCGTTTGCGATTGACTGCGAAAAGTTCTAGAGGATTTGATATTGAATTTTGCTTAAGTAATAAAATGCGCTTATTATTGGTCTTGTTGGTGGTGGGAGCGTTAGTTGCTGTTGCAACGTCCTTGCCTCTTGCCAAGGATGAATCCAATTCAAAGGAAACGGAAGAAGTTGAACCAGATGAGTTTTCAGAAGAACAGGAACGGCATAAGCGGAAAGTAGATTCTTCGTCTTCATCTGAGGAATCAAAGGAATCAAATAAACCTGTCGTAGATGTTGTTGCCAAAGTTGCTGAAGGTGCTAGTGGTACTGCTGCTGCAGCTGAAAAAGGTGCCAGTGGTACTGCCGTAGAAGCTGCGGAAGGTGGAACTAACACTGTTACCACCGCTGTAGAAGCTGCTCCGGCTGCTGTTGCTCCAGTTGCTGTTCGTCGTAAAAGATGTGCGCACCCGACGCCATCAGAGGAAGTGAACTCAGAAGAGTCTGGGGAAAATAATAACGCTAACGAAGAGAGGTCTGTTCCCACTTCTCAATCAGATGAACACGAAGAAGATAGTAAAAACGAAACTGAAGAGGACCACGTCGAAGCCTAAAGTTTCATTTTTGTTGTGTAAAAACAATTTTTTATAATTTTTAGAAAATACAAGAAATTGTGATGTTTTATAGCGAAATTAGTTGATTGAAGTTTTATTTTCATACAAAAGATACATAAAAACTCTTTCAGAAATATAAAGAGAAATGTTGCTTTTGTGTTTTTTGTCAAAATTTTGAACAGACGAACTCAAAAGGTTTTTTTTTCTATTTTGATACCTCAAATTGGAACGCAGGAAGTTTTGAGTCATTGCCATCATTGAATATAAGATGAGCCCTTTTTAATTCAAATTTACTTTAACCCCAAAATTACAACTTATAGACAAATATATGTATAGGTTAGGTTGACTTCAAAATACCATGACAGGTTGGCGTTTGACAAAATATTGCTAAGAGAAACCCATGGAGTTTAAGACTGTCTTATACTCATTATACTTACGGCGACTAGAATAGTAAAAAAACATTTTCAAAAATCCGTTTTTCTGTTCTAAATCACTTGTGATCTGATATATTATTTTAATCATCATTTGAAAAAAAACCCGAGTTTAAGTTGTGGGTCAATTTTAATCTACGAAACCTCAAACACTTTCACAATATTTACTTCGGTTTTCTTGAGCTTATCTCTTACGTCAGTTTGAAATGGAATTTTTGTTATTGAATTTATAAATGCGTTTCAGAGTAATTCGTTTGAACATGAAAGGAGAAGTAAATACCAGAAAACTGCAGTTTTTTAGCAAATAATATTTATTTGATAAACAAGTTGCATTTCATTGGAAATCTGGAAATAAGTAGTTGAATTAAATTTAATGTTTAAATTTAAGTGAGGCTTAGCCCGAAACATAGTTGGAAGCTGTTGGAACTGGGGACTGCAAGCAGTATCAAATGCTTACATTTCCTACACATGGCAACCACCGACCAGCTTTATGACATGATTTGCTTTACTTGTAAGTTCACTACCAAGCAACGGCCCCACAGATTGGAGGTTGGTGCATGTTTTACTTGCGATTTTAGGGACAAAAAGGCATGACATGACATTACGATCATACAGAAGTCTAAAAAGTTAGTGGCAAAAAATGTCTGTATGTCTGTCTTTCTGTCTGTCTGTCTGTCCGTCAGGGTGTATAGCGAGCTGCAGCCTTAACGGGTTAAGCGATTGCCTTCAAATTTGGTATGTGTGTATTTTTTGCATTCCTACGAGGGAAAATTGAAATTTTATTTTTATCGTAAAAAATAACGGTACCTGCCATATAACGGTTAAGGAAAAGCTTGTTTTCGAAAATGACTGCAACAACTTTGATGGACATTTTTTTGTTGGTATTAGATATCATCTTACCAGAACCAAATTTACCGGAAAGCCTATTAACGGTACCTTTCAAATAACATTTTTTTTTAATTTTCGATTTTCTCGGTAACGGCTCAATGGATTTCAATAAAATTTTATATTTGAAAAGATCTAAGTAGCCAAATTAATTCTACATACATTTTTAATAATTATTGTTTTATTTTTACAACTAATTTTTTGAATATTTTTTTTTTTTTGAAAATTCAATATTTTTAAAACTTATGAAAAAAACTACTTAAAATTTTAAAATCAGGTGTAAGTTAATAATTTCTAAAAAATTGCATACCAAAATTAATTTTTTTTATCAAAAACCGGAGCCCTGGGCAACTAGCATTTTATTTGTGAAAGTCAGACTTGAAACAGTCCAATACAACTTGTATTGAACGGTTCAGCAGATAACTTCTAATCCGAACGAACGAGAGTATCAGCGATCCCAAAAGCACGCATTTTCGATAAGAGAGCTTCATGCCAAACTCTATCAAATGCCTTGGAGATATCAAGAGCAATAATCTTACATTCACCAAAGCGATGTAAAGATTTGTTCCACTGGTCGGTGAGATATGCCATCAAGTCACCAGTGGAACGGTTGCTGCAGAAGCTATACTGACGGTCATGGAGAAGCTTTCGATCTTCGAGATATTCCTTTAGCTGACGGTTAATCAGCGTTTCCATGACCTTAGAAAAAATGGGCATGTACTTGCTCTTATGTGAATTACATTGAAAAGCAAGATCTTTGGCAGAAATAAGTAACATTTGCGTTGAAAACAACACAGTTTAAATTTATAAAAAGTATAAAAAACCACAATATTTAACGGTTCTTAGTAAAAATGAAGTATGCCATCACACGTCTTAAATAACCAGGAATTTATGAAAAATGTATTTCGAAAATTGTAGGACCGGTTTTGATAAAATCCTTTTTTTTATTTTTAGTTTTTTGAAAAAAAAATTATTTTTTTAATTTTGGTATGCAGTTTTTTAGAACTTATTAAAATACATGTGATTATAAAATTTAAAATAATTTTTTTACAAGTTTTCAAAATATTGATTTTTGAAAAAAAAAAATCAAAAATTAATTTTAATTAAAAAAAAAGTTATTCAAAATATGTAGAATTAATTCGGCTAGATCTTCTTAAATATAAAATTTGACAGAAATCCAAAAAGCCATAACCGAGAAAGTCAAAAATTAAAAAAACTGTTATATGAAAGGTCCCGTTAATAGACTTTTCCGTATATGTGGTTCTAATCAAATAATAGCCAATACCAACAAAAAAAATCTCAAAAATTTTCATCAAAATCGTTGGAGCCGTTTTCGAGAAAAATAAGTTTTTCCTAAACGGTCGTATGGCAAGTACCGTTATTTTTAGCCCTAAAAATAAAATTTCAATTTTTCCTCTGAGGAATGCCAAAAGATAAACAAATACCAAATTTGAAGGCAATCGCTTAACCCGTTTAGGGTGCAGTTCGATATACATCCGGACAAACAGACAGACAGACAGACATTTTTTGCCAATGATTTTTTTAGGCTTCTCTATGATCGTAATGTCATGTTTTATTGTTATCGCAATTTTTTTTATATTCACTAATCCTAAACTTGCCTTATAGTCCCTATGATCGCAAGTAAAAAGGGAGGTTAGTGCTATGGGTCGGTAGGAGGAGGGGAAGAATGGGTCTCCTTTCTTAGGGATAGGCTGGACAAATGCTGTTTTCCATCTTCTAGGAAATATTCCAGAAGAGTAGGAGCGATAGTAAAGCTTGCGCAGTATCTTTGCCAGTTTGGAAGAACACCTCTTCAGATGAATCGGAGGTATACCATCCGGGCCAGCAGATTTGTGTATATCGAGATCTTTGAGAACTCTTGCTACTGTACGAGTGCGGAAAAAAATCTGTCCCATGGAAACATTTACATTCTCAAGTACAGGAGGGGCAACGTTGCTGTGATGCGAGCAAATTTGCCTTCTCTGAAGATTAAACAATAGTTTTGTCATTAGCGATGAGCGTTGGAACCGACTATTATGAGGAGTTTTTAAATTTTTTTACGAATGATTTAACATTTTCGCCGCGATTTTTAGTCATGCAAAAATTTGGTTCTTTCAATAACATAGTTGCATGAGTTCTTTACTTGTCTGCAGAGTGCAGTAAGAGATCTAGAAAAGCATCGCTTCTAGCGGATAATGGTCTATACCTCTCCAAGGCAATCGAAAAACTTGTCAAGATCTGGCATAAAGTAATCAGGTTGTGGTGTCTTATGTGTATACACCACGATCACATACATTCACTTACTATGTCGGAGAGAAAGGCCATAATGCAATCTTCTGTAACAATTGCAACCTTGGAACTCTCAATAATTCCTTTATACCTTTATAAACCTGGTGTTCTTATTTAAACACTTTAATTCTGACCCTATAACTTTAAACCAACTCAAAATAATGGTCCCCCAATAATATCCCTTCCAAAACTTATACAACCCGCAAAAACAATGCTCTGCTTTATAATTTATTCCATCCAGACCCTCTAGCTTTTCTCGACATTCGGAATAACTGTAACTGCAATAAGCATGTACATTTCCACAACCTAGGATACGTTTCCTGAATCACGCACAATTCAACTCAAACTTGCTCCCCCAACATAATATGACACGTGGTAAGGAATCATTTCCATGAATCCGACACATCTCCGAATTTTGTCCGACGTCTGTGGCAACTGCCAACCTCCTCTTGGCGTCTTTTCTGACAACGGAACTTTAGCGCACGCTTCAAATCAAAACTCGTAACATAAAACTTGAACTTAATCTTTTTCTCAGCGCTTACCGCACCATCGGTAAACCACGTGGTCCATATGTATCTTCACACCTCACTCAGCCTCAGAGTACAGTGATCTGTTGCAGCAATCATAAAACCGCATGGTGTCCTTTGACCACCAGTCGTGGAAGAAGGCAACGTTTGAATCTGCCGCTCAAGCGGCCAGAGTAAAAGGCTCCTTTCCCTATCTGGATGCATAATTATTGCGAGCGCGCGTGTGAGAAAAGGGCGCAATAATTTTCACCAAACAAAGGTGATAAGATGCGGGCGAATAATTTTTTTGTTCACTTGGATAAGTCGTGCAGCAGATTTTACTGCATCCGCGTCAGAGTCAGGAAACAAGATTTTTAAATGGCAGGAGGGAGGTGATGGAAACGAGGTACATTTAAAACTGACTGGTTACATCTTGTTGTATGTTTTAATAAGGCGGGCGACAACTACTCGTTGAAGATGTGATTTGCACGGCTGCTTCGTCGTCAACTATCTGTCTTCTGTCGGCTGCTTGGCCAGTCCGTTGATGTCGCATGGTAAAGAAGAAGAACGCCTCCACCAGCTATGGAACTGCCTGAGTGAAAAATGATGGATGATGAAAATTAATATGATGCCAATGCCGAAGCCAATTTTTGCTCCTGCCAATCTGCGGGAGACATGGCATCAGAAAAACTGCATTGCTAAAGTCTTTGCGCGGTAAACTGACCGCAACTTGGTGGCCTTATCGACCGTGAAAGTTGCATTTAATTACTTTCAGTTTTGTGCGGCATCTTTTGGCTGATTTATTTATCTTATTTTGCTTTTTAGCTTCACAGGTTGTCTTTCTTTTTCATGAATTTGTTTGAGGCTGGGGGTTTGGTTTTTTTTTTTTTTTGAGTAGTTGTGGGACTTTTTTCCAACTTCACGCAGATGAAAGTGAAATGAGAATTTTTTGGACAGAAAATTTGACTTTCTTTCTGTTACGTGTTTTTTTTACACATAATGGCATGTAGTTATAAATAGTTGGTAGGTACTGACTTAAGAGAATCATATCCTGTTAGTTATGGCCATATTGAGTCGTTGAATAAGAGATTCACGTTATTTTGTCTTTTCCGGCAAACTGTAATGGATCAGATTCATGGATTCTAGTTCGAGTAATCTAAAGGTACGGACGTAGGAGATGGTAAGGTCGAAATATAAAAGAAGTTTGTAGACAATGAACTTTTTTGATAAAAATTTAAAGTTATAAATTAAGGTTTTAATACCTTTTAGGAGATGTGAGAAATTTGTTGTCTTTTTGACATTTTTTTTTTTAATTTAAAAGTTTCATTTTAATCATGCATTTCTCCAACGGTTATCTGAAGACTTTCCAAATATAGTATATTTATAAAATATAAAAGTAAATCAATTATAAAAGTAAAAAGATCGTACTTTTCATTAAAAACGAATTTTAAGGTTGACAAAAATCCTAACATCTACCTAACTAAATTAAAGTTTATCATTATTTTGGCTTATAGCCTTTCAGCCTAACCTTCTTAGTTAGCCGGCTCCAATTTAACTTCGGAGGGGCGGAGCATCGCATGAGAGTCAAGACTTAGGTGACACACCCAAGTGAAACAGGACCTCTATACCAACTTCACGTGCAAAACTTGGAGGCAGTTCTAGGTATCGAGCTGACTGGAGAAGCTTTTTGGTTGAGGTCTAGGTCCGCGTGAGCAAACAGTTGAAAACATCTATTTCTATTGGCAACTGTGCCTTACGCATTGACACCTGCTCTGCGCACTATCTGTTGCAAGACTTAATTGAAAAAACACACATAATGTCGCATCTCCTTGTCTCTGAACCCTACGCACGCCTGAGATAGCTCAGATGAACTGTTACCCAATTGCATTGTTTTGAAATTTTGGTATGCAGTTTTTTAGAATTTATTAATATATCTACACATGATCATAGAATTTAAAATGTTTTTTTTATTAATTTTAAAGGTATGAAATTTTCAAAAAAAAAAAAAATCAAAAATTAATTATTATTAGAAAACAAAAGAGTTGGGTGTCTGTAATGTAGGTTTACGGACGATCATTTCACGTAATAACGTCATAAGAAAATATTAATGCCAGCAACACCCACATACAGCCCGTTAACTTAAGCCCACAAACCCTCTCGTTAAATCCACACACAACACCCCAATCATCTATTTTAACAAACTCCGCCTATTTTGTATTTCTTTTTCTCTTGTTCTGTTTGAATTTGATTGGAATTATTTTAGGAATATCCGCCTGTTCTTTTTCATGTTCGCCTGGTGCTCAGAATACTTTTGAGATCGATGGAAAAAAATGAACCTCTCGTTAAATCTACACAACACACACACCATTATTACATCTACTTTCTACTGTACATAAACTCCGCCTATTTTGTATTTCTTTTTTTCTTCTTGTACTTTTTGAATTTGAGTGGAATTATTTTGGGAATTTTCGCCTGTTTTTTTTCATGTTCGCCTGTTGCTTGCGATCGATTTTGGTTGAAAGAACCACATTATCGCCGTTAGCATGAGTCATAAGTCTTAACAGTATGAGTCTTATCAGCATGAGTCATGTTATTTCGTACATGTAGCCTGTCATCGATTTACAAGACGTTATCACGACAAAAAAATAGATTCAAAATTTTGATGTACAGAATTATTTCGGCTACATTGATCTTCTGAAATATAAAATTTTACAGAAATCTAAACAGCCGTTACCAAGAAAGTCGAAAATTGAAAAAAAAAACTGTTTTATGAAAGGTACCGTTAATAGACCTTTCCGGTATATTTGGCTTTGATAAAATGATAGCCAATAGCCAACAAAATATACTCAAAAATTCTCATAAAAATCGTTTGAGCCATTTTGAGAAAAATAAGGTTTTCCTTAACGGTTATATGGCAGGTACCGTTATTTTTAGCCCTAAAAATTTAATTTCAATTTCCCTCTGCAGAATGCCAAATCACACATACCAAACGGCTGAAGCCGTCTAGGCTGCAGCTCTTTATGCATACAGACGGGCAGAATGACAGACAGACATTTTTTGTCACTAACTTTTTTAGTCTTCTCGATGATCGTAATGTCATCTTTGATTGTTATTTCGATTTTTTAATTTTCACGAATCCTAAATTTGCCTTATAGTACCTTTAGGCAAGTAAAAATGTTCAGCAGGGGTTATAAGTCCCAAATTAGATTTTGGCACCTTAGTGGGGCATAAGTTTTTTGACCAAAACTTGTTGAGTCAACCTTGAAGCACTATTATGCAAATTATTATTATGCAAAAAACTAAAGGAGATTTTCTCTTGTTTGAGGCTCGAGCTGCAATGATATGAGGTGGCAAAGTTGAAATTCGGAAAGAGCATGTCGAAATCTATAAAACCACAAATTTTTAAAACTTACGGAAAACTTTCCAGGTAACCCCATTTTTGAGCACCAAATGACTGTACTATAAGAAAAGGGGAAGCTCGTTGTGTATTTCGATCAACATTAATTTTCTGCTTGCGATTATAGGTACTATAAGGCAAGTTATTGATTCGTGCAAAAAAAAATTAACAATCAAACATGACATTACGATGATAAGTAAGTCGAAAAAGTGGGTGCGGAAATTCGTCCGTCTGTCTGTATGTCTGTTCGCACCTCTACAGCCTAAACGGATAAGCCGATTTGCTTCAAACTTGGTATTTAGTATAAATATTTGGTAGTATATCGGGGGTGTTTTTCAGTGTTGCTCTACGTCGATAAAAAACGGTACCTGCCATACAATCTTTAACAAAAAGTTTGATTTTCTCGAAAACGCCTCTCACGATTTTGATAAAACTTTCAGGGCGCTTTTTTACAATACATCTTTCCGTTAGAATGAATTTTTCGAAATTTGTTATATAACGGTACCTCTCATAAAACTGTTTTTTTTTTTCAAATGCGGTTTTATCGTAAACCATTATCCCGATTGCAATAAAATTTTGCACACAGGAAGACATTTATAATTCAATTAATATTGCATTTAAAAATTTCAAAAACTTATTTTTCGATATTTCACAATGTTCTAAAAAAAATTGGTTTCGAAATATTTTGAAAATGAATTAATTGAATTTTTTAAATAATTTTCCCAGATGAAAACTACAGATTTTTTTATAATGACATACTAAAAAAATAAAAATATTTTTTCAAAGTTTTTTTTTTTTTTTAAAACTGGTCGAACGATTTTCAATATTTTTTCTTCCTCGCTAGACATTTAGTTTTCAAAATTAATTGCATATTTAGTTTTTCCGAGAAAACTCTTAAGCTAATTAAAAAATGAAAGAATTTTCAAAAAAAAAATTATTTTTTTATATTAATAAATACATACTAAAAACATTATATAGCATAAGAACAAAATCCGTGCGACCCGGTCGTGCAGTTTATTAAAATTTTATTCACAATTTATTTATTTTTTCTACCAAGTCTTTTTCCCATTTAAGCTCATGGGCAGAAAATATTATGCAAATACTTGACGAATTATATATCCTTGTGGCCGTATAGTTTTCAGTTTATAGACCTTGCTATATGGAGCGCAATAATCTCCCATATTTCTTCAAAGATGCACCCAAACAAATTTACCTATAATATTCAAAGTCATAAGCTCATTGAGAAGAAGAATCATAGGCCTACATAATTACAAGTCGGGTGATGGAACTCACCATATTTTCAGTAATTCCCACTACGTCTCTAATACAAAAATTCTAAGAGTCATTGAAGATTCTCAAAGGGTGGATAACCGAGAGACTTCCACTTACCACACTGAGCTGCAATCAAATTAATTTACCTCAAAAGCATTACAACTTAGATTACGCTTATAAAATCTTACAGTTACGATATTGGATAGCTGTTTTGATTGTATAAGCACCACACCGCCACCAGCCACCTAGAACTAATAATGCATCTTTTATGTTCTAATTAAAATTAATTTTTCCATCTGGAATAAGTGGCTACAGGATACACCTACTAATTATGTGCCAAGGCTTCGTTCATTTGGCCATATCGTTTGTTTTACAACAGCTGAGTACTTTGGTGGCCGCTGGCCGACTGGTATAAAGCAATGCGGAAGATTTTGTACTGCCTGGCCTGGCTTCCGAGATCAAGGCGATCGTTTGAGGAAGATACCAATGATGATGACGATGCCACGGATAGCACCTTCGCACCCAATTACGTATGCATGAGGCAATGTGATGCCATAGTACAGCATCTGAGAAGTGATGGAAATACTTAACCGCGGCTTTGTCTTATCGATTTATTTGCTGAAGTAAATTTGTTGTACTTGCCCCTCGAAGCGGATTTATATTATTTGATCTTGGAAGAGTTAGATATATACATACGTAAGTGACCATTCAATTGAAATCTTATCACTGCATAAAGAAAACACACAGGTCGCCAGAACTTGCTTGTAAGATGTGAGATTAGAGATTATTAGAAGATCTGGAAAATGTTCAGCAGGAAACTTTCTTTATATTGACTTAATCTCAACGACTTCCTGGAAGCCTTTCATATGTCTTAAATTGAATGTGGATTAGTGTTGTGTTTTTGCTGAAATATATTAATGGAGTGTTTACAACACAAAATTCAATTCATAATACGCACATTGTCAAATACTGATATTCTTTCTTTAGCCGTACCACACGAATGGAAAATGCGGAACTTTAAAACGAATGTGCATCGGTACCTCTCTTTAAAACCTTCCTTATTTTCCTACCGTCCTGCTGTGTTTTGTCAATATTATAAGGGTAGCTAAAACCCCTTTAGTGCGGGCTAATAATACAAAAATAAAAATCTTTAAAGACCATTTTTTTTAACCGCTTTAGTGTTTTTGTTAAGTACATTAAAATACAAGTTAGTTTATTGAACTGCTTTAACACAAGTTTCTGGTTCGATTTTCTATCAGAGCCACCTTGATTTTTCCAGGGCTGTGCATCTTGCGAAGAAATAACAAGTCTTGCAAGATTGAGCTTTGTCACAAAAAAGTTCACATCATATAGTCGTTCTAAATCGGCGGTATATTTAAGTCTATACATACCCGAGAAAATAAAGTGGAACTGATGATTCACGATGGCATTTCTATGCTTGGGGACTTTATCCTTCCCCGGCTGGTTGTAGAATTCCGGAAAAATTTAAGAGATATTGGTATTTGAAAAACGACAGTTCGGTATCTTCCTGTTTCTTAGAAACTTAAAATCTCTCCTAAAGGGGTTTTCGTTTTTCTGCTGCTGAAGTTTTAGATGTCAAAATGCTGTAAATAATACCGATTTTTTTCAAATTTGAAACTTATAGCTTTTGCAGAACTTGTTTTGAGTCAAAACTAGTTTTATATAAAAAAAAGTCAATAATATAGCCGTTACTCTCTTAAATAAAGTGCACGACTGGGTCGCACGTACTTGCTCTAATGTGCGACAGTGGTCTTGGGGTTTGAGATATTTGACAAAAGAAGGTACAAAATCATTTGAAATTTTGTTAATCACTTAAAAATCAATAGTTTAAACGTTTTTTTTTTGGAAAAAAATGAAGTAAGCCATTTAATTTCTTGAACAGTTTTGAATTTTAAGGAAACATTTTTTCAAAATCCAGAGACCAGTTTTCCCAAAAAAACGTTTTTTTTTGAAAAACTTTTCGAAAACATATTCCAATTTTTTTTGAGTATGCCAACATCTAGCAGCTGGTAGTTATTATCAGAAAACAAATTTTTTTTTAAATTTTTTAACAAACCGATTTTGAAAAAAATAAACAAATTCAACAAAATTCTTTAATTTTTTTAATTAGTTCAAAAGTTTTCTCGGAAAAACTATGTATGCAAAAATAATCAAAAACTAAATGTCTATCGAGAAAACAAATATTGAAAATCGTTCGACCAGTTTTTTTTTAAAAAGTCGTTTTTTTTAAACTTTTCGAAAAAAATATTTAATTTGTTTAGTACGTCATTATAAGGAATACTGTAGTTTTCACCTGGGAAAATTATTTGAAAAAAATTCAATCAACCCGTTTTCAAAATATTTCGAAAACCAATATAAATATATATAAATTTTATTGAAATCGGAATAACGGTTTACGATACAACCGAATTTGAATAAAAAAAAACCGGTTCTATGAGAGGAACCATTATAGAACAAATTTCGAGAAAAATATTCTAACTGAAAGATGTATTTTTGTAAAAAAAAAATTGCACGCTGATAATTTTATCAAAATCGTTAGACCTATTTTCGAGAAAATGAAACTTTTTGTTAAAGATTGTATGGCAGGTACCGTTATTTTTCGACCTAGAACAAAAATAAAAAAAACCTCGAGATGCTTCCTAATAAATACTAAATACCAAGTTTGAAGCAAATCGGCCCGTCCGCTTAGGCTGTAGAGGCGCGAACAGACAGACAGACAGACGGACGGAATTTCCGGACCCACAAATTCATAACATGGATTATAGTACCTATAATCGCAAGTAAAAAATATAACTAAAAAATAGCACAATACAACGATTTTCAAAAATTATCAGATATTTTTTTCTTAATTACAATACTAGCCCTTTAAAATCGAATTCGTATCATTTTTTCTAATTTATTTTACACACCGCACCACAAAATGCTCCTTTCTATGCAATTTCTAGAGGAGCGTGAGAATTGGCTTCTATTAACAGGGATTTGTTAAGTGGTTTGGAGGCATAAAAACGGATAGATTGCCAGTGAAAAATTAGTACGATACGAATATTTTATTTATGTATGTTTTTAAATATTATGCTGTACTTCTTACTAATGGCTTCTTTTGTCTTGTGTGGCATTAAATTTTCTCCATGAAATTTTTGTCATGGTTTAAGCAATTTTTGTTCAATAAAGGTAATGAATCAATAAAGAAGGTTATTTTTATATAAGTATTTATATTTTTTTTCAATTATCATAGTTTTCTAAGACCAACATGTTTTTTTTTTAATAAAGTGACAATGAAGTACATTTATGCAAATATCTTAAGATTCTGTTTGTCAAGTTACATAAGCTTGAACCTATGTTTGATATTATAGGAAATCAAATGTCAAATGTTTACTTTAGCAAATTCGTCAAATTTAAGTACTCTATCAATAGAATTCTTTTTTTTTAAGTGAATCTTGACAAACAACAAATTTAAAGGTTTTTTGTTTTCTTACATTTAAAACCAACGTTTAACATTTTTTTACTAAAATCAAAGATAAGTCTCTCCCTATAACTTGCGGCCTTTTAGTTTTTATAAGATGGTGTTGCCTTCCTCAGTAGGGAAACAATCCCGACTTTTTTTTGATAAAACTAGAAATATGTACATAGTTTTAAGGACATCAAAACTAGTTTTCAAGGCTTTTTCTATTATTAATTACAAAATAAAATTTGGAAAGTCAACAAAAACAAAAATCAATTACGAAAAGTAACCAAATAATTTGCCGCATAAACAAAAGGATTGCATGAAATACGGTATATCGACGAATTGGGCGTGAAGAACTTCTTGGGTGAAGATGAAGAGACATTACTAATGAGATATGACAGGTAGAGTGCAGCTACCTTCTTGCTTCTGTGTGCCGCGTTTTTATCGCGTGTAGTTCGGCGTAACGTTTATTCTCGGCCTGTCGATCCAAAGCAATTTGTCGCATTTCTTCTAAATTCGCTTCCAACACAAACAGCATTTTCAAAATGTATCTCGGCAGCATGTTTTCCTTTCAGTCATCGGTCCTTTTCGGCTAGGTGTTCTTTTCAAACATCTACGATATTGGTTCTGAGTCCTTCGGGTGAATTCTGCACAACGGCTGATGAAGCCTTTCGATTTGTTTGACACCTAGGCCTAAAAGATAATGTTGGAAATAAACTGCAACGGACCGGAAAACGGAGTCCAGGGTAAGTCCACTGTCCACGTTATTTAGACTTATTGTTTTTAATTTTGGTGCCAAACTATTCAAAATAACGTTTTTTCTTTTTGAAAATAACCAACACTTTTGTTTGATTTCTAATTTTAGCTGTCACATACATATGTGTGTATTTTTTTGTTGGCAAAGTTATCCGCAGCTGGATCTTACACACATTAAAAAAACAACAACCACCTGCTGATAGAAACATTTAGCTGCCCATAAAAGAAGATGTTGAATATTTGATATAAAAAGATGCCATTCACAATAGATCATTTCTGTCATGATATTAAACTTGTATCATTCATTTCTGTGATCTTTAAGGCTTCGTTCATACAGTAGAGTATGTGATTATAGGTACTCAAACTCAATCAAAGAAGATGATGGGAAGTAGGAGAAATCATGTTTATTTTCATTTTGATTACATAGCATTTCGTCTGCACTATAGTTTGATTCGTTTGGGTGACTGGTTTTTTGAGTTTAGTCAATTCTGGTAATTTTGCATATAAAAGACTAAAATCATTTAAAACACTTAAGTTCCATTAAGTTTATATGATGCATCGTCATGTAGTGTTGAGCTTTAACAATCCTCATAGTATTTTAACAACTTTAAATGAAATGTTTGTAAGCGCCAACGTATCTAAAAGTTGTATATTTAAGACAGATTAATAAAGTAAATAACAGCATAGTCGTATCTCTTTCAGAACCACGAAAAATGCCCAACCAAAACAACAGAACAAAATAGAACTTAGAATGTTAAAAGTCTAATAAGAATAAAAAGTTTTTATAAAACTGAACTACATATATATGTAACACTATTTTTACAAAAAAGTGTCTGCACTTTTAAGTTCTTGAATTTAAAAATTGAAGCATTGCGAATTAGGTATTTGTAATTTCCAAATCGAAAATTCTCCTGAGAACGTCAATCTTGAAATTATATTTAACTAAAATGAGTAGAACGTTTTAAAAAAATATTTTAAAAATTATTCACTATTTACTGTTGCAATTTTGCAGCTTTGAATGTACATAGTTGCGTTATTTAAATGGATTTTTCTAACAAACCATAACCACCAAGCACAATTGTCATTTCATCATCCATAAACTTTTATGGCAAATACCTGATTCTACGAACAAACCCCGTTGCCATATATATATATATCCGAACTCTTATTTACTTCGTTTGTAAAGTTTACCGTTACCCTGATACCTCTTGAAACTGTATTAATAGGTCCTTATTTTGAGTCCAATGACGAGGAGGCGGATAAACAGCTCCTTTTAAACCTGAGCTCTGAAAACTTCGTAGTAGCCCATATAGGATATAAATGAAGCCAGGATGCAAAGAAAAGTGCCTTACTTGGAAGACTTCCCCTCTCCCGTTTAATGCCTCAAACAACTTTCCAAAGGGGTTGAAACTTAATCTGCAGTTGAGTTACTACGCATCCGATTTATCGCCGGTTTATAAAAATAACTAGAAAACTGGAAACCTCGTGGAAAAACATACCTTTGTGTAGGTTTAACCTTCGAAACATCAAAATGTTTGTATTTTTAATTTTGAGTTATTTATTTTATTTCACCTTAATTGAATTAATCCTTTGCAACGAAACTTGTTACCTAATTACAAAAACCTTTGCAATAAATATAAGCTTTTATGAAGCTGTTCATGGCTTTCACTTGAAGCTGTTCTCTCCGAAGATTCTCGATAGAATTGTCTCTATCTTCTCATCCTACGAAAGTTATCAGCAATAAATTCCAAAACAATTAGTGAAACTCCGTCAGCTGTACTGTAACCCAAAAGCCGATTTCGCACATAGCTTATTTGGTATCCATTGTACGTTAAGATGATGTTACATCTAATTCTGCTTCTGCTTCTTTTTCTACATCATTTTGCAACATTCGTTTTAGAAACGCTCAAACATATCTGTGGCGAAAGCATATTACTTCCAAATGCATACCAACATTTTCGAATAATAAATATTTAAGGTTTTAATATTAAATTATTATATTATGTTTAGCCCCTCAGATTTATTTCTAAGAGCTTAACAGGGTCAGCAAGGTTAACGTACAAGCATGCTTTTCCCAAACATTTCATATATTTAGGACATGGCTAAATGCAAATTAAAAGCAGTGTATTTTAATCCAAACCCTTTTTAAATCTATCATTAAAGGTCTAAAGAAAGGAAACAAAATGTTTTTCCACTCCACCAATGTTACTCGCGAAATCCTTTCCGTCCCGAACCACAGCTTATGAGAGCTATTATCACCTGACACTGAACAGGGCCTTAACATTGGCCTCGGAAATTAACCCACTTAGGTAGGACCGGCGGCGAAAGCAATGACATCTATGAAGTACTCTGAGACTGCAAAGCCTTTTCTGTGGCACTTGCGCACACCTATTGTCTGAAATTCCCTGTGGCAAAGGCAAACTACGTCCATATAATTCTGCACCAAACAATTTGTGAATTCAGTAAGTCTGTTGGAAGATCAAGTTCGCAAACTTTGCAGCTGACTGCTTCCATAGTTATGAATCATGTTGTTATCTGGGGCTTGGCAAGGGCTTTTGTGTGTGATGTGATTTCAATTTTCCATTTTTGTTTTATTTTTTACTAAGACACAATGAGTGCTGGATGCATTGCTGGCCTTTGTTATGCGCGCGCACGTGTAGAGACTTCCTAGAGACCATTCAACTCAAAGTGCAGTAGCATTGTTGCACTGTTAACACGCTACACCTGAGCATTGAGGTTTCTATTTTGCTGGATAAGATATTACTGTCAAATAGGTGTCTTGTTTTGAATAATTGGATTGAATTTCTATATCAAGTCTGTTTTGAGATTTAAGTTTATCTGACAGGCTAGTAATCAGTTCTTATTTTTTGACTAAAAATATATATGTAATTTATCTAGTTTGATTTTTCTATAAAGTATAAAATTGGGTCCTTCTCATGACGAACTTATATTTTCAGTGAAACAGTAGAGGCGGAGTGCATCTACAATTTACCGCCAAATACTTTTGAAAGATTTGTCACATCCTTGCAAAAGTCTATTATCCCATGGTGAATTATCGGAGGAATCCCACTCCGACTCTTGAATTAATATTCAACATTTTTCAGGCTTCAACTTATATGTTTCTAGTTTGCCCAACACTCTACTCAAAATCTTTTAAGCTCATAGAGCAGTTTCTAAAAAGACTAGAATGCACTTTTCCTAGTTTTGTTCTTTTCCTCCTAAAAAATCTATGATTCATCCTACAACATAAAGTTTGCGCGTCAGCTCTTTTGTTTCGCCTAAGCCAAATCACATCCCAGTGCATGGTAAGGTAAATTACTCTGATTGAAGTTTTAAAATTACTTCATCTCGGTAGTAATTTCCTGGACAACAATTCACAATTACAGACTCGTAAATTACGCAAGTTCCCCCCTCTTCCCATCCATATACAATGCGTTGTAAGAATTGACATGCATACGTTAAGTAATTGAGTGCGTGAGGTCTTCATAATGTAGATATCCTAACTGAGACCGACGCCGCTTGGCGGCAACGTGAGATCC